>CM077881.1:15689680-16940225 GCA_039720435.1 Amazona ochrocephala | reverse complement strand
TAATCTGCCTTCTAAGCAGTATAGAGCAAAGGGTTTATGTCATGTTTATTTTCCCTGTATTTTTCCATATAGAATCATAGAATCATAGAATAGTAAGGGTTGGAAAGGACCTCAAGATCATCGAGTTCCAACCCCCCCGCCATGGGCAGGGACACCTCCCACTAAACCATGCCATCCAAGGCTATGTCCAACCCCACCTTGAACGCCGCCAGGGATGAAGCATTCACAACCTCCCTGGGCAACCCATTCCAGGGCCCCACCACCCTCACAGTAAAGAATTTCTTCCTCAGATCCAATCTAAACCTCCCCTGTTTAAGTTTAAACCCATTACCCCTTGTCCTCTCACCACAGTCCCTAATGAAGAGTCCCTCCCCAGCATCCCTATAGGCCCCCTTCAGGTATTGGAAGGCTGCTATGAGGTCTCCACGCAGCCTTCTCTTCTCCAGGCTCAACAGCCCCAATTTTCTCAGCCTGTCTTCATACGAGAGGTGCTCCAGTCCCCTGATCATCCTCGTGGCCCTCCTCTGGACTTGTTCTAACAGTTCCATGTCCTTTTTATGTTGAGGACACCAGAACTGCACACAATACTCCAAGTGAGGTCTCACGAGAGCAGAGTAAAGGGGCAGGAGCACCTCCCTCGACCTGCTGGTCACACTCCTTTTGATGCAGCCCAGGATACGGTTGGCTTTCTGGGCTGCAAGCGCACACTGCCGGCTCATGTTCATTTTTTCATCAACCCACACCCCCAAGTCCTTCTCCACAGGGCTGCTCTGAATCTCCTCCCCGCCCAATCTGTAGCTGTGCCTGGCATTGCTCCGACCCAGGTTAGGACTTTGCACTTAGCATGGTTAAACTTCATTAGGTTGGCATCAGCCCACCTCACAAGCTTGTCAAGGTCCCTCTGGATGGCATTCCTTCCCTCCAATGTATCAACCGAACCACACAGCTTGGTGTCATCGGCAAACTTGCTGAGGGCACACTCAATCCCACTGTCTATGTCACCCACAAAGATGTTGAACAAGACCAGTCCCAACACCGATCCCTGGGGGACACCCCTCGTTCCTGGTCTCCAGCTGGACACTGAGCCACTGAGCACTACTCTTTGCTTGTGGCCATCCAGCCAGTTCTTTATCCACCGAGTGGTCCACCTATCAAATTGATGTCTCTCCAACTTAGAGAGAAGGATGTCATGAACTTGATTTTTGAAGTGTATATACTTTTTTTTTATTATTATTATATTCTGGACATGTATTTGCAATGTGCTCTTTAATCTGCTCAATAAATGGAATAATCAGCCAATACTTAATTTTAATCTGCATATGCATTTCATAGCTAATTCTATTTACAATTCTGTCAACAAAGCAATTCCCTTAGAGATTTCAATTCTATTTTTTAATTATTCATTATAATAGTCTGCAATAATTTAATGCCCCACCTTGTTAGACTCTTTCTAGCTGATCTTACAATTTCTAAGCAGTATCTTGATACATTTCCAGTTTCCACCCTTTTGTCAGTATTAGACATGCCCTTAGAAGACTTTCTTCTTTCTATTATCTCTCCTCTGATTCGGAGAAAACTCATTCAGGCTTCTCTTTTCTATTCTTCCTCCAGGAACAATACATTGTTCATGACATACTTCCCAGTCATTTAACACAGATGACTAAGGTTACCAGATTTCAGTTCAGAGCTCAATTTTTTCTTCTTTTAAATAAAATGTAGTAGTATTCCACCAGTACATTACTGTGACAGTGTCTCCACAAGCTATAAATGAAACAATCCCTAAAAAAAGAGATACAAGATAAAAATGGAGGCAGAGATGTGCCATACAGCTATAATGAATATATTTTCTCTGCTATTCAAGAACAGCTGAGCTTAGGACCTAATAGAGACCTTTGGATAAGGACAGAAGGGAAGGAAGACTAGGCCAATCTCCGGATAGGGAGCAGTGATATATCAAATTCAGTCAGAGGGCAAGCTTCTCCTTCCAGAGCAATTAACAGAAGTAATTAAAGAATAAGTGGTGATTATGGCAAACCAAATCCCCTAACTTCTAGGTAAGTAGTACTGGAAGATATGAACTGTCCAACAGGTTCTTGGTATTGCTGGAAATAGCCTCAGAGAAAAGAATAAGTAAGTAGGTACTGTAAGGACTGCTGTATCCATTCCTGTTTATATGGAGAAGTTGGTCAAGAGTATAAGGGACCAGTTAGTTTGAGTTAAAGTTGCCACAATACAACCAGAGTTTTCAAATACTAGAAAAGAAAGGAATTGCAACAGCACATTAAGAACAATGACATTGCAAACCCAGACTGACAAACTGAGGAAACAAAAGATGATGGGATCTGCTGGGCAAACATTCAAAGGGATGGGGTTTGTCTGTTTGCTTGTCTGAAAAAAAAAAAAAAAAAGAAAGCTTAATGCTTAGGAGGACAGGAACTTTTAAACAGAACCAGTTCAGTAGGCAGAAAAAAACCCTTATCTAAACCAGGAAGATAAAAAGGAAGTACATGAAGAGACTTCAGAATATAAATCAAGATATCTTGACAATTAAGAATAACAGTATCAGCAGTGTAAACAATATCACTTACAAAGGAATAGCATTGATTTCTCAGGGAGGGTGGTGGATTAAGATGCTAACTAACAACAGGTAAGGTGCATTAAGCCAACGAAGAAAATGTTATTAAAAATTACATGTAGAGGAAGCACAAAAGGGTCATTTGTTAACAGACAAAGGTCAAAACACTGATAACAGAGAAAGCTAAAACAGCTTGGGCATTTTTTTTCTTTGTCTTTAGAAAGCAACTAATTGTGGCCAAGCACTTAACATGATTTTAATAAAAAGGACAGCACAGCATACAATAAAAAGGGGAAAGGGAAAGAGTAAAACATTATTCAGATTTCCAGTTCAAATGGACTTAGGAATTTGAGGGAGATGCCATCAACTGAGTCAAAACTTAAGCTGTCAGGCCTGACAACATACGGAAGAGGGGGACATACCTGAATTAAGGCAGAAAAACTAGTACTTACACTTTCCCCTCTCCTTTTAATATTTATAATGGTATTCACAGGCAAGTTGATTAAATTGGGATATCTGAAAATTTACTAGAACAAATTATTAAAAAAATCAATTTCCAAGAACTTGGGATAATAAGATAATAAACAGACAACATAGATTTGTCAAGAACAAATCGTATTAGACCAACCTAATTTAATTTTGTTAAAGTAATTAGTCTAGTGGATAAGACAGAAGAAATTGGAAGAAATATTTGCAATGCATCTTAACCTAAGCAAATAAGGGAAATACAGGTTAGCTGAAAGTGCTGAAGGATGAGCATACATGGGCTAGAAATAAGGAATGCAAAAAGCAGGTTTTGACACAGATTACAGCAGAGAACATTCCTGATTGATTTCCAAGAGGCTTGTTTGGGTCAATCACCATTACATGTTGTCATGAATTATTTAGATATTGCATAGACATTAACATTCTAAATTATTTAAGAAGAGGTTATTCTAAGAATATATAAAATTATTTTGCTAAATTCTGGAGGAAAGAAGTGAGAAATTTCATGAAAGCAAATGCAAACTACTACATTTTAAAAGAAAATGTTCATAAACACAAAGGTGATAAAACTGGTTAATTCAGCAGAAACAGTAAGTTGTAATACATCTAACTCTGATGATCAAAAATTGGATATAATATTCTGGAATAGGTTACATCAAGTAACTGACAGTTCAGGCAGTGGAGCATCCCACTTTCCAAAGACAAATGGACAAATGATCAGACCAAATGACTCATTATATGATTTAATTTGTTAAATCTTAAAAAAAAATAAGGCAGCTGAAGAGCAACATAATGATAGAGTGTGTTTCATACCGCATGTTATCTATCATGAAGGGAAAGCTGGCTTACTTGCAACAAAGATGTAGTTCTGATATCAGGAAAACTTTTCCAACTATTAGAAAAAATAAGTTCATTGCTGGTTGTGTGAGGCTGTGATCATCAATGGCTCTCATAAAAATAAATAATTTTGTCAGGACAGTCTACATATACTTGAAGTTGCCAAAGAGAAGGAGTTATATATAAGTGACAGCTCTGTGGTCACTTGCTTTCTTTTTCTTTCTCTGTAATTAAGCAGTTTGATCTTAGTCAATTTTTTTTTTATATTTTTTTTTTTTTTATGATTCTGCTCCAGCAAAAATTAAATAATTTTTCTAGGAGAGCTTTGTAATTTCAAAGCCAAAAAATACTATGGTCAACAGACAGGTCAACAGGCAGGAAGGGAACTAATTAGTCAGCTTTTGGGAAGAGAGGACTTCTTAAAAGAAGAATGCAGTGCTGCTGATGTGAGAAAGACTCCCCAGTTAGGAGCCCCACACTCTCTTCTCATTGTTCTCTCCTGCTACAGCATGGACAACTAACACACTGAGTCACTGAAGCTGAATCAAAGCCCAACTGCATGAGGAATCCGCATATTCAGCCTATGGAATTAAATTCACACTGTTTAACTGTAATATTTTTTACACTGATATTTAGAATTAAGCCTTTTAAGAGGCTGTGACACCATTGAGTATTTGGTCATACGATGTACCTTTTTAGTTTACAAGTAGATGAGATGCTGCAAAACCATTACAAGTTCCAAATGCCACAACTCCTAGTGTGATGTCTGGAATTCTGTTGCAAAGGTACAATCTAATTCCGAGTACCTTATCACCTACCTATCAGTCAGCTCAGGCTATTACTTGTTCAGCCAAAGTATACTTAGATGATAGAACTAAAAAGACTGTTTTGAAGAGCTTACCTTGTAGCAGAGTATGTATTCAAAGTACATATATTCATTAAAAAGAAACAAATGAAAAACAACATGCGCTTTGTTGATTCTGGGAGTGATTTTTGCTAACACTATTTAAAGATAGAAGTGTGGAGATTTGAGTATTTATATTAACAAACTGTAGTGCGTGAGAAGAAGATTCACAAAACAAAAAACCCCAAACTTTCGACTTTAAAGCCTAAGATTTTGAATAAAGCATATGTCTGGAATTCAAACAAATGGAGCTCCTTTTTTAGCTTTATAACACTGTAATATTTGAAGGCCATCCTTCAAGAGACTGAAGAGGGTATGTGTCAATCTGAAACATTAAAAAGCCTTTAACTGTATTCAGGCTCACTCAATAATCTGATGACTTCAAAGATCTCAGCATCTTCACCCAAAGCACTCAGATTTTCATTGTGTTTAATGTAATTTTCTAAAGTTAACCAAATGATAAAATGCAGAGAACACTTCAACTTTGAACACAGTCTTACCATTCTATACTTGTCCCTCTACTGCATGAATAAGCGCTATGCTATCATGACAAGCTCTTTGCTCTACATTTCTTATGGTAAGACTATCTATATTCTGACCATAAAGACTCCATCTTGTCCAAACATAAATTCAATTTATCCCAGCTGCAGTGTGGGCGTTAATGAATTTATGCCAGCTTCTGCACAGGTCTGCAGTGGAGTAGAACTAGTAACACAATCAGAAGCAAAGATTATACATATTACAGATTTCTTTCCAGTATTTAAATACATCAGTTAGAGCTCATAAGAACATCTTAATGTTTTAAGAGTCATGCTCCATTTCATGTTGTATTGCCTGCACAATGGAAAATGGTTTATATCACTTAGCTACTTGTTTGCAAAACCTGGAGTGCTTTCAAATACTATTCTAATGAAGACTTTTCATACATATCAACTTTAAGTATTTCCTGGTTACATTTTATAATCTTATAGGTCCACCTTGCAAATGTTTACTTAACAAAAATTAGCTTAGGCCTCACTTTCTGAGTACATATTATTCAAAGAAGAGGTAACAGGAAGAGAAACATATTATTACATGATGAAATCAACCCACTCAGCTATATCTGCATAGCAGCTAATACATTTTAATTTAGAAGCTTTAGAATTCCTTTATTGGAACCATATATTTATCAAAAGCTGAAAACCTCGCTTTTTAGAAGATAACATTTTTCCCCTTTTTTTTTTTTTTAATTCAAGGAAGCAGCATTTTTCAGCACGCTATACTTCGAAAAAGGATCTTTGTCTATTGTAAATTCCTGTGCAGGATTAGCAAAGCACTTACCTTATACTTGCATTTTTAACCTGTAAATATTGTTGCTCAGTTCTTTTGTTAGGAAAGTGGATTTGATTACATTTCAGATAGTAGTCATCTTCTAAGCATTTTGAGTTGTCCCAGGGCATCTCCATGGCCTACTGGCTTGGGATTATATAACAAAACATCTGTTAATTTATTTAATTGTTAAGTTCAGCTGAAAACACCCATATTTTTCCTCTGGGTCCTTGTGAGATGATCATTATCTTTGGAGCTAATTTTATTCAATGCTTATTTACAGACTAAAAAGCAAATTCAGTGTTTGTGTATACACACACATTTTTAACAATTTGTGTGGAGAAGCATAAAGTTCTTCTGAAGGTACAGATACATGTGAACAATGCAGCTGAAGACCTATGATGTCCTTCTCTGTCAGCTAACAAGCAAGTCAGTGTAATTAAGGAGAGTTCCACTGGAGAGGTTGCAATTCACATATTACCAAAAAAGGCAATGGAATACCAAAATAAGTTACTTAACTTGAGATAACATGTAAGCAAATGATAATTGAGAAGATACTCTGCAATATCAACAGGATTTGGCAGTTAGAGTACATTTTCGAATCTTCAACTCAAATGATGTTCCCATTCTACCATATGGATCTCATAGCTGGAAATTCATCAGCACTGTCAATAGATATCATAAAGCTTTCAAAGTAGCTGCTTTAGAAAAGATTACATGTATTAACTTAAAACAATTAATAAACATGCCAAAATTTCTCAGAGTTCATCAACCTTTTCTCCTCCTTGTGCCTGCCCTGAAAAATATTTTCATGAAAGGCCATGAAAATATTCTGAGGCTCAAACGAAGAATGAAGCCTGGGTATATTCCATTGCAGCGCAGCAAAGCCAGGATGAAATGGGCCAAATTTAACTCTCTCCAAATGAAAATTCTTGGAATATATATATAAAAATTGGTCTTAGCAACATGCAAAAAATTCTCAGCAGGACAGTGGTGGCACAACCTTATTATTGCTGTAAGCACTAATTGATTCTGTGGGAAAGATGAATGGAACAAAAATGTTGCATAAACACTAAGGTTATGCTGGGAGAGTCTGAACTTTTCAATCTGTTCAACAAAACCTTCTGAAGAAGGATGTATTCAGGCAGAGGGGAAAAAAAAAAAAAAAGGAGACAATTTCTTTTTTTTTTTCTTTTTTGAAGAATACCCAGAAATGTCTCTCTATAAATCTTCCTTCTTTCCCATGCCATGCAGACAAAAATCTTTCTGACCAATTTAGGGGCCTCAGAAGAGAATGACTTGACACCAACTGAGAGAAGATAGAAACACTCCCCCTCCCCAATCTGTTCATTAAAATGTGGAATGTGGCTCGTTGGCTCATGCTATGAGAAAACATGGGAAGTTTTCCTGAGATATTATTAAGGATTTCTAAATACACTATTTCTATTTACTGCATAAAACTTTGAGGTAATATCTGTATTTATTCTATGGCAATATTGAAAACTGGTTTGCATCTGTTCTGAAAAGGAGAAACTACGATTCTATGATTCTAATTCTTAATAAATTATGTGGAAGTAAAATATAACATTAAGATACAGTGAAAAATCTGAAGTCATTAATTATTTGGCATTTCTGCTTAGCATGAGATAGAAAGAAATGAAAATTTACCTATTACATTTAAAGACAATAAAGGAAATACCTGTCTGCCCAGAAAATCAACATAGATGTTATGGTAGCATTTTCATTTTCCTGTTGGCAGCTAAAATGAGGTCTTAGTCTTGGATAATCTAACCATTTGATTTTATTTTTTTCTGAGAAATTACCATGTTATCTTCTCAAGCAAATGAGATAAACATCAATATTATCAGGGTACTTTGTTTTTTTTTTACCTAATGGATGTCTTTTGTTAGCAGTCTTCTCTATATGGGACGGCTAAGGCTTAAGGTATATCATTATTACTAAGTGGAAGACAACATTATGAATAATTACAGGCTTCCAACATAAAATACACATTTCACTCAAACAGCTGAAGTACTTATTCATTACACGGTGAATGATAAGGATCCGTTTTTTTGGGGTTTTTTTTTTTTTTTTTTTTTTTTGCTTTCAAATACTATTTAGAAGATTCAGAAAATGACAATCAGAAAAGTCTAAGGATCTACTGCTGCACAAAGCACAATTTTTATTAACTATCTCTGGGATAGAATTTTATATATGGTTTACTGGGACACTTACTCTTCCTGGATACAGAAGACCAGTGTCAAGGTGTTCTAACTCAATATATACAACTTATTGCCCACCAGAGCAAAATGCAGTATTTTGTAGTTGCTTGTAAAATTAATTTGTCAAAGGGTACAAAGAAGAGTTTAGTGCATTTTTATAGAAAAGCAATAGGGTTTTACAATGTGTTGAAACAACCATTTATTTGATACAAAACATGTCAGTTTTACAAAATGAGAGCTAGAGAACTAAAAGCAATCCACCTAAAAGTAGGGAAAACTTATAAAAGATGATGTGTTAAAAATATATATATATATGTATGTATGTATGTATGTATGCACTGGACCTGCTAGTCCAACAGCAGTAAATATTAAGAGAGCTAATTTTGCCTCTTCCCTCTCTGATCCTTCCTCTCAGGCAAAAAGCCAAAAACCTAAGTTCCACTGCCTGGCTAGCTGATGAATGACCTCAATCCTATTTAGTCAACAAATTTCAACATGTGGCTCATGGATCCCTGAGAATCTGTGGACTAATTCTGAGAGTTCTATAAAAAAGTACTAAGAAAAATAAATTCACAGATAGCATATACCAACCAGCGGAAAGAAAGTTTCTAAGTTGGTCTACACCACCAGGGAAACTAAATTAAAGTGGAGGAACCAGAACAAGCGAAAATCAATGGTACTTGAATCTGAAGGATCACATCGGATTATAAAGCATTAAAATGAATTCCTCCGAGTAACAAATAGCAGCGTACATTTGTTAGTCAATTTTTTCTGTTTCCTGATCTACAGAAAGAGAGCTCTAGTGCAATCTTAGTGCCTCTAAAACACCATCCAAATAAAATCAAATGGTTATAGATTATCCAAGACTAAGACCTCATTTTAGCTGCCAACAATTCATAATGAAATATCAGTGGAGTGACAACTTTCAGCTATTACAGACGATGACAGCAATATTTCTTAAACTGTGGAGCTATTCAGGAACATATTTGTGAACAGTCAAGATTAAAGCTTTATACTTTTGCTATTATCATACTTACATATATAGATATTTAAGTGAGTGTGTACACATGTTTTTTAAAAAGCCCCAAGTAAAAATTCTCAGGGAGAATTACACAAGTGCAGGATAATTTTCACAAACTCAGGAAACAGCGTATCACTGAATCTTTACCACAGATTTTAATAGAGAGCAAGCTTAGTAATTTCAAAGCTAGTGCAGCTATTTTGCAGTATTTGAAAGATTATTTTTAGCTACTCAGTCATTTCTAAGAGCCTACAAGAACTGCACAATAATTTCTAATTTAATAATAAATCAGTGAGATTAATTATTAAATTATCAACACAGGAACACTATAAGCTTTCTTTAGGTCCTATAGTAAGAAAATTTGAGCACATATTAGAGGCACCTCCTTTGACATAGTTCTGTCAAGACCATTTACAGGCAGGGTAGTGTATATCAGGCCATTCAGTCAAGTGCATGAGATCACACAAGATGCTGAATACCAGATCTGAAGTATACTAGTTTGGCAGAATATGCACTATGCAATACTGAAATGCTGTTAATTTTCATTAGTAACAGTAAGACTTTCAGAAATCTCCTAATTTTCTATTCAGAGAAAATTTCTGAACTGTCATTTACAGAAACACAAATATTATTACAGATTCAGCATCTGAGTTCCACTGAAGTCCATTGCTGTACTGTCTGTTCTAGCTGAGCTATTAGTATAAAGATGTACAATAACATGCAGGACTGTCACAGACTGAATCCATGCTTCACCCAAGGTTTAAAACATAGTTTATTCTAAGTCACAATTCTGCCTTTTTCTTTAAGAAGAAATCCTCTAATAATATTATTATATTTTCAGTCATGGCTGTACAAGAAAATGCAGAGCAGCAAACTGGTGAAGGCTGGGAGACACTCTCTTTGGGCTAGCCCCGTTCTTACACCCTTCCCTCAGCACTTGCTTTAGCCACTGCCAAAGATTACATAACCACTTGATCAATCTAGTCTGTGACATTTAGATGTTCTTAGTTCTCTACCTAGGAATTCTAGCTTTAGCTAGCTAAGGATGTTATTTATACAATCTAAACACTGTATCTTTACAGTGGCCTTTGAAATTCATGCGCTGCATCCTACATGACGAAGTGAGCACAGGCTACTCAGAAGACCTACCTCCTCCCATAGTATTATGCATAGATTGTGACTTCTCATAGATTCAGGGGAGCAGAAGGAGAATCTGTTCTGAAAGAGCCTGAAGTGAAAATGGCCTTGGGTGTTTTCACTGTCTGCACTGGCTAGTGCAGAAAAACATGCTCAGACCATGGCTGTGACGCTCTGGTGTGTTTGTAGTTGATAGGCATCATTACCCTGCTCTGGACTGTATTCAGGGAAGGATGTAAATGTAAACACTGTATCTGTCAAGTCATTTACAAGGGAAATGTGGTTATGAAAACCACACACCAAAACCACAAAAGAACTAGTAGGTACATGTCATGAAGATAATTAATGCTGGTATATTTAAATTATGACATTAAACACAAAACTACCTTTTACATTTTTGCTTTTGTTTTCACTGACAACCTCTTACTGCTCTGATTAATGTTTCCTTCCCTAGATATAGGGACATGTACTTCACTCACTAGTATTTTACATAGGCTTTTAAAGTCCAGGAATAAGTTCAAACTCCAGCTAGATTTCATAGAATCATAGAATCATAGAATAGTAAGGGTTGGAAAGGACCTCAAGATCATCGAGTTCCAACCCCCCTGCCATGGGCAGGGACACCTCCCACTAAACCATGCCATCCAAGGCTATGTCCAACCCCACCTTGAATGCCGCCAGGGATGAAGCATCCACAACCTCCCTGGGCAACCCATTCCAGGGCCCCACCACCCTCACAGTAAAGAATTTCTTCCTCAGATCCAATCTAAACCTCCCCTGTTTAAGTTTAAACCCATTACCCCTTGTCCTCTCACCACAGTCCCTAATGAAGAGTCCCTCCCCAGCATCCCTATAGGCCCCCTTCAGGTATTGGAAGGCTGCTATGAGGTCTCCATGCAGCCTTCTCTTCTCCAGGCTGAACAGCCCCAATTTTCTCAGCCTATCTTCATACGAGAGGTGCTCCAGTCCCCTGATCATCCTCGTGGCCCTCCTCTGCACTTGTTCCAACAGTTCCATGTCCTTTTTATGTTGAGGACACCAGAACTGCACACAATACTCCAAGTGAGGTCTCACGAGAGCAGAGTAAAGGGGCAGGAGCACCTCCCTCGACCTGCTGGTCACACTCCTTTTGATGCAGCCCAGGATACGGTTGGCCTTCTGGGCTGCAAGCGCACACTGCCGGCTCATGTTCATTTTCTCATCAACCCACACCCCCAAGTCCTTCTCCGCAGGGCTGCTCTGAATCTCTTCCCTGCCCAATCTGTAACTGTGCCTGGGATTGCTCCGACCCAGGTGGAGGACTTTGCATTTAGCATGGTTAAACTTCATTTCAAGCGTGTATATGACTGCACTTGACTTCCTCAGCATTGACATCTGCAGCTCTTTGTTTTAGAGACTTGATCAGTTTGAACTTTCAGTAAGATGGTAAATATAGCACACATTTAAGTTCTTAACCATTCACATAACTGACTGAAGGTCAAGCCCATCAGACTCGCTTCAGCTCACATCAATTATCCCCACTATTGAAGGTGATGTAACTACAATTCCAGCTAATTGCATCTGTAATATTGAGATAGAGTGCTTAATAAGGCTCAACATGGGAGAATCAAATTAAGTCTGTCAATCTTATTTGAAATACTGCATTTTGTTATATAAACAGTCCAAAAGCCTAAGATTTGTAGATTCGCATTTGGGTGCCTTTTCCAGGCAAATGCATTCCTTTCATGGTAAACTATTCTTCAGTGACATTGCACTAAATATATCCTAATATTGAAAAAGGTAAAGCTTATTTTACATTGTAGAAATTATTTATCACCTGTTAACGAGAAAACCAGAGAAATACCCTCCAAGCAACATGTAGTTATGACTGTAAACAGGGAAGTACCTAACCATTCCTTGCAACCAGTGTTAATTTTCACTGTCTTTGCATACCTGCAGATAATCACATTCCTGTTAGTTTACAGCTATGTTCTAATCCTTCATTTAAAACTCTATATAGATTTTGATTTGAGCACCTGAACAGTCATCTGACAATGTGTGAAGCGACGGTAAAATACCAGTACACCTGAGACCTATGTTTCGTTCAAGGGTAAACATTCAAGGTAGAGAATCAAGGAAAATTCCTAGCTAAAGGGACATCCCAACAGTGACCCCATTTGAGGGTGGCTGGTTGTAACCTAGCCCATGAATCTCCTTCATCTTCCTGGTCTCTGTTCACACCATCTGAAAAGCATATGTAGACGGAAAAGCTGAGAATGCTTTTCCCTCCTTTCTCGGGAGGATTGGGAAAATTCCTGCACTTTTTCTTTGTCTCAAAGCTCAGGAATCAGCTAAGCCAATTAACTGAGGTAATTACATGCAGACTCAGCTCTGCTTGAAATACATTTTACAGGTGAGCCGGACCATAATACTAATCTCTGACATATATGTCTGCCCAGAGTTTCAAATGTGGACTACACTGCACGATGAGTTACAGTTAAAGTGTTTTGAAACTGAAATGGGAACAGTTTGAATTAGGAATCAAACTCAGAAAAAAATGAAATTTAATATTCAGTGTAAACGTAGCAATCAGTTTTAGTCTTTACAGATGGAACTTCCACTGGTATAACTGATTAATATTATTGACAATATATAGGACTTAAAGATGGGATTCTAAAAAACTACAATGAAATAAGACCTTACAGAGGAAGTTCTGCATATTCTAATAATGTCTTTACATAATAAGTTTTAATTTAAAAATCACAAAATCAAGCAACCTTATTTTCGTATATTTTTATATATTTTCTTGATGTCTGCAAAACAGTTTTAATGTTAAATATCACTAATTCAGTAATTTCTAATTGTTAAGGCAGGACTCCTTGCTGTCTTGCTCATTTGGGATGTTATTTAGCTGACGCTTAACATGAAATAATAATCACATTTTTCAAACATAAATGTTCTGCTACAGCAGCACTCAAGCTAAAAGTATATGGAGTGCAAAACCCTTCTATCAAGCTTTCTATGACAAATTAGAATTCAATCCTTGCCACTAAGAGAGTGCCATTAATTATGCTTAGACAGCACAACAAAGACAACAGGTGCTCATAGGAAGGTCACACAAAAGGCTTCACATGGAAGTAAGAAGTGATTGTTATGACAGTGCAAAGTAATGCACAGTCTGAAGAATGTTTTTCTTGAAAATTGTTAATGGTTCTAAACAAGGAAAAATTAGCCACTATCCCCAAGAATATCACAGGCTTTTAGATTAAATGTAGTAATAAGGAAAAGAAAAAAAAAAAAAAAGAAAAGCAGAGATGTGCCAAGCTGATTCAGCTTGAGGAAATGAAACATTTCATTAAAGATGTTTCAGCTTTGTCTTCTTTAACTGGCTTTAACTACAATTTTCTTTTATGTGTATGAGAAAATCTTACTGAGGATAAATAGCAGCTTTTAAGACATTCTTCCTATCTGAGCACGTTACTTACAAAAGTGATGAACAGCATTTATCAGCAAGAAACAGGGAGGCCTACTTTGCTACGAAGTTTGTTACTAAAGATGAAAAGATTAATTCATCTGTCCACAGGAGAAGAAAGCTAACAAAGAGGCTTGATGAATATAACTGTCTTTGTACAGCTGGGGTAGACTCCTCATCAAAGAGCAGGAATATTAACATGGCTACAACTATATTATACAGCTACAAGAATTTGGCAGTCCTTCCCATTTTCATCTGTTCCACTTAACGGTAACAGATTGCTCCTGTTCTACCTATCTCATGCCTACTGCAAACACTTCCCCAATTTATTTTTCCAAAAGAAGTGGTACCAGATTTATTTATTTTTTTTAGTAGTTATAGAATTTGACTGTGTTGAACATCCCTGGACACTTAGAGAGGAATCTGCAGCATAGAAGAGTTCTGGGCAGCAACAGAAACACAGCAACTATCTGTCCACCATACAAACACAGTACTTCAAATGGAAGCTCCTTCTTACGCTCGAGCTCCTGTCCTAACCTTTTTCAACCATGACAACATGGCTTAAATTCCATACTCATGTTTAAAGCACTTTGTGTTGTCTGTTGTACAGACAGTACGATAGCCATTCTGTTGTAAAATCAAAAGTTAACTTCTCTCTTGAATCTCATTAACAGCTATAAACAGGCCATGACTACCCTGATGATGTTCAGTCACAGAATCAATCTATATGATGGTATCTAGCAGTAGAGCATGATTCAGAACAACCAACTGTACCTTTGTAATAATAAAAGCAGAGTTGTACTTGGAATACTGAAGGTGATGTGTTTTGTGGACTACTTTAAAAGCCCTCTCTCTTTTTTAGCAAGAAGAAAAAGGAAAACATAATAGGCTAAAAATCTGCTTTCCCCTGGTGACCCACCCAAAGAACTACCCCTGTCACCATACACACATTTCTACCCCGGGAATAAGCAGGCCAACTTTATCGTACACAAAAAGAGTGTCTACTTTATTTCCTAAGCAGTGAGACTGGGTATATGATAGCACCAACTGGCATGTAATATGGGCTGCTAAAATCTTAACACTACCTCCACTTCTGATTAAAAACCCAAACAGAACAAAACAGAGACTTAAAGCAAGTATTGAATACTCCTTAAAACTCTCCTCTTTTATACACAGATTAAAATATTTAAAATTGTGAGTCTGCTGCCCTTATCCACACAAATCACTTATATATATTATTCTAGGAATCTATGATTCTAAAATCATTAATATTAGTGTGAAATAAAGTTGAGCCGATATTTCAGCAGATAACTCAAATTTTAAAAATGAAATATACTTGCCCTAATTTAGGTGAGCTTTTAAGTTTTAACAAAATGATTATATCTTTCTTCAACATTCCTGGGACAAATGTGATGGGAGAGCCGTGTTAAGAAAGAACCATAAATCTATAATGTGAAAAAGTACAGAGCTTGTTATGAAAGATCCCTTGAGGTTTGGTAGACTCTTGCTCTCTTGGAATCCTGCTCATTCTGTGAATAAACACGTGGTACAGGCCACAACAATGTATTCCTGTATGTTAAAACAAGAATGCAAGCAAACCACCACAGTTCCCTAGATATTCCTGATTTATATACCATACTACCTAAGTACTTGCTCTGGGCATTTAAAATAACCACAATAAAGTAATGATCAATACATATATTTTCATCTTTCATGTCTATATCAATATTAACCTTCTGGTTTTATGCAGCGATAATTATCCTCAAAGTATTATTTTTAGTGGACTATTAAGACTTTTTTTTTAAATCAATAACAAGACAGATATATAATATGCATCATAAAAGATCCATAAAAACATGCTTAAGATTTCACTATTTTTCACTGGGATAATAAACGGCAACTAGTTCTCCCAGCAGAGCAAAAGATGCACAGGTCTAACTGAACGTATACTAAATACTTGATTTCTATACAAGAAAAGATAACATCAAGAAACAAGACATACAAGAAAGATAACATCAGCATTTATAAATCAGCGTCTGTACACAGAAAAAAAGCAATGGTATTTTTAAGAACTACAGAGGATATATAAATGACTTTTCAGCTGATTATATTGTTGTTACATCTCTTGTTTTTCTAGGACCTTTGATCATTCTCATAATTCTTTCATATCTCTGAAGCAAGAATTAAAAAAAAAAACAAAACAACAAACCAACATTGTCTCAGCCTTAATACCAGAGACATAGAAAGGAAGGGAAGAATAATGTGCTCTCTACCTGAGTATCTCTCCTTTAGTCTTGGCTGGAAAGAACTTGAACTCCTGAATACTTAAGCTGAACCTCTGATATCAAAGAGGATTCATCTCAATTAAAAAAAAACTCAAACAGAACCGAGGATAAATAATAATTATTAGCCTCCCTGAGGCATTTTGAGACTGGCTGGTTAACCCTTACATGATGTGTTAACAAGTAATGTCTACTACATGTCCACTATGTATAATCACCACCTACATTGGAAGAGGTTTGCCCACTGGCAAAATAGCATTATTTCTATTTTTAATGAAAGGTTAAATGAAAGCAAGAAAGTGCATAACAGCTATTTCATTTATGAGAATTTAAAATAACTGACAAAGGTTTGGATTGCAAGTTAGTGATCTCCCCACTTACCTCATTTAATTTTAATCCACTTTAAAGCACATTCTACAAGAAAGGAAGCTCTTACTCCTGTGGGATATAAGAGTGAGAGCAAAATGGAACAGATTCTGGAAACATTAAAATTAATGATGTCTGAGAAATCATTCTGGTTATAGACCTTGAATCTGACAGTTTTAATTCAAGGCTCACAAAAACTGAGAAACAGTTAAATAAAGTAAAGGACCAGATGGTCTCAGCCTTTGGGGAATTCACTACAGACAGATAAATTGGGAAACGGGAGTCAACAGTCAGAAAAAAAAAAGATATTCTGAAGTGTTTTGAAGGGTCTGATTTCTGACAAAAACTTGAGAAGATAATTTTCTTAGAGATTTTTCCAAGAGATTTTTCAACACTTACATTGCAAGCCGTTCAGATTTGGTATCTCTATGACAAAGCCAGATGCCTGAAATTAATTATTTTCACAAGAACAAGAATCAAGACTTGCATTTGTCACAGGAGAAGGAACATTTACTCTTTGGTTGGATTTGTAGCTAACTTGTTTGGTAAATAAAATGATTTAATATACTGCAATTAATTTATGTTTAATAGCTACAGTGAAGGACAAGAAAAGGAATTACTTTCAAATACACCAAACTCTTTGGCCTTAACAGAAATGATATGTTGCCTTCCCTCTCCTATTTCCTTTCCAGGTGGATTAAAAAAAAAGATTTAAAGAAAAATAATGAAAAAGTGTCATGCGTGCATGAAGGATTACTTACTTTGTGGTTGTGTTCTCACTATAGAACACAGCTACCTAAATTCTTCAGGCAGTATAATGCCATGGAAACATAGGATTAAGGTAATAAAAATCTAACTTCCTTGGTAAATATGACAGCTACCACTATCTTCTAGGAAAAAAAAAAAGGAAAAAAAAAAAAGGAAAAAAAAAAAAAGGAAAAAAAAAGAAAATTACTTTTATTTTCAAAAGTAGCTGAAAATAATTTGAAATTATATTTTTTTAAAATCTGAAACGGTTATTCTGATAATGTGGCATTAATTCAAATTTTGTATGCCATTGCTCTTGAAGCTTTAAAACAAATTATTTTGAGTCTAAAACTGCAAAGTAAGAATGGGACGTTCAGAGTGTAAGTAGCTATTCTGGTGTATCCCTCCCTTAACAGGGGAGCAGAAATCAGGGAAAGAAACATTTTTTTTTGCAGTATTTGTTGCTATAAATGGTATTATTCAGGAATTCTCACATTTATACTACCAGTCTGAATCTAGCTTAAAAAGTAGTTGCCAAACATCTTACTCACCTAGCCTGTTCATGCAATAGTCAACATGAAATTACTTACCTGTTTTCTCACGTTTTTGTTTAATTCTTCTGTCCATTTGTCCACACAGAAATAAAACATAAACTAAACTCTGATGGTAACATAACTCTTAGTAATAGAAATTAACAAACATATTCACTCAATTTTGCTTCTGAATGAAAACAAATACAGACAAACAAATTCTCTCTAATTCTCTAATTCTCATTCTTCTGTCACTACCGGTAAACAAAACAATCTTAGTATTAAGACTTCCACTGTGCTTTGTGCACTGTAAAACTGTGGAAGAAAAGACAGCTAATATTTTAATTTGTAGTCAGATTCATTAGAAAGAGATTAGGATAGTGAATTCTGATGATCTGTGATTATATTGTCCAGACTCCTCCTTTTGTATGACCGCTGGATCTATTAGCTTCCAATAGGTCAACAAAGCAAGTTCTTTTCCATTACATGCAGTAGAGTTTTTTGTTTTTGAAAATGCCATCCAACAACTCAAAATCCACAAAATATCACAAGCGAGGAAGATGACTTCTGGTTAGTGTAATACAGGGTAAGAAAGGGAGTTTAGGAGGAGATTTACCAGTCCCTCCAAAATACTTAGAGTTAACAGCAAGAACAGACCAAGAAATGGACAAGGAATAAGAAGTCACAGAATCACAGAATCAGCTAGGTTGGAAAAGACCTTTAAGATCATCAAGTGCAACCACCATTCCAGACTGCCAAGACCACTACTAAATCGTATCACTGAGGGCCTCAACTACATGGTTCTTGAACACTTCCAGGGATGGTGATTCCACCACTTCCTTGGGCAGTCTGTTCTAACACCTGATCACCATCTCTGTGGAAAAACTTTCCTAATTTTTCCTAATTTTTCCTAATATCCAACGTAAACCCCCCCTTGTACAGCTTGAGGCTGTTACCTCTTGTCCTATCACTTGATACTTGGGAGAACAGATTGACCCCCACCTCACTATAACCACAGCCTTAGAGTCATCAGTACTGAAAGGGAATGCAACAGCACTAGTTGAGTGAGGTCAATCGGGTTTAGTATTGGCTCCACAGGATACAAAACAAGTAAGATTTCATTTAAATCAATGGAAGCGACTTTTCACCAAGAATCTCTCTCACATATATATACGTGTGTACATATATTCTATAACAAAATTCTAACTCAGCCTACAAATTAAATTTTTTTCATTGTATTCCCCCATCCCCCCATTTAGTATGATTGTAGGCAGATAAACCCTTTAATCAGCTTCCAGTCCCTACATCCCTCATTGTCACTAGTAATGTCTACAAATGTGTCTCTGTCGTGGTTTAAGCTGTAAATCATGCAGCCCACTCACTCACTTCCCCCTCTTCCCCCCCCCCCTCCGAGGGGTGGATGGGGAGAAGAATCGAAAGAATGTAACTCCCAAGGGTTGAGATAAGAACAGTCTAGTAACTAAGGTATAACACAAACCACTGCTGCTACCACCAATAATAACAATGACAAGGAACCACCAAGGGAAGAGAATACAACCACTCACCACCCAGCCCGATCAAGCAGTGCACCCCCCACCCTTCCGGGTCTCTGCTCTCCATTTTTACATCCTGGACATGACGTGCTGTGGTATGGAATAACCTCTTTGGTCAGTTTGGGTCAGGTGTCCTGTCTCTGCTTCCTCCAAGCTTCCCCTCCTCCCTGGCAGAGCATGAGACTCAGAAAGTCCTTGGTCAGACCAAAACATTACCGAGCAGTACCTGAAAACACTGGTGTTATCAGCACTGTTCCCAGGCCCAAAATCAAAAACACCAGCTACCGAGAAGGAGGAAAAATGACTGCTACTGCTGAACCCATGACAACCTCTTAGAGGGAGACTAAATGACCTTTTTTCTTTTAACTTCCCAGCCCCCCCACTTGCCTGACAACTAACACTTGCATGTGCATTGAAAAGCTTAGAGAAAATTGTCCCCAAGATTTATAAAGATTTACGGTACTTTCAGACTTTCATATCAAAGAGATTTTGATGAAAGAGACTATTTTTATTTTCTCAATGACTTTTAAGACAGAAGTTTCTCACAACTTCTTTGTATATTATGGGAAACCATAAAGCATTTAAACATGAATTTGTTTCATGGAATTAATCTAAACATATGGAAGAAAGGGCAGCAGTAGAATTTTCTGCTGTATGAGACTGCTAGCTACTCATTATGTGAAAATACATAGGACATATAATAATTTGTATAAAGTAAATACTTCACATTAACCCTATGCCAACAGTAAGGAAATTATTTACATAAAACTTAAGATAAATTCTAATGCTTTTTTCTGTTAACAGACTTCCATTTTATTTGCATATCAATTATTTACCCTTTTTAAAACTAACACCTTTGATGCATCATTTATAGTCTAACTACTGCAAGCATATTTGAATACTTTCAACTCCTATTTTCTCTTACTGCAGGCTAATTTTCCATAAGCAGTCTGAAAACAGCTATCTGACATCATGCAAGCCTAAATCATATATAAATGTATATGACTTCACGGTAACAGGCCTGCTCACACTTGAGACCAGCAATTCTTAATATGTAATAGAAGGTAGATAATTTTAGAAACAAAAGGCAGTGATAAACATCTCACTTCTCATAAAACAGCAGGTATCTCTAAGCACAGATTAAGTTATTTGATAAATAAAGGTAGCAATATTTAGGCCTCAAAAGAAGTTCTATTTTACTTTATAACATGATTTTGTCCATCCCTTGACCATACTGGCACTAAATCTTTTCAATCTGATAAGGTCGGCAAAGAATGCATCAGCCATGCGAAGTGAACAATTATTTATTTCAGCCTCTCCATTCAAATTTGACCTAGTGAACATTTCAGAAAAAGAAGTGAAACCACTTCTAACAAGATTAATGACACAACAGACTTCTATTTTCTATAACTTACAGTGGTAGGAAAAACAGAAAACCCCAGCACAGAGTTATTGTTTGCTCTTCATGCTAACAACAGCAACACAAACAAACCAAGAGCAGGCTGTATTTGGCACACCTTCCTTTATCACAGTCCTTTCAAGAAAGGGATTTGTGGTTTAAAATGTTGATAATACTAGCCATTTCCCCCCCCCCACATTACCGCACTACCAGTAATCAAGAAAATATTTCTCTTTGGCTGACTTGCATGATGTCCTGGGTTCAGCAGTAGCAGTCATTTTTCTCCTTCTTAGTAGCTGGTGCAGTGCTGTGTTTTTGACTTTTGGCTTGGGAACAGCACTGGTAACACCGATGTTTTTAGTTGCTGCTCAGTAATGTTTATTCTGACCAAGAGCTTTCTGAGTCTCATGCTCTGCCAGGGAGGAGGGGAAGCTTGGAGGAAGCAGAGACAGGACACCTGACCCAAACTAGCCAAAGAGGTGTTTCATATCACAGCGCATCATGCCAGTATATAAACTGGGGGCAGTTACCCTGAAGGGTTAGATCACTGCTCAGGTTGGGCTGGGTATTGGTCGGCAGGTGGTGAGCGGTTGTATTCTCTTCCCCTGTTATTTCCCTTGTCATTATTATTATTGGTGGTAGCAGCAGCGTTTTGTGTTATACCTTAGTTACTGGACTGTTCTATCTCAACCCATGGGAGTTACATTCTTTCAATTCTCTTCCCCATCCCTCTGGGAGAGGGGGGAGGAAGGCGGGGGGGGAGTGAGCTAACGACTGCGTGGCTGATTTACATCTGGGCTTAAACCAAGACGCATGAATACCTAAAAATTGACAATTCCAGCCTGATGTGAACTAACCTGTGCCAAAGAAAAGTGGAAAAATATGCAAGTGCTGACTAATACAACTTACTTCAACTCTACTGAATTGTTACAAATAATCAAAGAACCTCTAGAAGGACTAGTAAACTACAACGTAACAAAAATAAAGTTATTCTATTGTTTAAATATATGACTGAGGGAGATGTGACTGGCAGAATGACTGGACAGGTGTTTTTCAATAGCTGTACAATATGTCAATCCTTGTTGGCCAGTTCTTGTTAGAAACTCTGGAGAGCTTTTACAAGTATTTTCTAGTAAACTGCACAGTAAACACACAGTGAATGCGCACATTTTTATTCTATTTCATTACAGTAACAAATATATTTTGATTGATTCATATATTTTGGTCTGAAGCATATTGTTATTAAAAAACCCTGAAATATGATGAGTAAACTTTTATCCTGCATCTCTTATGTCAGTGGTAGTAGTTACTGTAATTTAGGTGTTTATATAAGTTAATGGAATAGTTGCTGAGCTATTTTAAAATGGTTTATATCGCAGATGTGTAAATAACACAAAAACCTTGATGAGTCAATAGATTCTATAGCAATTCAACAATAAAAAACTTTTGGCTCAATGCATACTATGTATTTTTTTTCCAATTATCTAATCTAGCTGCTTTCTAATTATCTTTCTAGTTGTTATTGAGATGGTCCCCAAGGAGTCTCTCTAATGATCATTTATTGAACTTCTTTAATTTGAAGGAAAATAATTAGTGCTTTCACAATGAAAAAATCAGTTACAAAACCAAACAGCTGAATACTAAAGACGTGAACTGAAGTCTGCTTAGTGCTGTAAGGAACATAGCTGTAAGATTTTGACTGGTTTTCCAAGTTTGCTGCAAAGATTTCAATGCGAACTACTACACCTGTTTGAAAGTCTTATCTACACATTGTTATCTTGGTTCAACCACTGGAATATCATGAAAATAAGAAAAACAATAGAGCTTTCCCAAAAGGAAACTGAGGAAAGATGTGAAGAGTAAAATTTACTCTAATTTTCATTGAGCATTAGAATTTTGACCTCTGTCAAAATCCATTCTGCCTTTTTTTTTTTTTTTTCCCAGGTATGGAAACTATAGATGACAAAATAATGTTAATTATGTTTATTTTTTTATTTCTTTTCTTGCAGAAATATACTTTGAAAATGGCTCCTATGTCTCAAATTCTCCCAGAACATCTGGTAATTTTACTTTCTATCCACTAAAAACCTTCCCATGAACTCCTGCTAATATGTATTACTGGTATACAGCAACAACCTGAAATTCCCCTTTTTTCTTTCTATTTACTAGATATGCACAGTTTCTCATAAAACCAAGGCCACAGGTCACTCTGGAGCAGTATCGGTAAGTTAAATTCTTAATTATTTTGCCAGGAGGAGACTGGAGCATGCCCCTCTCATGGACATCTTCAATCAGAATGACATCCTATTTCTCTGGAAATATTAAGAATCCTTGCTGTTCATTAGAAGCCAGATTTAAACCTGAAACTGTACTTTAAGAAACCTTGTTAAGCTATGCTTAATTTTTTGACAGAGCATTATCTGATAACTTAGGTAATAAAATCTTCCTCTTTTTTTCATGATGATGTTTGTTATTTGTCAAAAAAATTAGGACGCATCTCCATTACTCCACGGTTATCATATATTTACCAGAGGTAAAAATGGACTCATCCTCTTGAAACAAGAAGTTTCCCTTGTGTTCTCCAGGCAGGAGTGGTTTTAACTTTAGCATTGATCTGTTTTACAAGCACTTCACAAAAACAGTTAAAACTTATAGCTTTATCTATTCCATATGCATTATCCAGTGCATGTAGAATTTTAAAAGCATGCTTACACTGCCAAGTAGAATGCAAACAAAGATCTTACTGTGTTCAGGGCTGATTTGATTCTTTTCCTCAAAGTTACAGGTTATTTCTTGTAATACCTGACCCAAGCACTTTAAACATTTTAATAACTTTCTCCACATTACACTGACCTTTGTCAATATCTTATACTGGGCTACCTGTGAAATGGAACTCACAACAACATTTTGTCCCTAACTATATGAAATATGCTTTCAGTGCATTAAAAAAACAACAAACAAACCCACAGTATCGATGCTAATTATAATGAAGGCTTCTCTAATTTCTGTTTTTTGAAAACTGAGATCAGAAGCACCAAACAGTGAGACATAGTCTGTCACCTGAGAACCTTTCTTGACTTCTTTGAAATCAAACTTGGAAGCATTTGGCCAATAAATCTGTCCAAAAACTTATTTACAAATCTGTCTGTTAATAGTTTAACCGATCAGGTGCATAAGCTGCCATTAGGATTGCTGTGATACATGAAATTAAGAATCTTTGTAAGAAACCTCATCTAAAGTGAGGGATGTAAGCATCACTATCAGTAGTCATAAAGGTTTAAAATTTTAAGTATATCTGGACAAAGATACACAGAAAGGCCATGTCAGTTAGTTATCATCATTGTAGTATTATATATTACAGATATTATATATCTGAAAAACCCTACGACATAGACATTTCAAGTACTTCTCCACTTAAGGGGCTGACAACAACATTCACAGATGACATTCTGTCTTTATACAATAATAAACCACCAATTTATTGAAAATTTATGCAATGCAAAAGTGGAAATGCATATCCAGCCCTCACCAGGACCATCGTTATCATGATGTTTTCTGCCTATGATAGAATTGTAGTCAACTTATCTGCAAAGCATAAGCAGAAGCATCACAAGCAGATGGAGGGGAAGATGTGCCTGACACCTTCTATTACCAAAAGAAGAGAAAGGAAAAAATTCAAAACTAGCCTGAAAGAACTAAATATTAGTTTAAGTGACAAGCAGTGAATTAGTACATCATTGGAGAAGAAGCAAACTACCTGATTAGTGTCTAATGCATTGCCTTCCTCTAGAGAAAACCAAATCAATGGAAAAATAAATCTTAAAATAAAGGACACAATACAGATCACAATGAAGGAAAAAAATAAAAATGTCATAGAAGAGATTGAAAAAGTAGTGAAAGAGAAATGTGTGAAAACAGATCTGATGATCTTAATTTGTAGCGATTATTCTAGATTTATTCAATCAATAAGCAAATTCCTCATGGCCAAGGCCTTAGAGCGTTGGACTTCAGTTCTCAGGAATTCCAAGGCAAGGATAAAAAACAACTACAGTTTTTTTTAAAAAAGAGACTAATTCTTCAAAACATTTTATTTAAAAGAGAAAGAGGATGGCATTATGACAACATCAGAGCACACAGATTATGCAGAGCAGCTGGTCTTAAACTGTAACTCCTTCATACAAGATTCTTCTCTTACTATGGATTTTTGTGAATCTAATCCTCTGGGAAGTCAATCAGGAAAGATGACCTGCCCATCCTGTAGCAAAGATCAATGAAGCAGGATTTACTACTGTAATGCTTTTGTACTTGGCCATGGACTGGACAACAAGTACAGCTCTGATGGATCCACTACTCTCTTTTCCTATTCTACAAGTCTCACAACCTGTAGGAATACAACAAATTTCAACAAGTTTGTCTGAATACAGTTAAATATAATGAACCTGAAAATGCAGACACTTTCAAACAGTATGAGATTTATGCCTCTTTACAAAACACAGCCACATAGCCAGGAAAGCTTTCTGTGATTAGGCAGGAGAAGGATTTATTCCAACAAATAACAGTTTACCTGAATCAGGTCTAAGTGTTTATCTTGCTGTTGCAGGGTTATAATGTGCTTGTACTACAAAATAAGTACTTAGGAGCCAATATCATAGGAAAATATAAACAGATTTAAGATGACAAAAGCAGCTGGATATCCTGACACGCACCATCAGCAGCTTTATGAAAATTTGATATACCTGAGCCTCCTCATTGATAAATTTTCCTTCGTTCAGCTCTGTAGGCTTATGTGCTTGTTTGCAGAGATAAAATTTGAGGAATGAATATGTATTTTTATTAAATTTTATACTGTGCTCTGCCTGGGTTAGCTGCACAACCCTGTTACGTGACATAACTCCAGTCAATTTTTTCTTACTGCATTTTCATTTTATTGCTGTTTTAATCATAAAAAGGGAATAATTTCTTATATACTTTATTTTTTTTTATTTTAAATTTACTTTCTTTTAAGGGAACAAGGGACTGTAAAACAATTGCTAAGAAAGCTATTATGTTACAGTATGAAACTGTTGATAAAAGAGATTTCAAAGACATAAAAAGCACATCAACCTGGCCATGATTTTAGACTCTGAAACCTTCCCAGCAATTTCTGAGTACTGTCTTTGGCAAATGTCCAGTTTAGCTGTAACATAGTTTTTGGAGCTATAGCGATGCCATGTGATAAAAAAATTGTACAGCAGTTTTCAGTAGGCAGTTCCACAGTTAAAATAATCTACCTTATTTCTTATTGTGATAATGAGAGTTCAGTCAGTCCTCCTGCATGGCTTAACAGAAGAAAACACTTAAACAGAATGCAGTAACATAGTGAAATGGAGAAAGATGGAGCGGAAAAATATTTATGTTTTCAAGACTGAGTAAACAAACAAAGACAACATTGTTCTACATGGCAGAGTATTTTAGAATGAGTCTGTTACACTCCACAGGAAAATTTCTGGGGAAATCTGGAGAGTGCACGTGTGTTGTGAAGGCATGTGAAGGACAATCAAGAAAAGTTAGGACAAGTTATTAGAAGTCTTAAAGTAAATGAATAATCTGCACTTAAACATTTCTGTTGATGCTTTCCTTCATAACTAGGTGGCCTTAGTTCAATGTAGCTGAATACATTTCCAAATTAATTCAATTCAGGTGAACTGAGCTAAAATGACTTTGAATCTGGCTGAGGATGCTCCTTAGGGTTTCACTTAAACACTTTCAAAATTCATTCAGATTGATTTTCCCCAGTGTATGTATGTAGACAAATACCTTAGACAGATTACAAAGGGAAATGAAGAAATAACACAGACTGCACCACTAGAAACTGCTATTTCTAAAATAATCTCTTCAGCAATTCAGAATTCATTATTTTTTAACACATTTCTATCATAATTTCAATTTTGATGCATTATTTCAATATATACATATTGAAACCTACAAAGGAGATAGACGGGCTTGTGCTCTCTCAAGCCTTTTCAGCTGTTAAGTAAAATGGGGTTGGTACCATCATTTCTTCTTTGCAAATAAGCACGGTATGCTTTCATACCAGCACATGAGAACATTCTAGCAAAGCTAATGACACAACATGAGAAAAAGGGTTTTAGCGGTAGAATAGCTTTCCTACTCCTTCTTCATAGTTTTGTGAAGACATTACCATAGCTGTATGTATAATCTCTAGCCTGTTCCCTTCTTGAACTGATGATGTTTAATTTAGTGTCCTACAGTTGTGAACCTCACTCCAGTACTTGCTCACTGTGCTGAATAAACATTTCCTCCCTGACTCCTCAGGTTATATAATAACTTCACATGACACATCTGCATATTTTGCCTACAGATGATACATTTCATTTATTGATTTTCCTATCCATAGCTCAGTTGGCAGAAGTTCTACCTCATTTTAAAGTAGCTTATTCTCAGATCCTAATAATTATTAAAAACTTCCATTATTTGGACTGAAATATAATTTAAACTCAGACCTGGGCCTTTTGTATTTCATTGAACTATGCTGTTTGAGCACTGGTCTCTAGCCAGTGTCTGGGTATGGATTGACTGACCTCATCTCAGACCTACCTCATGACGGTGTACCTGTCTAGACTGTGTCTGACCCTGGTTTCCCCCACCAGACCTCATCCTGACCTGCAGGCTGCCCTGGGATCTGCCTCATCACCATGAACTTGTTTGTCAATCTGGACTCTCTCTGAACTTGATGACAATCTCTGAGTCCGCCCTGCTTGCCCCTCAGGTACTGTGTCTGATGAAAGCTGCATTGCTGGCCACCTGATCCTGGTCAGCCCCTAACCTTTCAGACCTGTTTCCTGATAGTGGTCTGTGTGTACAACAAAAAACGGGGATAATTCAATGCCCAGCAATACAGGGCAAGATTCCTGGGTGTTCTTACACCTTTTTTCTTTACCATTTCAGAAATGCAGGTTTCTCCTGCAGTATCCCAGTCCCTGAAAGCATCCTTCTATAAATGTGGAACCTGGAGGAGACAAAGTCCCTGTGGGCTGAGGGGAGGTGACAAGAAGGACCAGAACACAACCTGTGTCTCAGGGCCTTCTGATCTAATGCTTCCAGCTTATGCGGACTTTACCTCACTTGGGCCCTGGGCATAAGCAGTCTATGTCCAAGGCCTCTACTATCTCTGTCCCTGGCATGGCTGAGCACAGCGCCATCCATGATCCTGCTGGCATGCATAACTCCATCCCATTATTGGAAAAGGCTAAATTGTTCTTTACTATGAGGGTGGTGGGGCACTGGAACAGGTTGCCCAGAGTTGTGGCTGCCCCATCCCTGGAAGTGTTCAAGGCCAGGACAGGGCTCTGAGCAACCTGATCTAATGGAAGATGTCCCTGCCCATGGCAGGTGGGCTAGATCAAGATGGTCCTGGATCTGGTTAGATCTTAAAGGTTCCTTCCAACTCAAACCATTCTATGATTCTATGATAAGGCCAACCAATTTTACTACTACATCACTTTCAAGGATACTGGAAAATCAGCAAATACAGGGTAGCTCGTATCAACTGTATACACATTCCTGAAAACAGAAGACATACTGAAAAGAACATAATCATCACCTTACTCTTCCTAGTAATAACACTCTTTTAGAAGAAGTAAGATTGCCTGGGCATGTCTACTACATAAGCAACTGGGACTAGCATAAGCCTGAACAAATACATTACCACCTATCAAGAATGAGCAGATAATCAAGCGAAGCAACTGGTTACAAGGTCATGCTTAGTGTCTCAATACTTACTGAATTATCTTGCTTTCACTGATGATTTAAGTTTGCCATATATCAATGCATCTCTGAGCCTAATGCTAAGAGAAAAAGATAACCTGTCAGAGTTTTTAAAAAGAAGATAGTGTCCTAGTCACTTTACATTTGTGTCTTTTGTTTGTTTGTTTTTTAAGCAATAACAAACTGGGTAGATATTTCCACGAATTCACATATCATCAGCTAATATAAATATAAATTCCTTTTTCAGTGCAGTGATTCCATTGGGATTATAAAACAGTAAATCAGGCCCCAACAGTACAGCAATAGGTTTTCTAAATATTTATTGCAGATATTCAGCTCTCAATAGATTCTAACATTCGCTTCCAGTTTTCAATCACATCTACAGTGATGTTTCGCTCTAATGAAACCCAAAAAAAAACAGAACACTGAGAACCATTGTAGCAAAAGGTACTCAGTGAGTCTGATCTTCTTTGAAAGTTTCTTCCTTAAAGAAACTCTAGCAATTGCACAGTGGAGGAAAACCGAAATGCTGAAGCTTGAGTCTACCATTTGATTTGATTTGTTATTTGACAGAGTTAAACTAAACTCTAAGTGTAAGATGTACTTTATTTCAAATACACTACATACAATCTGACATATACTCCCGGTAGATGTTTACTTACTACAGACTTTGCTTCAATCAGACATGGAATTTCTGAAAAGGAAGGATTAAAATATAGATGCCAAATCAATCAAGTACACTGAAAGCCTACAGAGACTGAAAACCATTGTTCTGGTGAACAGGAGCTATTAAAATAGTTTGGAATGCATATGTAATTCTATTTTATGTGGAAATTAAGAATGTACACATTTAAATTGCAAGTACCACTTAAATGGTATATTTATGTTCTGTGGCGTTTCTGTAGATGACTGCTATCATCAGAAGTGAAGAGATGAAGGCTGAAGAACACAAAACAGCTGTAAATAACTTCAGTTCAATGAGTTTGATAATTGCATGCAACTTCGACAGACTAGTAAGAGTTTTAAATTTGTTAGACGCTTTATACAGTACTGATCAAAGTAAGCTTATGAAAAATAGAGGGCTTTCTGTAACATAATGTCACAGAAATGTAGTTTTGTTTCTAAGTGTCAAGTCCTAAGCCTGCTCTTTTTGTTTTAGAGTAGCATCATATGCTGGTCAGTGAAGCATACACCTCACAGCTATTATTACATCTACTGTATGACCTGTATATATTGAACTTGCCATTGCGTTTTTCAGTTCTGGTTCATCAGACTTTTCGTCTGAGGGACTTCATCTAAATTTAGGAAAGAATACAATTCAGTGTTATCTTGTCTATCCATAATTCACAGCCTCCACTTGTTTTGATCTAAAATAACTGGTCAACTTCCCTTCCCTCCCCCTCCCTTTTAAACGGGGACACAGGATGTATGAAAATATTCAGTACAAGGATTAATGGCAGAAACCCTTGAGGACTGCAGTTTGATAGTGTACGCTATTGCATTTGCAAGCACACAGCCAGGATGCTAACAGATATGGGCCTTTTAACAATCATCATCACCTTTGTTCTCAGGTTTTTACATTTGCATTTACATTTCTACATATAGGAACAAATATAATTTATTGAATAAATAAAAACAAGTGTGGTAACCGAAGACCTAATCCATTAAGATGTCTCAAAAGTTCAGATAATTTTTTTCTCAAAGGAACCAATTTCCTATATTGATAATATTCTGGATACCATCCTGTTGAGGAAATCCATAAGGCATACGAAGATGGATATCGAAGTGCCACTGGGATTCCTTTTCTCTATATATTTTTGCTGCAAAGCAAAAATATATAGAGCCTATCAGACTCCTACTGGAGGGAGAAAACAAGGCTAAATTGAGCTTCGGACTGACCCTTCGTGGCTCGGCTTATATCCACTTTTTCACTAACATTGGAAAAAACATTAGATTCAAGTTTCTTACTGAAGCACTGAATCTTTCTAGCTATTGTAAGTATAACTGTAACTTCTGATTAGCATTTTTAAGTACTTTTTAGTTACCCATTGATACCAACAGAAGAAAGCAGTATACGGCCTGGATGAAGAGTCACTTAAAACCATTTGTTTTCCTCAAGTTCACTAAGGAAATCTACTTCTTGTATTTCATTATGAAGTTCTCTCAGAAAAAAAGCAAAGCTGCATGAGAATTTTATTCCCTACAAAAAGTTTGTGAAGCAAGTTAATTTTAGAATGACTGTCCATGAATAAAGTTAATGAATATCGTAGACCTAGGGAATTACATACAGCTGGGAAATTTTGAAGATGAGGTTTTTGTAACTCACAGACAGACAGTTATGCTATGATCACAACTGTATTTTTCAGGTCTGAATGCACAGTGTTCATAGCAGTTCAACTAATTTAAAACTTTTCCTTGATATTTAACACATATTATGCAAACCATACATAAACCAATGCAGGAAGAGTTCCCAGCATGAGCATGAATCAGCATATCAACAATCACTCAGTTAAAAAAAACAATTTTTCATTGAGATGGGCTCAGGAAATCTTACATGCATCTTTGAGATGCCCAATGGGACAGTAGTCATGCACTTTTACATCCTATTTTGAAAGTGTAACACATGATACTCAGTCTAAAATGGCAGACAAGAATGAAGAACAGTCTCTGACAACTCTTCTAATAACACAAGTCTTGTCATAAAGTTTTGTTTGGTTGGTTTAAAAAAAACAAACCCAAAACAACAAACAAACAACTCTCTTCCCTGATCACCAACTGTTCCCTCTTCCCACACCCTCTAACAATACACTTTTTAACAGAGGACCGAATGATCTCAGGAGGACTGTAAACCAAAAAAATGATTCTACTACTTTCCCCTTCTCCTTCCCACACTCATTTCCTCTTAGTGCTCCCTCTGAACTTTTTTTAGGAGACAATCCTAAGTTCAGAAAACAGATCAAACTCAGCTAGCTTATAGGCATCATAAATGCATAATATTATTTATCCATGCGCTCACTATTCCTTCCAGAATAACTTTCGCTAACCACATACACACAGAAACCAGGACTTGCTTAAAGATTCCATGATAAAATTATATATATGCAGGCAGATGTGTGCTCACAAATGTGCACAATTTACCACTCTTTTCATACAGTAGAGAATACCAGAAATTTACCTCAACTTTTACAATTAAAAAATACTCTCAAATCATTATTTCACCTATGTATTTTTTGTGACTATCACTATATTAAATCAACAACTACCACAAGAAATTTTTTTACTTTACAGTATTTTACATGGTTTTAGATCGATGAGTCAGATTGCGCTAAGTACATACAGATCCACCATGACACAGAACATCTCTCAAGTTACACAAAGTGGTAACAGTCAACAAAATAAGGAAATACTGACTCCTTTAACCTAAAAAGAAAACGCAACAGATTTCTACTAGTATCTGCATTTATTTGGAAGTAACAAAAAAATCAGGGTGAATTCCACTTCCCAGCTAAGACTACTTAAACCACAGAAACACCACTCACCCAATGAATTTCCTCATAAACAGCAAACAACAGGGCAATATCGGCAGTACTATTTTAACTCAAATTTCATGTCCTGTATCGTGGAGACAGTCCTGAAGCATCCTAGTCTTTTCATTAATCAACTCTTCATAAGTCACTTTGAAAAAAGGTATTCTACATAAATACACTTCTACGTCTACACTGTGCTTAAAATACAGCTCTAACATACCCATTTCCTGGAGTGAAAACTTGCATTCCATTTCTGACTTCCAGTACATACTCAATAAAGATTATCTATCTGGCTTTTTGAGATACTCTATGAGAGTCTCTTGAAAATTCCCACAACATAAAACTTCTAGCGTCCTAACAACTACATAGAAAATCATGCAGACTAATTCTTATACAGCCAGAAAACCAAAAACTACTCAAAAAAACTTTTTTGATATATGACCTTACATACTGCTGCATTTTCTGTGGTCAGATAGCATCCTTAAGGGGAGCTCAAATCAACACTGTAAGTAAGTTTCAGAAGGAAGAAGACTCTACCTTTCAGTGAGCACCTTTATGATATATGCAGGTTTTGAATGTTCCAAAAGGAACCTACTCACCTCTGTGCCATTGGCCATTTCACCCTGATTATGACATGCAGCTCGAGGCTGTGAAGTCAGGAAACAAGAGTTTCTAGGAGTAGAACCCACATTCATAAAAAAAGTATCAGCCATATTGCTTGCTAATCACCAAAGCAATCCATTTTAGTGAACTCTTTCTCATCACCAAACTATCTATCTGTGGTCCAACATAAGTAAATACCCAGAAACAAACCAAAAAAAAAAAAAAAAGAAAAATTTGTAAACACAATTCTACAGTTACTAAAATTAGAAATTGAAAATGCCTTCTGTAACAGCAAAATCAAGGAAAAATAAATTAGCTAAACCACAATGTAGCGAAAATGGTTTGAGAAAGAAAACGCAATTATTTACTGGATATTGACGTATGTTCTGTTACACAACATCAATCTTTCTCAGTAAAAATAGACATCAGAAAGAATTCTGAAAATAGTAGTTGAAAATATTCAACTTACATACAATTCTATAAAAAATGCAAAAAGTTGATTATTTGTACAGTAAGAAAATTAGAGCTGAGGTACAATTCTTCAAATGTCACTGCAGAACTGGGAATTTCACTAGGACTCAGTATTCTACTTTTTCATTATTACCTTTGTACCATTAAGTTAACTTAAAATCTGTTCTAACAACTATTGTACTGTGTTATTAACTGTTACCGAGTCAATGTGTTTTTGTTATGAGATTTATCTTAATTAGCATTAGAACTATTATTTAATAGCAGAACGCGCACGCAGGAGTCTGATAGCTTATAACAAGGAAACTAATCTTCCAAAGCCCTTAGGGAAATCCCAAAGAGAACTTTTCTGTAACAAAAGCAATGGTGCAGAAAATCAAAGAAAAGTCTTTTACCTAAACATTGTGGATGAGAAAGTGACAGCGTATCTCTCTGATACATACTGACAACACACATAAAATCAATAGAATTCAAGTGGGACCAGGAACAGAAGCTTACTCCACAATAAAGCAAATGTGAATTGAAATAGAACAGAATTTTATCTCAAATTTAAGTTGGTAATTTTCATAGTCCTTTTGCCCTTGTATTTATTCCCTTCAAGCTATTCAGATTTCTTTTCACTTCTTCACACATACAAGTTAGACATCAAAATTACATAGCATTAAAGGAGAGCCACTGAAATAACTTCTTTACCGTCAGGGTGGTGGGGCCCTGGAATGGGTTGCCCAGGGAGGTTGTGAATGCTTCATCCCTGGCGGCGTTCAAGGTGGGGTTGGACATAGCCTTGGATGGCATGGTTTAGTGGGAGGTGTCCCTGCCCATGGCAGGGGGGTTGGAACTCGATGATCTTGAGGTCCTTTCCAACCCTTACTATTCTATGATTCTATGTCTCTGAAGCATCAATACTGTAAACAATGAAATTTAGAAAACACTTCCAAGTGGCTGATATTCTCTGCAGAATAAGCTTATCTGCTAAATGAGAAGAGGCAATGAGCATGACAAAAAAAAGAAGGAAAATGAGCTTGTAATTACACATTTTAAATTTTGTTCTAAGCATCTGAAACAAAAAAGTGACAAATTTTTCCTACATTCAAAAAAAGTAATGTACATTAATGTTTATACATTAAAACACATGTTAAGCAAATATAAGCATTGTATAAACCCTTCTGCATACCTAACATCATTTACATTTATCCCACAAGTATGAATAGTATTTTGGCACTGTTTCATTTTCTCAATATTGAAAAAGATCTGCAAGAGCAGGAGAGGCATCCACATTATAAAAGACCATGAAGCGTGTGTAGAGAAAGAAGGTATATTTAACACAGAATACCAAACAACAGATGTTAAACTTGTCATAGGTGTAAATATATGAAGATACTGTTTGAGACGGAATAGTAGTAAGAAGCATAAATATATAAATGTGTGATTTGAGCTTTCTGGAAGAAAGAGAGGGGCAGTTTGTCTCATCTAGCTTTGGTTTTGAAATGAAACCCATTTAATCAACTGAACAGCAGACATTTCAGCTTTTTCATAGCTAGTACCCAGTCTACAATCTAAACACACCTGTGAGGAAATTAATGCCTGCACAGAAAATACTAGTTTATATATCACATTGCTGTAATTCAAAATAAATGGAAATTCCTCTCAGATCTTTTCTTCATACTAAATGCTTTTACTTAATTTAAATTTCATTGCAAAACAAGGACTCAATGGTTGAAGAGATATCAACAACTAATTGTCTACACCTCCTACACATCATGTCTAAGAACGAAGAATATAAAAAAATATTTTTAAATGTAAAAAATATAATGGAAGTGATTATTCAGAATATTGAATAAACAGATACTGTATGACTGCATAGATTCTAAATCCCAATAAAACCCACTATCAGGTAAAATTTAAAACTGTATTTTAAAGATAAAAACTACATAGAATAAATATAAAGGGATGGAGCAGGTAAAAATATAATAAACTTTAAAGTCCCTGCATCACGTAAGAAATCCTCTTGTGACAGTACCAACAACCTACCCACAGAGAAAGAAATTATGAGGAAAGTGCTATAATACTCTCTAAGAGGCAATGCGTGCTGGGAAATTAGAGGAAATCATGATGGAAATGATGATGCCAACATAATTCATGCTATATTTATGATGCTTATAAACTTATTAGTTGTTACACTCTAGAAACACATAAATGCAAAATTATAAAATATCAAATTACCCTGGCGATATACTGTGGCATACTATAGTATAGCAGTATTTTGTTGGGTGTGTTTGCTGGCATTTTGATAATAGGGGTTATGAAAAATTTCAATGTAAACCCTCTCAACAAAAGATTGAAAAAGAATTGTGCAGTTTTTTAATGTAGAAGAGAATGAAAGAAGATCTGGGCTGGGGAACAGTTAGTCTAATAGACTGGACCAGAAAAATTAATTAAAAAAAAATAAATAGCCATGTCCTGTGCAAGTTTCAGGAAGTCTTTTTGTTTTGAATTACATTTTAACTGAGTTTACAAATTCTAAGCATTACTTTGAATTATAAATTTCCTTAGCTGAACTTATTGCCTTGAAAAATTCTCAACACATGCACCCTGAACTTGGAAAAATGTATCTTAAATGGGTAAGCAACTCAATTAAATCAGTAGCAATAGCACATGCTTAAACAAAAGTACTTTTCACAACCATGTTCACAGGTGATTAGAATATACATATCATTACGAGTTGCCAGTGCAAAAGGCAGGTCTCTATTAATAAGAATCTATCATCTAAAGAGCTAGAAGAGAAGTTTTAAATGCTGTTGTTGCTTTTTGTTTCACTGACAGAGGACAAAGTATTGCTCAAACCTTAGTCAAAACTAATTGGCTTTGCAGAAGTACTGTAGGAAATAATTTTTGGATTCCTACAGCTTGGTAACTGTACTTCTTACACTCTGGCTTAAACTGTAATTATTATTTTTATAAGAATTAGCTTTTGCATTAATGAGAAAGTTAATTACTGCACACTCTACTAAGCAGCTTCCAAATGGATATAATTAATTATCTATAGAGGTCCTGAACATTTGACATAAAGTAGATTGTAGGAAGGGCACTTTCATTACGAGATCTATTTTCTGCAGCTTCAAACTTTCTCCTTCACAGTTCCTCTCTGGTATTTTAAGTCTGTGCTTTATCCTTCACCAAATGCCTTGTCACTTGGTGGAAATCTTTGCATGAAATTAATTTCTGTACTCCTGTGAACTTTAATATATGGATTTCCCACACGACATCTTTGTCTCTAAGTTGGAGAGACTTCAATTTGATAGGTGGACCACTTGGTGGATAAAGAACTGGCTGGATAGCCACAAGCAAAGAGTTGTGCTCAATGGCTCAAAGTCCAGATGGAGACCAGCAACGAGTGGTGTCCCCCAGGGATCAGTGTTGGGACCTGTCTTGTTCAACATCTTTGTCGGTGACATGGACAGTGGGATTGAGTGCGCCCTCAGCAAGTTTGCCAATGACACCAAGCTGTGTGGTTCCGTTGATATGCTGGAGGGAAGGGATGCCATCCAGAGGGACCTTGACATGCTTGTGAGGTGGGCTGATGCCAACCTGATGAAGTTGAACCATGACAAGTGCAAGGTCCTACACCTGGGTCAAAGCAATCCCAGGCACAGCTACAGGTTGGGCAGAGAAGAGATTCAGAGCAGCCCTGCAGAGAAGGCCTTGGGGGTATTGGTCGACGAGAAAATGAACATGAGCCGGCTTCAGTGTGTGCTCGCAGCCCAGAAAGCCAACCGTGTCCTGGGCTGCATCAAAAGCAGCGTGACCAGCAGGTCGAGGGAGGTGCTCCTGCCCCTCTACTCTGCTCTTGTGAGACCTCACTTGGAGTATTGTGTGCAGTTCTGGTGTGCTGAGCATAAAAAGGACATGGAACTGATGGAACAAGTCCAGAGGAGGGCCACGAGGATGATCAGGGGACTGGAGCACCTCCTGTATGAAGATAGGATGAGAAATTGGGGCTGTTCAGCCTGCAGAAGAGAAGGCTGCGTGGAGACCTCATAGCAGCCTTCCAGTATCTGAAGGGGGCCTATAGGGATGCTGGGGAGGGACTCTTCATGAGGGACTGTAGTGAGAGGACAAGGGGTAATGGGTTCAAACTTAAACAGGGGAAGTTTAGATTTGATATGAGAAAGAAATTCTTTACTGTGAGGGTGGTGAGGCACTGGAATGGGTTGCCCAGGGAAGTTGTGAATGCTCCATCTGTGGTGGTGGTCAAGGCTGGGTTGGACAGAGCCTTGGATGGCATGGTTTAGTGAGAGGCATCCCGGCCCATGGCAGGGGGGTTGGAACTAGATGATCTTAAGGTCCTTTCCAACCCTAACTATTCTATGATTCCATGATTCTACGATTTACTCTTATTTATACATTATTTGTACTGTCTGACAATAAAAATTTATTTTATGCAAGAAAAAAACCTTTTCTTACATACTGATTGCATATTTTCTGATAAATACCCGAGACAAGAATGTTTCTAAAATTGTATAATGTCTCAAAGTGGTATAAGCAAGTAATCATAAGATTTTGCCCAAGCATTTTAGAATTTGTTTTTGTGGTTAGCATGTCTGTACCAAACACAGTACCAATTTAACTTCTAACATTTTATCACATGGACATCACCTGTAATACAACCTGACAAATGAAAAGGTCACTCTGACTCAGAGCATATAGGAAAGAAATACAATTGTAAAGATAAACAATACATGGAGAATGTATTGAGGAATGTATATGGAGGAATTAAAATTTCAGAAGTTGGAGATTACACATGAAAATATAGATGATTGAAAATTTGAAACTTATTTTGTCAATTCATTCCTGTGTCAGAAGAATAATTAAAGAGAAAAAAAATCTTTTTGTTTGAAAAGAGTTTTCAATGAAGCTGAAACTGTAAATTGCTAATAAAATACCTACCTTAAAGTCCAAGCCTGTAAACTGATTCTACAGTCCCTTACAAACTACGCATTTGATTTTGATAGTACATGAGGTTTAAAACATTCATTTTGTGTTGAAGCAATTTTAGTGGGTCAGAGAAAGGGTTAATCGTATAGCTGATTATCAGTGAGTCAGAGAAAGGGTTAATTGTATAGTTGATAATCTTTGCACACTGGAGACAGGTTACAGGATCAGGCTGGAACAGAGATTAGGTTCAAAGCAAGCTTCAGGTTTGATACCAAAGGGGAACGAGACACTGGATTCATACTGAATGGCACTAAAATTTTGTATGCTATTCTAAGAGTGTGCAAGTTCAAACATTAGAGGAGCCTTGTTGGTGTGTCATTATTGTGGCATCCTTAAGACAACAGCCAGGACATGGGACAAAATCGTGCCTTGAGAGCATTTCTGCGCAGGATCTCAGTCTGGAGAACCACGCTGGGAAGATGCCCTCAAGCCTAGCTAAACAGAGATGAAAACAACTACTGTACCAAAATACAAGCCACTACATGAAAGCCTAGGAAAATATATCTAAGCCATTTTTTTTTCACCCGCTAGAGTCCAGTCAGGCAGCAAAAGCTCCCTACTAACAGCAGAAACGGAATCTAAGAGAAGTCATCTGTGTCTAAATCCAACCAGGAGAAACTTCTGATCTGCAATAATGATGTGATTCTTTTTGATTTTTCAGATTGATTACTGACTACAGAGTAAGAATTAGATTTAAAGATAAAAATTTGTGTATCAAACTTCCTCTGATTCATGTATTAATAACACTTGTTCAGATGCCATCCGCTCTAGTTCGTGCATTGGGTCTTCATCTTTCTTTTTGCTTTAAGGTATTTGGAAACACTGCAAGTTAGTCTATAAAAGGCCTACTATGTATTTGAACCATAAGCGGATTTATGCATACTTTAAACAGTTATGTCCTGAACTTCTCTGAATGGTGGATCTCTTTCAGAGACTTTAAAATTATTTAATTTTCAAGTAATTTTTAACTTTTTTTTCGTTTACTATTATATTTTTAACATTTTTTCCCCTTTTGGGAGATCTCTGTCCCACAGTCCAGATCAGGTTAAATTGCATATAGGCAGCCACTGTCTAAACTTGTACTGATTTCCTACTATTGCCAGGAAATATGACTATGGATAAACTACAAAAGCTTTGATTGTATTATTAAGATAGTTTATGATCATCTATTTCAGTCTTCTCCCACCAAATGCCCACAAATTGTTTCATGAGTATTCACTTTTTAAATTTATAGTGCAATAGGTTAGCAACAGACAGATGGCACGAACAATTGTTTATGCTTAGTGAACAGATGATTTACAACATTACACATTTGAAGAGGGTTACAGTATTTAGCACAAAAATAAACAAACATTCTCTTTTGATGAGCTTTTTAAGGAAAAATTTTCACATTTTTATTAGAAGTAAATTAAATTTGTAATTGCCATTTGTATTAACTGATTTTAATCAGATTTTTTTTTATTATGATTACTCCTATGCTAAATTGAGGAAGATTCTAAGAATAATCTCAGCATTTAAGATGAAGTTCTAAAGAGTCAGACATAATAACCAGCATTACTTTAAAATATGATGACTAAAAACTGATAACTAAAACAAACAACTCCCAACTCCATCACAAATTCTTTATATTCCTGACTTTACATAGCACAGTCAGGTGTACTGTTTTCCTCTATTGAGCAAATTCGAAATAATTTTGCTAGTGGATGATGATAAATAATCCCATTTTCTGTTATCCATTATGATTCTATAGACCATTCTATTAACAATGAAGAAATGCAACTCACTTCAGAATGAATTCAAGGAGTGCTTAGCCTAAAAGTTTAATTCATTTCACAACAATGAATGAAACATCTTGCTTTGTAGGATCAAATTCAAGGAATATATTTAGTCTGTTTATTCACAGGTGTCATTTAAAACCTGAGTAGACCTTAGTGTTAAAACCTAAAGCCATGAAGCTAACACTTAGCTGAATCTATAATCTCCTGTATTATGCTGTTATAATATTTACAAATTCATATACAGGTGGTAGCTATTGATCCACCTAATAAAATAATTTCTGTCACAATACATACCGCATGCTTCAAAATTGCTTTGCGTGGTACTAAGTTTGCTTTCTTTCTCCTAGGTTCTTTCTTTGTGCAATCAGTAGAGTTTACCTTCTGTATGTTGTATAAAGTCAGCTAGGTTCAAAACACATTATGAAAGATTTTACTGGGATCTTTGTACTGTGACATTCTGCCAACATTTTAAGAGGGACATCAAATAAGAAGAGGGACGCACTAGTGCCTGACCACCAAATTTTCAAGAGATTCATTTACTAGAAACGTTGGTACTCAGTTTCTGGAGTAATACCAAGCATATTGGTAGAGATGATAAAGAAAAATTTCCAATTAATGTAATACCATGTATACTTCTATTAATAATACTATTCCATACATTGCAGAGTGTTCCAGGGTTGCCTCCTGCTGAAATCTTGTATCTTTTAGATATCTGACATTTGGATTTCATCTTACGGATGTCAAACTCTTTTCAGAGACAACTTCCTCTTTTCTTAGACATATTAACAGGGTCCACAGAAGAAATTAACTCCATTGCAGGAAATAAATTTAACCTATTCTTTCCTTACTAAGATGACTCCCTTTTACCAGAAGATCCTGAGATCACAAAGTACCATATCACTGACTGCATAGTCCATAAAGAAGATTAAAAATGCACCAAAGAGAAAATAACTTCAACTAAACTACCTTCAAGTTCAGTAGACAACTAATATTGTCCAGAAAAGTATCATTTTGTCATAGTAAGTATTCCAAGAAATAAGTCTATTAAAGTAAGATTCATCTGAAGGATAATAAAAATTCAACTCTGCAATACTTTGATTTAATAACACGCTCAGCCAAATGCAAAATTTCATTTCCTGCTAGTTCAAAATTTAATTGTTCCACTTCATTATTTGATAATAACAGTGCATTCTATTAAAAGGCTTATTTATTATTGCTTCTCTTCAGCTACTACTCAGAAACTCCAATGTAACATTCTTCCTCTGTATAAATTTCAGAAGTTAGAGAATGTAATATTATTTTGTGGAAGTACCGGTAATTGCGGTGTCAAATCCCCTGAGAACACCTCACTAAAATATTTCCAAATTACTTTAAAGAGTATGTTTACACATAGAAAAGTCTGCAGAATTGGACCCAGAGATAAAAAAATAGAAAAAACATTTACTCATTTCTATTTACATCCTGCATTCCTGCATTCCACCCGATTGTGTTAATAGTATATCCATTAGCACAACAAAGCATGCTACACCCAGTAACCAGTTTAAGACCACTTGCATGTCGAAATTATTAATCAGTTTACAATGCTAACAACACATAAAATATAATTTTTTCCAAATCAGTATTCTGACGAAAACACACTGAAATAGCTAAGTTATATTCACGATTGTATTGACTTACCTTGGTAGAAGAATTCATCAAGGAACTATTCAAATTGCCAGTGTTGCACTTGAAATTCAAATGTTGATCAGGATGGTGATTCGCTTCCCAGCTTCCCAAATCACGCACCACTGACTTGTCAGAATTTGCAGATATTTTCTGGAAGGCAGTGCAAGTCATTCCTGTGAAACTAGATGGCTTGATCATAAAGGCCTCCAGAGCAATATTAGAAGATACCTGTAAAAACATTGAGAAGCAGATATGCTGCTAACTCAACAAGCATAAATGCATTACTATACACGCATTAACTGTGCGTGCATGCACTTCCATACATATTTGTCGGGTAAGAAAGAAAATGGAACTTATCTAAAAAACTGACTGTCGTCGTTTAAGCCCAGTTGGCAACTCAGTACCACACAGCCCTTCCTCTTTTTTTTATTCCTTTTTTGGGAATATATGTTTGTCAGTTATTATATCAGTTCTGCAAATGCGTCATCAGCTTCAATGGAATCAATCCTGATTTAAAGCAATACAGTTATGAAGTGAACTAGCAGTTACAGGAATTTTTTAAAAAATTAACAAGGATGTGCATTGTACCCCAGAAATTAAACAGAAAGCCGCTTAGCTATTTGGTGGATGAACTGGCTTTTGTCATTGCTTTGTTCAGTTAGCATATTGAACATGACTACATGGGTCAGTACAAGAGCACAATATAGGTCTTTGGCCTACCCTTTAGTGAGCTGATGTGTCTAACTGGAGACTAGCACAGTATGCCAGAGATATGCCTCTCTATCCTTAAACTAGTATGTTCATTTCAGCACAGTCCTGTGCATGAGATACATAGCTCATGCTATAATCAGGGTGACTAGCTTAGACAGGCACCACACTGACTGGACTATAGTTTCTGCATCCAGGCATATACTGTTTAGTGACGTGTGAGTGTATGTATTTTGCATGTTGATTGCAACATAGAGACACTCGAGTTAAGCCACAAACTAGCAGGTTTATCAGAAGGTTAAATGTACAAATGTGGTAGTTTAATATTATTGTAATTTGCTCCTGTTAATGCAAGCTAGAATACACAAGTACCTTAAATCCAGTTGGTAAAAACTGGTATGAAGAAATTCTTTACTGTGAGGGTGGTGGGGCCCTGGAATGGGTTGCCCAGGGAAGTTGTGAATGCTTCATCCCTGGCGGCGTTCAAGGTGGGGTTGGACATAGCCTTGGATGGCATGGTTTAGTGGGAGGTGTCCCTGCCCATGGCAGGGGGGTTGGACCTCGATGATCTTGAGGTCCTTTCCAACCCTTACTATTCTATGATTCTATGATTCTATGAAACCTACAGAATTTGGAGCATCTGGCTGACAAGAAATGACTTCACAGAAGAAAATCACATTCATTCATATTAACAAATTAATCTAAAGAAAATGCTTTGCATAAAAAAAAGAAGGCCAGGATACAGGATAGCCTAACTGTGTAGAAGTCATGGTACCAGTACAAATTCAATTTAGCATGAAACACAGTGTATCACTTGCTGGTCCTCTTTTGAACTTATGAAATGGTTTTCAAATGTACCTTCTTCAGTCACTGATGATTCTGCATGTGTCCAACTACTCCAACTACTGAAGCAATTTTACTTTTTGACAAAATGAGATAAAAATCCAGAAGCTTTCAGTATATTTTTTATACTTTTTATATAAAAGTAATATATGTACTACTTTCAAGCAGAAGCAGCCTAAAGATTCTTTTTAGTTGTTTTTAAATTCATAAAACATTCCTTTTTAAGATTAAATTTCTACCTCTCCTGTCATTGCCCGGAAGTGATTATTTTTATACACTTGAATAAAAATGCCAAAGATCATTAAGAATCAAATAATTTTTGTATTAAAAATCCAGTGGTTGTTTATTGAAAAGTCCTAATACCTGAAACTTGGTTTACCTATTGTAGATAGCCCCTCAAGGAGTTAAAAAATTTACTGCTTGCAGAATACTATTACCTGTATCACAGGAATCAAGACACATTACTCAGTTAAAACTCTTGTGTGGTTACAGGTTTTCTTTAACATAGGGAAAAGCCACTTGTGCATGGCTTCATGTTTCCTGCTATAGAATGGGCATAATACTAGTTCCCTATTTCACATTTGTGAGGTGATTGTGAATCAGATATTTACTAGATAATGTTGTAATGAGGATTGAAGTGATTTCACAACAGTGAGCCTTATTTTTTAAATCGTAGAATCATAGAATCATAGTTAGGGTTGGAAAGGACCTTAAGATCATCTAATTCCAACCCCCCTGCCATGGGAAGGGACACCTCCCACTAAACCATGTCACCCAAGGCTCTGTCCAACCTGGCCTTGAGCACCGCCACAGATGGAGCATTCACAACTTCCCTGGGCAACCCATTCCAGTGCCTCACCACCCTCACAGTGAAGAATTTTTTCCTTATATCCAATCTAAACTTCCCCTGTTTAAGTTTGAACACATTACCCCTTGCCTTATCACTACAGTCCCCAATGAAGAGTCCCTTCCCAGCATCCCTATAGGCCCCCTTCAGATACTGGAAGGCTGCTATGAGGTCTCCACGCAGCCTTCTCTTCTCCAGGCTGAACAGCCCCAACTTTCTCACCCTGTCTTCATCCGGGAGGTGCTCCAGTCCCCTGATCATCCTCGTGGCCCTCCTCTGCACTTGTTCTAACAGTTCCATGTCCTTTTTATGTTGAGGACACCAGAACTGCACACAGTACTCCAAGTGAGGTCTTACGAGAGCAGAGTAAAGGGGCAGGAGCACCTCCCTCGACCTGCTGGTCACACTCCTTTTGATGCAGCCCAGGATACGGTTGGCTTTCTGGGCTGCAAGCACACACTGCCAGCTCATGTTCATTTCATCATCGACCAACATCCCCAAGTCCTTCTCCACAGCGCTGCTCTGAATCTCTTCTCTGCCCACCCTGTAGCTGTGCCTGGGATTGCTTCAACCCAGGTGCAGGACCTTGCACTTGTCATGGTTAAACTTCATCAGGTTGGCATCAGCCCACCTCACAAGCATGCCACTAAATTCTTCAAAGACTTGGGATTCTGCACTCCCGAAATTCCTGTAAAGGCCTGACAATGTTCAAGCACTGTGAACATGCAATTCTCAGAACATAGAAAGAGATGGGTAAAATGCAAGGCAAACCAGTGCTCATTATGTAAGATTGTAAAATGAGCTACAAAATGGATACGGATGAACCTGGGGCAGAATTAGCCATGGAAACAAGCCACAGTCAGGTACATGTTATGAAAAGCCACAAACTAATCTTGTCTCTAAGCAGTATAGATACAGAAAATGATAATTTGGTTTCCACTTCCTGAACTTCAGTCGAAGGCATCACTCGGCAGAAAGGCCAAAGGGGACTGTTACCTGGGCAAGCTCAGAGTAGTGCCGAAGAACTTGAGAGCAAACAAAAAACTATGTTCCAATTAGCCTAAAATATTCTGACATTCTAATTGGCGGAGGAATGAAATAAAAACTCTTCAGGTGTGGATTTTAAAACTATTGCTTATGCCTGAGACAGGATCACTGAGATAATTTTCATCACCAGCAGGAAGTTTTGCTTTTCAAACTGTACATGTGACATGTATACACAGAAATTAAATAAAAACATAAGTGAAGAAGCACTGCAGAACAACACTGAAGCAAGATTAATCTGAGGGTGCTGAGGCATACAGATCCATCGTGGGAGTTCTCTGTTGCCCAGGGCACCCTTGGCCTCTCTGGCTGAAACCAGGGTCTCTGAGGGGACTCCCATCCACTTCCCTCTGGCACAGTGCCAAGCTGAAGTTCCTCCAAGGCCTCACCTGAACTCCATGGTGGCTCCTGTCCACCATCCCTGGTGCCCCAGGCTTACCACTGACCCCTCGCCATGGTCTGGCCTGGCGACCACCTGCTGGTGGCTGCCCCCAGCCTGCCCCTGTGGGACAGACCCTGGCTGGGGAGCCCCAGCCCCTGCGGCATCCTGATAAGAACCTTGTGCCTGCATGCCTTCTGTAAGATTTTAAATTCCATATGGCAGAATAACATCTTCCTTGCTGTACTGTAATATGATTATTAAACTTTAAATATATCGTATTATACATAAAACTATATGAAATTATCTAGTATTTGAAAGTTGCTACTGGCCGTTCTTCCTGCAGTGCTTTGTGTGCCAGTTGAGAGCAAGGGAGACTTTAGAAGATCTAAACAAAGGTATCCATCCTGGTGTTTTTCTGACCTTGAAATCAGTCATGCAGCAACCTCATAGAATTAGAACAACATTTCTGTCTTCCAAAACTTATGTAGGAGTAACAGTTATGGCTCCCAAGTAGCTTTTCAATGTACAGGGAACAGTTGTGCATGTTATACACCTGACACAGCTTACAGCGGTTCAGTTTTTTTCTGTAATTGTACTATAAGCTAGTGGCTACCCAAGCTTCAGGGTTTTTATTTGTTGTTGTTTAAAATACAGAAAGCAAATGCAGTTTCTGGGAGACAGTTTGCTGGCTAGCATCCCAAAGGAACAGAAGTGTTTGGTATTGCATGGGATGACACCAGAAAAACTCCACAGCTTTGTTTATTTACAAATCGCAGTCAACAGTAAACTAATTCTCCTACAGAAAACTATAAGAAGCAAAAAGATAAAGCATGGCAAAAAGGTTAGTGACACAGATCTACATTTGAGTACACAAAATTACTGTTTACAGTAATGTCAACAGCTTCCTGAAGCAGTGACAAGAATTAAAAAAAAAGACCTTTGGCACTCAAGATTAAGAAGAATCATAGAAACTAGAAGAAACTGAAGTACAAAGCAACAGAGCCTTCCTGGCTGTCACATTGAAAAATGTTTTTAAAGGCACATTATCATCTCTACGTATTAAATAAAAATATTTTTATCAATTTGATTATTTTTGTAAATGGCAATTAAATAAAAAAAACTCCCTTTCAAAAACAGCCCAATATATTTCTGTCTTAGGTTGAAAGACTGCTTTTCAAACAATATACAGTGAAGGAATTAAGGCCATTATGCACATTAGTGTCTTCACGTAAATGCAGTGGACAATTGAGAAAATAAGAAAAGGCTACTTAAAAGCAAGCAAGCAAGGAAACCAATCCAAGGAGTGATAAGGCTTTAACAGATTTATCTAAAATTCGAAAAGGATGAGTTTCAAGCTTCTGATTTAGATGCATTTCTGCTACTGAGATATGGAAACTGTGAAAAAGATGGTTTCTCAATGTCCAAATGACAACACCTGAGTATCTAAGTGACAAATTCATGTAGGTGGAGGACAAGGAATAAAAACAATAATTTCATACTGCTACAGTTTATTTCTAAAAAACTAAAACTGACTACAAAATCATAATCCTTGTGACAAGATATATCTTTTGTGATAGTTTTCTAAACCTTTTAAGAAAGTATGGCTTAGAATCCTCCTTGAAAGGCATACTAAAAATCTTAAAGCAAGGGAGCATGTAGTCTTTTCTCTTATTAAAAGTTCACTCGCTCAACTTGTACCTTTCAAAATAAACCCATATACTATAGTGGCAAGAACAACAGAAACTGAGTGAATAGTAAGAACACTAGAAAGATAATGTTGTGAACAGTCTTTTGTAAGAATCACTGCAGTAAATCAAAGTCACTTTTTAATACCATCGATTATACTCAAAAAATACTTTGGTCTCCCAAACAGAATCCAGAAGAAGAAAACAATCACAGACTACAAGTACATTTATATAAATTGGCTATGTTGTGTATCTGGCTTATACAATCTCACTTCTCTCTTCCCTATATATTATTTGGCTGTAAAGATTATACAGAAAAATTACATTTTAAAAATAAACTCTGACAAAAAAAGCTATGTAATTTTTTAATACCTTTGATATAACTTGAATATTGCTGGTCAGCATTTGGCTTGCAATGTGTTCCACACATCGTACAATCCTGGTGCAGGCTTTGTCTTCCTTTTGAGCCATCCACAACACGTGGTCATCGACCAACATCATATTGCTGGCAATTTCAATGAGAGCATCCCCAATCTGAAGAGAAAAAAAACAACAAACCCCCCCAAAATGGTATTGACTGGAAAACTCACAAATAGGATAAGAGTACAAGTGAAAGAAGGCACCTCATTTTGTTTGGTAACCTTCATTCAAAGACAGTTTTGATTCTATTAAGAAAATTAAATTATTTGAAAAATATAGAAAAGTGCAACTGCCTTTAAGGAAAGCTTTTTTCTTCACAATTCTAAAGCTCATCTTCTAGATAGACCACAAAAATTGAGTCTCTCTTTGGGTAATAAATGGAATCCCAGAATTATCACACTCTTTCTTAAACTAATTAAAATTGACTATGCTTTTCTAAAGAACTACTTCATGTTTAATCAAAGGGCCTTGGGGAGGAGAGGGAGTCAGACAGGAGGGGAAGAAAAATAAAAATAAAGAGGGAAAATATATTTGAAAAATATTTTTGCTACAGACATAATGGGGTAAACTTGAGATGTAGCTCAGGGGCAGATACAAACCTGTATCACCTCATTGTCTATACAGAAAGCGTAGGCTTTTAGCTTTGGATGTTTTAATTCACTCTTGTGGACAATCCAAAGTGATAAATCTTTGTTTTGCCAGATGATATCTGAAGGGGACCTACAACGATGCAGGAGAGGGTATTCTTCATCAGGGACTACAGTGATAGGACAAGGAGTAATGGGTTTAAAATTCAACTGGCGAAGTTCAGGTCAGATATAAGGAAGAAGTCCTTTACGGTTACGGTGGTGAGGCATCGGAACAGGTTGCCCAAAGAAATGGTTTTCATGTGCCTTAGCATGCCTGACCAATCTGGTGAACTTCTATGAAGGGGCTACGGAACTGATGGACAGGGGCAGAGCAGTTATGTCATCTACCTGGACTTGTGTAAAGCCTTTGACACTGTCTCACATGACATCCTTCTCTCTAAGTTGGAGAGACATCAATTTGATAGTGTGCGCTTGCAGCCCAGAAGGCCAACCGTATCCTGGGCTGCATCAAAAGGAGTGTGACCAGCAGGTCGAGGGAGGTGATCCTGCCCCTCTACTCTGCTCTCGTGAGACCTCACTTGGAGTATTGTGTGCAGTTCTGGTGTCCTCAACATAAAAAGGACATGGAACTGTTGGAACAGGTCCAGAGGAGGGCCACGAGGACGATCAGGGGACTGGAGCACCTCCCGGATGAAGATAGGATGAGAAAATTGGGGCTGTTCAGCCTGGAGAAGAGAAGGCTGCGTGGAGACCTCATAGCAGCCTTCCAGTATCTGAAGGGGGCCTATAAGGATGCTGGGGAGGGACTCTTCATTAGGGACTGTGGTGAGAGGACAAGGGGTAATGGGTTTAAACTTAAACAGGGGAAGTTTAGATTGGATATGAGGAAGAAATTCTTTAGTGTAAGGATGGTGGGGCCCTGGAATGGGTTGCCCAGGGAAGTTGTGAATGCGCCATCCTTGGTGGTGGTCAAGGTGGGGTTGGACATAGCCTTGGATGGCATGGTTTAGTGGGAGGTGTCCCTGCCCATGGCAGGGGGGTTGGAACTCGATGATCTTGAGGTCCTTTCCAACCCTAACTATTCTATGATTCTATGATTCTATGGTAAATGCTCCATCCGTGGCAGTGTTCAAGGCCAGGTTGGACAGACCTTGGGAGACATGGTCTACAGTGAGGCATCCCGGCCCATGGCAGGGGGGTTGGAACTAGATGATCTTCAGTTTCCTTCCAACCCAAATTATTCTATGATTCTATGATATTATGATATTTTGCAGATTTTGGTAAGTATGACTATGTGCTTCAAATTTTTATTAGTATATTGTGTTTAGAAAGTGTAAACATCACTGTGAATATTTTCTTGAGATTATTTCAAATAGAAATAAAAATATTTTCTGAATTCTAAAACTTCATTTGAGTGAGACTTCACAATTAACATGACCACATTACCATTATTTTTGAAGGCAAAGATATGGGATAGATAAACAAGGTCATCACAAATAAACCTTAATAAAAAGTTATAAAGAAGTGAAAAAGCAACTGAGAGAAATATAGCTAAAGAAAAGTTCAAGAGGCTAAATGTCAAACTAATGGTAATGGAGAAAAAAGGCAAATGCAAAGATGATTCAGTAGGAAGGAAAAAAGAATATTCAGCAACAGTGAAAACGGTTTAAGGAATGAATGAGATTATGAAGTTGGATCAGTGTTTTCAACAAAAATACATAAATTTCACATGCGTGGCAAGGGACACAGAAATAAGGAGACTGTATGTGGAATTCTATGTGACTTCCTGAAATATTTAATCTACTTTGGAGAACATAATTACTAGATAATTCTAGATGGCTACTGACGATATGACAGAGTAATTGATACAAAGAATAACAACAAAACACATTAACAGAGTAGAATGATTTATGAGAAACAATTAAAGCATACACCAATGAGCTAACAGTAACTTACTTTGGGCAGAACAATAGTCTATAAATATCCAAAAGGAGAGAAATGAGAAAAGGATGTAATTTATATTATAATTAAATGCATTAATGAAGAGTAAAGGCATGGCATTAAAAAATAAAAAAATTTGGGCTAATGCATGTACATATTCCTGGCAAAAAAGTTATCATGTATTGCAAATATGTTCCTGGTACTGCTGTTGAAGCTCTATTTTTTAAGAGGTGAACCATCAGATGGTACCAAGTACCTATAACTTGTAAAAAAAGAATAAGCCTGTGCTGACTGGGAGAGGCACTCCCCAGAGAGGATGTACAGAAACTGCACTAGTTTGGCTAAAATGGTTTTAAAATTTGATAAATCACAGAAAACCTCTGTGTATGTATTTTGATTAATAATTGTTTTACATAATTGCAGCTTCAGCCGCTAGTCAATTGCAAACTAACATACCTTTGTTCACATGCTGCCTTGCATTAAATAAAGTTCAGTCTTATTGATAATTACATGAGCGTAGCCTCATGTGTGAAAGACACTTTAACTTCACATTTCTTTTCATACCTTATGAGTGAGAGTTAAGAAATGGGTATTAGTAAAGAGCTCAATGAATAAGTACCATACTTTGTGAACTTGAAACAGAAGAAAAGTGTAAAATTCAAAAGAGAAGAAGGAAACAGAGACAAATTGGGAGAAATGTTTTAAATTATGAAAACAATAAGGGATTATGAAGTAAGAGATGTAGAGATAAGTGGTGGAAATAGAGATGTTTTGATACCAAAATCCAGAAACTACAACCTATTTAAAAGGAAGAAATCAATTAAAAGATGAGAGAAGGTGCTCAGTTTTAATAGATAATGCATCAGCTGCTAGAAAAATCAAGAGCCTTTATGGTAAACCCAAATGTTTCTTTTGGATGGTAAATTTTTGTCTTGTTAGCAAGCAGCAAGATCTTATCAGAGTTTTGAGCTGGAATACAGTTGTAGCTTTGAAACATGATTCTTCGAGAGCACTTGGTAATACACTTTAGGTCTTCTGAAACTGAAGTTGGAGGCTTTCTCAAATTGGCACTGTTAACTGTTACAAACCCCAGAGCCAGTTTTAACTACAGCTATCATGTATACAAAAACTAGGGGTTATGAAATCTTCATGCAAGCAGTTACTCTGAAAATTAATAATAAACACTATGATGACCATTGCTGTTTTCTACAAAAGCCAATTTTTCCCATAGGGTTTGCATAACTCTGATTAGACTTCCCTGCAAAAATGTCATACATTACACCAAAAGTTTCTGTAGCAATTGGCACTTAAAGACACATCATCTTCTCTTCGTGTGAAGTGATATATGCTTTTAAAACTCTGAAAATCTCCTCATGAAATGGAAAAAAATAAAAGAAGCATATGTAACTCCCATGGCCAGATGGAGAGTCATCTTAATTCTAAAATGTGAGACATGGTAGAAGTTAAAATGAAAAAGAATATTAAAGAAATAGCTTATTGAAAATCAATTTTTCCCCTAAGCAACAACACCTTTGTCAGCCAGATGAGATGGCTTAGTTGTCCTGTTTTGGCATAAAGAAACATGTCATAGTATATGCAGAATATTAGCAATCAATTTTAGATTTGTGTGCCTGGATACATTAAAAACAGGGCCATATGTGAGGACTTAAATTCTAAGTGGTACTTTTTTTTCACTATAGAGAAAGCATCTTACATCTTCAACTTCATCCACGAAGACAATTAACTTTTCCACTATATAAGCCAAATATATTACATCCATTTTATCCGCAAAGTGGGAAGCACCTCTTGTGTAGGCTGTCAGCTGGCGGGAAAATTCAACCACGGTTGTTAAATTGATGTGCATCTGAAAATACATCAGAATTGTTAGATGTTATAAATCACATCTCTTTGTTCTTTTAAAAACTGGAGGTTACACCCATTTGTATAATGTTTGCTATAATTTCACATGGATTTATATGCATCAGCAGGACTATAAACATAACTTTCAGGGGCATATGAATGGATCTTCAGCATTAGGCCTTAGATATCACTGCTGTTATTAAAAGATCACAAAACGGACCAACAAATTCTGAAGATTTTTGTTTACTTTTTCCAGACTGTAACTAACTCATCTCATAAAACATTACCCTAAGCTACTATCCTTGACTTGCCTACATCTTTAGATCATCATGAGAACAACAGTATCAGTGGGGGTTCATATATACAGTGATGCATAGTGGGAGAATAAGGGACAATGGTAGTCACTTGAAAGGAGAAGTTCAGACTGGTTATGAAGAAAATATTTTCTGCCATGAGGATAGCCAAGCATCTGAAAAGGTTACCCCAAAAGTTCGTGAAGCCTCCATACTCACAGCTTTTAAAGACCTGGGTGGTTAAAGCCCTGAGAAACCTGGCCTAACCTCATTACAGTAGAATTGACAGAATTTGAGAGACCCTCCTAATTATTTTATTATCCTGTAAGTGCTCTGTCTTAATGCAGTAATTATTTTTATGTAAGTATGAACACATCTGAAAACGAACTTCCTGTGGTGTTATCTTGCACTACTGTTTGGGAAGAAATGATCAAGGAAACTGAAAGCTGTACAAGTTTTTATGTCAGTTACAAGTTTGTGCCATCCTCCATGCTGTTTCCTATTATGCTTTTCTTTCTCATTCATTTCTATCAGTTTACTTTTTTGTCTCATTCTCTCTCATTTCTCTACAAGAAACCATCTAGGTACTATTTCTTGGGGAAGACATCAAAAAGGTATTTTGAACTACGCTTCATATCTGCAGCTTTTTAAAATGCATTATGGACAATGGCAATGAGGAAAGGCACTTCACCTGACAAAAGTCTGATACAGGACTTCAAGAGAAACTAACATGTTTCTGGGAAAAACAAATTAGGGGAAGTTTAAGAAAGACCTGAAGTGAAGCACTGACGACACTGCCAACTTTATTAATAGTCAGGTAGAGTCCAGCACTCAGACAAAACAAACAGTTAAAAAAAACAAACTTCAAAACGAAACATTTTCTAAAAAGTCCATCTATCCCAAACTTGTGGCTGAACAGACATTTCTTACAAGTTATTCAGTAATATCAGTACTAGAGAAGGGAAGCCCTGGATTTAATAACATTACCTGACTAAAAGCATGAAGAACTTGAGTTACTTCTTGTGAATAAGGACATTCAGAATAGTTTTCTTCATCCCAAAGTCCAGTTCGATTACATTTACGCCATGCCTTAGCCTCTTCTGCACCATTGTGAAAGGCAATGGACTTAAATGAATACTGGAGACAGGGATGGTAAGCAGTTATCCCAGCCAAAGTTTTGGGCCATCTGTGAACAACATAAAAATTAAAAATTACAACATGAAATTTCTTACTTAAAGGCAACTTACAATGTAACAACAACATACAGAACATATGAGGGAAAAAGCTATTTTAAATTTTACCTCATTACATTCTGTAATGAATTACTTCCTTTCCTTGGAAAATGTCAAAATTATAGAGGTACATGTCTGACTGGTCATACATTACCTCTGCATTAATTCCAGGAAGGTTTTCGGTGACAAGGAAAATATATGGATGGTGTTTTCTCTACATTCACCTTGAAGACTGCACAAAGCAGAGCAGCAAGTCCATGAAGAAAAAACCAAACCCTGCACCTCCGAAAAAGAACAACCTAAAAACCCACCCACAAAAACCCAAACAGCAAAACCCTTATACTAAATGCTGTCAAAGATAAATGGTCAAAATATTCCTGACAATCTTTGCTCTGCATTTCGACCAAACGCTGCAAAGTCCTCTATGCCACAGAGCCCAAAAAAGAAAAAAATCCCTGAATGTATCAGAAACCAATAAACAAGATTTCAGTACAGAATGTGTCTCGTGGAAGAGGAAGGAGCTAGCCCTCATTCATTAAACTATTTAGGTATACACGACTTCTGTAGTAGGATTTCAAAACAGTCTTTGAAAACAAACTATAAATCAAGATCAGTCAGAATTATTCTATTTAGCTCATGGAGTCATAAAATGGTTTCGGTTGGAAGGAACCTTAACAATCATCTAGTTCCAACCCCCTGTCATGGCCAGGAACTGCTTCCACTAGATCAGGTTGCTCAACCCCCATCTAACCTGGCCTTCAACACTTCCAGGGATGAAGCATCCACAGATTCTCTGGGCAACCTGTTCCACTGTCTCGCCACCTTCATAGCAATTATTACTTCCTCAGGTTTAATCTGAAACAGCCCTCTGTTAGTTTAAAACCATTACCCCTTGTCCCATATCACTACATGCCCTTGTAAAAACTCCATCTTCAGCTTTCTTGTAGGCCCCCTTTAGGTTAGCAGCCTGGAAGGCTGCTATAAGGTCTCCTTGGAGCCTTCTCTTCTCCAGGCTGAACAGCCACAGCTGTCTCAACCTGTCTTCCCAGGAGAGGTGCCGTACCGATCAGAGTGCCCTCTGATCATCCTCATGGCCCTCCTCTGGACTTGCTCCAACAGCTCCATGTCCCTCTTAAGTAGGGGGCCCCAGAGCTGAACACAGTACTCCAGATGGAGTCTCTTGAGAGCCAAGTAGAGGGGGAGAATCGCCTCTCTTGACCTGCTGGTCAGACTTGTTTCGATGAAGCCCATGACTTTCTGGGCTGCAAGCACACACTGTCAGGTCATGTTGGGCTTCTCATCAACCAATATCCCCAATTCTCTCTTCTAAGGGCTGCTCTCAATCCATTCTCTGCCCAGCCTGCATTTGTGCCTGGGATTACCCCAACCCATGTGGAGCACCTTGCTCTTGGCCTTGTTCACCTTCACAAGGTTCACATAAGCCCACCTCTCAAGCCTGTCAACATCCATCTGAATGACAACCCTTCCCTTCAGAGTATTGACCAAACCACATGGGTTGGTACCATTGGCAAACATGCACTCAATTCCAGTCTCTATGCCACTGACAAAGATGTTAAAGTGCTTGCCCCAATACTGACCCCTGAGGAATGCACTCATCACTGAGACTTCACTTGGACATCAAGCCATTGACCACAGCTCTCTGTGTGCTACCATCCAGCCAATTACTTATCTCTATCTCCCTAGTCTAGAGACAAGGATGTCATATGGGACAGTGTTAGATGCCTTGCACAAGGTCAGGTAGGTGACATCAGTCGCTCCTCCCTTACCCACAAGTGCTATACCCTTTCATAGAATGCCACCAAACTTGTCAGGCATGATTTGCCCTTAGTGAACCCATGTTGGCTGTCACCAAACACCACTATATTTTCCATATGCCTTAGCATAGCTTCCAGGAGGATCTGCTTCATGATCTTACCAGGCACCAAGGTGAGACTGACTGACAATTACTGTATTAATTATTATATTATATATACTATATATCATATAGTATATTAAGCATTATTACACAATACTATTTTTCTCTATATCCACTACATTCTCTGGAATGACATAAGTCAGATCTATTTCTTTTGCTACAAAATCCATTGTAATTTTCTAGTGTGGACACAGCAGGATCAAGTAATTGGGAGAAATCAAAAAAATTCAGAAGTGTATCATCAGCCAGTCAGCATGTCTGGAAAGGATATAGTTCTTTAATTGCACTGATGTAATGACTGAACCCAGTCAATCATAAAAATACCTTTCCTGCCAGTGAAGCCACACCTAGCCATTTAACCTTTGCTCAAACATATGTATTATCCCCTCTAAGTTATAAAACGTAAGTGCATTTGGATATTGTTACACAATATGCTGACAGGTTTGGGGCTATGTAAGTTTTCCTTATTTCAAACCAAGAAAAGGTAAGAACCAAAATATTTTCATATCTTTTAGCTAACTATCACTGGAATAATTAATTTTGTGATGCAAAAACAAACTGATGCAAAATGAACCATGAAATGTCCTTCAGAACAATATCAAAATATGTACAGTGGTATATTCTCCTTCTGTGTCTGAGCTGAAATGTTAGTTTTAGTAAAACATTTGCATTAATGCAACTGGGCCACACTGAGTAGCAACTTACCTCTAAAGTAAATCCAAAGAGATAACTGAAACTAGTGTTAGTAAAGGTAGCAGAATCTGGCCTTCACAAATAGGAATGTTAGAACATAACAACAATCACCATTTGCATTTCAGAATGATCTTACAAGAGAGCTGGAAATCAAAAACTGAGCACACTGTCCATTACAGAAAGAAACTCCTAGTACATAAGGCCAATTCATTCTGACTCACAGTGCCTAATTCTTACTGCAGTTGTGCAATTATAAATACCACCTAGGCTGGTCAGCTGAAATGACAACACTCCCTTTTTTTACCCAATAAAAGAACTGTCCTTTCAAGCTTTGCTTTTGTCGTTCAACTCTGTCTACTTACATACTTGCTATGTTATCAAAACTTCAAATACCTTTGTGTGAAAAACTACAGGTGTGATAGCTGCATCTCTCAGGACAAACCTTCAGAACAATTTCAAGTTCTAATGCTGTTTGAGCCTGATAAATTCACTATAATTTTAAATTCATTCCCTCAAATGCCCAAAGAACCTATGGACTCAGCATCCTTTTGAGATACATTTTAAAAATAAATTTGTATTGATTTCTAGAAAGAAATGCACATTCCTGTTCTTTTGATTTATATAAAATGACAAAAATGCCCCTGGTGTTAGTTTGTGTGGTCTGTAGAATTTATATATATTTATTTATGAAGAAAAGGATGTCATGGCAAGAAAATGAACTTCACATAGTTGTCATCTCAAAGATTCAGTATGTGTTATCTGACAGGAAGTATACATATTTTAAAAGATCTAATTAAAATACATTTAAGCATGTCTACTATGAGAAAACACAATGGCAGCTTTTGTTATGACAAAAAAAAATCTACAGCTGAAATAGTCAAAGATTTCTAATAGACTTTAATCCATGCATGTGGATTAAATAGGTTTATAAATACATGCTCAGCAAATGGAACTATTGCCTAACACATAATAAATATCTTTATAGGTAAGGGAAAACAAGTTCTCTAATTTCTAATTTATTCTTTTGTTTTTATTCAAACACAAGAAATAATAGTGAAAGGCCTTTGAAAAAGTTTTAAAAATGAAGATAGGCTTTCAGGTCAGAAGTATATGCAGAAAGTTCTGGTATTGAAGAGAAGCTTCCTCTCTCATCTGCTTTTCCTTTAATTAACTATTCAAGCTGAATTCTTAATACAGTTCACTTGGTTACAAATTACTTTCTTGATTTCTCAATGGGAATGTCATCATACATCAGTCTTATTGTCAAGCAGGTAATTATATTTTGTTTAAGGGCTTTATGCATAATGTTGAAGTGTATTACAGCTAACTGAAAATAATACCGCATTCCACAGAATCCTTAACTTTTTCATCAGTTTATGAGAAATAAAAACAAAAAACAAACACAAACAAAACTCAAAGAAAAAAACCACACCAGCATATGTAGATAAAAATAAAGATGACACAAAAATTACATTTAGTCAACAAAACTGCATAGATTCTAAGATTCTGATAGCAGGATGAATTTGTTTTCTAATTGTATGATATATTGCTGGAACTCTGTGTCCTTAAACTCACCTCAAACAGTCTATTTGTTTTACTAGGTAGTTTTATTTGCTATTTTGAGTCTCTTCAGTGAAATATCTTACTAACAATTTTATGTTATTTGTTACTTCTAATCTCAGCTGAACAAAGCCAACAGAACTGGAAAAGACAGGAAGAGTCTTGAAGATTTAATCTGCTAATGCTTTAATGCAGTGTCATCATATTCTGTAATTTAGAAAAAAAACAAGAACAATTTTGAACCCTGTCTCATTTAGCTGTAAAGAGCCTGCATCTTTTGAGTTTTTCCATAACCTCACTGAGGAATTAGAAAGATTCTCTGACTTTCACAAACCACTGCTGCTCTTGAAGCACAAAGTGCCATTTCCCATAAAAAAATCACAGTGTGTTCCTCCTTCCTACTATGTTACATAAAATGACAAACAAATGACATCTTCATAACCGACACTGAAGTATCATGCCCATAAGCACAAATATTGTTTGCATCAATATTAATATATGAAAGACACTCCAAAGCCAGAAAATCATACCTGAAATCTCCTTTGTTGTTAATGATTCTTTCTGCAGGGCAGTAGGGTGCAGCCGTTTCAAGTACCACAATTTCTACATGTTTAGTGCTATTTCCATACGAATTGTTTACTAGACACTCCCAGTCTCCAGATGCATCAATGTCAATGCTGGATAGGATAAGTTCACTATAAAAGAAGATTAATTATTGTCTATAAATTATAAAGAGATTGAACCATTGGTTTTCTGACATTAACCTATCTCCAGTGATATTCTACGAAAATACCAAAACAAGTTTTGATTTTTGGATTTTCTATGAAAATATCAAAACAGGTTTTTCTCTATGTTATTATAGGGACAGACAGTATGCGAGACATTGGTATTTAGATTTTAGCAGCAATTTCAGGTCAATTTGGATTGTCTACTCAGATTGTAACAGGCAATAACACAGATTACAAATCATCTCAAAAGAATATCAGTTACGTATCAATTCCCATTCTCCTCTCCCTGAATATAAAATGTTAGTTTTGTTGCATAGCCAAGCACTTCAAATTTTAAAATGCATTTCAAATTGGCAATGCAACCAATCTGCACAGAATGCATCCCTCCAGCTGCAAATGCAGCTCCTGTTGCATTTCAACAGCAGAATCTGCTCCTTCTGTGGTGGCACTGGAAAAGCAGCCATTGACTTCAGAAGCCACCAACATTAGAGGGGATAATTCTCCTGATGAATTCAAATGCTGACATTTCTTTCAGTACTTTACTACTCACAAACTTCTTTCATACTCTACCCCACCAAATACGAAATGTAAGGGTGCATTAAATCTATAATGACTGTTAGAGAAGTTAAATATAGGGACTTTTTATGGCTTTTCTTACAGTACAAACATTGTGCATGACTGCCCTACATCAGTATTTAGCTGCCTAAGCTAAATAGCCTATGTATAATTAGAGAAGGAAGAAATAATTTCAGAAACAATTACAATTCTCTAGAACTGCTCTAGTTAATATTTTCTATATAGTTCAAATCCAATGAGAAGCTTCCCTTCATCTAATGAATGCAACCCTGGCTCTAATGAGGTCAATAAAGTTTAGTTTTTCAACTGGCTTAATAAGGGATAGAAATTTACCTGATTACTGTAACTCTACAGATCTCACAGAAAAAAAAATGCTAACTGCTAGATTTTAAAAAGGCAAAACATCAGATCTTAAATGTGCCATTGGGCTAGAAATTAATTTTATAACAGTTTTAAAGAAAGTACAGCTTTTGAAAAAAACAGGAAGAGGAAAAAAGGCAGCAATGATCTGACATATTTACTTTACACAAATAGCTCAACTTTGAATCTGCCTTCTGGTTTAGACAATTAGAAATTATACAGGAAGAAACAGAGTATATCAGAGAAAGGGAGAAGGTACATTAAATGAACAGAATTTAAAAGTTATTAAGTTGATTTCAAAACTATATTTAAAACAGAACCTTTAAAAATTCTACTTGCGGCCTTCCGCATTTTTGTGAAGATCCTTACATTTGAAAGATACACACAGAATAATAAAAAAAAAAAAAAATTATTTAAATTTTTTTCTCTTTAAACTTCTTTAAAAATGTCATCCTTTTCAGTTTAAACTTTTGCATATTACATATGCATTTTTATTAAATTCTCTACAAGAAACAATTAAATCAAATCTTCCAGTATAAAGTCTATTTCTGATACATATGTAAGTAGACCACAAGCAAGGTAGGAACTCATTAGACGGCTGCAAATGTAATTTTCTCTTTGAAACATACACACAATGAAGGATGATTTTCTCATGTACTTGTTACAGGACTGTTATCTTGGCTCCCAGAAAACAAACAAACCATGGTAAATAGCCTTCAAGTTAAATTGCTTTCAAATTTTTGTTGAATTTATCATTAAACAGTAACTTTAAAAATCTCACAATTTATCTATTTATCATGGTTTTAAAGTCCAAGTACCTTGTAGCTCCTTATTTTTGCAGTTAATTCTAACTTGGTTTATTGCAGAATATATAGAAAACGCATTACTAGCCATTCGCATGCAGAGCAGCTGAATATTTTGATGTCAAAAGAAGCTATTGTTCTCTTAAGAAGTCTTAGATGGGAAACCCCAGTAACAGCAGCCGCTCAGCTAACTGCATATACCTTTTTACATTCAGGCTGAAATACTTATGTGAAATTACCCAGCTGATAATATTTTTTTTATTAAATCTTTTATTTCATATGTCACAACAATCTCACATCATCTTTACAGACAACTGAGAAAGAATATATTCCTAGAGCTGATAAAAATAATTATCCATAAAAGCTCTTTTCACAATAGCTAGCAGAAATTTTCACCCATAGCATGAAGACCCAGAGAGTTCCCAAATGAACAGTGCATGACTGATGCACTGATCTTTTGAAATATTTCCTATAAACTATCTATAATTATTGTTAATGATACAAATTTGATAAAATTTGGAACCATGGTGATTTTAGGTAAAAAACCCCATTGAGCATATATCAGTTTTACAGTTAAAGAATGTGAAAATACGTAAATATGAAGAAAAAGGGTATATTTTCCATTTATTTAAATTGCCAAAGTGCGTTCCAATGTGATTTTACCTGCTGCTAAACACATCTCCTGTCATCAGATGAGATTTCAAAGACAGACAAATACTGACTGATCAGTGTTGCTTTTGGTAGAAACACAGTACTTGAACACCGGTTCAAGTTCTCTAAAATGTTAAGTAAATCCTCACATTCACACTTTTAATTTTCTATGGCCCTTTCTGCAGATGGTGAACCAAATAAGCCAGAATAGGTTTATGCAATACAGTAGAAGCTGTATAACGACTAGAATATGGAACTGTCTTCTGAATTGCCATCTGGCCACTGTAAATGATGCATTCATTTATATTCCTCTAGGAATATTTTGGATAGCAAGCCCAACGGTGAAGCTGTTCATTTACTTACCATCTGGATATGACAAATGATAAATTGATCTTATACCCTAGGAGGATTTGGGGAATTGGATTTCAAAAAAAAAAAAAAAGGTCTTAATTCTCAGAGCAGTCAACTTGATTCTTGAAACTTCTCCACTCAAAATCCTTCACAACGTCACAGTCCCGGCAGACCAAATGGAAAGGGTAGGCCTGTCTACAATTTTGAACCTCTTCACAAAGTTTTGAAGTAGGTCAGTTATATATTGTACAACTTGCACTGTTACATGAGTAACAGTGAGTTACTGTTCTGGACATACATGAATTTGCCCACAAGTTCCCTTTTATTTTCTTATTCTTACTAAAAAGGCATTCTCTATCTATCTTGGTCATGGCAACAAGTCTTGATAAAAGGCAAGAACTATCCTATGACCTGAAAATGTGGCAGGACTCCCTGGTTTAGAAGCTTGACAAGGGCACAACAGAATTAAGACAGGACAGCACCTCTGGCTGTGTATTTTTCTTAATTATCCTCATTGAAGCTAATAAATGTCAGGCCACAAATGAAAGCATCTTGTCTGTACTATGCAGTTTTCCTAAGGATGGAGTATCAATCAGAAAGAGGTTCTACTCCCTCTACATCGGTAATCACATCCTGCTCCTCAGAAGTGTGATAGCTGCAACTTCTGTGGAAATTTTTGGCCCACCAAAACATAAAGCAAAGTCATACACTTATGAGATGTTATCAAGGCAAACTGAACATGAAGATTGTTGCTTGATGAGAACAAAAGGATGACTAGCATGCTTTTATCAATTTTTTTTTTTTTTTTTAAACTACAGAGGCCTTCCCAATAAAAACACTGAAAGGAAGAAAGAGAATTTACACGTTTCTTTTTTATACTGGGAAATATCATGCATAGTAAGATTCCCTTTTCAAATGTGATGAATGACACTGAAAAATTAATTAAAATGTATAGCTGATACAATTGCATGAAAAATTCCTTATAATATTCAATAGAAGCCTGTGGCATTTGTCATTACAAAGACAGGAACCATAATACAGGTGGAAGCCATACTCATGTAATCAAGTAACCTATGACAATAGATTTCTATTTGAGGCATGTTTTGCATTGCTATATCTATGCATAACTAATTAGACAATCAGAAGTAGGTCTCATTATGCAAAGTTACTCAACCACATCCTAAAGTAATACCTTAGCGACATTTACTGTGTGCCCCAGCAGTCATTTGCATGCCAAAAAACCCAGTAATGAATAAAGAGGAGACTTTGACACCATATTTTGATTGGCTTTTCACAAGAAATGTTTTAAAGACTGACTTGAGCTCCTGTAAGATGGAAAGAACCAACTGCTCTTCTGGAGACAAATAAAAACTAATCACTCAAACACAGATTACACTTTGGTTTCCTCATATTCTTCTACAGACAGATAAATCGTGAATGCTTTCCTATAGTTTGGTTGGAAGGCCAGCATAACCTGCATCCAACCCATACCACCCTAAATTATTAGTACTAACACAAAATCTAAAAAATGAGGGTGGGTCTCCAGAGTACACTGCTGCTTGGAATACAGCTTTTCACAGGGGATATAAGGTTAAAACATGGAAAATGAAGACAGAATGTGTAAATCTAGGCACTTAAACTGGACTTAAATTGCGAGTCTGATCTCTCTGACAAAATTACTTCTTTATCCATGAAAAAAACAGCTTTAGAAGGTTTATGGCATTTAAAGAAAGATTGTGACCAGGCAACTGTAAGAAAAAACAAAGATTAAAGTCAGTACTCATTTTATGCTAGATGTCTAGCAAATATTTTCAGATTTATCATACACTTGGGAAATTCAATGCACATGATTTTCTGTTTCTTCTGACTGAATATAAAAGCAAAGCATAACTTAGCATTTAATGCTATCCATAGCTACCCAAGAAACATGTGCTGCTTCTACTATAATTTACCTACATTGTTCACATCAGTATGCAAGAACCACAGCAATAGCTGGACTTCAGAGATGGCAATGGAAAGGACCTAACTTTAATGACAATTTATTGACAGAAAAAACACACACAAAACCCCCAACCTACTTCCAAAATTGGAGAAAAGACTCGTATGTCAATTAGTAAACCTCCTTTCTTTATTTCCTTTGTATTGCTCAAGTTACTTCAACTGAAATGCAGATGTTCAAAAGTATTGTCTAATATAACCAATTAGTTATGCAAACATTTGCTCAATAGCTAGACACATTTTCTATAGGTGGATGTCAAAGAACCTGTGATCTACATCTTTAAGCCACCTATTTGTTAATATTGAGAAAACAAGTACTAATGTAAGAGTGACTCTACCAAATAATCTTCAGAAATGGAGTCAGAAATCTAAATAACTCTACAACATGCCACATGTCTGGCTTGCATGATCCTTTTCTTTCTCATTGAGCTTGTCAGGTAGAGACAGACTACCAGCTCCTGTGCTGCATTGAAGGGTGTTTGCATTTATCTTCATACTCCCACAGTCCTAGAGTCAACACGCGCTACTCTAGCTAGCCAAAAATGTAGAGTGGGGAGGGAAGGAAAAGGTATTAACAGCTCTAGAGCACTCGGAGCTTTCTCTAGCTGTCTTCAGACAGCTGCCAGGTCTGTGATGGCACAGTGCCCTAAAGGTATCTGAAAAGAGTACACTTGGGCCAGAGCTTACCCACAGAGCTTATTCAGAGTACTTTATGAACCTATTGTCTATCATTGAGCTGTGCTGTCAATTCGTGAAAAGTTTAGGGATACTCAAATATGTTTATTATTATTAATTTTGTTATACCAGCAAACTGCTTAACTGCAGGATGTATACAGCTGCAGTCTTCTGGGAAAATATTCCTACACTGCTGTATGCTCTCGTGAGACCTCACTTGGAGTACTGTGTACAGTTCTGGTGTCCTCAACATAAAAAGGACATGGAACTGTTAGAACAAGTGCAGAGGAGGGCCACGAGGATGATCAGGGGACTGGAGCACCTCCCGTATGAGGACAGGCTGAGAAAATTGGGGCTGTTCAGCATGGAGAAGAGAAGACTGCGTGGAGACCTCCTAGCAGCCTTCCAATATCTGAAGGAGGGCCTATAGGGATGCTAGGGAGGGACTCTTCAATAGGGACTGTAGTGATAGGACAAGGGGTAAGGGGCTCAAACTTAAACAGGGGAAGTTTAGATTGGATATGAGGAAGAAATTCTTTCTTGTAAGGGTGGTGAGGCCCTGGAATGGGCTGCCCAGGGAAGTTGTGAATGCTTCATCCCTGGCGGTGTTCAAGGTGGGGTTGGACATAGCCTTGGATAGCACGGTTTAGTGGGAAGTGTCCCTGTCCATGGCAGGGGGGTTGGAACTAGATGATCTTAAGGTCCTTTCCAACCCTAACTATTCTATGATTCTATGCCTTTCATCTGCCCTTAAGTAGACTGTATGCTGCAATGTTATATCCAGAGGAAGCTTTATTTCATTAGCATAACTCTTGTGATCTGTACACTATCAGAGGTTCTTAGACAAAAATAACATTATGACAATCAGTCCAATAGCCAAAATTACATAAAAAGCTTTTAAAGTAAAATATTTCCAAGATGATTCAGAAGTGCTAACCTACTTAAGACAATTCTTGATTATTTGATTAGGTGCCTCTGGGACCAGCAAAAAGAAAAGAAAAAAAAGGAAACAAACAAACAAAACCACAACCCCCCAAAAAAAAAAAAAAACAACAACAAACAAACAACTAAACCCCACCAAACTACATAAAGCCCAAAACAAAACTACTACGTTAATTTTACAATTTCAAATTATTTGTCAAATTCAGAGAGCTTCAACAGAATTTCCCACTCTCCCTATTCAGAATTTAAATGCAGAAATTAATTATTTAATGTATGCTTTATGGGATAAAGTAATTGTGTATTAGGGCTAGAATACTGACCTGTTTCATTTGCTGACCTGTAAGAAATTTAGGAAGATCTAAGAAGTAGGTAAAACATAGCAGATTCCTACATAAGAACTTCAGGAACAATCTTTATTATTTCTCTAGTATATAGTGTATCTCCAACAGTGTAAACTTTTTTGTGATGGCCAGGAATCATCCAATCAAAATATCATAAACAATTAAAAAGAGGTTTCTTGCATCCTGTAGGGAGAAACAAGGGAAGGGGCCTGGACCTTTTTCCTGGAGTTCCAGACTGCTAACGGAGCAGCTTTCTGTATGTTCATAAGGAACATGTCCTACAACATGTTCTCTATGTTGAATAGATTGAAATACACAAAAAATAAAAATTAATTCAGTTATTTGTTTTTAATATTTCTAACATGTTTTGCTTTAAAGAAATGGCTTCACCAGTATCTAGGGTGAGTGACCAGGCAGGAGTACCTCAGAGACTGAACATAAGTCATAATTGCTCTGAAAATCACAGTTGATGCACAGGGTGACAAGCTAGTGCCTGGACTGAGAGAAATGTAAAATTATACCTTACATTCATGTTGGCAGGAAAGGCAATTTTTAAAAAGCCAGTCATGAGATGTTCACTCCAAACTGCTGCTGCAGTGCAGCATTTCCTCAGCTGTATAGCTGCAGCAGTTTGAAGAGTCATGGTAAAATCATTCTGACCCTAAAAAGTCAAAGTAAAACCCCGCTGCAGGGGGCAAAAGTAGAAATTTTTGTTGTTAATACTGAACTTAACATTTTATTTCGGTGGTGTGGCTGGATGGACCCATACACAGCTGCAGGAAACAAGCACAGGTGGAAGTGAGAAGCCAAAATCTAGTGCAAGGCATCTTCATAATCTGTTCTCAACATCAAAATAATGATAATATTCTTCCAGAGGGACTCCATAATTTTCTTCATACCATTCTGACTTACTATTTCTCTATGGCTTTTTTCATTCTATCAGCCAAAACCACTTGCATATATTTGTCTGTGAAAATACCTATTTCTCAATCATGTTTCAATAAACAGTTACCCAAATTAAGTTGATTGTCGTGGTTTAAGCCTAGCCATAACTCAGAACCATGCAGCCGCTCTCTCATTCCCCCCCCCTTCCTCCCCCATGCTCCCGGAGGGATGGGGAGGAGAATTGAAAGAATGTAACTCCCATGGGTTGAGATAAGAACAGTCCAGTAACTAAGGTATAACACAAACCACTGCTGCTGCCACCAATAATAATAATGGAAATAACAAGGGAAGAGAATACAACCGCTCACCACCCGCTGACTGATACCGAACCCGACCTGAGCAGTGATCTAACCCTTCCTAACTGTCCCCAGTTTATATAGTGGGCATGATGTGCTGTGGTATGGAATACCTCTTTGGTTAGTTTGGGTCAGGTGTCCTGTCTCTGCTTCCTCCCGGCTTCCCCTCCTCCCTGGCAGAGCATGAGACTCAGAAAGTCCTTGGTCAGAGCAAACGTTACTGAGCAGCAACTAAAAACATCGGTGTTATCAGCACTGTTCCCAGGCTGAAAGTCAAAAACACAGCACTGCACCAGCTACTGAGGTGAAAAATGACTGCTACTGCTGAACCCAGGACAAGCCTGCAGTCTATATGGCACAGGACAATTCTTACGTAGCAGCCTATTCCTTTAATGATAGATAGTATCATGCTTGCTGCTTTTGTTTTTCATTGTACTAGTGCACATTTTTACAATTGTATTTTAAATTATTCCCCAAACTGATTAGTAATAAAACTCTCATGGAGTTTTCTTCAGATAATTGAAAGATTTTTAGAGAAAAGGCATAAATTTAATTAATCTTCCAGCTTAATTCACAGGAAGATTCTCTTAATCTCAAATAATTAAACCCTTCATCTGTGCATTTCATAATATTCTGAAAGAATTTTAAATATTAACTTCCTGTCTGATATATGAGAATGTTGCTGGTAAAGGTGCATCTGTCACTTTGATGCCTCCAGAGCCTGAAGTAAACTGTATACCATTGACTACAGGGTTTAAAGTAATCTTGAAACATTGATTTACAATTTAAATGGTTATTTTGCTTCATTTCTTTCCTATCTGCTTGACAACCAAGGGTCAGAGTCAATTAGGTGAACCAGCAAAATATCAGTACTAAACAATTTCTGATGATTTCCCTGGGCTTTTCAGAATGACCCTCAGCTGCTCATCTTCAAGTGCTCATGACAGCAGAACACAAAATGACTATAAAATATCTGCATTTCTGAATCAGATTCTTTAGTTCGTTCTAACATTTTTGTTAACCTTGTGCAGAATGAACATCCAATATTTTGTTATGATTTGGCATGTATCTGAATTTCCAATTCTTTATCCAACCTAGCAACACATCCACCAGTGCTATACCATTTTCGGACTGTTCTGAAGCTAGTATCAGCCCAAACCACTACTGCTTGCTTCATATCTTTTCCAGATGTATTCTTGCCACAACTGTTAGGGAAGTTCAGGGATCATTTGGATCCTTTCCACAAAAAACAGGGATAGAGTTTCTGCCTTCCTCACAGAAATTCTGTGAGGGTTTTGTTCTTTCTCATAAGGAATGCCTGTCTGGATCTCAAATTTGTCATGACACTACCTGTCTACTCCTGGAATCGATTTTCCTTCTATAGTCAGAGAAACAATACTTGTTCTTTCAGTGAAACTGTCTCAGCCAAATTCCAAACTCTTTACTAATAGCTACTGTGATCATTTCAAACATTTAAAAATTACTAACTGGATTCAAAACCCCCTTTAGATTACAAAAATGATGACCAAAATCTTTAATCCACAACATTTTAGTTCCTTTTTATTTTTTCCTCATTTTTTCTCTATTACAGTAAAAGTAGATCATGATTTGAAACTCTTCCTTGCTATCAGACACTTCTTTTGCAGACGGAAATTTTGGACATTTTCACATAATCATATAGGTCTAAAAGAAACTCTCAGAAATCAATATACACATTTTATGTATAATTTTAAAATCAGTTTTCTTACTATTTCCCCTATCCTTGTTGCACCTAAAGGATCAGCTGTAGTTTCATTTCCTATTATCTCAAACGTTATTATTTCTGTCATTCCTTACTTATGACCATCCCATATTGGTATTGACAGCTGTCAAAATGTAAGGCCCCAGATGCTTTTTAAAACCCAAGTTTCTTAAGCTGCTTTTTTTAAAAAAAATAAATTTATTTAAGAGAAAAACACTGGGGGGGATCCCAGTCAAGACCTAATAGTTTGTCTTTCCAGATCATCTACACAACAAGTATGACATCTGAAAAACACTTCTGATACTAGCACCTGCTATCCTAGGTTTAGTTGGAAACACATTAGTTTCTCCAATTGTAACCTCCTTTTTATGGGTTCTTAACTTTACGCACTGTTTAATGTTTTCAGGAACACTTCTGAACTATAATGTGCCCAGAGCAGCCATTACAGCTGTCAGAAGCATAAGCACTGCTGAACACTCTACAAAAGTATTTACAGAATAGAACTAAAAAGACTAAAATTGTCATTTTAGTACATGTAGTAAACAAGAAAATTCCTCAAAATTAAAGCCTCTCTACTACTGTGAAGTTGCTTGGTTTATAAAATGACAATATTTTTTCTTTTTAAATTTAATATTATAATAACTGTCCTGCTAGCCTCTCACTCAAAACACTGAAAGGGAACGGTGGGGAAGCTGGGAAAGATGCTGTGCCACAGAGAAACATGCATAATCTACCTTCTATGTGCCTTTGGAGACATGGGCTGTTTCATTGCCACTTACGATGATCAAACTAATAATCTAATATTCTACACTTAAAAAATTAGGTTGTCTTTGTGGAAATACAAGCAACAATTTAGCTAGATCCATTCACAGATGATAGGAAATTGGTTCCACATCACATTTACATTTTCATGTATGACTATGACATTTATACACAGGCATAATGACACAAAATTCAACATGAGCAAAATAAAATATTATTATCATTGGCAAGAAATGGTAAATGTGAGCTAGCAGCAGAATTGAAAACACCTTCTCAAGGTCTCCTATAAGGGAATACTCTTTGCCAAGAAAAATGTCACAGGCCAGAATACAGTTCAAAACTTTAGTTTAATTATTGCAACAAAAACATTTACTTTAGTTTCTTCTGCTTTATCATAGGAGACAAAAAATAGACATTTGGATATTTTATCCTTTTACTGTGCCAGTTAATAAAACAGAAGGGTTTAGTATCATGTTTGTGTTGTAAATCCATGTCCAAAAATATCTGGAACTACCCAATAAAATACCCATCTCAAAATGTTTGAATAAGCAGCTTTTGGAATGGGACTACACCTCTTTGTTCAAAACTAGCTTCAGAAATCTTTAAATTGCTAAGCAGGACCAGCCAAAGCCTCTCCTTTGGTGCAATCACAGAAAACCATAGACAGCGGACATCTGCTGTAAAGAGTAGGCAAAACATGACACTGTAAGTAAATTACCTTTATTTTTAGTCCAAATCCTATCCTTAACACATGATAACCTCAGGAAGACACTGTTTTCCTGATGTTTCAAGGGGTCTTGTACAACTGTGATTTAGTCTAATCAAAAGCTAGCATGTTATAGCATGTAACAAGCTTATTATTACATATTATTGTATGTAATTAGCATGCTATTGGGTATTATTTTAACATGTAATAAGGATACAAACTGAGTTCTAGCACATAGTGTTATAATGATGGGATTAAAACTGAGAAATGCTGAAGAGAGTTTTTACAATCATAACTTGCCCAATATTTTCTCATTTTCAACATGAAGATACAATAACCTATAATTTACACTAAAAAAATCACTGACTTCAAAATTATATTGTTTTTAAAAGCTAGTTTCAAAAGTATAGATGTCTCATGCCTTTACTAAGTTAATTTTGATAAGCCCCTTGATCAAAGCTGAGACATGACTGCCTGAATATTAGCATTTTTGACTGGATAAGGACTATGCTGTACGCTTAAAGGCAGTGTTGATGCCCGAATTTAAAATAAAGCAAAACATAGCTCAAATTAACGAGCAATTAAAATGTCATTGTCCTGGGTTCAGCAGTAGCAGTCATTTTTTCTTTTTTTCCCTTCTTGGTAGCTGCTGCAGCGCTGTGTTTTTGAGTTTGAGCCGGGGAACAGTGCTGATAACACCAGTGTTTTCGGTTACTGCTTGATGATGTTTGGGCTGGCCAGGGACTTGCTGAGTCTCATGCTCTGCCAGGGAAGGGTGGAGGCCGGGGGGAAGCAGAGGCAGGACACCTGATCCAAACTGACCAAGGAGGTTATTCCATGCCACAGCACGTCATGTCCAGGAGGAAAAAGAACTGGGGGGCCGGAACCCGGAAGAGGGGTGGGTTTTAGTTCACAGCTCGGTCGTCGAGTGGTGAGCAGTTCTGTCCTCTTCCCTCGTATTTCTCTCGTTATTGTTATTATCGGTGGTGGTAGCGGTGGTTTGTGTTGTACCTTGATTGCTGGGCTGTTCTTGTCTCGACCCGTGGGAGTTGCGTTCTTTCGATTCTTCTTCCCCCCCCCCCCCCCTTACGGAGTGGGGGGGAAGAAAAAACTCTTCCCTTGTATTTTTCTCTTGTCATTATTATTATTGGTGGTAGCAGTGGTGGTTTGTGTTATACTTTAGTTGCCGGACTGTTCTTATCTCAACCTGTGGGAGTTGCATTCTTTTGATTCTCCTTCCCATCCCTCCAGGAGCGGAGGGAAGAAAGAGGGGGAAGTGAGTGAGTGAGCAAAACTGTTTGTGGCTGAGAAGCTTAAACCACGACAGTTCTTTTTGGCGCCCAACGTGGGGCACGAAGGGTTGAGATAACGACAGGATTAATAGCCACTTGTCACAATGCTGATTTATTGGCTCTCAAGGTTGTTGCTCTGGTTCTCACAGGTTCAGCGTGTGTTACTTCACTTACAGACGGTAATTTTTATCTTAACATTTCTCAGAGAAGGGTTTTGGATTAAGGCTCTTATTGCATTGTACTTTATTGCACTGTTTTTTGATAAAATAGACTCAGTGATCCTGAAACTGACCCGGTTTTTGTTCCCAATGTGGTCACCAGCTCTGTACTTTGGGAGGTATATAATGGGGGTGTTTAGGAATTATACATCTTTTTTCACCTCCTCGGGTGGTCAGCCTGTGAAGGAGACATTCTTTTATGCTCCCAGCACCCCCATCAGACCGTTTACAGCATCTTTCGTGAATTCTGAAGGTTTTGAATGGCCCTTAGACACCCTTGAGACCTGCCTGCTGGTTGTGATGGGGATTGCCATGTTGGCGCGCATATCGAGTGTGCTTTATTCACGACCATTTCGTCTGGTCCCGAGAGTTATGCAGAGTCGGGTTTGGGCTTTGTCTAGGATTAAACAACGATATAGGAGGTCCAAGAGATTTTCCCCGAGGCTGGATAGTCATGAGTGGCAGGGTGTGTGGGATAGCATGGGCAAGTATCTAGGCCAGTGGGCCCCTCCAGTGCTTTGGAACTTCACCAATGAACATGTGCAAAATCCAGAAAAATTAGTAGAACACTTAAAGGAGGTGTGTTGTCATTCTGGTCACACCAGAGATGGACAGATCATGGCTACATGCTGGGGTTTGGCCTATGCTTACAGAGCCCTGTTCAACACCATCCAGCACCTTCAAAAGGAAAAAAATGCCCCTGGATCTGAGGGTGGAGTAATGGACAGCACAGCTACTCCAACTCCAAGTACAGCGGCTACACCACCCCCAGGGACAAGTACAGCAGCTACCCAAACTTCAGTGATGGACAGCACAGCTGCTCCAGCTACAAGCAGATCAGCTACACCACCACCAGCGACAAGTACAGCAGCTACTCAAACCACAGTGATAATCACCGCAGCTAAACCAGAGGACCACCTCGTACCAATACCGGTTGCCCCTGTACGCAGGAGGAAAACCAAAAAAGAGGAAAGGAAGATGAAGCAAGATGAAGAAACAACGTATTCACCACCTGGGACAGCATCTGACCAGGAGTTATCATCACATGATGAAGAAGAAGAGGAAGAGGTAACTTCCCGATTGCGGACCTCGACCGAGCTACGGAATATGCGAAAGGACTTTACCCGTCAGCCAGGGGAGCACATCATCACCTGGTTGCTCCGATGCTGGGACAACGGGGCCGATGGTCACGAACTAGAAGGTAGTGAAGCCAAACAGCTGGGATCACTTGCTAGGGAAGGGGGAATTGACAAAGCAATTGCAAGAGAGAAACGGTCCCTCAGCCTTTGGAAGCGACTCTTGGCAGCTATGAAAGATAGATTTCCATACAAGGATGATGTTATGAGTCGTTCGGCTAAGTGGACTACTATAGAAAAGGGCATACAGTCTTTGAGGGAATCAGCCATTGTAGAGATGATCTACAATATCAAGCCGAATAATGGGGATGTGCCCATAGATCCAGATGAAGTCGAATGTACACGACCCATGTGGCGGAAGTTTACACGGAATGCACCCCCATCATATGCCCACTCATTGGCAACAGTAACCTGGAATGACATAATACCACCAACAGTGGATGAAATGATTCATAAACTCCGAGAGTTTGAAGACAATCTCACCCCTTCCATCATCTCAGCTGTGGAAAAACTGTCCCAGGACCTCAAACAATTAAGAGACGATCTATCCAGCTCCTCACGTGTACCAACATACGTCTCAGCTATTAACAAAAGGCGCCCAACTGTTCGAGAGAGAAGATATAGAAGGTATACACCACGGGCCACCTTCTGGTTTTACCTGCGGGATCACGGAGAAGATATGACGAAATGGGATGGAAAACCTACTTCAGTTTTGGAGGAACGGGTGCAAGAATTGAAGAGGAGAACAAAAGTCAAGGCTGATCACCCCATGAAGGCTGCGGCTTCAGTCTCTGGTGAGCAGATTCCTAGATGGAGTGGAAGAGCCGATTTTACTGCAGCTCCTGTGATAACGAAGAATAATCCCTTTCTACGAGACTTAAGTGTCCAACGCTGTGATGACCATTAGGGAGGCCCTGCCTCCAGCCAGGGGGAGGTAGGGGACAATCGGATTTACTGGACTGTGTGGATCAAATGGCCTGGCACATCAGTCCCACAGAAGTATAAGGCTCTAGTAGACACCGGTGCACAGTGTACCCTGATGCCATCAAGCTGTCAAGGGGTGGAACCCGTTTATATTTCTGGAGTGACAGGAGGATCCCAAGAGTTGACTGTACTGGAGGCTGAAATCAGCCTGACTGGGAGTGAATGGCAAAAACACCCCATTGTGACTGGCCCAAAGGCTCCATGCATCCTTGGCATAGATTACCTCAGGAGAGGGTACTTCAAAGACCCAAAAGGGTACCGATGGGCTTTTGGTATTGCTGCTTTGGAGACAGAGGAAATTGAGCAGCTGTCCACCTTGCCTGGCCTCTCAGAGGATCCTTCTGTTGTGGGGTTGCTGAAGGTAGAGGAACAACAAGTGCCAATCGCAACCACAACAGTGCACCGGCGGCAATATCGCACCAACCGAGACTCCTTGATTCCCATCCATAAGCTGATCCGTAGATTGGAGAGTCAAGGAGTGATCAGTAGGACCCGCTCACCCTTTAATAGCCCCATATGGCCAGTGCGAAAGTCTAACGGGGAGTGGAGATTAACAGTAGACTATCGTGGCCTGAACGAAGTTACACCACCCTTGAGTGCTGCCGTACCGGACATGCTAGAACTGCAGTATGAACTGGAGTCAAAGGCAGCCAAGTGGTATGCCACAATTGATATTGCCAATGCATTTTTCTCGATTCCTCTGGCAGCAGAGTGCAGGCCACAGTTCGCTTTTACTTGGAGGGGCATCCAGTACACTTGGAACCGACTGCCCCAGGGGTGGAAACACAGCCCTACCATCTGCCATGGACTGATCCAGACTGCACTGGAACAAGGGCAAGCTCCAGAACACCTGCAATACATTGATGACATTATTGTGTGGGGTGATACAATGGAAGAAGTCTTCGAGAAAGGGAGGAAAATAATCCAAATCCTGCTGAAAGCCGGTTTTGCCATAAAACGGAGTAAGGTCAAGGGACCTGCAAAGGAGATTCAATTTTTGGGAATAAAATGGCAAGATGGACGTCGCCAGATCCCCACAGATGTGATCAACAAGATAACAGCAATGTCTCCACCAACTAACAAGAAAGAAACACAAGCTTTCTTGGGTGTTGTGGGGTTCTGGAGAATGCACATCCCGAATTACAGTTTGATTGTAAGCCCTCTCTATCATGTGACCCGGAAGAAAAATGATTTTAAATGGGGCCCTGAGCAACAACAAGCCTTTGAGCAAATTAAACGAGAGATAGTTCATGCTGTAGCCCTCGGACCAGTCCGAACTGCGCCAGATGTGAAAAATGTATTGTACACCGCAGCCGGGGAGAATGGGCCTACCTGGAGCCTCTGGCAGAAAGCTCCAGGGGAGACTCGAGGTCGACCCCTCGGCTTTTGGAGTCGGAGATACAGAGGATCTGAGGCCAGCTATACCCCAACTGAAAAAGAGATACTGGCAGCCTATGAAGGGGTTCGAGCTGCTTCGGAAGTGATTGGCACTGAAGCACAGCTCCTCCTAGCACCCCGGTTGCCCGTGCTGGGATGGATGTTCAAAGGCAGAGTCTCCTCCACACATCATGCAACTGATGCTACATGGAGTAAGTGGGCTGCACTAATTACACAACGAGCTCGAATAGGAAATCCCAGTCGTCCAGGAATTCTAGAAGTCATCATGGACTGGCCAGAGGGCAAAGATTTTGGAATGTCACCAGAGGAGGAGGAGGTGATGCGTGCTGAAGAGGCCCCACCATTCAATGAATTGTCAGAAAGTGAAAAGCAATATGCCCTGTTTACTGATGGGTCCTGTCGCATTGTGGGAAAGCATCGTAGATGGAAGGCAGCTGTATGGAATCCTCGACGACAAGTTGCAGAAACTGCTGAAGGAGAGGGTGAATCGAGTCAGTTTGCCGAGGTGAAAGCCATCCAGCTGGCCTTGGACATTGCTGAACGAGAAAAGTGGCCAGTACTTTATCTTTATACTGACTCATGGATGGTGGCGAATGCCCTGTGGGGGTGGTTGCAGCAATGGAAGCAGAGCAACTGGCAACGCAGAGGTAAACCCATCTGGGCTGCTGCACTGTGGCAAGATATTGCTGCCCGGGTGCAAAACCTGGTGGTCAAGGTACGCCACGTAGATGCTCATGTACCCAAGAGTCGGGCCACTGAGGAGCACCAGAACAACCAGCAAGTGGATAAAGCTGCTCAGATTGAAGTGGCTCAGATGGACTTAGATTGGCAACATAAGGGTGAATTATTTTTGGCCCGGTGGGCCCATGACACTTCAGGCCATCAGGGCAGAGATGCAACATACAGATGGGCTCGTGACCGAGGGGTGGACTTAGCAATGGACACTATTGCCCAGGTTATTCATGACTGTGAAACATGTGCTGCAATTAAGCAAGCTAAACGGCTAAAGCCTCTTTGGTATGGAGGACGATGGCTGAAGTACAAATATGGGGAGGCCTGGCAGATTGATTATATCACACTCCCACCCACCCGCCAAGGCAAGCGCCATGTGCTTACCATGGTGGAAGTAACCACTGGATGGCTGGAAACGTACGCTGTGCCCCACGCCACTGCCCGGAACACGATCCTGGGCCTTGAGAAACAGATTTTGTGGCGACACGGCACCCCAGAGAGAATTGAGTCAGACAATGGGACTCATTTCCGGAACAACCTGATAGACACTTGGGCCAAAGAGCATGGCATTGAGTGGGTATATCACATCCCCTACCATGCACCAGCCTCTGGGAAAATCGAACGGTACAATGGGCTGTTAAAAACTACACTGAGAGCAATGGGGGGTGGGACTTTCAAATACTGGGATACACATTTACCTAAGGCCACCTGGTTGGTCAACACCAGAGGATCTGTCAACAGGGCTGGTCCAGCCCAGTCAGAACTTCTACATACTGTGGAGGGGGACAAAGTTCCTGTGGTGCACATAAAGAATTTGCTGGGGAAGACAGTCTGGGTTATTCCTACTTCAGGTAAAGGCAAACCCACTCGTGGGATTGCTTTTGCTCAGGGACCCGGATATACTTGGTGGGTAATGCGGGAAGATGGGGAGGTCCGATGTGTACCTCAAGGGGATTTGATTTTAGGGGACAATAGTCAATGAACTCAATTGTATGCTGTTGCCTGCTATGTAATACTTATATAGCCCACCAACTAGATGTCCTCAGGTCACCAGTGACTGGCTCTCTGACCGTCGTCCCAACAAAGAATGAACTTTAATGAAACCGGATGAGTTCTGCAGTAAAGGAACGATCAGCATCAGCAGGCAACGATCCAGTACTGCACACGGCCTCCCCTGCTCTGAATGACTGTTACAAGAGATGGAGCTTGACGTCGCGGACTGAATGGACTCGGAAGCTTTGTAGGAATTGATCTATGCACTGAGGGATGATCTCTCTCTCCTTCTGTGTGTGTGTGTGGATGTATACATATATATATATGATGGTATATTGAAAATGTGGGATCTGAGCGTGACGTGAATGGTATGGAATAAGGGGTGGAATGTCCTGGGTTCAGCAGTAGCAGTCATTTTTTCTTTTTTCCCTTCTTGGTAGCTGCTGCAGCGCTGTGTTTTTGAGTTTGAGCCGGGGAACAGTGCTGATAACACCAGTGTTTTCGGTTACTGCTTGATGATGTTTGGGCTGGCCAGGGACTTGCTGAGTCTCATGCTCTGCCAGGGAAGGGTGGAGGCCGGGGGGAAGCAGAGGCAGGACACCTGATCCAAACTGACCAAGGAGGTTATTCCATGCCACAGCACGTCATGTCCAGGAGGAAAAAGAACTGGGGGGCCGGAACCCGGAAGAGGGGTGGGTTTTAGTTCACAGCTCGGTCGTCAAGTGGTGAGCAGTTCTGTCCTCTTCCCTCGTATTTCTCTCGTTATTGTTATTATCGGTGGTGGTAGCGGTGGTTTGTGTTGTACCTTGATTGCTGGGCTGTTCTTGTCTCGACCCGTGGGAGTTGCGTTCTTTCGATTCTTCTTCCCCCCCCCCCCCCCTTACGGAGTGGGGGGGAAGAAAAAACTCTTCCCTTGTATTTTTCTCTTGTCATTATTATTATTGGTGGTAGCAGTGGTGGTTTGTGTTATACTTTAGTTGCCGGACTGTTCTTATCTCAACCTGTGGGAGTTGCATTCTTTTGATTCTCCTTCCCATCCCTCCAGGAGCGGAGGGAAGAAAGAGGGGGAAGTGAGTGAGTGAGCAAAACTGTTTGTGGCTGAGAAGCTTAAACCACGACAGTCATACACTTTAAAATCACTGTTTATAAAGATTTTAATTAAAAAATATTTTGTCTCATTTTGACAGTCTGTATCATGTAACTTGGAAAAGTCAAAGTATTTTTCTAGTCTATAACTGCAAATACGATGATGAATTTATTTAACATTCTTTCTGAACACCTAGTCTCGCTGCATGCTGCAACACAAGCATTAAGGTCACCTATTTAATGGCACAGAAAACAAGGTAAGTAGCAGATCAACCATCCTTATTAAAATATTGCTATGGTAGACAATGATTCTTATTTAACAGTCTGGCAAAATAAAGCAATACAAGGTAAAATTCAGTCTAGCTACTTCTAAACCAGCTTTTTTAAAAGAATAGCTATTTTGAAAATCTTAAAATTTTTACACAATTTCAGTTTATTACTCTACAAATTGCTTATGTAGTGCAAAATTAATTCAGCTGAAAAATATGAGGTGATTAACATCATGTCTTTTAATTTTGATATCATGGAAATAAGAAGAACATTTAATTTAAGTGACTTGGCAGTTATATAATAGCTCATGCACTTGGCATTACCATACTAATTGGACTAACAGTCTTTTCCATTATTCGCTATAGCCATACACATTGGTATTAGAAGAAAAACAGTACCTGTGAGAATAGGTCAGGTCTATGCCTCTAGATCTATAGGACTCCAAAAGGGGTCAAATAATGAGAGTCGACAAAATTAATAAAGTCAAAATCACCCCAGCAGAGAGGAATTACTTTGACTCCCTTTATAACTTTCATTTGATAGTTCAAGAAGCATTTTAGGTCAATTATATTAATAGAAACTGGTTGAGTGAAAAGATGATAATGATGATCCAGAGCTAATTAGCATAGCTATTTTCATTCTATCTTCCACAAAGAGAAAGGCAGAACACAGACACAGAATCAGACTTTTTTTTGATCAATCATCAATTTTTTAGATGGAAATTGGCAGAGGACAAAAGGACATGTGCAAGAGATTAGCAGCTTTTAGTGACAAGCCAATACCCTATGATGAAAATCAAAAGTAAACACAGAAATTTATAATAATTTATTAAGATTTAAAAGGGAAAGCTGAATGAAAAGTGGAATGATACATTCACTGCCAAATATTAGTTGTTCCTTTTTTATAGAAGCCTATTCTACTTCATTTCTCTTGCCTTTTTCACATCAGCAAAGGTTTCTGCAGATCTCTGTGTCCCAAACACAGAGACACAGATGTTAAAAGTCACAGAAAGGTGAGAAATATTTCAGTAAGAAACAAATTTGAGATGGCATAATTAAAGAAGATAGATTGCAGTATACTGGAACCTCCAAAAAATAATCTAAGCTTTTTAAATTGATAGCTCTTCACAGGAAGATCACAATTTAAACATTTAGAGTGTGTCATGAAGAAGTAGTTTTGCTGTAAGACACTCTCATTTGTTACTGAAGTTATTCTAAATTCAGTTTAATCTCATGGTTTACTGTGTAAGAAGCCGGGTTTATGTGTTTCAAACTCATGGTTGCTCAAATCTGGATACTTAGACACAAGATATCAGATTTCACAGCCATGAAAAATCTCTACCTCTGCATGTTCAGACTGAAGCATGCAACTGAATTGCTCAAAAAACCAATTCCTGATGCATGTTTTAATAAGGCTTATTGTAAGTGTTGAATCTGTTCACCTTGCCTGTAAGTCTGACTATTACAAGGGGTATACATTACCGTGTAATTAAGCAGCAGTCATGAATGATGCTGTCCTCCACATATATGCCTCTCTCTTCATCTGTTTCGATCAGGTGACCAGCATGGTACCAATGTACTTGGGTGGTATTGTCGACATATGTTGCAGTGCACTGAAATGGCAAACGGTCTCCATGAAAAACCACTTGTCTTTGTGATGGGATCAGCTCAAAGAGAGGAAGTTCTAGAGGCCCAGCTACATGGGAAAAAAAAAAAAAAAAGAGAAAAAGGAAAAAAGGTGACAATTAATTCTTCTCTTACGAATATTGTAAAGTGAACTAACTGTATACAGTTCTAGTTTCTTAGATCTTCACATTAAAGCACTAATATAAAAGATACGCCCACAAACTACCCATTTAAACCTGATCATGTTACAAGTTCTAAGGATCACGTTTCTTTCATTGGTGTGAGCTCAGAAAACTAAAAATTGCTGGAATATCCACAGAAAGTGGTTGAGGTTCAGAAGGGATCTTTAGAGATGCTTCAGCCCAGTCTCCTACTCAATACAGGATGCATGTACAAAGGTGTACAGGGGGAAAAGAAAAAAACAAAATACAGCTACTAACTAAATTCCCTCTCTGCTCCAGAATGAAATTTACTCACTCTAGACAACCTAACATATCTCATATGCCTGGGGTTTGGATAATAATAAAGCTGATAGCAAAAGTTAAACTTTCCCCTGAAGTTCAATTGTCCTTATGATTTCCCTGTTCCTTCTGCCTCTTCCACAAGTCTTCTTTACTCTTTAGATATTTACTCAACATTAAATACTTATCTAAATAGCTCTTTTTACTTTTTAATAGTGCAGTACATTTTACCATCTTTTTAAATTAATTTCCTGTCTTTCCCCAATAATGAGAATATTGCATATTCTGAGAAAAATATTACAAAAAAATAGATTCTATAATCACATACCCAAATGCCTAAACACAATTAAAAAATAAATGGCATTGTAAACTTAGAAGGCATACACGCTTTTTGCCCTCCTGAAAGTCTGCTCATTTCATAGATTTGACAGTGACTGAAGGCTATATCTTTCAATCCTACAGTTTCTGTAGAGACTGAATCTCTAGACAGGATTTGTTTTCTTTCAGTTTTATTTCTAGATTTCAAAACTACCTTAACACATATTCTGTAAAACATTTTCTACACATTACGAGATTGATGCTATTTCTTTTAAGCCGGTAGGAGAACACTGAAAAGGAGCATTTTAGGAAAAGAAATTTAAATAAAGGCTCTGCATCTAAAGAAAGATCATCTTCTATGGGATAATACGGAATAAAGGAAAATCTTATTTTCTTTTTTCTGATACAGTTTTCTCAGGCAGGAAAAGAAAATTGATGCCTCTGATACTTTGTTATCATTACACAAAATCCTAGCGGTAATGAAACTACTAAAGACTGACATATGTGATTTATGAACATGCTCCCATGAACATCTTGCAGAACCGTTCCTAAAGTACAACATTTCAGCTCAGCCTACAATGCCAAAACAATTGTCTGAGCCTGGACCACTTCAGAACTTCATTACTGCAATCTCATCTTAGACAAAATGCCTAAGGTCTTGCACTTCAGAAATCCTTCTACCTACGTGAGGACAGAAAATTTAAGCTAGATGATCTTCTCTCTTATTTTTCTTCTGTTTACATTTAAACGTCTCTCATCATTGATATCTATCCAGCCTACAGGGTTGTCAGTTGAAAGGTCACCCTTATACATTTGGGCCACTAGTAACTATCTCAAACATCTATTTTTCTGACAAGTACTTCAACATTATTTTTTTTTCCCATTTCACTGCTCACCATCTTATCTTCTTTAAATTTTCTCCTCAAAATCCTCCATTGCCTGTAAAAATACAGATGAACTTAACCATGCCTAGCCAGACTGCAAGCCATAATCACTGTCTCTACAACAGATAACCAATAGTGTCTGTTCCTCTCCTTAATCAGCAATCCACCCTAACACACTTCCATCATGCAGATATTGTCTTTGGAACACTTTAATTGTAAGGAGCTGCATTTATAAACCTAACTATTGGGCCCTCAATACCATTGGGGAATTTAAATGTTAAATGGTGTATTCATCATCTGTTTTGAATAAACAGTGAGAAGGACCACTTCTACCTTTTAACAGAGTAAGAACGCTGGCCAGCATAATATACAGGATTTATACAGGAGTGAACGTGTGATACTTCTGTCCCGGAAAATCACACAAAGGATTAAGGGGCTAGCCACTATCTACTGAAATGTAAATCTGATGTAACTATAACAAGCAGGCTTCAGAAACCCATCCTTACTTGTTTATCCATCCTGTACTTATCTTCTTACTGCACCTATTATTTTGGACACTAAAAATTTCTTGAAACATACCTAGTATTTTTACATGATCCTTGGCTTCTAACTAGAAGAACAGAAAGTAAACCAGATTAATACATCATTCATAATAGCCACAGGCTTGGTCTCGGTCATTTACATCAAAAGTTTTTACTGGAAGGTGGACAGAACCTCTCCCTCCAAAAGGATGAAACCTTTGTATTGCATTTCAAAATCAATTAAGGAATAGAAATAGAAGCTATGGTGTGGAAGTTAACTACAGATTAATGGAATGATTATGAATATGGAGTCCAGGAAAATTCAATATACCATCACAAGTACAGCAGCAATATATACTACTCACAGAAATAAAACATTTCTCATGAATACAGTAATTTTAACTGAGGATATTGTACCCTGTCAAATGTTTTTGGTCATGCAGTGAGTGACACATTGTGTCATGAGGCTATGAAGTAGCTCGAGTGTGAACTATAGCATCAATATTTCTTAAGTCAAGCTAAATAACTTGCCTGGCATATGGATGTAGTCTAATACTACCACTTTGAATTTATCTCTGCCTTTATAGGTATCTCTAAGGCTCTTCTGTTATTGCTTCTCTTGCTCAGCCTTGGGAATCACCAAACCCAAAAATGGAGTGGGAATGAAGTGTCCTGTACAGATTTTGGCAATTAATGATCAGAAGTAAATGAAACCCCTTTTTACTGCAGCAGATCAAAAAGGAGAAAATGATCCTTTGACTGACATCAGTCCTATGAACAACCTACTCATCTTTTTATTTGCAACAAAGATGCAAAAGGAATTAAGCATACCTTTGGTATCCTTTGGATAGGATATCCTTCTAACCAGATGACCTCTTTGAGAATATACTGATATGGGCTGGCAAAGTGACAAATATTGTTGCAAACTCATTTTCAAAGTGAAATTAATAAAATTTCTATAGATTATGACATTTGCAAACCATGGAAGGTACACTTCAGTAGTTCTGCAAAACATCTGCTTTTAATCTCTGATATGTCTACAAAAAAAATGATTACCAGAGCTAATATTTTGCTGTTTTCCAGGGATAATCATGCTTTAAATGACTGAGGTTCTGTAACTATTACTTACACAAATGTTCCAGTTGACTTCCATGACACAGCTCACAGATATAAGGATTAATTGCATCAATGAGTTTCCAGATTAGGTCCAATGCCCTTTATCCTGAATGGTTATAAAATGGTTGTATAGTTCCATCAGCACCAGCTGGAAATACTTATTTTAAATCCATAATTCAACAATCCTTCAGGTTCAGAATAAAAATAGAAGTATTTACTAATGCCGCGCACATATTTTCAAGCTTGACTTTGAGAATAAAGTAAGAAATACTGAAAGTATTTGGAATGATTTTAGCATTGATTTGACAGCACTGGAAATATGACAGCTCTGGCAAGCATATCCCTACACAATAGAAATTTTCTCTTTGATTATGTGATTACTGAAGACTAAATGGTGATTACTAAACTGTGATTACTAACCACATGCCATCTGTGATGCTCATGTGTTTGTATGTGTATGGTAGATACAACAGCCTCATATGATTAAAAATAATTTGCAGCTTAATACTAAGTCCCAAGAGAGGAGGGTTTAATTTAGGGGGATTTTATTTATTTAATTTATACACACATGAAAAATATTCCAAGATTCTCCTTCCAAGACAATCCACTCTGCTGCCCTTAAATTTGGAGCCAGCCCACCATCTGCAAATGAGAGGTATGACTCTCCTATAAGCATTTAGATCAAGGGCTTATAGAGTGCTTCACAGTCTTTACCTGTCTTGTCTCTCTAGTCAGCACTAAGCCATGATTGCGGCAGAGCACCACAGGAATCACTGATTGCAGCATGAATCTAAAGGTCTAACCTGTCATTACAGTAATTACATCTGTTTCTTTATCTTTCACTTCTCTGCAGAAAAGGGTTCGGTTGACTGAAAGCCAGATTCTTTCTGCAATCCAGTCTTGTATTTCAGATTAACTCTAGAGTAGAATACTGAGAACATATGGAGGAAGAATCAGGTTACAGAAATACCACTGAATTAGAATATCACTCCAAGAGTCCTTCTCACTGAAAGTATATCCCCTGTACATTTTAACACATGCAGTGCCCCAAGATGTATATTAAGCTGAAAAAGAAAATAGAAATTATTTTAATCACCATTAGCTAAAAGAGAAGAACGGCAAGGTTCACTGAAGCTCTAATGTTCGAATGACTATGTCCTTAATAGCTATAAACCTATTTATCTCACACATATAGACAAATTAATACTTTGTCTTTTCCTTACAATTCAGCTCTTGAGATTTTAAAAATAGCTCAATTTTCCATCTAACTTTGACCTTCTTTCTTTTTTCAGTGTTTTAAAAGATGAAAAGGAGAAGAATGTGAAGGAAATACTACTGTCACTGCACATATATAGAATATAAATGATTGTAAAAGACACAACATAAAATGCATTTCTACCTGTATTCCAGTTGCATTTTAAATACAGTATTATCATATTTAGAAAGTATGCACTTCCAGTGAATGGACGCTACTGTTTTCTGGGTGAATGACCAAAAGCAAATTGGTAAGCACAAAAGCTGGCCAATGCAACTGATTTGTCTAAACACCACAGAAAGTCAGCTAGTCATTGGCCAACACAAGGCCAGCACAAGGTACTGGAGGCATGATCAGAGAAAAACAAAACTACATCCAACTATTAGCCACATTTGTTCCATTTTCTGCTGCTTAACTTATAACCTCGGCAGCACAATTCTCTACAGTTAAACAGTGCATAATCCAGGGTACTATGTTAGCGCATTCTGCTGTTCGGTTCGCAACAAACACAATTTTCTGCTGTACATGTTCTGGCCCTCATTGACTGGCTTTGTCTGATACTGGCAGCTTTTAGAGTCATAAATATGAAACTCACAGTTTTCTCCAAGTTTCCCATATATCAGTCCAATATTACAGTGCTCAGTGCAGTATTACAGTGCTCATGTCTCAGGATACACCACTGACTGCTGCCTTTTGATAGAAAACTCAGTTTGCTATAGCGCACTACAAGCTTTTGGGACAGAAAAAGCCAGAGGTTGGCATTTTGCTTCTTGTTAATCACTTGATTTATTGCAATGCCAAGGGGCTTTTCATTTAAACGGAGTGTGCCTACAGAGGCGGCACATCCTGCCGACAAAAGTGTGAGTTAGAGCTCTAATATTTGTATACAATCTCAGTGGGAAAGAAATGTGCACAGAAAGCACAGTGGGGGAACTTGGAAGTGAGGACAAAGTAAAGGAACTGGTCCAATAAAAAGGACAGATGAAAATGAGGAAAAACAAATTGAAAAACATTAGTTAAAAAATTTAATTGCTGACACAGCAAATTATGTCTGTTGATATTTACTGAATGCAAATTAAGAGACTGATATGAATTGCCAGTTCTACCAAGAAAGGGAGGTGCAAGAACACCAACGCCAATTTCTGTATTGTAGAATTTGCTGACAATAACGAAAGGTTTGGTGTAGAAAGTTGCAGACACTGCCATATGCCAAGGAAATCAAGAATGACTACAGAACTGGAGCCAAGCTTCAGTTTCAATAAAAGCTTTGCGTGGCTCCAATTTTAACATGATATCAAGAAAATACAGATGCCAACATGCATAAACACACCTAAATGAGACAAGTCTTCTGGATTTGAAACAAGAAAGCTTTGTATCACATTTGTTTACCGCTCGCTGCAGAAAAAGTGGAGCTTCTGTTTGTGTAACAGCATCCTACTTCCACCAACTTCATAGTACTAGGCAGGACAAGGCATATTCCACACCATTTTATCATTTCCTTTCACCCTCGTACATTCCTTTTACACAGAAACAGAAAGTAGATGCTTTTCTTTTGTTTTTTTTTGCAGCATCTCATAATTAAATTACAGGTTTATGCTTATTTTGTAATGCTAAGTGCTACACTAAAATGACAACTAATAACCAAAGAGCAAGACACTTTTAGCAAATCCAAGTCATACAGGTACCAACCAGCATTCCGCAAGCGAATCACAAGTCCAGCCATGACAAAGTCATTTAACTGACTTTCTCTACTGCAGTTCCACCATATTTATAAGCCCCTATGAAAATAAATCATCATTTTGCACTGGGTCTAGGGACTGATGCTTCTGGTGTCCATTACAAACATTTCAAGCGGTGGAAAAACATTTTCTTATCTACTAACGATACAGTGATTTACTTGGTAGAAAAGCAGAGGTAGAGAAATACAGAGGTAGCAGGTTTCACTTACTAGCATTTAATATAAATCCAAATACTGTGACATTACTTTCTAAAATGGTAACAGCTACTTGAAAAATTTTTACAACAGAAAATTCAAGGTTTCAGTCCAATTAATCAATTAATCAAAAACACCACTTCAGTGCAGGCAAATAAAGCCAACATCTTGCATTGGAATACCTAATGGAATTTAAAAGAATGGGCAAAGAGTTTTTTATCACACATTTCTCTCTTATCAAACAAAACTGCTGCCACTTTCAATTTCTGATTTTCAAATTGTCCCAGAAGTCTACTTTACAATCTAGGGATCATTTGATTAATTGCCACATCCCGAAACTTGAAGACCATGACATATGGGCAGCTACGGTATTGGAAGGTTCATCAACACGAATTCCTTCACTGGCAAGAGTTGGAAGCCATTGCTAGAAAGCTAATTTTGATTAGTCAAATTATCCTTATGGCAAAGCAAGCTGGCAGGCTCATGGCTAAGCACACTCATTACAGCTTGCAGTTAATAGAAGTGGCTGAGCAGTTGCAAGGTAAATCACATAGCTCTACAAAATATATTGATTTACTTTCTGTAACTGGGAAGTGAAGTGGTAGCACTCATTTTCCAAACCTTAAGCATGACTAGCCACCTTCTTTTTATTTTCAGCTCATTCCTACACCTTTATACCATGGAAACATGGCAGCAGAAGGGTCCCAAGAGTGGCAGTGACTGCCCCTAATTGCCCAGAGTCCAGCAGGCTGCATGAGTACCCATCTATTCTGCAAGAATGCCTAACAAAAAAGAAACATAAAAGTCATAAAAGATGCTGACCAAGTGACAGTTCTGCTGAAGTAAGAACTTACTCCAGTCATTGTATGGTATTTTTCCATTCCAAAGTCCTCTCAGCCCAGCTAACAGTGTCAGAAACGGCAGCTCTTGATAGCAATTTTTACACATATATTAAAGGAAGTGCTGCATGATGAGATGTGCTATAAAAGTGTGAAATATCACTATGGTATACTCTACTTAATTAAAACAAAGAATGTTGGGATGGAGGTTTCATAGGGAACTTTCCCATGGAAACAATAAAGATTAGATACAACAAACTGTAGTTAAGTGCTGTTAAGTGGTCAATATTGACACAGGTTTGGTAAACAACCTTATAATTTTATCAAGAAATTGCCAGTATAAAACTAACCATAGCCTTTTAATGTACATGCTACCACACGTATCTTCTGGGATACTCCACTGGCCTTAGTCACGGCTGGGTGTCTTACCATTGCTTTGCACATGAGCTTTTGGAGACGGCCAATAAAGTCTCCCAAGGGCAGAAGTTTTGAAGATCAAAGAGGCTTCGTTTCACTGATATTCTCCTCACTACTTGTCACATAAATTTTCTTTTAGTTATTTTACACGCTTTTTGGAACAAGTGAGCAAAGACAATGTAGAAAATAGGACACAACTGTACATTAAAAACTTCTGATGTAGTTTAAGACTAAGCTATGGTGAGAAAAAAAAATTTAGTACAGTTCCAGCATCTAAATCATCGAGATTTCAAGGATGAAAAGTTTTGTTGAACAATATTTTCATGTGTGAGCAGAGCTAAAAGAAAATACATAGCAGTAGAACTCTATCATATACATTTCTTGAATTACCATTTTAATACTTATTTCACATTTATAAGTTTCAAACGTGAAATAAGTATTACAATAATTTTGTGCCCCAAGACTTGCAGCAGTCTTCTAAATTACAACTAAGGAAATTAGATACCAATGTTTAATGTTAAATATGGGGCAACATATTCCTTTTTTTTCCCCAGTTTGAGAATAATCATATTAGAATGAGAAATCCAGAATTTGGAGCCAAAATGTCAGAGCATTGGTGGTCTGGCCACTTAGCTCCGACAAAAAAAATGAATCTATCACCTCTGTCTCTGGAGAATCAAAAACATGCAGTTATATTATTTATGTATAGACCTTCTGTTATTATGAATATTTTCTTATTTAAAAAAATCCTGAATTGCTAACACTGCAAAAAATAGAAATAACTGCAAGAAGATTTAACTATGAATAATTGTATCACTATCCATATCTTGCAAAACTTAATCCCGTGAAAGGTTACTAATGTGAATATTCCTATTTCAATATAATTAGACTTATTCATATGATTAGGCACTCCCTGCAGAATTGGAGCTGAAGTCTTGATCCTGAATATTCCTGAAGACAATGATGCTCTGCATGAATGCAGCAGGCTATCTGTAGGCTGCCAAGAAACTGCAGGACTGGAATCTAAATCTGGATAATTAATCCATCATTCTTTGTGCTTGAGATTTTGAGTTTAGCCAGTTACCGCATATTGAAAAACCTTCACAGTTCAATATTTATAGTGTATTAATGTAGTAAGAATGACTTGTAAATGAAGACAGAAATGGCTGAAATAATAATCTCAAAACCATCCCTAAATTTAAGGAAATAAAGGATAAGACAAAAAAACCCACAACCTTTTGTGTACACTGAGAGAAATAAATGAAGAAAAAATGTTCCTTGTTAATTTTGAGTTAATACTTGTTACTGCAACATATTTCATGCAGGAAAGGAAACTTCAGAACAATCTATGTGCATATACATACAATTGTTGTTTTAAGACTCAAAGGGCAATGTGGGTAATTAATTTTTGTCACTGTATGAAAAAAACAACTTCAAATTTTATTTCTCACCCAATATCCCTAGAATAAAATATGTGACAGCATTCTTAAAAGTTGATGCCGAATGAGGCTGAATGCATTCAGCTGATTACAGGCTTAAATTTGAATGTTGAAAAATTCTTGTTTCAAAGATAAAATTTCCCAATATCAATCTATTTTTTTCTACATTTACCATTTTAAAAGAGCGTATCTCTTTCAAAGTTCTTAATATGGACAGTGGAAACAGACTTTGCTAGGGATGAAGGGAAAACAATATACAAACACATTAGGTAAAATTATAAGGCCATATCAACATACAAAGCATCTGAAAGATCACTATTCCACTATTTCCGAGAAAGCATTCAAAGCCACACTGTGTTTTAAGTGCCAATGTCAAAACCAAAAAAGCCGCTTCAAAAAAAGAATGTATAAACCATGAAGTACAGAAAAGCAAATGGCCTCATTTTTCCCAATGGCATTACTCTAACTGATTTAAAATGTCTTGAATGTTCTGAATTTTTGTGATATTTTAGTTAAGATTGCAAAAAATAATTACCTACAAAAATAGACTAGGGAGATACATTTGGCCTGAGAGAAATATGCCCTAATGTTCTGCCGATATTTAAGCAGATTACAATACATGACAGTAGGTAAGTAGTGCTGAAAGTACTTCATAATTTTCTATGTAACAAATACAATCTTAAAATAGGTTGGGTGAAGAAGTGATTCAGAGCAGCTCTGCGGAGAAGGACTTGAGGGTGTTGGTCAATGAGAAACTGCAGATGAGCTGGCTTCACTGTGCATTCTCAGCTCAGAAACCGATCGTATCCTGGGAGTGTGACCAGCAGGTTGAAGGAGGTGATCCTGCCCCTCTAGTCTGCTCTCGTGAGACCTCACTTGCAGTACTGTACACAGTTCTGGTGTCCTCAACATAAGAAGGACATAGAGCTGTTGGAACAAGTCTGAAGGAGGGCCACGAGCATGATCAGGGGGCTGAAGCACCTCCCATATGCAGACAGGCTGAGAAAGTTGGGGCTGTTCAGCCTGGAGAAGAGAAGGCTGCGTGGAAACCTCATAGTAGCCTTCCAGTATCTGAAGGGGGCTGTCCTGGGTTCAGCAGCAGCAGTCATTTTTCTCCTTCATAGTAGCTGGTGCAGTGCTGTGTTTTCGACTTTCGGCCTGGGAACAGCACTGATAACACCGATGTTTATAGTTATGGCTTAGAATGTTTTGGTCTGACCAAGGACTTTCTGAGTCTCGTGCTCTGCCGGGGGGACGGGAAGCCGGGAGGAAGCAGAAACAGGATACCTGACCCAGAGTGACCAAAGAAGTATTCCATACCACAGTACGTCATGCCCAGGACGTAAAAAAAAACTGGGGGCAGGAACCCAGAAGAGTTTTCAGTTCACAGCTCGGTCGTCGGGTGGTGAGCAGTTGTATTCTCTTCCCTGGTATTTCTCTTGTCATTATTATTATTGGTGGTAGCAGTAGTGATTTGTGTTATACCTCAGTTACTGGACTGTTCTTATCTCAACCTGTGGGAGTTACATTCTTTCAATTCTTCTCCCCATTCCCCCCCTCCCCCCCTTGGACTGGGGGGGAAGAAAGAGGGGGAAGTGAGAGAGCGACTGCATGATTTACAGAGGTTTAAACCACAACAGGAGCCTACAAGAATGCCTGAGAGGGACTCTTCGTTAGGGACTGTAGTGATAGGACAAGGGGTAATGGGTTCAAACTTAAACAGGGTAAGTTTAGATTGGATATGAGGAAGAAATTCTTTACTGTAAGGGTGGTGAGGCACTGGAACAGGCTGCCCAAAGAAGTGGTAAATGCTCCATCCCTGGCAGTTTTCAAGGTTAAGTATAACTATATCCCCTCCATGCCAACATATTATTTACATTTTCTATGGAGTGTTTACATAATGGTATTGCATAAAACAGAAGCCAGGAAAGGATCTATCCCTTTGATTTGTGGTACCCCTACTAAATAGGAAGTCTATTATAAAAAAAAAAAAAAAAGTGCATTTCCATAATCTTTTATGAGTCACAAGTTGCTAATTTCACTCATGAGCTAACACTTTAAACGAGGGTAGCTTACAGAATTCAGAGACTAGTTCAAACACTGTTGGACACAACTTGTAGCTATTATCTTCCACTCTTTCTCACCCCTATTTTCAGTAGGACAATTTTTTATTCTTCTTTAGTCTTAAGACTTTTCTCAGTAGACAGCCCCCTAAGGCATGCTAGAAACCTATTAATACACATCTTATACCAATAAAACTCCAGTTCTGTATTTTGAATATTCATTTTTTGTCATACATAGTGAAAGTCCTAATTGACTAGTAAAGCGATGAGAAAATCACGAACCAACCCAAATAATTTCTCACTAGAAGCTTGATGTAAACAGTTAAAATTCTATTCATCACAACTAACAAGCACACTACCCATGAACAGAATACACGTTTTGTCATAATACATACTTTCAAATAACATACTATAACAACCACTCTAGGTCAGATGATGTATGTTACAGTTCATTTTCATGAACATGGAGCACCCAGAGCAACAAAAGAGTTCAGCTCCTGGATACTCAGAGTGTCTGCAAAACAGGCTCCTAAGCCTACAAAGGCCACTCTCCCCCACTGAGGTAGATGAAAACAACACTACATGAAAACAGATGCTATCTCAGTCATGTTAACACAAGAAAGGAAAATGACTCAGCTGGAATATTTTGCTTTGCAATTTGCCACTACTCCGTGCTTTGCAAATTCCGTTTCCACCATATTTTCCCCTGAGCCTGCATCTTAAAATGAATGTAACTAACATTTGAGCTTGTATCTATTTCCTTACACTGGAAGTTTCTTGACTAAGGATGGAATGCAAAGAACATGCAATAATGGTAGCTTTGCTAATTGTCTCCATTTGCCCTTGCTAGTTATTGCAGCAATATGGGCTTTTCAGAGATGAGCAAATAATAATAGTAGTAGTAGTAGCAATAAAATAATAAAAATAATAATTCTGTATCTTAGAACTTCTTTTTAACTCTTGTCCTACAGTCCTATGTTAAAGCAGTTCAACATGCAAGGAGATTTTCTCACATTCAGTAAAATACAGAAAATAAGTAAGTGGGAAACAGAAAAATTTGGTGCAGAAGCATAATAAAGACACAAGAAAATGATTCATTTCTTCAAAGAGACTTGTGCATAGCTTTCCATCAGTACAGACAGAGAAAGAGGGTAAGCATATTTTTAGATTACATTTAGCCAATTCCTCATGAAAGGGTCAGATGCAAAGGGCTAGAATGAGCTCTGCTAACATGGCCTGAGAGCTATTCCAGACTGTTAAAAGACACTTTATCAGGCTTACTGCCAAACTGCCTTAAAGCAGGCTGCGAGGAAAGGCAAGGGCAACAACAGGAACAGGAAGGGTGACATATGACAAAACTAGCCTGAAAGTGCTGTGATGAGATGGCGCAGATGTATATGTATCAAACTATCTGATCACGTAGAGTGAAGTGACTTGAAAAAAAATCTAGGTGCCTCTCCACATTTAGACTTCCTGAGAGTTGACAAGAAACTACATACAGTTCTTTTAACCTGTCTGCTTTATAGGTCCATGCAACAACATGATGACCAAGATTAGGAGAGTAGACTACATAAGCCTGAAAAGCTACAGACACCAAGCAAAAACCTAAAGCTATCCATAGTCTGCATAATGATAAAATGCATAATGGTAAGGAATAGAAATGTAATTTATATTATGTATAAAAGCATTAAATTAAGAAAAAAATATTTCATATCCTTTTATATTTTCTTAGTTTTGAAGCGATTAATTTTTTAATTAAAAAAAAGGTGACAGCATGGACCCAATTGCTCATCTATAAACATCTGTAGAGAAAACATATATGCAAAAAGAAATACTTAAATTTGTAGTAGATCTGCATGAGAAACAGTATTCTGTCCTGGGAGAATGAGTTCATTTTCTTTGTGGTGGAAAAAAAGAAATAAAAAAATTCCTAAAGCACTGTACGATTATTTTTATACTTGGCTTTTACAATATTTTTGTGTACTTATTAAATATTTACATCATTTCTAGCAAAATCATTTATACAAAGATTATTGACATTATGTCAGCTACTTTCTAAACTTTAAATACAATCTAATTGGGGGATACAAAATAGTCAGCACTTTCCCAAATATCTGTTTGATGAATCAACATTTTCTAACACAAAAATTATTCATCAGAGTTGTGTGATGTCACCTGTAATCTAAAAAAACACTGAACTTCTACTACTTAGTACTATTAGTTCAATAGCATCAATACAGCTTTGAAACTAAGAAACTAAACTCTAATATCTCATTCATCAGTACAAAGAATCTAATCTCCACTTCTCTAATCCTCTTAAGACAAAAATTCATACAGGTCTTTCCTGAGTGAAGAATTTGGCCTACAGAATTCATTTCTGATGATGATGTGCGCAAGGGAAAAATCACAGACTCCTATCAGACCTCAGCTGGAATTTATAGCACTGGCGTTCAGGAAAATTACATTTCCTTCTGTAAATTGAGTAAGTTATACTTGAAGTCATGGAGAAGCAGTAACAAGGCACTGCATGAAGCCAATTTCACAATCATTTTTCAGAAAGATACTCTGTCCATACCATTATGAATTCATTGCAGTCCTTCGTAATTGAGGCAGAAGACACAGGAAAAACTAACTTTTCAGGCTTATTTCCAACATTGTTAAAAACTGGTTTATAGCTGAACATTTGAGAGTTGGAGGTTTTTGTTAAGGAAGATTAAAGAAGCTCTTACAAGCTGTTAATGAAATATGCAAGCAGAGCCCTGTGATTCCAAAACTGCGCAGTCACTTAAATTAACTCTTATTAAAATCCCCAAAGCAAGTGCTTAACTGCTTTCAATGGGTGACTACTTTGGCTGTTGTGAGTTATCATATGCACGAGAAAGATTTGCCACAAAGAAATTTGAAAGATGATTTCTTCTCCCATCAAAACATAAATCTAAAAAGCACATGGCGAACTGCTCCCTGCAGCTACTCAGCATTTTTTTTACTGTCAGTTTCCTCTCCACATACTTTGACTTTTTTGACTAATTCCCTAATTCACCTGAGAAGATCTTTGCCATTTCCTTTCTATTTTGGCTTTTTTTTTTTTTCCCGTTGAATTCTTCTTTTCTATACTAACCTTGTGACTGTGATACCTCATGACATCTTCTAGCATGTAGAAATGGATAGTAACTATAAATACATATGTTTGATAGAATGGAATATGTTCATATGCAGGAGTTTTTAATTCTTAAATCACTTAATATCTTCATTAAGATATGCTTGATTAGATTAGCTCTATGCATATTTTAGCACATTTTCAAAACGTTCTCAAAAGCTGTTATTATTTTGGTAGCAGACAGCCTTCTATTATGCCTAAATTCAGATTAAGTTACTGAAAATTACATTGCCAAATTTTGTGGGCACTGTGAGCTGTCCAACAGATATTATAAGCACTGTGAAGTACCTGGCAGACATTACAGAGCTGGTGGAAGGCTCAGCAAATATAACCACTGTGAAGCTCTCTACAGATACCAAAAGCAGTGTCAAGCTATTGGCAGTCCTTACAAACCTTGTCAAGTGTTCTGTGGACTTTATAAATATCAGTTGAGAACTAGACGGGAATTATAAATTCTGTATCAGAGGTGTGGCAAGGAGTCCTATTAGGAATTAAGGTATGAAAATCTGAGAAATTGCTTTCATTTACTCTGTAAAACTCATAGGTACACATTCATTGGCAACCTCGGAATACCAACTAATAGTCCTTAATCAATTCTCCTGATCATTCCAGAATTTTCAAAAGGACTTTTCCTGCTGAGAAATGGATCTCTATGAAGATGCCCATGCTGGGCATCTCTATAAAAAGACAGCTTGGTATTTGAGAAGTATTGCAGATTTTCAAATGTTCTGTAATATAGGCTACTGGAAACTTCTCTGCCTTTTTCTTACAAGCATCCATCCCTTATTTGCCTCCAGGCAGGTATCTGTGTTTCCTTAACAATTCAGCTGATGGACCTTCTGTAACTGATATTCACATCCTTTCACATCTCTCCCAACTTGTAAACATCTGCATTAACTGTTGAAATCATTTATTTTGTTATTACTCCCATCAGCTGTAATGTCCCTTCTGCTATAAATGTGTTAGCAACAGCATCATTCCTCTTGTGGTTATTAGGATAAAAGCATTTTCTTTCCTTTTGCTTCCATGAGGCATTAGCAAAGTCACCATCCCAGCAATTTCCCACCATTCAAGAAAGTCAAAGGTTTAAAGATTTTGTGATTAATCAAGTATGTGTGAAATTATACTTCGATTACGGAACCTACGAGCATCATCTTAGTTTTTTTTCTCTGCAGTATGAGATACTTTCAAAATCTCTGTTTTAGTGTGCTTTTTGTTAGACAGCGTTCAGTGGGAGATAAGTTTTCTTTACTAATTTATACTTTTCTTGTTTCCTTCCTCACACCATATCCATCATGTTCCAACCCTAACCATTCTATGATTCTATATTTGCTGTGGTGGAAAATCTCTTCCAAAAATCAATTTACTTAGAGGTCTTCAAATACAAAATTCACCTAACTGAAGCTCACTGCAGGAATTCTGTTCATCCCCAAGACACAGCACTAAAATGTATAGTTACAGGTTTATAAAAACGAAAAATACAAGAATGAAACTTGACATTTATGTCATGCTGTCAGAGGCATAACTTGAAAGGAACATTCTATAAACCGCTGTAGGAATCCTCAGTTCATGCTATATACAATGTAGAGCTATCATCATGGGTCAATGCTTTAAATCATAATTACATGTTACCTAATATATATACAGGAAAACATTGTTTTTGCAATATATACACATATATAATTTTATATGAAATAAGAAACTTGTATTCTTTTCCATTCTCTTTCAGCCTTAGTTGTATCTTCTGTGCTATATACCTGCACTTCTTGTGCCTAAAAGCAATTTACTACCCTTTTTGGCTGTCTGTTTTTTGTGGATTTTTTGCATAATTTCTGTGTTTTAATATTTTCTTTGGAGTCTACTTCAGTTTGTAATGTTAAATGAAAGTACAGCTCACCACATATCAGCTGGTTTTCCTTCAGGTTATGAAATGACAGTCCTTGTAAAGGACTGGGGTATGCACAAACTGTTTCCTCTGCTATTCGAACTGAAGCATTTCTGGCCCATTGCAGGACCCATTTTAGATTACAGTCACAAATGAGCGAATCGGTGTTAAAATGTCTAGAGAGGCAAAGAAAGATCACAATTAGTACACATTGGCAGTTTCCATAAACATATTTTCTTCTGTTAGATTTCAATTATTTAACTCCAAAGAGAACTAATTCTAAGTATATGCATAACTATGGATCTATAATTATAGATGTATAATTGTAAAGATATCCCAGGACAATATTCTCAACATATAGACAATAATATAAGACGATAATCCCAATTCACATTCTCCCACTGTTTATGACTTCCAAGACATTACGCCAAAATTCTGGTTTTGATTACAGAACAGCATGACCAACTACTGAATTAAATTTGAGTATGTGCTACTGTAGAAAGTCATACTGTAACTCACTTCTACTTATTCTTTTAAGCAGTGGACCTACCTAAGTAAGGTTACCTTAAGTAAATAAGATCTACCTTTAGATCTCAGAGAGGTACATTTATTATAAATAACTGGAAATTGCTATAATAATTACAGGAAAAATATTTAATGTGAGTGCTTTAGTGTATTTATACATTATATGTTGCATGTAAAATTTATATGATGTAATGCATGAAAACACGGAGAGGTGTAAGATCATAGAGGACAAAAAAACCATGGATGCTAGTTAGGATGGCTAGATTGGGCTAGTCACGAATGGGGTCAAGTTGTCAGCACTATCCATTTCACTAGGACAGGTAGAAGATGGCAGCTCATCAATAGGGAGACAGACACTGGTAACAGATCACTGCATATTTTACATTTAGACTGCATTTCTAGAAACTATATTGTTTGAATTCATATTCAAACTCTGCTGTGCTTATTCTCATACCTTTCTTGAATATTACAGATTTCTGACTATAAGGAATGATACTTACAGTGCTTTCAGGGCTAGCAGCTCAGAAAAAAGTCCATTCATGAGACTTGAAAAAATATTCCCTGACAAGTTCCTAGAAAAAACACAATTTAGAGTCAGTTATAATAAATACAAGAAAACAAAGTTGTTAGAGTAGAATTTTCCCAGTGCTAATTAAGAAATTCTGTTTTCTTGACAACAGCAAACACATATTTAAATTTGTACATTGCTTTTTCATAAATAACAGCAATATTCAAATCACATAACACTTTTACTGTTTTCATAGCAGGTAAACATTGAATTCACTTGGTCTAACAAACGCGAGAATTTCTACATATTTAATAGAGTAGAATTCTGGAAGAGAATATTCTAGATTTTAAGTGACAATATTCATTAAATGACGAGTCAGTGAGAGCTATGTTGTATTTTTGTAGTATATGTAGAATGTCACTTCAAGGAAAAGGACTAAAACCAGTGCCTTAATTTAGTAATCATCAGAAGAATTCAAGCAATTCCTTAAAACAGTAATGAGTTATCAAAGTAACTACACAAATAGTTTCATTATGAAGGACTTTAAACAAACTGATTTTTCCTATACTTAAATTAAGGACATTTCTATTTTAACTACTGTTTTCTATTTCTTGCCTTGATGGCTGAATGGATTAGGCTGAATGCTTGAAAATAGATGCAATTCAAATTTGCCTAGTTTAACTGCATTGCTCCACCAGTGCCTTAATAGTATAAAAGGTAAATGCTTAATATCAAGTAATACTGTCTTTTTCTACACCAGTAAACTGAAAAATTAGTGCAGTATCCAAGATTCGTATTTCACAGCATATTAATTACCTACTTCTGAAATACATATATATGTCCCTTTCCATGCAGTGCCTGAAGCCTACATGTCTCAATTCAAGGATGGCTACAAAATTTCAGCTATCAGTGAAACTGCAGATGTCTTCACTGGAGATTTGTGGTTACATACAGAAAAAAAGTACAGACTGGCAAAGAAAATGCTTTCATTATTTTTTCACTAAAAAGGATGTTTTTATAATTGTTGCTTGTACTTCTCTTATGTCTATAAAGTAAAGAACGTATACAAAACTGAAGACCAGGAGCAGTGTTCCACCAGTGAGAAGTCTGCAAAAATATGAACCAGCTCCATTAAGGAAGACCAAAAACCTCAAGAATCACGCTTTCTACAGAAAACTGTACAGAAACATATACATTAATGAATTCAAGAAAGAAGAGAAAATATTACTAATTTATAAATTAAGACAGTTATGGAGCATTCTTGAAACAATAGCCAATCTCATTTTTGCACACAATTAATTTCTCACCACAGACCTAATATTTAAAAAGAAACTGAACTTGGAACACTTCAAATTTGCATAGTAAATAAAAATTCTACTAATACAGAAAATAAACTGGTTCAGCAACAGTAAGTGAAATTATTTCTCATTATATTCAGTGACAAGGACATGTGCTGATATAATGGAACTCATTGTTAAGATTTTGTTTAGCAGTGCACCTTTAATACAATTGCAAAGCAAAGCTCCTGGAAATGGAAGCACTTTTGAGTATCTCTTCAAATGTGAGTATGTCTAAAGGTGGAAATGAACACTCGCTTGTAGCTGCCTATACCTTTAATATTTTGAATTTATCAACAGGAACTAAAAATACTGAGCATATCATAAAGACTCAGTTACTTCCTTAAAATTAAATGGATCTACTCATGTGCTTATTGGACATAAGCCCTGACGAGGCACATGCTGAAGCAGCTCAGTGAACAGGGGCATAAATGGACTAAATCAGAAACTGATAACCCTGACATTTACACTGAAGAAAATCAGAAGTGGTTCCACTAATATGTAAGAAGTTACAGTAGTATAAACTTACCGACAGAGGACAATCATGCTGAACTGAGGGATGGGGAAAGCAACCTGTCTAGCCTTTCATGGATGGCAGCCAGAAGTCAGAACGCAGGGGGTTTCTTTTCTCTGCCTTACCCCACTGCAGTATGACAACATTTCTAATCAGATACAAATCCCAGCTTTTCCCTTCAATAGCTAGCCAGGCTTCATACAAAAAAACAAACAGAACACCAAGCCTGAATTCTGGCAATTCCATTTGGACCAAAGGAAGGCTTCCTGCCTGGTTAATATTTTAAGAAACAGGGAAGAACGGTTAAGTTGTTTCCATGGCTAATGTGGCAGGGTCACAGCAGATGTATGGGAGCTATGCACCAGAGCCAGCATCCATTCTGCCTACCGAACCTGTGCACTTCCCATAGGTCCTGCCAAATCCACCAAGGTATCTAGCAAGAACTCACATACACTGTGTTAACCTAAAAATTCCTGACTCATGTTCCATTTACAGACTTTTGGTTCCTTTTTATTGGGACAGAGAAGTACAGAACAATTTTCTTCAGTGGTTTTGACAAGTGCTGGAATGACTGAGTTCCTGAAAGTTAAAAACAAAAGCCAGCAAGACAATTTCCCATATTCTTTCATATTCTTCTAGAAGTGACCTGGTTTGAAGTTTCCATATTACTAGTAATAATTAGCAAACTAAGACCATGCCCATAGGGCTGTGTAAGTCATAGAGCAATACATTTCTATGCCCAGGAAAAATATAATTACAATATCTAGATCACAAACAAAAAACCCCCATTGTTTTTTAATAAAACCTTCAGAAATCTTTTCAGATCATCCCAATAACAAATGCATTTCTGAGCTAGATATTTGCAGTACCCTGCAAATGCCTGGATCTATCAGTTCAGATAACTTATGTTATATTTTAAAATATAGAATCATAGAATAGTTAGGGTTGGAAAGGACCTTAAGATCATCTAGTTCCAACCCCCCTGCCATGGGCAGGGACACCTCACACTAAACCATGCCATCCAAGGCTATGTCCAGCCTGGCCTTGAACACCGCCAGGGATGAAGCATTCACAACTTCCCTGGGCAACCCATTCCAGGGCCTCACCACCCTCACAGTAAAGAATTTCTTCCTTATATCCAACCTAAACTTCCCCTGTTTAAGTTTGAACCCATTGCCTCTTGTCCTCTCACTACAGTCCCTAATGAAGAGTCCCTCCCCAGCATCCCTATAGGCCCCCTTCAGATATTGGAAGGCTGCTATGAGGTCTCCATGCAGCCTTCTCTTCTCCAGGCTGAACAGACCCAACTTTCTCATCCTATCTTCACACGGGAGATGCTCCAGTCCCCTGATCATCCTTGTGGCCCTCCTCTGCACTTGTTCCAATAGTTCTATGTCCTTTTTATGCTGAGGACACCAGAACTGCACACAATACTCCCAAGTGAGGTCTCACAAGAGCAGAGGGGCAGGATCACCTCCCTCGACCTGCTGGTCATGCTCCTTTTGATGCAGCCCAGGATATGGTTGGCTTTCTGGGCTGCAAGCTCACATTGCTGACTCATGTTAAGTTTCTCATCGACCAACACCCCCAAGTCCTTCTCCACAGGGCTGCTCTGAATCTCTTCTCTGCCCAGCCTGTGGCTGTGCCTGGGATTGCTCCAGTCCAAATGCATAACGTTGTGAAATTCCACTGCTTCAGGTATCCTAAAAGCCCACACTAGCTTGATTTTAAGAGGACATTTGTTCTAAAAACATCTGTGTCATGTAGTTTGCAAACATTTCAAACATAAATTAATGCACTCCAAAGCTGACAGCACTTACAACACCATTACCTTAATCCATTAGCAGAAACATATACTTTATGTTTTATCAGAGGTAAAATGGTTTAGTCTTACATACAAGGTCTTACATATTTTTTTCATATACCAAATACTCTTGTGCTTTTACAGAAATTAATAAAACACTTTTGCCAAAAGCTTTAATATAAATGACAAACACTGTAAAACAGTCAAAGGGAGTTAGGCATCTCAAAGGACCATTCTGAGGCAAAATATAGGTAGAAGCTTGTGAGGTGGGCTGATGCCAACCTGATGAAGTTTAACCATGACAAGTGCAAGGTCCTACACCTGGGTTGGAGCAATCGCAGGCACAGCCACAGACTGGGCAGAGAAGAGATTCAGAGCAGCCCTGTGGGGAAGGACTTGGGGGTGTTGGTCGATGAGAAACTTAACATGAGTCAGCAATGTGAGCTTGCAGCCCAGAAAGCCAACCATATCCTGGGCTGCATCAAAAGGAGCATGACCAGCAGGTCGAGGGAGGTGATCCTGCCCCTCTGCTCTTGTGAGACCTCACTTGGGAGTATTGTGTGCAGTTCTGGTGTCCTCAGCATAAAAAGGACATAGAACTATTGGAACAAGTGCAGAGGAGGGCCACAAGGATGATCAGGGGACTGGAGCATCTCCCGTGTGAAGATAGGATGAGAAAGTTGGGTCTGTTCAGCCTGGAGAAGAGAAGGCTGCATGGAGACCTCATAGCAGCCTTCCAATATCTGAAGGGGGCCTATAGGGATGCTGGGGAGGGACTCTTCATTAGGGACTGTAGTGAGAGGACAAGAGGCAATGGGTTCAAACTTAAACAGGGGAAGTTTAGATTGGATATAAGGAAGAAATTCTTTACTGTGAGGGTGGTGAGGCCCTGGAATGGGTTGCCCAGGGAAGTTGTGAATGCTTCATCCCTGGCGGTGTTCATGGCCAGGCTGGACATAGCCTTGGATGGCATGGTTTAGTGTGAGGTGTCCCTGCCCATGGCAGGGGGGTTGGAACTAGATGATCTTAAGGTCCTTTCCAACCCTAACTATTCTATGATTCTATGATTCTATGTGAATATGAAGAATGCTTCACTCTTATAAGTAGTATTAAAAAGCAAAAGCTGAATGCAAAGATGATTGATTGATCTTATGTGCAAAAAGACTGGGATAGGAAGCATAGAAAATGACATCAGAAATACAGAGATGGCAGGTTAGGGTGCATATTTTTTTATATTGCTGAAATGAGATTTGTTTGATTCACTATGTTACTGGTTTTGTGCTTTATTTGTGGCATCATACAAAGTGATTAGTTGCTTCAGTGACAGCAAGAAAGTCACACAAGAATTGATGGAATAGTATTATCATAAAGGTAACTTCTGCTGCTGGTTCAGAGAAGGAATGAAGAATAAATCAGATACGCTTTAATTAAACAATTAAGAAGTAAGACAGAAGTTCCGTTTCAAACTTCCAGAAGGAAGATCCAGCAGTAGCTACTTGTCAAAACAGATTTAAGGCTGCAACATTTCAGAACCTGAAGAGCTAACTTATGCTCCATCCCTGGCTGTGTTCAATGCCAGGTTGGACGGAGTCTTGGGTGACATGGTCCATTGTGTGGCGTCCCTACCCATGGCAGGGGGGTTGGAAACAGATGACCTTAAGGTCCTTTCCAACCCTAAACTATTCTATGATTCCATGATTCTATGGGGCACTAAAGAAATGAAATCTGATATATAAGTACAGTGGCACCATCCCAGTATTTCACAGCTCTTCATACTTAGATTAAATATAAACAGAATTAATATAGATGGCAGCTCCATTACCTAGCAAAAATATGTTTGCATACATAATTCTAGAACAAACCCCTGAAACATGGCCACTGAGGGGCCAAAGGAGATTTGGAAGATTTGTTGCATTTAATTATGTCACTCCTAGTTAGAATACATGCACCTCACTACAGCACAAACACAGCCAAAGGGTAATACATAAGCCAAAAAAGTTAAGCTAATATCTTAGAAGACATAATAAATCTTCTCTTATGCTGTCTGAGGCACTGTCAACTGCATCTGTCATGATGTGAAAGCATTTTGGAATAATTTTTCAGAGTACAATTCATCAAATCCAAGAAGGTGCAAAAATTAAATCAGTCTCAAGGAACATAATCACAACTCACTGGCTGCAGTAATTTCAGGAGCTGCGTGAAATTTTAGATTTCATTAGTAAGTGGAAATTCAATTCCTATTCACTGAAATACCCACCCTGACTTCAATCATAGTAAAAGTCGTCTTTTCTACATTATCAAGAAGCTTACAATTTTTATGGTTTCTGTAGGTGCGCATGCTTTCAACAGAATACTAGATGATACTACTAATTAATCTCAAGAATTTCTAAAATAGAACGCACAAACTCTCCAAGCCCTCCAAAGAGCGTTTGTACTATGCCTGAAAGTTGGGGAAGTTCTCATCCTTCATTTTAGCGAAGTACGAAGTATTGAAACATACCTTTACCATAATTTAGATATATGCATTACATCATTTTGTTAAATATCCTGTTTTGGTTTGGGCCTAGAGCTGATTTTTCAGCCCTAATTATGTCTTTTCAAACTGAATTAGATTTACAAGATTGAGTGAAATACACTGTGTTATTTTCACCTGGTATTTGTGCTTGTAAACAGTATAAGAAACTCTCATCTCTGCACCTCACAGAAGGTGCATGTGAAGATTTATGTCCTTTGCTCCTTCCAGTGGACTCACGGCTCTCCCTACTGGTTTTGGTAACAGCCTGCAAAGATCCTTCTGTAATTTGTCTCTGCTAACATAACACAGGAGAGGTCTAATTATCACAATCAACAGCTGCATGAATCAACACATATGCATATATCTTTATACTGCTCCTTCAGTAATCTAAAGCACATCTGATGGCTCTGAAACCAGTTCTGTGTTTAAGAACTTGTCATCTTTTCCCTAGTACAATTATACACACTGATGTTACACTAAGTAAATGCTTCTCCACAACCTTTTCAGAGAACAGCTTTCTCATAGGCCCGAAAAGACAAGTAAACACAATTCAGAGGCATCAGTAGCAACAGAAAAATGTCTTACTGTATTTTAAACACATCTAAAAAGCTTGATTCTGGAAACTCTGTATGAACTTCCAAGGGGGGAAAAAAAGCTATGAAGTGTTAGAAAAGTACCAGGTGGCATCAGCTTGCAGTAAATGAACAATCACCAGTTCTTAAACCAGAGGCAAATTGAAATCCCAGGTCACATAATTACTATCAGCATTATGTTATGAGATTTCTGAGACTGAGGAACAAATGACACTATAAAGAGTCGGAAACTATTTTTCTTGATTGAGATTGTGGTTGTATTTCTTCACAAATAATCACTGACCAACAAGAGTAACGGTACTCTTGACTTTGGTTTGTTAAGGAGGACAGTCCCTACAAAAGAGAAAGTCATAACTTTTGACAAAGCAATCATGAACTGATTTACTTTGAATAAAAGGGGAATTTAGGCTTATCTATTACTATGCCTCTGATTTCCAAAGGTCAGACTTTTGGAAGGGGGAAAAAAAAGTAACTAGTGAAGAACTACAAAAGTGCACGAACTGTAATGCAGAATGGCCCCATTTGTTCAGTCAGTGGTAGAAAGGCAATTTAAAACACATACAGGAAAAATGCGACATAGACTAAACGGATCAATAAACAAATCTTATATCTTGAAAAATTAATTCAATTTTAAAAAGATCAAAGGAGTGCAGAGACTATAATGAACAGGAAAAGGTTAGCAAAAAGACAGAACACATGGGGGGAAGAATAGAAATGTCAAAATTTAAGTTGGAAAATGTACTAAAACTTGGTGCAAAAGACACTTTAACAATATTACTGTATTAAAAGTAAAAAATTATTGTGTTTCCTTACCATCACAAGACTGAAATTCTGTATGTAACTTCTAACTAGCTTTTATGCTGGAGTCTGGAAGATTTACAAACGTAATTTTTAGACATGTTTTCCTGAGCACCTTCCATTAAATGAGGTGACTTCTCCATTTTGAATTAAACATACCCTCTACGGTAATCTATCTATATAGTCATGGCCATGTTCACTATGCACAACAAAAGGAGGCCTAGCAACCCTCAACAGGGAACTTGGGCTTGCCCAAATTGGCCAAGTATCTGAGACGAGTAAAAAGAGGGGCGGTATGCAGCTGTTCATCAACATGCTATCAAAGCTCCTCCCATCATCCCTTCTCACTTGTTTTCATCAGAGATTTGGCATAGTTACTCTCATTAACGTGATCAGTAAGCATGCCAGATTTCAGCCTTTTACCTGGTGTCATCTTGACCTCATGGCAGATCTTTCTAGAAAGATTTCCCTGTTTTTCCAAGGAAATGCCAGAATTGGCTGGAGAAGAAGAAAATAAAGTGTGAGACTTGTAACACACTATGATGCAGTACAGGAATTTACTTCCCATTCAGGAATAAAGACAAATGTGAAAGAAGATAGGGAGTTCTCCTGGGTCTGGGCAAATGTCCATTAAAACCAGGTCTCTTCCTGTGAATTGTCCCTTTCCCAACCAGGAAAGTCACAGTCAACTGACTCCTAATACTTGCCTACGCAGTACCACACCTTTAGCCACTCCTTGTCCTTCTCTGAACCTTTTCTGGTTCTGGTAATCTTTTTGGTCAAGAATGCATGTTCTTTGCTTTTTTCCCCATAGTACAATGGATGTTCTCCAATCTGTTCTCTCTGCCTTTAATAACAGCCCCGAATTATTTTTTTAAATGATACTGAGCAGATGTTTTTATGGCATTATCCACTATCATCTCAAAACACCTTTCCTGTCTTTTAATGGTTAGCTCAGAACAGATTTGGGTTTTTCTCCCTTGCATCATTTAATATTTATCTACATTAAATTACACCTGCCATTTTACTGCCTAGTCTTGGAGTCCTGTACATTACTTCTGTCCTTCTTCAAAATCAACCACTGCCTCTAATTTTCTGGCTAACCTAGTATCTACTAGCAAACTCTGTCATCACACATTTCATCTCTTCTTCCAGGTTATCTGATTCTCCCTATCTACTATCATAATCTCAAATTTTTTGAGTGTTCTTTCTAGAATAGCCTGATAATCTATTTCCCCATTTAAAATATCAATTCATCACAATCAAAGGCTCAGGAGATGGTTGGGGTTTTTTTTAGTACAAATCCTGTAATTTTCTTAGAATGAATGTTTATTGCCAGCTGTACTCAGATAAGCAATATGATAGTTTGGGTTCCTCATATTTAAAACAAAAGGGGCATTATACTCACAGTTTGTGAAGACTGTTTAGTCCAACAAACATTTCTGGTGTTAGGCAACCAATTCTGTTATTTGAAAGATCCCTGGGAAAAAAAAAAACAAAACCCATTAAACATATACATACCTGCGTAATCACATACAGCCTCTCCATTTTTAACAGTTTAGGAGTTAGAGATAAATGAGAAACAAATGTAACATAACTGAATTAAATAGATTTAGCAACTTTCATGTTAACATCACGGACCAATATTTCACAATTAAACATATACTGCAACTTATACTAATTGCATTAAAATGTGATTTTTACATGAGTAGCAAATAAAAAAAAAAACAGAAATAATTTGCAATATAAAGAATTTTCTTTCTCAAAGTTACTAGCACCTGTTTACTTATGAAAAATACTATGCATTTTGTGGAATGCAATATTCAGCCAAAACTGACCTATTTTTACTGTGTACTAAGATCTCATCTCATTGATAGCATCTGTTCTTGCTGAAGAAATCACAGAAACCGGAGGGCAACTATTTTTTGTGCTAGTAAGGTCAGTCTTGATAAGCATTTGGCAATCTTCTAAGAGCAATACTGTGGCTGTGTGAGAACATAAATAGTACTCGGCATTATGATCCATAACTCTTGTCTGCAGAAAGGTAAATGAATGCTTTCTAAACAAGTCATACATACAACATAATGCACAGGATACTTACAGTAAGGAGACAAAAATATGTATGAACAATTATGTTGTGATAACAACATGAATACTACCTCTTGGTGCATTCTGAACTAGTGCTTAATTTTTACATATTTGGTTTCAATCCTTCTTATCAAGTATGGGTTTTTATAAATAATTGCAGTAATGTAAGAATTTTAAGTGATTATACATCCATTAAAATGTTAAAATTGATCTGAATATATTTTTCTTCTAGAGTGAATGGCAGTCTTCCAATTCCTTTGTTACACTGTGCATATTCCCTATTTTTCTACCTTTACAGGAGAACGCTAAGGTAATCAAACAGGACAATAAAGGTTGTAGTTTGACAAATCCAGTTATTGCTGTCATAGAGACATATCCAATTAAATAGAATGTGAAGGCAATTTCTTTAGAATTCACTACAAATTCTTCTATCAGACAAAGAATATATTAGAATGAAAATGTTTCTTAAATGATTACCAAGGATATCAAGTAGGCAATAGCTGAGAAAATAATGCGAATAACAGCATAGTGCAATAATTAAATATTAAGCATTATTCTTTAAGTTCTCCTAATGAAAGCTACATAAAAAAATCTAAAAATACAATTTTGAGACAAACAAACATAGATACATATACATCTACATATCTTTCCATTAGAAGAGGTAAACAGTAAACAAGAACCTACCCAAAATTCTTGGTTGGGTAATGCTTTACTTCTGCCTAAGCAAAGTCTGAGCATATATGAAAGAAATGCATCACTATGCAGGACATAACTTGGACAGGAAAAGTAAATTTAATCTGAACTAATCAAAACAGGTGCATATTTCTCTAGAGTGCAGCATACAGAAAAAATGGTATTTTTATCAAAGTGAAAAGCTAAACACCCATTTCTCAGAGTTTATTTCAATGAGTGTTATTTCACAATTACTATACAGCAGTGGCTGAAATCTCTGCGTTGTAAAATATGTTTTCTAAAAAAACATTAGTAGAAAGAAAAGACAGCTAGCTGCACATTCCTCCAGACTAATGCATGTTCTATAAGACATAATTCAATTTGTAGTGTACAAAGCTGGTGTTCCTATTCAGGAGTAAGACATTTAACTTACTAATGCTGACTTGCAAAATGGATTTTAAGAGAAAACAAAACTCTTCTCTATTGAATAACCAAGCGCCACAATTTTAATGCTTTATAATTTTCAATTTTCATCAATTCTGCATATACCTCTTTGAGTAAACCCTTGAAATAATTCAGCTTGTCATTCCAACCCAAATTATAACCGTTCCCCAAATCATTCACAGAAAACATGTATGATGCTGACAGCCTGCAGTTTGTCTGTCTGACTTGCCATAGCCGTATCTCTTGCAGTTGCCCATAATAAATCAACTTCTGCTTTTCACACCATCATTTATATTTGTGAAATAAAATGTGAATGCAAAGCACAGCGTTAAAATAATTACTGTATTCAGCATTCAACAGGAGTCTACACTACTTACTCCTTTTGCTCAACTGCCTCTCCCCTACAGTTGCAGTAATGAAGCGCAGAGATGTTCTTGTTCACCATGTTTACACCAATTTGTACCTTTTCTGTGGCAGGACAGCAATTAGTTGATTCCTTGTCTCTAGATTGCTCCCAGTGTTATTTGTTCATATCACCAACAAGGTTGGGTTTTTTGAAGTACAGCATGATAAATCTCAACACTGCCATTCCTAGTTTGCTGAAGTCGTTTCTTCTCACTTTTCCCAGTGCCTAATGACTTCCTCTTCCTTGACGCATCTCTCCTGGCTGACCTAAGCCTCCACCTGCGCAGTCTTCTGATGCGCAGCCCATGACTTGCACAGGTTTCCTGGTTTTCCCACAAGAGGTCAGGGTTGTGTTATTAGAATATGCAGCCAAAGTAACAATTAGAACTCACTTTGATCATTTTATTGTATTGTTATCCCTGTATACAGAGTAAGCAAGAAAGTTTCACTTACTGTTTTTCTTTGTATTAAAAATATATATGCTACTCGGACTTCACCATTATTATGTCATTGGCTTTCTAACACACTTAAAACTTACTGGTTGGTGTTAGAAAATATTGCTACCTGCAAAATCACAGATGGAAACATTTTACTTAGGTTGTGCAGTGTTTCCTGCACGTAGCAGTTAGGGGAATCCAGACTCAGAAGAAAAAAGTAGAAGAATTTGTAAATTTCCTTTTCTTTTTCTGCGGATTTGCATTCTTTCTCATCTAAATATGCCCATTCCATGAAAATAATCCCTGTTTTCTCATGTGTTTTCTCATCACACGTAAGACAGCACACAGGATGTCTAGGCAGATTTTTGGAATGTGCTGATGTCCTGGTTAGCCAGGACATGGACACTTGGATGCCATCACTTTGAAAATTCTAAATAAAAAAGAGTTCATCTCACTTTTCCTTTAGGCTAGGTAGAAATAAGGAGGGTCTGTAGTCCTTGTTAATTAAATCAAAAAGACCCTCTTATAGGATCTTAGTAACTTCTACATATGTAGTTTAAAAATCAACCACTGCTTTCAAAAGTACTAAAAGGACATTTTCAGAGAGGAATGAAAGAACGATGAAAAGAAGATATATTACGTAAGCCTTGTTTCCTTAGAAAACTATGTCAAAAACAAAAATAACAAGCAGAGTTAACGTGAGAGGTATGAAAATGGTAGACAAATTCTAAAGCACGACAGTTTCCTTTCTAAGAGTTTATTTTACAGACCTGGTCTGCGGTAAAAGTAAAGTAGAACTTACATAATGAAAAAACACAGCGTAGCACAAAACACTGCTTACACACACTTAAATCACTCTGTTTTATTTGTGATTAATGCCTCTAGTAAAATACTGACTTAAGTCATTGATTAGGCATGTTTTTTAACTTTGTAGATGTACTTGTTAGGATATTCATTGGAGAGCAAATAGATAATTTTAAATGGGAAAGGGTAAAAAAGTGGTGAAATTAAAAACAAACAAACACAGAAAAACAAACAAAAAGGAAAAAAAAACAAAACAAGGAAAAGCGAAAAAGCCATAGCAAATTTAAAAAAGCACAGTGTGTGGTTTCCATTTTAAAGCCAGTGCCCTTATGTGATTATTGCTTGGTGGCCTGTTTGAGTTGCCCAAGGATAGAAATGTCGATACAAACACAATTTTCAGAATAATTCAAATGGAATTAATACTTACAGGCGCTTCAGTTCTGAAAGTCCATGGAAGGCCCCTGGCTCAATTGTGCTGATCAAATTATTCTTCAGATCTCTAGAGAGACACAATAGGAGGAGCAATTAATTATCACTTTACCTACTCTTATACACAAGGTGCGTGAAATGCAATGCAGTTCTTAACCTTTGTCTTAGGTAAAACCAAGAATGAATTTCTTTGAAATAATAACATCAAAAACATTGCAGCATTTGCAGCTTATAAAAATATATTTTCCCAAGTAAGATGGTTAAGATTAGATGTTAAAAAAAAAAAAAACAACACAAAAAAACAACAAACCAAACCAGAAGGACTGCTTGTTTTAATTCTTCTCCTATTTATACTTCTCAAAATAAGCTTACCAGCTGCTTTGCCCTAGGAAAGATATTTTAATCAATGAGTGAATAAAATAGTCAGCAGAGCAACAGCTTTTAAGTTAGCTTATTCATTGTGCTGTGCACTTCACACTTGATGAACTTCCCATTTCCACCTAATACAAGCAAAGCAGGTGGCACGTGAGACATGAACAGACAGGCCTGCTTCCTGTCCTGAAACACAAGTGATTTCTTATGGCAGATAGGTGCTTCATTTTGCACTTGCTGACAATACAGAAGATCCGTTCTTGCACAGATAAAGAATATTTCACTGGCATTAGTAATCTCATCTGCTCTTGGCACAGTGTTTGGGGCCATGACATTGCTTTCAGCCGAGTCCCCACAGAGATTTAGTGCTGAATTGTCTCAAGACTCTTGTGATGTGAACCCTGAGGAAATGCCTTCAGTGGAATTAGATAAGCAGGCCTAGGAGATAAATGCTGTAAATTCTTGTAGAGTCAGTGTTCATCTTCTGACAATTTGCAATTCATACGCAATGACTGGTGCATGGCAATATTAATGCTGTTTCTCAGACTGGCACTTCCAGGATATTACAGCACATTCACTGCTTGACTCTGCCAAAGTATGGATGTATCAACAGTCACATGAGTCATCTTATGTATGACTTTTTATTTTACTGCAAATAAAATGCACAGTAGGTGAAATCTTTGTTCCACAAGCTGTGATTGACCTCAATAGCACAAAATTTCACCCCAAATGGTCAGTTCATATTTTAATTTCAAAATCAAAATCATTAATAAATAATTCTGTATTTAGTAGTAATTTTTGCAGATTTTCTAAAGAATTACAAAAATTTGTGCATAGCACCCATTTCATTTTAGTGAGGATGCTGATAAGTGCGATGTTCTTAATAAAGATAGGGACTCTTAACGGTCAAGTTCAGCTTTCAGCTTGGACCATGCAACACTAAGTCATTAAGAAGGTGGCAAGATATTATGATTACATATGCACAAGATGCTTTGTCTTACATATAAGAAATGCAGAGCTATCAAATGCACAGCAGACCAAGACTGTAATTTTGATTGGGAAAACCCCCACAACCCACACACAAACTGGAACATCAGTTCAATTTAAAAAATATAGATATTCAGTTGCTTCAGATGTAAAATCCTAACTGTAAACAAGAATCAAGATGATCACTTAAATTTTGTTAAAGTCTACTCAGCTCAAATTTTATGCTGCATGAATCAGTGGGGCATGATACACACGAATGACACACGGCAATGTCACCTGACCAATAAATTTAGATTACCATTTCTTCTTTGTTCCAGCTTGTTCTACATAAATACTTTACAATGACTCTGTGTTTTACCTGATCTCATTATGTTGGTGCAAAAAAACAAAGGACTGGAAGAAAGATTGGAAAATTGAAATCAAACAATAGTCTATGTTTTGAGTCTTTTGAAAATGTACATAGTGCAAAGCATATAGGTTTACTTATTAAGAATGCCTGTGATTAAGTAACTTAAGTTACAAGCATTCATAAAGCTATGAAATATATTAGAGAAGTTTTTAGCCATGCATGTCTTAACTCAAGAGTTCTAGTTTCTTACTGTTTTCATCTTAGCTTGTTTTAGACACTTCAAAGTTCTTTTTTTCCAGTTGCTTTTTTCACTAACAAACCATTATCTGTTCATTATACAAAGAATGGGCTCATCTCAGCCCAACACAAACACAAGAACATTACAAGAACATACTAAAGATGCACCAACTAATCCTGTAGGCCAGTATCAATGTAACTTTTAAACAGTGACACATGACTATATCCATATACAGACACCTTAAGCATGCACATTACATGCCATAGGTCATTTGTATTTGCTGGAGCCAGAACGGCAGTCTCTCACTCATTGTTAAGCTAGTAATAAGCATAAAACACAGAAGTGCTTCCTTCTGTACTGCTCCAGTGCAGTACAAAGGTAAGTATGTCTGTACTGCCTGGGAAAGGGAGTGTTTCAGAGCCCATGAATTTCTCCATAGTCTCAAGAAACCAGCAATATGAGTTAGAGGCAAGTGTAGAAAAGATGGCATGGGGGTGAGGGGGGCAGGCAGATGGGAAAGTGTCAAAGTGCCCATTCAGGAGACAAAAGGGGCAGAGCTTGGGCGAGGACCTTGACAGTAATTTGAGCATTCATAAGAAAGCTGCACAGACTATGACTAATTTCAGGCACAGAAAGCTCTTTCCTTTCCCCTAAAAATCACATAAGCAAAATAATGGCAGAAATACAACATCAAGGTTGATGCTTGCACTGATTCTTAGCTGGCAAAGCACAGAAGAACCCCAAGGACAACAGAGAGGAATCAGTGGCTACAGCCACCCTCCTGTGGCTATTCTGTCCTTCTCCCTATTCTCTAACCCAGGCAAAGCAGTTTTCTTCCTTAATTTGTCCTCTTCCCTTCTACTGTACTTGGATGAAAGGGACAGTAGCTGATTTAATCACAAAGGAAATACAGGGATGATGTTTCTTATGAAAACACTCTCTAAGAATTGGAAGAAGCTTTGGGGCTTGGTTGTTTGGGGGTTTTCTGTTGTTTTTGCTTTTTAAATTTTGTAGTAAAAAATTTTCACCTTAGTTCCCTGGTACCAGCAGCAGCCACCAGATTCATCTTTCTTCTGCCTTCCTCTGCTCAAGAAGTTATGGCATTTCTTTAACTCCAGATTTTCCACACCTTCTCAGACACAAAACTATTCATACAAAACTTTTGCAGTTTTCTCCAAAGTCCCATCAATTTGCAAAGACATGTCAATATATTTGGAAAAGCTAATCTACATGAGTGTTTCCTGTTGATGGTTCAGGATTTTTGCTGTGTGGGTGAGCAACGCCTCGTTTTTATTAATCTTCAAGTATTCCATACTCCAGTTCAGTTCACACCAAACATTAGGGCTTAGCTTTCTCTAGACAGCACGACTGCTTGTACAGTATGTTAAATATGTATCTACTAAGGCTGAAGGAAGTTCTTTAACTTGCAGAAATGAGTCTGCGTGGAAAAGTCTGAAAGGACACTGTTCTTATGTGAACTCTGTATCCTAAAAACTTAAAAGACAAGCAAACAAACCAAAACCCAAATCCAATACTACAAATCCTCTGGATCTATGCTGATTTACACTGTGACACATTTGAAAACCACTTAAGAAGCACAGTTTGGAGCAAATATCCACATTTTAGGCAGGGGAAACTGACAGGTTTAATTATCAATCTTAGTATCAACTACGCATATTCTGTAATAACTCCCAACTCATCTAAATGCTCTACAAGTTGTAAATAAGAGAAGTGATCGTCTCTCACAGCAAACAGTGGTAACAGCTTACAACAAATATAAAAGAGTCAGTATGAGCAATGAACTGTAAGCAAGTTTTAATGCCAGTCAAAATAACCAAGTAGACAAAAGGTCTCCCATTTACTGCAATCCTCTATATTCTAGTTTATGGAAACTCTGCACCGTTTCCCCGTAACTTGTAACCACATAGGAAAAAACAGTATAATCCTAAACTATCATCTACAGGAAGAAAAAATGCCAGTTTAATGTTAGTAGAAGGAAGACCATTTCAAGGAAAAGTGTCCATCACTTGCACTGTCCCAAACAAGACATCTGGTCTCCTTATTTTGGAAATTACACTTAAATTAGGTAGGTCATTTTAGTAAGGATATTCTCAGAAAATTGCAGATGATTATACTACCCACAATCCTGGCACTTTCTTAGTAATTAGAATTATTCCATAATGTTTCCATATATTTCTGGCCTAACAAAATAGATGTTTTCTTCCTTGTTCTCCTTGATAACTAAAAGGTGATTAAAATAAACAAAATTATCACAACTGTTAATCGCTTCCAATTCTTACTTCTGCATTAGGAAAATCTATTAGCTTGCCCCCCACTTGTATTTTTTACAAAATTACTTTCATTAAAATATTAAATTAGCTTCTCCCATTTTCTAATCTAGCAAAGAGTTTTTTATAGTGAAGCCTTATGGCAATGAGTATCAACTTTCACTGAGCTAAATAAAGAAACCAGAGTAAATTTGGTTGTATGTTTACATTTTTTCCCCAAGAGCTACTGCTGAGGTTTGGCAAAAGGTCATGATCCCAGGCATGCCAAACAGCAGCCCAGCCTGGGCCACACACATACACATACGCATACATAGCATGCAAGTGATTTTAACATCCGCCAAAAGTAAGAGAAAAGGGAAAGAACCCCAGTATCATAATACTGAATGACCACAGCATGACCCAGTTAAGGCCCAAAATGAAAGCATTTTCTAACTAACAGTTATGGTTTTGCATCATTTCTGATGTAGCATTCTAACTTTAAAGTATCCATTCTGAATCTGAATGACGTGTCATTAGTGGTGTGGGTGTATATATCTAGTGGTGTGACCTGAAAATAAATCAAAACCAAGTGCCTTGTAACAAGTACAGATAGATGGAAGCTGTATGAAGTTAGCTGTAGTCGTAACAACTGCAGCACTTATATCAAGGCTGCACAGCTGTATAAAAATAAAATGCTACAGTATTTATTGAAATGTTTCCCCTAATTTTATTAGGGTTGCCAGATATACTTGCAACATGTTTCTTCAATCTTAACGAGACCTGAATAAATAAAACAACAATATAGAATGAATCATGTTATCATTAAAAGCCAATCTCAGATGGTTTCAGTAAATTAACAGAATGGAGCTTCCTTTTCAAATACAAGTCTGAACTTACATAGATTAAATATGATAAGCATTAACCACTACCTTCCTACATGCATGTAGATAAGTTGTATGTACGTGCAAATTACAGTCCCACAGGTAAATACATGAGGATTCTTTTACTAAGTATCACAAGTTGCTGAGAGTTTATCATCTTACACATTAATCTCTGAACTGACTTTTACTTACTAAAGACATTTAAGAGGAGTTACCTCAACAAAAACAGCCGTCTTAAGTAGGGGAAATCTGTGTTTGAAATACTCACTTCCTGATGGCTTAGCTGAGAGGTAAATGAAACAAGAGGCTACTAATGGGACTTCACAAGAACATTTAATAGCTACTCCAGGCCTCTCAGCTTTTAGGCCTCCTCCATGGCCAAATCCCTGATTATCTAAATGTGTTCTTGAGATTCTTGATGCTTCAAGTTCACAGTACGCACTTATGCAGTACATAGTGGGAAAAATTGCTAAAACATAGGCAGTCCATTAACAAAACAGTGCATCTTAAACTACGTTCTGACATTTTGGGCATTTTATACCAAAGCCTACACCTTCAGACACTGCAGATTCTTCCCTCAACTTACAATATATGTACTGTAGATATTCTGAATACATATTCATAACAAGAATGTTCAACTAATTCCTGTACTTCATTCAAATTCCTGACATGGATACATCTTTCCTAAAAAATTATAGGTTGTACCAAGAGGACATCTGTGTTTAGAAAGCTGTCATTATGGCGCTGCAAACTTTCCAAAAAAGCCCTGAGAAGAGCAATCAGTTGTTGTGCAGACGCCAAACGCCAGTGAAATACGACTGACTTTCCACATTCTGCATATTACTATGAAACAACAGAAAAAGAAAAAAAGAAAAAAAAAGAAAAGGTCACATCTATCACTTCTTTCTCATGCAAAATATTCCCACTAAACTAAATGACACCCTTGACCAAGAAATGAATGCAGACCTGGGACCCTTGAAGAGGATTCACTCCTAAAACATCATTATGATCACAGAGGTAGGAAAGAGGCATAGCCAATGATGAAAGCCAACATTTAGCACCTGTCCTGCAGTCACAAGGGAAACTGTCAGGGTTAGCAGTCCTGGATACAGAAATAAAGAATTAAGACGGTATTGGTAAAATATGTTTGAAGACATTTCAGATGCACCCATCTGTACGGTACCAATCAGGAACCAGTGACTCATTATTCTAAGGTCCTTTCCAACCCTAACTATTCTATGATTCTATAATTATTATATTTTGGTTGCCTGGATATTATCAGAAATTATTTTCATCACCATTGTTGGAGAATGCATTGTTGGTCACACCCTGTAGACAGAGAAACAGGCAGGTTAAGCGGTATCCATTACCTGGTAACATAATCAGTAAATGAAGCACTCCCATGAAACTCCAGAGGTCTTGCTTGGTTTTGGTTTTTATGGTGAGAGTGCATATTTTATCCACTTTCCAGAATCAGAAAAGTTATGGTTGCACTGATGTGCTGTGGTAATTTGGCAGTTGTTCATTATTTAGAAAAATGCCTAAAACTGTTAAACAAAGTGCCCATAATGGCAGCTGAACCAAAACAGATACAGGCTTTAGAGCACTTTGCTTGTTCGCAGTATTCCACAGAATGTTACAACACATTTCACATTAATGGTAATCACGGATGACGAACATAAGGCTTCAAGTATTTTAATTGAAGGATCGGTAAATCAAGTTAGAAAAAGTGAGTAAAGAGCTTGGTAAAGCATGACAGACTTAAGTTGCAAATTTTTTGTTGATACATTTTTCTACATGTATATATATGCAAATAGCATTTAAAACTATCAGTTTATCCAGTAGCAACTCTAGTTGGATTCTAAATACAGCATCAACAAATCAAAATGTGGGATAAAGATGCAAATACTTTTGGTAACTACCTTTAGTTTAGCATTTTGTTATTGATAGCTCAAAATAAAATGCATTTTCTAACAAAGAAAAATCATCTGTGCTTTCCAGATTCTTCTTCCTTGGCCTGTTTTCACGAAAAAAAATCAGCAAAACATTCAAATTCCAAATATATGCAACTCTTCCTATATATGTTTTCTTTTCCTGGAAAATGCCACAAAACCAGAGATATATGGCAGGGTCATGTTAGGTCTGAAAGTTATTGGCTGTATATGTGCAAAAGGCACATGCTTGGCAGCTGCAACCTGGGGAGTCAAGATGGAGAGGTTGTGCTGCCCAGCAGAAGGAGTCATGTGGATCAGTTCCATGGGGCTAAAACAAGACCTAGGGGCCAGAAACAGTAAAGGCCGAGAGAAGCACACAAAATGGATTTCAAGTCTCCACAGCTTTGCAGGCAGCTCTGTAGTGCCAGCAGAAAATATCCATGAGTGCCGGCAATCATGCCCTGGTGTATGATAGATTTGGTATAACACTGACTGTGATAGCAGGGCTTGCGTCTACCCACAACTATGTAGCAATGCGACAGGCACAGAAACCATTGGCGGCTGAAAAGAGCCAGAGGCTTCCTCAATTTCTACACCCACTGGGACTTCTCTGTGTGCTCATGCCTAGAAGGCAGTTCAGCATGGGTTAGGTTTCTTGACACATGCTCTGCTCCTTTTAAAAAAGGCTAACCACTGGGGGAATAAGGGAGCAGAACAGAGTTCTGAGCAGAATTCCAACCTGTGAAAAAACTGCAAAGTGAAAAAGCATGGAAAAAAAGTGTTCTGAACAGACAAAACAAAATTTAAAATGGACACCTTTACAGCGAATAAAAACGCTTTCTGGTGAGAAGGGTTTAAAATCCAGTGTTCGGAATTGTCATTCTGCGTTCTAAGACTGCACTTATTTGCTTGTTCAAATTTCCAGAAATGTGTATTCGATATTCGCAGATCACATTTCAAACACTGGAGTCACAGTTTACCAGCATAATTACAATTATGAAAATTAAATATTGGAAATTTATCCAGTATTTTTAGAAATTCATTTGAATTAATCTTCTCCAGTAAAGGGGGGAGATTTGAAATTTACACTAAATTATCGGAGGTATCAACATAATAAAACCATGTTTTATTACCTATGAGAACCACAAAATATACAAACTACTGTGTCATGGAGTTTTGGATGTTTGGAGTTTTGTTTTTCTTTCTTTAAAGGAAATGTTTGATTCTTTTTCCGTTACTAAACCAATACTGAATTGGAAGAACACAAGCAATTCTTTATTGAAGTACAATCTGAACGTCAGAGAAATATTTTCTTCCATGTCTTAAAACATCCAAAGAAAAGAAGAAAGAATTCCACCCTGAGCTGTAAAGATAAGTACCTGCAGATGGCCTACAGATTAGTTTAGAATAGTTCTGAGCCAGTAATAAGATATTTTACTACTTAGTGTAAAATATGAATCAATATCAAATTCAATAAAATATGAATCATCTTTCCTATGTTTGTTTTATTGTAGTGTTTTCATAAGACAGAAGTAGAGCACTTCTAAAAATAAGGTGATTCAATTATAAAATGTTAAGTAGGGACTCCACCTTCTGCCTTCCTATTTCTGTGCAACCTCATTTTAAAAAGTAAGAATCTTAATTAACAATATAACAAAGAATATAGGCACTGATTATATATTAAATCCTGAGGGACCTGCCGTTGTTACTTACCTCCTAATGGGAGATGAACAGGACAGCACTGCAATAACCTCCACCCACCTCCAAAAATGAGCATACTCAAAGCCTTTCTTCCCATTTATCTGGGAATACGGCAATGCCTAGATACATTCCAGCAACACCTACAGCAGGAAGTGTTTTCCAGAAAAGGAGGGGAAAAAATTAAAAACAGAGACCATATGAACGTTTAATTCGGACAGTGTTAGAGGGAAGGTTAACTACATAGAAATCTTGTCAATCTAAACTGCCAATTATTAGTGCATTAAGGGTAACAAGTGAGAATTGTCTATAAGCAGTTTACTCAGAGGAATTAAATCTTGGTGAAAGACTGATCTGGAATCACTCCTCAGAAACCTCTGTTTTATATAAACTGGAGCTTTGCTAATAACATAGACAAATTTAAATGATTTCAAAAACAACCATGTGTGCCAATAACAAGGCATGCAGAACCGTCTTATCCTGCAGAAATCAGGGGTAATGAGTGTCCTCTTTAACAGCTCTCAAGAATTTCCTGGAGTATTTTCATTGCACAGTTTTTACATTTGCATTTTCCTGCAGGTACTTGCCAGAAATTTAAAAATACTTTTTGCTAAGATTTCATATGAAATACGGGTGAATGAGAGAACAAACCAGAAAGCAGAAAGCAAGGAGACCACAGGATTTCTATAAATATACAATTCCTACACATTTGTTAAGGCCACTGCCATATACTTTATATGCTATACAGTGCATATGTTGTGAGATTTTCAAGTAAAAATTAATTTAAACAAAGAAGTTACAATTGTTCTACCTCAGAAGTGCCAGACTGATATTAATCTCAAGTCAAACCCTCTCCTATTACAAATAATGAGAAGTTGGCACATACTTTACAACTTGTCCCTGTTGGTCCCACTTGAAATGTTATTTTTCAATGATTTCCATGTTTTGTTGTTTTTCTCCTAGTGTTTCAGACAAAAGTACAGGTTTTTAAAATAAAATTTCTTTCATTTATATAAATGTCTTGGTTATTCAGCTCTAGAATATGCAAAGATCATTAAAAAAACCCCTACAAACCCATAACCCAAAAAATAAAACAAAACCAATAAAAATCGACAGAGTGTAATAACACACAATAGTAGCTGGGGCCACAGGAACACCCACAGGTCTTCAAGCCCTGAAGGTATACTAAAAAATTGAGGAAACAGGAAAGGAAGCATAAAAAAAAGATGCAGGTAAAGAAGGAGTATGTTATTGTTGGAGACAGTTATTCCTGAATGCTGACAGTATGTTTTGTTCAGTTAGATATCACTTCCTTTTCTATCCTTCTCACCCTAGAGAGTAACAAAAACTTCATTTCCCACCTTGTTTTTTCACATTCTTTACTGGCATCTTACATCTACCTTCTACACACTGCCTCTTCCTCAGTCCCTCAGAAATGGTGCTTTGTTTCCACAGTCTTCTCACGTAAGGCCAGGGACACAGCTATCCTTTCCAACAAATAATTCAGTTTACTTGTCAGATCATTCAGGCATGAAGGGGACAGAAAACTCTGCAGGTACTTTGGGGAGCCTTTGCTTCCAGTGTTTGCATTTGGAAACTCCAAAGCAACTCTTTTGAGTTTCTTTGTTCCCAGCCTAGACAGCTGTGCTATGCTGGCTTCCTAATGGGTTATTTTATTTTCAGTTAGTTGTGGAAGTGAATTAAGGACTATATTTCCCAGTGAAGTACATGTGTTATATTAAGAATAAACACATACAGATAGGCGATTAATCAGCAATGGATATTTCATTTAAAAGCTCATAATCATGACCATACAAGACAAATCCTAATACAACTATTTCCCTACTAAAAAACCATTAATACCTTCCAGTGCTACTAGAGCTACAAGCATTAAGGAAGAAACTTTGGTGGTAGCAAAGGTGCTTTATGGTGGCTATTTTAACACGTTTGTAACTCTGCACTTGATACATCTTCTGAAAGGATGACAGCATTTGACACAAATCATGTGTTATCTTACTGACATCACTATATAAAACATCAGATAAGTATATTATCATGGTGGGTTGAAATTGGCTAGCTGCACATCAGACTAACTGAACTGTTTGTGGTCCTAATGGGAAACGGGAGCATGGATGCACATAAATTCAATTCAGTGACTTCCTGAAATACAGCTAAACTTCACGTTTCACAAATTCAAAGAATGAAAAAATATTTTCAATTATTTAAACAGCTCTATTAAATAACTTTACAAGTTAGTTTATTTTACATTCCCGTCATTTATGACTAATATTAACATTTTATATCAAACGCCTTGTATGGTTTTTCTAATGTGCAACACTCTGATAAATCTATTCATGACTGTGCTATAGCAAAAATAATCTCAGTGTCTAATCAACCAGTCTGTTCAACTATACAAGTAACTGTATTGCAAGAAAATGCTGACTTAACCACAAGCATTCAGGCAAAACTTCTAAGAAAGCCACTATGTGTTCTTACACACCAGCATTTTAAGAGGTCTATAAAAACAATTCGCTATAATAACTCTTACATCTAATAAATGTTTCTGAATTAGTAGACTGTAAGACCTTGAGAAACTGGTATTGTAATTAGTTGTACACGTGCTTTGCACAGACTGACAACACAGAAAAAATGCTTTTCATTCTAATCTGACAGCATAAGGGATCTGCAAAATACGACCCTTCATTCTTTCCTTTTTCTAATACAAATTTCTTTCACTCTGTTTCTAAACAATTCACTCACTTTTAACCACTAGTGATTTTTTTTCCCTTTGCTTACCTTGCTATCCAGTGAATTTCAAACAGAAATTCCTGGCTTTTGTCATGCTCTGCACTTTCTGTATTCATGCAGGAACAACTGTAATTATTTTGAAGATGTTCTTTCATTAAAATATTTCCCTGGGATTACATTTAATAAAAAAGTATGCCTTATATTAATTCCTCTCACTTTGAAACATTTTTATCTTTTACACCTGAAAAGAAACATACAGTATGTTTTGCCCTTTTAAAAAGTGTGAAACCAGCACCTACTCATAAAACACATCACATCACTAGACTGTGGCTTAACTGCTTTTTATACAAAAATAAAAATACCTTCTTAATATTTTTATCCAGTAAAATGAATTACTGAATTGCATATTATGACCATCCCTTGGAAACTTAATACTTACTAAACAAATTCAATAATCTTAATATTTTCTATAGTCCTGTTATGAATTGTTGTCCTGGGTTCAGCAGTAGCAGTCATTTTTCTCCTTCTTAGTAGCTGGTGCAGTGCTGTGTTTTTGACCTTCTGCCTGGGAACAGCACTGATAACACCGATGTTTTTAGTTGCTGCTCAGTAATGTTTACTCTGACCAAGGACTTTCTGAGTCTCGTGCCCTGCCAGGGAGGTGGTGAAGCCGGGAGGAAGCAAAGGCAGGACACCTTACCCAAACTAACCAAAGAGGTATTCCATACCACAGCACGTCATACCCACTATATAAGCTGGGGGCAGCTACCCAGAAGGGTTAGATCACTGCTCGGGTCAGGCTGGGTATCAGTCGGAGGGTGGTGAGCGGTTGTACTCTCTTCCCTTGTTATTTCCTTTATCATTATTATTGGTGGTAGCAGCAGTGGTTTGCGTTACACCTTAGTTACTGGACTGTTCTTATCTCAAACCATGGGAGTTACATTCTTTCGATTCTCTTCCCCATCCCTCCAGGCGGGAGTGGGGGGAGGAAGGGGGGGGAGTGAGTGAGAGGCTGCATGGTACTGAGTTACCAGCTAGGCTTAAACCACGACAATTGTTTAGATACTAGGATAATTACTGAAATATAAAAGACTATATAAAGGCAAAAATGTCTTTATGATATGAGAGACATAAGGAGCACAAAGATAATGATCACTGCACCAGTAAAATAAGATGTCATGGAGAACTCTTCCAAGTGTTTCATTTATATACTAGATCCAATTTTAATAACTATATAAGTACTGATCAAGTCAAATTGGACCTTGTATTCCAAATGCCTCCTGCACCACTTCATGAAGGAAACTTTCACAGATGAGACTTTATTAGTCTTTCATAAACTAAGCTTTACATTACTGTGCGTCAATAGGAGTACACTTTTCTTATTCTTTCAAAGTCTCAAATAATATGACCAACAGTACAACATCTATCTTTGGAAAATTCAGAAGGCACTGAAAAATTTATTATCTTAAGTTGATTTAATTACAAAATCATATTCTTTTATTTTTTAAAAGTATTTACCATGTAGTGTGAAGTTTGCACTGCAGTACATAAACGTCCCAACTGGCCTTCTGCAAGAGCATCTCTCTTAATGGCTATTTCACTTGTCTAGAAAAAGAAACCTGACCCTGGCCACTGCTGTTTCTCCTTTCTTATTCAAAAACCCAAAAATAATTCTTCCTTTAAGAGAGATTTATAACTGGGGAAGCAATGCTATTTCAAACTAGCATTTCCTTGCTAAGTTGACATTTTTTTAAGTGATCTCAAACCTTCTTAGCTGAAACCCAAATAACAACTCTGTGCTTCATGCTGACTTCAATTCTAGTTAATTGTGAATTAACGTTCACTATAACTACTAGTGAACTAGCAGAATTTGACCTTTTTCTTAGAAGATGACTGTGACTCTCTGTAACAGATGGACCTTATGTGAAACTGGTTTATCAGGGAGCGGGTCGCTCTTTGACTTTTCTAAGTCAATACAAATTTTTAATTCATACCTTCCATGAGAACTCTGAAAATAGCTCAACAGATCAGCAACAGTTGCCATAATGCTCAATAATGCATATGCTGTTCTTTGGAGATTCTTCCTTTTGTACGTTATTTTTGTGTGACTAGCAGGTAGAAGGAGGTGATCCTGCCCCTCTACTCTGCTCTCGTGAGACCTCACTTGGAGTACTGTGTACAGTTCTGGTGTCCTCAACATAAAAAGGATATGGAACTGTTGGAACAAGTCCAGAGGAGGGCCACGAGGATGATCAGGGATCTGGAGCACCTCCCGTATGAAGACAAGATGAGAAAGTTGGGGCTGTTCAGCCTGGAGAAGAGAAGGCTGCGTGGAGACCTCATAGCAGCCTTCCAGTTTCTGAAGGGGAGCTACAGGGATGCTGGGAAGGGACTCTTCATTAGGGACTGTAGTGATAGGACAAGGGGTAACGGGTTCAAACTTATAAAGGGGAAGTTTAGATTGGATATCAGGAAGAAGTTCTTTACTGTTAGGGTGGTGAGGCACTGGAATGGGTTGCCCAGGGAAGTTGTGAGTGCTCCATCACTGGCTGTGCTCAAGACCAGGTTGGACATAGCCTTGGGTGATATGGTTTATTGGGAGGTGTCCCTGCCCATGGCAGGGGGGTTGGAACTAGATGATCTTAAGGTCCTTTCCAACCCTAACTATTCTATTATTCTATGATTCTATTTTCATTTAGCCAGCGTCGAGACAGATAAAATCTGCTACATTTATACAAGCAGTAATAGTAAAGAATGCTGAGACAGTTGGTCAAATCACATAAAATACTAACAAACAGGAATACAAACATTTCTGAAATAAAAATCAGGACTGGATAATCTCTTCTTCAAATCAATTGACCTGAATTGCAGAAATTATTTTCAACACTTTCAAATACTCAAAGCATATCAAACTCAGAAATTACTTAATGCCTAGCAGAACCACACTAATATACTTGGCCACCTGAAGTATGACAGGAAAAGTGTTGGCCCATATCCAAAAAAGCACTTAAGCTGACTAAAGTGAAACTTAAGTGGAACATAGGTACTAAGTCTCAGAGTGCAATCACAGCCCCCTCTTCACCTCATACATGTCCAAATGGCTTCAGGTACTTTAGTCTTCACTTTTCAAATTCCTGAAGCACAGATATGGTGTAGGGCATGCCAAACACTTTGGCGCTAGTCTCATACAAAAGCTCTTTTGGGATTTGCAGACAAGATCTACCCACACAGTGGCTCTCTGCATGGCCAAGCAGGCTAAGGGGTTGCACTCAGTAAAGCCACAAAAACAAATCACAGCCCAGCATCCCAGAAAACAGCAAAGGGGCGAAGAAGTGTTGCCATCCATCTTTTCTATGACAACCTAGCTGTTAGAGCTGTGGAAATAAAAGACACTGTTGCAGTACCATCCTCGTACTGAAGGGATGTATACCTATGTTTAAAATACACAGAAGCTGAAGAAATAGACAGGAGCCTGTTCCCTAAAGCAGTATTTCTGTATTTTAGCAAATGAATGTTTATCAGAAACCCCATTTTCTCCTTGGTGATGAAATACCCTTGACACTTGACCACTTTTTTTTTTCTTTCTGGCCCCATAAATCATCACGACCTACATCCCAGTTAAGGCTTTTCCTGCAGAAGTAGCAAATGTGTGATGTGCTCAGGCTGGACAGGATGAACCTGAGTCTTTCTCTTCCCAAGCAGATACTCCAGCCAGTAGACTAGTACAGAAATAACAAAAACATTATTACTTTATTTTACAACAGGTTTCAAAAGAAAATATGGAGTCATTTATACCTATAAAGAAGAATGGCTTCAGAAGAAGTATTAGGTTGCAAATCCCAGTCCTGCAATGGCTTCTAATTTAGGGCTGCACAGGAAAAAAAATCGTATCAGGCTTCAGCATTTCTGTAAGCCATTCAGTGCCTGTTCGGTCCCCCAGCATGATGGCTGGTTTGGATCCTCTTCTTATACGCCTAATTCTCTGCACTCACTGTATAAAGAGCTTAGGCCTCCAAAGAACAGATGAGAAACAATCCGTGCTACTCGTGGCAAGTAGCACAAGCCCCAAGTCTACTACATCTTGTTGCAGTTGGGAGCCTTAGTGAACTCCTCAGCTAGCAAGCTGCTAAATTTTCTGTTTAAGGGCTGCATTTATTATTTACTACCCATTTGGCTGGGGTTTAGTTTGGTTTTAGCTGTTTTCAGACAGCTTTGAAAGAGGCCAAGACTAGAATCAACTTTCTCTTCAATCCAGCAACCAAAAACCAAACAAGACAGCAGCAGCAAACCAGAGCAGAAAGCATAATTAATGTGACATGTGCTTCCTTCCAACGCAGAGAGCCAAGGTGTGTGTTTGGGATTGCAACTCAAATCTCTTAAGAAGTAATGATGCAGTGCAATACCCTAACAGTGCAAACACTGCAGGCAATACTTTGAAAAGCAATCATTCTTTTTAATTTTAAGAAGACCTGGAGCATACGACTAAATATGACTTTGCATTGCCTTTCCCATATAGAGCATTTTAAAAAGGGTTAATTCTGGAGAACTGTGTTTTCCTGTGGAACAATATACACTATGCACATATTCCAGTCTTTTCCCTGCCCCTCTCCTGATAAGTGGTGGGAAAGGGCAACTCAGAAAATATGCCATCCCATATCTGTCTGCCATTCAGCACACACTAATCCAATTCTCCAAGATCTCATCATCACAGTGTTCAGCTCATTAAATTCAGCTGAAGGATGAGAACTGAGATGCAATACTAAATGTGCACAGTTTGTGTTTACCAGCAAGAACACTGTATGCAGTGTTGCTTACAACATACCCCATAATACGGAAGCTTTCTTGTTGGCTGCTTTGACAATTTATCTATTCATATCAAAGTGAAACAGGGGCTGCTTTAAAACTGTTGCTCCTTGTCCTAATGGGAAAAGAAGAATATTAAAAACTATCACAGTGAAATCTCTGTTGCCATCAAAAGGTCATTGATTCAACAGACAAACAACCTAGTGTTAATGATTTAACGAAACATTTTTCACACAGATTACATGCTCATCCATCAATATATTTTTCACATCAAGAAAATAATTTTTTAAATGCCAATTACAAAGAATCACGTGCAAACAAATACAATGCCTAAGAAATTATGCTTCTGCCTAAAACAACAAAAAAAAAATAAAAAAAAAATCCCCCACACAGGAAAAAACAACAAACAAACAAAACCTAATTAAAAACATAATTAAAAAAGGAAAAAATGTTGCCATCGTTTGGAATTAGATTCAACAGAAGAACTGCCCTAAAAAAAGAACAATGTTGTTGTCCAATTTGTTCAGCAGCCTCTTGATTAGAATAGGGCTATATGCAGGCAATCATATAGGCTTTTATTTCTTCACTGTTTTGTCTCCTGAGCACATATATACATAAGGGAGAAGCTAAAAGACTGATCTTTACTTCATGTGACCACCACATTCCTGCCAAGTAATATATGAAATAAAATAAACATTACACGTTATTTCAGCCATTCTAAATTTTAGAGAAATGAAACTCAAACAATAACCAAAGTAGAAAGCAGTTAAGACTGTTTAACTTTGAAAAGCACATACAGTTGACTAGTGAAAATGATAATGGAAATGTTTTTCATGCAGGCTTCAACAATATCAAGTTAATATAAGAAATATGCAAGTTAAAATTCTGTCATAAGACAGATGTAGAAGTTTTAGCAACAAACATATATGGATATCTCCATAACTGATCATGACGACACGCTTATTATGTACGAAATATAAGATTTATACAAATAAGATTTCTAATATAAGATTTACGCTGTATTTAACTATTTATTGCTTTTAAGTACTGGTTGGTGACTGCTGCTGTTAAAAAATTGTGAGTGTTGAAGATGTTGATAGTTAGGTGGGCTTCTTCTTTATTGTTTTGGTTTAAATTAAGGCTCCTCTCATTTAGGGTACAGTTAAACACAGTCATTCTAACTAAATCTATGTAAGACATGGGTGACTGATCCAAAACAATGTTAAATAGATGGCACAAATTTAAAATCTTTCCCTGATATACTAACTACAAGTGCAGAGAGCAACAGAATTAGGTAATTGAAAAAAGGATTTCCTTACAACAGATTATGAGAGAGTATGAAGTGAACTATGCATGCATGTCAGCAGAGGACTTAAATCATCTCGTGGAAAGATATTAGAACTAACACATTTCTATCTGTGGTTTATTTACCACTTTTGTAACTTGACTGTATCTTCAATGTGGGAGCTTTTCAGGAGGCATAATACTGCAATTCATGTAGAAATTTTTGCCAGCATTTGGAGGAAGTTGTTGTTCTTGATTTACTAACTGGCTGGGGCAGTACTAACCTTGTACAAGTTGACCATTTAAAATCACAGGGCTACACATGACTAAGCACCACTACTTTCTACTAAGCTGACAAATCTGGTCATCTACATATTAAATAAAATGCAGAGGCTCATACCCAGAATACTTTCAGCAGTTGCAGCAATAAGATTTGAACTAGAAATATTGTACTTTTCTGTATTTTTGGCTCAATTACTTGTTTCCAGGAGCACAAAAACAACAACAAAGAAAATATATTTATCTTACAGAAGCCTCTTTTGTGCTGTGCAAACACATTTTTTCCCATCCTTTCTGGATATATAGAGAATGATCAGTCGCAAGCTCGTCCATGTACAATCATTTGCAGGATCAGCCACAGATGTTATGTTCCCTGCCCTAAAGAGATCAGAATGAAATTCACAGGAGTTTTGTCACTGACCTCTGAGAGACCAGAATGAAGTCAAAGAAATTCTTGTCCTACAACTATCTCATATGCAGTAGAAATACAAAGTAGCAGTTGAAACAAAACTAAAATCATTATCTAAACAAACTAAAATGGCCCAGATTGGTCTGATGTTGGGGGAGTGTTCATTTAAAGCTAATTCTATAAACTTTGACCTTGGTCACAGACTCTGTGGTACTGATTCTACTAAAAGGCTCCTTCCCAACCAATCTGTTCATTCTGACTTAGCTAATGTATTTATGACACCAGTATTTGAGGATCTGCACGAGATTTATAGCCTACCACAGCGCGAACTCTTCCCAGTAGTCTTCATTACTTTCAGAAAAACAGGGAATGTGATGACCATGTTTATTGTTATAACGTTTTTTCCTTTGAACTAATCAAATATGGCTTAAACAACTCACTGAGAAGACAAAATATTCACAAAAGCTCTAGAAGACAGTAATTATTGGTGGAAGTATCAGAAATGTGCAGCTTTCCCAGCAGCAGAAAAAGCCTGTCTCATTTCTGCAAAACAAAAAGAAAAAACACCACCCAAAACTGACACTGAACAACATTTCTGTCATTTATAAATGTCCACAGTGTCACTCAGAAAACAGATAACTACTGTACAGTGAATTAAGATCCTTAGTCCAGCTGGTCCATTTTTTCTCAGCTTTAAAAAACATTTCCAAAAATACAAAGCATTTTTAATGGATTTCAATGGCCTCTTTCTTCTTTTACATAAAAATCACTCAGAAGAAGGATGTTTTCTTAAAAACAATCTGCTATCCAGGTCCACCCTCCCAGGCATGTCCCTTGGAGCCGTTCCCAAACTATCCCCAAAGCACTATCGTTTCAGCAACTGGACTGAAAACTTCTTTTAATTGTTTGAGATCCTGCAGGCTTCTATCTGAGAACAAAGCATGCACATAAAGCACATTCTATGGCCATGATTCAAGTTCTTTTGAAAATAAATGATATATTGAAACAATGCTATGTTATATAATGCAGCCTATCTGACACTGGATACTCAGCATTACACCAAAGCGTAGCCAAGTTCATTTCCCACCCCTGCAATTGGACATACTAGAAGCGCAATAAAACTTACATAAAGCAACTTTTTCATTATGTGGAACCTAAAGCATTCAGTTGAAATTTGAAGAGACTTTACCATGAAGAAGGAAAGATAAAGCCTGTTTAGCAACAGACAAAATAATTAATCCAAAACAAAAGTCTATTTGATGGCTGGTAGTAATACATTTTATGATGACAAGAACAAGAGAGTATCTAATGAAGCTCAAAAGCAATATATTTAAAGCTGACAGAAGGAAGTACTCTAGCACAATGCCAAATTAACCTGCAGTCTCATTACCAAAACATACCACTGAGGTCAAGAGCTTAGTAGGATTCACTAAAAGAATTAGAAATTATATGCCTAATGAGGAACTTCATATACACATCAGACACGATTTCTGAGAACCCATTATAAAAAGAGACAGTTTCTTTCATGGACTGGTTACTCTTTAATTGCTGTTTCTGAAGATTTTATAATCTTATACATCTGAGCTTGAAATCAGGACTCAACAACTTGTAGAGCCACTGACTTTAGTGGAGTAGGCTGCTTATCTCTGGCAAGGGGCAAAATATTGAAGAAATTGCACAAACACTCTGATTTACAGCATGATGATCTAAATTCTTCCAATCAAACCAGTAAAAGCCAGAATGTAAATGCTTTCAGAGAACTTTAAAATTGCTTAACTAAATGTAAATTTGCTAGTAAATTAGAGAATCAAGCTAAATAAATTTAAACAATCTCTAAATGACTGTGTATTTATAAAGACACAGAATTTCTTCCACATGGCCCTTAAAAAACAGTACACCTCTTCCCTCATTTATCCCTTCTTAGCTCTTATATCTACCAATCTACAGTCCAAATGGCTCAGCTATTACATAAACTTGGTGACAATTGATTTCGTAATTTAAAGCAAAGGTTTGGGCTGTTCTTTTTTTATTTTTTCTCAGAGTTGGCATGCATTTCCCAGGCAGTATAGAGAACTTCACATTTATTAAATTAAGCCTTGGGCTTTCAGAAGACTTTACAAAAGGTTATGTTTGTAATCTTCAGTGTTTATTTTACTATGAAACCAACACATTCAGCAATAAGTCAGATTTATTGTGAAAATAAACACATTAGGACCTTATAAATAGCTGTTAGAAAAGTTCCGTATGGTCTGCCAAAAGCCCCAAATGATTGGTTCATGAACTTTTCCTCTGTATGCTCTAATGCCTTGAAAAAATTGTTTATTTTTGACTGGTTATGAATAGATGAGGATTATATTTCATCTATAGTCTCCATTAAAGTATCAGGATTTAGAAAACTTCCAAACTTTTAAGAAACTCATATTAAAAAAAATAAACTGTTGACAGGCGATATACATAATGGAATGGCACAGTGGAGTGTTATTTTAAAGCTGCCTTTGCACAATGGGTTTCTCAATTTACCTGATTATATCCTCTAAAAAGAAAGAAATAAATTGTTGCCTAACAACACTGGAAAACTTCAATGTTTATCTAAATGCCAATAGCAATTGATGCAGCATAGGTTAATGCAAATAACTGTTTCTGCTTCATCAAGGAGGATCTTATATTGTCTTCTACCTGCAGCAGATAAGCTTTTACAAACTTAGGAGTCTTTTGGTGAGAGGTTGGACACATATCAAGCTGCACATGATCCCTGAATCCTTTGGTATGGAATGCCCCTACGAATTTGCTCCCTGGGAATGACAATGCTTTCCCCAGTATCAAAAAGTCAGCTTTGATTTCCAAATCACTTCCAGCAGATGGTCTGCACACACAGACCAAGATGCTAACTCCTAAAACCAGGATGGAGAGCTGTTCCTCTAAAATGGAGCCATCTTTCTACAACTGTGCAGAATGACCAAAGTCCTCATCCTCAAACTTGAAAAGAATACCTTTAAAATTACATTCCACAGTTTCTGTGAGTATGAAACCAGCTGTCACAATTTAAATAAAAAGCATATCTGGGTGGACACCATATTAGGGAAAGGTTTTTCAGCAGTGTTAATACAGTAATAACAGGGAGGGCCAAAAAACATCTTCATTTTATGAAAACTAGAGGCTTGGATTTATTTTCTCATTCAACACTAGAAAGAGAAATCAGGTTCTCAATGTTTCTGAAGGAAACAGGAGAGATAGAGAATAATTGGGAGCCCAGCAGGCAACATAAGCCTTGTGACAGGGAACAGCCACTGCTGCCCAATGTGGAGCAAACATTCAAATCCAGCACTTCCCTGGCCCCAGCAAATACCTTGTCAGCTTTAGTTCTCAAATCTGATCCTTTTTTAAATGAATAAAATGAATGCTATTTGCATCAGACTGATTCAACACAAAACTGCCAAGTCACTTACCTTAGGTACAGCAGTGATCCCATGTAAATCCAGCCATCCCCCCACTGAAAGTGTCACCAATGCATTTATACAAAAATTTTCAGTTTTGAATTACAGAAAATAGCCCTTTCCCAGTTTTGAAAACAGATGTAGGACTCTAATGTCACCTGATATCCATCAGAAATAAAACGGCATTCCAACTATGAAAAAAACCATGCAGCAGAATTCCTCTTAAGTGAGCAGAACTACCCCCTCCTAAGTAAAAGGTTTTTTGTTGTTGTTGTTTGGTTACTTTTACATGCTACAGCAGATGTAGCACATTTTGTATTAGTTTCTACTTGAATGAATAATGGAGACATGAGCACTTGTATAAACAAGGAAAGGTATTTAATGAACATATTGTACATACTAAAGAGCCTGCTTTCTGTTGGAAGAGTGTAGAATGCATTCTTCCAAGTGCATGAAAATCCCATATTAATGATGCATGAGCTTTCTGTGAACTGGGCCAGGCATAAACTGTCAATTGCATTTAAAACACTGACTCAAACCTGCTAATTGTTCATTTTAACATTTAAATATATATAAATATATCCTCCTCCCCCTGAAAACAGAAGATATCTAAAATGATGGTATTATTTTTACATAGTTTTTCATTAGAGATCATTTGTTTGTATTTCTATTTTTAAAATTCAAGCCTGCTTCTCCCAGATGAATGTGCTCCTCTAGAACTGCAATTTGTTTCATTGTGCTTTCATTCATTTTCATTCCCTTCATGAGCGACAGTGACATTTGAAAAACCAAAAGAAGAGGACAAAGTAGTTGGAACCTTATATTTACAGTGTATTTATAGCATCTGGCACGTTGAACACAGTTTTCTGAAAGATATTATTAGATCTGTCAGTGAGTGTCCTGGTGCTTTTTCAGGACTATGGGTTCAATCTAAGAAGGCAAGCGCTGAGGCTTTAAATACCTGACTGCAGTCAGAGGCTTGAGTGAAGCACTTTGGTTTCCTATGCAATAGGAGCACAAAACCTACCAGACAGGACGAGACTAAAAGTCCATCCAGCCAAGAGTCCTGTATCCAACTGCGGTCAGCAGAGGAAACTCATAATAAATCCTTATCAGGAACACTGACGCCTCCCTCATGTACTCCCCGAGCTTTGCGCTGGATGTACCACATGTATTTCATCATCATTTACTCATCTAGAGGAGACAGCGCATGCTGATACAGGGATTATACAGACAGCATGCTGACATGATAGAACAGAGCTGGCTGATACAATGGGAGGTTGCCATGACTTTTCCCATGGTTGCTTGGAGGTCAGAAGTATGGCAGGAAGCACAGTAGGTAAGAGCTACTTTGTCCCACTGAAATGGTCATGAGTATTTCAGACCCCTCATATGCATGCAGCTGTGCAAAGAACTTCTTCAGCTCTGGAGCACTGGGTTCACTGATAAAAGGGAGGCTGTATCAGTTTTGAAGAAGGCATTATTCGCAACCTATTGCCATGGATACTAAAAACAGTGACATAAATTTTGGCTTAGTAGTTTGAGACCAGCAAGTCAAACAGCACGTGTTGTGTTGACAGATATTTGGGTGACAATGACTTCTGGATTTTAATCAGAGTGATTAAAAGCTGAGGAAATACTAGAATTCACAGCTGGCATTCCCAAACTGTGCAAGATCTTTCCAAAGTGCTCCCACAGTGTGAAAATACTTCGGTTAATCAGAAATAGAACCACTTATTCTTACAAAAACTTTCCTTCACACAGGACTGCAGGGAAGGTACTTCCCCTACTCGTGGCCTTTAATGCACAGCTTTTCTCAGAGGAAGGGTGGTGACAGTGATGTTCTCTCCCTTCTACTTTAGCAAACCCACACCTATTTCCGATAGGTAAAATCTCAACTGTTATCAACCTTCCACATATGCTCCTAAAGCAAGTACTTGGTATCATTCTTATGGACTTTCTCAATCCCTGGCATTGAAGCTTTCTAACCCAGGATTAAACAACTCTCCATCAAATTAACAAATAAATTAGTCACAACTATACTGGTGATGAATTCAACAGCATTTCCTGGCTTGCACACAACCACAAACTGAAGTCTTCAGGTTATAAATTGGTTTTGTCAGGTAAAAGAATACCTCTAAAACCAGAAGGAAAAAAAAAAAAAGCTCAGAGATAACTCAGCAGTATTTTTTTTTTCCTTTTTAGCAAAGTACGTGGCAAGTACATTTACCTCAGGGCAGACTCTCCACCAATCGGCTGAACAGCTCCACATTTCGTAAGTCTTCAAAAGAAGATGTTACAGAATTCGTAATTTATACACTTTATCATCTGCCAAGCTCTCACTGTAGACAATTCAAACTTCAATATTAAACCTAGCTCTAATCTGGTTAATGAAAACATTTATGAAAAAGCCAAGCAAAAAATTGCTAGATATCCCCCAACAATATGCATACCCAGATGAGAAAGTACCATCAAAAATATATATACTGAGAGCTGTTATTGAATTTAAATAGAACTATAAAAACAGAAAATAAATAAAAATTGTCTATACTTCTAAATACTTTCTTAAGATGTGAAACTGTTGACTAGCTACTTGACCAAACAGTTCAGTAAGGTGGCATTTGCCTTACCCGTCACTTAAGAGACTACTGAAAACCTACCTGTTCAAACAAATTTCACAAATTCAAAAAGCTCCCGTATCTCACTTCTGACAGACAAGTTGGTAGGATAGAAAAGCCTTTGATTTAACATCTTGGTTTTCATGCTTGCATATAACAAACTTGGTTTGGGAAAACTTATGCTTACCTAATACAACACATGATGAGGAAAACAGAGTAACCAGAGATCCCAGCACTGCAACACTCTCATTATGATTTCTTATGCACAGGGCTTTTCTGTTTCTTTGTAACCACACTGTTCATTACTTTTGTGCAGACACATGTGCATCTATTTTAAGATCTATAAACACAAAGTATTTTAACAGCAACCGTGTAACAGTTATTACTCTGACCTAGAAACAGAAGCAAATAGGTTGATCACAATAAATTATTTTTGTTTAATACAGATGTTTTATTGGAAGGAGTAAGCTTCAGTGCCTCAGTCACGCAGCAGCAATGTGTAGGGAACAAATTGCTAGAGGCCAACTAATTAAACAGTTATGAAGGGACAACGTGACCTTTTATTTTCCAAGTAATAATAATTACTTTTGAAAAGAATGAATAATAATCTAATTATATACAAATATATAGAAAATATGATAAATTATACATACTTTGCTGGGATAGATGAGCAGCAGAAGTGCTTTTAATTTTACACTGCTGTCTTTCACAGCCAATTATGGGCTCTCAGCTGAGAGTGAGAGACCATCATCATTAACTGAATCCAATTTCACATTGATAAAATTGATCCTATTAAAATAAACTACTGGCACAACAAGCAACTTTCATTGTTCCTTTCCAATCAGCCATGAGGGAAATGGGAAGGAGGCTCAATCTACTTCTACTTTAATCAATAAGCTCTTTAAATGGCATTCACCATGTTCTGCACTGACGCTGCCCTCTGAAGAACCATTCTGCAGTTTTAGGCAACCAGAGGGCAAAAGGAAGCCAGTAACTTTCGTTCACTGCAGAGCTGTATGCCTTTTCTGCGCACCATCTACTTAGATCTCATCAACATGAGCACTGACCAGATATAAGTAAAATAGTTTATATGCCTCAAAGTTCTACATAAACAGTGAAAATAGTAGACGTGTTCTGGTCAAACGTACCAGTAATGTCAGAACAGATTTTAAACTTCAGCTAGTTAGGAGACACTAAAGGCTAAATATTGATTGACAAGAAAGTATTAAATGGAAATGTTTTCATTGGCATCATCTCATCTCTATGAGCTCAGCAACCTTCAGTCATGCGCTTATAAACAGTAACTCTACTGAGTCTGAAACCCTAGCAAGCTGCAGATATAGACTGTATCAGCACAAGAAAGTAGTTTACTCAGCTGCTCCCTTTAGTGGCTCTGCCTAGGGAAGTGCAATTTAAGGCTTGGACTTCTTTTCTAGAATTTTTACATGTTAGAACAGTACATCTGAGTGCAGTACATCCCTTTCAAGAGCTAGCTGTCTAAAACAAAAGTCTATGCTACCAAATGAAAGAGCAGTTTTATATACGCGCAGCATCTCAATTTTACTTAATTTAAAAGAACCAACCCAGTTATTCTACAATGTAAAACTGAAAATCTACATATCAAGTTTGACATGCATCTAAAGAGTAGTTAGTTGGTGTTTTCACAATGAAACTAGTAAAAAGTACCAAAAGTATTCAAAGCATTGTGGTTCCAGGCATTTTTTGAAGGCTTACATAAAAGACAGGGTTACACCCCGCAGACCTCTGAAATTTGTACAGATGTTCTTACTTCTTTCTATTTAATCAGGCCATGCCTATTACTTACCAGAAAAGATAATTCGAGAGAAAGTATTTTCATGCTTTAATCACATTATCTGAATTCCAAATAAATTGCTACCTTTAGGCACTACTTTTAGTCACAGGCAGCAGAGCTGCTTGGCTTTTCTTTCCTACTTTAATATTATCCAATCACATGTAATAAAATACTGATTTATGAGTAAAATTAATAGATAACAAACAAAATATAATGCAATGATGTGAAAAAACAAATATATTTAAATCAGTACAAAGTTAAATACAAAACTTTAAAAAGGCAATAAAGAGTGGACATTTGGTACGTCTAATACAATGCCTACTGTTGTCACAGGTATTGTGACATAGCTGTATCACCCTATTCACAGATATTTACAAATATTACTGTTATTTTTTCATTAAAAACCATTTTTTTCATTAAAAACCATCATTTTAGACAGCAGAAAGATAGTATTTCTTTCTCCCTCTGAACAATGACATTGTGCACAGTTAACTGACATGCTTAGGATTATACTATAACTATTAATCAAAGTAAAACACTGGAAAAGGTTTCTCTGTTTCCTTTTTCTCCTTTCAATTGCGGCTGAACATGACTTAGACAAAGCCAAGACATCTGTGGCATTCAGTGCAGGAAGCAACACTGCCCCTCATCTTGACCTTTTTTCTCTCTGCTATATTTACAGAAGGAACAAATTACAACTAAAATTAATTTTTTGGTTTAGAAAAAACAAAGGCAAATTTTAAATCAGAAGTGTAAAATGTGTGGTATGGATGAAAATCTGTGGTAGTGGCAAAACTACTATTTAGGCAAGTTTTTAATAAGGAGCAAATGCAAAGCATGTTACATAAACTGTTGGAGTGTGTACTTCTTCATATTACCTGAAAACCAAAGTGCTGAAGGTTATTAAGAACCAAGATGCAGAAAACATAACTATCTCATGTAGAAGGCTGCATATAGAAAAATTAGCAGCTGCCATTCAGTTTGTCTGAAAACATGCAGGCATAAAATCATTATGAAAAATGAAAGGAATTAAATCCAGATTTCAAAAAGAGGAGCAGGGTGGAAGTGAAGGAAGAGTTTTCTAAGTAGAAGACTGTCCAGGAGGAGACGGCAAATGAGCATTATCCAGGTAGTAATAGGTTGCAAACTGTCAATGTGTTACATCAGCGAGACACAAAAAGCCTGAATCATGGCTAGAAGATGAAAATTCAATGGCTGCATTGCCATGCAGCGTAAAAAATTTATATCTGTCACTAACAGGAAATGGAATACAAAGTTGACATAAAGTGTCAAAGGTCAGGAAACACAAATCAGTCCAATACTGCTTTTGCCATATTTTCCATATTACATACTATCAAGAATTATTTCCCACAGAGTTTTTCTTTTTTACAGTAACATTCCATGCACACACGATTTCCTACCCCAAAAGCTAAAATTTTGCTTGTCACCATGGAAAACCTGTCACCTAAGCCACCTCAATAAGCTTAGTGCTAGTGAATGGCAAAAAACTAAATGTTTCAAACTCTTTGAGCTATTGTAAATAGAGCATAGCTCCAGAATAAATTTATAACTCTGTTTTTTTCAATGTAGCTGCCCTCAATGCACATACATGAGGTGCACTGCCACACCAAGTACCATATTTAAGGCTTCCTTCTACAGAACTTATTTCTCACTGAGTACTCAGGAATACAAATGGTTGTTGAAAATTTCATCAAGGTAATAGAGGAAAACAGAAGGCAAAGAAGAAACGCATCAATTATTTTAGCTTTTCAGGAAAAAAAAAAACAAACAAACAGAGCCATGCAACATGATTATGGCAGTCCCATAAATCAACACACATAAAACAAAATACTGACTGAATTTTGCATATTTGGGAAAAAAAGCCACAAATCACTTCTTACATTTTCTATGTTGACATTGATTTAACTTGTAAAAGCAATAATGCCCATAAAACTAACCACTGCATTGTCTTCCCCTACTATGTCTTTAGAGTATTAAGAGATTAATTCTATATAAACACAATTATGTTATTTTTTTCAAAGCAATCTTCTTAACTAGTATCAAGAGCATGTTCCAACACAAGCTTTTTAAGGGAGTAGTTAACGACGCATCTCCACTGTTTTACCACTCTGTGTGCATGCACACCACAGAAAAAACTGTCCCCGACCCTGCACCTTAACTAGTAACCTACTTGCTTTTCTCCCATTTGCACTGAGACATAAAACATAGTCAAACCACCATGAGTATTCAAGACTAACTATGATCCCGCATAAATCAGCTGAAATACTTACTTAATGTAGGAAACTCCTGTATTTTTAAACTTACAGTATTAAATTGTGTGGCAAACTACAGGAAGTAAATCCTGAAAAACTGTATACAAATTTTTGGAAAACACCAGAAATTCTATTCCATATGAATAAAAGAGATGAATGAAAAAGAGAGGCAAAATGTGAAAAAATTTAAAAATGGAAGCTTGGTCGCACTAGATTTCCTGGGCAAGCATTTATTAGAATTGAAAGACTCGCTATCAAGCAACATCATCTCTAAGAAAAGATGAGTTTGAATAGGTTCCTACATCTCATCCTTTTCCTGTAAATATCCATGTGACTACCATGGGTCATCAAATTCAGTACAGTCTCTAATCCAGGGCAAAGGGGACTGCAGAGTCGACGTGACAGGAAAGTTTGCTTAGTAAGTGAGATAATGTACATTTAATATAGAGAAATCCAATTCCATCAAGTCAGAAGCGTTGCTGCTCAGATGTCTTTGCAATGTCCTTCCCTGGCTTTCAAAAAGACAGAGAAGCCCACATGCAGTACTGTACTTACTCCTATGTGTATTTGCTTTGTTGCCATTCATGTAAAAATTTATCTCTGAATCACATTTCTGAGTGGTTCCAGGTCCAGCAATGATCCCACACACATTCTGAGCTCCAGCTTTGTGCCACATGAAACTGTGATGCTGCTTCTGAACTCACAGCTGTCAAAGCCATATAGCTACACACGTAAACTCTCTGCTCTGCTCAAACTAATACATATTACAGAAAGAATTCTGCAACTCAGATTATCTACTCATGGAAAAACAAGAGCAGTCCACACTTAAAGGGAAGAGCATTTTCAGGGATCGGCAAAATACAGGAGTCCCAAGGAAGGTAAAAAGCTTAGTTCACAAAAGTCTCGCCAAAAAAAAAAAAAAAGTTAAAATGGAAAGACTAAAATACAGAAACAACTCTTTTCTCACTTACTTAAACATTCATAGTATTCACCTGAAGCAGTACTTTCAGGAAATCCAGAAAGCAGAATGTATCCTTTATGTTAAAAGCAACACTTTCCATTATACATAAGACCCCAGTCCAGAGAACAGGGTGATTGCTACAGTCATGCCATTTCAATATAGTAGTGGGGAACCTACCTTAAAGCAATGATTGGTGCCTTTTTTTTCCACGTAGGCTTGTGAAAAACACTAGTCAGTTTCCCTAAAATGACATTTTTTCTTAGAGACAGCTTTCTCAAAGGAAGAAAGTACATCCCATAGAAAAGGAGTTATTCCTTTAATGAACAGAAGGTGGAGAGTATCCCCCCCGCCCCGTAAGAAGGTAACGTGACAGATTTCATAAATTGAGGAAATCTGTTTTCCCATATAAAATCCTATTAATGATAAATTAACTTATATAACCAAGGCTGTCTCAATAAACTTTCCAATTATATATTAGACATGTTCTTTGAGACTGACATCATTAATACCAATGAAAATTAATGGGAATTCCACGATGCTCTTTAGCGCATCAACAGAAGACATTCCCCAAGGGAGTTATTGAGGAATACTTACATTTAGCAGTAAAAGAAAATGGTTAGAAAAAAGCTAGCACTTCAGCAGTCCTTATTAATACTAGAAGTTCATTTTTCGTTAAAGATCTTGCAGAAGAAAGGCAAAGGATATTTTTTTATTTGATAACATGGCAACTATAAATCTGATTTGGAATATATGATTCTAGGAGGCTAAAACCAAAATGCAATCAGAAAACAGAAGATGATAGAGAGTGCTTCAGTGAACAATGCTTTCCCGTGGTTTGAGTACAGCTGGAGTGGAAGAATCTTTCAGCAGCTTTAAAACTGAATCTGCATTACAATCATCACTCTGTTAACGACTGTAGGGAAACAGCCACACACTTGTTCACATTTGAGATTCTTCCTAGAGACTTTTTCCTTCCTTCTCTTTCTTTCCTAATATAGGAAAGATTCTGTTCTCCATTACTTCCAAATTAAATTTGACTAGTAAAACACAGAATATGGGGCAAAAGATCCTGCAGTGAAAAATATATCCAAAGTGGTAACTTCAACAATATGTGAAGTAATACCAGCAGTTTTCTCCATTTTCCAACTGTAAAATGTTCATTATATGTGATCAGTTAATTCTCCCCTGGGACTTCAGTAAGAAGATGAGGGTGTTGAGGGGTCCGAGAAGGTGGCTGGGAGCACAAAGAAAATACTCATACACTTTTCCACGCCCTGTATTCCCATGTGCTTCCCAACTACATTCTTTTATGAGTCTGTATATATAGCTAGGACTAATTTAAAATTCCTCACTTAGCCAATGCATTCTTGCCTGAGTGGTACACAGCTGCTTCAGTCATTCAGAATATTTCGCGGGAGGTTGAATTTGCTTACAAGTGGACATCTTCCCTGATGTCTGCTAAAAATTAGCCCGAGTGCAAATAAAGGGAGTTTTATTGCATTATGTTTGGTGAGCTTCCTTGTGAGAAAATGCTCAAGAAAAAAAAAGGGAAAATTAGCTCAACAGTAATGCCATTTTGAGAGTACGTACTTCTGGGAATTGTATTTGCGACCTTAGTAATGAACAGCAGTCTTTGTCAGTGAAAATCTCACTTCTATTGGGAAACCAGGGAAGGGAAAATGGTAGGCAGGTGTATTTTATCTATAAAACCATAGTCTCCTAAGTATCCACAGACACTGCCATACAACATTAACACACTGTATTATATATATGACTTTATACATTATTTACATAATGTATTATATTACTAGTATTATGTGTATTACTGTAACACATGTGTAACTGAAAGCTGTAGCCAAGTGTTCTTAGCATTCATATAATCAAAATTTATGTAATAAGCTTTAAAAAATATATTTGCTTGCAATGTTTTGAACAGTTAAACAGCTGCTTGAATGGGAAAACATGTAACTTCCGGCTATAGTGGTGCATTTTAACTAAACAAATTCCTGATTTTATTTCCTTGAATTCAGAGCACCACAAATACACTTACAAAAAAAAATAAAAATCCAGAGCTAATTAGTTTTTAAGACAGAGTGTTATTTTAAATTTCCACCTTATCAAACTGCATTGCAATAAGAGCATATACAAAGATGAGAAACTATTTAGGTCAGTTCACCGTCCAAATACCTTTTTGAAAAGACAACAGAAGTACTCAATATCACCAACTGATATCAGCATAGCTCTGCGGCTTATAACTAAATAAAAACCACCAGACTTAAAGCCACCACGGAGCTGAAAATATTTAGAACTACAACTGTAGCATGCTATAGGGAAGGATTTCACAAGCTTTCTATCCTTACTGCAGACAGCTCGTACATTAAACATTTGATGATGTGAGAAAAACAAAACGCACTGTCTGTGCAAAAACCTTCTGTATAGCATAGCAACAAAAATAAATATTTCATTGAAAAACCCTCAAACCTGTAAGGGAAGCTACTTTTACTACTTCTACAGTATCAACTTTATCTTCTGGGTGGCCACGTATGCAGTAGGCAAAAGAAAGTGAAGTTTCGCAAAAAAAGAAACTTCTTCATTCCTTTATGTTGGACTACATGGAATACTAAATCTTCCCTGAAAATCTGGGTTATATTTCAGTATCTAGTAAAACACTGTATGCAACCTGGCACAACACACACCCAAGAGGGTTTGTCACACACCAAACTCAATTTCAAAACTAAATTTCAAAACATTTAAAAGACAACCTACTGACATATGACAAATTTCCACAGACAGCAGCAGCTGCATGGCCTAGTGCTGTTGCCACTATTAACCTCAGTTGCAATTTGATGGCTGAATTAAATCATCTGCCAGCAGTTCCAGCTGGCATAATACATTACTACGTGGTGTCATGCTGTTTATCTATGGTCAGTGTTGTGACATGCTGAGCTCCATGTGTTTATCCTCTTTTTACAGATAAAGCATAAATCCTGGAACTTCATGCAAAGTACTGATATCTTTAATGCATAGCCATTCCGGGCCTTATCAGCTCTAGTGCTACATGAATTTCATCAAAATAAACTTATAAACAAATTAAATTCTCTCATCTCTGCACACCATGGTACCATACATAACAAGACTTGGGAAAAGGATGGTGCAAGGATACAGCTAAATGGCACCTTGGGGGCAAAGAAAGTTTTGTGTATTCATATTTCCTGGCTTTTAGGTTACTCAAAGACCTGAAACAGTCCCTAGAAGATTAGTGCAAACTCAGGGTAACCTCTTGCAAGCTATTTTCGGATGGCACCTAATCGTGACTGTACAAAGAATCATAGAACAGTTAGGGCTGGAAAGAACCTTAAGATCACCTAGTTCCAATGCACAAAGATGTACAATCCCATCCCACCTCCAGCCTCCATGTGTCCTGGATTCTACGTGTTATTCAAAGACACAAATTGTCTGTTACCAAACAGAATACAGTTTGATTAGAGACAAACATACATGTAAAGTAACAGTTTGTTACTTTGCTAATGCCCACCCTTTTAAAGAAAAGGTTCCCACCTTAGGGTCCACAGGCACAAGTAATCCACTGCTGGTGCCCTGTTCTGTGAGGTGGATACTTACAGAGGGATCAGGCCACAGACCCCCTACTCCTACAGTCACACTAAACAAAAAAGAAAAACTACCCTGTTTCATCATTTAATAGATATCTCCTGTACCAGAAATGGAAGAACTGTAAGCTGCGGTGTATTCATAAATTGTATGGCTCCAAATACTATATTTATTTCTAACACACTAAGCTTGAAACTGTATACATCTGACTTCAAGATTTTAAGAGTAGTGATAGAGGAGCAACTCTATTGTCAAGGCTCATTTTGAGATGCTGGGAATACACACAGTGGTATTTTTGCAAATAACTTGTTATTTGAGAAAAGAAAACCTGTTTCTTGTTCTCTTCAGAGCTAAAAATAAAGCTTATTGGTTGGGGTTTTTTTACATTTCATTGTACGATATAGCCATCTTGACAAATGCTGTTATGTTTATTACTGCGAAACCTTATCTAAGAAAAATAAAACAAAACCACCACAAACTAAAATGTTTCTTGTTACACTTCAAAGTGTATTAATTTCTCTATTCAGTTTCCTTTCCTTAAAAATAGAACCCTATTTTAAGGTGAATATCTTTTCAAAATGTAGACAATGAAGCAAGGACAACCTTCCTGAGCAAAGCAAATTGATAAAAAGTATGGGACTTTATACAGTCCTATGGCTGTTCACTGCATTCCCCACAAAGATATAGAAACAAGAAAGAGAACCTTTTCATCAGTTTTATACTAAACTCACAGCTAAGCCACATTGAGCAGGTTTTGAGAATTTCCTGCAAGATTAGCTTTTTACATGTACACTATTTTTAATGGCAGTGACCTTTATTATTTCCAATAGTGAATCAAAGCAAGGAGGTTGTTACCCGCAGTCCCATGTGGAGGCAACAAGAAGCATCCTCACCTCTGCCATTTCTCTGATCTCTCAGGATGTGACTAGACTCGCTGCTTTTGCCAGCTCTGAGGCTGGCTCCTCCTTAAGTACAGCAGCAACTATAACAAAACTTTGTAACGTTACTAACTAGCTCCACCACAACACACGGCTTGATCACTTCTAAAAGGTTCCCTCTTTGCAGTTACAATAATTCTCTTCCAAGTTGTTCCTCAACTTGTACCAAAAGCACAGAATAATCAAGAAACAAACTCTTTACATGCTTTTCTGAAATCAAAATGGGTTTTAAATGGAGTTTTGGTTTTGCCATGTGAGGGTTTTTTGGGAGGAAAGGGGAGATGTCTTTCAATTAACGTGAATGAGAGCCGGTCCAGAGCAAGCAAAATGTGTAAGGAATGCAGAACGGAGCCCCTGAGGTATTTGGGGGATGGTGAGGGAAAAAAAATTAAAAGTAACTGAGGTGCCTCTGTTAAAACCATCTACTTTGTACGCACATGAACATTACCTTATTAAAGATTCATAAGGACTTTATAGTTTGAATGCACATGTGGCCAGTGTTACAGTTCAATACCCAGAACTCTTAAAAAGGAATAAAAGAAGAGAGAAGACACTTCACTCTTTTAAACTGACTGACTCCATTTTCATGAGAGATAGAAGCCTCCTTTTTTGAACACCAAAGCACAGTTGCTGCAAAAGCCTGCCATTCTAACAAAGGTCTGAACAGATGAAAAACAAATCAGTATTTCTGTTGCAATTCATATTCACAACTGCTGCCCATTTCCTACTTCTGAATTTCTGCATTTTCTTGCCCCAGCAAAAGATGAAACCATGCCCCTTAGTCACAAAACTTTTCTGCAATCACCCAGCTGTCAGCAGCATCCTCAATGGCTCTTTAGCTGCTAAGGACAGTAAGGCAAGAAGAGCAGAAAAAGGATTAGGGAAGGGAAAGAGCCCTCCCCATATGAAGTTGAAAGTTCAAACACAGAAAGCTCAGCATTGGATTTCTGTAGGTCAGCCTAGGATAATTACAACTTCAGTAGGATCTACCCGCTGTTTAAGGATGCATGGATATTTTCTTTGGTATAATGTTTTGTGGCGCAGGTTATACGCTACTTCTACTATGGCCTGTTGTGTTTCAAGGGTGGAGACACCTCTTTAAGAGCAGACATAATGGGGATGTGTCTCACAAGCTGGGTAATGTTGATGACTCCTGTCCTATTATTTTATTTTCACTGGAAAGGTGAAAAGTTTTCTGCTGCTCTTTTCCTTGTCATTTTCTTCTGTGGTCCAAATGACCCATTTGACTTTACAGGAGTTCCTTTATTTTTCTCTTAGCCAAAAATCTATCTGGTAAAAAGCAATGACTTTAGACAAAAGACAGACAGGCATAAGCAAGCTCTCAGCAAACTACCCAAGCTTGTACTGGGGACTAAGGGAGGACCAAGTTACATGTCATTAGACCTCTGGCATAGTTGCGCAAAAGAAGTTTTGCAAGAAAGCCAGTAACTAAGAGCTGCCCTGCAGAGGGGTTAAAATTGTCAACTTGATTTTTTTGCTTCCCTAAGACACTCCTAAATATTTTTTCCCAATGCAACGCAGACCATCACTCATCAGCCAGACCCTCCCTTCAGTGCCCTGCAATGCAATCTGAAGCATATTACTTTCAAGCAATGTGAATTACTTCCTCCTCTGCTGTGTGGAGCGTGCGGCTCCCTCTGCACTATTCACCATTCATTCTAGCAATGAGGAGCCCAAAACAAACTTGTAAACACAGGTTTCCAGCACTGTACTAGGCCAGGCCCAGTCAGCCCACTCAGGTAAGGCCACATGCCTATGGCTTAAGCAGATTTAGAGCAATGAATTTTTTTCCTTTTTTTCCAGCAGCTCTTTGGTACCCTCTATTTCAGTGTGTTGCTATCAGCATCCCATCACTCATTCGCAGGTGTCCTGCACTTACATCTTTCCAAGCTCTCTCTACTGTGGTACCAAACTAAATTTTCCATTCCTGCTCTTTCCATCTTGATTTTTATTTAATCTCACACTCAATTTCTCTTGCTGCTATTTTTATCTTCTCTTTTACCCTTTCCACTAATCTTTTTAAAAGCAGAGGCCATAGTCAGAGTGCTTTAAGGCTTAATAACAACATTACCATCTACGAAGATCACCTTCATCTCCAGGTCAGTTGAGCATGCACGGTTCCCTGATAATGGTTAATGTGCTATTTGGCTTAGTGCTGTGACTCTTCAGCGCAGGTAAGAAGTTTAAAAAGTATTGCCCTGCACTCATCCAGGACAGGTAAACCCCTGATAAAACAGGCAGCCTTCCCATACATTAATTTCCAATTCTGTCCACCTTCTTGTAATAATAAATCCAATGCCCTATATATCCAAGTCCCTCTGTTATTAAAATATTTGGTGTTCTCTGTTTGACTTTCATGCCCCAAAATTATTTGGCACTAGAATTCTCTATACCCCAAGATAATTATCTCACTCTTTTCCTCAGGAAGACAGAGTATTTTTGTAGTGACTGACCACATCTTTACCATGTCAGGCTTAGTTAGAGATTAATTATGGGTAATACTATTCTGCCTATGAATTTTCATGCTCACAATATCTTACAGCTATGTTAAGAGAAACAGATTAGACCACATACGTACAATAAGTGTCAGTCACAAAAGCATGCAACTTAGATGGTAGCAGCAACAAACTTTTAGGAAGACAGGCAAAATGTAAATTTATCGATGTAAGTTTGTTCAATGGTATTCCTTAAACTCTGACTCAGTAAAAGCGTACTTTGTTATACATTCTTGTCATTATAGCATGTTTATTATTAAGTATTCTGCAGGATTATACAAAATCTATTCATATGCTTATGCTCACTTGTAACATGGGGCAGACACAAGTTGACAACCATTGTTGTCAAGGATATTGTAAACAGTAAGAGCAATTCCCATTATGAAATCTGAATTTCTGAAAAAAAATTCAAGAGGATAGTTGATACTTCTTGGTATCAGGTATTTCATACATCACCATGAGGAAAATTTCCATATTTTTTATGGTACCGTTCCATAGCCCACAGCCACAGTAGCCCTTAAAACATTATTTCTTAAAAATCTTTAACAAGAAAAATCAATATGAAAAGGCAGAAAAAATCTATAGTCCTACTGTTAATTTTATCATTTTATGCTTAGCATTTCTTATTCTGCTAAAAATATCTAATCTGACTTGCTTGTAGCAAAAGAAATAATTTAGCAATTAATGCTTGTATTGCTAAGCATTAGCAATACAATAGGTCACTCAGAACTCTGAAACTGAGGTTCTTATCTTACCGCAAGGTCAAACTCTGACATACAGCAATCTTTTACCTTTCGTTTATTTAGGGTTTTTACTTTTTCCTTATTTTTTGAGCTTTTAAAAAATACTTGGGTTTTGCCTGACTGCTTAGGTTCAAAGTTTCACTGCTTTTGCAAAACTTAAGTCACAATAGGATACTAGTTTTCTAGGTGATTTTTTCTTTCATATGAGAACTGTTTTAATGAAATGTTTTCTATTGAGTTCATTGTCAACTTTTAAATATTTATTTATATGCATATTAAACTACTGATATTGTAATTCTACCATCATGTACAATGACTTGATAATCAGAATTCTCATAGTACAGTTCCCAATTGATGAAGCTCCTATTTTTCTATCAATGCATTTCATCCATATACACTATTGCTAATTATAGTCCAGAGCCCTGTACATATCTCTGAACTGCTTTCTCTTATTTTCTTAATGCACACAAATCCAGCAAGAATGACTTCTACTGGAGATTTTCCACAGTGTTTAGATATGATACACACACATATAATGTACCAACTGAATGTTGTTAGATCATTGATTTCATTAGTTAATATAAAACTTTGCACAAATGTAACATATATTGTTTAAAAGCTTGCATCTCAGCCAAATGAAACTAGACCATTATTGAACTGTTCAAGTTCACATACAAAACACAGGGACAAACCCTGAATATTTCAAATCTGAACATAACAGTGCTGAGGGAGGAGAGGGGAGTGGATAACAAAAATAATACAAAAAAATTGTGCATAATTTCTTTATATCTTGGCCAAAACACTTTTCCATTTGTTCTCAGAAAGAATCCAGCTGTTTTTTAATGAATGTCTGTAAGAAGTTAACCCCTGGCTTAACCTAAAACGAACCAAATAACAACCAAAAGATCTGATTGAATTATTCGCACTACAGATTAAAAATACAGAATTAGAACAAACCTATATTAAGCTTTTGGAAGAGACTTTTGCATAGCTAAAGAGAAAAAAAGATCTCAAAATTAAAGTTTTAACCTTTTAAATGTTTCACTGCAGAAGCAAGTCCACATTTAGGAAGATTTTTAAAGGAAGGTTTTGAGAAAATAACCTATATAATGTTACATTTGCCTGAAGGATGGCAACACTACTTTTAATGACAGTATTTATTCCATTCTAGAAAAATAGGGTATCCAATTCCATTATACAATAAACAGTTCAAAAACAGTGCATAAAACATATTTAAAAGGAGTTCCATGGTGTAGTAAATTAGAAGGTTTTTCTAGAACAAGGAATTTATTACTTGTATTAATCATGCAATGACCAAGCAACCCAAAACTGGATTTATCATATAAAAAAACCCAAAGCAATTCAGAAGTATGGGAGATCTGTAGAAACTGGATTGCTGAGCATTATTCTTGGCAAAAAATGTGCAGATCCAACGATTCCTGAAGTACTTGTTGCTGATGAAAATTGTGTTATATTAACACTGCACTGACCCCCAGCATCACTTCAGAGAGAGGTTTGTTTGGGTTAAGATAAATGATATTTTTTTGGCTCTGGTAATAGCAAATTACTTTTGTTATGACAATCACTGATTAGCTTTCAAAAATATCTTCTGATAAAGGTTACCTGCCAATAACAGATAAAAGAACCTGGAAACAGGAAGCATAAATCCTCAAAAGGTGGTGCATGTATGTATGTGTAGAGATATTTTCCTTACCCAAACTGTAGCCTTCCTCTGCAAGGTGTGGTAAGTTCGAACCATTTCCATAGTCTCCATCTCTGAGAAAGGAGCAGGAGGGAGCAAAAAGGGGTCAGAGGATAACAACCTACAGCAGAGCCTTATTTTGTGTTTCTGTCAGCCCCTTCTTGCATTATTCCTTTAAGTCTTTTCTCTGACATTGTTAGGAATGAAGCAAATAAGAAGCAAAACAGCCACCTTCAATTTAATTGTGGGAAGTCAGGTAGGATAAAACTAAATAAGCACATATAATAGTAATTAACACTTAGAAATCCCTCCTTTTCAGCAATAGAATAAAATGAAATAAATACATGATTAAGAAAATACAAGTGAACAAGCCAGAAAACAAGACTCATACTTCCCCAAATTTAACATGCAGAAATGCACAGAATAGCTGACATGCAAAAGGAGAAACGGAAATAAAGAACAAAAAAAATTGCTTTGACTTTAAGCATTCCGGGATGCAGATGGCTTGCTGGGTAATTGGCTGATTGATTGTTCTGCTAACTTTCTGGGTGAGTGTTGGAGCAGGCTGGCTGCCTTCCTTCAGGCTCATTGCTGGCAAATTGGCACTGATATACATACGTGCACACGCACTCTCTTTTTTACTTTCGTTGACTCCATCCTCATTTTGTCTCACATAGGAGCTTGAAACTTCAATGGGAAATAAAAGTAATTGTATTTAGAGTAAATATTGCCAAACTGGCAGTATTGTTCTCATCTGTCAGTTTATACTTAGCCAACCTGAATTTCTGCAAGTAACTGATGTAAACAGTCAACTCATGTGCTCTACTTCAGAAATTCATGATGATTTTGCTATTCTTAATGTCAGAACATCAACTTAGAAGCTAGGGGTAATACTACCAAAATAATATTGCACACAAAAGGATTGTTCTCAAAGTCAAGATCAGTACAAGTCACCCAGATTTACTACTATCACAATATCGAAACAAGAGAAGTACCATTTCTAGTTTTAGCTCAGTCTGCGGACTGAAGTAGGAAAGTCAACAGCAGCTTCTCACAAGTTACTCTTTTTACATTAGCCTGTTACTAAAGTTTGAAAATAAAATCTGTAAGCCAGTATAAAAGGTTCTTTCTGTCATTCTGCAAGACTGGTAACACCTTGTGTGATCCTGTCTGCTTCTTGCTGGCTCACCACACTTCATTAGGGTTTCTTTTTCATAGATCATCTTTTAAAGGCTGTTGAACTACACAATGACTTAAATAGGTCATTAGAAAAGCTCTGGTTTCAGAAAATGTTCATGTCATTAACATCTGACTGTGGATCCCAAAGAAGTGTATATGCTGTTTGTCCTTCCCAGCTATGTTATGGTTGTGTAAGTTTTGTGTAAGCCCACTAATGAAAACAGGATCCATGTCTGCTTTCAAACGTGACTAACTTACCAGGAAAACTGGTACGGTCTCCTCTTACAGTAAGACAGAATCTTACTACATGAGTAGGTAGGTATAAAAAACAAGGGAGCAGCTGCTGTGCAATAACATAGTCAATAGGAAAAATAAGTGAAATGTCTTGTTTAGTCTGAAGAAAAGGCATTTAATTTGATTTACACAAATAAACTACAAACATCACAGACCACTACTGATACACCTGAATGCAAGGAAAATGGGAAAGAAGGCTTGTAACAGAAGGTCTGTGTTTTACCCTCTATCTCTGTGCAGGTGACAGTTTGAATAAAAATAATAATTAAAAAAGAAAAAAAATCAATTTACTGAATTCTCAGTTCTAGAGGAGGCAAATCGAAAAGACCCTCCCCCACGCACCCAGTAATAGAATTAGGAAGAAAAGGAGGAATCATTTCAATTTCATCAGCAGGAAGCTTTAAAGTTTCACTGAGCTTGTCTAAGTGACAATTTGGTCTGTACTGCCTGGTTACACAAGACCAGAGAAAGCAGCTTTATACAGGCTTTCTAAGTCCTAAAGTCCCAGTGAATTTTCCAAGGATATTTACTGCATGTAGATGCTCCAGAGGGGTCATTTTTGTATTCAGCTGCATAAGAGTTTTACAACATCAACATCACTTCTGAATGTTAAACTATGCTGAAACTGTATTTGTCTGAGTATTCAATAAACTGGATTCAAATCCATTTTTACAGTACACTGTCACTGCATACAAAATAAATCTTTGCAGATAAAAAACTTACTTCTAGATACATTTCAGGCTTTATGCCCATAAATACTTTTATAAAGGATATATACATTTCATAGTTATTTTCATGATATCATTACGAGATGATTATCATATTTTTGGTTTGCTTAGACTAGGAAAGTGAGTATTACACCACTGTTTATAAATGCTGAACCCTACAAAGAGAAAAGGGTTAGTTTAAGTTAAAGGACAACAGTACTATAAGATCATATGGATAAAAATAGGCTATGAGTACATTTAGATCCCAGTTTAGAAAAAGTAGAATTTTTTAAAAAAAAAAAAAAGTTAAGCTATTAAAGAAACAGATTTGAAGCACCCTCCAAATTTCACAGAAGGGGGTTTATGCCTGGACATCTTGCTTGATGCAGAACACAGCTTTAGCAGCCGCCCCCACTCCTCCTTTTTTACTGAAAACAAAAAGAGTAAGAGCATTGGATGGTTTACACTGGCAACCTGAACTGGCCTGGTACCAAAAACTTTTCAGGTGTCCAGTGTTGCTATGCCTTGCTGGCTCACTCATGGTCAAAGAAACTTGTCAGATTTGGATTGATAGGGATTTATTGGTTACAGTGGCAGAGACATGTAAAAGGAAAATGTTTATAAAACCCACTGTGACATATTGCAACTTCTTCTCTTCAGACACATTATAATTTTTAGGGACATTATTTTGAACTGAAGTTTCAGTGTTCTTAATAGAGTGCTGGAAAGCAATTAATGGAGTGGCTAGTTTATGGTGTACATGATGAGAGGGAGAGTTGAACAAATTTCCTTTTTATCCCTGGAAACTCAGCCTGCCTGCAACCCATTCTGGTCTTACATTCCTAAATATTTTTGTAAGTTCACATAACTGTACAGTAGGAAAGTTTAATGCAGTACTCAAACTTCACTCAAATGGGAGAATTGTCCCTTGTGAGGCACTTGCACTTCTCAGAAATACCTAAAAGCAATTAATTGTGCAAAGGGGAAAAAAAGCTATCAAATTCTCAACTTAGCTGCTGACACGGTACAGAAAACACTGTTTTGTTCTGAACACAATGTACTTTAAACTCCCATTTCTGCTGAAAAGCATGTCTTTAAGGTCTTTAAAAAAGTATTAACTTACTTTGCATTAAGAAACAAATGTGAATATTGAACATTAAAAAACCCCAGAAAGAACACTTGGTGAAAATAACAAATGCACCATGTGTCTGGGGAACACATATTAGCTGTAAAAGTTTCTTTCATTAGCCATTAATTATAGCAACATAGCAAACGTGTCACAGTTGAGAGGGTATGGGTTTTAATAAATGTAAGGTATTCATGTACCTGCAACTAAAGTATCTTTTCCTGATTTAGCATCTTTCATATTTCTTCACAGGCAGAAATTTATTGATTTTAAGAGATTCAAGATGCCCCTCTGGCAGTTTTCTGGGTTATAAAGGCATGATAAAAACATTTTATTTATTCTTCAACAAGTTTCTTACACTATGCTAACTCAAGTGGCTTCTTTTTAACTTAGAACGCTCATTTCTACAAGATAAAGATCACTATCATTCAACAGATCAATTTTTGTTTTATTCTTTCAAGGTCACAAGCAAATAAAAATACATATTTTTATTCCAGCACAAAGTTTCTCCCTGCACTCCCCCAGCAAAACACTTTCTAAAGTAGAGCATAGAGGAATTTTGTAATTCTTTTTTTTCCACAGAATATGTGCATAGTTCAGACTACACAAACATCCTCTATAGCTCCCCCAGTCACTTTCCATTTCAAGAACGAGGCAATTTGTGTTAACACAAGACAGCTTATCATGTGCTAAGTCTGCATGCAATTTTCTCGTGAGAACAACCATTTCGTACCTACTTGACACATGCAGCACTACACTACACCCAACTAATCAATTCTGTCTATATTAAGAAGTGGGGAGAAAAACTGCCCGCAGCTGTTATACTACATCAGCTTTCCTAACTACTTCAGACAACTCATTTTGAGGATTTTTCTTGTCTTTAAACTAAACTGGCATAAAACATAGCCCTTCTTTCCATTTCTTTTTTCTTTCTCTTTTTTTTCCCCACATTCTCAGAGATTATTGACAAAATGCAAGTGTCAGAGAACAAGCTATGCTTTCTGCAGGCATCCCCAGAATTTGGGAGGGCAACAAGCTCCCAGGGTCATTGGGTACCTTTCAAGGATTTATATACTAGCATAATATGAATGAGCAATAGCATGTTTTCATCAGAGACCTCACGGACTAGTCTACAAACAAGAATTTTTGGGAGAGAATAGCTTACATATATAATCTTTTTTTTTTTTTTCCTTGTAAGTATGCAAATGAGAAACGTCTCCGACTTGATATCAAGTCAGAGATAGAGACACACACAAAAAAAAGGTATCAATAGGGTCCAGAAAGCTCTCTGAGAGGGAACGATGGAGTTGGGAGCTTTTCTTCTGAAACTGACTTTTACCCAACACCACCATGATGCTGAAATGTTCCTATTCAGAACTTGATGTGTCTCACATTTCATGTACATATACTACCATAGGAGGCAACAGACAGTAAACAGGCTAAAGACCACACTGCATATGAATACAAGACATACTATAATATTTTCTAGAGTTTAAAACATTCAATCAATAGCCCACAGCTGAGGGATCAAAACCAAAAAATACTGAAGACAAGGACTCTGCTATCAATTTACCTCCCAGCTCACTTTGCAAGATTAGCTATTATTGATCAACTAACACTAATTTTTATCAGCTTGGCTTCCCAGCATGCTGCTCTGTGACTTTATCAAACAGCCATTAAACCACATTTCTATTTTTCCTACTTCTCCAACCAGTCTGCCACTTCTTTACGGAAAAGACATGTAGCTTGCATCAGTCCTACGTGGTGTAACTCAGCTTCATCATTTCAAAAAGATTATGTATTATGTGAATATGAAACACTTGAAATTAAATACTCACATCTATCACAAAGATGTTCCTGAAACTGCTGTGTTCCCACACAACATTTATTCTGCCATGCTAGCATTTCCAACATTAATCTGTTTTTTCAGGGGAAAAAAAATGCTATCCTCAAAAGTACAGCAATGCAACCTGGCAAACCACTGAAGTCTTAAAATATAGGTACTACACCACATACATACCAGCAGCTGGCAACTTCATGCCCTAGCTGAAACCATATTTTCACGCCAGAACTGAAGGAATGTAATCCCAGCAGTGCATTCAGAATGGCATAAACACCCATCACGTAAAATGAGCATCGCCTGCGAGGGAATGCAGGGTTGGGAAGTCTTATGTCTCATGATAAAGCGTAGAATTAAAGGAAAGACACATGGCCTGGTAACCCATGTTGTTTCTATCAGAGGGAAAAAAATACCACAAGAACCAGAGAAATGAATGTGGCAGTTTAGGAGACAAACAAAAGACAAGCTTTAAGGTAGAAAGAAGAGATGGGAAAGAAACTTGATTCCAGACCCGTGCTCTGAAACTATGCAACTGATTTTATTAACGCATTTTTCAGAGTTAATTGCTTCTGTTTTTAAACAGTACTGTAATATCCAGAAAGAAACATCCTCTCTTATTAGAATTGCTGCTTTTTTGGTGTGTTTTTTTTTTTTTTTTTTGTTTTTTGGTGTTTTTTGTACACATTATGGTGTAACAGCTCTAGACAAATAAATACAGAGGGTATTTTCCTGTTGCCTCATCCTCTAAAATAAAAAGTATATGATGTCTAATAGTCAGTATTGTGATTTTGTACTGGTTAATAACAAATGACTACAGGAAAAAAAATACATTATCTTTCTGTCAGACTACATTACAAGTGCTTTGATAGTTACCACATGCTTGCAAGACTTACAGTGCATGTGTCTACTCGAAAAAAGGTAATGTAATTTTCCTTTCAATTTTTATCTCCTTTGACTCTGACAGTCATAATAACAGGAGTTTTATAATTCCTGATACGATGCTAAATCTTTCTTTGCTACTGCACACTAGGACATAATAGATTCTGGAGTTTGGAGAACTTGGGAGTTTTTTGTTTGTTTGGGTTTAGGTTGGGTGGGGGGAGTGGCATCAAAAAATGCACGTACGCAGCATTTCAGTTACTAAATGAGAAATGTTGTTAGTCATATGATGTAATCTAGCGATTCATGGAGGACTCCCGAATTAGAACAAAAGACTAATATTTCATCATTTGCCCAGTTTGACTTGTGACATTGATCCTGCCTCTGTTTCTCCTTCCACGGTTTCTCAAAATTTCAATGCAACAATGAAGATTAGATATCCTCCTACTGCGCAATTCATTAAAATACTGCCTGTAGCCAAATGATAGTTACTGTGAAACGCATTTCACCTTGCACTCTTTTACGTCTACATGAGGACCAACAGCAGTTTTTCAAAATCCAGTTTTTTGTTTCATGTTTTCAAAGGATCTTCCACGTCTGCTGTTGCCTCTTGATGCTTATGTAGTCAGGCAGGTATTTTCATCAAGCTAGAGTAATCAGGGCATCCATGGATCTCTCTTATTTTATACTTAAAACACCGAACCCAGAAAATACACATGCGCATATTGATTGTGACGACAGTAGTAGGAGAAGGGGAATATCAATTCTGAAAACTCGAATTCCTAGTGCTGGGTCAGGATTTGGTTCATTACATTCACTCTTGCTTGGCATATTTCTAATGTAATATTGCTTACAGAAAACAAAACAAAAAAAAGTCGATAGGACAGCTACAGCTTTTACCCATTAAAAAAGAAAATTTAAAAGAAGAGAGTGCCTGATTTTCCATCACTTGTCTGAAATAAAACCTCCTCTTTCCAAAGATTTTCTCCTTTCAAAAGATTCTTTTGTTTAACTTCAATATGTATTCTATTACTTGCCTGTTACACATTTGCTACAACGTGCATCTAATTCCCCATTTACACAAACACCTTTTTGAATAAGAACGATTATTCCTGTAAGTAAAAGACATACCAGCTAAAAAGTACTCTTATTTGGATGCCATCTTCCAGGATCAAATAATGACAAAAGGAATCTGTCAATAAATAAATGCTGTCGAGCTGTAAAGCTGTCCAAATTAAACAGTTAGTTGGAAATTACCCACTATGAATAAGATAATTTCAGCTAAGTAAGGTGACAGGGGCAACTTTTCATTATAACATTACATTTTATTTGTAATAAATAAATAAATCTGTATATTTGCATTATTTACAAAATAACACAGATGTTTTAAATGTCAATGAGGAATCCATAATGGATGCTAAAAAAAAGAAATCTTCAAAGCGAGGAACTGAAGATATTCTGGTGCTACAAGGATCATTTTTGTATCTCCTTTCAGTCTGATACCAGATTTACACCATTCTATCTCACCAATCCATGTCATTGAAACTGCAAGGTATTAAAATGGTTTTATAGAAATTGGATTTTGTGAAACTAAATGCATTTTATGAAAAAAAAACCAAACACTTTTTTATGACATGCATTTAATTATTTAGCAATAATTCATTTAAATGTTATAAACTTCATTGATAAACAAATTAAGTTAGATATTTAAAGAAGACATTTACTTAATTGGATGTCTCTATCTTCTGGCTGCATCAGAATAAACATAACATTGTCATTATTGAGTGACATGACCAAAATTACAACAATGGCAGATGACCAAGAACCAGAGGGATGAAAAATCCCTGAGCATCCAGGCTGTTATCACCACAAAGGAAGACTGGCCATGGTGGGTACAGAAAGAGCCCCAGGACAGGTAAGAAATCTGGTCCTAACCCAGGAATATGGAATAAACCCAGACAAAATATCTTCCAGTATCTGACCACGTCATTTGTGATCAACAAAAAATATGGGATGCCTTAGCATCTGTATGTATTAAACTCTGAAAAATACAGCCCAGTTTACCAGCTTAACACTAATTTTCTTAGCAGAAACTGCTTCTGTCCATGTCCCAGGATAAGTCTCAAAAAACATTCATTTCACAAAAAGTTATTCTAATTTTAAGTAAAAAATAATTATTATATGGGGAAATATTTTCTTCCCTCTTTCTGATCTGTCTGCTAACTGATGTATATTCATAGCTTTTCTTTTTTTTCCCCCTTCATGTATTTGTAAAGCTCTATTTCCTGAGCAGCTTTAACTCTCCAAAATTGTTATTTGCACTAGATGTATCTCTGGAAGAACACGAACTTTAACTTCGGTAATTCATGAATTTTCAGAGCTTTCCTTTTCGAACTCAATATTTATAATTGCCTTAGTACGAATATATTGCAGTCAAGCACGCTTAACATCAACTGAAAACCGGCGAGCTAGATTAGCTGTATCTAGAAGTGGCAAAGAGAACTATCCTGCTTCGTGCCAACACCAACATCATTGTAATTAGAAAGACAATCTCTTAATCTGGCACTGAAACCAAAAGCGTAAATCAAAGTTCAACCAGCATCAAGAGGAACATGAATTTTCAGTCTACTTTAAAGTATGTGCACAAAGTAATGTCTCGCTCCAGGAGAAAAATAATTTTCCATAACTATTCCCATCCATCCTCACCGACTGGAATATCCTCAATAGTAATGCAGTATAACAAGATTTTTGTAAACAATTTCATAGAATCATAGAATCATAGAAGAGTTAGGGTTGGAAAGGACCTCAAGATCATCGAGTTCCAACCCCCCTGCCATGGGCAGGGACACCTCCCACTAAACCATGCCATCCAAGGCTATGTCCAGCCCCACCCTGAACGCCGCCAGGGATGAAGCATTCACAACTTCCCTGGGCAACCCATTCCAGGGCCTCACCACCCTTACGGTAAAGAATTTCTTCCTCATATCCAATCTAAACTTCCCCTGTTTAAGTTTAAACCCATTACCCCTTGTCCTCTCACTACAGTCCCTAATGAAGAGTCCCTCCCCAGCATCCCTAAATCTTACAGGAAAAGTTGCTTACATCTCCCCAGGACTCCTGGACATATTACTAGACAAGGAAAAATACTGGTTGGAGAATTTGTATTTTTTTTCTTTGAGAACATTTAGGGTGAATTTCAACAAAGAACTCATTTGTCATCATTATCAACTAGGTCTAGAGAATTTACTAAATCCATGTGGGATTTTAAATACAAGAACAAAATGTCAGGAAAACTTCAGATACTTGAAAGAAACTTGCACTGAGTTTTTCTCCATATTTTTTCCAAACTAGATAAAACTAAACAGTTTCAATCATGCTGTAATTATTCACAAATCAAACAGCTCTAAGAAACAGGTTTTAAAATTGCCCTTTCCCTGAGTAACACCACAGATTTTCACGAAACATGGCATTTGAAATTAATTAACATGGTCATTGAGGTCTCCAAGATCATCAATCTATTTTCTGTTAAATGTCCATGCATGATGTTAGAGGCGCACTCTTTAGTTGCAAGCTGTACAACTGGATCCTGGCTGTCATTCTGAAATATTATTAGTTCATAATAACTAGATTTTTTTTTATTTTTACAACAATCCAAAAAAAAAGAGCACATAATTCTAAATTTAATTTGTGATGTTTCTAACTTTCAAGATAGCACACATACATGTTGAAAATAAAATTGTTTAACGACCCCTTTAAGCATATTTACAATCCTTCACAGTGTCTAGGAAAAACATCTCTGTTTCTTCATGTGTGTGCATGCACATTTCAAAAATACAGGCAGGAAAAGAAACTAAGTGACCGGCAATTTAGAGAATGTAAATTGTATGTTTAAAGAAACACATGGGTATATCAGAATGTAAACCCTTTATATTTTACCCTTTCATCACTTGAGTTCTGCTAAAGAACATCTAAATACCATATTTTTATACCGGCTATTTAACATGTTTTTTCTATGGCCTAATTTGTTGTGGTTGTCTTTCCAGCCCTTTCATTCCCTCAAGTTAATGTGTTATTACTTTAGTTGCACAGCACAATATGTAGTTGCAGAATGTCATACTGAAATCTACTGAAAGTATCTCTTACACTATCTTATCTAATAATAACTGAGGACAATGTGACCGCATGGCACTGCCACACAGTTGGGAACTTTACAATACAGCAGCACTTAATAAAAGTACACAAAATCTAAGTGACAGGTGATTAAGTAAGACTAATTTATACAGCTAAAAAAATTAAGAATACATTCAATGCTAAAATCTTACAAATACTTCAGTATTATTTTCCTTTCTCTAGAAACACATCTAGGAATACTGCAAATAGAAACAAGTCTAGGAATACTGTGAAAACATAACAGCAATTTTCTGTAAAATGGTCAATGTCAAATTATTACTGTCTTGCATGCTCTCCTTCTGGGTCAACTGTGAAAAATATGTGTAATCTTGCTTAGTGCTCTTCCACCCTGATTTCCCAAGAAAACACTGCTTATGCAGTCACTGTCTGTTTGTGTATGTTTATTTTTATTTGCTGTTTCCCTCCCAATAGCTTCTGAATTCATTGAAGAGTTTCAGCGACATGGACAGCAGTCCCAGAAGTAATTATGCTCCTATAATCTTAATGAAAAAGTATATTTGGTTGTAAAAGACAGAAACAGAAACGTCATGTACCCACCTCAGAAAATTCCAAGTAAAGGATCAACTTCATTAGCAACAAGTAAGACAATGGTGAAGAAGCCACAACAGGTTGCCTCCAACTAGAGGCAACATAAGGAGTTAGTGCAGGACAGGGTTGTTGTTGCATCACAAGCAGTTGTGATGGAACGGTTGCTGTAGCAGGTAAGAAAACTAGTAGTGTGGGTAAAAGCTCAGACACATACTGATTTTGCCATCTGACATCAGGATCAGATTAATTTCCTAGAATAGATCTTAAGTTCAGGTGCAGCACAGCTGAAGCACCTAGACTAACAACATGAGTCCTTGATCCCAGAAGCATCAAGTGGACCATGACTAACCAAATATTCTCAGGCATAAAAAGATTTGCCACAATTGTTAGTAATGATATTACTTTGCGGCGCACTATCCAGAGACTGCAATATCTTTGAAAAAGGGTCCAGACCATATACTGCCACGATAAGGTATCTTCTGGTAATTTATTTATATCAGCACTAGCCTATGATTGCTTGGGTAATAGCAATGGCTAGCCCCACTGCCCATAAGTTAAAAATAAACAAATAATAATTTAATAAAGTAAATTAAGTCATAGATTTTCTATTTAATGTACTGTTACAATTTATGGGATAGCTATACTATCAAATTATATAGAGCCAATTTTAGAGCTGTTCAGATTCTCCAAACTTTTTTAACTAAATGTGAGCTTCTGGATTGCAGAGACTTACTTGAAAGGACTACCTCACTATTGCACCACTTTGAAACCCCACTTCGCCTTTCTTTTATGGTACCCAGAGTGTATGAAAAGCTTATTAAAATGTCTATGATAATTGATTCTGTCTTGCTCAGATCCATGCACCTCCCAGCAAGAGAGGACACCAACTAAAAACAGGAAAAACAGTGTAACTGAAACCACTGCAGGCTGTGAAGTCTTTACCCCAAGCTGCAGATCCAAACTGAACTCTCAGCCTCCTGAATGTGGAGCAATCTCCACAGAGTGCATCACAGAAATGGGTCCAAGGTTCTCACTGTAATCCGGAATTTATGGTCTGTTGATCTCTTCTGGTGAATTGCCACAAAGCTCTTCATATTTTAGCCAACAGTTTCCTTACCACACTTGCTTCAAAAATTTTATTTTCTTACCTACATTTCTGTTTTATCCCAAATCAAGGGCTATATGACCAAGCACCATACAAAACCTAAGTTTACAGAATATTTTACTCTTGTGAGTTATACTCCCTTCTTAATGCCTCTTGTTAGCAGTATAAAGTAAGCCCAGTGGCACAGAGATGTACTATGATCCAGATGCCCTAACACATTTGTGACTCAGCCTTTCCAAACCAGAAAAAGGCAGCAATTCCTAGTTTCAGAAAACTCAAACTAAGGAGCAAGAGATTTCCATCTCTATAGAACACTCATGAGTTACTGTTCACACACATACAAAATAAAGAAAAAGCACCTTTTGTGAGGCAGTGTTTTCCAAAGCACTTTTACAAGCTGCTTAGTAAAAACACTAAAATTTCATAAATGTATTTATTTTGATCACTATTATTTATATAGTTTTTATGACAGAATTATATGTTTCATTATTAATAGGGTATTTGCAAATATAGGATTATCTGTCTATTACTAAAAGGGAAATAATTATATCCACAAACATCTTTTTTCCTGGCTGGCTGGTCGTACCCCTAAAAAACTAGTATCATATTTCCTTTTATAGCAGTAACAGAATTTACGGCAATCTAAAATAGAAATCTTGTAACACTTACACTATGGTTGAAAGAAAAAAAGCAATTTTCTGAGAATTCTGCAGAAATAAATAGAATCAGGTCCAACTACATTTTGAAAAAAGATGTATTTTATATATATACTATGCATATTGCACTATATTACATACATAATATATATAATTGTCCTGGGTTCAGCAGTAGCAGTCATTTTTCTCCTTCTTGGTAGCTGGTGCAGCGCTGTGTTTTTGACTTTCGGCCTGGGAACAGCGCTGATAACACTGATGTTTTCAGTTACTGCTTAGTAATGTTTTGGTCTGGCCAAGGACTTTCTGAGTCTCATGCTCTGCCAGGGAGGAGGGGAAGCCGGAAGGAAGCAGAGACAGGACACCTAACCCAGACTGACCAAAGAGGTATTCCATACCACAGTACTTCATGCCCAGGATGTAAAAAAGGAGGGCAGAGACCGGAAGGGTGGGGGTTCTCTACTGGATCGGGCTTGGTATCGGGTGGTGAGCAGTTGTATTCTCTTTCCTTGTATTTGCCTTGTCATTATTATTATTGGTGGTAGCAGTAGTGATTTGTGTTATACCTTAGTTACTAAACTGTTCTTATCTCAACCTGTGGGTGTTGCATTCTTTCGATTCTCCTCCCCATCCCCCTGGGAGCTGGGGGGAAGAAAGAGGGGAGGAGTGAGTGAGCGAACTGGGTGAGTTATAGTGGCTTAAACCATGGCAATAATGCACTATATTATACATTATATGATAAAAGACTTCAACAGTAGTCTTTGTTTTAGAGAAATTGATTCTTACTCTTAAAATGGACAGTTAAGATGCAAACAACTTATATTTCTCAGTTTGCTTGATTAAAGTTGCAAAATGAAGAGTCCTTGTTTGAAGCAACTGCTCAGTGAGGTCTCTCGCTCATGTAACATGCTGTTGAGAAATCACCAGAACCTGGGAGGGTTCACACATCTGTAATCTAATTCCTGTTGTGACATGCATTGAAAAACAAAATAAGGAGAAAGGTGTCACTAGCATATTGGAGTAGGGCTTCAAAATGTTCCTTGCTCAGAAAGAGCTTTTGAGCATTCCAGGATAGTAAAGTGACAGAAATTTACAAGTCACTCAGTTCCACCTGAGATTTTTCTTCTCCTCTGAAGTTTTCAAGCCTGACAATGAATGATTTCACTTTCCAGGTAAGCAAACACTCTTCTGGCTCATGAACTTATGGTAACCACAAAAGAATTACAGACACACATGATTCTTGCCTCTACATCATACACATTACTAATTTTTCATTCTTAGTGGGACCACAAGGAGTGCAAAGCCAAATTAAATGAGTAATCCTGCATGCTAAGCACCTGATGTTGTAAACTTATCATTATCTTAAAGGAAGCTGCATTCTCCTGTTACTGTGCTTCATAGGATTATCTACACCTACGTTCAGAAAAGAAATACAAGTTCATATTGGTAAATTTTCATGCTCCATGATGATTCTCCATTTTAAGTGAAACCTGAAGTACTGCTCTGAATTAGATTGTGTGGAAAAGGCAAAGCTGGGGAAAACTTTATCCAAGGGTTAAGTGCACTCATCCACACTTAGTTCATTCACACTCACCTCTTCGTAGACTATTCCAGCTGTTGTAACCCGCCCCAACTGAAACTCAGACTTTACATATATTGAAAATAAGTGTATGGGACCAGACAACAAGAAACAGAGCATCTGGATCTGATGAGATTGTCATTGCCTGAATTCTAGTTTTTGCTTCAAGGACCACTTACAGATTTTGTATTAGTGCCACGGCCAAACAGCATTACATACAGAGCAGATTATATTCACTCATTTTATCTGTAATGTTTGTAAAATTCAAAACAATAAAATTAAGAAGGTTTAGATGGTAAGGATACTTGAGGCTACACTCGTGAGACATTATTTTCTTTTCTCACTGTTCGCCATGTCCTTTCAGTTTGAAGAATTTCTCTAACTAGATAACAAGAAGTTCTTAAAGTATGTGCTCATTCCCCAGTGTAAATTAAATCTAAAAAAACCCCAAAAAACCCAGAGGAAATGTTTTCCTCTATTTCTAAACACTGATGATTTATGTGCAGTACATCAGAATTTAATGTACTAATTTCCCTTCTTGCAATAAATTTGTAATCCTATCTCCTATACTAAATTGTTTTATCTAACATATTCGTAAACTTCTTTATAAATCTCATATCATTATTACACCCAAGATTAAACCAGTTAGTAAATAATACACAACTATTCTTCATTCCATACCTTTTATCGCTTCCAATATTAACTAAATGCAGAGAAAATGTAGGATTCCTTTTCATAACTGTTCAGAGTCAGCTTTATCCTAACCCTCCAAGGTCCTTAAGAGATTGCTCCAGACCTTGAAATACATTGTTTAAATTGCATTGATATTATTCAAATATCTCAGCATCATATACTTACCCACCTTATTACACAACCATAAACAAAATGCATATCTCACACATAAAGAGGAAAATAATAGCTAAAGTTGATTTTAATATGCAATCTTTTGCACATAGCAACATTAATTCAATGTAGAATACATTAATGCATTCATATATATACATGCCTTCATGAATGTAGGAATTCCTTTACATCAACAGCTCTACATAATGAAGGCATTATCACAAAGCAATATAAACATAATTTAGCTTAAACTACAGGAGATACTGTAAGATAGGAATGATATAATTACTCAGATGCACTGGCAAAATGAGTTTTATATAGACACAAAAACCAGCTTTTTTGACTTGTTCACATAACTATAACAATCAGAATGAAGACCCTAGGCCCCCTGTAGGACAGGATCTGGTTCGAGACTATCTTAGGAACCTAACGCACACAAGTCCATGGGACCTGATGAAATCCATCCACGGGTCCTGAAGGAGCTGGCAAATGAAGTTGCTAAGCCACTGTCCATCATATTTGAAAAATCATGGCAGTCAGGTGAAGTTCCTGATGACTGGAAAAAGGGAAATATAACCCCATTTTCAAAAAGCAGAAAATGGATGAGCCGGGGAACTACAGACCAGTCAGTCTCACCTCTGTGACTGGCAAAATCTTAAAATGGATTCTCCTGGAAGGCATACTAAGCAAGGCACATGAAAAACAACAAGGTGGTTGGTGACAGCCAACATGGCTTCACTAAGGGGAAATCCCGCCTGAGCAATCTGGTGGCCTTCTATGATGGGGCTACTGAACTGATGGACAGCGGTAGAGCAGTTGATGTCATCTACCTGGACTTGTGCAAAGCATTTGACGCTGTCCCACACAACATCCTTGCCTCTAAGTTGAAGAGACATGAATTTGATAGGTGGACCACTCGGTGGATAAACAACTGGCTGGATAGCTGCACGCAAAGAGTTGTGCTCAATGTCCAGATAGAGACCAGTAATGAGTGGTGTCCCTCAGGGATCGGTGTTGGGACCAGTCTTCTTCAACATCTTTGCTGGTGACATGGACAGTGGGATTGAGTGCGCCCTCAGCAAGTTTGCCAATGACACCAAGCTGTGTGGCTCGGTTGATATGCCATCCAGAGGGACCTTGACACGCTTGTGAGGCAGGCTGATGCTAACCTGATGAAGTTTAACCATGACAAGTGCAAGGTCCTACACCTAGGTCGGAGCAATCCCAGGCACACATACAGGTTGGGCAGAGAAGAGATTCAGAGCAGCCCTGTGGAGAAGGACTTGGGGGTGTTGGTCGATGAGAAAATGAACATGAGCTGGCTTCAGTGTGCACTTGCAGCTCAGAAAGCCAACCATATCCTGGACTGCATCAAAAGAAGCATGACCAGCAGGTCAAAGGAGGTGATCCTGCCCCTCTACTCTGCTCTCATGAGACCTCACTTGGAGTATTGTGTGCAGTTCTGGTGTCCTCAACACCAAATGATATGGAACTGTTGGAACAAGTGCAGAGGAGGGCCACGAGGATGATCAGGGGACTGGAGCACCTCCCGGATGAAGATAGGATGAGAAAGCTGGAGCTGTTCAGCCTGGAGAAGAGAAGGCTGTGTGGAGACCTCATAGCAGCTTTCCAGTATCTGAAGGGGGGCTATAGGGATGCTGGAGAGGGACTCTTCATTAGGGACTGTAGTGAGAGGACAAGGGGTAATGGGTTCAAACTTAAAAAGGGGATGTTTAGATTGGATATAAGGAAGAAATTCTTTACCGTAAGGGTGGTGAGGCCCTGGAATGGGTTGCCTAGGGAAGTTTTGAATGCTCCATCACTGGCGGTGCTCAAGGCCGGGTGGATTGAGCCTTGGATGGCATGGTTTAGTGGGAGGTGTTCCTGCCCATGGCAGGGGGCTTGGAACTAGATGATCTTAAGGTCCTTTCCAACCCTAACTGTTCTATGATTCTATGATAATTATTCTCAAATAAGTTACCTATATATGCAGACAGCTGTGTTATTGCAGTATAGCTCATACTGCTATTTATTCCATTGAAGTTTCCAAATATTTCCTCCTCTAACGCATTAGTTTCTCCTGAACTTCTCTTCCCCACTTCAAATATTAGCCATGGAGCTTTATCAATATCATTGCCTGCTACAGTGATAAATGCTGTTCAATTTCTTTAGAATATAATTAAAATACAGAATAGAATTAAAATCAGAATAGTATTAAAATGGAAGTACTGGAGACAAATGAGTTAAATAACCTAAACTACATGTCAGGTATATTAGTGTTACCATTACATATACCAGTCTTCACTGTGATAGTGTACATAGTGTAGTACGAGTCTTTGACTGGATGTTTATTTTAGTTCCAAATTGATGGCAGTGCTTTCCTGTATTTTCCAAATCCATCCCCGTTCACTCATTTTTATGTTAATGACTGCCTAGAAACTCTACTGCGCAATACAGTTCAGAACATCTCAACTTCATTATTTGATGTTTGGTTTTATATTTTAAATACACAGACTTTTTAATTGAAGGTAGAACAAGGCTGATCAGTTACTCACAGTCTCTCCAGGGATCTCAGTCCAAAGAAAGAGCCATTCTTCAACCATAAGATCTTGTTGTTACTCAGAATCCTACAGGAAGTCAGGAAAGAATCTGGTTAACAGAACATGATAATCCCACTGGTTAAAAACATATAATTGTAGTAAATGACTCCCCTGTAAAATACTAATCACAAAATTCTCTGCTTCATTTGCATTTTCCCATCATCACAGTAAATAAAGATTACAATTTCCTCTGAGTATATAGTTTCTTCTTTATTAAATACAAGCACATTCAAGAAATATGTCAACAAATGAATTTTGGCTTCAACTTGAAAATTGTAACACTGATAAATGCCCACACTTCACTAGCAGATTCTAAATTACCACAGGTAAAGAAACTTGTTAGGCTTCCCAGTCAGCAAAAATGCTGATAAAGCAAACAGCATGTTAAAAACTGTTTCAGTAGATTAGAGGACAATATAGTCACCTTGCAGTGGCTGCTACAGCAGGGATGTACAGAATGATGGCTGATAGATACAAAGCATTCAATTTTCTACAGTGGAGACAAAAACCCCACCCCTTTACCCCCAAAACAGACTAGTCATAGAATCATAGAATCATAGAATAGTTAGGGTTGTAAAGGACCTTAAGATCAGCTAGTTCCAACCCCCCTGCCATGGGCAGGGACACCTCACACTACACCATGCCACCCAAGGCTCTGTCCAACCCGGCCTTGAGCACCGCCAGCGATGGAGCATTCACAACTTCCCTGGGCAACCCATTCCAGTGCCTCACCACCCTCACAGTAAAGAATTTCCTCATTTTCCTGTTGCAACCTCTGCATAGTAGAAATTCAGTCATAAAGCCATGCCTAGCCTATCAATGACCACCTCCAAGTACGCATGTAAACTGGTCCTGCATACAAGCTATTGAAAAGGTTGACTATTCTTCCTCTTCATGTTAAACTACTGTGGATGTCACAAGTAGGTCTTTCTGGTTTAGTGATTTTTCAACAGTGTACTTTCCCAGCTATTTCAAAGGCAACAATATGAACATGCACTCATTCTGAAGATACTACAACTTAAAAACCCTCCAATATACAAAAGAAATGCAACTTGTTTTACAAGCTCAAGAAACTGCTTTTTTAGACAGATCTAATGATTATGCAATGTGCAGATGTTTGCTTCTGTAAAAAAATCTAATTCCAACTCCTTGAGAAATAAGTCTTTTAAAGTAACACTTACAATAAATTATATTTCTTTAGTGCACAAAAATTCCGCTTCAAAATAAGAAATATAACTTGCAATAAAGAAAGAAATAAAACACTTTTTCAAAATAGTTTTATGCCTTTTTTTTGCAAATCAAATTTTTACTTTTGTAAAGTTTTACACCAATCTGTTACACAAGACTATCTTGTCTTGCTCTTCACATTCCCCATTGTGTATGAACAGTAAGTGCTTTGCCCCAGCAGATACCTATCAACGTAAAATCACAAGTTTAGGTGCAAAAGACAACACATAACACTGACGTGCAGTGAAACAGAAAATTACTTATCTAAGAAAACTAAAATACTCTAATGCTATTAAGATTTGGAGATTTTTGCAAGTTATTGCTGAAATTGATCAATAAATGTGTAAATATTTTGATGGCATTTGTTGGCCCACTATCAGAGAACTGAGCAGCTCAGATCTGTATGTTATTACATTATGTCGCTACTGAATACACTTGTGAAGCAACATTACTGCTCACCCAAAACCAGTCAGCATAACCTGCAAGAGGCAATTTGGGATCAATCATGATCAACACACCCAGGCACCTGAAAGCACACAGAAGCCTATGTTTATCACAAAAATTATATATATATATATATATATATATAGGAACATTGGATATAATATATATATATTACATATGTGCTAACATTCATACAGCTATTGCCATCAGCTAAGAAACTCCGCTTGTCACAAGATCTTCCTTCAAATTCTCAGCTTAAAAATCCTATGTATGGCATTAAATACTTCTCTATCAACTCTTCACTAACATCTTAGCAATACCTTTGATCAGTAATATGCCAAAAGACCGCAAACTGTTTCAATTTGCCTCATCAGGTTTTCTGAACCTATAAGGTGCCTAGCTGGTGACTAAACTAGAAAATTGTTTTAAAGCTCTGCATATCTAAACTAGAAAATGTAGATGCACGAAGTGTTCTATTATTTTATTCTGTTCTTTTATTGACCTTCTGAGACTGCACAGAACTTGTGTCAAGAAAAAATTAACTCCCAAAATCAAAATTGGCTGGGCTTGGAAAGACTAACATCATAAATTCCATTTCATGTTGGGTCATTTGGTTACATGCTGTGTTACAGAAAGACCAACTTTGAGGTCTATTACAATGACATTAGATACAAGTTATATTTGGACTGCTCTGCATAGCCTGATTTGTAAAGATACATGTACTCCAGAACTCTCATCTGGCTTAGATACAAGCAGTTTTGTTTTTGAAAAATTTTCACAGTGCCAATTTGTTTTTCCAGCCTTTTGTTCATTCTGCCCAGAAAAAGAAAGCAGCCTGAACTTTGCTGGCAACTCCATGAAAATGCATCGCAACTCAGCAGCACATGGTCTCCCACTCTCTGCCTCTGGGTCTCCTTCTGTATGGCATTAAGCATGTAGACAGAAACCATTATCATTAACCTACATAAAACAAACTCTTCAAAACTAAAGATAACTATCTAACTAGTAATAAATCACAAGACCGAGTCAAACATTTAGTTCATAAATGGAACACAGTAAACCCAGCTCACATTCTGCAATACAACTATCTCATTTAGTCACTTGCTTTTACTTTTCTGAAAGATAAACCGTCTTGCAAAACACTACAGACACCACAATTAAAAAAAAAAAAAAAAAAAAAAACAAAAAAAAAACCAAAACTAAAACTAAACTAAAATACAAATCACAGAACTTAACTTCGTAGATTTAAGTTTCTAAATGAAACCTTTCAAATCTTTATACCAGACTTTCACAGTGACTTTCACACAGAGATCAGGTTTCAAAACTTAAGTTTCCTTCAGGGCCTTCTCTACAGTGCCAACTAAAATTCAGGTTTTATAAACAAAGTTATATGGGTATTATTGTTAAAATATAATCCTTTGTCTGTTCAGAATCAGAGCTTTAGAGAATCCTAGCATTCCAGTAAGGTCCACGGGGAAAAAAAAAATGTTCTCCAAGAATTACTACAAGTTATCCACATTTTATTCAGTTGGCTGGTATACTACATGAGAAGAACCCACCTGCTTTTAATTAGCTTTAGTGATGTCAAAGAACTTGCAATGTGCTGTTATCAAAAAAGGATTTGGTTTGCACTGAAGAACATTTTTGCATTGTATTCTGTGAATACAATGAACAACTTCACTGGCAAACTTAAATCACGCTATTTTTCATACAATAATGAATCATTTGTTAAACTTTTGATGCGACTCATAACATTCTTCTCCTCTGAGGACATTTGCTGTTGGAATGAGGCTAGAAAGGAGGAAGGTTTTAGTTACAACGTTCAATATACTAACTCAGAAATGAGGCTTAACTACAGACGATGAAAAATATTTTCAAGTAATCAATGCCTGGTCAAACTGTGGCTCTTACTCTTGATGCTGAAATTACACAGAGTGATTTTGTATATTACTTCTTCAGAAAAGAAACACAATGGGCATGAAATGTATGAAGAATGGCTGAAATAGTTAGGTATCTCTTTCCCCTTGAATACAGTCACCTGCTTCCAGGCAGATGTATCTAATTGGAGATCTGCAGAAATTTTGCAGGAAAACAGAGACATGATAACGCATCCCTTTCTTGTACTTACAGAAGGAAAGTTTTTGTGTATAAATACACAGGGAAATGTTCTATTCTTGTATTTAATTTTGGATAGCTCATAATTATAATTTTTAGTTGTAACAGAAACTGAGACACTTATTTTAATAAAAAATTAAATATAGTTTGGAGTTTTAAAACAGATCCCCACCATCCACCCACTATGATTAAGTATTTCTGAGATTTTATTTATTCATAGCATCTTCACTTGTCTTTTTTTTTTTCCTGACGTGCTAGTGAATCACAACGATAAATATTGCTACACATCACAACTAAGCAGCTGGTCTGAATAATTATCAGATTCTAGCCATGTGCTAAGAATTTCACATTTTCAATATTTTACTCCCAAGAGAGAAATATTTAGGAAATGAGCACACTTTATAACCAAAATCCACTTAAAATATTCACTTTTCTTTAAAAAAAAAAAAAAAAAAAAATTCCTGGAGAAACTTTCTGAGAAGGAACTTATTTTAAAGTTCAGATTGCAAAATATCTTTATACTATCTATAATAATCCTAACCCTAAGTAACTGGAAGTTTAAACAGTGGTACTTCCAGCCTTGGCCCTCACAGGATAAATCTAACTAAAGCAGTGCACTAAAGTAGTGCTGGGAAGCACCACCAGCACCACCAACCAGCCCCACTCTGCTGATCAGACAGATTATGAACTTCACTGACATTTTAAAACCTTACATCTCTGCTGCTCCTCCCCAAAAACACTTTCAGGGACAGGAAAGACATTCAGCAGACACTAACTCTACACCAGGTTTGTCCTTTGTCGGGCCTGTGAAGCCCTCCAGCAATATTCCCACTAGCTCTGAAGGGATATCCTTCACACACCCTCTCTTCACCTAGGGTGACATCCAAAAGTACATAACCCATACACATAGTTTCACAATGCAAATGTACTTCTCTGGTGGGGTGCAACACAAGCTGCATGCTGTTTCCCCTCATCCTGCACTGGAAACAAACCAACCAACCTCACACGTACACAAGAACCAAAATCATGCCAAGGAGCATACTAACTGATAAGCATGGAAGGTCAATGGGCCATTGCTTCCACTCTCTCCTGGACCTCCTTCTTTAGCAATACAGGTAGACTTAAAAGGATGAATTGTTCTAATGGGCTACAAGCCATCACTGGTTTTATTTCTGGTTTAATTCAAATGGAAGAAATAGTCGCAAATCACAGTTGCTTAAATTGATGCTATTAATTTTGTTTTTTGTGAAACCACTAAAATGCAAAAAGACATCATAATCCTGCGCGTGCAGCAAAGTCTCATTCAAGTATAAAACATGTCCAGTTTAACAGAATCTACTGTGGTATTTAAAAAGTGTCAAATAAAAAGCTCTCAATTATAAAGCAAACTTCAAATTCCTACAACCCCTCAAGCAGAGAAAAAGAACCTTTTACCATACCTTCAAAGTCAATGGACTTGGATTCAGTTGACATTACTGTGGAAACAAATTCCACAGCTGAGGCTTCTTCAGCGAAATGGTTCCGCATCCCACCCAGCAAAACCTAAAGACTCTAAGTTCACACGGCAGAGCTTCCACACAGAAAACACATCTCAGATAACCAAATGCAAGAAAGACAACACAGATAGATGAAGACTGTTACTCCCAAACGCACAGTGAACGTAGAAGGAAGTGTGGCCCAATACTGTAAACATGTATTTCCTCTGATTATATTCACAGGAGTAAATAAACAAAAACTACAAGAGGAAACACAAACAAAAAAACACACACACACAAAACAAACAAACAAAAAAACCAAACCAACCAAACAAACAAACAAAAAACCCAAACAAAACAAACATCCAAACTTCACAGGGGTATGATATAGATAAGATGAAAAACCAACATCTAGAAAATTGGTCCCTCCCTTTCTGTAAGGCCTGCTCACTGAGACCAGCTTACGTACACTTAAGTACCACAGGAGACATGCACTAGAAGACCAAACATACCTGCTGTACTCTGTAATTCCTCTTAATTCCTATTTGCTCTTCCACTTCTCAAGTAAAAATGTGTGTTAGATGGATATCTAAGTAAATTTGACAAAAGATAGAAAAGTGAGTCTATTAAGACTGTGTATCTGAGACCTGTGTGTTGGGGTTGTGTTAAGAAATCATGCTTCAAGCTCGGCAGTTTCTCTTACATATTAATTTCAGTTCAAACAGAGAGGGATATCTTTTATTTCAAAATAAAAATTTAAGTACTAATAGTAGTTTATAATTTTGGATGGAAGCCTGGTAACATTTGATATGTTGCAGTTTAAGCTGTTTGCTGCCTCTACACACAGTATGTGTTTAGATACAAAAGGAGTATGAGCATACATCCTACAAAATATTTGGACACGGTACAGAAAAATCCAGTTTTATTTCTTTATGGTATCAGAATAAGACTAGAGCCATTTATATTGCAATGCTACAGTGTAAAATGAAAAAATATTTTTAAGGTTTTAAAATCCTTCTCAGTAAACCAGAATATTGTTTTTTCCCACAACAACCATAATTCATTGAGAGCTGCACAATATAAACAAATTATGAAGGAGCTTGCAGCAGAAACAAAAATGCTAGGAATAGAAAGGAAAATAGTATGCCTGATTTTTGTGCCATGTATGTAGCGACATATGGCGCTAACATAGAATACAGGTCGTAATTCCACTTTTTCCCCCCTCCAAACTGAAGACCACAGCTGAGCTACTACCTAATGCTTCAACAAATAACATCAGAACTATAAAGATAAACTGGAAGGAAACTTACAGAATAATAATGAAACTCAACAAGTGAAAAGAGAAAAATGACTGAAACAGTATTGACAGATCATTAGATCAATGGGGTGTGGCGAACACCTACATAGTTCAATAACCAAACAGAAACGAGGAAAACCTAGTAAAATATCAGAAGTATTCATCAATTCATTACATATCAGTATTGGTGTATAGTAAAGTCATAGTGCCTACTAGTCTGCCCAACTTTGAGAACATAAAAACTTAAAAAAACATGAAGATAAGTTATCAGAATACTAGAGATTCATATAATGGCCTCAAGTGACACCTCTCTTCGCAAAGGGAACTGTGGCGCATTGCATTCTTTTCAAACAAAACAGAGCATGCTGCCAACATTATTAAAAGGAATCATAAAAATCCTGTAGAAAGTAATAAAACCTAGTCACCTCACACCTCTAATTCCAGCTCATTTTATCATTATCTTCATATATACTAGCTTTTGTTAAAACCACTCACTTCCAGTATAACCAATCCCAAGCATTAGTGAAAATAGAAAAATACTCCAAAATTACCTTGATGGTAGACAGTGCGTTACATGTGACAAAACCACCCAAAAAACTATTGCTTCTTGTAGCCAAAGAAGCAATAACAGTGTACTAATTATCATAGAATCATAGAATGGTTAGGGTTGGAAAAGACCTTAAGATCGAGTTTCAACCCTCCTGCTACAGGAAAGCACACCTCACACTAGACCATGTCTCCCAAGGCCCTGTCCAGCCTCCTTCTCATTAGAACAGTACCAGCAGAACAGATACTTCCAGACCTTGACACTAGTTCGTTATAGCAAAAGAAGCACTGAAACTGTAAGCACTGAGAAATTTCATGGTAGGCAATGATTTATTTAAATGAAAGTCCTTCCAGAAGTGCAAAGAAATGCTAATGGTCTGTCATAAATTTAATTGAATTTAGAAGAAATTGTAGCTGACCACTCACATTATGGAAACATAATACTGGTGTTTTGTTTTTCTTTTTTTTTTGGAAAACCACTGTTCAATAACCTCACTTCCATTAATTCAAAATATAAGGCAAAACTCCTGGTTTTGTTGCTGGGGGGTTCATACTTGTAGCATCAAAAGTCCTCTTGGGTGATATAAAAAACTGCTAGGTCACATTCAAAATACCAATGCAGAGAGTTCTTGCATAAATCCACATGACAACTGATTTAGTTAAGTAAAATCATATTCAAGAGAACTTTTGTGCAAGCAACATTACAATTCAACAGTTAAAGTTTACAATTTAAACAAAATATTACCGCCACTAGGAGGACACACAACTCATTCTCTCCCTAATACCGGTTCGGTTGTATGAATGCATTAACAGAAGGAAACAGCAGGGTCACCCTCAAGTAGAAATCTTAATATGATACCTCAACAGTGGGAGAGTTAAAGAGTTCCCAGCTTTTGAAACAAGCCCCCTCCACTGCAGGACAAGAAGCAACAAGAATCAAAGCATTACTAATAGGACTGTAAGTATTTCAGAAAAGAAATGTGGCTGTCTGTTTCATGACAACAAATTTCTGAACTAGATGATCCTCTTAGGTAAAACACTTTTCTCCACAAGAACTTGAAGATGTAAAGGTTATATCTATAGAACAGTGAAGACCCAAATTTCATATAGGAGTCCACGCTCAAACTTCAATCAACTGTATTCAACCAAGTCTGCACCTGGAAAACACACGAATGATTGCAGAAAAAGTCTGACAATGTAAACAGTACATAGAATAAAATTATGCAGTGCTATTTCCTGAAATCATACAGAAGGATGGAGATGATGGATGGATGGATGGATGGATGGATGGATGGATGGATGGATGGATGGACGGATGGAAAAAAAAGATGGGATGAAGGAAAGATGGATGAAAGAACGGGAAAGACAGAAGGAAGGTGGAAGGGCAGGGTGGCTGGAAACAAGGATGGAAGAAAGTCCAGCCAGAAGAACAGAAGGAAAAAGTAAGGATGGTAGGAAGGGCAGAGTGACTTATGGAATAGCAGACAAATGAAAGGTAAGCATGTATGGAAGGACAGAAAGACAACATGAGGATGGATCAGTGTTGGGACTGGTCTTGTTCAACATCTTTGTCAGTGACATGGAGAGTGGGATTGAGTGCGTCCTCAGCAAGTTTGCCAATGACACCAAGCTGTGTGGTTCGGTTGATACGCTGGAGCCATCCAGAGGGACTTTGACACGCTTGTGAGGCGGGCTGATGCCAACCTGATGAAGTTTAACCATGCCAAGGGCAAGGTCCTACACCTGGGTAGGAGCAATCCCAGGCACACATACAGGTTGGGCAGAGAAGAGATAGAAAGCTGCCCTGCAGAGAAGGACTTGGGGTGTTGGTAGATGAGAAAATGAACATGAGCTGGCTTCAGTGTGCGCTCGCAGCCCAGAAAGCCAACCGTATCCTGAGCTGCATCAACAGGAGCGTGGCCAGCAGGTCGAGGGAGGTGATCCTGCCCCTCTACTCTACTCTCATGAGATCTCACTTGGAGTATTGTGTGCAGTTCTGGTGTCCTCAACATAAAAAGGACATGGAACTGTTGGAACAAATCCAGAGGAGGGCCATGAGGATGATCAGGGGACTGGAGCACCTATCATATGATGATAGGATGAGAAAGTTGGGGCTGTTCACCTGGAGAAGAGAAGGCTGCGTGGAGACCTCATAGCAGCCTTCCAGTATCTGAAGGGGGGCTATAGGGATGCTGGGGAGGGACTCTTCATTAGGGACTGTGGTGAGAGGACAAGGGGTAATGGGTTTAAACTTAAAAAGGGGAAGTTTAGATTGGATATGAGGAAGTTTTTTACTGTTAGGGTGGTGAGGCACTGGAATGGGTTGCCCAGGGAAGTTGTGAATGCTCCATGCCTGGCAGTGTTCAAGGCCAGGCTGGATCAAGCCTTGGGTGGCATGGTTTAGTGGGAAGTGACCCTGCCCATGGCAGTGGGTTGGAACTAGATGATCTTAAGGTCCTTTCCAGCCCTAACTATTCCATGATTCTATGATTCTAATATTGGACTGCTCATATAAAAATGTGCTGAATCGTTACTATTTTACTACATGTACATGTCGTTATAACATCATTAAACTGTCCAGAAAAATGTTGCTTTTAAAAGTTTTGAACTTGAGTGCAGATAACTTTTCCAAATGTAATCTAAAAAAACACACACATGATCTTTGATAACACATTTTAATTACATCTTTTGAAAAAGACATAATTTTATCTAAGTGAACTTTTGGACTGTGGCTCTATACTTACCATGTGCATGATCTTTAGTCGAGAGATAGTTATGTGTGTTTAACTTTCTGTGATGGGTCCTACTGAGCCTAGAAGAATTATTTACATGTATTAAATTTATCATGTGCACTAGTTTTTGAAGATCAAAGGTTCTATTGTCAACATTTTCTTTGGAGAAAGGGAGGAATCGTTCAAAGCTCTCTTTACAATGAGAAGGAAACCCTTACATCTGAATTTTCAACAAAACACCATTTCTAAAAGCATATATAGGCAGTGGATGACAGCATGAGTCTGCATGCCTTGTTCCTTAGCTTGCCTTTGACTCACTGTTCAGCCTTCATTCAAAGAATATATATTTTTAAATGCATTTTTAGTGGGGGAAATGAGACTGATGCAGAATATAAAAAAAATAGCAAGCTCTTCTCCACTGAGTAAACAGGTGTAACGTAAATGGATTTAATGAAGTGATTGTTTCTAGAAGAATTAGCTTTTGATTTGCTTGTCATTCAACTCAGTTGACTTAGGGGAAATGACATTCTCATATTTGTTTCTCATTCAAACTTTTATAAAATTCATCAATAGTTACAGTGCAAACACCATGAGGAGCAGAGCAGCTGAGTGAACAATGCACAAGAACAATGTGCAGATTTGAGCATTTCAGTACGTTCAGCACCAATTATACAGACAAGAGCTGAGAAGTGTCTTTATCCTGTAGGGCAGGAATTTTTATACTCATTTCATTGGACTAAGGAGTTCATTTAGGTTCTCCATTTTAAAAAAGTTACTGCACGTAATTTGCCACAGCAATTCATAGCAAGGTTAACAAAGGAGTATACCCTTCCTTTCTCCTGGACTTACTCTACTACTCAACCAAACTCAACCAAACTCAAGCATCCCATAGCCTTGCAGCTATCACAGGTGGGCCAAACCTGTTGTTTATATTACCTATGATATGTCAAGTAGCTCTGTTCTACAACTAAATTCTAAACCCTTGTTTAAGTTCAAGATATTTGATACGATTAATTAAATTTTAATCATTGATTCGGTCAACATTTTTAAAGAAATATTTCACCTTTCCTAATTTGGATTTTACTGCACCTTTCTTTCTTCGAAGTCATTCTGGAAAAGGATTAACAATTCCTGAGCCACCATTCCTTGTTTTTTTCATTTCCTTTCCTGAGATCTCTTCAGCATTATTCTTAATCAGCTCACTGCTCTTTTTTTTAAATCCTGAAACATCTGTTCTGCTTTTCCCACTTTTGTTATTCCATGTATGTCTAGAACAGCACTGTGAAGTTTCCACATTTCTGAAACAACATTCTCAGAATCGTCTTCAAAAATGTTCATGTATCTCAATTACTACAACAGATAAGCAGTAATATAAATGATGAATATAAGCCCAGAAAAACAGTGAAAATTTATCACTGTGGTAATTTATTTTGATTTCTCTACAAATTGGTTTGTTTTTATAAGAGTTATATCTTAACTCATAGGTTCTGCTGGGACAGTAATTGTGTTTTGCAAAAGAGATATCTGCAGTACTATTTTTTTTATGACAATCTATATCATCTGATAATTCAATAAAATACAAAACTCATGCTGGATCCTTTGAGCAACATAACTGAAAATCTGAAAAAAAGACTAGTTTGACAACATGGAATAATTCCTAGCTGAGTGTGAAGACAAATTCTTTTCTCATAAGGAGACATTTTTAAGAGCTAGGTTATTAAATCTAAATTATTTGCCCTATTTTGCCTCAACCACTAGGACTGCATGTCAGAACACTCTTAAGTCCTCATTTAGCTTCAAAGACTGAGGGTAACAGAGATCTAACTGCTAATAGGAAGCCACAAGTTCTTCTACAGAACTTCTGACAACTACTGATATATGCTCTGGCAGAATGAGATCCAGAAATTTGAAACAGTTGGTGATTATTCATATTTCATTCAGAAAGTAGAACGCACACAAGCCACCATCATATCAGTTTACAGTTCTTCTGGTGGTTTTGCAAGGCTTGAAAATGGTTTTAAAAACTGAGAATCAGAAAAGTGTCCAGTTTAGGCAGAAAATGCAGGACCACAGCTAATTTAAGATCTCTGAATCACCAAAATTGGAAGGGACCTCCAGAAATCATCCAGTCCCACCTCCTGTCCAAAGCAGACCCAGTTCAATCAGAGCACTGCTCAGAGTGGTGAATTGGTGGCACCTTTTTGTAATGGAGACATTAGCTGAGGTGGATTATTTTGGCTTTAAACGCTAGTTCTGAAATACAAGAAATCAAACAATCCCTGAAAAACTCAAATTCAGAAGTTAAATCCAGATAGCACAGAGGTACTCCACTCTACAGCTACTGCAGAGACTAGACATTTACAGCAAAAACCAGGATTGTCACACATACCAGACTGAGGAACCCTAAACACGAGGATGCAGACCTTGAGCTTTACCTGAATCTCCTACTTTACCCAAAATGGGTCCCTAACCTGACCAAGAATATTTGTAATACAGTTTATACAGCAAAATTGTCAATGTGTAGTCCGCAGGTTGGATGTGGTTTATTTCTGTGACAGTGCCTTCCTTTTAAATATTTTGTCAGGATCCATATGCCACAAGTGAGACCAAGACAGACAGCAACCTCTGTCATATCAAATCCCAGTTCTATATTGCCCAGCCAAGTCAAATTGGAAAACTAATAAGACATAATAATATTTCTAGAATTTCCATTGTTCACAGTGCCAGCTAATATTATTAAAGGGTTTACTTCAAAAATTCCCTCTCTTATTATTACTGAATATATATGCAGAAAAGTAGAACCATTTCATGTCTTCTAAAAAAAATAAAGTTTTCAGCCAGCTTTTTATTTCCAATATGAGAATATATTAAGATGTGTCAAATCAATACACAGAATTAATAATTAATTATTACAGGTAAAAAGGAGGAGCAATCATCTCCAAGCATATCTACCTCGCACCTTTCAACTAAAGTGGTCAACTACAATCTCACTTGTGATTTGTCTTTTTTGATCTTAGTCTCAAATGCTATCTATGAGCTCAGGTACTTAAAATTATCTTCCCACAGCTATGTTGATCAATATTTGATGCTCTTTCCATTTCAGTTATATTCATACACTTTGAAATAAAGCTTTCAGCACAACTGTTCAGAATACTGTTATAAATAATACAAACAAAGAAACCAAACATTTGATCCAACTTCCATCACACAACTAATTTCCTCCTTCGTTGCTTTGTCTTTCTTTTACATTAGTCAATGTTCTGATCATTCAACCGTCTTTTGTTTGATACTTGATTGTAAATATTCAGCTTCACCTCACAGTGTGCATTTCTGCCAAATTTAGCTCTACCAACTAGTTGTATGCATTGCTTTTACAGTAATAAACTCTGACAGCAATATCCACAAGGAATTGCAAAGCCTTTGTAGGGAATCATGTCCTGAAGCTATCACAGCTATGTTAAATGAAGCTCGGTTATTCCTAATGGTTTCCCAATTCATTTCTTTTAGTGGTTTTTAAAGTTTTCCTAAAGTAATGATGACAGAATAATTTATTCATTTTTCAGAAGTCTTCAGATCTTTGAATAAATAATGAGAGTGACAGCACCTTTCAGGGATGCCTGAAATGACACGAAATGAGCTTGCTTAAGTGAGACCAGTTGCACTTATTTATTTTTTAAAAACAGACTGTCTACAGGATGAACAGAAGAAATACAAGGCACAAAAGAAAAAAAGCAGGGACAGGGAAGAGGGCATAGCTCTGAGTACTAATGAACTAAAACAACCGAAGGGAAGTATGATAAAGATTCTCTCTTCTGGTACACATACAACTAATCAGCTATTCATTAAACTGGTCCACAAGTGTTACACAACTTCTGTTCTTTTGGAAAGCTGCATGACCTGTTTGAAGTTACGCAGAATGACAAAAAAAAGAGCAGGTCCTTAAACAATTCCTAAAATATATCACTTTGACATTCATCCTTTGGTCAAGCTAGTGTTAAGGGTAACAGGCAGTTTGGTGTAACAATATGGAAGATGCGACATCCAACGAAGACAAGAAGGTACAAGAAAGTACAGAGCACAACAGACAGTTCTAGTAACAGGCAAAATCTGTATGGGTACCCATCAGTTTATTTTCCATTAAAATACCTTTTCTCCTTTATAACTGTACTACATGCAACACACATTGTGGTTATTTCCTTACTGATCACCCACACTAGTGACACCAGATTATCATTTTGTGTTTACTGTATTAGCGCAAGAGATGGTTATCATACAGCATTAAGGCAGCAAGTTGCTAGTACGGATACTGTCTCATTACTGAAACAATGTCATATTTCTTAAAGGCTACCAAGTGCTGTCCAGACCAAACAAAAAAAAAATCATCCCTATTAGAAAGAAAAGTCTGCAACTTTCTCAGGATTATCAAGTAACATTTGTAACATTAAATGCGAATATTTCAATGTTGTTTCAGTCTTTCCGTCACACTACAGTATTAGAATTTCTAAAGGGAGAGTAAACAGGATAATTTTCCTTAAAACTTCATTTAAATACCCATTTATGCTGTGTTTCCTGTATTGAATCCATCTAACTCTGGTATTCCTTGCTAGTTAGGTCCCTATCTCTAAAACTTGTTTACCTACCTTCTGTTAGACTCCAAGGTCTTACAGAATATTAGAAAAGCACATAGAGATTTGAGAGATTTGATGCCAAAAGTTAGCTTCTGAATGTACCACAGAACAGTTGAAAGATATCAAAAGGCCTTCTCTGCAAAGCTTTCTAAACAATCTGTATTAAAGATTAGGTAAAAGCAGGAGTTTCCAAAAATTAGCTCTTAAAATTGTAACACAAAACCCAATATATACTTCAAAAATGGCCACACATTCTCATCTTTGTATCAGGCATTTTTTTTTTAAGTAAGTGAGGACATCCCAAAGAAGTGGTAAATGCTCCATCCCTGGCAGTGTTCAAGGCCAGGCTGGACAGAACCTTGGGCAATGTGGTCTAGGGTGAGGTGTCCCTGCCCATGGTAGAGGAGTTGGAACTAAGATCTTAAGGTTCTTTCCAACCCTAACTATTCTATGATTCTATGATTCTATGTCCAAGTCCTTCATGGAAGTCAGCTTATCAGAACTAACTGCTCCTGAGCAAAACCAATTATATTCAGTATAGACTAGAGACAAAATTAGTAATAGCTCAATGTCTTAATTATGTATGATTCTGGTCTAATCCATTTGAATATTTATGTATAATACTCGATTACTTAAAAGCATTTCATGGCAAGATAATCACTCACTCCCATAATAACAACAACACCTGAAATCAAGCTTAACGCATCCATATCAGTTGTCTACCTCCAGCAGTATTACTTACTGTGTCATGCACTAATTTTCTTTTCCATTCATTTTCAAAAAAGTTTCCATACATACAAAATAAATCTTATTTCAAGATAACATCTCTGGAAAGGAACTGTTTTCTGAGGAACCTGGCACTTTTTAAAATGTCCATCTCTGCAAGTCTGGTTGCCAACTGTCTTTAAAATGAGAAGTTTCCAGGTACTGCGGATACCAAACCTGCTGACCCAAGTGTACCATGCAGGTACACTACCCTAGAAAAAAAGGTCTTTTTCCTCCCACAAACCTGACTCATGACTTCTGAGCACACGAATTTGACAGCGATGCTTCCTTGCCCCTGCCTTTTCAAACTCAACACCAGAAGCATTTACTGTAACAAACCCTGGAAACATGAAACACTATAATTTCCTTGCAATAGCAGGGAGATGTGTACTTCCCTGCCACAGGAGGGCACAGGCAGTTACCTCTGCAGTATGCTCCATTTCCCCTGGAGCCCACAGCAAACCTTCGGGACTGCCAACCCTTTTGTGAGGGGAAGAAAAGTCAGAGCTTACAGAGCAGGCAAGCAGCGGTGGCAGGACTTGGCACAGCCACCATGAGTATAGGATTGGGAAAGGGTCAGGAGCTGCTGATGACTGAGCCCACACCAACGGGACATCCATGGTCACCCAGAGCTTTCTGCAGGTAGCAAAAGTCAGGAGAGCAGGAATTTGGGAATCTCATCAAACAGCTTCAGTTTGAGTGCCTATGGCTCCCTAAAGGCTCTTCTCACAGTGAAATATTCAGATTGCTGCCTCTGCAGCACTTCTTCGCTAAAACCTATACAACCGCTCCTGAATAATCTGATACTCAATACAGGCATGGCTTTAAATTCCTATACTGAATAAGTTGAAAAGAGATTTCCTAGATGCTATTTTTACAGTTCTATCTACAATGACTCTATTTGTAAATTTACTTGATTCCAAAGTTATATGTGCTTGAGATGTACAGCTCAGATATGTTCTTTCATCAGACTCATCACCCCTAGAGAGGGGATGTTTTACCTTTCAGACATTATTGTGTAAATATTCAGACATTATCTGGGGATTCAGCAGTGCCAAGATAACTGCAATTTTAAATTGCTTTTGACATTTCCTACATCTACAGTAATGAATGACATATCAGCTATCTATTGTGATACATGTGCATGTGAACACCATTATCATGCCGTGGGCACTGAAAATTTTTTTTATAACATAAAGTGCTATACCAACCTCGCTTCATACAGTAGGACCAAAAGGGAGCTGTAGAAAAGCAAAAGGCAGTCTCTTCTAGTTCCCTTTTTTATGATTCCAATATGCATAATAGAGGATATATAAAACATCATTCCTTACTCTGAAAGGTATTTTCCTTGGCCAACAGAATCTTCTTAATCTCCTTTAAGGAACAGATTTTCAGATATTTAAAATGGCAAACTGTCTTATAACTGGGGCTGTATGTCAAAGGTTGTTTTTTCATTGCAAAGCCTTCTTTCACTGATTTTAGCCAAATGGAACTAAGATTATTTTCATTTTGCAATAATCTATCTGGATAAGAACACAGGATATGAATAAACAGAGGATTTCAAGCTCCCTCCACTTCCAGTGCAAAATAACATAGGTATCAAGAACAGTTAGAATACAAGCAAAGAAATAATGGGAACAAAAGTATTTAAACTTTCACACAGGCTTTACAATTAAAGACAAAATCAAGGGTGGTGTAGTAGAAGCAAAAAGTGAGATGATCTTCATTAGGACTCTACCACTGGAAGCTGTATTATGCTCTGTTCTCTAAATCACATCTGAGTATTCTTTACCCTTAAAACTACACCAATTTATGTAAGTATTATTTCATAGACAGTGAATCAAAGTACCAGGAAGAGAATTATTTGTGTGGTTTTGGACTTGTGGCTATGTTGGCAACAAAATCAAATTTCCGGCATTTCAGGCTACAGCTCTTAGCAAGCAATTCTCCTTCGCACTTCACTGGTTTTTAACCTGAGCATTAGGTTGAATGAGAATTACATAGCTGAGAATTACCACAAAAGCAAAAACTGTGAGTAAGAATTAGCTAAGATGTATGAGTCAGCTTGGGAAAGCTTAAGACAAGACCAGCTGCGCTTGCTCAGGCAAAGCTAATTTCACCCCTAAGACTAAGCGTCTAAATCACTACGTACAAAACCTGACACACATACATATATACATTTTACAGATTCCATTAAATCTGTTACATTTCAGTAAAGCACTAGCTCATCTCTCTGGGAAAGCTTTCTTGGTGCTTTTCCGATTAAGGATGAAACAGCTGCAATACGAAGCTCAGCTATAAAACCTCACTAAGCCAAAGGGCAGTGGAAGCAGTGGCTCCTGCTGGGGCAGCACCCACTGACCCAGTGATGGACAGGAAGGGATTCTTCTAAACAGAGAGAAAACCTCAAATGAAAGACCAAGCTGATATGATTAGCTACCTACCTTTGTAAGAGATATGCTTAGGGGTTTGCTCAGGTAACTGCTTGGAGAATAATATGCCACAGTAAAAACTGTGGCATTAAAACATCATTTCAGCAAGCATCTGCAATCCTAGAGGGGGTAATGGTCACTTCCAGTCTTGTCAACATTAAGCTACACATGGACCAAATCAGTGACCTCAAAAACTGTTACACACAAGGTATCATGCCAGAACATACCTCTTAATGCCCGAGAACAAGTGCTTTGCGAGCCTCTTTGGAAAACCAGTATCTTCTCTGTGTTGCCAAACCCCAAGGAATATTCAATTGAGCTTTAAAGGGACATTTGTAACTGGTATGATTTGACAGAAATCCAGGGATAGCTTGACATGATTTGAGCAGGCAAGATTGAAAGAATGGGAATACACCACATAGAGTATTGACTTCGCAAAGTCAAGCTGTAAAGCCTGAAATCACTTCCACGTAGCAGATGCTGTGTACCATAAGACCTAAAATCCAGGACAAGAAAATCTGACTGCTGATCCACACGGTTCATCATAAACTTAAAGGCAGCAGCATATAAATCCTCCCCGAGAATGCATCTATAGAACCTCATCAAGGTGTCAAAAGTCTGCTGTATTTTCAGCTCCCTCTTCAGTGTAAGAGATAAATAAAAAAGACTGCAGACTTGATGGCATCTTTACAGAGTGCTTTAAATACTTGGCTTTGAAAGGAAGATTTTGACTGTCAGAATTTCTTTACCTATAATCTCAACACATCTTGAAGGACATGAGGCTGGAAAATATATGGCCATTCATGTAGATTAAGATGACAACCGAACTCAGCTAACGATGAGTACTTTCATTTAATGGGTGCCACAGCTCACAAGAGCGACTGCATTTGGAACTGCTGCAGGAATGGTTAAATCAGTTGTCACTTGGTGAAATTCTGACATTGACTTTTATGTAGATACTTGGCTACTAAAAACAATGAAAAAATGCTGACATTCATTGACCTTTCATCCACACCTAATACAGTCTGACAGAAAGATTGTTAACTCAGTCTGTCAATTATAAATTGCCACTCTGCTCTCACTCTGATCAACTAAATCATCTGTGATATTAAAACAAAAACTCCTTCTATACCTACCTTGGCAATAAGCCTCATGAAAACATTCACTATTTTGAGCCTGCACCACTCTTTTACAGCTGTGATAAATCACTGTTACCATGGTTTGTGTGACCACAGATTTATATTGAATGTAGCTGAAATTGCATCCGCAGTTGTGGCTTGAACTCCAGAATAAGACAGTTACTCTTGTAAACCTTTAAAAACCTGTTTCTGAAGCTGATTTCAGAACTTTGAGGACCTACTAGCACTGGAGCCTGAAATCAAATACCTTCATACCTATAGCATCGGCCTGAGTTCAACTACCAAGAAAGAGCAAAGGAATAGTAATAAAAAATAGCAAAATTACTGCATAAGAACTTCCTGAAATATCTTAGAGTTGAACTGAACAGAAGAGTCAAATACAGGTATCATTTGGAGAATGTCAACAAAATATAAAAAACATTCAGAATGCAGTTAACATTGCCTGACTGAGCAATTCAAGTATTTTCAAGATTTTATAGATTTCACCACAAACACTGATTCTACCTGTAACAGATCAGTGCTTTTCAAAGAGCCAGGCTTGGAAAGAGTTATTTTTCTTTCAATTTATCTCTATATTACATATATATAAAGCTAGTGACTTAAATAGCAAGCAATACAAATTATGACATCTTCTTGCACGTCACCACAAAGTAACAATGGTAGGGCTGTTCTGTACCTTGTACTTTGCCATTTTGTTAAAGACATCTCTTTTATCTTAGGTATCATTTCTGCTTTTGTACCTTTACAGACTGAAAAGAATAACTTTGAAAAACATATAAAAGATAAAAGAATGACTTCATACCTGAGCCCGCCACTTTCAATCGTGTTAAATTATACTGATTTAATATATGAATGTGCCACTTTCAGTCATACTGAATGATATAAATGAATACATAGTGAATATCATCAACAAGGCAAGTAAGCCATACTGAAATCTAGAAGGTCCATTTTTAAATCTCTTGCTCACATTTCTAGGCAATTGCTCAGCAAAATAATATCTTTGCACAGCACTAGAATATTCTCAGAGTACCCATTTTACCAATGCAGAGTACCAAGTTATGTGCTTTAGAAACCATTAAGAATAAGATCTTGCCTCTGAGCTCAACACCTTAGGAAATCGCTCACCACCTACAGTAAAATGTGGAAGAGAGGTCCTAGTCTACAGACAACAGCCAGAAAGGGCAAGAGGAGAAGACCCTGGACAGCGGCAACTGAGATAAATAGTTAACTAGATCAGACTGAAATTATAAAACTGAATTTACTTTTCACCACTTTCTCACACTTTCTAGAATTTAGTATACTCTTCAGAAAGTCCCAAGAGACAGATGTTTCACTGAATGTCTCAGCAAGTTCCACCATATTGACCATACTCAAATGAAGAACACATTTAGTAACCTAATGAGAGGTACACCACTTTAACTATTTAATCACCCTTCTTCTAAAGCATCCATGGTTGTAATTTTACACAAATGACATACCAGAACTATAAAAAGCTACTTGACCTACAATCTGGACCATCTCACTCCCATCTGTAAATCATCAGCTAACCACTGACTAGTCAGCAGTTACATATTTTAGGTAGCAATTTATTACATAATTTTTTAAAAATATATACAAAATTATTGTGGGATTTAAGAGGCATGCATGAAAAAGATTAACAGATTTCTAATTTAGTTTGAGTATAACTTAAATGAAATTGTACCAACAAGCTTCTACAATACATGTGATATATTTAATTTACATTTCTTTAAGCTTTGCAATAAGATTTTCTAAGCTGTATTAGCCCAAGGCACGTAACATTCATAAGACGAGTAGCTGCATAGTTTATATTGCACAATTTTGTAGCTGCACAGTTTCAGCAAGAATGAGCAGCAAAAATCAACTACAAACCACTGCTAACCTCACTCACTCCCAAATGAATTATCACTTTAAGAAGTGAAAATTCCAGTATCTTACATGCAGCATAACTTTAAAAAAAAACAAACATACACTAAGTTTGCTTTCCAACAGGACTTGGTATTTTACAGCATTCACTCTGCTCCTCAGAGAAGGCTACTGAGCTCCTAATAGCTCCATAAGCTCGAAATGAAAGTGGAGCTCTTTGCCATACTGCTTTGGAATGTTAAGTCTGTAAACTAGGTGAAGTATTTATATGCTTAGGGGTGGTTTTGACTCCATAATAAAAGGAATTTAAATTCCTAAATTCTATGGTGTTATTATGAACCTCCAAGACAGCTTTCTAAACTTCAGTGCGCCTTTATCTTTAAATTATTTTGGCTTTCCTACTATGTTTAAAGAGAAAGAGCTTTCATAAGGCTGATTAAAATTTTACTAAGCTATATAGTTTCATAAATATGTTTTCATGAAGAAGGAAGAGCTCTTGAACTTGAGATGGGCAGCTTTTGAATCTAGAAATTCAATTTCCTTAGAGAGTATCGGAAAGCCACATTACAGGAAGCTATGGTTCCTGACTTAAGGGAAGCGGAGGGAAGGATAAGTAAATAACAAAATGTGCAGCTGACCTGAACCTGCCAAAAAAATCAAAATGAATATTACTCTGCATATATTGTCCTGAGAACACGTTATATTAAAACAGCAGCTGACATGCACCAATAAATAAAAAAGGCATGAACTTAATGTTTGATATGTCAACACTTAGCAAATTATCAAAACAAAAACAGCAGTGTAAACCAACTACTTTCATCAGCATACATGCTTGTTTTCTTCCATTTTCCTTACATTTCAAATACATTCCTGATTGCTTTTGGTAGAAAACAACACACAAATAAAGGAATTATCTTGCTGATTGATTATATTTTATTGCATGCCACTAACCCTATTTCTGACCATGTGAAGTATTGCACACTTCAAAGGAATGACAAAACCTCACATTGTTTAAAGTCTGTCTTCAGTAATCTTATTACCCAAAAACATCAATTAATGTATGCCTGCAGCCTTATTAATCTACTCCAGTGTAAACAGATTTTCTCATTGTATGTTTTCTTTTCCAAATTTCCTTCTAAAGCATTATATTACCTGCGTTGACAGTTTCGCTGCCTGCATTCAGATATAGTTTAAATAAGTATTATTTGATTTTACCATTTCTGTCTTTCACATCAACTAAATTTACTGTTCCATAATCAAGAACTTTGTCTCACAGTATTTAACCTGGGTTTATATTTTTATACTGCAGTGGTAAACATTTTGAAAATAATTCTGTTTTCATTAGTAGTATTTGTTCCATATCTAAATTTTACAACTTTCAATTCACCTCCTCTCCAATTTCACTAAAAGCTCCCTCTTAAGTTTAGTGCTCATTATATCCTGTCAATGTATTTCTTTGCTCTTAATGCTGATGCATCCATGCTATTCACTCTTCACTTTCTGGGAATTATGTCTCTGATCATGCTCTGAAGTTCACAGTATTGAGTTTTTCCACTTCCATTTCTGTCAAAAAGAGGTATGAAGGGCCAAGTGTAAAAATTTATCAGATGAGTTATTTTGCTATAATGCAAAAATATTATCACAGCACAAAAAAAAATAAATGGAAGCTTTGCCTTTTCTAGTTAACTGATTTTGTAAAATTATTCAAATGCAGACCTGTTATTGTCTTTAAAAACAGAAAGTTCGTTATATTACAAAAAATGCATATATATAGAAAAAAGAAAGAAAAAAAAAAAAAAAAAAAAAGTTTTTTTTTTTTTTTTTAATCCAAGTATGCCTAACAGGCAAATAGTGATTTGTCATTAGCACTCAGTATATACAAGTGCTAAACGTGAACAGTTTAAAAATACCAAGCGTGACCAAATCCTGCCAAGGATAACATTTGGCCATACTTTTTCTCTCCTGAGATATCAAAAAAACTTTTACTTTTTCAGGGTTCAATGCATAAACACCTAATAAAGGTATCAAAAATAATACATGATATATGATAATGAATCATGTGTTAAGAAACAACCCTGTCACTAAACTATTTTAAAATACATCCTTCATTTCATTGTCTTCTCTCCTAACATAGGGAGTCCTACCCCATGTTCTTACAACTATATCATAATAAAATTCAAGATAATTTTGATATATCAGCATCCAAGAGGTTTTCTATTTCTTTATACTTTAAATTTTTCTTTGAAGGTTAATTCATTGGAACTGTTGGCTTCCTTCCGGGAATAATTTTTTCTGGTCTCCAGACTTTCAAAATATTGTTACTGTAATTAACATGCATTTGAAGACTTGATATTCCTTCACTGCCTTCAAAGTCTACTGAATGCCTTGTACCAATCAACTTATTTGTGGGATAAAATGAATGAGGCAATCTCTGAACCGTGTTGATCCAGTATTGCTATCCAGCAGCTATAATATAGAAATACACCTAAAAAAGGTATGATTTTGGTTTTTTGTAAGAACTGCTGAACTGAACGAATACTTAAAAATCCTCGATAACTTTAGCAGATTTGTCTCCCCTTTTACTTCAGAGATTAATTATAAAATCCAGCACATCTTCACAGTACTTTATAAACAATAATGACTTTTCATGCAGAAACAACTGAATCACCATAGCCTATTTGTTCACATCCTCCACATTCTTGTCCTTAACTGACATGGAGGGCTGCACCTGTTATTTTTAATACATAACTGACCATCTGAAAACATTATTGTCATTCCCCTTTTGCTTATTTTCTCTTCAGAACCTCTGCCTCCAGACCAACACTTCAATGCAGACAGCAGCCACAAAGAAGGAAGCTACATTTTCCAATTTGGATTCATACAGTCAGGAGTGGATATTGCAGCTTATCAAGGAGGACCCAAAAACCTTAATGAAATGGGATACAATCCCAGCTTCTTCAGAAGATGTTAATGGCTGGACAGCAAATACATGTATTGGATAAGAACTTCCCAAAAGGCAAAACAGTGCACAAGTACTTTCCTTACATGGGTTACACATATTCTAATGTACAATTACTAAGCACTCCTGCGGCTCGCACGTTTCCTTCTAGATTTACTTTGCTGTAAGTAGTAGGCCAAACTTATACTTGTTGGTACTAGCTTCTCTATGGTATAACACATAGAGGTGTTAGGTAAGTTTCAACTAAAACTACTCCAGCAGAAAAGAATAGGGAAAAAAAATTTTTTAAAAGTACCTTCCTACCAGCATCTATGAGATATAATTTTGTTATAAACAGAGAAATCCATCAGCTCTCCTCCCCAGCTAATGAAACTTCACAAGAAAAGTAGCTTGCAACAACTTGAAAATGCATGTATTTCTTTAAAGATTATCCATTTAGAATGCGAAGCCTGAAGGTAAAGGGCCTACTTCAAAGATGCCCTACAGGGAACTAGGACAAACCCTATCCCCCAAATTCTGACTTGGAGCAGTACAAGACTTCAATTCTCTGATGACATAATGCTGGTTACTATAATTTCACTTTTTTTCAGCAGAAAAATGTGCCAGTTCAAACACTTCATGTATCTTGTACTGGATAGAACATGACGTTTAAAATAAAATTCACTGTGGTAAATCAAACTAATATGAGTGAATCTTTCCTAAGAATCTATCAAATGTCAAAGTCAGAAAGATTGTCAGAGGTCCTAAGTCATAGCTGGTTTTTAACCTGTTTTCTGTTTTGCTGTTCCAGACTTTGTCCCGTTTTTCCCACCAGCTTTTTAATTTCTGTCCTGGTCATCAGCTGAAGCTATAGGAAATCACAATATTGCAAGACTGAAAGCAATTTTAAAGTAGAACTAGTTCTCTGTCTTTTCAAATACCTCAATAATTTCAAAATGCACTGATCCCACTTGTGCAGTTCTGGTGTCCTCAACATAAGGAGGACATGCAGCTGTCAGCGCAAGTCCGGAGGAGGGTCACGAGAATGACAAAGGGACTGGAGCACCTCCTGTACGAAGACAGGCTGAGAAAGTTGGGGCTGTTCAGCCTGCAGAAGAGAAGGCTGCGTGGAGACCTCATAGCAGCCTTCCAGTATCTGAAGGAGGCCTACAAGGATGCTGGAGAGGGACTCTTCATCAGGGATTGTAGCAACAGGACAAGGGCTGATGGGTTCAAACTAAACCAGGGGAAGTTCAGGTTAGATACGGGGAAGAAGTTCTTTACTGTGAGGGTGATGAGGCACTGGAACAGGCTGCCCAAAGAAGTGATAAATGCTCCATCCTTGGCACTGTTCAGGTATGGACAGAGCCTTGGGTGACATGGCTTAGTGTGAGGTATCCCTGCACATGGCAGGGGGGTTGGAACCAGATGACCTTAAGGTCCTTTCAAACCCAAAGCATTATATGATTCTATGATTATTTTTAAGACTTCTGAATGCCTTTCAGGGCCACTATCTCATATCATATTCAATCAAACTTTTAGTGAACTTTTCAGAACTGATCCTAGTAAATATCCAAAATAATTTAATCCCAGGCACTTGGCAAGGTGTATGATTAGTTCACTTTTATGAGCTCAGCCATGTCACAGCGTAAGCCAGAGATGCATGAAAATACTACACAGACTGTCAACAACACTTATGAAGTCTGTGTACAGAAACAATGCAGAACCCCTCTAAATTTCTGAACTAATATGAAACTATATCACGTAATTCTCAAGTATGTGTAATAATGCTGTGAGCTGGCAGATCTTTGAAGATCTGCCTAGACAATTTGCTCCCAACGAGAACTCAAAAGTTTTCCTACCATGGAAGACAGAATAGAAATAAGAGGTTTAATCCAGACACACACACCCCCCCCCAGTTACTTCTTCCATGCAGTCAGTTGGGGAATTCGGCAGTTTGTTTGGGGTTTTGGGGGGTTGGGTTGTGTTTGTTTGTTTTTCCCTGCTTGTTTGAGAATTAGTTTTTGGAAATTAATTTTCATTGGCTTGCGTGAAAATCTGAACTATCCTTTCTGGTCTTACCGCAACCACCACAATGCCCCCATGCTGGTGTCTGAGTTCAGGACACAAGCACGCTTTGAAGGGAATCCTTCTCATCCCCACTTCTGTGCTTTGGCTTGCTGCACAAAGCAGCCTATGGGTATACTGACGGGATTTCTTGCAGGTGAAATCATAGAATCATAAAATCACAGAATAGTTAGGGTTGAAAAGGACCTTAAGATCATCTAGTTCCAACCCCCCTGCCATGGGCAGGGTCACCTCGCACTAAACCATGCCACCCAAGGCTCTGTACAACCTGGCCTTGAACACCACCAGGGATGGAGCATTCACAACTTCCCTGGGCAACCCGACCAAGTTCAAGCCCTGCTCCAGGAATCCATCTAATGCCTTTCAGAAGGCAGGAAGAACTTAGCCTGTGAGACCAGACTAGAGCTAGTCTGAAGTTAAACACAGACACTGCCCTTCATCCCCAAAGCATGGAGTTCTACAGCAGCATTTCATACTCCAAATTTAACTGAAACGTGTCCAGGATGGACATCCAGTCCTCAGCATCAGCTCTGGCACCCCATGGATCGATGGCGCTGCGCGCATTGAAGCCCTGCACAAATGTCCTGGACTGGCAAGCACCTGTTCACCACCACCCCACCTGCTCAGCTGCCAGGTACATAGAAATGCCAAGCTAACAGCTAGTTTTATCTCAGGCAAAATTTCCAGGCAGATTAAGGCACTGTACTTTCTTGCCCTCAAGCATCATCACAACAGCTTTTATATTTTACACAGAAATTAGCTATCAGGAGAACTGGCTACCCTGGATTTGGAGAAGGCCGAGGTTCTTAATGACTTCTTTGCCTCAGACTTCACCAGAAAATGCTCTGACCACACCACCCAAGTCTTGGAAGGCAGATGCAGGGACAGTGAGAATGAAGACCCTGCACCCACTGTAGGAGAAGATCTGGTCTGAGACCATCTTAGGAACCTGAACGTACACAAGTCCATGGGACTGGATGAATTCCATTCACGGGTCCTGAAGGAGCTGGCAAATGAAGTTGCTAAGCCACTGTCCATCATATTTGAAAAATCATGGCAGTCAGGTGAAGTTCCCAATGACTGGAAAAAGGGAAATATAACCCCATTTTCAAGAAGGGGAAAATGGATGAGCCAGGGAATTACAGAGCAGTCAGTCTCACCTCTGTGCCTGGCAAAATCTTGGAGTGGATTCTCCTGGAAGGCATGCTGAGGCACATGAAAACCAACAAGGTGCTTGGCGACAGCCAGCATGGCTTCACTAAGGGGAAATCCTGCCTGACCAATCTGGTGACCTTCTATGACGGGGCTACGGAACGGATGGACAAGGGTAGAGCAGTTGATGTCATCTACCTGGACTTGTGTAAAGCCTTTGACACTGTCTCACATGACATCCTTCTCTCTAAGTTGGAGAGACATCAATTTGACAGGTGGACCACTTGGTGGATAAAGAACTGGCTGGATGGCCACAAGCAAAGAGTTGTGCTCAATGGCTCAATGTCCAGACGGAGACCAGTAACGAGTGGTGTCTCTCAGGGATCGGTGTTGGGACCGATCTTGTTCAACACCTTTGTCAGTGACATGGAGAGTGGGATTCAGTGCGCCCTCAGCAAGTTTGCCAATGACACCAAGCTGTGTGGTTCGGTTGATACATTGGAGGGAAGGAATGCCATCCAGAGGGACCTTGACACGCTTGTGAGGTGGGCTGATGCCAACCTGATGAAGTTTAACCATGACAAGTGCAAGGTCCTACACCTGGGTAGGAGCAATTCCAGGCACAGCTACAGGTTGGGCAGAGAAGAGATTCAGAGCAGCCCTGCCAAGAAGGACTTGGGGGTGTTGGTCGATGAAAAAATGAACATGAGCCGGCAGTGTGCGCTTGCAGCCCAGAACGCCAGCAGTATCCTGGGCTGCATCAAAAGGAGTGTGACCAGCAGGTCAAAGGAGGTGATCCTGCCCCTCTACTCTGCTCTCGTGAGACCTCACTTGGAGTATTGTGTGCAGTTCTGGTGTCCTCAACATAAAAAGGACATGGAACTGTTGGAACAAGTGCAGAGGAGGGCCATGAGGATGATCAGGGGACTGGAGCACCTCCCGGATGAAGACAGGATGAGAAAGTTGGGGCTGTTCAGCCTGCAGAAGAGAAGGCTGCATGGAGATCTCATAGCAGCCTTCCAGTATCTGAAGGGGCGCTATAGGGATGCTGTGGAGGGACTCTTCATTGGGGACTGTAGTATTAAGACAAGGGGTAATGGGTTCAAACTTAAATAGGTGAAGTTTAGACTGGATATGAGGAAGAAATTCTTTACTGCAAGGATGGTGAGGCACTGGAATGGGCTGCCCAGGGAAGCTGTGAATGCTCCAAATTCTTGGAAAAGCTGAAAACCCATGACAACCGACCTCTCTCAAATCCCTCCCTCTCACACCTCTGCCATGAGCTCTGCAGACCATTCATTTGGTCAGGCCTAGGAAAGCAACGCTCAGATGCTTTTATTTATCATCTGGAGCTACTGCCATTTTATCATGTTATCCATTGTTATCCATAACTTTTTATGCATAAAAATAATAAATTAGCTATTTCCCTTACAACATGTGCATGAAATCCAGCATAATCATTCATGTTTGTATTACCATAAGGTAAGGAAATGGTAATAGTATGGTAGGTAGATGTTAAAATGCAACACGATTGAAAGGAAGTGCAGATGAATCATTAAGCCTTCCCTCTGCAACTGAAGAAGCATTCATTATTTACTTGAAGAATGGTATTTCACTACATTGACAATATTCATTTGAATCTGTGTGATATTTAAGAGATAAGTGCATTCCTACAAGCTATGCATCACCACGGCTCCCTCCTGCCCCCCTCCCATCATTTCAAAAATAATAATCCTGCAACCTAAAGTCATACATTTCAAATGACAGAATTAAGAGACAGAGTATTTGCCTAGAGGACCATCAGTTTGACTCAGTAACGTGTTTTGTTTTGTGTGGGTTTTTTACTGTTTTTACATATTGAATGTCTCTTACAAACAAATTCTACATGTATCTAACCAGAGCAAAAATGATAAAGCACACTACCAAAATACAACATGAACCTGGATTCCATAGATCATCTGTGTCATGAATATGACAATTTTCACTTGTGTTCAACTACACTCTCAGAACAACAAATATTACAGACAAAATCAGCATAAATTTAGCTTTAGACCAGACTACAGAGTGCGGTGAATACTGAAATTAAGTCAACTTGTGCATTGTCTAGGGAAGTCAAACCAGAAAAAATAAAACCTGTAATACTGCATTTTGTCACTGCCTACATGAAACATTTCTTATTCTTCCTATATTCAAAAATAGTTAAGAAATGAACATTATTTCTAAAAAGTGGATCTTGACTTTTAATGATTTCTCCCTATAGAAAATGCGAACTCATCTCACACACATTATAAAAATGAATCAAGTACCATGGTATCATCTTACACTAAAGGACCTATTGATGTATTTCTGTCAGAATGGTATGAGTAAGTTTCCCCTGTCTATATTCATTAAAGTAAAATAAGATTTTTTTCACCTTGAAAGAACACAGTCTCTGTTCTTGACAGGAGTCCCAAAGCCTGCAGTTATCACTCTCATCAGGCCCATAATTTAAATGCCTAAATAAAATACTGTACAATTGATGTGTCCTAGGAAGAATTAAATTCAGAAAAAGCTTGGTTTAAGTCACTCAATATATTTTTATTTTATTAGAAATCCCCAGAGTATAAATCTCGCTACTCACATGCCAGCTCCTATTGTCAGCTTGTATTTTCTCAGCTTGGCTGTTGTCAAGATTTATTGACAATAACATTTTGATATACAGTCCATCAAAATGGTGCATAAATACATATTGTATTAAATAACATTAACCACCTTTGATCATACATGCTGTGCCATAAAACCCTCACATGCAGACCTCATTAACTCTGCCATTAAGATGACGTGACTTCGAAAGGCTGCTCCTGTGAAAATGGTACCTGTTTGCAAAAATGGGTAGCAAACGTTTTTACCAACACCAGAGTAATCAGGATAGCAGCTGGGGACACTACAGACAAAGCGAAGAACTCTGAACAGAGCAAGGGAACAGCAGCTTCCTTTAATGCCTGAAGCATGGATGCCATAAAAACATTTAAAGATCTTGCTACCGAATTCTGGCAAAGGGCTTTGCTCTTGAATACTTTTATAATAGTTTGCACATTGTCTAGGAAAGCCAGTCATGCAGTTTTAAGTTGCCAAGGAGAAAAGAGCTTGCTGGTTATAAGTGTTCCAGTTTTATTGGGCTGTTTTTTTGAATAAAAATTATTTATAATTTTTTTACTTTATAAAATATAAATTTTATAATAACCCTTCCCCCCGGCAGCTATGCATCAGATTCTGATTCAATTCCAAACGGTTAGCAGCGATATTCTACACAGCAGAAAGCTGAAAGCCAGCTGCATTGTGAACCTCCCTCCAAATACCTTCATTTTACAAACTGAAGCAACAGTAATTTAACTGTCTAGAAAGTGTTCATGATTAAAGAATTGTCAGTATGAAGTTTTCTCCTTTGCCCTAGTACTTTCAATTACTCCTCTGAGTTCAGAATTTTGCTATAATATAATGTATATATTATACCTGTTACACAAGAAATTATCTATCAATAATACAAAAATAATCCTAGATTACATAAGAACATATCAGTGAATCCTCAGAGCGATTAACATGTTCTTTCAAAGCTGTCATTTCAGTAAGTAAAACATACCAATTTCACACACACAAGCTGTAGCTGTAGGTTCTTCAGCTAGTTGTTAACTTGATTGAAAGTGATATGAAAAGAGCAGACATCTAACTTGCTTAGCCTGTCTTTATGAATTATAACATACTACTTTCATTGATGCATAAATTATAAAATAAATACCAAGTAAGACCAAGAGGAATTATTTTTGATACGGCTAAAAGTTTGCACTGCCTCGCACAGGAAAGAAACTGCCAAATTACAGAAATCACTTTAAAAAAAATATTCAAATAGAGGGTACGGGGTAAGACTTTAAAAACAGTAGCTACTAAAACATCGAACTTAATGAGCAACCAAAAGATCAAAGGATGGTAACATTCAAATCACAAAGCTCTTCACGACTTTCATCTCTGCAATAAAGCTGCTAAACACGGACTTAAAGCTATAGTGGGTTTTAGTAACATCCCTTTTACCAACACCCACCACCCAATAAAAATCCTACTGGCAGCAACAGACAGGGAAAACAGAAATACAGTTGATTAGAGAAGCATGCAGACACAGTCTGATTATTTTTAAACTGCAACTTCTTACGTTAATAACTTTTTTGTTGTCAGAATTTTGTAGGTAAAGTAGTGAGGATTAAATTTGAAGGAGAAATTAAGGTGGGTTAACATCAAATAACAAACACCACTAAAATCACTCGGTTCAACATCTCAATAGTTAAATTAGAGTCAGAGTATTTGGCAGAATTCAAAGCAGAACTATTCACAGATGAAGTACACCTGGTGAACATGTTTGCCAGTGTCAAGCCAAAAGACACTTGGAAACTGTTCAGCATTAAGTATGTTCAAATACACAGTGTACTACTGTACAGTCAACATATTTATTTTGATACTACCATGATTCTACTTCTGTATTTAAAAAAAATAACAGTCATATTTTTACAAGTATTATACTAGACTCCCACATGGAAAGAAACATTGCATAGATTCTCTTGTTATTTCTATGTCCATACCCAAAAGGACTTAAATTATCATTTTGGTAGTATGTTAGAATACATACTAGCAGTAGATTTTCACCAGTTCATTTATTTTAATGCCCAGAAGAGCCCAAGATGACCACGTTACGCAATGGGAAGAACCTCTCCCAATAAAAGCCACATAAAGCCACTAACTTTTTGCTGAGCTTTTACAATACTCAGTCTTAACTTAAGATGAAATGAAGCATCCATTACAGTTCCTATGTCTTCCAAAGGTTAATTACTCTCACTTAGATTTCCACTGGCATTCTTATTCTGAATGAATTTGGTTTGAGCTCTCAATGACTGTATCTCATTATTTCCCAAATTAATTTATCTTTGATATCAGACATCTTTCTTCTGTGTACACACATGTGGGACATGATCAAATGACCTCTTAACCTCAAACAAGTAAAAGAGATTTATGAGTACACATTTCAGGATACAGCACGTATTTTCCAGTTATTAAATCATCCTTGAAATTTTAAACTATACTTAGAACATCTTCTTATAGTAATGTTTTTCTCAGTAGCAGCAAAGTAATATTTACTCCTTAATTCTGTTTTATATTCCCTGATTTTGGATCCAAGTCAGTATCTTCAGTGCACTTCTAGTACTATCACACCAGGAACAGATGTTTAACCGATTATGCACCATTATAATTAACTGGTTTTCAGTGACACAATTTTGGAACAGTTTTCTGGAACGTGCAAGTGCAAGCTACTTTCTTTGTTCTGGATATATGACAGCGTTCTTGGCCATGTTAATATGAACACTGATCTATTGAGTCCAGCTCGCCAAGTGATCCCAGTTACTCTAAAGAGCTGTCCCAGGCTGCAATCATTCCTCCCAACTCTGCCTTCTGAGAACTTTATATTTTCCATCTGGATCATGAATAAATACACTGAACAGCAAGAAGTTATCAGAAGCAGGTCAGACAGGAGTCTATTTAGCTCACGGTCCTGTCTTTGACCGTGGTCAAGAGCAGATACATGAATATAAAAATCACAGCAAGAAGCTCTGCTGCTAGGCTACTTTTTATTTCTTATGAAACTCCAATGAAACAATTTGCTGCAGATGCACCACCATGGGTTTACGCAGTGGGAACAGGATGCTGTGTTCTGTTACCTGTGCTGACTGCAGCTGAGGTGTCATTTTCACAGGCTGCACCACCTCCAGAGTACCACTCCTGCAGGTAGCAAGTGTCTGGTTCAAAGTCAGTCAATGCATAAGTAAAGTTAAAATTCCCCTTTCACTTAAGATTTATCAATATTGAATTTTATCTTTATTTTATAGAAATCTTCTTCATAACCACAATAGAGGAGAGGAGGAAAAGACTAGGACAGCTAATGGAGTACTCATAAGCCTAAGACAACAACTCATACTCTCACCCCCGCTCCCCCTTCATTATTTTTTTAAGCACTAACAAACTAACCTTAATGAAACATTTTCTGCAGTGATCAATGTCCTTTTCTGCAGCATAACTTCTACTACAATACAGTGTAAAACCAGACGAAAAATACTATTTGAAGCTAACACAAGCTCAAAGTGAGCAGCCATTTCCCTACAACCACATCCTGATTCTGGGCTGGAGTACCCATCAGCATACCACCACAGCCTCTGTACCTGCAAGACAGCCTTTGACTCAGCGTCTCTGTCAGCAATGGACACATTTCTCCAGGCACGTAGAAAGTGGTTGGCAGAGCAGATCTGCTTCTGATAACGGGACAGGATCTCCTCTGCAACTGTGAATCTTCAAACCATGCACACAGATTGATACATCGAAAGAATTTTAAGCATTTTGCCCTACTGTAAGAAGTACCAATGCAGTGTACGTATCTTATAATTCTATCTTTAATCATCTCCTCTTTCAGGAACTATCTGGCAGAAATTAGGCAGCCTGAATGGTCAACAGTGGCAAAGGCTTTCCTACTAAAGGCTCAAGGAGAGGACGTCCCTGCTGGCCAGTTCCTGGATAGTGGCTCCCAAAACAGTTTAAAATAAAATAAATATATAAATAAATAAATAAATGCTGACACCCCCCCCCTCCAAAAAAAATATTAAAAAGAAACAGTCAACAGTTATCAACAGTATTGGCAAGAAATCAGGAAAATGGCGCAGAACAAAGTAACAAATAAAAGGAGAAACCATAATAGCCTACCCTAAACCCAGACAGTGACAAAACACAGGTTTTGTGGCCAGCCTGCAATAGATATTCAGAAAGGATCAGTCTCGTGCATGTCCCAGTGTTTCACAGAGACAATGTGGAGAGACCGTCTTAAGGAGGGAGCATTAGAAAGAGTAATCCAGTTTAAAATAGCATTGTCAATATTTTTACCTTCCCTTCCTCATCAAAGAATTCAAGCTAAAAATGTGATTTTTTCCACATCTAATTTCTTTTATCCATTTTCTTCCAGGCTCAGATGAATACAGTGATGACCCATACTCAGTAAGTACCAAAATCTACTAAATTACTATTAGCATGTTACAAGGCTTAGAGCTGTGAACTAAAGAATATACAGAAAGACAAGACTGAAGCTTAACTCAAGCAAAGTGGCTATCAATCAGCAGAGCCATGCTGCAGTTTTTCTGAACAAATACGCTGCCAGCATCAATACTGATTAAAATTATTTTTAACATACATGATATAAAATAAAAATAAAAAGGACCAATTGACAAGAAGCCTGTACCTTTTAAAGCCATTTACCTCCTCTAAAACCTCTTTTCACTAGCATGCTGTTATTGCAATTTAATAGCTAGGGTTTTTTTCTCTCAGTGAGACCATCTACCTCTCTCCTTTTCACAGTGCCAGCAACTAAATGAAGCACAAACTTGTCTCAAAACACAAGGAAAATTGAAGATGTACTTATGGTTCAGAAATAAAGAGGGAAGCAGGAAAATTAATTAATCTGCTATGAGAAAACTAGGCCAACCAATGAGAGAAAGCTGACTTCAAGCTTTTCTTTTTCATCAAACCAAAATGTTGAAGCAGAAGTAGAGCTTCCTTTTTTTCCTTCCTAGAAGACTAATGCATTTCCCACAGAGTGAGTTACTTTGGCCATTTAAAGAAGTTTTATCATTGCTCTCTTTTCATAAAGTTAAACACAATGTTGATTACATACAAGAAAGCATACTGTTAATAGTATATATTAATTTTACAACTTGAAATTGCATCACCTCCTTGTCTTTCAGCTTACTGACAGTGATTAATGACAGATAACAAGAAAAAGCTACAGATAGGTTTTCCCCCATTGATGACAGAACCTGGTCAATTTTCACATCTTCAATGACCACGTCATCTCTGGCTGAAACAAACTGGAAGGAGTTTTGAACTCTTGAAACTCAGAAATAATGAAAGATAGGGAGTCCCTTGCCAGCATGCAGTTGAGCTGGGGTACTTCTTGCCACAGTATGCCCCCAGTGCAGGGAGCTGGCACAGGTTCTGGAGGAACCAGGCTGGGCTGTGGAAAAACAATCCATTTTGTTAAATTAAATACACAAGAACTGCAGCTCTGAGTTGGGATGGAGACTAGGAGATCCTTATGGGAAATATCAGACTGCTGCTCTATCCTAGGCACCTGCTTTTAAACACCTTTAAACTGGAGAGACAGTACTGAGCTGCATCATGTGTATTTGCCCTGGTCCAGGGCAGCCATTCATATTTCTACTGATGGTCCAGATGGCAGGAAATTAAAAGCTGTGTAACCATTAAGATTTTTAAAGTCCACGCATTGTATTTTTACATATTCCAAAACAATTCTTGTAACTGAAAGTTCATATGAAACAGCAAAGCAGCAAGTAAAAACAGATAGGAAAACCAGCTGCCCGAGTTCTTCCAAAGCTTTATTAGCTATTCCAATTTCAAAAAGGAAACAACAGCCAACAAAAAAGTCTCATAGACTAACTAATCCTACGGAACCACTGGCTCAACATAAAATTTAATACCACCATTTTGACAGCTACTTTCGGAGGAAAAAAAAAAATAAGCCCCAACTTGACTTCAGTGCTATTGAATAAATAATTACTTGAGGGATTTTCTTTAAAACAATCACTCTGCCTCAGCTAAAGCAGTACTCTGGAAAGCTAGCATTAAAAAATTATTTGCTCTAATCTATTCCAAACTGGGGCTTGGCATCTAATCCCTCTTCATTACCAAATAGCTTGGTAACTAAGTATTCCATTTGTAAAGTATCCACAATAACAATACCAAATAGTTGACCCGAGTTCTTCAAAGATACCTACAGAAAATAAAAACTTAAACAGCATTTAATTACAGGGAGATACAAGCAATCAAGTCCCTGAAAAATACATGAAAAATATATGAAAACATAATCAAGGATGTTTTCATTTAAAGCGATTTTGTCCAATTAGCAATGCTGCTGCATTTTTTGTTCAAATAAAGAGGTCATCTTAGCCAGCAATTTCCTGTTTAACTGTGTAAAATGGTTATGAAGACCATTCTATGGACCAACCCGTTAATGGACTAGTTATTAAATACAGGTACAAAATAACTGAGAATTGTTTCAGAAATAATAACTTTTTAGAAACAGGTTTACAATGATACTCAATAAGCAGGAAGAACTTTAAAGCAGTAAGTTCATTTGCTCTAAATGCAGAAGATTAGAATTTACTGCATTTATTTAGCTCTTACAGTTATTTTTTGCTTCACCAATCTATACTGTTGACTCTTAAATTGTTATTTATAACATGTAATTGTGTAGAAAGCATAAAGAATTATGAATAATACAACAATAAATGACCATCAATGTCAGGGCTTTCCCAAATTTTAAGCATTAGGAATTTTGTTATTTATCCTTTTATTACAGAAGTAAGGGGAAAGACAAAGAAAACTGTTAAAAAATTACCTTCCTTTTTTCTACAAATCTTATTGTTTCCTCTTCTGTTTAAACTAAAGACATTAGCACTAGCATATCTGGAATAGATCCAAGAGGGCTAATGAGTACATAAATATGCCAGGTAAGTCTTTATTTACCATGAAGAGCAGTTAGCATTCATTGAATACATATATTAAATCACACAAATTGACAATTATTAAACATTTATGATCGACATCATGTCATTTTCTGATGTTCATATCTCAAATGTTGCCATTGCTTGGTCTTCCTCTGGTATATTTTGGGTCCACAAAAAACAGGTCCTCAAATGCTAAGAACTTAATGCAACTCTGTCAATCAGCACCATTGCTAAAGGGAAGGGGAAGGGGAAGGGGAAGGGGAAGGGGAAGGGGAAGGGGAAGGGGAAGGGGAAGGGGAAGGGGAAGGGGAAGGGGAAGGGGAAGGGGAAGGGGAAGGGGAAGGGGAAGGGGAAGGGGAAGGGGAAGGGGAAGGGGAAGGGGAAGGGGAAGGGGAAGGGGAAGGGGAAGGGGAAGGGGAAGGGGAAGGGGAAGGGGAAGGGGAAGGGGAAGGGAGACACAACCATCGGGGAAAAAAAAAGAATAAAAGACATTAAAAAACAAACAAACAAAAAAACACAACCAAAGAGCCTTATAGACGGCTTCCTGCTCGCACTGAATTGACTTATATACTTACCCAAAGTCTCCCAACATTAAAAGAAGAAAGTATGGAACTTCCCTCACCAAGACTCCTATCTGATATAGCCAGGGGAAAGAGCAGATTAATTTTCTGAGTGCATACTGCTTAAACATGGAGGAAAAACTCCTCATAAAGAAACCAGCTGCAGATATTATTCTTAAATGCACCAGCAGTTTAACAGCCACCTGAAAATCTACTGTTGCAGCTCCCACAGCTTGACTCTGTTTTCTAAGCACCATGTAATCCAAATTCCTTTAAACAATCACGGTATCTTACTTTGAAAAGTTACCTGAAGCATAATATAACAAAACTTAACCATTCTCCCACTACAGATGATTACCTTGCTATAAATGAGATGATGTATGACTCCATCAGGGACTCTAAATAAGTCTAATAATGAAAATGCTGGTGCAGTACGAATCACAAAATACATGCCCAAAACAAAAGCCTTATAATGACATTCATTACCGAGGGAATAACGTATTGTTTTTTTCTTCCAATGGAGAGAATGCTTTGTTTTGTGCATTTTGACGGTGTTTCCTTTCCTGCATCCCATATGTATCATGGATGGCAAACTGTGGCTTCTGCAAAATGGAAATGGATTTGTCAACTTCTACAGCAATAACTTAGAACAGTTCATTAACTTTATCTAATTTAAGATAGGGGTGTATGATAAACTTAAAATGTGAATACTACCTATATCACAGGAGAACGGAATGCAGTCCCTTAAGCTTAGACTTGCCTACATACTGAAAAGTTTAGTTTTCTGGTCCGAGAACTGCAATGAGAATAACAGCACACATTAAGATTTCATCTTTACAGCCATAATTATTTGCTTGATACACATTTAACAGTTTTGGAAGGACTGTTGCAATAGCTTGAATGTTGCCACAAAGGTATGGAGAAAACTGGAAATTAAGCTTTTCCTCTTCCCGTCTGAATAATACACAATGTTGGGGATGGAAAACAAATTTGACTGATGTGACTGCTCCCTCTGATTATCAGCAACATGTTTGCTGGGTCAATATAAAATTGCTGCTTGACACAACCACATTCAGAGTTCTCTACTCCTCTGGCTGCAGTTTAAATTATAAACTCTGTAAGAAGGCACAGCTAGAGGTTCAAACAGTTTTCTTGTCTGTAAGTTGTGCAATAGGATCAGCTCCATCTGCCTGGCCCCAATTCCAGGCAAGACTGAACTCCAGGACTTATTTCAGATCTCTCTGAGGACCCATATCCTGACTTATTTCAGATCTCTCTGAGGACCCATATCCTCACTCATTTCAGTTCCACTCAGTAAGTTCAGAACAGACGGATAAAATGAGTCAAGGATCAAAGGTGATGAGGGAAGATGTAATGGAGGGTTTTAGAAAAGGAAAAGAACTTGAAAGTCATGTAACACTAAAGAAGTAGTGGAGACCATGAGCTGAAAGCAGAAGCTGCAGCATGCAGCAGTGAAAGTGCAGAGGCTGGCAGCGAAGTGGAGCATGCCAAGGTCCAAGAGCAGGGAGATACAGTTTTTCCTTTTTTAGAAATGCATTTACAGTAAATTGTGCAATACATGCAAGCAGTGAACAAAAATAAGATGCAGATGAGAAGAAAAAAGGGGGAATAACAACAACAACAACAACATTAAGGAAAGTGCAGAATAAAAGGGTTCCAGAAATAATGACAGATGGGTCCAAGCACAGAGGATGACCCAGGAAAGATGTAAGAAAATTCAGAATTATTTTTAGGATGTGAAGCTTCCCTGATAAGACACATGTTAAAGTGTAATAATTCCATTACTTAGGAGTGCTGGGAAATTAGATTCATCAAAATTGGTAAAACCTTTTTGGCTTTTTTCTCCCTCTCTCTTAACTGCTGGTAGGTTTCCTGCTGCATCAGCTTGTTAGCTCATTCCAGTAAAGGAACATTTCCTAACCTTTCAGCATACTTCTGAAATTTCTGTAAAACCTACTGTATTAATAAAGTCGCTCATAGACAGGTTATGCTCCTCTTTCCACCCCTCTGCTCTCAAAGAAATCAATACCATGCACATTAATTTTTAATGCACCTACCAAAATAATTGTTGCCAAGAAACAACTGATATATGGTAATTTTAAGTGCACAATTCTTTCATTAAATCTATGCTTTTCTTCATGTTTTCCAGGCCTGATTTGGTTGCTACTAGTTTAAACTTTATTTTCCATTGTATGGTGTAGTTTGTTCTTTTCTCAAGTTATAGTAGACATAAAACCTTTAGTCTCCCAATTTCTACTTTCGTCTATAAAACATGCACTCTCTGGAACAGTCAATTCCATGACACAAAGAGGATGATTTTATGGGGAGACATCCTTTTGATTGATATTAGAAGGAAGAAATCATAGTAATTCTTCAATAAACAAGGAGAAATATAAATGTACATAACTTGGAATTTGGAGGCCTTGACTTCTCATGTTACACAAAACCATAATGATACCTTAATAACATAGAAAATCCATTAAACTTCATTTTGTGTTACACAAAGCCTACAGTATATATGCTGAAAATGCATGCCAGTGCCTTTATACCTTCAAGAATTTTGATAAATAGCCATTTCAGAAGAAAGCCACTCACCAAAGAAAAGCTTAAAGCATAAGTTTAAAAGAATTTGCTTACTTATGCATAGCTATCAGCAAGCTTAAATTCTATATGATCTAGGAATAAAACTCAGGTTTTTGCAAAGATTTATAGGTCTATGAGCATAATACCCAGAAACCACTGTGTGCTTATTTTATTGACACAACAGTTTATACATTTGACATACTGCTGTTCAGATAAGATTATATTCAACTAAGTACAGAAAAGAAACTGTCAACAAGTCTGCAAGACTATGATAGAAACTGCAAAAACACAGTTTTCATATGACTAACCATACCTTCAGAGTACTCCCAAATCAGTCCCAGGCATGAAAACACAGTTGGAACTCATTTTAAGAGGAGTGTGAAGAATAGCATTTTGCCACAAAAATAGTAACCAAGCCTGAACTGCGTGCTCCCTGTACTACATAATTGCCAAAGAAGACGGAAGAAAAGAGTTAATATTATAAATAATAAAGTTTTCAGCCAAATTATATTTGGGAAGTCTAGAACTAGACAGCAAACTTGTAACTGATCAAAGTTAATCATAGTTGATTAGATAAGCACGTAGATAAGCAAGTGTTTTGTACACTTTTACTGCTGTGAGGGTTTTGTTATTCTATTAGGAAGATGGAAAGAGAGGAAGCCTAGAAATCGATCGGCAATTTTTCCTCGAAAATCTAAATCGAATTGTATAAACAGTGATTCTTGAAAACATGAACAAATATTAAGAGTAAAACTCAAGCTGGCACAAACCTCTGGTTCTCAGATATGCACAAAGGAAGTATGTAAGCTTCATATATATGAATGTACGTTTCCTCCTGGCTGTTAGAGCAGAACCTTTGCCTCAGTAAAGATACTCCATCCTTTAGCTTTCAGATTTATGCCAGTTCTGTAGTATGAAAACAAGACAACAGTCAGCAGTGAGGAAAGTAGGGATGGACTATCTGGAACGTGACTGCATCCAACAGCTGCAAAATTTGTGATGACAGAGGGTCCAAAATAAGGAGAAACTCTGCACAAGAAAGCAGTGCTACTCCACCTATTTCTGACCAGAAAGTATGGGGTTCTGCGTCAATGGTGAAGGAATAAATGGGCTTCCAGAGTCACAGAGGTTAACATAACCCTGTTCTTGTACATCATCAAAAAAATAAGATCCATGACTTTAAGCCTCTGAAGATGGAGAAAAAGCAGAATGTATGTAATATTAAACCTTTAGAGCTTCATTTTAATAACATTCTTCAGACCCTTTCCTCCTGGCTGTTCAGACTTGTTTTAGAGAGTCCTTTTCCCACCTTCACCTCTCTCCCAGCCACTCCATCACTCCCCCTCTTCACCTCACATCTTATAATGCTAAAAGGATATTTAGAAAGGGACAAGGAAAGACAAATGTATTTTGAGAAAATGTTTCAGTGTGCCTTCTGGGAAAGAAAGAAAGGAAAAAAATAAAATGAAGAGCTACATTTTTGAATCTTTAAGGAACGGTCCATTTTATGAGCTGACAGTACTTTGGTCCTGAGGGGCAGCAACCCATGCAATGTCCCACGAAGCAAATCCTGCATATATAAATCACCTTCTCCATGGCCCCTACCCCACTGCAACAGATGAAAATACCTATACTTCAGAACCAAATTTCTGTTTCAAATATCTTCTGATAAGGAATTAGGTTTTATGAATTTCAGATTAATAGTACTAGTAAAGACAGAAACTTCAGCATGATTCATGTAACTTAAAAAATTAATCTGGTAACTACTAAAGCAGACTTTATTGTATTTTGGGCATTATTTGCAAAGAGAGTTTTATTTTCCTTAATAGAATTTTTTTACTCTCCTCTCGTGTTAAAATCCCAGCAAATGTATCAGTTTCATTCAAAGAGAGTCACGCTTTGGAAGCAGTCACCATACTTGCTGCTACTGACAAGTAGACAAGGGCCTTCCAAGTTTTGTGTGTATTTTGTGTCAGTTTGCTTTGGTTAGGAGTTTCTTTCAAAATAAATGGCATTTCAAAAAGAAAAAAAAAAGGCAAGCATGTATAAATATGTATACACACATAAATAATGGAGCAGGAAACCTGGTTTTATTCTTTTTTTCTGCCACTCTGAGTGAAAACAGGAAGCTAACCAAGGTGAAAATGTCTGTGCAAACCTTTATAACGAGAATTAATCTTTGATAGCATTGCTAATTTGTAAATAAAAGCATTATGTGAGATCTCTCATCAATAAAGAAAAAGAAGCGAGTTTTAAGATATGGAAATAAAACTACTGAATAATACTTTTTGATCATCCTTTCCTCAATTCTTCCTTTGTTTGCTTTGGCTAGCCTAAACCCTAAGTTCTTTGGGACACAAAGAACATTTTTTTGTGATCTATTTTTACAGCAAGATGCTTATATTAAATAAACCATATCAATATATCCTAAACTGAATATAGGAGTGTAAAAGACAAGACTGGACATGAAACTAATACAGTAATATAATAACTTTGAATAAGTTCCAGCAGACATGACATAAATGAATGTGACATGAAAGTAATTTTGGGACAGAGAAAAGCAGAGCAATGCTGCTTTCGGAAGACTACTTACTGTTTGTAAAGTGCTTTGAAGATGAAAACCCCTACATAAGTATTATGGCTACAGATTACCACTGGAGTCATACAGCCTCACTCAGAAACCAAGTATCTGACGACTCTGAGACAACCTCTGATTCAAAGTCAGAAGAAATGCATAAATGAAGGGTTCTGTATGATATGCAATTGCTACCACACTACCTTAAATCTTCATTTCTATCATGAGCAGCAACATCAGATTTCTATAGGTGTGTCTGTGGGTAAAATTCAAAATAACAGCCTTCAGTATGAATGCTGGACTTCCTTATGAACTGAGGGAGGGAAAAAAAATGAAAGTGATGTTACTATCAGAAACTGAAGGCATTTGTGAGTTGAAAATAGATTCTTCTCAGTGATATCAAGACATGTATTGAGCTATAACTTCTTTAACCCCACTTGACAGAAAAAGTACAGAAATAAATTGTCCAGTTTACTCAAAATAATTTGATTCTCAGAAGAACATCTAACCTGCTAATTTCTCAAACTTGAAATTGCAGGACTTTCACACTGGAAAAAGCAACAACATAATTTTTACTATCACATTCCATATGGCCCAAACGTTAACGAGTCAGAAGTTTAACAACTAAAATTTCTGCTAGCACAGAAGAGAAAGAAAATCCCAAATAATCTTTTTCCCTAGTTACACTTCAACAACCCAATCAAATGATTGGTAAAAAAGAAAAACAAACAATAAACAAAACAAACTTAAATACTGATTCAATATAAGAATTCCCAAACATTCAGCCATAAGTTCTAAACTGAGAAAACTGTATCATCCTGAAGGGATATGTCTCCTCCTTGTTGGGTCTACATTTCCATGCCTACTGAGAGTGATATGGGGAGAGCAGATCTCATAAATTAGCAATTCAATAGCTGTACTCTATATGGGGAAAAAAAATAGAGTATTACTCCACCCCTTCCCCAATACCCAATATACAAAGCACAGAAATACACGTTGCAAATCAATAAGGTCTAGGATTCCTCTTACGGGATACATGCAAATACTTTGTGAAGTTACAGCTAAGTTTTTTATTTTGGTCTACATCAAGCATTTGAATCCTATTCCCAAAGCAGTAAAATACTAAATAAAGGCAGTGAAACAGAGTCCAGAAAAGAGGATTTTGTGGGTTTTGGTATTTCAATATAAAGATGAGGGGATAACTGCTTTATTAGCTTATATTTTAATTTTATTTCTAGTATGTTTGTTTATTATTGGGAGCATTTATAGTGTATGTTACTGGGAGACAGTACTGAAAAGCTCCAGTGTTCATACAATTCCACACAAAATCTGCCCACCTCATAGACTGGAAATAATTAGTCCAAACTTGTCAAGAATGAACGTCTCTTCAGTGACTTCACACTAGTTTGCTGTGCCTGTGTGTGACTGTGTCAGAAGTATTTTCAGTAGCAATACCTTTACTACAGGTATTCCATAAAAGAGCCGAAATTGGCAAACTCAGCCAAGGTCCATGGTCAGTCAGGTGAAAAAAGAAACCAAAACATTAAATTAACACATCCTAACTTCTTAAATTTGCTGATAAGCAACATTACCCAGCACGCAAATGAAATGTTACACATCCACAGCTTCATCTCTTAATAACTTAAGAGACACAGCACAGGCAATTCCTCTGTCATCTCTGCAGAAGTTATAAGAATTTGGCTTCGATCTTTCCTTCTAAAAGAAAAAAGCACTAAGGAAGCAGCATCCCTATATATTAAGTATATATACCAGAAGATAACTCAATCTGCCCAAAACCTCCCAAACAGTTTGTTACGTTGTTTCATTGCAGTGTTACTGCATCTGAATCCCTTTATTCACCCTAACTGTTAAAGCAATCCAAAAGATTATGTTCCATATGTGAAAGCTCTCTTTCTCTCTATGGGCCAATAAAACTGAATGGAAGCAGGCAGTGACTACTAGAATATTCTCTTTTGCCCAAGTCTTCCATGCAGCTACAAAAACAAATGCAAGAGCACTGGTGTTTGAGCTTTTTATCATTATTTCCTGCAGCTGGCCAAATCTCACAAGTGTGATTTAATTCAGAAACAGCTTCTCCTGGACAATCTCTGACATATTCAGTCAAATGGTCATCTGCATGTTCCAGCTACTGAAAATTATTATGTCTCTAACACAGATTTTAAACTTTTTTTCCTTTTTATCTTCAAGATTTAGCCTTACATTTACTTACTGAGAAGGAAAAAACTGAAAAGACAGACTGTAAGAGAGAAGGGATAAATTTAGGTGATACGTGGTATTGCACTCATCCATGTGAAATACAACAAGAAGCAATGATTTGTGATGTTTTATATCAACTAAGGACAACTAATCAGCTCTCAGATCAATGGTCGTTTATAATTAAAGTTAAAAAACACCCCAAAAAAAACACAGTATCTTTCTAATGAGTATGTACAAATGTTACCTGAAATGCACACATTTAGAGTGATACTATCAAGTTTACTACTAATGCCTTAAATCATATGTATAAGCGAGCAAATCCTCCCACCTACCACTTCAAATGCACTACCTCCCCCGTTCATCTTTTCTCACTTCTGTTTCCAATTCAATTTCTTTTCACTACATTGAATACATACTTCTGTTGATCTTATGCTCAGCTGGATTCATCTACTGGTGCTCAGCTCGTTGAAAGTTTCTTAAGAAAAAAAGTCTAAATAAGACTTTGTAAATCAATGCTTAAGAAGAAAAACCTCTGCAGACATGCTGAGTGTCAGTTTCTACAGCTCTTTAAGCAATGGGAAAAAACAGTTTCTGCCTGCCTAAGATGTTAACACTTTTCATTTCTGGTGGAGTACAAACCTTAACTATACAGCCAGTTATATAAACTACAGAAGTAGCAGTGAACTTACCACCTAAGTCAAAACTTACACTGATGTAATAATTTTATTCTAAACCAGCCTACTAAAAGTTGGCAGGAAGTGTAGCTTTTCTATCTTGTGTACTAACAAGCAAAAGTTTCCCAAATGAATAATTTGCATACAGCTAACAAGCATCAGGTCACTCAACAGTTATAGCTAAAAGTGAACTGAAGTCTACACAGCACATCTGTACATTTACAAGCACAAGCTCCCCAGATGTTATAAATTACTATCTTTACCACTTGTCTCCCAAAAGTGTTGACTTAAAGAAAACGCAGTGAACAGTGGAGATGTTCACAGCAGGAATTGTCAACAGAACTAAATTCAACAGTAAAAGATCTGTTGATGTGTGCATGATGTAAAGGGTAAATGTCACAGAGCTATTACAGCTTGGGTCCATTACAGGGCCATTACTTTCACCTATACTTGATGATGCAGTTGGCAAAAGTTCTACTACTTTACTTACAATACACACCATTTATTCAAGTTTAGCCATAACCTATTTCCAAGTCTCCTGGGGAGATAGAAAAAAAAAAAAAAGAAGGCAAAACACCAAACTGAGTCATTTTCAATTACCAGACAACTTAACAGTATGGGCAATTCAGTCATCTTAAGTGTTTGTACACAAACTTTTGTTCAAAAATAAAAAACAAAAGAAGACATCAAATTCCAAACGTTATTTAGAAGAGACAAAAAGGGTGCAACGAGAATCAGACAGCACACCAGAAGGCAGTTTGCCATTACAGATACCATAATACACTTATTGCCCGGATAGTTTGAGCCCATCCCGTCGCCGGCAGAAAGGTGCACCAGCGAGCTCCATCAGTTCTGCTAGCACTGACATTTTCCAAACCACCACGCAAACCACCATGCAATTTACATCGGGGTAAGCCCAGCTTCCCCTGCTCGACCAAAAAGCCAGCAAGTTTCCAAACCGTGCAGAAGGAGAAAAAAAAAAAAAAAAAACAAAAAAAAAAAAAACCAGACCATCCCACCCAACTCTCACTTTTTCAAAAGCCGGGCCAGGGTTAGAATCTGCGCGGAGTGGTTGTGCCTGCTCCTGCTGCCGCGCAGTGGGGTCCCCGTCCCTCCCCACTCCCCTCTCCCATGGGCGCCCCACAAGGTCTCCTCCCGCGGGAACGTCCCGGGGCCAGGTGCGCACTGCCCCGCGGGGCGTACTCACAGGGACACGGTGCGGTTGGGCAGCACGGCGGGCTGCAAAGTTTCCACCAAGTCGCCGCCGCTGCAGACCACTTTGATGCGGAGGGCCGGGCGGCCGGGCCCCTTGGCGCGCTCGGCGGCGCAGAGGCAGCGGTCCACGATGAGGTCGGGGCAGTTCCTGCTGGCCCCGCACAGCCCCAGCACGGCGGCCACCAGGCAGAAGAGGCGGCGGCACAGCCCGTGCATGCTGAGCCAGCCAGCGACCCGCCAGCTGCCGCCACCACCGCTCCGCGCCGCGCATGGCACGCGCCGAGCCTCCCCGCGCCCCGCCGCGGGCGCCGCGCTCCCCTCCACGCCTCCTGCGCCCACCCCAACCCCGCCCCGCCGCGCCTCTCTCTGCGGCCGGCTCTGCTCCGAGGGACTCCCCTTTCCTCCTCCTCCTCCTTCTCGGAGTAGCCGCCGCTCCTTTACTGCCGCAGCCCGTGCAGCCGCGGCGCTGGGCGGACCCCGCTGCGCGCCCCGGCCCCCTCCGCCAGCCGCTCACCGGGTGCCCCCCCCCAGGACCCGGGGCCTCCCTTGCGACCAACCGGCAGCCCCGGGGAGTTCCCTGCGCGGGTGCTACGTGGGTGAACCGCGGTGCTTTGAGCCCGCGTTGGTTGTCCTGTAACTATGGGGGGGAAACAGACCGGTGCGCCAGGGACGGGCTGCAGCAAGCGCGACCAGCCTGAGCACAGGCTGGAAAATAGGAGCTGGAAAAAAATATGTGGGAATCTAGTTTTGGAAATAGCTATCTTTCCTAGCGCTCTCGAGAAATGTGTGTGCTAAGTGCTGTTCGCACCTATGGCGATGGGAAAGGGGTTTCAGGCTATGGGCAAAGGTCAGTGTAGACCAAGAGACAGGTCTGTCGTCCTGCCAGCTCCACACGAAGCAGCCCCTGGCGCTCGGGAGGGTCCGTGCAATTAGCTGCCTTCAGACACGTCAGACAGTGCTGCGGACATGACCTAAATCAAAGGTTTGATCAGTACTCAAAGGCTGTTTTATCATCCAGGTGAACAGGAAGATTTCTTTCTTTTCTACTTGTATTTGTTCGCTATGCCACTCTGGCTTTGGAACATTCTCAGTAGTATTTTGTGCTTAGTAACTCTTATGGTAGGTTTTCAGTACCAACTGCAAGCTACCCTGTGGGTTTTTTTTCTGAAAGTGAACAAAAATCCAGTTTGTAACAGGGACTTCCATTTTTAATGGACTTTTACAGAGAGAGCATGTTCCTTGCCTTCTCTTACTCAGTGGAGGCTCACACCACACATTTTCATTGCAGGATCTAGGCCAAAATTACTAATAATCTGCCATGGCTATAAAGCTATTTTAAGAAATTACTAGGGGTTTTTAAACAATATTGCATTATAGTCCCTTAGGGAAGATTTGTCTTGCATGTTTACGATGTCTGTTATCACTGCGTTCTAATATTGAATTGGAGCCTTTAAGCACCGTGTTTATTAATAAGCAATAGAAGAGTTACTGCCCTTGTGAGATTCCAGGCTAACAGGAACTTTCTCAGGAGCAATCTTTTAATTTTTTTTAAAAGAACCTCTGTTCTTTTATTTTTAAAAGCAAAGCTGTGTAATTCTTACTGGCAGAGAGCAAAATGGTCTGTGTTACGGGAGACCATTCAACACTGTAATGGCTGCATGCTGGTCTTTATCATTAAGAAACCCTATGCAAGTGTTTATTTAGCTTTGAAAAATTCTATCTCAACCATCCCATTTTTAAAGCATAAGTAGAAAATACATTTTATTGGGACATATTATAGATTTCATTGCATTAACCTTGCTGAGAAGGAATGGAATTTTCCGTCAAACTCAGCCCTAAACACAGAATTTTAGCATTTTTTCTAACTCGCTGATCCTGACAGTTTTTTAAGAATGTTGTTTTATTAAGGAACAAGAAGATTTACAACCACATTGAAGTCATCTATCAAATCCTACACTAAAGGTAGGAAGCATTAAAGGTGAAATATAAGGGGAGTTTTCTCTCCACTTCCTGATGTATCTGATTATTATTTTTTACCTTTTATACAAGTAACAGATTTTTATCTCCTTCCCTCTCTCACTTTCAACTTCAAATATGAAGAAAGTAAAATTTATATGGTGAATGAAAAGCGCAGATGGCGGCTCCAGCCCTGAGATCTGTCAGTCTTAAACAGATCTAATTGAAAGAAGGACCCAAGTACCTTACAGAGCTCAGAGTATTGCTTCAGTTGTCACCTGCACGGCCAGCACAACAGAACATTTAGTTTAGGCAGTAGGTAACGATTTTCCCAGACTTCAGAAGATGCAGCTTCAACCCCGCTCATGATATACAAGCAGCTGATTTTCCCCTGTCTTGGGAAGGTGAGATAAACCCACATTCCTTTGTGAAATGGGAAGCTGCAAATGGAAAAGCAGCCAACATCGCACTATGCTTGGGTTCCAGGCCTGCCAGTCTTAGCCAGACTGTGTGACTACCGCTTGGGTGCCTTTGGACACCTACATAGTAGATAGCATAGGATAGGGCATGTGCTCCTTAGCTGGGTTCTGGTGTACGTAAAAAGAGAATTATGAGTTTACAGTGTATATTGAAGTCAAAGATACTGGCAGAATTTAAGTGCTAAATAGAACTGTGCTGTTACATAGAACTAAATGAGGATTTTTTTAAATTTATAGTTGACCTTGGACCCTTTCCAAGATTTAAGATTTCTCTTAAATCTTTCTAACTCTAGCCCGAGGCTATTGCGAGCACACTTTGGGATATCTCTCCTTACAGTTTTCTCTCTTGGTTTGGTTAGCAACCAGATTGTGATGTGTGCGGGTCTCCTTTTCCCTGCAGGGCCAACCAGGAGAACTTAAGAAACACTTAAGGAGTCCTAGAATGCCAAGTCCTGCTCAGATGAACTTCCTGGTAGACAGAAACAAGACCAGAGATTGACTTGAAATGTGAAATATTTTCTAATTTTAATAATGTATTTACAGTTAAAATCTTGCTGTGGTTATCTGATTAAATCATAGAAATGAAGGTTAAATTTTCCTAGATTGGAGAAGTAGGAAAATGACTGTATGTGACTATTTTCTTTGTAATTTTATTTCTATCAAAGATGTTAAGGATTTTTAGTAGGTCTATATATGCGTATACCATGATGTTATAGCAGTACTTGAGGTGGAAATTGTATCCTGTGGCTGAGTGTGTAAGTGTTAAAAAGGAATATAAATAAATTTAGGAAGATAACCCTGAAATGGTATTCGCCTGAGTAAATATGCACTATGTTAAAAGGAATCAGAGGTTAGAGGTACAGGTAATGCATTAACATGACACTACATGCATATGTATTTAGATCATGTTCCCAAGCACAAAACAGCAACAGTGCCTACTTAGCATCGCAGGACATTACACAGCAATTAAGTAACAAGAATGTGTTATACAATAATAGGAAATAAGGGGGGGCGGAATGTAAATAAGTCAATTTGAATTTTGTCAGGATTTCAAAATTGTATGTTAGTATTGGAACAGAGCCATGGAAACTTTAATAACCACAAACAGGTTTTGGTCAGGCTTTTGTTTCATTTCTCATCCAGAAATTGGCACTCTATCAGCACTCCACCAACTCCTTAAACATTGACCCTTTATTGACAGTAGTGAAACAATGAATCATTCACCCCATTTCCTCCAGCACCTTGGTATCCCAGCTCTGTTATCCCATCATGACTATATCTCATGCTACTTGTCACATTAGCGTAACACCATGTTATAGGTCTGTAAGCCTTTGCAATGAAATTATTAAAAAACTAGCCCAGAAGAGTTTTGGCCTAGAAAAAGGATAGGTAAAGTAACTGGAAGAAACCAATCCAGAGCAGGTATCCACCGAGACTCTTGGAATTCTGTGAAAAGATATTATTTGAAAGATGATAGAGGGAAAAACCAGAATAGATAAAAATACACAGTGCAGCATTTATGTAGAAAGGACCCAATCAGTTTTAGCTTCACACATAATGAATTAATATGTCAGCATTAGATGTGGGATAGTCCTGGTCCATAAAGAGCTCATATATGGCACTGACAATATCAAAACAAAGATAATGAAACAATAAAAGCAAAGTTGTTCAGAGTTGTTGCCAATCGTTAGAATTAATTGGATAAAACTGCGGAAACAGGCCCTCAGCAAAATGATCCTGAACCTATTTAACAGTCTGAGTAATCTTTTAAGGAAATGTGGAAACTGAGTCATTCAGAACTGGAGTAATCAGAGCAGGGAGTCGTGTACCAGGGGGAGCAACGCCATGTTACAAAGAACTGACAAAACAGGATTTCCATTTCTGCTGTTCTGCATCAGCACAATCAGAAACACCTCTGGTTTTATGTTAAGAAATGGTTATGTAAGAAACCCTCAAATATCATTGCATTGTTTTCTTTCCACTGTCATTTTGCATCATAGTCATAGTTAAAACTATACTATTGTATCTGGAATCAAAATGGCTTTGAACACTTCTGTCCTTTAGAAACCTGCAGACAGGTTTCTCAAAAGTTGCATTGAACTAAGGAGGTTCTTGAAATTAGAGACTTCAAAAAAAAAACCTGTGGCTTTGTTTATTCTGTAGCAGAGCAGAAGGCAATGCAAAATTCTGTTAGAAACCAAGAATGTAGCTCTGAAGTGATGCATAAATAATAAGCAGCTACCAGTGTGAAGTGGAATAATTATCACAAAACCATCAACAGTGAAATAATATTTGAGAAAAAACCTAGGTATTAGCTCTTTCTCAATGCCGAGCCAAGTAGTTTTGTTTTGTTTTTTTTTTATGAATACTTCAAAATTATTGCCAAATAATATGAATTCCTCTCCCCCGCAAAAAAATCATACCTACATGGGAGTGTGTATCAGTGTAAATTCCTGATGACCACCAAATGCCACTCCAACCGTCACCAAGTCCCTCAGCTGCCTCAGAGAACACACTGAAATTGTTCAGAAATACTATTAATGGCATATACTTTTTTATGTTCTAGCCTTTGTCCCTTCATGCTGTTTTATTTACTTGCATAGTAGCAGAAGAATAGCACTTTTGCATGGTCAGCCAAAGGAGAAGCAGCTTTTTTTAGCTTTGTACCTTCTGAGGTCTCACACAGGGCAAGGTTCATACTGCAAAACTGCACTGGAAACTGAAACTCTGATCTACAGAGGGCAGAACAGAAAGTACAGAAAGGACAGCAGCTGCCTTCTGTCCCACAGACGCGGGTAACTATTCCTGCAGGAATACGGAACTTTCATGAGAGTCACCCTCTTTCTCTCACACGTGGTTTTGAGATGCACTGGGATAACGTATTTTTGGATGTTGGTGTACAGATGCCAGTGCTTCTCAGTACTGTTCACTCCTAAGACACATGAAAATTCTCACGGACTTAACAGCATATCAAAGAAAAGGGGGAGAAAAGCAAAGAACAAACCTAGCACCCTGAAAACTGAATATTCTTTGGTCACAGAGCTATTCATAGAATCATAGAATCATGGAATAGTTAGGGTTGGAAAGGACCTTAAGATCATCTAGTTCCAACCCCCCTGCCATGGGCAGGGACACCTCCCACTAAACCATGCCGTCCAAGGCTCTGTTCAACCTGGCCTTCAACACTGCCAGGGATGGAGCATTCACAACTTCCCTGGGCAACCCATTCCAGGGCCTCGCCACCCTCACAGTAAAGAACTTCCTCCTTATAGCAATCTAAACTTCCCCTTTATAAGTTTGAACCCATTACCCCTTGTCCTGTCACTACAGTCCATAATGAAGCGTCCATCCCCAGCATCCATATAGGCCCCCTTCAGTTACTGGAAGGCTGCTATGAGGTCTCCACACAGCCTTCTCTTCTCCAGGCTGAACAGCCCCAACTTTCTCATCCTATCTTCACACAGGAGGTGCTCCAGTCCCCTGATCATCCTCATGGCCCTCCTCTGGACTTGTTCCAACAGTTCCATATCCTTTTTATGTTGAGGACACCAGAACTGCACACAATACTCCAAGTGCGATCTCACGAGAGCAGAGTAGAGGGGCGGGATCACCTCCCTCGACCTGCTGGTCAAACTCCTTTTGATGCAGCCCAGGATACAGTTGGCTTTCTGGGCTGCAAGCGCACACTGCCAGCTCATGTTCATTTTCTCATCGACCAACACCCCCAAGTCCTTCTCCACAGGGCTGCTCTGAATCTCTTCTCTGCCCAACCTGTAGCTGTGCCTGGGATTGTTCCAACCCAGGTATAGGACCTTGCACTTGTCATGGTTAAACTGCATCAGGTTGGCATCAGCCCACCTCAGAAACGTGTCAAGGTCCCTCTGGATGGCATTCCTTCCCTCCATCATATCCACCAAACCACACAGCTTGGTGTCATTGGCAAACTTGCTGAGGGCGCACTCAATCCCACTCTCCATGTCACCGACAATGATGTTAAACAAGACCAGTCCCAAATTTTTTTTTCTGTCATACAAAAATGCTTTTTCTTCATGTCACCTCCCTGCATAAAGAAGGTCAAATGAGCCTTTTCCACGTCTTCCTGAATTGTGAAGACCTCTGAATACCCTCCATTGTACTTCTAGAGGTCGCAGGTTAGATACTTACTTCATCTCAGAAGGGATATAAAATGGTAAGTGTGTGGATATTCTAAGGTCAGGAAGATGTCAAGGGTCATATACAAAAATAGCAAAAGCAATATCTATTTGTGCAACTTCATTAACGGACTTTAAATGCACTTTATAGTAGTTGTTAGTGGAGTTTGGTTTTGAAGCGTGGTCAGAGAATGCCAGAATGGAGCTCCGGATATCACCTGATCTAAGCTCCCAGATAAAATAGTGCCAGCTTCAAAATTACATTTGGCTGCTCAGGGTTTGACCAGTGACATTTTGAGCCACTACATAGATGAGGATTTCACAGTCTCTGGGCCCCGCTCCAGTGTTTGGTTACCCTTGCTGTGAAGAATTTTCTTTCCTTAGCTCCTAAAATAAGTTCCCTTGCTGCAAATTGTATCTATTCCCTCTTTTTCTTTTGCTGTGTACCTCTGGAAAAAAAGTTCAGTTGCCATGTACATAACTATCCATTAGATAATTGAAGACAGCATGAAGATGTTCCTTTTGCCCTCTCTTCTCCAGGCAGAACAAAATTCTGCTCTCTCCTTTGCATGTCAGGCGCTCTAGCCCCTCAGCAATCTCACCGACACTCCAATGAATTAGAGCCAGGTTATATATGGGGCTTTTTGTATGACTGTAACATCTTGTGAAAATATATGAGTGGTGCAAAATAAAAGTGGTTGTTACTCTGTTATTTTTCCTTCTTAACTTAATGGCAAGGATATTCAACAAATTTCTGGGTTACTTGCTATCATAGAATCATAGAATCATAGAATAGTTAGGGTTGGAAAGGACCTTAAGATCATCTAGTTCCAACCCCCCTGCCATGGGCAGGGACACCTCCCACTAAACCATGCCATCCAAGGCTATGTCCAACCCCACCTTGAACGCCGCCAGGGATGAAGCATTCACAACTTCCTTGGGCAACCCATTCCAGGGCCTCACCACCCTTACAGTAAAGAATTTCTTCCTCATATCCAATCTAAACTTCCCCTGTTTAAGTTTGAACCCATTACCCCTTGTCCTCTCACCACAGTCCCTAATGAAGAGTCCCTCCCCAGCATCCCTATAGGCCCCCTTCAGGTATTGGAAGGCTGCTATGAGGTCTCCACGCAGCCTTCTCTTCTCCAGGCTCAACAGCCCCAATTTTCTCAGCCTATCTTCATACGGGAGGTGCTCCAGTCCCCTGATCATCCTCATGGCCCTCCTCTGCACTTGTTCTAACAGTTCCATGTCCTTTTTATGTTGAGGACACCAGAACTGCACACAATACTCCAAGTGAGGTCTCACGAGAGCAGAGTAGAGGGGCAGGATCACCTCCCTTGACCTGCTGGTCACACTCGTTTTGATGCAGCCCAGGATACGGTTGGCTTTCTGGGCTGCAAGCGCACACTGCCGGCTCATGTTCATCTTTTCATCAACCCACACCCCCAAGTCCTTCTCCACAGGGCTGCTCTCAATCTCCTCCCCGCCCAACCTGTAGCTGTGCCTGGCGTTGCTCCTACCCAGGTGGAGGACTTTGCACTTGTCATGGTTAAACTTCATCAGGTTGGCATCAGCCCACCTCACAAGCATGTCAGGGTCCCTCTGGATGGCATTCCTTCCCTCCAACTTATCAACCGAACCACACAGCTTGGTGTCATCGGCAAACTTGCTGAGGACACACTCAATCCCACTCTCCATGTCACCCACAAAGATGTTGAACAAGACCGGTCCCAACACCGATCCCTGAGGGACACCACTCGTTACTGGTCTCCAGCTGGACACTGAGCCACTGAGCACTACTCTTTGCGTGCGGCCATCCAGCCAGTTCTTTATCCACCGAGTGGTCCACCTATCAAATTGACGTCTCTCCAATTTAGAGGCAAGGATGTCATGTGAGACAGTGTGAAACGCTTTGCACAAGTCCAGGTAGATGACATCAACTGCTCTACCCCTGTCCATCCGTTCCGTAGCCCCATCATAGAAGGCCACCAGATTGCTCAGGCAGGATTTCCCCTTAGTGAAGCCATGCTGGCTGTCACCAAGCACCTTGTTGTTTTTTGTGTGCCTCAGCATGCCTTCCAGGAGAATCTGCTGCAAGATTTTGCCAGTCACAGAGGTGAGACTGACTGCTCTGTAATTCCCTGGGTCATCCATTTTCCCCTTCTTGAAAATGGGGTTATATTTCCCTTTATCCAGTCATTGGGAACTTCACCTGACTGCCATGATTTTCAAATATGATGGACAATGGCTTAGCAACTTCATTTGCCAGCTCCTTCAGGACCCGCGGATGGATTTCATCCGGTCCCATGGCTTGTATACATTCAGGTTCCTAAGGTGGTCCCGAACAAGATGCATCCAGTGAATTAAAATGACATATTAATCTAACCCATATTTCACTGCTTGCTGTTCTATTCACTTGTAGCAGAAAAAGTAAAATAATAGTTTATAATCTGAAAGGCAAGGATTTAAGTAAGAATCTCATTATACAAGAGATGCTTAAGATAGACAAATGCTGCATTGCCTGTTACATTTTGTCCTTGTCACTCAGTTACGTGGAATTCTATCTGAATGCCAACAGTACTATAATAGAGAAGATTTCATGCATAGCTAGTGGTTCGAATAACTTACTCATTTTTAAATGGCCAATTGAAAACACAGGGAAAATAAATTATGAAGACTACATGAGAACTTGTATTTATACTTGAACAGAGATTTTAAAAAATAAACTATACCATGGCTTGAACTAATTTTGTGTATTTTAAGTAGATTTGTATTTTGTGGCCTAATCAGAATGGCCGTTGATAGAAGTACTAACATGTAAAGCCAACAAATCCAATTACCACTGACAGCTGTGCAACAGTTCTGCTAATATCAGTAATAGCTCACTCTAAATTCTAATGCACTTACATCTTTCTTGAAATTCCTTCTGTCAAAACAAATTTCTGTCCCTGTTGCCTTACAAACAGAAAACTCATCTATTATATTCTGTCTGCATATTCCAATTTTCTTTTCATTTCCCACTTCACACCACTTGGAATTGTGTCATTCACAATTACATTATCGTTCTTTTAAGTTCCCTTGGAGAGTTCAAGTCTTCCTCAATTAAAGATGGTTTATAAACTGACCTCTTCTATCAGGTAGATGCCTTCTTCCTTCTATTTCCAATGTCTTTCAGATTTGTCAGTAATTCTTGAGTTCGTTTTATACTTTCTATACAGTCTTGGAGAACTGGAGTGTTGCCTTGGTCTCCTCATGCAAAAACATCAAGAATAATTCATTCCTCCATAATATTTTTGTCCTGCTTTTTAAGAAGTGTTACGCCATTTTATATCATTTGCCTTGGTACTTTTAGAAAGGAAAGCCTTAGGTGTTATAAGAAATGAAAGTACTATATAATTACAGTACTAGATACAGCAATGGCAGCAAACATTAACCAAAAAGAAAACCAAAACCCAAACACTTGAAAGTAGTAGTATTATAGGCATGGAAAATAAAAAGCATGTATATTTGCAAATCTGAATTGCTGTTAAGCATAGCACAGATGATTCATGAAAACATCCCCTTTAAAGGGTCCCACCTACATCTGAATCCTATAGTATCAAGACTAGATGCTGAGAATGTAGCTGTTGCCTTAAAACTCAGAAATGCTAATATCCAAAAAGCCTACTGTAAAAACTGTATCTTAAAAAAACACTCCTAAAGCTGTCTAAAATAGTCTAAAATTAGAACCAGTTTAAAATGTCTGTGATTAAAAATACATAAATATACTATACTAATATTCAGGAAAACAAAATAACTGGCAAAGATCGCTGAAATTATTTGTTTCTCATTTGTAAAGCTGTGTGTCATACAGGTATTAACTAGTATCAGATCCTAAACCTACCACAAAACAAGCTGGCGAGGCCTGCTTTTTAACGACGACTTCTAGCCCCTGAGAATTACTAAAAAGCAACTGTCCTTTTCTTGTAAAATGTACCGTTTTCCCACTCTTCCCTAACCTCCTCTCTTAATATGCAAGCACATTTGGAATACTGAATCACACTCCAGAATGGCAGCAATTGGTATGCATACGGTGTTAATTGAGTCAGGAAACATTCCTTACCAAATGGATATGGATTTTTGTGAATGCATAATAGCCCCTTAAGAAGCTTAATAGAAAAGTATGAAACCTTTTACAAATAGCATTCCAAAGCAAGATTGCCAAAAGCAAGTGCACATAAATAGCTCAAGATAATTGGAGACGTATTTCTGCACCCATCCCCAGCGACAGAGTGGGACTGCGGACCATGCACCGTGGTTTGTATCAGCTTCCTAGTCTGGGTTGATCCTTAAGTTGCTCTCATCTTCTTTCAAACACCAGAAATCTTGGGTTTGTCCACTTTGCCAGAGCTTTGGCATTTGTTAGTCACTGAACGTAGCTTCCCACTTTTCGCATATGAGTAGATTTTTAAAACCTGCACTTGTTACAGAAGCAGCTACAGGCTGGTGCAAAGATCTGGGCTCACCATGCTGTACACATGCCTTCCCCTGGCACGGCAAATCCGGCCCCCAGTCCAATAAAAAGGGGAAGAGGAGATGAAATCCAGCAGGACAGTGGTAGTGCAAGGAACAGAGCACAGGCACCTCAACTTTACATCCCTCACTGGGCCAAGGGGCACAGCTGCTTTCTGATGCTATTGAACATTGTAATGGTAGTTTTGATGAGTCTCCTGTAAAGAGCCATCTACATAATACTATTCATTATCTGTTTTCTTTATCTACATTTCCAAAACCATGTGTATGGCATATGTTTCTCATCGTTGACTGTGACCTTTGTTTATTTATAGTTTTATAATCTCTGACTACTGCCAGACACTATTAAAAATAAACATTTTTAATTGTTTTCATGTTTTATCCTCCCCTCCCCTTTCCACCGAAGTCTGACAGGATGAAACATTGTTCTTGCTTGGGATACAGCTACTTCTGCAGCAAGAAGGAAGAGGACTAGAAGGAAGTTGTATACGTATTATCAGAATAGTTTTATATTCAACAGTCTGGAAACAAAGCAAATTACCATCTCCCAGCCCCTTTTAATATAGGTCTCACCATTCTCAGGCTCTATTTTCAGCTGAGGGGGCACAAATGAGTACTGAATTACTCTCCTGCCTTTAGCCCAGCCAAACCTAGCTCAAAACCCAGCAAACTCTCAACACAAGAGGCCATCTTCATTTCCCGTGTGAACAAATAGCCAAACTGTTCAGTGCAAGGTGAGATTTCGTTTCCTCAGGCAAAGAAAAAGTCTTCTGCATCCAAAATGAGTTGCTTTAACAACTAGAATAAATGATTAGAATGTCACAACTGTGCTATACCACCTTCTGTTTATAATTTGTGGTTTTGTCTCTGGAAACAGACACTGTTTTGGGGTTTCTTTGTTAGTTGCGTTTTTTTAGGAGTCTGATTCCAGATCTAGGGAAAATGGGTACAAAATACTAGGGAAAAGTTAATGCACAGCTTTTTTTCAGTCTTTTTGATCAGCTGGCTTTTGTGGTACATCACTCAAATTAGACTTTTCCATAAACTTGATTTCAGGCTACAAAGCCATGTTCAGGAAACTGGGATGCCTCCTTGGCACCATAGATTTTCCTGTATGAAGTTTGCCACTCTAATAGCATTGCAGAGCCTAAATATCTTAGTGTACTGTTGAAGAGGATAGAAATACATTAATTTAATGTGCTCCTAAATCTCCTGCAATATTATCTACAATTCTTGGTGTACCTATCAGAAGCAGTAAGTACCAGACCTTTTTGATACCTGATATGGCTCCTTTTCGGAAACAAGCTTCTGATTTATTTCTTAATCAATAGTAAAGACTATGTTTTAGAGAAGCCACCAGGCTGAATCAGTTTCCCAATGTGAACAGGGGTGAATCATACTGTGTCTCAGTTTTCTTTTTTCCATTATCCTTCCATTTGACGTCTTTAAACTAAATATCCTTAGGCAAAGCCATTCCTTAATAGATCTTTATACAGTGCCTAGCACAGGGGCCCCCAAACAGAATTAGTGCCCTTCAGCAGGTTCAGTTTTTGAGAAGCAGTGTAGGATCAGTATCATATAACATGCTCTGAAGCTCAAAACAAAGGACCCCAAAGAATGCCCTCATCTTTTTGGGGAGTGGAGTGGGGGAGGAAGAAAAGGAATGAGAAAAAAAGGGGAACAAAGCATGTAGGTGACCTTCATCCCCCGCCCCTGTGAGGGGTTCCCAGCCCTTCCTTCTGCCTTGCAACTGCACGATGAGGTAAAATCTCCCTGATGAAAGTACCAAGTGAAGAAAAAACAGACGTCTGACTGTGATATTTAGGAACAGCCTGGCAGATTGTGAAGCAGTACAGTCGGATGGAAAGAGACTACTAACATGCATCTTTGGAAAGAATACTGCCTTTCTTCCCAGACAAAGAAGGGGTAAAAAAATTCCTAGCCCTTGGCAAAACTTCAGAGTGTATGGTCTATCTGGGGCAGCAGGGGTGTTCAAAGAAGGGGTGGGTGGAAGTTTTTACACTCCTCCTGACATGTCTGGGAAGCAGGTAGAAAACAGGGAGGGAACAGTTACAGAAAGAGCAATTGCATGTTGTTTCTTTGCATGGTTTTGTTTGTTTAGATGATTACTGGTATGTGTGTGAACATGAATTCCTTCTGAATATGTTATTTTATTTCTTCTTTTATGCTCTTTCTGTTAGATCCCCTTGTACAAGAGGCTGCAAGAGGAATTTCTGATCTCTACTTGTCTTTAGCTCAATCTTGACAGCAGAAGCAAGTGAAATCAACCTTTCCAGTAGGTAGGAAAGTCAAAGTCCATGGCCTAAATGAGTGATCCATGATTCAGAGATTTGTTCCTCCATCTTATCTCTGCAGGTGGCTGTACAGCACGTGATGTAACACCAGAGTGCCAGCGTGAGCCTGTTCCCTCCAGGGACAGCAGTTATGCAGTGCTGATGGACCCAGCCTAGATATGCTGACTGGAAAGGTACAGTCACTCCTCAACAGGAAGGGTGATGGAAAAGTTGACTGCAAAATTTTCCAGCCCAGGGTGTCCTCAGTACCGCTGTGCTTGGAAACTGCTGCTATGTTGAGGTTGCAGACAAGCCTTGAATGTCCAGAGAAACTAAAAATCAGGCATCTCCATCTGCTGATGTTGCCGTCCACATTTCCTGTCTCAAGCACACTGAATGGATGTTCTGGATCATGTACGGCTCATGAACCATGGCCAGCAGCATGGCTGAATGCAGCTTCCTGCTCCCCTGTTTGTAGAGGAAACTTTCATCTCCTGACAATGACATAATTTTAAAAGTAATAATTCATAATCCCAAATCATAATCCAGAATTCCTACTGGATATTTAGATCCCCCAGGCAAATAAAATATTTCAAACTTATGGTATAATTGAAATTAGTGACAGCATTTCCACTGAACTCACATAGCCAGGCTTTCACACACTGAATCTTGCCAAAGTAGCAGAACACTTATTAGTAATGAGGGATTCCACTGATGCTCCAACAGCCTGATCTCCTGCATAAGAGAAACTCTTTAAAGAAATTCAGGAATTTTCTGAATTGTGTCTAATAGAAATAAAACATAAATAATTCAGAAAAAATATATCCAACTTTGACTGATGGATTTCTGGTATTGGAAAAGCTACAAGGTCATTACTAAAATAGGCATAAAAGTTAATTACTGCCATTTCTACATAATCTGCACCTTGTTTTGGGAGAATTTGCTTAGCTTCTAACTGGAGAGATGGAACTTTGTTCTACTACTGCTTAGTCAATAGGAGAGTTACCTGTTTTCAGGACTCTACTTGTTATAGGTTGGGGGAAATTACCTTTAGCCTACAGATTATAAGATAAGTGAATTGAACTTGATGAGTTTTATTAAGGAGTTTCACATCTTCTTCTCATTCTTGTGATTCCTGTCTGACCATTCCAACTTTTTCTTGTTGGAACCGGGAACCTAATATTCAGGCAGCTACACACAAGCTGATAGTGCTTCTCCTCGAAACCACACATTTCCACTAACTTTGGCGAAGGCTTGTAGCAAGCTGGCTTGAGTGATTAAGCAGATGTCCTAGAAATAAATTTCTCGCAAAACCCTTGAAATCATAACCCGAAATTAGGCTATTATAAATGCACTTCACTGCACTTTACTGAGCAAGGTATGCAATTTCAGCTCGTTCTATGAATACAAACATTGGGTTATACTGAGATATGATGTTTTCCAAAAAATTTATGAAGTGGAAGAGAAAAGAAAAAGGCCCAAAAATTGTTCAACTGTAAAATAATTTTCCCCTTTTAACCAAAATCTGATCTTCCTGTGATACTTTCTGGCAGGTAGATTTATATAACTGAAGTAAATAATTAGACGCCAAATTTTATGTGTGTGTGGTTGGCAAGGGATCTAATTGTCAAAAACATCACAAAGTAACATTGGATACATAATTCCTGAATTATCATTAGCTGTAAACAAATAAAATAGCTCTGACTCTTCTTGTAAACAACCTAGAAATTACACACACTGATTTTCAGAGGCAGGGTAAAAGTTCTTCTATTTTATTTATAGAGGTGGAGAGAGACAAGGATATCCTTTGGACTACTGCAGCTCGAAACTCGGAAAGAGTTTCCTGCTTCCAACTGTGTTACTAGGAAACAGGAAAAGCAAAAAAGAATATTTACCAAAAAAAATTCCTCTAGTTTGTATATATTATATCAAACTGCTATTACTACTGGCCATGAGAAAAAAGTTTAACATCTAGTCTTTCTGGACTTTAGGCTATTTATTATTGTATATTTACACTTCTGAAATCATAGTTAGCAGCAGAGCTCCTCTGTGCTCAGTGCATATTTCTAGGCTAGGAATAGCTACTGCAGAGGAAATAAGCAAGAGGGTCAGGGGACAAGCAAATTAAAAACAAACCCAAAATAACCCAAGGATGTACTGCTTTGGTAAATATAAGCTTCTTTTAAATGTTTTTCTTGTAAAGAGGATGTCTATATTTGATCAATAATAGCACATTTATTGAAACTTACAGGAATCCATGAGGTATTTATTTCCACGTGAAACACAGCTCTGAAATCTGTGAAGGTGACAAGGAGACTTAATAATGCATTCCCCACCCCCCAATGGGTGTTAATCCTGATTAATCCGAATTTTAATGATATTTTACAGCCTGAATTTTTTAAGTTGTTACCACAACACACAGAAAATCCTTAGCACAGCTGCCAAATTGATCTAATCCTTTACTCCACTTTAAGTAAAACAAAGTAGTAGTAGCATTCAATGTTTTCTTCCATTACGGGAAAGAAACCTCCTAGCTATGTTTTGCTGAAGATGCACAGCTATAGTAAGGCTCATTAGAAGGATCACCCACTTGCTTGTTTTTCCGCATAGGTCATGCAAGTGGTAACAGATGGTTTTCAGAAAACATTTCATTATGTCATAAACCCCATCCTTTGAAAAACAAAAAAAACTCACACACACACAAAAAAGGCAAAAAACCAAACAAAAGCTGCTAACCAGCAGCAAACCGCAAACACCCTCTCCCTCCAAAGCACAAACCAGAACACCACCACAGACAACATAAACAAAAAAACCCACCTCACTCACACAAAAAAAATCAGAATTATCATGTATAGGAAGTCAGGCGCTAGCAAAAAAGATTCTTTGCTAAAATGAAGCCTAATCTGGAAGCTGCAGAGAAAGCTTGAAAAAGTCATCATACGGAAACATGACAATCAGATGACAGCTTTCTTGTATTTTCAATTTTAGAGACCTCTGTGGAAGTGTAACCTTTCATATTTCAAATAGTTATTTGAAGGCATGTTACTGCCATCAATAATTGGACATAAGTTCATCTAAAGGGTTGATCCTCCTGGCCAGGCTTCCTGTATTGTGCAGTGAAGTGTGTGCGATACTAATCCAAGTGATCCAACCGTCTTTGAATGGGGTCAGTAAACAATATTTTCTTATCATACATACCAAACAAAGAACAAATTTGTTTGACATTTAAAATTATTGGATACCTAAGTAAACTAATGGTTGGCTGTGAACACCAATCCTGAATAAGTCCAAATATTGTCATAGGTGATAAAACTGTCAGAGGGTTGTACAGCTAAGCTGTGTTACAGTAAGAGTCGACCTTAAGAAAATAATACTTTTTAAAATAATCTCTTCATCTATTCTCCATTTCCCCCCCCTTGGTCTGAATACTTGTATATTCCAGAGAATGGCTTAGGCATTAGGAATGTGTTTTGAAGCCAAATTTCTTGATTTTATTTTTATACTGACAAAAAAAGAGTCTACACTTTTAAAGGGCAAGACTTCCATGTACTATTTCTCCTCTTGCACAACGGGCATTCTTACTGAAGAACTAGAAATCTTATCAAAGCACTGTTCCCCAAAGTAAAACTGGAACTTACAGTTTCAGTCACACCACCATCCTTACTGCCAAACATATCAATATTTCATGGTAAAGCAGCACATTAATTGAAGAAATTCTTTCCTGGGGGAGGAGAAGAGTGGAGTATGTGGGAAAAAGTCTACATATCTTACCTCAGGACATTAGAGTCACCTGGACATTTCTGAAAATGGAAGAAATCATGCCCTCTTTGTTTCTTTCCTTCCCTGCAACCACTTTTCTTTTTCCCCTGAATGATCAAGACAAGGGTGATTTTGCTGATACATGATTAGCCTGACATAGGATAAATTCCAGAGCAGGGAAATGTCTTCAAGGAGCGTAAGGTTGAAAGGTAGGATCTGTGCTGCAAAGGCAGAACAACCCCAGTGTCATACCCAGTGCTTCAGCTCTGAAATGCAGACCGTGCAGCAGCACCAGGTCATCTCCTCTTTTTTTCTGCCTGTTTCCCAGCATGAACCAAAATATCCAGCATATCTAAGAATTTTCTTTCACTCCACCAAGGGATGTTCAGAATTTATAATACCCTTCTGCAGAAGGTCATAGGTGCATTTCCCCATACCACTTAGGAATGAATTAAAAAGTAGAGTTTAAAATTAATCCATCACTCAGTTTAGAAGTGAATGAAATAAAATAGGAGGTATACATTTTAAAACTATTTCCGGAATATTCCAGAAGTAGCTGTAGTAGCAAGAATAAAACCATCAAGAGTGGTGATTAAGAATTAAGTCTCCCTTTTATATTTTCTGCGACAATTTGGAGGAAAGGGTCGATAGAAAAAATAAAGGCTTTTCACTTTAAGCCTGCACAACATGAAAAATCAACTTTTACCTTATCTCATAGAATCATAGAATAGTTAGGGTTGGAAAGGACCTCAAGATCATCGAGTTCCAACCCCCCTGCCATGGGCAGGGACACCTCCCACTAAATCATGCCACCCAAGGCTATGTCCAACCTCGCCTTCAACACTGCAAGGGATGAAGCATTCGCAACTTCCATGGACAACCCATTCCAGGGCCTCACCACCCTTACAGTAAAGAATTTCTTCCTCATATCCAATCTAAACTTCCCCTGTTTAAGTTTAAACCCATTACCCCTTGTCCTCTCACCACAGTCCCTAATGAAGAGTCCCTCCCCAGCATCCCTATAGGCCCCCTTCAGGTATTGGAAGGCTGCTATGAGGTCTCCACGCAGCCTTCTCTTCTCCAGGCTGAACAGCCCCAACTTTCTCAGCCTATCTTCATACGGGAGGTGCTCCAGTCCCCTGATCATCCTCATGGCCCTCCTCTGGACTTGTTCCAACAGTTCCATGTCCTTTTTATGTTGAGGACACCAGAACTGCACACAGTACTCCAAGTGCGATCTCATAAGAGCAGAGTAGAGGGGCAGGATCACCTCCTTTGACCTGCTGGTCACGCTTCTTTTGATGCAGCCCAGGATACAGTTGGCTTTCTGGGCTGCAAGCTCATGTTCATTTTTTCATCGACCAACACCCTCAAGTCCTTCTCCACAGGGCAAATCTCACATGATTTCAATAAAATCTGGTTTTATGTTATTTAAAGAGAATGGCATTGCAAGCAGCAGATGTATACCAAACAACCACTCACAATGGTTATCAGTATAGCAAAGGCTTCGCTGTCAGGTCTCAAAATTCTGCAGGCTGGTTATAGAAGTTGGAGGCATCTGATGCTCCTGCTTGTAAGAATTTATTCACAGAATTACCCAGCAACTCGCTTAGAGAAGCTCATCAGCCCTAGCACATTTATGATTCAGTCATCAACTTTGTTAAATTCCTATCTGTCTAATGTCCCAAGGCAGCTTGGTGTTCTGCTAGTTTGCAGAAATTTCCTTCAGAGAACAGAGAAAAAAAAGTCTACACCATGAAAGATAGAGAAGTAAATGGAAGTGAGTGCTTGCAGGGCCCTCAATGGGAATTAAAATAAATGCTCCATGTCACTCCACTTACAACAAGGAGTAAGAGTTTGGAGGTAAATCAGCAAGAAAAGCTTGTCCTTTGCCTATCTTTTCACTCATTTGCTCCTTCTCACCAAAATGAAAGGTTTCTGAGAATCTAAATTGGTCTGAAAAAAAAGAGGATATTTATAATGCATGGGGTGTTTATAATAAAACAGGATTACTGAATAGTTAAACGTATAAATCATAAATGTGCTGTGGCTGTGAAACACACAGTGTCCCATACTAACGTTCACAGACTTCATCCGTGTGACTGTGACTGTGCCCGGTCAGATAAAGCAAATTCCTGTTGTCCCCATCCTCTTCATTTGCTAATGCAAACAGTGTTAGACAACTTACCTCTCTTTCACTCTACTGGTAAGCAGTTTCATAAGTCTACTGATCACACACAGGTCATCATCTTAAGAACAGATGATTCTAAATAAAAAGTAATTTTAAAGGATTTTTTTTAAAGAAAAATCACCTTTTAAAGAAAATCAAATCAAGATTCTTCCAAAACAGCAGCAAGATCAAAATCTAGCCACTGTAATTTCAACTCACATTACCCTTCTCTATTCTATCTGCTCGCATTAGGCTTCCTTGAATCTGTGCATTTTATTAAAAAGGGAAAGCTTTGTAGCATCACCTAAAAGTAGTTAACTCTTAGTGTAAGAAAATTAATTTTCTTCCAAAAAGAATTTGGGACTGCTGATCAGCTGGACTGCATGAAATTGCAGAGTAATTAGGAAATCCAAAATAGCCAGACTAAGCTATCTTCTCTAGCTTGTTTCCTACTTTCCATACCACCCATAAGATGTGTATGTAATTGTATCAGACCACTGACCATTTTCCAATCTGGACTATTAACACTAACACAAAATATTATAAATCCAGGAAATATAACATTCTGCTAGCTTCAAGTAGGTGATATTCTGCTCTAGGATATTACTATGAAAATACTTCACTAAGTAATAATTGGCCAATTTGGATGTGTGAACTTCCACACTAAACCCTATAATGTAGGATGAAGGATAGAATTGTTTTGCAGAAATTACTTTGAGGGACACATTCAGATGTTTTACAGCTGAATGAATTGAAGTACCACAGCAGGACTTGAAAGAGCTGCAATCTACCCCTGGTTTACTAGTAAATCTCATCACATAGACATCAGTATCTATGATTCAGATCCCCTACAGATCATTGTTTTTATTATGTGCTTTGCAATTCACTAGCAAAAAGATATGAAAATTATTATTTCTCTTACATTCTTCGTGATTTTAATGCTAATCCTTCTTCCAGTTCACATGTCAAAGTTCTCACTGATCTCAGCAGAAGCAAGACCAAGACTTCTGGCAGCAATTTTGAGAAGCTTAAGATTTTTCTGATACCAAGCTAAAAGCTTCCAGCAGAGCTGAAGTAGGCCAGATTGATATTTGTCATGGGTCTTTCTACACAAGTTGTGTGACTGAAGCTAGTGTATGTTTATTTTACCTTCACCTTCTCAGCCATTATTCTATCATTGAGTAACTGGTTGCAAGGCCAGTTGTAAAACTACAACTTGTCTGATACTACAAAAATGACATTACATTACTTAATCTGAATCCAGTGTTTGTATTATATTCTGACGGAAATTCTAGCTCATTTAGAAAGGATGGCCGCCTGGAGCTTTCCTTCTGTGGTATAGTACAATTGGTCCATTTTAATCTTCAGTGACAAAAACTGCAACTTTCCAAGAAATAAAGCCTACTTATAAATTAGTTCAGTTTGCATTAGTCAGGCAGTGGGAGAATAAAACTTAAAGGTTCAGGTTTAAAATATCTGAAAAATTAGCACTGGCTAACATTAAGCAACAGGTTATTGGAGCTGTGTACCCCCTAGGGTATGCATGTATCTCCTGGCATCCATTGGTAACACCATAGATAAACTGAAGCTGTTAAAGCACTTTGAAATGTCAACAGCAGTCAGTTTCATAACCAAGACATAGGTAGGAAATGTGGGGGAGGGAGGAGAAATCATTCAAATATTCAAGCTACTGTCTGCTCAGTCCAGCAGTTCTCCCTGCTCATGACCCATAGATCTTTAAAACTCCTTGTTTAAATATCCTAAAATTTATTAAAAAAAAAAAAAAAAAGTTGTCAGCTGGCCACAGACCACACATTCCAGAACTGAAGTAGAAAGGAATGTGAACGGGTGGGTGGGGGAGAGGAAGGAAATCAGATTTAGTATTGAAAACAAGACTAAACTGAGAAGCAGCTGATGTGCAGTCAAGTAGTTGCAGTGTGTAAGACTATTTTTGTTCATAGTACCTCATGCTCAGAAAAATAAGTGTTGAATAGACATTTACTCTTTTACTTTGAAGGTTTTATTGTAACTTCACCCATATAACATCATTTATGAGATACCAAGGACAAGAACTAAATTCAGATGAGCTGTAGCCATCTACAGGTCAAAAAGATGGTTAATATTTCTTTATTCAGAGTGAAGCAATAGCTCAGGAGGTTCTGATAGATGAATTCATTTAACCAAAGGCTAAGCAAGTATAGACTCCCAAAGGCAATGAATACATAAAAGATTATGAAATAAACCAGTCAGTTTGAAGATGGAGACCAAAGGTTTGTGCTACTGCCAATGTAAAACTATTTCAGGAATTTTTGCTTTTGGTGTTAGATTAAGAGTAGGTGTGTCAGAAAACTGATGGTGCCTAATTGAGCTATATTTAATATTACCTACCTTTACCTTGGGAGAGAGAAGAAAGTAGTCAGCAATATAAGAGGGATAGTAGCTTTTTAGTCTGATTAGTATTTAGTCTAGAAAGCTGTTCTGTAGGAATTCTGCAGATGACATAAAAGTACTTCTCACTTTCTACTACTGCTTCTCAGAGGCTAAGTCAGGCTTTTCTCTATTCCTGGAAGGATCTCAGTGGTAAGACCCCAATTGGTCTGTAGCGGAGAGAAAGGACCTAGAATGGTCTGGAAGACGCGGCATAGGCAAAGAACAGGAGCAAAGAAATAGATAAACTAGAAGCATGTATTGCTACCATTACTGTCAGGGTATTTACTTGGACAGCAAAAGAAGGAATTGGGATGATCAGAAGAAACACTGTATTTTCTTTCATGCCAAAGACGTTGCCATGTTTGGAAAGATTTTGTGCTTGTCATTTTCTTTTAAAGGTATCAGAGACTAAATTTCTACTGTTTGTCCAACATCTGTGTTGGTTCAGATAGTTCTGGCCCTCATACTGCAGTAAGACACATCACTCTGTACTGAGAGTTACTGCACACTTCAATGTGGGACAGGGTGGGACAGACCTCCTGTGATAGGAAGATTTGGGATTTGGTAAATTATTTTTAAGGAGAAAAAGGCAAAAGTATCTGTAGTAAGGTGAGGTGGCAGGACAGCCCTCTGTCCCCAAGGGAGGGAAGCTCTGGTTGACATGGGTAATGCTGCTGCTGATCACAGAGTCAGCTGTGGACACCAACATATTTCTCACTGCTATTCACCTGGCCAAGAAGTTCTTCCAAGAAGCCAGCCCTTTGATCTGGTCAAGGACCAGCAGTCAATCAGAACAACAGTAGTTGTTTGAACTGGACTCTTATCTTAGTGATGGGATAAATAATATAAGCCTCCTTCACTGGCTAAATAACAGGTCCCTGGAGGCAAAACAGTCGCACCAATTTGCCCCCGAAATGGTAGTTCTGAGGAAAGGCTGGTCCTAAATAATTACTCTGCATCTGAGCTTTCTATACCCCTGTTCCTCGTCATTGTTTGTCAACCCCTTTATAATAGTGACAGCATTATATTAGTACTCTTGATTGCTTCAGAAATTCCACAGTTAATGGAACAGGGAATTCTTGTTTGTTTTTCCTGGCCCTGTTCCCTTTTGAGGAACAAAGCCAATCATCAACAAGGTTTGAATTTGGAGCGGGTTTACGTGAGCATCACCACATTATCATTTTAAGTTCCAAAATATGGCTTTTGCATCTCCATTCCCTCAAATCTCTAACATAAATATTTCTGAAAAAAAGTCTCTAGAGAAGCAAAAAATTCCCTAATTTTGGAAAAGATAAATGACAAAAAAAAAGATATAAAAATCCAAAAAAACAACCAAACAAAAAAAACTACTAACCTTCAAAACCAAAAAGAAGTTGTTTTATTTAGCTCTTCATGGAGTGTTATGACGTATTTCACACAGACTCTTTTTTCCCCCATCTGGAATTTCTGTCAAACTTCCTCCCATAAGCCAAGAAACAAATACAGCATTTAATTGATCATTATGATATTAAAACCTATGTGCAACTTACATCTTGTGGGAAAAAATTAAAAGGGGTAAATCAAACATCAGAAATACACATCTCGAAGCTCATACTCCCAGATTGTAGGTACAACAGTAAATGCACTTTTCTAGTTCTATTTATTTCCTTTTTATCAACTTTAGAGATGTTAATGTAAGTATCATGGACAACAGATAATAGGAAGTTAGCAACATCAAGCTAAAACAATAGGGAGTAAAATGACACTGAGGCAGCAGAGGAAATGTTTTACTCAAGAAAACATTTTTGTTTGTTACTATTTCCTGTATGTTGTTCAATTGTTTTCCTCAAAGATTACTCAGAAAGGTTATTCTACTGCTCCCTTGCAAAAGTCTACGGGGGGGGGGGGAGTCATTCATTTTTTTCTACTAATGGAATTAACATAAAGATCATCAGAATAGATAAAACAAGCTGAAGTGAAGAAAGTAGGAAATAAACTCACAGTTTGAGTTGTGTAAACTCTCTGTCACCAGTACACAGCATACCATCAATAAGCCAGAACACTACCTTCAGCCTGACTCTTTCCTAATAAAAGCTCCCTTCCCTGCCCCAAAATTAAACTTCTGCCTAGTACACCCAAGATTAATTTCCTAAAATAAGGAATAACTCACAGCTCTTCTCTATGGCACACAGTTGCTGCAGGTTCATGCAATAATGAAGTGGGAATGAAGTTAAATAAAGATGTAATTGTTAACAGCAGAGAAGTATTAGGCTTTGCAGAGCATAGGGAAATAGTAGTTTAAAACCTTATTTTAACTGCAATGGTGCAGTACTACAGTTATGTGCTAACTTACCATGATGCATGGTGTTTTGTACTTTATAGCAGGAGCCTTACGCACTTATGCTCCTTATTCACCTGCAGACTGTGTCTATTCTTTTTGAAAGTCACCTTGGTCTTTGTTTAATAATGTTAAAATGCTTCTGCTTTCTATCACAGCTATAACATATTTAATTGTAAAATTATACAGTCTAAAACACCTCTTACTGTTTGTAAAACCAGATTTTAGTTAGCTTAAGAGAAAAAAAAAATTGAATCTACTTAGACCTGGTAGGTTTTGATGATGAAATGCTTCTATCTGGATCAATAAATCCAGGAAAGAAGTTATCATAAACACATTCTATGTAATGCATTGTAAGAGCTAATAAGACAAAAAAGACACAGTAAAAATAGTAGATATTTTGCTGAAGTACATAAAGCTTTAAATTTCTAGATGTTCTCTGAGCAAAAGCCTTGCAGAGGCAACACAATATAACTAAGAAATTGAAAGGAGGATGAAAGATCACATATGTGTTCACTAAGTGTCCAGTTTCATGATATGATCAGAGGGTCCAGTAGCTCTCAACTCATTAGTACCCTTAATGATTATTTGGTGTCTGCAGTCTTCCTTTCACCTGCATCACTTTGTGGGTGAGCCCTCTTGTAATTAAAACCAGTTAGCCTCCCATGTGGGCTGAAGGAATTCAAGGCTGAGAGTTTTTAAGGTATTCTAAAGGATTTAATGTCAATAATCAATATCCCTGGGGGGTGCTTTGAATAGTCTTAGCACAAAATCCAAGCACACTGGATCTCGGGTGAATCTATTAATTACATTGGTCTGTTTGTTTAAGAAAGGGGTATTTGGTTTATTACAAATAAATACCTTCTCAAGCTTTTTCTCCTGGGATTCTTTTTAATTTTGCATTTGGGTGTTTACGTGAATCAGATATTGAAAAGTTTCTAGAACATTAAACTTGAAATAAGTTTAGATAGCAATTGTGATTCCCTGCAATGGTTACTAAAGCTGTGTGGAATTACTTTTAGTTTTATTATCATCCATTTCATTTAGTTTTCTACGATTCAAGCTAAAGACAAGGTTAAAAGACAGCATTGTAGGTTCCGCTGTTATCTTAGCTGTGATCATTTCTCCTGCTCAAGAAATGTAAGCAAATGTCACTGTTTTCTTTCCAAAGTGAATGTAACTACCGCGGAGATTACTGTTCAGTACACAGTATATCTCTTCTGTAATCTGTACATTGAAGCAAAATCCAGAAAGCATTGCATAAAAATTTTCTGGTAGCAACTGAATGCATATTCGATGCTGTTAAATGTCAGTTGGCAATATAATGTGTGTCCTACTGCATGAGCGATCACCGGAGGCAATGCCTTTCACCATCAATCTAAAAATGGTTATGGTGATAAGATAAAGCTAATACTTACACGTGTAGGTCTGGAGACAGAGCTCCCTTTTATTTACATGGGGAAACAAATGATCTCACAGCATGTGTATATTTCAGACAAGCAAAGAGAGGAATCTTTTCCAGTCCTTGCAATGAGACAGGGTTAGTTCACATTAAGAAATGACCCTATGACACATACTCCTGAAAGCATGTTAATTTTTAATTCAGTAAAAAAGGAGGTACTTGTCTATCGGAATGCAGATACTTTTTTGTGGTATGTTCCAATGCAGGCAGATACTGGAATGGATTAGTTTTCTAGGGACTATGGAAAATTAAATGTCCTTTGGAGTGTGAGTTAAGTACCACAGAGGTTAGAAGAGCATGTAATTGTAATGACTCACAGCTATTGCTTGTGATAACTCCAGAGTGCCATTAGATGAAGAGGAAAAAAAGTTGACACTATTATGGCTTATCTTGAGAGGATGAAAATGCATATGTTCAGATTGCTGTTGTTATTACCATAACTATCACCATAGGGATGAGTAGGCATAACTATTTTGTGCTAATCATTGTACAAAACACACACAAAATAACAGAACCACAATAGTCTTCAGTAGAAGAGACAAGCAAAAAATTTAAAGGCAGCGAAGCGAAAGACATAAAGTACAAGGATGACAATGCAACACTATAAGGTGGTTTTTTCAGGACATCAACAGCATAATTATTTTCAAGTACCTGTTTTTTTTAAGACAAGCAGCAAATGACTTGTCACCTACAGTACTTTATGGTAGAAGCAGAGACGCATAAGCCTCTTGTGAGGCCTCCTCTGGAACTTGTGAAAGTTTCCTGTCACTGGTGTTTAAGATTAACCTGAGGATAATCAAGGGAAAAATATCCCATTTCATGAGAACAGATTAAAAGACTTAGATCTTTGTTTGTTTTGAGTAATAAAATGTGGGGGATAGTATTGCTGTCTATAAATATATCATGGGCAAATATTAGGAGAGAGGGGAAAGCTTTAATGGATTAGACACTGCTAGCATAGGAAAAAGGAGCTGCAGTGTTGGTGGGCAGTCTTTAGCCATGACTGAAGAAAAGTTCTGGAATAGCTTCCCAAAATAAGGTTAGTTGGAGCCTGAACTAATTAATTTTAAGATTGTATTCAATACATTTTATGTAGCATGACATCTATAGCAGTTTGGTTGCCTATATTTAATAACTCCAGAAAAAGTGCCTTCCATTCACTTTTTGTGGTTTGATTATTGGCTGAAATTTTAGCTGGCTGAAATTGGGGGAAATGAAGTCCCCGCTCCCTTCTGTAGACGCAGTTTTATCATCATACCAACAGTAGGAACACTATACTGTAATACATGAGTAGGGATCAGCCGCTAAAATCAGTGGGGCTCCATGGGATGTAAATATCTGCTTACATGGATTAAAGTGTCATGCAGGATTACAGACTACAGCCTTTGACATGTTTTAAGGGGAAAAAAGTAAAGCTTAAAATATATCCCGCACTTCCACAGAATTAGTGAGGTTAATGTTAGGCTTCCACAGACAGTAATTCATCATTTTCCCTTGTGAATGAATGGGTTGTATATGATTAATGAAGCTTACAAATGATCTGCAATTCATGTTGCATAACACAAGGCCTGGTACATTCCCAGTGATAGGCAAAATTCATCATTTTACTTTTGCTTCATTACTGCTAATGGTTTTTTAGCCACCTTGAAAAAATCGGGAAGTAGTAAGGGATAAATTTTGGCTTGATAAGTAGTTTAATAATTTAAGAATAAATATTTACCCATGCTCTCCAAACTGTAATGTTTGTCCTTTAGTCCACTTATTTGTGTGCTTTCTCTGACATACAATTTTTATACCCCAGGTTTTACACTTTCTCCGAACTTCCTAGGAGTAAAACCGTAAACTATGAATAAGAATGCCATTTCAGGAACCACACTGCATGCCTTCACCATGAAAAAGTTTATTTTAAACAAACACTAAAAAAACAAAAAAACAAAAAAACAAAAAACACAGTTTCCTAAATTGAATTTTTTGCTTTTTGTTCTGCTCAGTATGTTACTTTCTGATTAATATGAATAACAGAGGACATCTAATAAACAAGCAGAAGTGTAACAATGTAGTAGATATTTCTTCATAAGTTTACAGCAGTACAGCAGTAATTTTGCACCTTCTGATCACTTGAAATATGGTTTTCACTAAAATCCATGATTATTTAATAAAAATATTTATGACTGAGATGAAAAAAAGGTCATAATTTATTAGATATGAGAGATTGTTCAGACCAAAAGAAGTTCCTTGCATTCAGAAGGTTGTTGTATTTTGTTCTCTTTTTTGTTTTAAGTCTGTATTCTATTCATGCCCAGATAGAGATAGTAACTTTCTGGTTTAGATGCTTCACATACTGAGAACTCTTGATCATTTATACTGAAGTAAATAGAAGTTCTTGTTGTGACTGTAAAAGAAAAAGAAAATGGCTGCAGGGGAGAGAGAAGAAAAAAAAGAAAACAAAATATTGAATGGCAGTGGATATTTTGAAGAAAACACCAGGTGATTCGTTGATGGTGTTCACTGGTTAGTGTTCATATCTGCAATGAAGGATTGCTCTCTACATCACTCACTGACTTAAAAGGTTTCATTAGTTTGACATTTATGACACTGCAGCATTCAAAAGATGTGTTTTGATGCTGAACTCTCAACTCCACATAATCACAGTGACCCAAATGCCATCAGAGTTGACGGCTTATCCCCCTCATCTCCTGTGTTACAAGGCCTCTGTAAGTGGATTTTCAAGTTGATAAACTTAGCTGTCTTTTCTGATTACTGATTTTGCCTTATTTTATTGTTGATTCATGTCTGAAATTTCTCCATGTGTTTCTCTACTGGACTGATTCAAGTAAATAAAAAGTAGTTTAGGTATCTGGGATGTGCAGAAAAACATTCTAAGTTTTTGTTTATTACTGCTTTCTCCTCCCTAACCTCAGCTTATTAGATATTTCCAAGATGTTTAGGTCAATTCTGTTGCAGATTATGACTGAACATTTAATAAGTCCAGAAGATGACCTTTAAATTAAACATCAAATAATGTGTCTTTGAGAACCCTCTCTGCAGGTTTCCTCTGTTGACAGAAGTAGTTTATTTTACATAGATTTTTGTTAATCACTTTTTCATTTGGATGTATACTTTTCAGACTGAAACTCAGAAGAGAGAAGTTTGACAGAGTGTCCGGTTCGGCCTGAGTAATAAAGTGAACATAAAATGGATGCTTTCTCCATCTAAATTTTGGATTCAAAAGGTACAGCATATGATTGATGGAATTATTGAGTAAGTGCAATAAGCCACAAAGAATGGCTGATGAAAAATAGCACAAAAAACTTGACTTCTGAGTTTGTTACCTAACTGGTTTTCAAGAGGATGCCAGCTTTTCTTCTATACTTTTCCTGTGTATCTTATTTTGCAAACCCTATTACCTGATTGATACGTCTGTAACATCTGGTGTACTGCTGTATCAGGCTGAGAGAGCATTTCTGCACCAATTTTCCAGCTGAATGTAATGCAGTTGAACACAGTTGAAAGTAATGGAGAGAAAGAAAAAGAAGAAAATGGTAAGAGTTAAATAATATGTGAAGAACTACTCCTTGAAAGATTTCTGAAATTATGTTACAGCAATATTGTCAAGGAATTTGTGCCATAAAGGGTAGGTGATGGTGTCTCACCCCTCTCTGACCTATACAGTTGATTGGTTTAATGCATGCTTTGCTGGTATTTTTTTAAAATTCAGTGAGGAGCTCCCATGCAAATTCTCCTCATTAGCAAGCGAGAGGTTGGAGGGCTGTTGACAGCGAACAGGCTTCCAGAGGCCACTTGCATCTCCTCATCTCTGATAAACAGCCTGCAACCAGCTCCTGGAGCCATTTCCAACAGTGTTTGCAGTAATGACTATGTGAAACATGTAACGACAGAGATAAGGAATTTTGAGCACTAACACCAGTCTGCCAAGCAAAAATTTGGGTTCTCAGGAAAGAAATAGCTGAATCACTTGACAGAGTAAAGAATTTACCGATCAGTCTTACAATATATCCACAATCCTTTTCATGTTGCCGTGGAAGTGGCAGCTGGAAAATGAACTTAAGTGTTACTTGCTGTCAGGAAGCCAAAGGACAACACAGCACATGAAATAAATTATGTCCTTGAACGCAGCACAGATTTGGTACCTGGAGGATCCTATTAGATGCAGCCAAGTTTTGCCTATGTACGCAGATCTTGGATACCCAGTTTTTAAAAGAAAAGTCAATCCCCATATATCAAAAATGCAATTAAATAAAGCAGCATGTAAAATTCGTTATAAATCAATGGCAACCAAATGATCACCGACTTGCTCTTGCAATCTCACATAAAGCGCTGTTATGCAAGGCTATGTGTCGCAAACAGCAAAATGGTCATTTTGCATTTATTGAGGAAAGAGGCTTCCAAGTGGCAGAGGATTTGGATGTCCTTCTGCACATGAAAATAAATTTAAAGAAAAGATCTCATATAGGAGAAAGCTGAGATAGTAATTCAGCAAAGAATTTTATTGCAACAGTTTCAAGTTGTGGCTTAACTGTGGTGTAATTGTATGTAATTTTGTCGGAGAGCTTGGTCTCTAGTGTCCTGTGAATACATGAGAGTTTCAACTCTCATATTAACAGTAGTGCCTTGTCCAGATCTGAACAGAGTGATGTTTGAAATTATGGACTCTGAAAGTGCTGAGAAAAGACTGAGTTAGGCACCAAGACCGTAAGACAAAACGGTGAAGCACATGGTAAAGTATTGTAAACTTTGCCTACTTTCGTTATATTTGTATTGACTCATAATCATAGAATCATAGAATTGTTTGGGTTGGAAGAGACCTTCAAAGTCTATCTAGTCCAAAGCCCCCTACAATGACCAGGGACATCTTCAATTAGATCAGGTTCATCATGAGCTTCTTTAATTCTGATCACTTACGGTCTTAATAGATTGAGTGAATCAGACGTAACAGCTGATACTGAGCTGTAAGAAATTGTCTTCTGCCTATTATAATCTGCAATACTGTTGAAAAAATGAACAAAATATATATTTTTTACCATTAATCAACACAGATTGGATTTCTTTTCCTGAGATGAAATGTAATAAATCTCAGAGGATACCTACTCTGCTTGTTCTGGAGGGCTTGCATGGTAATATAAGAAACTTGTTTTTATATTTTAAACATCACCCTTTATATTTTTATGGGAACTACAACACAGCTATGGTAATGCAGAAATGCAGTTTCCTCAGAGATAGGAAGAACTGAGAAAAATGAAATTGTTAGACAAGATGCTGTCTCTAGCGCTTATCTCTCACTGGGGAAATTGCAGTTCCTTTTTTCACCTAACAACAGTAAAAGGCTAACCTGGTTGTTGGGACAGAAATGCATCTTTCTTCCTGCATATCCAAGATGCCACCATTTCCCTAATGACACTTAAATTGATGCCTCCTTTTCTCAAATTTTTTTTTCTGAAATCAGCATCTTAGCAGCAAAAGGTAGCATAATGCACTCATAGGAAATTACAGTATTTTGTGAATCATTAAATCAGAATGGCAGAGATGATTGAGGCTTATTAACTGAGACAGCAAATGCCTTTGACCGTAAATATTTATGACTAATCTGATTTGCAACAAGCTGAAGGAAAAAGGGTTCAAATAACCTTCTGTCCGTTTCTTGTAAGCAGAGAAACCAGTCTAGCCTTAGTTATGTGTCCTTCCCAAACACTAGACAATGTTGAAGTCATGGCTTTGTTTCACATCCATATTGATTTGCACAGTCAGAGCAGAGCTAAGGAGAATTGCTTTCACCCTCCTAGAGCTTTCTCTGGGCACTCTTGAAGGCACTGTTCAGGTTTATTGAATGAGCATCTAGTTTCTAAATGCTCATTTGACTGTTTGTTGCAAATTAAGACCACAGAACCCCTTTCAAAGAGTACTACACCTGAGTTTTTATGAACAGATTTTAATTATCCTTTTGGAAATAATATTTATGATTCGGATTATCCATTCTTCCTCAGGAGAAAAACCTTCACTGCGGATGCAGTGTAAACACAGTCAAACTAAATTTTTTGGTCAAGTCTACTTAAAAAAACATGTTAGAAGAGAATACTGTAATATTTATATCATGGTGGAAATAGAGACTTTCAAAAGTCAAAACACCACCAAAAAATTCTATAGAATTTATAAGTCTGTGTAACAAGACAATTTTTAATAATAGGAAATTTTATGTTATTATTGCACCCTCATCCGTGTACTAAAAACAAAACAAAAGAGGCTGAAAGTTATGTGCATGGTTTCCCATAGGGAGTTTGCTGCACTTTCTATTTGGTTTTAGTTATTTTGGAGTCAGAAGAGATTAATTATTTTCTTAGGTGAAAACCCCTTTAATGGCCATATCTGTGATAGAGCTAGATGGGTAATTTGAATCACAGCAATGATAGACGGCAAGATGCATTATGAAATTGATACAGATGCAAAGAAAAGTAGGTTTTTGCATGCAAAGTGGTAATAAAGGAGATGCTGTAGCAGATCAAATGCCTATAAAAAGAGGCTACAAAAAATAGGGATCATGTTAACATCTTTTCTGAGCGTTAAAAATAGGCTACATATAAGTCATCGTATATGGAATCTTGTTACCAGATGTCAGAGTTAATGAGATGACAAAACACGAGGTTTAATCTCCTTCTTCTGCTTTGCTTTATTTGGGATTCAACAATAAAGACAGATCTTTCTGAAACACTTGCAAAGGCTGATCACTGCGCCTTTATATCTGAAACTGCCAAACAGCTCCTTAAACAGTATTTTTCTCTATTGCCTTTTAAAGTTGATTGATGAAATATGAGTCTGAGCTCACCTTCTGATTAAGCATCAGCACAGATGATACACCAGGTAATTTGTTTAGCTTTTTATTAATTCAAACCCACTTAGAATGCAAATAGAGAAGAGGGTAAGACTATATAATTTTAAAACTTCTGGCTAACATGAAATTTTGAAAACCAAACTCTAGGTATTCAGAATTTTAAAGAACTTTCTTCTCCCAGACAGTAACAAAATTTTTGGACATTTTTTTATGTCACAATAAGTTAAATTGTTCACACTACCCTCAATTATATTGCCTAAGTCATTTAAGCACTTTCGGAATTTAGTCAGTAGGACTACAGGCTGTTTGGTCTCTATAACTTGCAAAGAATACAGAATAGATCCAAAAATACCAGAATACAGCCCAGAATTTCAGATGGTGAATAAGAAGGAGATTAAGGAGCATGTACATTCACACAAATATCTTGAGTTTACAAATATTATTTGTAAGCAGTGAAACTCATGAAGCCCATATTTTTTAGGACTTTCTGCCTTTTAGTCTTACACCTTCCCAATAATTCCAGCTTGTCTTCTTATTTCTGCTATAGCATTTTCCTCTGCAATATCCACCATGTCACTGGAAGTACCCTAGCTCTCCCCATGCTCGACTCCTATCTCCATCTGTTGTTCCGAAGCAGTGTCTATTCTGTTTTCACAAAACATACAGAAACTTTGTATGTCTGAATGTTTTCTCTTTAATGCAAATTAGTTTAAAATCAGCCAACACATTGCAAAGTTGTTTAGGGAAGCAGACAGAGGGAACACATTACGCATCATTCCTCTGGAAACAAAACTAAAAATGAAAGAAAGAGAATCTAGATATCTCTTTCTGAAGCTACATCAAAGGTTCTATTTTTTATCCCAGGTTCTTTTTTTTTAATTTATTTCTTTCAGAGGCAAAACTCTGGTTTCTCCATATAATCTATTACTACTGTTCTACCACATTGTTTATTATGCTACAAGTATGGAAGGAGATTTCAGAGCGCACATGAAGATCTTACAGCCATGCTGGAGCAAGTTCGAGGCAGTCAAAACCAGGGATATTCTTTGCAAACTCATTATCCCACCCATCATGAGGTCAGTGTTTCATTCTAGACCTGATGAAGAGAGGGAAAAGGAAGTTAGGAGTGCTTTCACCTCCCACATGTATTTTCAAATTCAGAGAGCTCAGCTCCTTGGGAGTAGAATGGTATGATATACAAGCATATATGATTTGGAAGTGATGTCAGTGAGATGAGTAAGCAGTTCAATGAGACCAATAAACATTTCATATTGTCATTTAGAGCTAAGTATGACAGATGTCTAATTCGGGTGATGCTAATTTTCAGTCTATATTAGAATAATAGACTCATAGAATAGTTAGGGTTGGAAAGGACCTCAAGATCATCGAGTTCCAACCCCCCTGCCATGGGCAGGGACACCTCCCACTAAACCATGCCATCCAAGGCTCTGTTCAACCCCACCTTGAACACTGCCAGCAGTGGAGCATTCACAACTTCCCTGGGCAACCCATTGCAGTGCCTCACCGCCCTTGCAGTAAAGAATTTCTTCCTCATATCCAATCTAAACTTCCCCTGTTAAAGTTTGAGCCCATTACCCCTTGTCCTCTCACTACAGTCCCTCATGAAGAGTCCCTCCCCAGCATCCATATAGGCCCCCTTCAGATACTGGAAGGCTGCTATGAGGTCTCCATGCAGCCTTCTCTTCTCCAGGTGAGCAGCCCCAACTTTCTCATCCTATCTTCACACAGGAGATGCTCCAGTCCCCTCATCATCCTCGTGGCCCTCCTCTGCACTTGTTCCAACAGTTCCATGTCCTTTTTATGTTGAGGACACCAGAACTGCACACAATACTCCAAGTGAGGTCTCACGAGAGCAGAGTAGAGGGGCAGGATCACCTCCCTCGACCTGCTGGTCACACTCCTTTTGATGCAGCCCAGGATACAGTTGGCTTTCTGGGCTGCAAGCGCACACTGCCGGCTCATGTTCATTTTCTCATCGACCAACACCCCCAAGTCCTTCTCCTCAGGGCTGCTCTGAATCTCTTCCCTGCCCAACCTGTAGCTGTGCCTGGCATTGCTCCGACCCAGGTGTAGGACCTTGCACTTGTCATGGTTAAACTGCATCAAGTTGGCATCAGCCCACCTCACAAGCTTGTCTAGATCCCTCTGGCTGGCATTCCTTCCCTCCAATGTATCAACCGAACCACACAGCTTGGTGTCATCAGCAAACTTGCTGAGGGCGCACTCAATCCCACTCTCCATGTCACTCACAAAGATGTTGAACAAGACCAGTCCCAACACTGATCCCTGAGGGACATCACTCATTACTGGTCTCCATCTGAACATTGAGCCATTGACCACAACTCTTTGCGTGCAGCCATCCAGCCAGTTCTTTATCCACCGAGTGGTCCACCTATCAAATTGATGTCTCTCCAATTTAGAGAGAAGGATGTCATGTGAGACAGTGTCAAATGCTTTACACAAGTCCAGGTAGATGACATCAACTGCTCTGCCCCTGTCCATCAGTTCCGTAGCCCCATCATAGAAGGCCACCAGATTGGTCAGGCAGGATTTCCCCTTAGTGAGGCCATGTTGGCTGTCACAAGCACCTTGTTGGTTTTAATGTGCCTCAGCATTCCTTCCAGGAGGATCCACTCCAAGATTTTGCCAGTCACAGAGGTGAGACTGATTGATCTGTAGTTCCCTGGCTCATCCATTTCCCCCTTCTTGAAAATGGGGGTTGTATTTCCCTTTTTCTGTGATTAATTAGATAGAAAACCCATTCTATAGCAGCACTAACACATTCATAGTAAATTGTCAGTTTTTCAGGATTGTCTCCTAAGCTTTTGGCTTAGAAAAAATTTCAATAACTTCAATGACAGTGTAAAGGAAGAACTGAATAAAGCACTGAGAGGTAGAAGTTTCCCTTCTACTCACTGAGATTGTCTGAATCTTAAGGAAAGGGATATTCAAGCAGTCAAGTATGTTCTTGTTTCTCATGAATCTATGAAAACTTTTCTCAAGGATATCTGCACCACTTAAAGGGGAAGAGCAAGAACAGGAAACAATCAGATAAGTTTGCTGTAAATCCCATGGAGGAAAAAAGATGTTAATAATGTATAAAGACTTGTTAGTTCCCCAGGGGTTTACATCTCTGAATACACATTTCTCTGGAGCCTTCTTGTATGGTGGGTATCTCCGGTAACCTTAACATTATAATCACATCCACTTAGATTGCCAAGCAGCTGTGGTGGGCATGAGGAGTTGAGAAGTGAGGGAACTGCTAATCTTCATGTGTCCCCAGGCTTCAGCAGGCATCAGATGACAGAGAATTGTGAAGGCTTGATATTTTCCCCTGCTTTTTTAATCTTGTCTGGAGATACAAAACTTTTTTCCTATATATGTAGATTATTCCCATGTAGGAGACGCCAGAACTATTCTTTTGTCCATTACCATATTAACAATGTAAAGGATTTTTTTTGTTAAATTTGAATAAAAATTTTTGGAAGTGCATATTTCAGCAAAAATGTTCTATCTATCTCCTCTGTGATAGAATGGCAGCATTCTACACCTCTACATGCTGAGCACAAGTCAATGTTTAATCATGTACCAAGCCAGTAAATACTGTTAAATTCCCTTACATATACTATTTCATATACTCTTGATTGAAATGTCCCGTGTTCTAAAATAGAAATCGTTAGTGAACCTGTTAGTTCATCTGACCTTAATAATGTGTAACCAGAATTAATTATCACATTGAAGCATTTGCTGTAACTTGTCATTAAGTGATTATTGCAGAGCAAGAATGCATAATCTCAGTGAATTAATCAGTGACCTACATTTTCTGATGCTTCTGCTTAAATTTAGCCTTGATCAGAATGACAGAAGATCTGCTCAGTTGTATTCTTGTTAAATGTTCTCAACTGAGTAAGTCTGGTTACTGTCATTCAGTGAATAAAGGAGTGCATTCTTCACTATGCTGTCACACATGGATTGGTATATTAATGGGGACTTTAAATTCATCCAGCTATGTCCATACCAGAGCCTCCCCAGACCCTGTAGGAAGCAGGAGCCTGGTGTCCATAAAGCAACAAGAACTTCGCACTGAGTATGCTGGGAGCAAGTCTGAAATATAAATTATTAAGCTGCTTTTACTTCAGAGCACACGGCAATGGAAAAATGTTTCCCTGGGAGTAAACCCATTTGAATTACTGGTGATAGACACCGGTAATTCAGCAGTTTAGAATCAATGTGCTGCAGCAATTCACTCGTACCATAATGCATGCCCAGAAGGATGGAAAAAGTGATAACCTCATGGTAAATGACAGTTTCTGACAATAAACAGAAAGGTTATGGTTATTTTGAGAGAGAACTTTTTCCTCACCCATATTTAAATATGCAACCTATCATGAAAATAAATTACATCAGAAACAACAGGAAAGTAATTTTTAAATAAAAACCACTGCGCTAGTATGGTATTAATACTATACAGTTATATCTTCCCACCCAGAAATAAAAATAAGGACAATCATCAATAATTAGATACATTTTGAACACTGAAGTATAGCATTCAGGACAAAATAACCTATTATTTTAATCCAGACTGTGTGTGAAAGGAGAAAAGTTGTTGGAAGAATTAAACAGGTTGAGGCAGGTTATGGAAAGTGGAAAATACATAGCTAGGAAAGCAAACCTAAAAGATGAAACACATATATACTGCTGGCTGTTTGACCATTAAAACTGCAGAGTTGCAGAAAAAAAAGGGAACAGATTTGCATACTGATGTTATTTTGTTGTTGGTTTGGTTCTTTATTAATATACAGCCTAGCTGCGAGGATCAAGAATAAAACTGACATGGTGCGGTTTAAATGGAGATGTTGAAGGTCAAGGTTAGAAGTGCCAAAAAGGTGTTTTTTCTGCATCTTTTATTCATTGACCTTGAAGCTAGTAGGTGGGACCCATCTGACAAAATGGGGCAAGACCATTTTCTCCAGTAGGTTTACTAACTTAATGGGCATGGCTTTAAACTTGTTTTGAGGAGGTTGGGGGTGGGGGTGGAAATCTAAGTCTGAAGAGAAATGGAGAAACAAAGGACAAGAAAGGGTAGCTATGGGGACCAGCCAGCGGGGACAGTGCCATACATTCCCTGAGAAAGAGTCGTAAGTGGGGACCATTTTCAAGTGCCAGTGCACACATGCCCACAGTGTGGCAAACTATCTGGATTTAGAAACCTGTGCCCAGCTGCATGGATCAGTATTTCTGGAATCAGAAGGATTCCACTGTGATGGAAAGACACAAGATTTTTAGGGAGGATGTGAAGTTATGTTATTTTAGGATTCAGTCAGGGAACAGGTAGACAAGATATCTTAGGAGGCTGCCCTGAGGGGCAAAGGGCTCAGGAGATCTGGCTGATCTTTAAGGACAATATTTTCAGAGAAGTACAGAGTGTCCTGATGGGCAGGAAGCTGAGGATGCCTGGTAGGAGAGACAAGGAAGTCCTGATTGGGCTCCAACACAAAAGGAAGCATACAGGGCATAAACATGGGGACAGGCTACCCAGGAGGAGTAGAGAAACATATCCTGGTCATGCAGGCCCAGAACCATGCATGCCAAACATCCACTGGTGACAAAATTGGGGAGGAATGTGAAGGGCAACAAGGAAGACTCCTGCAAGGTCACTGGAGCAAGAGGAAGGCTAAGGAAAATGAGGCTGCTGAGTCCTAGTGACAAAGGATACAGAAAAGGCTGAATTGCTCAGTATCTTCTTTGTCTCAGTCTCCACTGACAAGGTTTTGTCTCAGGCCTTCCAGCTCTGGCTGGCTTGTGGCAGAGTCCAGAGGATGAATTCCTGCCCACAGTAAACAAAAATTAAATTGTAAAACCCTTCCACAAACTGGACATAACACACATAATCACACATGGGCAGGACTCATCCAAGATGCTGAGGGAGCTGGCTGCCATCGTCAGACAGTGACTTTATGTCATTCTTGACAGGTTGTGGCAGTCAGGGAGATCCCTGGTGACTGGGTGAAGAAAGCTTTTGAAGAAGCTTTTGAGAAGGGCAAGAAAGAGAATCCAGGAAACTGCAGGTTTTCTGTCCTATTACTTGCTTATTGTTGAGCAAAAAGTCAATTTTAAATTTAATCAAACTAGCTTTGCTTTTAGGAGTTAAAATTAAATCAATATTTTCTTTAATAGACTACTGGTGAAAAAAACCTGTCACCAATTGAATTCTACATTCAAAGTCTCAGTGGAAACTTTGCAATATTTTGCTCATTGACACAGAATTCACAAATGTTTCCCATGTTCATATACACCAGTCAAATATTTGTGCATCTTGCATATTGGAACACATACTAATTGCACAAAACGTGGTCATCCTTTAACTAGAGATCCTGAAATAAAACTTATAAAATGAAACAGTGCGCTGGAAGAAGAAAGAAGCTTGTCTCCTCAGAGCATACAGTTTACATAATACAGATTTTCACTTTTTTCCCAGCAAGTCTGTTTCCTATTTCACTACATACTTATCTGCATTGTTGAAACAGCTGTATCTTCCCAGCACAGTATGAGTGAAGCTCACTAATAATATTTGTACAGCAATTTTTAACTACTGTACAAACAGAAATGATCATTCTCTTAATTGTCTTTTTCTTTCTGTTTGTACAGTACATTCTTTATTCTTAAAAGAGGTGATGACTATGAAAGCCCAACAGAGTGAAAATGTACATCTTCTATTATTATGTGAAGATTCTTACTTGCACTGATTTGCCTTGCAGTTAAAAATACAAAAATACTTTCTTGCTTTATAATAAAGAACTTACATCCATACTTGCAAAAAATGATGATGCTATCTACCACTTACTGGAGTACATGGAACACAAGAGCAGCTGAGATGGATCAGACCAAAGACCCACCTGACATGCAATTTTATCTTTAGTAGTGATAGCTATGGGTCCTCAGGAAATACTGCAACTGTAGACTGGTTTTTCTTGCAGTATGTACTTCTAACTTTCACATATCTATTGTTTAGAGATGTCTTGAGTTTGGGGTTGCATCAGTATAATTCTGCTTAATAGCTTTGGTGGGTCTTTTGTCATCACTGTATCAATTAGCTGAATACAATGAATATAATGAACTCATTAATAATTTTGCATTTACTAAGCTGAATGGCAATGAGTTCCGTAGTTAAATTACATGTTGTGAGAAACAATGTTCCTTTTGTGCATTTTGGGTCTGCTGCCAGACAACTGTATTAGGCCTCCCTGATTGTCCGGATTTATTACTACTCCTCTTGTTATCTTCTTCTCAAAGCAGTTCTGTGGACACTGCAATTTGACAGCTCCTCAAACATATTCCCTCGTGGTCAGAACTTCGTCAAGCTCCTTTTATTCATTAGCACCAATGCAAAAAGATTAATTTAACTCTTTTTCTTTCACACTTTGTCCTTTTCGTTTTTTGGTCGTCTTGAGATGTCTTTACATTCATTAATCCTTGCCATCCTTGCCATGTCTCTAGCAGGTGTGCTGCCTTGTCATTCTATCTGCCTGGTCACAGTCCCAAGCCAGGCCAGTATTGTTACTATTTCTATATTGGTATGGAATTTCAATCCACTGCAATTGCACATAACCGAAGCACAAAGTTTAGGGACATGCCAAATGTGTTACTTCGTATAGCATGTATACATCACTGACTTTACCCATTGTTAATATGGCAATACACAATCAACTTTCAGTGCATACAGTATATCACACAGGTGACAGAAGCCTACTAATCAAAATAACGTATTTATTCTAAGGATGAAAACCTGCTGTAAATCTATTTGCACATTTCCTGTTAACATCACTAAATTATGCATGGGAGTAACTATTTTATGGCTTTTAACATAGGAACAGACATAATTGCTTTCTGAGAGTAATTTGAAGTTTCTCTCTACTACTAAAGTAACACAGGGCCTCACGTGGTAGAGCGGCACTGTAGTTAGCTCATTGCAGCCGCTGATGTAGAAGGAAATATTTTATATAGGTTAAAGGGGACAAGTTAAAAAAAGGGAAAACAGGAAAAAAATTAAAAGTCCATCAAGGATTAGTAAACAGATAGAAATGATGTCTGGTTCAGAAAGGCCCTGAATTGCAAGTGGATAGAGGCTTTCAGAAGGAGGTATCCTATATGCTTGCCCTGTCTGACATTGTTTTATGGACATCTGATTTCTTTAGGCAGTGTGAGACAAATATGGAGCTTTGATCTGACCTAATGCAACTGCTGTCATGCTCCCCTATTTAGTGCTAATCTGAGTATTAACACAACCAGTCCCTAAACAGTTGGATAAAATATGACAGCAATTCTTACTGGCAGGTATAACCTGAAATGTACTGTTGTGGGATTCCAAGTGGAAGTTATATTTGCTTTGAGTTTGTAAATATGTATGATTTACTTACAGATGTCTGATATCTTTTGTATCTTTCCATCTCAGGCTTTGTTCCACATACTTTCATTGTCCTCTGACTTCTTCCAGGAACATGATGCTTTCACAGTTATAGAAAAAGAATTTGCTGTTGGGCTAATGCCATATGGGGCTTGGAAAGTCCCAATTCTTAAACATCTGCTCTTTTCAAGTGAGATTGGGCACATTTTCAGCTTAATGAATGTGATAAATTTGTAATATCAGCTGAAAGCTGAGATTCTCTCCTGCAGACAGGTGCTGGAACCCATAAGCTTTCAGATTTCAAATTCTCATCAGAATAGAGGCAAAAATGCATCTTAACAAGATGGAAAGATACCCATGAGAGAAGATGAAGCAATTTAAACTTGTTACCTTACTCCGTATTTATGCCTAAGTATATCAAAGTGTTATATAAATATAAGTTAAATCTCACAAAACCTAATGAATATAGAACATGATATAATCTCTTCTATGGATGGGTGGAAGTCTTGCATTGTGAGTGGGATGAATGTTTAAACTCCCAGCTGTTGCTTCTGTATTTCAGATGTGAATATAAAAGCTTATAAAAAAACGAGTCTATTTTAGCTTCAGTGTGTATGTATGTGTATTTACTTTTCCTAACTGAAGGGTTACGTGACAGTTCAGTGCTCATTTTGTGGAAACCTGTGGCTGTAGCAGAAGGATGTACAAAAACAATATTCACTGAGGAAAGAAACTTGCTACAGTTTAATTAAGTTTGTTCTGCAGTTTAGGGGTAAAGAAAGGGATTGGATTCTAGAAGGGATGTGTAATATCTGTTAATGATATCTCTGATATGTCACTTGTGTATACATACATTCATTTGTGTAAACATTCATTTGATTCAGCACTTCTTCAGGCAAACATATGGTTCATCACGCATACTTATAGTCCTGCGTTTGATTTAATGAATTCACACAGATTTGATTCTCTCTTTGAACAAATAACTTGTGACGCTTCTAAGGAATGGCACATCTGCACTTTTTCACCTGGAGTGCAGCTGAAGGACTTGGTCCAAAACCTGGTGAAGGTGTTAGCCATAGAAATGTATCCTTGTCAGCTTTCTTTCATGCTTTTTTTTTTAACAAGTTCATATGACATTTCTGTTACGTGGTGGAGAAAGGCACAGCCTTTCCTAAATGGTTTCAGCAATTGCTGCGCAAACACACTATTCTTTGTAGCTGCTTGTCAGCAGCACACAAGCGCCAGCTACAAAATAACTTCCATTTAGCTGGCAAGAATCTACTCCGAGCCTTGTAACATATTTAAACAAAGCAGTTTTAAACCTCACAAAGAACAAAATATGCCTCTGTTTATGCCCCATACGTACATTTTTAATTCTTTTTATATGCAGGAAGAAATTTCTCAGTTGCACTGGAAAATATTATTCCAAATAAACACCAAAAAAAATGCACAGCCCTGGGAATGCTTCGCTTGTTATTTGAGACATGTAAAAAGAAATTCAGGAGTACAAATATTTTTCATGTTATGCTCTACAAAATGTTAGTGTTCTGATCGTCTTATGCTCTCCGATTTGTGACTGGTCCATAGGAGATATAACTGTCACATAATTCTTAGAGACACTAAAATCCATGGATGTAGGGGTACTAAACACCAGAATAAGAAAGTGTCTGCACCTTTAGAAGCCTTTAATACATATCAGCTTTCTGGTAATTGATGTTACAAAATGGGTTTTAAAAGCAGAAAATTATAGACTCTTTTAATAAACTCTTCTTTTATAGGACTCTTCAGAGTTCTATCATTTTTTATAAAATATGTAAGCCTGGTGACAGACTTTTGTCCTGAAAATGTAACAATTGAAGTGATGCTCAAAAACACTTAATGTAAAAAACTGCAGTAAAAATAGTGCAGTTTCTTGGATTATTCACATTCTGAATTTTATTCACAATAGACATATAAACTGAATTTTAAAAGAAGTATACCTTAGCAATTAGGGTACCTAACTTATCTATAGAGGACATTCAATTTGATCTAAGCAGCCAAGGAAAATTCTCCCTGAACATCAATAGTATAGGCCTTTCCCCTTACTATCCAGGACAAAATATATCTATTTGAATTTAGTTTGAGGAACTTGCTGAAAAAAGTGGTCTTGTTTTCTCTTGTGAAGGAAAAATAAACTAGGTCCTCTATAGGTATGTGTAACCTATACGATCCCAAAGTACTTTCTTCCCCTGGACACTGGCTTGTCTACAGCTTTTGTGTTTGTTATGGTACCTCCAGCACATGCTTTGCTGTCTGCATGCCCTACTTTTCTCGCATAGGCAAAGTGCAGTTGTATGTCCCTGTTAGACAGTCAAGACAAGGACACATGAAGTGCAGCTCTTCCACAGGTTAGATATGGCCTACAGAGATGATAATTCTAACATAAGTAAGTAGCCTGGTGTGTTTCATAGAATTTGATCCTTTGTAGTTTCTACCCATAATATCATAGAATGAGAGAATGGTTTGGGTTCGACCTTCAAAGGCCATCTAGTCCAACCCCCCTGCAATGAGCAGGGATATCTTCAACTAGATCAGGTTGCTCAGAGCCCCATCCAACCTGACCTTAATTCCTTCCAGGGATGGTGCATCCACCACCTCTGGGCAACCTGTGACAGTGTTTCACCACCCACGTTGTAAAAAATTTCTTCCTTATATCTAGTCTGAATCTCCCCTCTTTTAGTGTACAACCATTATCCCTCGTCTTATCACTACAGGCCCTACCAGTCTGTCCCCAGCCTTCTTATAAACTCCATTTATGCATTGAAAAGCTACAGTAAAGTCTCTCTGCAGCCTTCTCTTCTTTAGGCTAGACAATCCCAGCTATCTATAAGTTTTCCCTAAAAATCTGGGAAAAAACATCTATTGACAAGCTTTACTCCTCTGGCTCCATGCAACTCAGCACAGTGAAGCTCAGGCTTTAGTCTTCTCCAAGGAAGAAAAACCATATTTGGAGATATTCTAGGCTGAAGGATTACAGCTCCCAGGAAGGAAGGATAACTTCAAGTGTAGAAGGTAGGTTGGAACATTTCTTTTGCATCTGCTTCTGTGGTATAAATAAACATATACATAAACAGAGAAAATAACAACAAGAGGAAGTAAACCAAAATGAAACACTCTTACAAATGTTTCTTCCCCTGGGGAGACACTGACTGTAGAAAAAACATGAGACAGATGTGGGGATGCTGAGTTCCTCCCCACCACCCCCACCCCCATGTGATTCTGAAAGAAGCTTCCGAAGTTATGATCTCAAGAATTATATAGGAAACCATATAGAAAATAATAGAGGATAAACAGTTTCCTGCCTGTGTAACTGCATTTCACTGCCAATTTTGTACTGGATCGTTATACAGAGATGCTGTAAGAATTTGGCCCTGAAACTGGTTGGTTGCCAGCTGTAACAACTGAAGAATTAGATCAGCTTCTGTACAGTGCCATAAAATGAACAATGGCTGTTGTAATACCATATCTTACAGATTCTTCTATGTGTTCTTTTTTTTAAAAAAACAATGAATGTAAATATTAAAATGCCACGGTATTTTTAAACTTGGCTTTAGAATACTGGAGTGGCTCTGTGGGAAAATCATTTATCCCTGGCTGTGTAACAATCACTTTCCACCAGTCAAAACTCTGGCTACAATCTGTTTCTAATTAATCAGGAAGACAAGACAGGGCGAGTCTTGTACTGAGACAATGTCGTATATAGTGGACTCACTGTAAAGCATGCCAGACAAAGATGTGTTTAGTGCACTAACAGGAACATTCTAATTATCAGCTTAGTGCTCAAGTCTTAAATTCTTTTGAAAAACAATACACATTAAAGTACAGCAAATAATCTGGATCCAGTGAAAATACAGAATGTAAAGTAGTAATGCCTAGGACAACCCAGAATATTTAGAATTTTACCATGGAATCATCTAATTCTTCCAGAAGCCATGAAGAATATGGGAAATCAAAAATGTTGACAATCTTGCTCCTTGTTCAATAATAATAATTTTTAGAGCCGGTAGAGCTGAAATTGTTTTTACAGCTTTCTAAGTAAAAGATGTGATGCTCCAAAAGATAGTCAAAATAGAGAAATTGAAAGAAGAAAATAAAAAAAGTTTGTGAAATCTGCTTGTGTTTTTTGGCCAATAATAGTTTTGAGTTGCTGAATAAAGCTCTCTCTTACAGACCTTAGTAACACAGATGGTTCAGCTAAAGTAAGGGAAAGCATTCATCTATCAGCTATGTGCAGAGGCAGATCATAACAGAGAAAAATGATTTACTTTAAAAAATGGGAGTAATGGAAAGTCTGTCCATGTTCACTTTTATTTTGCTCTTGTTCCTTTTATTCCTAATGTGAGGGGCACTGTAGTGAGTGCTGTGTGCCATTGCTCTTTGAGATGCTGGAAATAGAATAGGAATTGCTCCAGCAACATAGCTTAGAAATGATAGTCAGAGAGTGTGTTTGTGAAAAAGGAGTTATGTCTGTTTATTATTCTATCTTGTTTTGAAGAAGACCAGAACTGTCCTATAATCTCTTGAAAATGAAACTCTTTTCAAGCTCTTTCCAGAAAAGTATTTCTGATTTTATTGTAAATATGAATAGAAGTCCAGGGTACTTTTTCTGTACTTACAACAAAATAATGGTCTGTTATTCCTAGATGGAGAAAGCAGTAATAACTCATAGACTTGTTTAACTTCTGTTCATGCTATAGCACAGCAGTGTCAGATAAAACGATATGCTGAGTGCATGAATGTAGCTGAAGGCTTCATGTTATGTTGCAGATTAAAATCATAGATGATGAAAAGACCTACAGGTTGCTTTGTGTACCAGCAACAGTTAGAGATTTCAGCTGACTTTCACACATGAACCAGTTCTTGTGAGTGGGTGGGCTTTGTGGGCAGAAACTCTCCCAGGACTGAGATCTCACTTGATAATTCTGGCTCCGGATGTAAAAATATTAGCCATTGGAAACTTAATCCAGCAAGGGCCTTTTTTTCTTTCTAACCTTCCATCTATGCAGCACATATCCCTTTCCTCCCATCCCTCAAGGTCTGCTTCCTTACAAGAAAAATCCACAAATAGGATTTGTTACAGATTTGTTTTGCAAGATTTCTCATAATTGACATGAGCACATGAGGAATATATAACTGATCTCTTTAAACTTTTGATCTGCAGTAACTTTTCCTGTTGCTGCACTCTGCCCATGATTAGACTGTATGTTTTTCATGGATAGGAATTTGTGTGAAAATCCTTGTTGCATTGAATATGAAGATAGTTTTACACTGTGGGATTTTACTACTTGCCCCTCTACCTGTAATGCAAGGCAGCTAGCTTGCCTTTGGGCTGTAAAAGTGTAAAAATTAACAATAATCCACAAAGAAAAAGTAATTGCATTTGAAAGGAGTGAGTAAAACCATAATAGAATCTGCTGAGGCTAAATAGCATGAGACATTCCTCAACAGGGACTATTTCTGTGACGTACACTGAGCATGGGATGTTAGGCCAAGAAACTCATTCTGGATACCTGGGCTCAGCATTGTTGCAAGACAAAGAGAAAATTTTATTATATGTACTGTGAGAGTATTGAAAACATTTTGGTCACCTGGGCTTGGCTTTTTGGGTTTCAGCTCCTAAACTTAATTAAAATAGAATAAAAATAGGAAGGGGTATCTCCACAGTGCTGTGACTCTGCCTGGAGTGAGACAGGAGCAGCCAGGTCACTCCAGGAGATGTCAGATAGCCCTGCTTACGGGGGGGTGCAGTGTGTGTCTGGCTTTGCTCTGTAAGATTTTTGAGGTAGGGACTTAGCTGAATGTATTTGCTACCTCTGAATAGTGTACCTGTTTCAGACAACTGATGGTATTAAGTGACAAGATGCTGTTCCAAAACAAAATATTTATGTCACTTATTATGTTTTATACACAATTCCTACAAAGACCTTCCTATGTCTGTTGTAATTAAATACAATTATAATAAATATTTTTTTTAAATTAAGAGGATTATGGTTTTATCATAATTACATGAGCTTCTGATATATGTATAATTGTATTAATTGTCACTGGCTATGAAATCCCTATTGAAGGTAAAGTTTTAATACTTGGAAACACACCATCTGTACAATTTCTCAATTAAGGAATATTAGGAATTTAGGATTTCATTGTATATATACTGCATTTTGCTGTAAGAAACATGATATAAGCTTTATAAGCTTAATTAGAAAATAAAAAAATTGTGGTTAAACTGAATTATTCTACTTATAATATCTCTGTCTGGCAATTAAAAACACTGCAGATGTTTTCTAACCATAATGAGCAGACTTGGGTACTGTTGTTTACAGTTCCAGAGAACGCAGACATCATGGAAAAGGAGTTTACCCAAACACGAAAGTCTGGAATCATACTTCTTTTTACTGACAGCTCTGTTGTCCCTTTCTCTTATAAGGACTTTCTGACCCCATGACAGCCATTCTCTCCTCTCCCATGCTTAATAGGCATATTTTAGATTAGATAAAGATACGCCAACTCAGTTGCCTCTCTGTTTGTAACCTAAACTACAATTCATGGTGGTTGAAGCACATACTCTGTGTTTGGCAACCCTAGCTTGTCTTAATGGTTTGTTTGTTTTGTTTTAAATCACCAGGACATTTTATGTTTTTATATTTGAAAGAGGGATAGTGTAATTAAACTGGCAGCTATCTGAATAGTTAACAAGAATGTGAAAATACAATACCAAGGAAACACCAACTCCATAGAACTAATCCTGCCAAATATAAATAACACAAAATTCTAATGCTACACAAGAAGGTCACTGTGTAAAAAATTTGCTGTCATTTCTCCGGAAATTGAACTGAGCATCTGTGGCTTGAACTTTACGAATATGGACAGCCAATCCTCAACTAGCATTTACAGACAGTAGAAGGGAGTGGGTTGTTGTTAGGTTGGTTTAGGTTTGCTGGGTTGATTTTTCAATGGACATATCCCATTTATTACCTTGTCTCTTTTGTTAAGTGAATGGCATTGAGGAAGAAAAACAACATAGGAGGGTGGAGTTAACATGGAGAAATGTTGTTTTACTCTTAGCTTTGTTGTGCATTTTATGTGGTCCTCAGGGCACAGACAAACTTCAGGAGCTCTGTTGTGACTGCCCAGGTTGTGACTTGCACAGTAACAGATACAAGGCAATTTTAAGGAGAGAGAAACTATGAGAGGTCTTCCTTCCACCTACATTAACTGTAGTCCTGAGTAAGCTAACCTGTTGCCAAGTGCTGAGTAAGTTTGTTCCAGACCTTATGGAATCACAGTGACATATCAGTGTTTAAACAAGGTTATGCAAGTCCTTGAAATTAACCTTATCTTTAAAATTTCTCAGTGGTATACTTAAAAACTAAGTGGTTTTGTAAACTCATTAGGCTTTACTGGCAAGAGTACTCCTATGTCTGATAATTTATTGTTTATGTAAATAGAAGAGATTTCATTGTTTATTTTTACTCTGTCCTTTAAAACAGAAATAAAGCAAGCATCTTATGTATTCTGAATTTACTCACTGAATCCCAAAGACATACTGTGAGGTGCTATCATACACTTTCTTGAAAGCAGGAAAACCTAAAAGAGATTCTGGTGTCTTCTCAATAAAGTTTCTGAGGAAAGCTGCTACGGATTCATTAATGCAAACAGAAAAGAACGACAAATTATTCTGAAATGAAGTAGTCATAGAATCATAGAATCATAAAATAGTTAGGGTTGGAAAGGACCTTAAGATCATCGAGTTCCAACCCCCCTGCCATGGGCAGGGACACCTCCCACTAAACCATGCCATCCAAGGCTATGTCCAACCCAGCCTTGAACACCACCAGCGATGGAGCATTCACAACTTCCCTGGGCAATCCATTCCAGGGCCTCACCACCCTCATAGTAAAGAATTTCTTCCTCATATACAATCTAAACTTCCCCTATTTAAGTTTGAACCCATTACCCCTTGTCCTCTCACCACAGTCCCTAATGAAGAGTCCTTCCCCAGCATCCTTATAGGCCCCCTTCAGGTATTGGAAGGCTGCTATGAGGTCTCCATGCAGCCTTCTCTTCTCCAGGCTGAACAGCACCAACTTTCTCATCCTATCTTCATATGGGAGATGCTCCAGCCCCCTGATCATCCTCATGGCCCTCCTCTGTCCTGGTTCCAACAGTTCCATGTCCTTTTTATGTTGAGGACACCAGAACTGCACACAATACTCTAAGTGAGGTCTCACAAGAGCAGAGTAATGAGCATTTTAAACTGAAGCCAGGCTTTCCAATGTGATCCAGTTGTACCTGCTCCTGGCTAACTGATATTAAAGCAGATTGTCAGTAACATTTTCAGTCTGTGGCTTGTTTTCATCTGCAGTAATCTAGCTAAGGAAAAAAAAAAGTGACACAACCCCTCAAGTCCTTCTTACGTGCACACAGTTATTGCTTGAAGACTGATTTTTGAGCTAGATTCCTTCAAGAACCTCATAACTAAACAGCAATCTTGTATTGTTCACAGAGATCCCATTGTGAACTCCTTCTCAGGAAAGCTGTATGATGATGCCTTGCAAAAAACCCACAGACTAATGGGATAATTTCTTGTTAAGTGAAATGACATCACAAATGCCATTAATATCCAATCAACCTAAAGCCGTCAAAATTCTGGTCATTTACAAAAATGAGAGATTAGTCAATTGTGCTTAATTTTTTCATGAATTCTCATTCCTGAATATGATGGCAAGGTACTAAAAAGGAAAATTTCAGTCTCTACATAATTTTTTTAAGATCATGCATCTATGAAATATGCTGTAATTAGATGTTCATGCCTAATTACAGAAGAGAAAGTGTGTAAAACCTACAGATGTGCAGAACCTCAGAGGAATGTCTTTAACTAGCATTCCTTCACCTCTTGATGCAGCCTACCTGGATTTCCCAATCAATCAACGAATGTCACTACATTATTGCTCATCCTTTGGAATTTTACAAAAGCTAAATTGAAAGAATTAATGCAAAACGTTGCCTTAATGATATTTTTGCCAGCCTGAGCAGATCCAAGAAATGAAATTATTTCATGTTTCAAGCTGAAGCAAGCAGGCGCATGCATCTCCTCTAGATGCTCAGTTATAAAAATTTTGCTTTATATTCAGTTATACATGAATGGTTACCCAAATGCTTTTTCTCAGTGTCTGTCAAGGTTGAAAAAGATGCTTCCCAGCCTTAATTTCCTCAGTGAGTTCACTAGTGGGTTAATTAGTACTTGGAGACTGACTGAGACATTTATCAGTGGAAAATACTATTGGGGTAAAAAAGTTATTCATTTTAGCACAGAAGCAAAGAATGACAGAGAACTTGAGCAAATAAGCATGGTAATTAGCACTTCTACGACCAGTTAGGGTAAAGATAGACACAAGAAAAGAGTTTCAGAATCAGTGGGATTTCATGTCAGTCTCTGAAGGGTGCTAAGCCCATCCGTGGAAGAAAAATCTTATTATGCCACAGGGTTCCTTAGTTGTCTTTAGATGCAATCAGTAAGTGTTCCTCACTTGCCTAGTCTAATCTTACAAACTTAGTTTTTATGAAAACCTTTTTTTAGTACAGAAATGAAATATTCTGCAACTCTCATTCCTAGTAGTCATCTTTCGTAACTCGATAAACAAATCACAAGAACTAGAAAAATGTCTCCGTTTATACTGAGGGCAGTTCAAATTTATCAACTCTAATCACCATTAGCCATTTGGAAAACAAGCAAATTCTGATGGATTCTATCAGAAATATTAAGTAACATCTGTTCATTGCACATGTTTCCATCCTGAAACTGAAGTTTATGCAAGCGTTTGCTCATTTACATCGAAATACTCCTTCTACATGGGTTAATTTGCTTGGAGGCTTAAAAGTCTTACAAAAATTTAATTGAAGTCAAACAAAGATTTTCATTACCTCCACTAGAAATTCAATCAGGTGCTTGGTCTGCAAATAACATGGATCTAGGCATAATCAGTCATATTTTTCTTACACATTACTATTTACCTTATGACCTGTGACTAACTTTTAAATTACTTGTATGAGAAACAATATTTGAAAAAGCTGTGATATAATAAGCTAATTATTGACATTTTTCTGGAATGTTATTGAACTCAATGGTTTTCAATAAAAAGGATGATCTATATTGACTTAGTAAATACACTGAGTTATGTACGCTAGATTACTTAGGTAGAATAGAGGATACCTTATAGTCATGGTCTTATCATCAACACCAAGATGGGTTGCAAAGATTTAAGTGCTTATCTCTGTGGACACCAAATATATTCACACAAGCAAATAAGAACAGTGTCATGTTGTCAGTGGACCAAGCCTTTCCTTAGACAGACTTTGCTGAAAATCCACCCTTTCTCCTTCTCAGCTACTAAATTATCTGTGTAGCCTGCTGGCCACCTTACCGTTTCTCCCCATTAAAAAGAATATTCCTGTACCTATTACAGAATGAAAAAGAACTAAATTCTTATCTTTAATAGCTCACTGGTATTTGGAAAAAGCATGTCCACTCTCTCATGTGACACAGGAAGGACAGGGAGAAAGGGAATGGATATCTCAGATTTAGTACTGGTCTCTGACACACAGGTGCATCATCAACCAAAGGGCACCCAGCAGCTGCATCAATCCAAACAATCCTTACCCAGCCTGCAGCACAAACCTGACCTCAGGTGCAAGGGACAACTGAACACATGATGCCATCTTCAGAAACAAGAAATGCTCAGAGAAGAAAGATAAGAAAGTATTTTATGAGCATAATTGCAAAACAAGACTACTTTCTTTCCTGAGTCAAAGAAATATTAATTTATGCTTGTCAGTGTAGAAAAGCTTCAAATTAGATTCACATCCACCTCTGCATAGCAAAGGATAATACATCACTTCTTGTCCCTATCGGGAGCATTGGTAATCTGGACACCAGCACAGAGGGAGCCAGAGGTAGCATTCTTGGGAAACATCTGTCTTAGCTGACTGAGCTAGTTGACTAATACAGCGCTTTACCTGACTAACAAGATAGTTGCAAGTGTAACCTTCATATCTCTCCAAACTGGCACCTACTACATCGTATCAGTTGCATACGATCCCTGATTGTTTCATTGTTGGTAGAGGTTTTTTGTCAATTAATTCATTTACCACCATAAACTATTCAACACCATGTATTCCAAGTCAGTATTGCAATGCAGAGAAAAATATTGCCTGTTTCTTCAGCTTGTCATTTGGAATAATACATGATCCACTAACCAAGCAGCATAACCAAAATTATAAATCAATAAGATAGAACTCCCCACAGCATCATCTTTCTGTCAGCGTTTCCTCAAGACTAAGAGTTGCAGGATGCTTGCCAGAGAAGCAGCATAAAGTGCTGCAACACAGATAAAATACAATTATTCCATTTAAAAGTTCAGATACATTTTTCCCCTTTCTAAAATATTGTTCCTAAAGTATTGGGGTTTTGTGTATATATATATATATATATACACACATATATACACACACACAAAAAAACATATGACATGTATATGTATCTTGGCTCAACATTTCTTAATCTCTTCCTTCTGTGTTATCTCCCTGCTTCCTTGTTTTATCCAGCTAGGCAAAGTTTCAAGGAGAGAAAGGAAGCCCACAACTCTCTCATACACCACAGATATCCTTTTAATACCTTTCCACAGACCTTTTCCTGGATGTTACCAGGTCCTGCTTCACACCTGATTACAACCAATTACAGTATTTCCATTGATTAAAATAATAATACTACTAAAGTGTTATATTTCATCGTAATGGTTCATTTCCAGAAACAACCAACTCGTATGCAATTCATATATCAGGGCAGAAGAAAGGAAGAGCAAGGAACTGTAGATTGTTAGCCGATATACAGATGTTTAAGAAAAAGCCTTTTTGCCGTTTGTGTAAAGATTAAGTATGGCTCAGTCGCTACATCTTAATTTTGTAGGTCTTCGACAGTGATAACAACCTCTTCTTTTCAGTCCCTTTAAATGCGAAGTCTCACCTTCCAGAGACATTATCAGCATTATATACTGGTTTTACTAGCAAACAAAACCAAGTTAGTATCTTATTGCTTCTACCTGGCAATAAACTCAGATTCAGTTCCCTTTCTGGCAAGACTTTATCAGAAATATTTGCGTATAGACAGCAAGTATATTTTAAACTCACATTACTGTGCATCTTCAAGGAAAGCATCTAAGCACAGGAATCAACCTTCAATCCTCTACTTACACAAAATTCTCAAAGTGCATCACATAGAGGTTTTTAAGTCTTTGGAAAGTCAATATTAAAGACATAGACCTTAAACAGATCTCTGAAAAAAGGATATATGTATTGTTAAAAAAAGGGACAGTTCTAATTCTGTACAGATCAATATCTTGCTTGATCAAGACATTCCCATAACAATCCCGTGAATAGCTGAAATCGCTGTGTCAGTATAGTGCAGGATTTTGCAAACCTTCGTTCAGTCATTTATTCCCGATCTGCCAGCTGTGATAATTCTGAAAAGGATTGAATTCACATGGTACTGAATAGTTCTCTGTCCTATAGAGTTATCTGTGGGTTATCTGACGCTCTACAATTATAGTCATTGCAATGAGGAAATAACTTTGTGGTTCTTCATACATAAATGAATTTTAACTATTAAATATTCTTTATTGTTGTTGGAGAAAAGAAAATCAACATGTACAAATGCCTGTTTTAGCTAAAATCTCAATTGCTGCTGATTTTAAAGTTTCATTTTCTTCTGTTTAAAAAAATCTGAGATGGATCTTCACAGACTTTACCAACACGGGGCAAAGGGTGCAGGATCTGTCATATATTTTTTGCTTTAGTTTTACTGCAGAAATCAGTGCAAATTTTTCAAAAATATATAAATATATAAATTAAGACTTGATCCAAAAGTTGGATCCATGAAATAAATATACTGGTGATCTTTTTTTAATGTAAAATCATTGCCAGTCAATGCAGGTAAATCAGCTCATACCATCTTTCAGACCATGAATCTTAATGAATGGTAACGTATTTAAAGTAAACAATAAAAGCTACACAAAAAATACTGTGAGGTTAAATCATAAGCTGAGTAGCAATAGGCAATAAATAGAGATCTACACTTCTGCATGTAATCAGGTCAGGTTTTCAGGGGCGGCCAAAAGAAGAATGCAAGCAACAAATGTGAATGTCTAAGAATATTCACAGCCAGGGCAATTTACAGCATGCTGCACCCTCAGATACTGGGGCCGGAAGGGCAGCTATTCACGTATCATTTACTACCTCTGAAAGTGCTGTTGGAGGTAGAGACAAACCAAGGCAGAAATATTGAATATAAATTCCTTGTTGCGACCTATAAAAAACAGCTCATTGTCCTTAGATGTTTTCAATAGTGGAATAATGCAGCTTGTTCTTTGAAGGCTAAGGCATCAAGCAGAGATAATGCAAAAATTACTTCCCATGAAAAGCAATTACCTATTTCCACTGAACTAGAAAAACTACACAGTTATTTGACACATTTTATTTAAATTTGCCTTAAATACAAGGTAGGATTTTTATTGCAAAATAGTTCGCAGCTAGTTGTTTTATATAATATATGCGTAGTTCTTGGCCTTCCACATCCAAAAAACTGTGATACAGAGCTCATAATGATAAATCGAGTCCATCTGCTTTATGTTAACAGTTTTCTATTAATAAATAATTTCAAATCCAAACAGGTATCTTTACCATATGACTTTAGACGTGTCTTTCTTTTTCAAGTGCTTTCACTTGCCCTGATAATAAAGATCATTATAGAGCCAAAGAAATGAGGACTGAAAGATACACCAAGAGTCTGATACTCCTACCTTTTCCCAAATGCAGAAGACTAAAATGCCCAAAGTCCTACTAAGAAATACTGTTCTCTTATTTTAAGAGTAACGTACAGCTGCTGATAGCAGTTTGCTTTATCAGACCAAGGACTTTCATGTGAAATGCTAGTAAGTAGGGAGATTCCAGTTGAAAAGGACACCAACAGAGCTGGGATTAGCACTAAAGTCTCAGAAAATCTCAATCCAGGCTACAGCACTCCTTATGCTGGTTTGTCAGTGGGAAGTAAAAAACTATTGAAAATCAAACCTTTAGACTCTTCTTGTGTTCAGCCCACATCTCATCAAATGCAAAGGCAATCAGACAGGGAAATTGTCATGTTCTGGTGTAGGATTGTCTGTTCCCTTCTTCACTACAGTAGCCCAATTTTAAGTGGAACCTTATCTTGGAAATAGGTGAAATAAATTGATACTTTTCAAAGTGTCATCTTTTGGGGCTCTCATTACACCTCTGCTAGTTTTCTTGCAGGCATTTGGTAACTGAGTGATTGTTGCTAACATCATTATAATCCCTTAGCTGAACCTGGCTGAATTTGCTAGGCAGCAATGAAAGCAATGTTACCAGCTCTTAGGTCATGCTATATACACATTTGTTGTATTTGTAATACTTGCTAGATCTTAAGGGCAAAACTCAGTTCCCCTGTCTGCAATGCAGTGTTTCAGCTGCAGTGCAGATCGGTTATATCTATGCTCCCTGTCCAAGTCTCAGAGAGGTCAGCTATAATTTTGTGAATATCCCTCTGCAATTGCTATCCACATTCTAGTGTCTCTTTTCACAACCGGTGTGATTAGAGGGTAGGTATTGCCTTTCTATCTGAGCTAGATTATTGCTGACCTGATGGCTCAGCTCCTGCTTTTTCCTATGACTTTTTAATGCACCCTCACTGCTGACCCTCCAGACATTCTCCTGGCCTAAGTAACTACAAGGGTGACCTATGGCCTCTTTCCTACCTTTCTCAATATGTAGCAGATAACCAATCATTTGTACGTTTTATTCTATGATATGCCTTTGGGTCCTACTTTAATCCATGTGAGATCAGAAATGAGTTTCTCTCCTGACAGATGGGACAGTGCTACCCAGCTACACTGTTCCTTCATTTTTAACCTGTCACTTTAAGGAGTGTAGGAACAGCAAGAGCTTGCATGGAAATTGGGTGCTGTTAGAAGAGCAGTGGCAGGTTATCTGTTTGTAATATGGTGCTTTCATATAAAAATTTCATAAGAAAACTGGTCTTGGCTTCATGTCTTCCTTTTCTCCTGAAAAACAATGGAAGCATAAACATACATTAAAAATGGTGGGAAACAGGTTTTCCTTAATCTGAGCTCTAGCAAATATCAGCCATTTTCCCACACATGTAAACCGACTCAGTGAGGCAGGGACCCTGTGTTTTTTTGCTCTTGATTTCTTAATTCTTTCCCAAAAGGCCACTCTGATGTGTAGTTCCTCTCTGCCCATGGGCATACAGGAGCTCTGTTTATTGCTTGGCTTGATTTTTGAATTCACTGTTGATGCACGTAATTAAAAACCAGAGTCTTTACTGCAGAAAGAACCAACCCATGAATTCATGCTTTTTCAAGAAACATTTGTACAAATGTATGTATAGATACACATACACATGCACAGAGAGTGAGAATTCTTTTACAATCTATTTCAGTCACCGCTGTTGAATACAACAAGTGTGACTGTCCTCCTTCAGGCAGTTTCTATACGTGCCTGTAAAACAGTTACATGGCACTTCATACAAGCATAAGTATTGCTAGAAAAAATGAAATAGTGAGGAATCAGAGTCAGGGAGGCTTCTTCCATGAGTAGGCCAGACAGGAGCTAAATGCTGCATTGCAGCAACTAAAAGAGGGTGCCTTGCTACTGCCTGAATTTGCCCTCTGCTGCACCACTCCAGACAAGAAAACTGAGTCTGCAAACGTCTTGGATTATAGCCATGACTTACTCCTGTGTTCTAGTGCTGTGTGCACAGCAAAATTTTATCACCTTAAAAGTCTGGCCTTCCGAAAAATGGAGAAACTGCACACATAAACCAAATAACTTTTAAAAGGCTTATTTTTATCCACGACATCAGCACTGCTTTAATAAAACTTATAAAATGTCAGGTATTTTCTAATGTACCACACTCCCTGAAGTGAACTCTATCCTGAAATGCTTTACTAAAATCTCATTATTGGCAGCACTAAGTTTTCATTAAATTCTCCCCTAAAGATCAATTAATCGTCTGTGAATACTTAGATATGTGGGAAATTTCAATAACTGGAAATTGATCACTGAAGCTATATGTTATTGTTTCTTTTTCATGCCTGGATAAAAGTGCAAGTGTTATTGGAGTGAATTGCTGCTCTTGTAATTTTTCAAGCTTTCCATAGCATTCAGTTATGGATGCAAGGAATTCAGTTCTTGTAAATATTCATGTCAGCAGAGTGTGACTGCATGAGAAACATAAACATAACATAGAAAATAGTGTGAGCCCAAACAACAAATTCATTGTGAAATGACTTCTGTTAATAGCACAGAAAGTCTTCTAAAGCATATAGAAAACTCTAGAATCAAAGACTTGAGCAATATTTCATACATGCTGCAGTACAAAGGACTATTTAGTGGAAAACCTCAGAAAAGATTTTACAAAAAGACATTTTATTAATCCCAACAAAGAGTGAAGAAAATTCTGCAGACTCCCATCAAAATCCTCAAAGCAAAACCTAAACAGCGTGAGCTGAGAGCACCCTCTTCTGACCATTATTTTGTTTTTCAGGTTCCAGTTAAAATATTTCCTGCATATGTTGTAACATTCCAGCCACCTGCTCTTTAATCAGGATTACAAATACATAATTGGCTCAGGAGATGAATACAATAATTTTGTTTCACATACAAGCTAACATTTTTCCTTCAGTTGTTCTTTTCTACAAAGGTGAAGCCATTTCTTCTAGTAACCCTTCCCCCTTGTGTGTTCTAGTTTGATTTCCATGAGGCAATCCAGGGCCAGGGGTGAAGGAGGCAGGCTGAGCTTTTCATTTAGCTCATGTCACCAAGAGAGATTTAAATTCAGCAGAAAAAAAAAGAAAAAAAAAAAAGAAGCTAGCCTAATACTAAAAGAATGTATTTACAAAGCTGAAAGATGGAAAGGGGAAAGGGGGTGGGGGGAGGAGGGGGAGTGATGGGTGTTTGTAGAGAATGAGTGCAAGAGGAAGATTAGGGACATAAATATTTTTCTATAGCTATAGCTGCATCATTTGTACAGTGTTCTCACACAGGCCAAACTGAAGACGTAAATTCAAACTCCTGCTGCAATTCAGGAAATAAGCGAAGAGAGCTGTGCCTCTACCCTTGTACCTCACTTTCAGTCTCTGAGGACAACATAAGAGAAGTAGCTTATGAATATTAGAGCTAATGAAGCCTAATTTTCTCCAGATTTGTGTTTCGGTGTTGATTGACTCTCACGTCTGGAAGATGCAAATTGAAACTGAAATTTGCTCTGCATTTGAGGCAATCAGATGTGCTCTTTTCAGTGTGTATTCTCTGGGATTTAAAAAAAGACTCAAACTCGTGCTGTAGTATTTTTCTCAGTAGGTAGCAGTCAGTGGGTCAGGTCCCTCTGACCTGGACATTTACTTTTCATAAATTCTGTAGGAACATCCTGTCTCTGAGTTTTCTATTCTTTTATCATATTTTGTAAAATTACAATAAGTTCAAAAAACTAGGCAGCATGGGCTAATAGGCAGATATATTGATACATCTTACTTAATGCATTCTTCACCCCATCTGTTTAAGTCTCTGAAGCTTTCCACTACAGAACTCTTGACAGGTAGAGCTGTGGGCAGAGAGTCCACTTGGTGTAGGTAGTGATTCCAATTAGAAATGAAACCCAAAAAGACAAGAGATAGCAGCTATGGCCAATAGTCTCCTGCACCACAGATAAGGCAATACATTCTGGGATGAGTGATCCCATCTCTCAGTGAGAGAGGCTTATGTACCAGTGTGCACTCCCAGCTTCGTGCACATTTAAAACCAAGAGAAATTAAATTGGAAGATACAGGCGCAATCGTATTATGTGATAAGGAAAACAGGGTGGATAGAGACAGCACAGATATAAGAAGGTCATGAAAACTAACAGAGCAATCTGGATCTGAGAAAGTGAATGCACTATTCACCAGACACGCTCAGCCACATTGGATTGCTAGATGAGTATTGTCCTTGTCAAAATATAATAAATTAGCCTCTTCAGCCCTCTCTATGGTTAAGGTTCTGGCACAAACCATTTCAGACAAACACAGATTGATGGTTGCAGTGTACACAGGAATGACAAAGGAGCAGGATGATGCTGAAATATCATTAAAATTGATGATTTTGGCTTGTCCCTCTGTCATCTTTCGTACAGGATGGCAGTGCATCTGGAGACCTGACATTATTACAGAACAATGTAGAGCCTTCTGGGAAGGCAAATGCTAGAGCTAGATTACAGGCATATGCAGAGATGCAAAAGATACAGAAACAGGTTTTGATTCTGCTGCTAAAGAAAGGGCTGCATTGAAGCAATTCAAGTAATCTGATAGGAGAGAAAGCAGGCTGTTATCACTTGCTTACAGAAATGGTAATCTACAGCTGCGTTATAGAAACAAATGTTCAGATACTGTCCAGAGACTTTTAAGGTAATTCACGGCAACCAAAGACAAACGCAACTTTGAAATTATTGGCCCAGAAGTGGTGAACTAGAAATTAGGATTTTAGGATGCTATGATAGAAATAAAGGAATTGGGCTCTCATTTTGAGCTCTTATGGTATGTTTGGTTGGAGTTGCTTAGCTGGACTGATCAACCACAAAAAATCTTCACCATTACAGCAGTCATATCACCTAGTTTTCCAAAACTTTAGCAAGGCTTTACCCAGCAATGGAAATGTGCCATAAAGGACAGTCACAGAACAAGGAGTTTGCATTTTGAGTCTGGTCATTTGTCCCACCTGAAACAAGACCTAGTGTCTGGGAGCATATGCAGTTTGAAATGGTGCAGGATCAGTGATGCAGTTGGCGTATATACAGGACCCTCTATGAAAATGTATGGAAATCTCCAGAGTTATTAGTTATTATCAGGCTTCACAAAAAGTGGGCAAGCAATGCACGAAAAAGATGTTCAGTAGAATTAAAATTATCCTGGGGCACAGGAAGACTCAAAGTTTTTAGTTATTTGCACATCATACTTTAGGTTTCTTCTTTTGAAGAAAAAAATATATTTCAAGGCTTTCTGAACCTTTCATTACGAAAGAACCTCAAAAATTACTAGGAATTATACTTGAGCACCTTTATACAAAGATACTAAAGAATGATGAGGAAAGATGATAAAATTATGCTCAATTTCTGTTCCTCTTTCTGGGAAAGAAGGTTCAATTTACATTTAGCTGCTCAAAAAAATTCTTCAGACCTTAATCTACTATATTATGATTTTGAAGATTATGCTACTTTGATAGGTCAAGACGGCCAGTTCTGTTCTCAGAAATGCACTGAGGGGTTGTCAAAGTAAACCTTACGGAACTATAGCAAGGAGTAGACAAGATCCCTGTGGTAAATTCATACACTGATAGTGTAGGGTAGAAGCTCTTCCTTTAGGTCTTCTTTTTCTTCACAAGGAAGGAAAATACCATAGGAAAGGACAGTTGTATTCCTTAGATATCATCAAAATCATATTGCTGTGAATGGAAGGGACTTTGGTTAGGACTGAATGAGCTACAAGCGTAACATAGTTCAGCACATGAGTCTAATGGGCTAGCATTTAAATGCATATAATTGAACAGATGGGTCCTTTAGAAGAGACTAATGCAGTATTACTGATTCTTGTTCATGTTGTAGTAGCATTTATCCAAAGCGGGTGCTCAATAAACTGAAACTGAAAGTGGATTGAAATGTACAGGCTCTTCAAGAAAGTAGGGCATAGAAAAGGAGGTGACTATCCCTACTCATGCGTCTTTCAAGAATATATCAGTGGATGCAATGCTGGCTTTCCTTACTCTAGCAAATCTCACAAGTTTGTTACTGTTCCTGAGACGCAATGAATGTTGTTTTTAACAGCGTCATTAACATCAGCATGAGGGCCAGGGGCATACAAGTTGAGGATGTCAACATGTAATTCGGGTTTTACATCCATTTTATACCCTCCAGTTATTCTTTTTCTAACTTTGCCAGCTTGTTTGACTTCCAAAGAAGCCAAGCCCCAGCTAGAGCCAGAGTTGTGATTCTGGATCCATTTCTGACTTGCCTTTAAAGCAGAAAAATTGCATTCCTCTCCCTTCTGAGAAATCAAATAACCCTGGTATCAAATCTTTTTGCTGTCTATGTTCCAAAGTTACCTGCTATAACAAGGGAAGCAACAGTTGTACAGCTGTCCTTACATAAATACAGATGAAGTTATCTAGTGCTTAGATCTGGATTAAATTTAAATTCGGAGCAGAGTTCGAAAATGAATCAGGGTTATGTTTTGCATGATCATGTGATGGTACTAAAATCTTATGGGGGTTTTTGTCTTGTGAAGTTTTTCCTGTGCTTGATCTGGAATGGGAAAATAGGATCCATTCCAGTTTGGAAAGAAACCCAGAACCCAAATTACGTGACTAAACTCACATCAAGAGACTGAAATGCCCCCAAATGCCCCCTTATTCATCTTTTTCTGAGGATGGAAAGCTTGACTGTCAGATGAGATTGGGGAAGAAAGATGTCTCCAGATGGAAACTGACGAAAAACTGAATTTGGCAATATTGTTAGAGTGGACCGATGGCTTTAATTATAAAGTTATATAACAATAATGTCAAATCCATTACAGACTTCAAAATCATGTCAGCTTTATCTGCTTTAAATGCTGTCAAGCACCCATTTTGCTACAGTAAGCAGAACCCACTCCAGTCTTCAACTGTCAGGTTGAGACACCTTGTTCTTGCAGCGACCTGTTTACTCAGCTCCAAAAACTCCCATGCTGAGTTTCCCACCGTTTCAACAAACCCTATCTCAATGGAAGCTTTTCCAAAAGGTCTGAACTTACTTTTGAAATTAATTCAATCCTTGTGTCAGCTGTTAGCAGTGTGCCAGTGCTGCGCACCTGCATACGTGTATTTAGGATTTGTAAATATTCATGAGAAAACTGTTAGTACAGCCACTGTTTTGCCTGCCTTGAAATACTGAAATGCTATACTACTTTGATTTGAAACATTTTAACCTGCATAAGAAAACCTTGATATAAGGATAGAAAATTCCTGTTTAAAACGCAAGGTATAGTGGTCATGGAGTTACTTCGCAGACTGGCAGAATGTATTAACAATTTCAGTGGCTAAAATGATGGTAACAACAGTCTAGATTTGTGCAGGCTGAACTTTAGTGTGAAAGTCCTCAACAGCCCACTTAACAATTCTGTTTTGTCTGATTTTAATTAATTTGTCACTACTAACATGACCCAGTTACCATAGTACAAATGTCAGCTTGTAACAGCTTTTCCCTAGAGTCCTCCTCAACTAGCATTTGCCATTTACATTTGTTCAGTCATGAAGAGTAGTTAATTAGCTCCATCTACTGCTGCATAGAGTGAATTGTACCAGCAGCGCCAGGTCTCCAGTAGCCCCTTCAGATTGTACTCATAGTGTTTCAGCCGCTCTGATCCGCCATGCTACTGGCAAGAACTCATAGCAGAAAGCAGAAAATTACATCTTTCCTTTTCTTGTGTCATCAGCGTTACTGTTATGTAGGCTTTCTTTAGTCTCTAATCTTTTTGGTAATTTCTGTATGAATTGTAGGGTGGCAATGCGGCACATAATTTTTCTTAATACATCTTCTCATGCCAAAAGACATAACAGCTCTCTTCAAATAATTAGTGCAAACAATAAAGAGACTTGCAACAAGGGGAAGGGAGCTATTTAAGTTACTGCTGCACTGATAATAAAGAAGGCCACCATGCTGAAAATGGGTACTTGAATTGACAGATTGGATGCCCTTATTTTGTGCTTGCCGTATGTGTTGACTGCAGCATTCAGATAAGGTATTTAGTCGTTTAGGCTTTTAAATACATGTTCTAATATTCAAAATGCTTTCTTAGTTTATTAAAGAGCTAGTGAATGCCTATTCTAAAACATCTTTCTTAGCATTCCTTTTTTTTATTTAGGTGGAGTATTCCACTTAAATCCATCCCTGGCAGTGCTCAAGGCCAGGTTGGACAGCCTAGGGCAATATTGTCTATTGTGAAGCATCTCTGCCCATGGCAGAGGGGTTGGAACTAGATGATCTTAAGGTCCTTTCCAACGCTAAGCATTCTATGATTCTATTCTATTAAAAATGCTTTCAAAACATCCCAACTAGCATCCCAGTAAGCAGGCTGTGACACAGTTGAATCAGAAAAACACACCGGATAATTGCCACAGTAGAAAGGTAGCAAGCATTCATACCCTCAAATGTCTAAAATCTCCAAAATTTTTTATTATTACATTTAAAGAAATAGCTCAGTAAATCATTTTATATTCATAATAGTTTCCCATTGAGAAAAACAATTATACCAAAGAGCTTACTAAGGTCAGAGACATTTTTCTATTCTGTACAATGCTTAGACACCTGTGAAGTGGCTGCAAAACCAAAAGACCAGGTTTGCAGGTATTTCACAGAGAAAGGAAATTTATTCCTTGGGCTTGCTGCTGCCATCAGATACGTCAAAGGTAGTGCACCTCCTGCTAACAGCAAAGGAAATTGCATAAAGGTACATCACCAGTTCATGCCATTATCCCCCTTTACTCACCTCAGGTCCCTAGTGGTACATCTGCCTCAGGTAGCCTCAAAATACAAGATATTTCTGAATTATGAGTCTGAGAAGTTCTCTGATTAGAAACCATTGTAATCAAAGTAAGCAAGAGAAAGACAACTATCAACCAGAAAACTATTTCAGAAAGTCCGTCTTTTCCCCTTTCTTTTTCACCAGCTATGAAAGCAAAGCCATTTTCATTGCAAAGGCTAGCTCTTGAGTGCCCCAGCCTCAACTTCAGCCCCTGTTGTTGTCTCTGAGACTTCTCCGTTTATAATTTATCTCTGAGTTTTAGCCTTCATTACATTGCTCGTGAATGCCACTTACTTTGAAGAGCCTTTCTAGCTAATTCCAAGGATCTTGATAGTTTCTGAGGACAGCTTTGTTATATTTGAATGGGATAATTTAAATGCTGTTCTTCATTCTTCATACACCACACTGAAACTCTCTTCCCTGTCCCCTGGAGGGAACATCTTTTACTTACACGAATTCATGTCAAACCAAGTTTTGTTTTTCAAATTTGTAATTAATGCAGAAATATGCAAAGCAGAATAATAAATAATCTGGCTGTGAAGTGTATTCTTTTGTGAAAACATGAAGGACTTCAATGTCTAACTCTGCTTGCAATTAGCACATCAGAGGGAAAACAGACCCTGTTATCAGTTAATGTACTGTAAATAAAACTGTCCAGACCTTCAACAGCTTTCTAAGAGAACATTAAAGGTGAATTATCTCCAAGTTAATCAGAAGCTACAAAACTCTAAATGCTTACTTAACACTTGTAGTAAATGTAAATCCAATTTTAGTGTTGACACAACCAGCAATTTGCAACTTGCAAATAACCATTTTAAAAGATTCAGGATTAATGTAAAGTTAAAATTTAAGAACTAAATACAGAGCTTCCTGTACTACATACACATGCCTTCTGCAAATTTTATGGGAGTAAGAAATGGAAAGAGACCTCAGAGTTCAGCTCCACACTTCATTTACAAGAAAAACTCTCAAGAGTTTAAGGTTAAATCTGCACAGCAGAATGCTAAATAAAAAAATAATTCAGTTGGGTTTGGTTTTGGTTTCCTTGTCCTTAACAAGGTTAAGTCTTGGTTTGATTTCTTGAATGCACGAAGAACAGAAGAGCCACAAGGTAACAAGTTACCAAAAGCCACTAGACTGTTCCTAAAGTCACATTGCCTCAATAAGCCTTGCAAAGGCATTGCGTATAACAATAGAGAAACAAGCTTCTGGTACTAAACCCATTTAGAAAATCATAGAATGGTCAGGGTTGGAAAGGACCTTAAGATGATCTAGTTCCAACCCCCCTACCATGGGCAGGGACACCTCACACTAGAACATATCGCTCAAGTCTCTATCCAACCTGGCCTTGAATGCTGCCAGGAATGAAGCATTCATCACCTCTTTGGGCAACCTGCTCCAGTGCCTCACCACCAGCACAGTAAAGAACTTCTTCCATATACCTAGCCTGAACTTTCCCTGTGTAAGTTTGAACCCATATATATATATATATAAACAAATACATAATAAATATACTAAGAGGATTTTATTAATAATTGTTTACCAACTTGCAATGATTTTCATAGATTTAGCTGTGAGCAGGGGCAAATCTAACCCACACTGAATCTGCATTTTCTTTCATCTCATATAACAGTGTTCTTCACAGGCAGCACACTGGTAGACAGGTGTATCAAAAAGTGTCAATATTAGGTGGGCTTTTTCATGCATTTTTATGTGTACAGGGCATTAGATAATCATAAATACCAAGGTACACAGTCTATAAAAGCACATATACACATTTATACACATATATGTAACCCACACACACATTACAATCAGGAAAAAGGTATAATAATAAGTGCTTCAAAACTTCCAGACTGCAGTACAAGCAACAGGTTGCCATATCAATAACTTTGGCAATATCTGTCAGTGAAGTAACAACTCAGAAAAGCTGTTACGGTTTTCCATCAAGTGTAACCATTCGCTCATAAGAGTCATGATTTCCTCCATGTAGAAGTTTCCCTTTTTCATCAAGAGTTATTGCATAGCCAGGATTTTCTCTTCAAGTCAGGAAGTAAGCTTTTTCACCTTTATATGAAATTTTTAATGACAAGTTCTCAGGAAGAATTTGCTAAGCTGAAAACAGAGCATACCAAATATTTCCTCTGCATAATAGTTACCTGGGCAGTTGTGACTGAGCAGAGTACAGACTACAAATGTCAGGATAAATGTCCATATTCCTTCAAGGGTCAGCCAACACCTAAGTATGTGCTCACTTCGGAAAAGCATCTCTCTGGATTTAAATGTTTTGGATCTGGTCCATTTCTATATTCTGTCCTTCACTTACTCAAAAACGTTGTCAATACCTATCAGAGTTCTGTCTAAAGATGTAGGGGAGATTCTTGATATATATTTGTGACCTTAAAAAGATATATACATATGTATTATTTGACCTCTGTTGATAACCCACGCCTTCAAAGCTGTTTCTTACTGAAGACAAACCATTTTGATCTGCAATTATACATTTTCTCATATAACCTGGAAAATTTATGCATTATTGACAAAGCTAGAAGGAGCAGAATGCTGAAAGCATAGCAGGAAAACAACACTTCATTATTTTTATTTTTAAATGCATTCAATGAAGTTCAGAAACAAGTACAATGTAACTCTTACTTTACAAAGTTGACAATTCATTTTTTTTTTTTTTAAGGACTTATTGCCCTTCGATAAATAGTTGAATATGGGACACGCATGCTAATAGGAAAGTCAGTTTTGGGTGACAGTCATTTAACAGTGGAAAAGTGACTTAACAAGAAACTTTACAGAAATGCTTGAAAAGATGGCATGTACTTTCATATCCCTTTATCCAAATGCAATTTCTTTCTTCTGCAAGTTCCCCTCCCATATCCACTTCCTAAACTTTAAACCAATTTTACACATTAAAATATTTAAAAATACAAATAATATACCCAATATAATACATTAATTATGATGAATGATAATGGGAAAGAAAATCTGGCGTAGTTGTCTATGTGGTAAGGATTCTTAACATGAAAGCAATCAAAGACACAGAAAAGTCTTTTCATTACTGACATTGGTGAAGAGCACCCACTGTGTTTACTTCTCTCCCTTTTTTTGTCAGTGTTGGTTTCGCTGCTTCTGTTTGAATCGATCTTGTTTATATTATCAGGTGTACTGCAACTGTTAGTGACTGCTGCCAAGACTCCGTTCCTCTCTTCTTCAGCCTCTTCATCCTCATCCTTATAGGAAACAAAATAGCAGGCACTTAAGTGTGTGTTTCATTGCCTATTTATTTTAGATCTACAGCAAATAATAGGGGTTTTCTGATGACAACTCCTATAGCTTGGTCCTTGATTTCAAGAGCTCCTTTCAGCTTTCAAACCTCCATTTACAGGAAAAACACTGACCTAAACAACATCTTAGTGCAAAAGCTTTCCTAGGACTGTAAAGCAAAACTAGATTTGTTCAGCTATGTCCCACTAAGCTTCACTTAACTCTGCAGCAAATCCATGAAATGCACAATATTAAGCTGTCTTCTGCTCAGGGGAAATACTGCCAAAGGCCAATGTCTAGAACATGGGTAAAGCAAAGCCCAATCTGGAAATTGAGTAGGTGGGGTAGCTTCCAGACCACCTAGTCAAGCTGGTTGCACCCCAAATCAAGCACCCCAGAATACAAGATACTTTCCTTCTATGCAGTTAGCTACTCTATTCCTAGGGCTTTGTGATGGAAATCCAATCACTTAAAAAAAAAAAAAGTCACAAAAAAAGAGGATCATAAAGATCTAATTCAGTACTAAATAGCTCATATATTTTCTTTCAAGCCCTGAAACCCATGCTTTAAGTTCAAAGTTAAGTAAAGGTTAAGCATGTTTTTAATTGCTTCGCTGCATCAAGACAGCTCTTTAGAGACCGCTGTGTAAGCCTTTTGGTGGGTTTTGCTTCTTTGATTAGAAATGGCTCAGAGCCATGAAGTTCATGTATGAAATCTTCACTCTTTGAAGTCAGCGGTTTTACTGTTACTGACTCAGAGGACATAGGATTAGACATCAGCTGCAGCTTCAGCTCGAAACATAAACTTTCAAGAAATTTCTGGGGTATTTAGTTTTGTTTGGGATATTGCAGTGCTACCAGCAGATCCAAAGCTACAGAGGTTGGCTCCAAGTATGCATCTAAACTAAATCTAAATTTGTATAGTTGGAGGAGGCAGCATTTTATTTCAGGCAGGTGTCACATAATTTTAATTTTCTCCAGATCAGTGAGTGGCACGCAAGTAGAAAAAGGTTAAAAAATTATTTGTGAAATGTGGAATGCAGAATCTCTTTCTTCTGACCAATCTGCTTTTTCCATCTGCATCATGAGACTAGACAAAGACAAACTTCAGAAAAGTTGAGACGTATAGCCCTATGTATAGCCACACAAAAAGCTCATTTAGAAATATCCCAGCTATTAAAGTCAAAGAAAGCTCATTAAGCCACCTGAGTAATCTCCATGCAGGCCCAGAATTGCTCTTCTGCCCAGGGTACTTGTAGATGGCACAGTTCTTGAGCCTTTCATCATTTAAAATTAGCAACATCTTTGAAAATTAAAGAGGAGTCTGGACAATGTCCTCAGACTGCTGTGAATCAGTGAAACAGAACAGATGGAGCTAGAAAAATAGATTATTACTGCTTTTCACTTTCAATTTGCCAAAAAAAAACCCCCAGTATATTTAATTTGAGAGAGATAAACGCAGCTCAACACAATGTATCATCCTAAAATTACTCTTGACTACAAAACCTTGTTCATCCTCTACCTAGCCTCCCACAGCTATGTGAGCATTTTGAAACCAAAGGCCAGGATAAAAATCTGCCTATAAAGCATTAAGAGGATCAATCCATAAAATTCCATTCTGAACCTTAAACAGTCTCTAGGGTAGTACTAAATCTCAAACTTGGGAGTTTTACTTGGGGCCTACCTCTGTTACAAATACCTAGCTCTTCCGCTTCAAAAACTTCACGCACCTGAGGGAAGCGCTGAGGATGGCAGAGAAGCCTTTGTCAGCAATGCCTGGCACTTGAAACAAGGCACCAGAGTGACAGCCTAATGAATGCGCTCGGCACTTCAAAAGTTAATAAAATAAAGAAACCTGTCAGAAGAGTCCTGACTTTTTTTTCCCCTGTTCTCATTTTTTTAGAAAAGGAAAAAAGAGCAAAACAACATCTATATTTCAAAAATGACAGGATTTGGGGCATTATTTAGTGTAAGAGTCTATTTGTCTTTCAGGTAGGGCTGGCTAAAAGATGTACAGAATTAGTTTTACTGCAGAGCATGAAAGGACATTGCGTACGTGCCATTTTTCTTTTCACACAACCTCATGTGAACAATTCACATGAGGCTGACCTTTATTAGGCTGTTCTTAACTCTTTTCAACTTCCCAAGAGGCAGTTAGTACTTAAGCAGAAAATACCATAGACAGTGTTTATGTACTTGATTCTGTTCACAGTGTTACAAGGCAGGGCTCTCGCAGAACAGAGATAAATTTACAGCAAAAGTGCTGTATCACGTTGCGTGAAAAGGAGAAAAGTAGCCTTGAGAACTACAACTGTTAGATTATAAAAACCTGCAGTTTTATAAACCTGGGCTATCAAGGGACTTTTCTAACTCGCTCTGGAGAACTGAATGTGATAAAAGACCAGACTGGTTTTGGTTACTAAAAATATAATAATAATAATAATAATTTGTGTTGCGGGTGTTCAACTGTGGCTCTAATTTTAAATGTCATACTAAGTTTTCCCTGGATTCCAGCTGACAATGAAAAATTGGCAACTGACACCAAGGAGGGTTCTGTCAGGATCCCAAATTGGTAACATCCATGAGATGTACTGTACCTCACCTGAAAAGCACTATATATGGCAGCTGCGACTGTGGCGGCTGTTTATACTAACTGAAGTGTTTGCTGACATCTAACAGACAACAGAATTGAGGAAAGCTGTCACTTCCACAGAATAATAAAGGTGCTCAAAGTTAAAAATATTTCAACCTAGAGTGTTGCCTACCCGGAGCTTACGCAGTGTTCATAAAGGCTGCACACTGCTTGCACAGAAATGCCATGTTGGCTGAACACTGCCCTTTATGACCTGTTTTTCAGTTTTCAAACCTTTCTCCTTTCTGACCAAAAGGCAGAGGTTTAGGTGAAAGACAGATGAAGTTCAAGGAGGAATTCTCTGGTTTTTAAGAGGGCAAGATTCACACCTTGGCAATACAAGGGAATAACTCAGGATTCTGGAGATGCAACCTTTCTGTTTAGGCAGTCTGTGATGCGTTTGATGTGAATGGAATATTTTGCCTGACCTTCCTTTCAGCAGGTGGTTCCTCTGCTTTTGCCATTAGCTTTGGAGCTGTCTCTGTGGGTTCTGGTTCACATGATATGAAACACTGCAAGAGTGTGGATATGACAAGCACTTTCACCAGTTTATATTCAAAACCTGAGATCCCAAGGGCTTCAAGGGGACCTGATATGCCAGAGCCCAACTGCTTTAAAGAGCAAACCAGAAAGCAAACCAGTACAACTAATTCCTATATAAGACAGAAGTTACATTTTCATTTCACCTCCTGAGTGCAAATTCTGTATCAGGTTGCACATGAGAAAAACAAACTGGAAAGTGAGATTTCCAATTAACCTGTGTCCACAAGGAATATGATAATGAGGAAACCACATGGTGATAATATACAAAAATTGTTAAGCACCTGCTAGACAATGACATGAAGTTTTATATGGTACTTCTGTCCTTGTGATAGTCTGTTTTTTTGCAGTGAGAAATAAGAAATGCAAGACAGGTGTGCTCTCCATGGCACCCTGCTCAGTAAGCAGTGCTTGCCCTTGGGTACAGTAGGAAAACGACATGACAGGCATTTTCCTTATTCTGCAGGGTCTTGAGTGGATCTAGGACCAACCAACTGCTTCTTCCCTTATACGCCTGTGTTTGTGTGGTCAGGGACTAGCTTGCTCACTCGTGACGCACAGCAGAAGGCAGCAAACATGCCTGAAGTAACAGACCACTCCTTCCAGTCATTAAGTCCATCACAAAAGCATAGCCTTAAGCCTTTCTTCCCTCCTCATTTTAGAGCTGTACCTCAACTTATTTTTATGCACATCTTTCAAATCAACAAGTTCCTCTGTCTTCCCCATCTGCAAGCACTTGTACCTGTGACCCAGATGAAAGGGAATCTGACACAGGTAGGTGAAGCAAGTGCAGTCATAAGTGCCCTTCACATATCTAAAGATGCTTAATCATCCAAGCACTGAAACACTTTCTTACCCTAACCTCCAATAAGCTGCCTGTTTGGGGGTTTTTTTCTGCTGTATGAGCAAAATGACAACCGTTTACTTCACAAGATGGATATACTCAGAGGGAATTGTCACTGATGCTACCTTGCCAAGAAAAAATACTTTCAGGCTTTCCACTCACACCCTCATCCAAAACAAGTGTTTGCCCATTTGCAGATATTCCCCCATCAGAAGATGTCTTTTAAAATCCACTGGGGGGTCAGCTTTGTGCTCTTCTTTCAGTCCTTCTCCACATGCCTAGATCTAATGACAGATCATCCAAACAGCCAAAACCCCATATTAATTGTTGAACTACTTAGCCATAAAAAACAAAAAACCAAAACAAACAAAACAAATGATGTTCATTGGTTTTAGGCTTCTCCCCTTGGTTTGAACTTAATATTTCTTGAACCTACTGAAGAGCTTTGCTTAGGCATTTGTGATGTTCTACTACAGATTGGCCTGAATAGTTAACAATCTTTCTTCTGCTGGCCATTTATCCACACAGTACTCAACCACACTTCTTTCTGCCTTTTTTTCCTGTTATTCTCACTTTCTATATTTTACTTTTATCTATTCATCCAGAAATCTCATAAGCTGCTTAATTTCTTTTCCTATCATGCATACTAGATTCTGTCCCATCATTAAAAGCTGCAAGACAATCAGCTTCCAATTTGTGATTTCTTTTTCACTGCTTAGATGAAAACTAAACACTGAAGATGGAAGATGTGACAAAACTTCATGAACCTGTCCTGATTATTTCAGCAAGGTGACAGCCACCGACTCAAAAATGCCTATGTTGATTCGATCCCTTTTTATTTTAAGTATATTCCACAGTATTTCAGGGTTGTGAGAAGCTCATTACAGCAGCAAAAAGTGCTGCTATAATAATGATGCAGAACAGAAAGTGAGTTCCAGTCTGAGCTTCAGCTGCAGATGTTGAAAGAGGAGGTGTAAGCTGAAGGCTATATACACTTAATAACTGAAGCTGTCTGCTAGTATACTGACCCATGTACCATGCACGCACAGAAGGTTTCATAAACAGAATGTGATACTGTTTTTTCTTTCTTGCTGTATTGCAATAAGACTAAGTTGCTAATCTCAGTCTAATATTTGAACTGTAAATGTATGCCATTGCAGGGGAGACAAGTGCCTGTGATTTTTGCGATGGATCTTGCACATCATTTGATAAATGGCCATAAAGTCCATACCAAAAAAAAAAGTCATTATGGAAGTGTGTATCAGTTTGATCTCTTCTAAAAAGGTCCAGTTACACAGCTATTTTTCCTTAAGGATATTCTGCTTTCACTGCCCTTATTCCAAAAGAGAAAATTCGTTGAATACATTTATCATTAGTGCTAAGATAAATCATTCTCTTCGGCAGGTATAACTGAAGTCTGTTTTGCAGGATAACAATACAAAAATTAAAATACCTTTGGAACTTCCTTTGAACTGAGCCGATGCAAAGTGCAGAAATGAGCCACTGCATACTCTAACAGCGCTCCAAAGATGAAACTGAAGCAGATACCAAGGTACACATCAATTGCCTTAATAAAGCAATTAGCATTTGGGAGTGAAGTCCTGGCTCCCATCATCAGTGTTGTCATAGTAAGGACTGTGGTAACACCTGTGGAATGAAAAAAATACAGGTTCTGATAAAACACAGATAGCAATGAGGGTCTCTACTGCAAAGGCCCTCTGCAAGACAGTTTTGGCTCTCCGAACATCTAGTATGCAACAGCAATTAATGTGTCATGCTTTGGAAAGAAGAATTTCAAACGAACTTGTGATTCTCAAGTTAAATGCTTAAAAACACTTATGAGAAGTGTTTGTAAAGCTGAGAAGACTGGAAATTAAAATGAGAGATATTCTGGTGTCATAGAACGTATATTTATGACTAGCACGTTACTATTGCAATACTGTGCAAATGCTCCCTTGAAAATATTCAGATATGATTTTGCTCAGTGCTGTTGCCCATCTGATGTAAAATCTTTCTTTCTCCTCTATTCTGTAGGAGTTTTTTCCCATCCCACCTGCACTCTGATCAAAACTGATTTGCATTCTTTCCCTTTCAGAATATCCTTTATTTGAAATTAATTATAATTAATCTCTTTCAATTCTTATTATTCATCTGTTAATTAGTATGTATCATTAGACCTCACAAAAGTCTCACAATTCTGTCTGTGCACGCCATGTGGTTGAATATGTTGAAATTATTTCCAAAATGACAGAGGTTTTTTTCCTTTGCTTTCAGCAGCCTCCCCTGCCTCTAAATCTCCTGTAGTTCCTGAAGACATTTTCTTAGGAAAAGCATAGCAAGGCTTAAAGGGGAGTCTTCAGGATGTACTGCAGATGACAAACTAGAAAACTAATTCCATAAAATTCAAGCATTTGCAACATTTGAAGTGGATTCCATGCACATGCAATGAAGAAAGCATCTTAATGATCCAGCTCTTGGTTTGGTTTGCTTTGTTTTATCATCAGCTTCTCACCTATACAGATTCTAGCTGGAACTGATGACTGGCTTATCCAAAATGATACCCAGGAGAGCACAACCAATAAGATTGATGGCACGTATGTCTCTAGTATGAAATACAAGATGTTTCTCTTCAGTTCAAAGTGAAATACTAGTTTTGGGTAACGTCCTGTGGAAAGAGCAGGAAAAAAAGTATTTTGAAGGTGCAATTCATTAAAAGTTCTTTAAATTATCAACCTGTACTACTTTTACACATTACAATGCAGGACAAGCCTAACGAACAAGCTTGAAAAAAAAAACAGCTCTGAAAAATTCTATCATGAAGACTATAAATTGAACTGACAGATAAAATCAAAGTATATAGCACCAAGTCACCATATCCAGAGTTTTATTAAAGACATCTTGAATTGGAAATTCAGTGAGAGTTAGTGAAGACAAAAACAAATTCATCAATGTGTGGAAAGGATGTTTCATTATATAACACAAGGCAAGGAAATTTGAAATCACATATGTATTTAGATGTGACTATTCATAAGAATGATCTACTATATAAACTAGCATAAAAGCAACTGTCATTTCATGAAGTTAGCATGGGTCCTTACCTTTAACTGCCTCACATCTCTGGTTTAGTTTGCTTTTCTTTTCATTTACTATTGATCAAGAAGTGGCTTAAAGTACCATCTCTGACACTGCTGACCTACCTCTTACATTCCACTCTAAAGCCAAACAATATCTTTGCATCTTCATTATCTGTTTTTTATTTTACACAAGTGCATTGAAGTATTTGTGTCGGTCTGAGCAGTATCACTGTTGTGGCTTCTGAGTGAGTGATTTCCAGAAGATAAATATTTGGGCTCACAGAGTGAAATACCGAATTGGGTTTAATAAGGTGACAGCACACAGGTAAGTAAAGCCTGAATTTGTTATCCAGCTCAGTAACTGAGCAAAATTTGGCTGTTTGGGCAGTAGAAAGACAGGATCTGAAACTGTTACTAATAAAACAGATCACAGTAAGGAAAAAGGCTGCTTTGTGCTAACTTAAATGTTATTAAAAACTACTTAATCTGAAGTTCTCAGTTCAAAATTGTTTAAGTGTTTGGTTTTACTGACATCAGTTTTAACAACATTCACACCACATTATCAGTGAGAGCTTGAAAACACTGTCTTCAGATAGCTTTAGCTTCATCTATATTAATCCACCAGATTATGGTCCCCAGGACCCATTTCCAATGCTGCGTGCTGTGAGTCAGGACAGAACTATGGAATGGTGAATGCACTTTAGAAACAACAATATATGATCTGACAGCTTATTTGTGCATCCCTTAGGTGCGCTGTGAGACATCCAGTGAAATAAAAGTACTTTTAAAAGCTTGAAGTGCAAGTAACAGATGCCAAGAAACATCTTATTGCTCCCAGTCTAGCAAATGGATGGTTAAATTTCCATGTTTAAAAGCACTGCATTGCAGGAACAACAAGGTTTCACAGTATTCTTAAAACCAGAAAGAACTGACTATGTAGTCTGACTCTAATCACAGGCCTTTATATTTCCTCAATTATGCCCTACTTTGAACTCAATCACTTTGGTTGGAACAGAGTGCACCTTTCACACAGACATCTAGACTTCATCTGAGGATATCCGGACATGTAGCATTCACCATTTCTCCCAGTAAATCATTCTCTGTGTTAAAAATTAATGCCTAATTTCTCATCTTATCTGACTTCAGTTTTCTGTTGCATTGGCTCTGCCTCTTCACTAGTGGATTAAATAGTCATTTGGTAGTCAGTTCTTTTTCCTTCTGAATGTACAAATATACTGTATTTAGAATTCCTCTTTAAGTTCAACATACTGAGTTTCCCAAGTTTCTGACTGACAGAAAGATAGAAAGATGGACAGTAGACTTTAAGTACTTCCATGAGGCAGGAGGGACAAAGATGATTTACACCTTTATCATAATTTTTATGTGAAAAGAGAAACATTACATTACTGTGTCCCTATCAGTACTGTGATTTTTACCAATACAGTTGTTTCAGTAAAAGTCATTTTGCCCACCAAAATTCATTTTAAATATAAGCAGACCAAAGTAAGGCACTCAAAATTTAGGACGTGAAAAACTTACAGGTCACTGTGCAACATTATTTCTGCTTCTGTCTGCACTCATCCTTGCACTAAATCAAGCACTACCACTCTGAAAAAAAAAAAAACCCTGTCTGTACCATGAAAGACTATAGCATAAAGCATAATTAGGGAAAGAGAATTAGGGTTGTACAGACAATTGTAAATCTGTGGCTTCCTAGTATGGAAGAGCAATCATTTAAAACCTTATTAAAAAACTGTTAAGGATTTTATGAATTTTGCTTGCAGTCTTCTAGGCTGCTATTTAACTAGAACTGAAAGCAGATACCTTAAAATAGAAACAGATTTTCTCTGAAGTGTTTGTACTGCCATTACTGCAGCATAGTAGCTGCCAGCACATAGAAGGACGATGGAGCAGTCACTGCAAGTGGAGGAAGGCTGTTAACCCAGAAGTCAGGTGAGATTACAGAGGGTGCAAACCATCAACAATCCTCCACAAAGGTTGTCCTCTGTTTCTCTGCTGACCATAGGGCAGGAAGCAGTTCCATATACCCAGCAAAGCGGAGTGCAGGGGCTGGACTATGCTTCCTGCAGAGTACCCCAGGTACTTGGGGGCTTCTGTGGTTCAGCCTTTGAGCTTATCTTTAAGAAGGAAAACTCTGAAATAGCTGATACATAATAGCCATGCAGAAATATCCTCTCCTCATTAGCATCCTACAACTGTATCTCCATTCACATTTGTATAAAAGCCAAGTGTGTTCATGGGAAGAAAGTTCAAAACACCAAGTGTTTTGCCACTTTGCTGTGATTTCCAAGTGTAGACAAGCTCTTTGAAAGTTCCTGTGTTCTTTCGTGTTGTTTTTCCTGATGCCAGAAATTTCTGAAGTAATGTGAATAACAAAGAGAAATAGAGATGCAACAGCTTATAGCTGAGTGGCTTTTCGGGGAGCAAAGAAAAGGCTTTTCTCTAACCTTAAGGCTTTCTGCAGAATCCAAAGACACATCATGGACATGATAATAATAGTGTCAGCTTTCTCTAGAGTTCAGAAGAGCTTTTAAAATGGAAATTTTGAAGGAACCTATACATAGAAATCATATGAACTTCTGTAATAAACTGAAGGAAGTAGCAGTCAAGAAAAAGTATGCAATACACACTTACCATGCTAAAGAAATGAGCAATGGGACAAAATGAACATAGGGAATTATTACAGTCCTTTTTTCATTTACACTCCATGTGTACAAAGTTACCATCTTTAAAAAGAAAAAAATTGATACTCCTATTACATGAGTTGCATATGAGATAGTAATCTCCTTGCCTTTGACTTGCACATTTGAGACTCTGCTGCCATCAGCCAGATCAAAAGTGAAACAGGTTCATGTAATCTTAGTTCTTTACTGCAGTTAAGTACAGCTAAAGTTGACTCCTCAAAACTGTCAAGTTTACCCCTTGCTTGAGTCTTATTGACAGCAAAGTATTGCATAGAATCATAGAATCACAGGTTGGAAGGGACCTCAAGGATCATCTGATCCTGCCTTTCTACGCAGGCGAGAAGATGCTTTTTCACTCAAGTTTCTGGCCTACGATGGATGTCAGCTCAGTGTGCTACAGCTCTGATTTCAATTTGATAATGTGATGGAAATAATCACTGTGCAAATAGCTATCTCTGCAGCAAAGGTATAATGTTAGCACTTACCTGCTTATGAAGTATCAAATTACTGTTTCTCAGATGAATCTGAACTTAAATGACTGACAGTATATATAAGCCAAACCTACTAGAATGTAAGCTATTCTACTTATGACCTACTTAGGTCACCCCACAGCAAAAGAAGGTTAAACTGAGTTACTTGGGCTTTACAGAATTCACTAGATGGCAGAAGTACAAACTGGACAGTAGCTCTAGCTTGTACATAAGGAACGAATCTAGATAGCAGTCGTAGTCTCCATGCCTACTCCAACTCACAATACGAAAGTAGACATGAAAGAAAGTGAATTTCAGTTGGTAACAATTGGCTACTTTTGTTTTAGTATCATAAAAATTACAACAGGATAGACTCTTTACCACTAGCTGGGCAGGTGCTACCCAGGTCTAAAATAGATCTTTCTGAAAACAAGAATAGTGTATTCCTCTTTATAACTTGCCTTTGAAGTTTGGATTTTGGCTTCTAAAAACAGCATTCTCATTTACAGCACTGACGCTTCGGACAGATCTTGCCATAATACTGGTAACTTTACTAACACTGACTATTGCTGCACTGATGGAGAAATAGATATAGACCTAAACAAACAGGCTTCCTTATCATCCTAGGTCATCCATTTTTTTATTATCCGAGTTTTCTATGGCATCTCTTCCTGGCTGATGGCAGAACACTGCATCTCTGCTCTTTCCTGCTGCCCTCTGGTCAGCAAATGGTCACATCAGAGGCACCTGAAAGAAGGACTGATGCTGTACAAATGCTGTCAGCAGTTCCTAAACTTCCACTGTAGTGTTACAGGATGGAAACATCTTCCTCACAGTTACTTCCTGTGGACTTTTTGGTGAACTCTACTCCAGTAAAAGGCTGCTTCATATCACTCTTTATGTAAGAAGCACTTTGGTATCCTGCACAGGGATGTGCAGTCAGGCACAAAGGCACATTCTTCTCTATCATGAAATATGCATGCTAACCCCTTGGGTGCCAGATAAAATGCATGATGCACATCTCACACAACTGCGTCAGTGTAACTCTACCAATGCATCATCATCTCTTCTTAGACCTTTTAAGGGCACAGTACAGGAAAGCTTTAAATAGAATTTTACTGCTTTAACTATGTGCTGAAAATGTTGTTTTCAGTATGCAATCTTTTATTGTTCCTTCATTTACAATGAACACACACAGTAAGGAATGAGTAGTGTCCCGCTTTTACCCAACAAAAAAGTTGTGCAACTGAAATGCAATTCTCTGACTGACGTAGTAAGCTAAGGGTGTCAATATACCTTGATTGAAAAGTTTGATTATTATCTAATAAATCTCCTGAGCCTTGGGAAACTGCAGATGGGCCTCTAGGACAAAAGAAGGCAATGCATGTATTTCAAGAGAAAGAGACTGTGACTGATGAACACGCACTCTGTGTAGGAGTCTGTTATATTTATACACTCTTTATAGTTTATATATATTTTGTATACTTTTTGATTTTCAGTTCATTAATTATAAAGGAGAGCAATTCACTACTGGCTTAGTCGTGACCTCCCACCTGAGAAGCAAATAACGTGGAGTGGCCAGGGGCCAAAAGAGTTTCAGCACTGCACAGCTAAGCAAGGTCTGACAGCCCCTAGCTCAAGAAGGCTAAGAAGGATTTGTGATAGATGTCAAAACCCTGGCAATGACTGCAGATAAGGAACAGCAGCCAACTCCCTTTGCTTTTTCAAGAGGGCAAATGTCTTGTCTTTGTGCATCAAGCGCAACCGACTTTACGCTTCTGTCTCTTCTTTCCCTCTATTCTGCCAAAATAATACCATCTGAATATGTTATTTTGCTGACTTCACGCTTCTCTAAGTGGGGATGTGCACCAAGAGCCCTGACTACTTAACATAACTTTCCCTGCCTTCTGGGCTCAGGCTGAAGACACAGTGTTAGACTAGACCTGAGCAAGCTGAGCCTCTTCATTCCTGCTGCTGCTGCTGAATACTTCCAGTAGTGAAAGCAAGACCAGGAAATTTGCAGACCAGAAGAAAAGCTATCAACAGCCAATTAGCCTCAAGTATTAAATTACATTTTTGCCTTTCTCCCCAGTTAAAAAAGTTAATTGGGATTAATTAGCTATCACTTGCTGTGAAAACAGAAACATTTATTGAGTGGGAATACACGGGGTCTGCCCAGTGCCCAGTACTGCTCACTGACAAACATGATGACATACGAGGAGTCTTTTAAGAGAAGAATGTTACCACATTGGAGAACAGGATTAGAATTCAAAATTATCCTAACAACCATCAGAAACAGCCTGAGTAAAACAAGACGCAATTCAACAAAAGCAAGTACAAGGTCCTACACTCAGCTGGGGATTACCAGCTCCCCAGAGTACAGGGAATATGTAGCTACAGGGCAATAGGAGTATTAGAAGGAATCACAATATGAAAAAGCTGGAAAAAGAAATTTCCTGCAAGAAAAGCAAATATCAACCCATAATGGATAAAGAAGAACAGAGTTCATCAAATGCACTAAGTGAACCTTTCACACCTTGGAGGATATCTGATGGGAACAGGGTACCCAGTTTTGGGTCCTGCATGTCAGCAAAAATAAGAGTAATACCATGAGAGACCAACAGCAAAGACAGGAGATCTAGAAAGCTGGTTATATATATTAAAAAGAGGGAAATTGTTGGTGTGAAGAAAGATATATCTGTCTTGAAACAGTGAAAGACCTGCAGGAAAGTAGCAAGAAATTTGTCTTCCATGTCCACATAATAGGTTTGAAATGCAGCAAGGGAGATCAAGATTAGACATGAGGAAAACATGCGTGTAATAATCACCAGGAAGAAAAAAAGTCATCTGGGGAGGTTGTGAAGGAGACAGTTTAGAGGTTTGACTAATTTACTCCTTGAAACATCTGTCAGGAAGTAGGCTGTAGATATAGATGACCTTGCCTTGCAACATGAGAATAGATTAAATGAATTCTCAGAGCGTGTTTCAGCATTATTACTATGATTATTTACACAAAAAGCTAAACTTCAACAGTCCTTTGTTGTTTTTATATTTTTCCAATATGAAAGCTTTTTTATACCACTATTTCTTACTCTGGGAATGCAGGTGGTGTTGGCTACACAGCTAAAATAAAAACCCAGCACCCACTGCTCCAGTTACACGGGTTTGGGGTCCAAGAGCAAGCAGAATAAGGACTGTAGATGAAGACATGTAGAAAATGGTTCTAACAATAAAATTTGCCCATGTCCAAAATGAAATTGGTCTGTACCAAAACAAAATCAACACCAAACCATAGTCAGCAACCTAGCTAACATTATTCAAAGTGACTTACTATTATGTGGTTACAACATGATTACTATTCTGTTGATACATGCTATTCTACAAACAAGATTAATCCACACTGCCCTTTTCTTAAATTTACTGAAGTTACTTATGCAGGAATTTTGCTGACTGCATTTTAAATTTGGCTGTCAGTGGCTGTACGTGAACTTAGGTTTTGCACTGTTGTACAATATTGCACTTGCACAGCAGCTGTACTGTTTGTTCAAGTTCACAGAGTATCAAATCCTGATTGCTTTTTTTGCTGTGTTAGGAAATACTACACACAGTTCTCTTGTATCTTTAGATTTTTGAATTGCAATTGTTATAAATAACTGCTATTTATAATGTAACTTATTTATAAAGTAAGCAAATGCAAAACATCATTTTTTGTTTCAAAATTGATTACATCATTACATAATCTGGTTGTTTTTTTCTTTTAATATGGGTTACAGTAGGCACTGCTTTCCTAAAAAAAAAAAAAAAAAAAAATAAAAATGTAAAAAATATCACCCAATACATAATGACTCAATAGAAAATTAAACAGGGGAAGCTTAGATTGGATATGAGGAAGAAATTCTTTCCTGTAAGGGTGGTGAGGCCCTGGAATGGGCTGCCCAGGGAAGCTGTGAATGCTTCATCCCTGGTGGCGTTCAAGGTGGGGTTGGACATAGCCTTGGATGGCATGGCTTAGTGGGAGGTGTCCCTGCCCATGGCAGGGGGGTTGGAACTCGATGATCTTGAGGTCCTTTCCAACCCTTACTATTCTGTGATTCTATGATTATGAGATTTCATTTTAAAAGTACTGCATAGCACTTGAGAACACAGCATTCTTGAACAGGAGAGTTGAAACAGGTAGGTGTGGGAAATTTTAATCTAATTAAGTTACATGTGTTAAAATCTATAATTACAAGAAAAAGTGGCTTTTGACTTTATACATATGATTCCTGCCAACATAAACAGAGGAAGACAGCATCATTTACTGAAAAGACAGACACAGTTCACCCTATCATGTCTCTTCAGTTACAATTGGAAATTGATTTTAGTCTAGTTGGTAAAAAAATAATAGAAGGTTTTTTGGCTTTAGAGTCTGGACTCTGTGACAGCAGATGGCGAGAATTAAGCGGGCTTTCTCTTCCTATTTTCCTGTAAGGTGAAAAGATCCTAATACCCTTCTGGGCAGAACAGCATTAAAGGATGATTCTCCTCTGATTGAACCTGATGTTGCTTACCCAGAATCTGTAAAGAGGAGGAAGGCAAGCAGATGTCACTTATTTAAGTAGCAAGATATGTTGCAATCCTGGAGCCTGCTAATAGGTATTTCATTTCTATTTTTATATCTATTTATAGAACTCTGACTTTCAGCCTGAATTAATACCCAAAATTAGATCATAAAGTTTCTCTGTGTTGCATTATTAAAGCAGAATTACCCAGTAATAGAAGAGAGAAACTATATTCCTGTGATTCAGAATTAGTAACATATCCTCTGATGAAATTACAGGTTTTAAGGACGTCTGTGTCTTCATTTAAAGAACACCAGTTGGCTTGTTGACTTCAGCAGAAGAGAAACTGAGTAGGCAGTGAGGAGCAGCAATGAAAGACCCAAGAGTAACACAAAGTGCATAAAGCAGGTTTGGCAGGTCTTGAACTCTCTGAAAGCCCTTTTGAAATCTCTGGGAAATAAAGAGAAGCAGACTTTTTCCTGAGGGTAAGTCCTGCTGTTAGAGGAAACTTTTTACACTGGTTTTCTAAGATCAGCAAAAGAACAGGTATGAGGAAATGCTTCTGACCCTTCCCTGGGCAGAGGAACCTCAGGTTGAGCAATATGCTGCCCACCAGGCTGAACAGAGGCTGCTGCAGATAAAGAGCAAGTCCTACAAGCACTGATCGTGAAAACCAACTTCTTGCAGTTGTTAAAGCACCCAGCACATTCACAGAAATTTCCATGAGCGAATAGAGGCTTATAACTTCCCTAATAAAGCCAGAGGGGCTGCTTCCAGGAGGCTGGGAATTGTTCTGAGCTGGGTACCCAGGGCTCCCCATCTCTCTTCAATTTAAATGACCAATTTACAGGCGCTTCCTCCTTCACAAGAACTCTGGCTTTACACAGAAACAGGAGCAAATGTCTTGTTTCTCATTCTTTAGGTAATGTGTAGCCTCCAAGAAAATGCTCAAAAACTCTCAATCTTTAGATCAGCTGGATCTTCGCTGGTAGCAACTGAAAAAGTATTTACAGTTTCAAGAACACAACCTAGCAGAAAATGAAAACTGTCACATCTTAAGAGAAAGCCAGGTGCTCAGCTCCGTAATGCTGTTTCATTTCCAGAGCCATATTCCAAACTATACCTAGAAAGTGTTAGAAGGGTGTTCTTACCTGTCTCATATACAGCTTCAGATACAGACGTGAAGTGGTCTTCTACTGTGTATTGTGCCAGTTGGAGTGTGTCCAAACCGCTAACTGAATCATTTCCTCTAGTCCAGTAAAACATGACATCATTGATGTTATAACCCCCTGTAGTGATACACAAGCCAAAAAAAGTGTTTATTTTACACAATAATTAATTTGTGTTAAGCACACTTATGGTTCAGCTGTTTCTTATTTGTCCGCCTGAAAGTACAATTAGACATAAACAATGACAGGGTTTGGCAGAGTGTAATGCCTGTTTACGACAAAGCTCCCAATAAAATGTGAAGTCTTGTAATTTAAAAGCTGACTTTTTGGAGATGGTCTTTTTTGTATCTTTTATTCTAGTATAGATGACAAACTAGTAAAAGAGATTAGTACCACATGGTATTCTCAAGGCAAAAAAGCTCTTAAGCTTTAAAGAAATGGAGCTTTCATAAATTACAGCACTGCCAGCATTCGAACCAAACATTAAGTGTACCCTTCGTTGCTTCCCAGGATGTTGTTTCTTGATGCAGTGCATTTGCTCCCCATTCCCAAAGAAATGAAGGAGTGAGGAGAGCAGCAGCCCTGCTGCATGCAGACACTGTGCTCTGGACTGGGCTTGGGTCATCACTTGGGACTACATTTTGGCTTAAGATATTGGATGCTTCCCAAGGACACCAGCTTAGATGCTCACACTTCTGCAGGCTCAACAGTGTGGCACGCTTCAGGGGCCCCAGGAGATATCCTCTTAACCTTTAAGTAGTAATTAGAAGCTGAGACGGGACATGAATCATCTATCAGAAGGCAACTGTATTTTGCACACACTTGTCAATATGCAGCACAATCATAGCTAAAATACCTCTGTAGCTTTTTCCCATTATATTAAAAGGCAGGCAATTTTCAGACTAGGGTATATGATTAATTCAAGATTATGTTAATGCAATTTACATGTTAACAAGGAGCATTTGAACAGCTTTTCCTTTAGTTTACTTTGATCAATCATTCTTGTATTTGACAGACTTATATTGTGCAAGTGCTAAGCTTAGGGGATAGAAACATGAGCAGATGATTATTTTTAGACTTCAGTCAATTGTAAGTAAATTACAGTGAGAAAAGAATGCAGTGCATTGCACAAGGGTATATGCTGCAAAAGGAACAAAGCGCTAGAATCACAGAAAAGAAGATGCATTAAAATAGAAACAGCAGTTTAATATTTTCAAGTTAATGGCTTTGCTTCTTGCAATGACAAAAAAAGACCTAATTTCCTACAGCCATTTAACGTAGGAAAAACAGGAGTTCAGAAATTTCATTTCAAGGAAACACTGTGCTCATTGCCTATGAAAGTGACAATTACAACTGGAAATGCTCTCTCCCTGAGGACTCTTTAAATGCATATATTGTTTTCACTATCACTGGCAGTTTTCTGAAAAGGTATCGTGACCAGGAATCTCTGCTCACGTTATCATATCTATAGCAATTACAGCTAAAATACTGTTGTGTCAAAAGACTAAGCCAAAAGCATGCGTATCCAAGCTAAGTTTTCGATTTCCTAAAACCACATGCTGGGAAATTTCCCAGATTTGGGGGACAAAGAATAAAAGTAAAATTTCCTATAAACAAATGATTGCATTGTCCTCAGTCAAAACAAAGAGGTTCATAGAAGCAGGTTTTATGCATGATTTCAGGCATGGATTCGTTTTACTTTCCCTTAGTATAAATGAACTGCAGATATTTAAATAAAGCCTAAAGAACTAGAGAGCACCACAGTAAATATTTATTTTACAAGATATTCAGTCTTCCAAGTTGTGTGAGATGGGAAAGGCGATAACAAGCATATCCCCAAATGGAGGTTGTTTTACTTTAATAGAGCCATTTTTGTTCCAAACTATTATGATTAGTTGAACAATAGCAGGTTTTGATCATCCTATGAAAATACATTAAAAATACTAATTCCAAAACTCTATTTGTGAAGGATTTTCTTGGGAGAATCTTCCCAATAGTCAGTGAAGTTAAATAGCACAGTGCAAAGTTATTCTTTATTCAGAGGATTAATATTTTACTAATTATAAAATGTTTTAAAAGTTAATAGAGACAAAATCCTTAAGCTGTGTTATTGGCTTTTACAAATCATCTCCATTCTCTTTACATGACACTGAGTTTTCATCCTAACTAATTCCTCAAGCCCAAAATGTCCCATTCCTGTGCTTTGCTGATACAAGTATGAGCAGCTAATATCAACAGGGTTAACTACAGGAATAGTAAATTTTGGATTAAACATTCATAGTGCCTAATACAAATGAGTTCTTTTACCTTTCTGTTGCTAATTTTAATTTCCCCTGATTGTCAAGCACAAGTTAAGTGCCTTCACATGGCTCTTCACTGAATAAATTCTAAAGGACAAGTTCAAAAAGGAAATTAAATTTCAGAGATGGGCCCAAAATATGAATATGTATTTGGACTGGAGGCTGCGTGGGGAAAAATAGACGACAAAGGCCGTTAGCCCAGTGTGAATGAATGGTGGTGCTCCCTACCACATGGCAGAGAGCACGAACTCCCTGGCAGCGCCAGCCAAGACAGGAGCCCTCCAAGTCCCCATATGTCACATCTGTCGTATCAACAGAGTGGCAATTATCTGTGTCCTAACATATGCCAGTACTACCTTCTAAAATGTTGCAATAACAGGGAAAAAAAAACAACAAACATTTTGGCTGAAATGTGTTTTGCTCATAGAAAGTATAAGTCAACAATGTTATTAACTAGTTATAGCAGAATAGCACACTGCAAAGGCCACTAGGGTTGCTTTATTGTGTAAAATCATTAATTGTCACATCTGTCTTTGCATTGGTAATCACTTAACAAAAAGCCTAACCTTTGTTTCAGCTCAAGTATTTGCTGTATATTTTACTCTTTATTTATAAACACCACTATTTCTATGGATGTGTAGGTATGCTGCATTCACAATTCTTAATTCCAGGTAATGGTATTTGTAAGCAGTATTCTAGGATGATCTATAGATGGTTCATCTATAAATTGACTTATCTTAAAGAAAGTATTGCAGTACACTGAAGAAAAGGGGCCACAGCTAAACACACACTGTTTCCTTTTGTATTTATTGCTTCTAGCTGTTTTCCTCAAAACTAAACACCAATGTCATGAGAACATTTGTGAGGATATTACCATGTGTTCCCCTTGGACAAGAGACACTTGTGTGCTGTTGAAAAAGCAGATGGAATCATTCGGGAAAACACTTATTTTCAACAATATAGGGAATTATTTTTTTAATCCTGTCAAATAAATTTTAAGATCCTGTGGGACATATATTTCATTCTGGAACTAGAGAAAATACTAAATGACTCATTAGGCGATGCTGTTGATGTAAACCCATATATGTTGATTTTCCAATATGCTATTCCAAAGGAAATTGGAGATAAATCCAAATTCTAATTCAAATCACTACTTATTAAACAGTTGTTATAAAAGTGCTGATTCTAGAGGGTCTCCTGTGTGACGAAGATTTTGGGGTTTATTTCCTTTGTGCTTCTGTCCAAAATGAAGCTTTGCAGTCTTCTAATCGGTCATTATCAACAAGAGACAAAGAATACATACACACACTTCCAAAATTTTAAAGAGTAAAACTTGACAAGTACTGAAAAACCTCCCAAGAGACTTTGAATACGTGTTGACATATATTGGAACATGTATTTGCATCTCACAGAATTCCTTCTTCTCTAAGGTTATCCCATGCAAAAAATATTTTGCTAGAGTCTTGTCATATGACTGACAGAAAAAAAGTTAATTAGAAACATGCACATTTGGGTATTTGCAAAGTAACCATGCCTCAAAAGCATTAGAGAGCATATCTTAATGAAAATTATAAGGACATGGATTGATAAAATAAGAACTTATAAAGGTATATTTAGTCTTGGTCCATCAACTGATGACATATTTTTCCTAGGGCACTGCCACAGAGGCAATTAAGTAAGTCATAGCACGATCTGTATATATCCATCTCAGAACAGAACTGTCTATGAAATTATCTTTTTTCAGTATGAAAACCGTAAATTAATTAAACATGAACTCTATTACTTACAAATAAGCCTTATTCCAATATCATTCTCTCCCAGAGGAATTACACCTCGGGGGGGGGAGGAAATACATACTAACTGAAAGAGAATAAAAATGTATTTTCTCAGCCGCACTGGAAAATGTCTGCTCTCAGAACTCCCCCTGAAGACCAACAGAATAACTGCAGGCTGTGCAGCAAAACCAAACCTAAAATGATCTCCGGATATTTGGTTTAATTAATAGCATGGCAGCATTTCAGTACACCCATGCTATCTTCAGTAATGACTCCTGCATTTTTCTTTTTATACAGATACTATTGCAATTCAATAGGAGCTGGTCACATATTGTGCCTTGGCTTCTTCGAAAGTTCCAGCCTCTTTGATGACAATATCTAGTAGTCCTTGAAGAAGATCACAGATCTTTTTCTAATTGCATAAAAATAATAAGGATTAAGTGTCTTACAGCTTTCTAGTTGCAAAGTACACGTCTGCTTATCCATCGGATACTTGGTCAGATCCATGCTGCATGCAACAGTTGTGGTGATCCTTGAAAAAAAAAAAAAAAGAGTATTGTTAATTATTAACAGGATAAAATTGTTCATCAGTAAAAATAAAAGTAAGCCATGTATCCCTATTAACTAATATTTTCATTTGATTATCTATTGCAAGGAGGAAAAAAAAAAAATCTAGTGTTTACTGGTAATAACATCCCAAACCAGAAACCACTCCAGAAAAGCTGAATTTCATGGCAATCTAAAAAAGCCACCCCATGTGCCTTTCTCACACTGTGAGTTTTCCTTAACTGGTATTTTGCACATATTTTACAAATTTGTAATACTTATCAAAATCTATTGTAAAGGATAATCCACAATAAATAATGCAAATCAACCATCCGAGCTTGCTTTCCTCTTCGATGACTTCATTGAAAAACAACTAGAATGGCAAAATGCAATTCTTGCACTTGGCATGAAAGTAAAAGGGTCTATTTAGGGAAGAAAATGAGACCTATTGTTAAATTTAGAAAGTTAATCACATTGGTCAATATCATTACATACTTTTAAAACTATAAGATCATGTATATTCTACTTTTATGAATAGATAAGCTTCTTAAGCATAAACTTACGCTAACCTGTAAAGTTTAAAATAAAGTACACGTCAAATATGAATGCTGGTATGCAGCATACACATACCGTAGAGCATACAAGACTGTTCCATTAGGGTATATTCTTATAAGACGATTCTCAACAGTGATATCATGAAGAAAAGACTTTTTTGAATCAACTATGAAGGTGTCTGGTACCCAAAGCATTTCCACCAGCCGACCATCTAAACTCAAACTTTTATTACCATCGAAACAAAGTCTCTCATCAGTCCATCGTTGCCTTAGAAATATGGTAGCTGTGTAGTCCTGAAAGAGAAAAAACAAAATTATCACACAGAGCAAGCCTGTATTATATTCAGTTTTACAAAAGTACATGGAAACAGCTGCTGGGCACAAATAGCCTGTGACTCCCCATGTCCTGCTCTTAAATGCTGGCACTCGGAAAGCAATTGTACCAGCCCTTGCACTGCCATATTTTCCAGCACTTCATGTAAGGTTGACATCATTACAAAATGTTATCTTGAGTACACTTTGTTCTTACAGTTATGGGAATTTTACAGTAAAAGCTGCTAGCCTAAGTCCATGCCTATAAATCAACTGAAGTCATCAGAGTTTTGTAAGCAGATAATCTGTCTCTGTAAATTGTTAAATCTTAGAATGATTTATGTAAGTGGTTGCAAACATCATTTTGTTCACATAAACTACTAAATAATGCATTTCTTAAGAAAACTTCGGAAAAAGTTGCATAAATTCAGATAGACAAAAGGACAAAAGAAGTTAGTGGAATAAGAAGTGAATAATCTTTTAGCACAATTTATCCTTTCAGCATCACAAGGGAAACTGTACCAAATTTACCAAGACCTTGAATATAGCTCTCAGCCCAATTCACCTTTAATTCAGATATGCTTTCTAGTCTTATAGTAAAATCATGTTATTTCTTAACGCTTCTTTAATGAAATTTTGATTTTTCTGGTGTGCTTTTATCAGGATGATAAGTTAATTTTAAGTACTGACCTTACTTTCCCCTTTTTAAACACTATCTAACACTTACTAAGTACAGAGGGACTCCAACATTCAATTTCTGTGGAAACCTGAGTAATGAAATGGTGAGATACTTCTATGTATATATAAACACAATTTTTTTCTATTTAATTTTTAATATAATTTTTTAATATTTATATATGCACTTCTATAGACAAAAAGCACACAAATATTTTCTAATATTGACTATCTGATTAATGATTTTTGCCTTTTATTTCCATGTACCGATGGATAGTATCTTTAATTAGAAAACTCCACTCCATGTCCTAGTTTGTTCAAAAATAAATAATACAAATTTAATGAAACACAGCTGGAATAAATTCATGTGAGATAGTAAAAGTAAGAGAAGAACAGTACTCGTTCAGCTGTGTTTAATCACAACGAAAGGGAGTGGCTTCAAAATCACATGAATATATCTTTAACTTAGTGAAATGCATAAAGATTCAGACATTTCATCTGGAAAATAAAGACTGTTCTATATTCTTTTCATGACGATTAACACTCAGTAGCAAATTTCTGTTTGTATATGAGAGGTGTGGTTTACACCTGCATTTGTCTACTTACTTCAGTGCTATAACCACTATCTGTAGTGAAAAATAAAATTCCATCTCCTGACACACATTGACTGCGCAAGGCGACCCAAAGTCGCGTTGCCAGCAGCTGTGAACACATCAAGAGCAAAACAAAACAGATTGCAAAAGCTGCAATACCATGTTTATTTCTGATATCGTATCGATGCTTGCAATATCCAGACTCATTCCAACTGACACGGGACCATCTGCAAAAAAAGAGAAAGTCAGAATCCTTCACAAAGTTTTTTAATACTCAGTGTTCAGGAGAACTGGTTAGAAAATCTTCCACAATATGAACCATTTTCTCTGAATGTTCAAAGGAAATTTTTTAAAGGAAATAATCCTCAAACTTAGACTATGACAGGTTTTTAACAATTTCATAACCAAAATACAATACTTCTAGACTAACAGTATCTTGGCTTTAATAAACATACTTTATTTCCTAAATATTTCATGGTTTATATGATCTACTTTATTTCCAGAAACAAGATGCTGGGGAAAATGCTGCACAACAAGGTGTGGAAGGTACAATCCCCACGGAACATCACATCCTTCTGCTCTGAGGTGCAGAGAAGTGGAAAGAATCCTTCCATTTGCAACATCTGGTCCATCAGATGTTAGTGAACTAAGGGGTTGCACCTGGCAATGCCACATGGTTAACATCCAAATGGGATAGCTGAGTGACTTTATTTACTGGCTGTTTAAGAATATATTGTCTATATTGTGTCAAGGCATTTTAATTTCCTGCTTTTGACCACTAGCAATTAACTTGTGATTTGAATACTTGCATTTATAAATGAAATTGGTCATTTTATTCTCCTTTTAAGATCAGCTGAAGGTTTATTCACTGTGTTTAAATACCTTACCAAACTAGTTGTCATTGTAATGTTGGTATGTTCAGATTCTTGTTTCCTTCTGAATACATTTTACAGTGTCAGAAGGAAGATCATCAGCTGTGTATTTTAAAATGCAGAAATTACGCAGAGCTTTCATGGGAACATGACATTATTCCTGGTTGAATACATGCAGAATAATTAACCAAGTACATGTACAAGCAAATTCATGCTAAATAAGTGCATCTTTCCAAGTAATTGAGAAGCAGAGAATGCACTACTGAGAAATCAGATATTTTAGATAAGAACTAGGCAGCTGATGGTGCCAGCATATCGCAGGCATGCGGCTGAAACCCTGCCTTGGCTTCTTGCAATGCATTAGGTACAGATGCCCCCAAATAGTATCTAGAGGAAGATGGGGTCCAGCTTTACCCCACTGACTTGCACTAAGAAAAAAATGTGTCATTCTAAGTGGTGTAAGTGTATTGTTATGTTTATTTTTTCCAAAATAATTTCCATTTGTAATGCATGTGTCAGCGTTGTTCAACATCTGGCACTTCAGAAAGAATCTATAAATGCTTTGTTCTGGACTCAGTTGAAACTTCAACTATAAAGCTCCAGCCTAAAGCAGGACTGTGGGCTTGCAGCATTCCCTGATGGTAATCAATGTGTTTATTATATACTACAAACTGCACATTGGAATTGGAAAAAAATGTTCATCTATTGGAAGAAGACTTTGGAAGTTAACTTAAGAACAAGATTGTACAACTTAAAAGTTCTCAGACCATTGACAGATTGCTCTGTTGCCTTCCGTTCTTTTCAGGTTTTGACATCCCAAGAATACATTTATATTTGTTCCTCAATGGTTATAAACTTGAGCCTTTAAGTAACTCTGCCCAACTTTCTAGCATGCAACAGCAGCAGAATTGATACTTGTGCTTACCATTGTACTTTATCATTACTATAAGTGAAATACTGCCAGCTTCAAAAGACACATCAGACACCCAAAAAATCTTGAATTTAAAAATAAGTATGATTTATAATCCATTTTCTGGGGGTTTTGTTGTTCAGGTGTTTTTTTTTTTCAAGCCTTCCTGCAGATTCCCATGTGTCACCGTACAAGAGCATCTCATTACCAACAGTCACACAAGAATCTGGGGGGAACCTCATCATAAAATCATAGAATAGTTAGGGTTGGAAAGGACCTTAAGATCATCTAGTTCCAACTCCCCTGACATGGGCAGGGACATCTCCCACTAAACCATGTCATCTAAGGCTTTGTCAAACCTGGCCCTGAACACCACCAGGGATGGAGCATTCACAACTTCCCTGGGCAACCCATTCCAGTGCCTCACCACCCTTACAGTAAAGAATTTCTTCCTCAAATCCAATCTAAACTTCCCCTGTTAAAGCTTATGCAAGGCATACATTTAATAATGGACTATCCTTGGGAGTTGACAGTGCAGCGCTCAGCTGGCAACGTGGGAATTCTGGCTGGGAATAATCACACTCTTTCCTATTATATCATATGTTATTGATAGGAACATTTAATCCTTGCCTAGTCAAAGTGATACAGATTAGGGGAAATGTTCATTAGCAACATTTAGTAGCACCAGTGCTATTGTTACACATCTGAGAGAAAAAGCTGACTTTCCAGAACAATTACTGAAATTAAATTAGGTTTAATTTGTCTGGAATCACAGACACAGGATTTCGTGCATCGATTTCTTCCTTCTTTCCTATTATGGTATTTTTCAAAATATTATTGAGTACCACAACTAAAATGTAGTGTAGATGACTCCCAACTACCAAGAGACATGTACCTTAGGTTCAGAGGCACTTCAGGCACGGACTGATTGTCCTAGCACAGACCTGCCTTGCAGTTCAAGTGCTAAAAAGTGATACTGTAGTCAGGACAAAACCGCCCAGCCCTGCTAACCATGACAGCCTTCAAAACCCAAGATCTTGTGCTGTGCAGCCAGCCTGTCGAGCCAAGCACTCAGAAAAACTCAGCAGCAAATTACATCCCTTCAGATACAGCAACATGCCAGGGAGGAGTTGTGCAGGGAAGGGAGGAAATCACGGAAGGGTTCTTTAATAACACAATACAAGCTGCTGAGAATAGCTTGGCTTTAACAGTTAATTAAATCAGAAAACTATTAATAGTTAAATGCTACTTTTTTGTGTGTGTGAGGCTAAACACAGTTTATGCTTCCTTACCAAATAAGTGGATTATTAAAAACAGAATGAGTCTCCCCATAATTATTCACCAGGGTTTTCCATGAACTTCCTCTGAAAGGTCTGTTGACAGTGTCAGAAACAGGCCAGTAGACCAGATGAGGCAGTCAATTCCTACATTTCCATATGTTTGGCAGGAATTTTATGTATAATGGCAGCTTCAGAAGAAATTGACTGATCTTCAGAAGAAAACTGAAGTCAGTCTGTCCTGCATTAGTTAAGAGAATCTTCAAAACATGGCAAATATCCACCAAAGGATGTGCCTTGTTACAGCAATGGGTGCACAATTCAATTAACATGTATTTCAACTTTTACTGAAATTTATGTACAAAGCCTGTTACTTCATGCACTTTACAGATGTTCATAGTAATCCCATATGGGAAATTAGCCAGAAGAGTGGCAGACAGCACACCTAAAAATTATGTTTGGTTCACTAAATGATCACCGTCTGTTAATCTTTGCACCAAAAAAGTAAACCACCACTGTGTCACATAGATATTTGTAACTTCAAAGACCAGCTACTTAAATCAGTCGGCGCTGTTGTGAACTGCCAGTGCTGAGCTATTAGCAATAGCTCTTTCACTTAGTTTAAGAAAACTTAAGATGATTCTGACATTCAGAAATATCTCAAAAGGGATGGCTTTTTGGAAGAACACCTTACCCTTGCACAATATTGGATAAAATACATGCAACTCCAGCAGAGAATTAGAAGGAAAAGTATGACCAGAATAATTTATTGTAGGTTCATGAAAAACTGGGTATTTTTCTGCCTGATTGACGGATTTGCTTTGGTTTAGAGTATTATGGGACTTTCAGATGAAGTGATAAATTAAGCTTGGATTTTTTTGGTGCATTTAACTTCCCACCACAAGACATCTTTCTTGACAAGTACATGTTACATGAGGAGACTGGACAGATTAAGACAGGCCTTCCAACAGATCTCAACTGTAATTTTTGATGCAAAGACATCAGAAGACAGATCCATTTCTAGCAGGAATCAGCTTCGATCCTATTTGTTCACATCAGTGATCTTTAGTCAGTGATGTAGCTTCATTGGTACAGTTGGTGAATAAGACAAAAATTGTAGGGAACATAATAACAGCTTGTTAAATCATTTGTCAAAAAAACTCACTTTAATACAGCCAAATGCCAGCAATTAATGTGGGGACAAATAATGCAGGCAATATGTACAGGATAGGAAACTATCTTGGCAAGCAGCACCTTTGAGAAGGATTTAGAGGTTGTCGTAGATAATCATTTCAACATGATCTTTCCACATTATGCTTTGGCAGAAGCACTATTGCAGTGGGAAGCAATACAGAGAATTAAGTTATCTTGCAATCTAGACTGTACTGGCAAGACTGTTACGAGATTACTGTGACATGATTTGTTTTCTACATTTGAATTGAAAAAAATCCACCAACAGCAGACAGAGTTCAACTGAGAGAGGGAGAAAGATTCCAGACACAGAAGACAAAAACCTCTGGAAGCTTAGTATCAAGGCTTGTAGCCTGAAAACTAAGGAACAGCATTTACTCAGCTCCTCAAGAAGACAGAGAGGTGACTTGCCCAGTGTCAGTAAGCACACAGAAACACTATCCAGTAGGTAAGTTGCACACATTCTTTGTCTAAGCAAAGCAAGATCCCAGTTTATGGAGGCCATAGACAACATGAAACTACAAATAAACTGACCTTTGTCTAACTGAACTTAATCACTATTCATCATTTAGAGTCTCTAGAGCTCAGCATTCAGGGGCAGGGAAGAAAAAAAAAAACAACCAAACACAAACCTACATGCAGGAAGCTGGGTTTGGTGGCAATGATTGTCTCATAGTGCCTTATCTCCATGGGAAAGGCAGGAAAATATGCATTAACATCTGTATGCTGAAGTTTATTGTTTTGCATCATCATTGATTTATTAAATCACAATTTTAAGGATTCAGTAGGGATTCAAAAGATATTTTTCCCAAATATACAACTGGCTGGACATATTCTGGGCTTTTTGACTTTCTCTGAAGGCTAACTGGTACATAAAATAGTCTTTAAATTATGGTCATTTGGTGTTTCATGTACTCTGAAGTTGTGTCACTAAATCAAAGGGTCTTAGACACAGCTAATATTCTGACATCTCCTGGTCTCTTTTGGGAGGAAACTGTAAAATTCTGAGGACTAAAATGCCTTCCTCTAATTAAACTCATAAAACTTAATATAAAGAACATTTGAGGGGAAAAAAAAAAAACAACAAATGATGACTGGTCTTACATAGAAGGTTGGACTCAAATTTAATTTGCTTTCTTGAATTAAAACTTTAAGACCATGAAATGTATTATTCATTACGAGGCTAGGGAAAATAAACTTTTAAATATAGTTTAGAATAACTGATTTGAGCATGACACTTTTCTATACCACTTGAAAGCAGCTTCTATATTCAAATATACTTAGCTGTGACCTTTTCCTAGTCTCTCACTTTATAATGAGAACACTTAAACTATCACATTCAATCACAGAACAAAATCTATTTGTATAAAATTATTTACAAGATTGAATGCATCCCTTAACAACTCCATGTGCCTGATCCAAGGCTCACTAAATTCAGCAGGAAATGCTCATTAATTCAGAGAGGTTTGGCACAGCACCTAACATTACAAAATTGGCCTACACAGTTTCAGCAGAAAACCTGGTGTTGAAATCAGCTCGTACTACTGAGATAAAGTTTCAGGGTTATGCAGCATATTCAAGGGAAATAACTATGCATTTTTAAATCCCTTATCTCAGCTTTTCTTTTGGAGACTTTCACATCTACCTAAAAGTCTAAGATGGAAGTCACTACAATAAGGGATACTATCTACTAATGCTACTACAGGAGTATTTCATATTCTAGTATAAATAATGGCTAAAATCATTCTATAATAGGTAATTTTTTTAATTTATTAATGGAACTGCCCGGGTTTATCTGTTCAGTTTATAAAGACTGAGCTGGTTCATCAAGCAAAAGAGGAATATAAAAATGCTATAGTTAAGGAAAAAGAACATTCTTAATAGTAATATTTGGATGAGAGCAGAGGCAAGTAACCAGTCCAGCTGGGATTTCTCTGTACTAAACATTGTGTGAAAGTAACACCATGATCTGGTAATTGGTATGTGTCACCCACCATGGACAAACATAAAATGCTCAGTAAATTTTACTTGTCTGCAAACCTTTGACATACTGAGACTGCTTTCAACTATCTAATTTTAAGCACCTATTTTAGGTGCCTAGAGATGGGAATGATATTCTGTATTGGGCATCAAAGTCTTGCTGCCTTTGAGCAGCAAGAGTCTGGAGGGGTGGCCTGAGGGGAAGAGATGACTTAAAGCAAGGTTAATCCAGGCTTAAAATCCAGAAATCTATTAGTTCCCATCAATGTAAGGACAGAAGCCAATTTTTTGTGTTGCGATACAGCTACTGGATTCAAAGGAAAAATACCTCATAATGCCCTCATTAATGACACTAGTGGAGTTGTATCCTCTCAGGTAATTGTCAGTCATCTGCCAGTCCCAGCACAAGGACCAAACATGAACAAATAAGCAAATGGAGGGCTTATTAAACTAAATTTATGATCTGCTGTAAGATTTCCTTGACTACTAAATATTTGTGTTCCTCCTGGCTTTAGGAAAAAGGGAACCTTATTTTATGATCATTTGCTTATATTTAATGCTTTCTTTTCAGGACTAACAAAACCCAACATTTTGCTAAATACTAAGGAGTTCGGTGTCACTGATTTTTTTAAGAGTATGATTGTATCTTGGCAGCAAGTATCCTTCAAAAATCCACATTTCCTGTCTGAAGAAAAACCTCAAGGACAAAAAACTTTGAGATTACTTTGAATTATGTTATTCTACGTTCAAGCTAACCTCTGGCCTGCTCACACTTGATATAAATCACATTTCAGTGTTCCATTATGACTAGCTAACATTAAGCTCAAAGCATTTTAGATGCTGACATATAATACCAACTACTTTTATGACAAATTTCTTCACAGATATTTATGAGTTCATATCTGACCACGCAAACAAACAAATATGCACACTTTCAAAAGCAAAGGAATTTCAGCACAAAAAAAAAAAAGGGAGCCAAATGTCTTAAAAGGGCAGCTGGCTTTAGGATATTATTTTTAGATACCTCCATGCATCAACATACACATACTAGGTTCCCATTTTACGCAAATCCTTTCATGCACTTCAGACAGCAAACACAGATCTTGGGGTTAATATGCACACACATCTTTTTCTGTGCACCTTTCTAGAAAAACAAGTTTACAAGTTTCCTTCTCAGAGTAAATCAGCACTGATATGTCGGCACATAGTTATCTCATATCAAAGAAAGTAAGGATTTTCAGGCAACAAGGACGGTAAAAATAAAAACGCATGTAAGAGATATAAATTACTGTAGCCATTGATGTAATTCTGAGTAAAGCCAGTTATACTGAAATCTTTCTCACAAAGAACAGATACAAGGTACACCAGCTGCAGTCAGATAACATCCATAGAAATAAGGATATTATTACATAGAACAAAGCTAGGATAGCTGTGGTCACAGAGATCCGTATAATAAACTGATTTGTTAAAGTGAAGACTCAGGTGGTTTACCAGCTCTACTCCTGAGAAAAGGAATAGCTCCTTGTGGACCTACATCTCATCCAAGCTGCAGCCCACCTCGTCAGCAACAGAGAGGGGTCAGGGCTGCAAAGATACCACTCCCCACCCCAAGCATACATGTCTCTCTTGCATGGAAAATAATCCCAAATGATCTTGCCAAAAGCTACAGATCCAAAAATCATAGAATCATAGAATAGTTAGGATAAACACTTCCTAGATCATCCTAACCTAAATTATTCCTTTAAAAAGTAATTTCTCACAGAACTACCAACCCTGACAGCATCAATAAAATGCATTTTTCAGATTCTTATTCCATTTCTTCACCACTAGGGCTAATACAGATCCTGACATACAGTGTTTTTACGCCTGAGCTGTAGCAAGCATATGCAGCAATAGTAGCACTGTCTGGAAATGCTAGACTGTCTCTGCATATGACAGAAGATCTACACTTGAGCTCTTCTGGGATTTGTAAGCAAACGCAGAAAGTCCTTAGTATCACTCCAAACAAAATTCACAAGCAGAAAACAAGCTCTAGTTCTGCTTCATTATTACAGCTGAGAAAAAAAAAATAAGCTCACATTAGGAAAGAGAGATTTGTAACTCAAACGTGCTTTATTGTTGGTCTTGAATACTATCATAGGATTTTGCAATTAAGTTCTGTTTGTGTCCACCAAAGCACAACCATCATGGCAGTGCCAAAGTATTGCTCGTACTAGCCTTAAGCAATGAACAAAATTTATTAATGACCACTGAGAATGTAATTATTTTCCATTACGCATCATCGCCAATGCGAAGGTGTTAGTTTATTAGCATTACTTCTATTTTGTGGAAAATCTCAGACTATGAAAATACTTTATAGCAGTTTTATCAGCAGCTGAGACAAACATAATAATACCAAACAGATCAAATAGGTTTCCCTTTCTCCTTAACCTAAAATATAGATTTATTATTTTTACGAAATGGATTCAGGAATTGCGCATGATGTGGAGTGCCCTTATTGAATAGGCTGATACTGCCACCAGGTATTTGGATGGCAAGAGGTAACACTATGGTCTGAGAAACACTTTAGCCAATCATTAAGAAGGACATGAAGGCATATCAAAGTTATTTGAAGCCTTTAATGATTCTGAATATTTAACTTAAGAACTACTGTCTAGCATTCACTCTGCAAATTAATTTTCTGACAGACGTGGTGCTGAGCATCTTTTCAGCATGCAGAGTATTTTCTTTTTCAGAGTTCTGCAGTTACTCCAGGCAGGTATCTTCACCCTAACTCATAACTCCTCAGTATTTCTGATACATGGAATAGCCTGATTCAAGCAAGGAAGATGTCTGTCACTGAGATTTCAGGTGCCTAACATTCACTGCACTGCAGGGCACTAAAATCTGCCTTCGTGCAGAGGACTATGGGGGTCTTCCAATATGGTGACCATGAAATTCTAACGCAAGAAACTCACATTTCTGATTTATTTTTCCTCACAGCTCTGCAGTGAACCAGTTCAGTGACCTTTAAGATCCAAGGCAAGAAGCATTTATAAAATAATTCTCTTGCATTCTTACAGTAGATGCACTTGATAAAGGAACAAGATTTGCCTGTGCTTTTATGAACATTTTGATATATAAAGCTTCCTTATCCTTAATCGAAACTTTGTATAGTTATTATTTAGGAAATTACAGGGAACTGTGCTTTTAAATAGGCAAGGCATGACAGCTTATTTCACAAAGGACACATTAACATTGACAGTCAAGTTTCTAACAGAGCCTGGAAGTTTTGCTTGTGAATGCCTGGAATATGTATATTTCACCTTGGGCCACAAAAGCTATTATGTTACATCTTATTATATCATAGTACATCATGTACAATCAGATCAGCCACTGTCAAACACTGGAGGAAAAAAGTACAGCAAAAAAAGCATTTGCTCTCATTGCTAAGTTTCAGGCACTGCATTACATTGTGGCTCAATCTTATGGAAACAGCTTTTCTACTTACTATCAAAAAATGGACGTAGATACTTGTTGTATCCTTTTATTATTTTTTGGATAGTCGGAGGTAGAATTTCACCGTTTCCTTCAGCTTTGGAAATTTGCACTGACCTAAAAGGGATTAAAACAGTGAGAATGTTTTAAAAGAACATAATCAATTATAGTAGAGACAACATTCCAGGATAATACTGTATTAGTTTCAAGGTTACTGATGATTACTGCCCATCAAATAACATATTAGGAAATATTTGTACATACACATTTCACAGCACTGTAAAGAATGTCCTAGAAAACATCAGATTTTATTATGTGCATTAGTATCTTACTGGAAAAAAATACCACTTTTTTACCTTAAAGCATACCATTTCTTAACACCTCGCCTTAGAAAACAGTTCAGTCTTCTTTAATACCTTCTCTGTAAATAGGACATTACTATTATAATCTAGGAACATGGAGAAAATGTTGGCTGCTTATTTCAGCGTTTAAAATTAAGCTTCTTTTTACATAATGAAATACATTCAATTTAGCTCCTGGAGAGAGGCAGAAACCAGCCTCAGAGATTAGCACATAAAACCGCTTTTAAAATCCTGCTTTTATAACACAGTTTTTAAACGGGCTACAGAAATAACCCTGTGGGGCAAAACTGGTGAAGCATAGTGAGAATGCAAACCACTGCTTTGTTTGAAGTAATTACAAATATGAACCACAGAAGCTAAATGGAAATAAGTAGGCAATTATAAAACCCCATTTTTTACCCTGGGGCCCCTGCAAGAGACTTATTGGAAAGTCCAGTGGGAGGATGAGTGAAGGCACTAGAGAAAATGCATACCACAATTGCAGTTCTTTACTCAGGCCACACCCAGATTCATTTTTATATATCCCCCTTTGTCTTTTATAGGTCTTTATGGCTAGCAGCTGTGGATGGGCACCTGAGGTCATTAAGGGTTGTTACACAGAGAGTAACTGTCCCGTAGCAAAGGATAGCTTTGCTCTTAGTTCCTGCCTAACCCCTAAAGTGAGCACCTGAGTGCAAGCAAAGTGTGCTCACCCATCACAGATTCAGGCTGTGCTCTTCATAAATTAAAACACAAGTGTTACTGACTGCTCATTGCCAGTGATTTCAGAAAAGTGGGGGCATGACTTTAACTATTAAGGTGAGAAACAAGTAATTAATTGACTCAAGGAAGCCCTGCTGGCTGGAGGAATAGGTATTGCCTGCTGACGGAGAATCAGCCACCTACATATTCACCAGGAGAGGGCCTCTCCGTTTCTTGCCACACACACCAAAAGGGACTGGTCAGTAGAAGCAACTAGCTTTACTCCTTCGTTCTCATACAGAAGGTGTGAGCTGCAGATGTAGCAGCCCAGGACTGGGGAGAAGGATGTAAGTACAAATCGATGGTTAAAGAGTCTTTCCCTTTTCGTGTTCTTTCCTAGTCATGCCCAATCCTCACTGAATTTTTTCTTCCTAATTCTACTAGAACTGCTCCCAAGAACTCTACATGCTCTTCCTAATGATGTTTCAAGGTCTCATGTACCTTTCTAAAGCTTGCTCCTTTGATTTTAATTTTACCACATTTCTGAGGGAGCTTGAGTTGTTCTGTCAGGAATCTGTGGCTTCCATCCACTAGGAATAATCCAGTATCTCAGATTAGCAAAACTGAAATGCTGAGATGATCTCACCAAGTGCATGTGGCCAAATCGCACTGTGGTTTGTGATTTGGTGTCTGCTCTCCCGAAGCACTGCTGTGTGATGTTTTTTCTGTTCACCAAGCCATATTCCCACATAAATAGCTGTTTTTCACTAGCAGTCATGCAACTTGTGTAGCTTAGGTATTTGAACAGTCCTGTTTACTTATTTTGTTGCTTGTTTTTTATTATTGCTCAACAACTATGTTATTACTTAATGTAGATGTGCTCTTGAGTAATGTCATCATTGAAATAATAAGTATTTCTCCTGTAAATTGTGTACTGAAGAAGCAAGCATGGTTACATTAAGTTAAAATGTGAATATAAATGAAAGGGACAGTTTTATGCTGCACAGAAGTGAAGGAATTAAAAATGTACTTGAATTCAATTCTTAAATACTGTTCTTACATACTGTACTTCTGCTAATTTTTATCTAAGTGTTCAGTGAGCTGCATCAGTTTTATTTTCATAGTTTTACTGGATTCTTCTTGAATAACTTTCACAGCCTGTGTAACGATAAAATAAAACTTGTCCCTTTCCTACTACAAGGACATAATACAATTGTGCTGATCCATATGCAACCAGAGAGTGGTCTGCTGCATTGTCATTGACTGTTATTTTCTAAAAGATAGCTTAAATTTTTGCCATTGCTGTTTGGAAGTCCTTTCCTTAAATCGCCTGTGCAAATAATTCTTTATTTCCCTCAATAACATATTATGTATAGTCTTTGGTCTTTGATTTTTACAGGTGAGAACCTGTTGGCATGGAAAAGCAGTTGTGCAGTAACTGAGGCTGTGAATTTATGGGGTACTGTCCCTTGTATGCTATTTTGCCACACAACCTCTGAGAAGTCTTATCATAGAATCATAGAGTAGTTAGGGTTGGAAAGGACCTCAAGATCATCGAGTTCCAACCCCCCTGCCATGGGCAGGGACACCTCCCACTAAACCATGCCATCCAAGGCTATGTCCAACCCCACCTTGATCACATTAAGCCAATATACAAGAGGAATCTGATGCCTCATATATGTGTGTGGTGGTACCATCTTGGTGACTTTGGCAAAACTTAGAAGCAGCTTGTTAGTGTTGAAAGGTAAGTAATCTATACATGTTATGTAACTTAAGTGGGTTTGCTTATTAGCATTTCAAGTGAGGATGCCCTGTTTCGTTTGAAGTGCTCTTCAATTCATGTGCCCCATTCATCACTAAACAGCTGCACACATTTCTATATTCTGTCATATAGCCTTATGCAGGAATTGAAAAGGATTAAAACAAAAGCTGAGTCTTACTCCTCTTATACATGTACATCTTTCTCATCAATGCATCTAAGCTTCTCTTTTACCCTGTATTTTTCTTGTTATGTTTAACTAACTGCATATGTTTTAGTTCCTCCATTTTCTTAATGCATTTGCAGTACACAAGCATGTATCTAAGTATGGAATTGCCTTGAAACAGCTGTTCCAACCACTGAGAAGAGAATAGGCTTTTATAGGAGAAAACTGAATATGTATTTGACAGGTAGGAATAACTATGTGTTCTGGGCTGTCAGTGCATAATATGTGTTTAATCTCTTCAGGTTCAATGATGCATTCTTGCTTTTATAAAAGGTGAATTACAATTATTTAATTTCCTTAGTTGTATTATGACTTAAAATTGTAATATTTTTACAGGCTAGGCTGAACTTGATAAGTACAACAACTGCTTGTTATTTAAGATACTCTTAAGTCAGTGTCTTAACAGAATTGAGTAACTGGAGGAGGAAGAGCGCATGTCTGCCCTTAACAATGGCATACATCACCACTTAAAATGTAAGTACAGTCAAGACACATGTACAGGAATATTTTTCCTGGGTACTTTTTGTCACAAGTTATGTATCATGAAAGAGGCATAAACACCTTAGAACCGAGAGAAGGCAGAAAGAAAATGCCAAATACAGTCTGTGAGCAACACCCCCCTCAGGAAAATCCACTGACAGGCGAAGGGTTTATTGATGTAAACAAAGAGGTTGCTTCTTGTTTCATACCCAGGGTGCTCAAGGAATACAGGCTTTTGTATAGTTCTGTGGAAAAACTGCAGAAGAATCACCTACATCACTGATTAATTCTCTGCTTCAAAACATCCAGTACCCCTTCTGATTTTGGTTAATTGGTAAGGCTGAAACAGTAACATTATGTTACTATTTATCAAATACAGGAACAAATACTTAAATAATGTAAGTGCCCTTAAACTCAGCCAAAAAAACAAAAGACTAAAAATCCCACAAAATAAATGGGAGCCCTTCTTGGGATCAAAATTTCCTTAAGCTAATCCCTGATAATGAATCTGTTCATTACTTTGATCAATTTGCCTCAATTTTTTCATTTCTACTTTTTATTAAAAATATTTCTGGGAAACTGATCCAGGCTGTGCCCTGGATATAGATTTTAATATGTGTGTCTATGATGTAATTGTAATGTAATTTAATTCAAGTGAAGTTAAGAAATGCCATTCAGGAAGGGAGAGCTAGAAAGCAAGGTAAAACCTAATAGTCTTGTGTGACATCGCTAGCATGTGTGTTGTGACAGATCATGTCCTCTCTATGTATATGATGAAGAAGATGAGGCTCTAAATTTAAAGTAAAAAAAACATCACCAAACAACATTAGTAGTTATAAAATACTCGGTTGAGGAAAGCCTCTTCATGCATTAGAGCTCGCACATGTGGGTTGTCTAAGGGGTCAGCTGCAGAGCAGTCCTTGCCCTTGTTTCAGTACACATCAGTCCTTGGATATTGCTTAGAATTGTTCCTCTGTTTCAGCACCAAGCAGCATATTTTTTTATTTTAATCACCACTTTCACTACACCTTCCTGATATGTGTGCTGCAAAAAAGCATTTGCACGCCTAAGCATCACCTTGGCTGTGAAATAGGCAAGGGACAGAGCTGCATCTTAGCCTGTGTTTGGATTTGGAAGCTACATCAGCTCAATACTCTACTTGTGTCCAAGCTAAACAGGTGCTACGTATGCACGTGACACCCATGGATGCTGTACAGGAGTTAACTGTGATTCTGGGTACTCTTAGCCATGTGAAGCTGTAAGAGGATTTGAAAAGTCTGCCTGATAATAATGAAAGCAGTTATACACTGCAGGCTGAACTCCTCAAGGAAATTAGCCTCCTTGTTACTTAGATGCTTCTGAAATTTTGCTGGGCTCTTAGCAGTATTTTATTACTGCAAAGCCATGAATCATGCAGTGATTATAGAGTGTGACAAGTCACAGCTGACAAGGAAAGAAGGTGGAATTAGAGCAAGTGTGTGTTCTGAACAAAGATCTCTTTATAGCACTGGAGAAGGTGTAGGAGACGAATGCTTTAAGCTCCCTTTCAAAGGACTCTCACCTGCCCTCACAAGTGGAGGCTTTATCTAAACATACATTTGCACACCCACTTGAACCAAAACTCAGGCAGAATCTTACCTTAAGGATTTTACTGGGAGACCAAATAGGTTAGGTAATTCTACAAAGAATTGGTTAATAGACTTTAAATACTGCAGTTAAAGGTGGTAGTGACTATGTCCATGCTTGTCTTTTCTTATCAGAATTACTTACGAAGAATAATTTTTCCCCATTTTTATATAAGGAATATATTTTCAGTGCTCTATTTCCATCTTAAGTTTTTTTTTGTCATGGCAACTGCACTGTTAGCAGGGTTACTGGTACACAGAAGGAATCGGTTTCACCTTCCAGCTTAACACAACTAAGCTTTCCTAAAGACTTCATGATTTCATCACAGAGAAGAAGACAACATTTTAATCAGGTAAACCTTTTTAAGACACTCTCCTTTAGCAATGAATGCACAATGATGACTCTACTACCTCAAGCTTACAGTACATTTAGGTTGGACTCTGTGCTTCTGTCCTTGGGCAAGGTACTGTGCTCTAGGCAAGGACCCATCTAAATCTGTGTCCTTCTAAATCTGCTAAGCATCTGATGATATTCACACTCTTTACACAGTAATCCTTCATTTGAAGGATCATTGGCTTAAATTATATGCTTTTTTTTTTCTTTTTTCTTTTTTTTTTTTTCCCCATCAGTTTTCTCAATGAAAAACAATTGTGACTCGGTTAAGGTAACCAAGACGATTCGTGAAGGAGTTCAGTCCTGTGTTTCTGTTAATATTCAGGTGGTTTTACCTTTTTAAGGAGCAAGATTCAACTGTTGAGATTTGGCTCTGTCACATATATTTCTAATTAAAAGCAAACTGATTATAAACCAACTGATATTACTATATGTTTAAGAAATAACATTTTAGCAAATATTTCTTACCTACACATCATCAATAGAAAAAGGGCTCTGAGACTCCAGCATTTAAGATGGCACATTGTCAGGTGTGGTTTCAGAAGCTCTTGTAGCCCCTAAAAAAAAGTGCAGAGGCAATGCCTTACTGTACACTTGCATTTCAAATGCTCAAATTTCACAAGGTTTTCAACACTATTGTATCTTGAATAGCTGCTGCTATAAATCTATTAGTAAATATTGATAACAATAAAAACCCTCAAAACATAGAAAAAGACATCAGCAATAATTTAACTTACCAATTGAAGCCGCGTTCCAGTGTACTACAGCTCTTTCATTTTTGCATCTGTCCTTTAAATATTAGGAAAAGTAATTGTTTTGAAAAATCATGCAGGAGAGTCATAAACAGAGTTTTGTGTCTCCTATTCACGCCTGTAAATGAGTGTCTCTGGCATATCAGTGAACTCCTCTGAATAGAAAATATGTAACTCCATCTTATAACACAGCTGCTCAAGAGCAGCATCTTTGGCATGGGGGTAGCAACAATACCTGTGATGCTTATCTTTGGCAAGCTTTTTGTTAATGAAGAAAATCAAAATGATATGTTTCTGCCTCTAGCTATTAAAAAAAGTCCTTTGACTGTATATAAATATCGTATATAAGCATCCACATCCATCAAAATGCTTGGCTGAGGCAAGATATTTTCTTCTGAATGAGATTTCTTTGCCTTTGTCAGTATGATTCACATCCATAATGGTTATTTTAAGTAATCTGTCAGCACTGTAATCCATTTCTGGATGAAAAGAGTATCAGTCAATATTTTAATGCATTCATGCAACAGATCTGAAATTCATGGGCTAAGCATACTTTTGCTATACTTCATCAAGACACATAAATGTTATTTCAAGACTTGCTTCAAAACACACAAAAAACCCCCTACGACAGGAATGTTACCCAGACTCTGCAAAGCAGCTGTTAAATGTTAATATATACAAATGAAATATCTGCTGCAGGTTTTAGAAAGTAACAATCAAACAATACTATTTTTGGTGTCCAGAATATATTTTGCAGGAGTCTCTTGCACTTCAATTTCACAATAAATTATAAACAGTAAAGAAATTGAAGCTTCACAACGTGAAGCTTTGTTTCACCAGCCTTTCATTTCCAATGCAAAATTCTACTGAGCTTTTTTTTACTCCAAAGTAATTTTTCTTTCAGTCTATAGTTCTAGTAAGAGCAACGCAAGTGGTGTTTACTTAAATTAATGCAGTGTAAATGGTATCTGACTTGTATGTAACAGTGGTGAAGTGACTAAGTTAATGTCTCCAAAGAAAAAAGCCAATTCAATGGCTTTTTAAACAAGTAAAAATTCTCAGCATCTCGGATACTTTAAGCATACATCAGCCTGGTAAATATTAATGTCAAAATAAATCATACACTCCTACGGACTTCCACAGAAAATCATGCATGAGACATTAAGAGAGCCTCTAATAGGAAGATACAGCACAAATGAGCAGATGGTGTTGTCAGAACATTGCTCTCAAAATGCTGATTCTGGAACACTCCTGGTGCATATCGTGGGATTTCTTTTGCATATCTCACTTTGGGTTTGGATACTTTCTACATTCACTATCTTTATCTCACAGGAAAATATGCTAAAAATAAGGATTATCTTTCTGGTTTCCCAGAAAACCTCTTACTGACTTCATAAGTACTTCATAAAGCTGCTTTTATATTTAGCTTTTGAATTGCTACTATGAGCTCCTAATGTGTCTGAAGATCCTTTATAAACAGATTAAGGAAACCTATGGATATTTCCGTACTTATTTGGTTTTAGTTTTTACAGTACTGAAGATCAAAATGAATGGGCTGATTACTAACCTCTTTCTAAAGCAACTGGTTTATCTTTCGATCTTAACCAACATTCAATGTAGCAATTTTATGGGGGATGGGGTGTAGGATTATTCTCTAGCACCTGAAAGGTCAAATCCATTCTATGGTACGTGGATTAATTTTGTGTTTTCAGGAAGAGAGAGTGTGCAAATAGCAGGAAGGAAAAGATCTTTTCTTTCTGGATAAGAATATTAATCAAGAGATCCAATTGCCATGTCAATTGGCAGCCCATCACTGCAAAGAGACACTGCATGTCAGCCAAGGAATAGAAATGGGTAGCTACTGAAGTCTTCAGCAGTTTCACAGATGATACTTAAGCTGGATATATAAATCACTGCTGCATGTCCAAACATGCATGCACACACACATTTTTTCTGATGTCCTACTGAGCTCGTCTGTCCCATTGAAAAGCCTGCCTCTTGGCATGTTTGCACATCTGGACCTTTCCTCTGTCATGCATTCATTTATCAAATGCAGTACACTCACTGCAGGATTCCTTCCTATATATGTAGACCTGATTAAATACTGGTATTTAAAACTAGTTTAGCAGGACTCAGAATATTTTCCTCTTTCCTAGAACCTATAAAAATATACATAACCTGTTTTCTGCATGGAATATCAAGCCTTTCAATTTTACCAGGCAGGCTACATGCTGTCCAGATTATTGTACATATACTAACACATCTTCATGTTCTAAGCATAGTGTTAAGTAATTGAGCTGAAGGTAACAAATATCTGCCCCAGTTCCCCCATATGATGGGACAACAACACTTTCTACTTTGAATTAGACTAGATTAGGACTGTAAAATAGCATGTAATGGTTTGGAATTTCTCCTGGGAACTCACTATGCATTAACTTCAGCATGAGAGGAAAAGTGAATTATGCAAGTTTAACAAGCCTCCAACACCAAAATTAGATGAGGCAGAGAGCTGGCAGGGGTTGTAGCAGTATCTTGAAATTTCACTTGAAGTGAATTTTGTGTGAATGAACCAGAGAATGAAATACATATTATATCAAAGAACGACATGAAGCCATTGGAGCAAGTCCAGAGGTGGGCCATGAGGATGATAAGGGGGCTCGAGAACCTTCTGTATGAAGACAGGGTAGAAAAGTTCGGGCTGTTCAGCCTGGGGAAGAGAAGGCTGCATGGAGACCTCCTAGCAGTCTTCCAGTATCTGAAGGGGGCCTACAAGGATTCTGGAGAGGGACTCTTATCAGGGACTGTAGTGATAGGACAAGGGGTAATGGGTTTAAACTTCAACAGCAGAAATTCAGGTTAGACATAAGGAAGAAGTTCTTTACTGTGAGGGGGGTGAGGCCCTGGAACAGGTTGCCCAAAGAAGTGGTAAATGCTCCACCCCTGGCAGTGTTCAAGGCTGGATAGAGCTCTGGGCAACATTGTCTAGGATGAGGCATCCCTGCCTATGGCAGGGGGGTTGGAACTCTATGATCTTCATGTCCTTTCCCACCGGAACTATTCTATGATTCTATGATCTTATCCACAGGTGGGTACATGAAAAGACTAAAAATTATTAGATAAAGATACCTTGGCATATGGCATGCCTTGTGCCTGAATTCCCATGGCTGCTGTTGCAGGCATCAGAAACTGAATAGAATTGTCTCAAAATAAAAAGTCAATAGCAGTTTTATAAATTGAAGTTGCATTTGATTTCTGCATCCAGACTGTTGAATGACTGTGCCTTTAAGTGCTTGACTGAAAAGTACCTGGAAATTCAGGAGGCATTCAGCCAGAGCGCCAGAGTGTAACTACCTCCCCTGTCCTGTGTTGTCCTACTTGCATTGTCCACTGCAACTGCTGTGTGGCCCAAGAGTGTGTGTGTGTATATATATAAAAATATATATATATATATAAAAATATATATATATTCTTCACTTGATCCTCTATTTGTTAGATCAACATGAAACAATTAGAGGGAAAACAATGTAAGGCCGAAAATACTAAACGCTTGGTGGAAGAAAGGGAGTGGATATATGCAAGGCATTTGCAAGGTAAGAGAAATGAAAAGGAACAACTCCTACAGGATATGGCCCCAGAATGCTACTGTCAGTTCCATATTCTTTAGTCGTTCTTCACTTCTGCCCTTGCAAATTGGTTCCTGACGCTATACTGTCATTAGCAGTGGCTTCTCCCATTTTCCTGGGCAGTCTTTCTCCCACTTCTTATTTTCGAGTTGCATAGGAAATATTTTCTTATCTTCAGCTGTGCACAAGCAACAAATTAAAAGGACAGAGTAAGTTTTGCTTGTCACTTGGAAAGCCAACTCCACTTATTGAGAGTAGTTGCAGATATTTTGGTGAATAAAGTGACACGTTATCTGTCTATGTATTAATCTGGAGGCCTCTCTAATAGTCCTAGTTTTAAGATACTTTTTAACTCTCTCTAAATTACATAGATCATGAAAGAAAATGCAAAATTTTACAATTCAGGTTACTTTTCATGTTAAGATTGATTAATACTGCAAACAGCATGGTTTTGAATAGTAGAAAGAAATCTTTTTTAATGGGGTAAATCAGAAAGAAGGAATAAAACCCAGAAGCAGCAAAACTCTGCATGTGACTGGTGAACTGACTGATGAAAGTAGACCAATGCTTATGCCTGCATCCTCTTATAAGGGTCACCCTCTTATTTGCCTGATAAGCTGGCTCTTGGCGTACCAGCTAGCTCACTTCTAAACCCTAGGCACATCTATCTTGCTTAGCATGGACATAAACCATGCCCAAGTCTCCTTGGGCAAGTAAGCAAAGTTAGATTTACTTGGTCCATGGGAAGTAGCTGTCTTGTCATGTTTTCTTTGCAGAGAAGTAGTACAGGGGCCATCTGTGTGACAGTGCTATGTTAGCAATTGGGTGTACGTTAGGTTTCTCCTGTTGCTATACCTAGCAATAGATCAAAGTGAAGTACTGAATTCCAGTTATGCTCTGATGTTCTGATCAATAGAGTCGTCACATATGCCAGGTAATATGAATAATAGCTGAAAATGTCACTTTCTCACTTAAATAGAATCATAGAATAGTTAGGGATGGAAAGGACTTTAAGATCATCTAGTTCCAACCCCCCTGCCATGGGCAGGGACACCTCCCACTAAACCATGCCCTCCAAGGCGATGTCCAACACCGCCACTGATGGAGCATTCACAGCTTCCCTGTGCAACCCACTCTAGTGCCTCACCACCCTTACAGGAAAGAATTTCTTCCTCATATCCAATCTAAACTTCCCCTGTTTAAGTTTGAACCCGTTACTCAGGAAGCTGCTTCAATCTGTACGTCTTTCTCAAGTTTTGTCCTCTGAGATGCTTTTGTCAAAGGTACTGTTCAACATCAGAAGCTCATATTCTTAATAAACGTAGAATGAATTTAAAATTTACCAGAAATGAAGATTTGCTTCTCTGGTGTAGCAAAATGAGCTGCAAGCGAAATGTCACAATTAAACATTGCTTACATACATCTAGAACACTGTGTAAGTGTCTTCAAAATTATCCTGAATAAATCTGTATGACAAACATACTAGATTTCATTTATTTAAAAATATATATATGAATTAGCATTGCAAGATTTCAGACTGTAGCAGCAACAAGTCAGTGACAGATTTGACTGTCCTGAGTTATACACAAATTAACATGTAAAATCACTGCTCTCAAAAGACACCAGAAGGTCATAAACTAAGTCAAAGAAACACCATTGGAGCCATTTTATTTATTTTTCTAAATATCAGTACTTCTAACCACAAAAGGAGCAAGGACTAGCCAGTACGCTGCTAGTACTGTATTAAGTGTATGAATACTGTTTAATTGTTAGGGATATTTACAGTTCGACATTGAGGTCTATATTTCTCACCAAGTTCTCTGCATTATGATGAATGAAACCTCAAAAGCACCTTAAGAAAGGTTTTGACTTTGTAGGAAGGTGCAAACAACTTTCATGTGGCTAACACTGATGGCTTGGGTGATCTCCCATCTCACAGCTGCCTGGGGGAGCACTTCAGGTGACCAACTTTCTGAAGGGTACCCACCACACGGGGGGTTGAAAGCACGTACAGTGTTACTGCAGCACCAATAACCACACTGCACTAGTTACAGGGACCAGGCTAACTTGTTTCTGTAGCCTGAAGCGAAATGGAGCCGCAGTTTTGTTTGGGCACTATCAAAATAGATATGATTGATATAAATAGTTGAAAATCCATTGTCCTGGGTTCAGCAGTAGCAGTCATTTTTCTCCTTCTTAGTAGCTGGTGCAGCGCTGTGTTTTTGTATTTTGGACTGGGAACAGCACTGATGACGCTGATGTTTTGAGTTATGGCTTAGAATATTTTGGTCTGGCCAAGGACTTTCTGAGCCTCATGCTCTGCCAGGGAGGAGGGGAAGCTGGAAGGAAGCAGAGACAGGACACCTGACCCAAACCAGCCAAAGAGGTATTCCATACCACAGCACATCATGCCTGGGATGTAAAAACGGAGGGCAGAGACCCCTAAGGGTGGGGACTAGCTGCTGTGTCGGCCTTAGTATCAAGTGGTGAGCAGTTGTATTCTCTTCCCTTGTATTTCTCTTGTCATTATTATTATTGGTGGCAGCAGCAGTGGTTTGTGTTATACCTTAGTTACTAAACCGTTCTTATCTCAACCCATGGGAGTTGCATTCTTTCAATTCTCCTTCCCATCCCTCTGGGAGCAGGGGGAAGAAAGAGGGGGGAGTGAGTGAGCGGGCTGCATGATTTACGGCTTAAACCACGACAGTTCTGTTTGGCGCCCAACGTGGGGCATGAAGGGTTGAGATAACAACAGGATTAATAGCCACTCGTCACAATGCTGATTTATTGGCTCTCAAAGTTGTTGCTCTTGATTCTCTTGAGTTCATGGTTTCAGCCTGTTGCACCTTACAGTCGGTATTTGTTATCTTAGCATTCGGATATGGGTTTTGGGTTAAGGTTCTTGTTTCATTGTACTTTATTGGAATGGCTTGTGATACGGGTGGGCTCCAGAAGCAAGGGGGGCGGACGTGGACTTGTACCTGGCAGCTCGGCTGCTCTTTACCGTCCTGGCCCTCGTCCTCGCCTCCGTCTTCGTGAGGCTGTGGGAAGCAGAGGGGTGGCGGCCCCAGGAGCTGCCAGCAGTGGAAACAGCCCGGGAGCATGGCTCTGCGGACCACAGGCTGAGCCCCCGCTGCCAAGCCCAGCCTGGCGGCTGCTGAGCAATAGAAGAAGACAGCAGAGAAGCTGGGCCCCGAGGCCGAGCCTCGCGGCTACCGAGCGGCAGGGGCAGGAGGCGGCCGAGCCCAGCCCCGTGGCAGCTGAGAGCATTCCCCAGCAGCTGCCTGCAGAGCCCCAGGAGGATGCAGGAGACCATGCAGCACTTCCCAGCAAGGCAGAGGAGGAAGATCTGGACTCAGACAAAGAGCAGCTGGTGGTGAGAGAGCCGGCAAGCACAGCAGCTACACCAGCCCCAGTGACAAGTACAGCAGCGTCACTGGAGAGTTCTGAGGGTTTTGAATGGCCTTTGGGTACCCTTGAGACCTGCCTGCTGATTGTGATGGGGATCAGCATCTCGGCATGCATACAGAGTGAAGTTTTTAAGAAGTGCCGGAAAGCACTCAACTGAAGGAAGTAAAAGCAGACATTGGTGGGATGACACTTGAAAATATACAAACCATTCAGAAAACTCAAGAGAAACAATCACCACACAGGCTGTTAGTTCCACCTCACTTCAGGCTTTGCCAGAAGAGGGTAAGAGTGAAACTCCTTCAGAGCAAGTTCGGCACTTCTGGTTAGTTTGCCATGTGTAGCCGTTGAAAAGGGTTTATCATTTTGGTTCATGAGAGAAGATTTAGGTGTTTTCACTAAGGCACCATTTTCCTCCTCTGTATTCATATCTTCTGCAACAGCATCTCTCTCTTCTACAATTGGTAGTGGTGCTGTGATGTGAGAAACAGAGAAACAGCCCTTTTTGTAAGGTGCTGGAGAGCCTGGAGGTAGTTTAACTGTTGCCCTCCCAGAGGAAGGGGACGAGGCACTTGGGGACTTCTGAGCTGGCAGATTTTTTGGTGACAATTTTTCTTTCTGCAAATGTTCAGAAACTTCCTGGACTGCAAAGTGCTTCAATCCCTGAGCCTTTCTGAGGACAGCACGTGGTGAGTTTCCAAAGGGCAGGCTCAGCCGGGCAGGAATGGCACCTCTTTTAAGGGGTGAGTTGGGAGGCAAACTTTCATCAAAAAGCTCTGGGCTCAGGTGACACTCTCTTTTTCCTGAAGTGGTAATACTAATAGTGGTAACTGCCCCCAGTTTATGTAGTGGGCATGACATACTGTGGTATGGAATACACCTCTTTGGTCAGTTTGGATCAAGTGTCCTGTCTCTGCTTCCTCCTGGCTCCCCCTCCTCCCTGGCAGAGCATGAGGCTCAGAAAGTCCTTGGCCAGACCAAAACATTCTAAGCTGTAACTGAAAACATCAGTGTTATCAGTGCTGTTCCCAGGCTGAATGACAAAAACACAGCACTGTACCAGCTACTATGGAGAAAAATGACTGCTACTGCTGAACCCAGGACATCCATAAAGTTGGACAGAATATGATGGTTCAGATTAAGAAAGTAACAACTTGATTTGAAAAGACAAGTGAAATCTTATCCTTCTGATGCCGGTTTAAATTATTGTTCCTTATGAAAGTTAACAGAGCTAGAACCTTCTGGGCCTTAACCTGGAGGCCAGTCTCCCTGTATAGACACTGACGACTGCAAGCTTTGCTCAAGTGTTTTAATATTGTAGAAACCATTCAGGACCCAAGTAATCTGCCAAGTAATGTGACCCTGATATTTATGACAGAGAATCAGCCCCTTGGTTTGTAATTAATTTTGTTTGCAGTTGCAAAGGCTTGTTTGTTTGGTAGGGGTAGAAGGAGAAGGGAGGGCATATGCCCAGTGACTCCTTATTTCCCATGGAAATTATTAATTTGAACCACTGATTTTTCCTGTTTTGACTGTTCTTATGCATACCTGTAAACCTCCAGAGAAAGTCTGATTTTTCTTGGGACACTCAGTCATCAAGCTTGACTTGTCAGTTTAAGTCCAAGGTCTGTATTTCCTTGCTGGATCAGTGAATGTCCTGTCCACAGGATACTTACAAACTAACCATTTTTAGTAGTGTGACAGGATGAAAGGCTAGGAAGGAGAAAATCAGTTTTCAAAGTAGTTTAGAGGTTTTACAATCTAGGAAGCTTTTGCATGTGAAATGAATTGGCACAAATTAATTAAAATTACTCAATCGAAACACATATGTTAGTGAATTATAATCACAGGAAGAAATGATTTTAATTGTACAGCCATGCAAAAATGTGAAGTTCCGTGTCCTGAGCTCAGCTGCACACCTCTGTACCTGTCAAGGCTGAAGTCAGAGGAGTTTGACTGAGACACGGAACTGGGCTCAAAGTAAGCGGGAGTTCAGCCAAAGAGGAAATCACAAGAGGAGCTTTAAAAGTATGTGGCATTTTTTAATAAAACATGTATTTCAGATTTATTTATTTATTGATTTATTTTACCTCGTCTTCCCATGTGGTAAGTGTGTGGCTGTTTCAGGAGCTTCCTTTTCTTTAAGGACATACTGCTTTAGCTTTATTCTATGCCAGTCATTATAATTGCCTAGAGTTGTGTTATGATGAAGAGCAACCTTTAAGAAGCCTATTTATAAAGATTGAATAGACATTGAAATTCTGTACACAGGCAGGTGATTCTTTTATAATTAGAAAAAAAGCCTGCCAGAGGAAATAAAATGCTCTCATGTAATTCAAATATTTCATCATGACTCAATGGCCAACAGGTTTAACCAATATGATCTATTTTCATTCAAATATTGTACCCCTTTTTAAGTACTGGCTCATTGTTCATCTATGTTTTCATTTGAGGTGAGATGTACAGATTCGATAGGGAGTTGGAAAAAATGGAAGCTAGCTCTTAAATTCTCTTTCTGGGAGAAGTGTCTCCATATGCCATTCATCGCTTTTAAAAACAAGTTTTTGCAGGTTTTTGGGGTGAAACTTGCTTCTCAGATTTGACTTATTAATGGCAATTTGGGTTATTCCTTGACATTTTAATCCAGCAGAATGTGTTTTAGTAATACCTCAGAAGGAAAACTAACTATTTTAGAGAAAAACAATTGAGCAGAGAGGGGGAGGAATGTGAAGGGAATGCAGGAGTACCCCCCGGAAGGGACCAGCCCTTGGACAGGCTTCTGGCGGGAGGGTGCCGCGCTCCCCGAGGGCCAACGCTCCTTACCTGGGCAGGGGCCGCGGCCCCTCCGCGGCGGCGGCGGCCGGAGCGCAGCAGCAGCCTCCGTGCACCCTCGCGGCCGGCCGGGGACTGAAGGAGACCGCGGGTTCGAGCCCGCCCATGCCTGGAGTGGGCGGCAGCAGGAGAAGGCCCCCCCGCTACTCCGAGCTTAAGCCCCCATAGGTGCCTCTAAGCGGAGTTGTCCCTTCCCTGCCACTCCTCGTTTGCTTCCTAACACCCCTCATCAGTTTCTAGTGTTTGGGGAAAACAATGCTGGAGGGAGAAGTGGTGTGGGATCCTGGCCAGACAAAAATCAGTGGCAGCACTTCCCACCGTGCCGTGTCTCCCTAACAGGGCTTGCATAAAATTTCCTGCTTACTGCTGTGTTTTCCTTCTTGCAATTATCACATCCCAGCTACCCTGGGTAGAAACGTCCACCCTTGTTCTCTATTTGATGTGGAAATATTCTGGATGTCTCTAGGTAACCCCACTCAAGTCTTCCTAGGAATGATGAGAAGATAAATGTTAGTTTTACAGATGTTACTTTCCTGTCTGACCTTTCACTTCAGGAGCTGTCTGCAGCTTGCAGATAGATGAAAGAACTGCTTTCTCCAGGGAAATGCCATTCCACACAAGATGAAGGAAATCACTTAGGGGATGTGATTTCCAACCCAGGCTGTGTTAGGGGAACCAGCTTCTGACAGAGTTTCAGATTTGCTGTCATTATTGTCTATAGCTAGGATATGAGAGCAAAGGGAGTGGAGGAATCCTTCCTGTCCAAGTCACTATCACCACTACTAAAATATGGTATTGCTGATCCAAGCTGTAGAGGAGGAGGAAAGATTATTTTGATTACTTCAGTTTCAACTACTAGCTGCTTTCGGGGATGAAAGTTGACCATTTGTTGTGGTTTAACACAGCTGGCAACTAAGCACCACATAGCCACTTGCTTCGATAGTCATTTGAAATGAGAAGAGTAAGCGTGCATATATAGAGAAGGGAGATGGGCAAGTTAGCAAAGCAAAGCAGCAGCTAAATGCAGTAATCTAGAGTGGGGCATGACCAGACCCCAGTTATGTCTGCATTTTGCCCAGGACCTTGGGAGCTGCAGGACAAATCAGAGCTACTGACAGGTTTCTCTGACTTGTGCTATGGGGCATCCATATGTGTTTCAGGACTACAGAACAGATGGCAATACTGAATGCTTCCAAGTTATAACCAGAATCTAGTTTGGACATGTTATTTTATATTACCTTCTGCCATATTTTTGACTGCTTTTGCCACAGAAAAAAAGCTCTGAAAACAGTGTTTGCCTACTTAAATGAGGGAAGGAACTGGTATTCCCTTACATTTTTTAATTTCTGAAGGTCTTGAAGGAGCAATGAGGATGGACAGCATACAGCTGAAGCTTAAAGAACAGACTTTCAGCAGCTAAAGCTTTGTTTCTTGCAAAACTATAGTTGGTGTGGTTAATGGATAAGTGCAGTAGCTTTCCGTATATACTAGCAATAACCAGGAGAAAAGCATCTCTGCTTTGAATAAGAGCATGAAATTTTATTTTTATATAATCTATTCTAAAGAAATAGATTATAATATCTTAATTTAGATCTCTTCACAAAAGCAGCATCTTCCCATTTTGATCACAAAGTAAACAAAAAAGCATATAAAGAACTCAGGCTGTCTGAGTGCATGAAAGAAAGAGAGAATCTGCATGAAATCATCATCTCTTGTGATTAATAATGACAGATGAACCTGACCTTGAAGGGTCATGGAGTCTCCTCCCCCTCTGGAGGCATTCAAAACCCACCTGGATGCATTCCTGTGCAACCTGCTCTAGGTGGCCCTGCCTTGGCAGGAGGCTGGACTGAATGGTCTCCAGAGGTCCCTTCAACCCTAATGATTCTGCGATTCTATGAATGTTTCCAGAGATGGGGCATCTATCATCTCTCTGGGCAATCTCATCCAGGATTTCACCACCCTTATTGTAAAAGAAAATTCTTTGTCTAGTCTGAATCTACCCTCTTTTAGTTTAAACCCATTACCCCCTATCTTTTTTCTTAACTTTATCTTTAAATTAGTTGCCGATGTGTTGTTACAATAGGCTATTTTGACACCACATGCCTGCTGTGACTGCACTGGAAGCTCCCCCAAGCTACAGAGCGTAGGAAGGTCTGACTGAAGCTCAAAATGGAAGAGGAAAAACACCTCTGATTAAAAAATGGAGCACGTTTCGCTGCTGTTGTGTGCCTTTCTGCTACTGTTATTGCCTGAAGCTCTTATTTGTTACTGCATCTGTGGGCAGGAGAAATCAGAGAAATGTAAAATCCCATATTCTATGCAAATGCTGATCTAATTAGAAGTCAAGAATACATGCTGAGTGTGCATGCTCTGGGGTACTTACCCCCCACACATACACACATATCTCATTTGAACCGTCTAACTGTGTAACATGCATAGTGCTTATCTTTCATTCATCAGTCAAGCAGAAAGAAGCCTGAAACCCAGTGGAAAAAAAATCCCTGATTGTTTCTATCACAGAACAGCTGCAAGTGGGAGAATCAGCAAGTTAGGTCTCATGTGGTATTTCATGGCACCGGTACTGAGAAAACAGCTTTAAAGTCAATTCTATTAGCAACTGGCATAGAAAAAATGCTGATGTTTATTGTTCTGAATTGTACTTCAAGCACAGGTTATATCTTACAGACAGTGTCAGAAATTCTTCAGTTTCTAGGGATCTCTTTCTACCTACTTCTTGAAGCCCATTTCAAGTTCCCACTAACTGCAAGTCATAATTTAAATAGAATGAAAATATTCTGCCTGAAAACTCAAAGCATCAGTGTGCTGTCAGTTGTTTCAGTTCACAGCGCTTAATGGAGAACTCTGAAAAGTTTCTGAAGAAAGCGGGAATTCAGCTCCTATCTGAATTCCAGGGCTCTAAGGGAGCTAAGATGCATTTGAAAATCCAGGGCAGTACACATTCTTCTCTCCATACAGAAGTCTTGAGCAGTGGCAGTCACTGGGATCACTCAAAGCAGCACCTGAGCCATGAGCACTCTGATAGTGTCTGTTGAAGATACACAAGTAAACAGTTACCATGGCCTAAAATACTAAAGCTGGTAGCAAAACCTGTTAATATCAAACTAAAACTTGGGCTGGTTTCTTCTAAGACTTATACTGGTCCTTCAGAGAATGCCTGTGGGTTTCAGTTTATTAATTTTCTGTTGGAGTTATTGCACCCGCAGCAAGAGTTGTACTTAGGAGCAACTGGTTGACCTGAGTCTGTGCCCAGAAGCAGACCTGCTCTATCACCTTGAGACCCACTTCCCGCCAAACCCTTGTCCCCGCTGTGCTCCCTGCAGCAATGGGACCTCTGAGACACTGAACCCACCACACGTGTTTGAGCTAGTCCCAGAAGGGGAGAGCTCAATTATTAACCCAAAGCTTAAGTCTTTGAATAGAGCCATTCATCGGCTGGGAAAATCAGCTGACTCCATCCTCAGGCTGGTAAAGAGCACTGAAATTGTTTCAGAGGACAACTTGCAGAAAAAGATTCTTGAACACAAAAATCTGGATGCCTGCAATGAGGCAGTGTTCAACTCCTCTGTGCATTTTGCCCTCTGCATCCATACTGGAGCCTGTGCTGGGTAAGTTGGATTTTGGGGCTGGTTTTTGTAGATTTTTGTTATGGCTGTAAGGAACAACCTCAGAGGGTTGTTGTAACATCCGCAGCACTGATTAAACAGTGTTGTAATCTGTCATGATTTTCAATAGCTGTAATGCCAAGAATAACAGAAAACATAGTGAACTCCTATCCTAAGGATTCTTGGACATGCTTTAAATTCTGATCAGCAGGCTGACTGTGATATTTTAGGCGCTTGAACTGCTTGCCCAATAACACACAACCCACTTAAAGAAGCCAATATTAACATCATCACTTCAGTATCCTATTGATACATAAAATACTTGGCAGTGTGGTGTGTGATAAACAAAACTGTCCCCATTTTTAATTTTGTTACATCGATATTTAATGGACATTATTTTGGACATATTAATGTAAGTGCAAATTCTTGAAATAGTGACCAATGAGTTCTGAAAAAATGGAGTATGAGAACTTGAAAATGAGACCACATGATACAACTATAAGCTAAAAGCAAACCAAAAAGTGAGAAAATACCCACTGCTCCCTAGATTTGATTTAAGTCTTCCAATGTTAATGAGGTAACAGGTAATTCCAATGTTGAGGACTTTCGAAATCTGCTAATAAGAGAGAATAGATTTGAATTTACTATAAACAATTCTATTTTGTTATTCAATGTCCCAGGGAATGTAATTGAAAGGATGAAAATAACACCATAAAATGTGCTCCATCTTTAGGATTCTTAAGGAAAACATTTTTCTGCTTACTATAAATTATGTGGGAAGTAAAGGATGAGTCAATTAACGTTCTAATACCTGGTGAGGCCTACCCTCCAATAAGAATGCTGGTCTATGAAAGTGTACATTCTTATACCTACGTACAGGCTGCACAAATAGTTGCATTTTAAAGTATTGTAATAGTACCCAGTGATCTGAGGGTTATGTACTCTGCACCTATTCCAGATTATCTGAGGGAAAAATAATGAAAATATAAAATGTCTCAGATTGAAGAGTTCATATATTCCCTTTTTGCATCTTTTTGCCCAGTTACACATGAATCCTTTGCATGTTACCTGTAGCAAGAGTCATATAAAACATGATTTTTTTATTAAATATTGGATGTTTTCATTTTCTTCCTGATCATCATGGGTTGAAATTTTTCTGCTCTTGACAAACCTTTGCTTGTCAAGTAACTTCTTATTTCACTACTTGCTACTTTTTTCACAGAAGTCACTGATGCTGTTTTAAGCCTGGATTATTTTAATGTTCACCTGACCTCTCACAGGATTACTCAGTGCTGAAATCAAAGCATGTTCTTACTGAAATTGGGGTCTCCCGTGTCTCAGTCTGGAGCATAATGGCTCTCTTACCTTGAGATGCTGTTACAGGCAGCCAGGATGCATCTTGCACCTGAACATCTTCAGCTCAGATCATGGCTTTTGGGCACTATGCAAATCTTTACCACTCCTAGGTAGTGACAAAGCACTCCAGGGTGAAACCTCCCTGGGAGCAAGGCATTTCTGTCTGAAACCACTGCTTCTTTAAAGGTTGTTTTGAGAAGCACATATTTTTAGTTGTATCACTTGTCAGTTGATTCATAACAGCAAGGCTGTGTTTGTCATAGCTTTGTTTGCTCTTGCTACAGTGTTGAGTATGTCCAGGTGCTGGCTTTAATGAAGTACTTACGTTTCCATTATGCCTGGAATAATGTCAATATTAAAGAATTAGATTAAATGAATGAGAAAGCTGAGATGAAGACAGTGGTTTTGATTACCTCAGGTAATTGATTTTCTTTGTATGATGCTGTCAGTGCCTGAAAGGCCAGGTGGATTAAGTGATTCTGTTAAGAACAGGCAGGCTTGTGCTAGTCTTGCATCATATACAATTTTAATTTTCCAGTTTATCAGTAAGACAGTGGAAATGTATAAGCTTATGGCTGGGATGTCTCCTCCTGTTTTGAAAGACTTAGTTTGATAGGGGTTTGGGGTTTTGGTTTGGTTTTGTTGGGGTTTTGTTGTTGGGTTTTTTTTTAATGCTCACTTTTCATCATGCACATGTTCAGCTATCAGTAACAAAAAGCCTCCAAGCGTGATACTGAGAATCAAGCACTAGTGTCACAGTCCCCATTACCACAGAGAGCTATACAGATAGTAACGATATGCATTATCAGTTCTCTAGCCTGTCTATAACATGGCGTAAGATAACTGCACTGGAGTGTAGTTAGCAAGAATTGTAAGTAAGACCAGGAAAAGCTATGGAGGACCAGGCTCACCCTGACCATCCAACCAGACAAATTTTGTGTTGCAGTTGTGTACTCCTAAAGATAAAGCCGAACTGCTGGGAGAAGGGTGACATGTCTTCCCCAAAGAGAAGCTGGAGTGGTTACTTCACCTTTTCTATGCTTCTTCATGAAAGCAGTGGTTGTTATAAAAGTGCCACTTTGTCCTAAGTTTACCTGAAGATGCCACCAATGTCCATGAATGTAATGATCATCTTTTCATCATCAGCTCTGCATGAGATATAGTAAAACCAGTGAGAATTAATATACTGAAATATTGCCATATCTGCTGTGTAATTTGAGCGAGACTAAAAAACTTGACGACATAACACTGAAACACTACTTTGACAGCAAAGTGGTTTTCCAGCACAAATGGGATTGCACTGCGCTGTGAACCTGTACGGCATGACTTCATGTACTTACAGCTTGGTTTCTTCTGCTATACTCTATACCATATATTGCATAATATTAGAGAGCCAAAGCTTAGGGGGGCCTTGTCAAGCAAAACAAACTACTTTGCTTGTAAAAGGAAATTACTTACTTGATGCTTCCTTTATTTTCAGCGCTGCGTTTTACACAAAAGAGTTCCTACTACTAATGTACTCTTTTTAAAGCACACTGTGGAAAGTAGTAAGACAAATTTTGTTTCTATAGCTGGCTGTGCACTACCCCAGAATCTAACTCCTACTTGTATTAAATGTAGACTTCAATGTGCTATTTATTAAGGCTTAGTAGTTACTTATAAACATGAAAAGGATTTGCCAGCATTTCTTTCAAAAGTTAGTTAGTAACATGGAGAAAGTATTTCTAACAGGCACTTGTCAGGCTTTCACTTACTGTAAAATTATGCAAGGAGAATAACAGTAAGGCATAATATCATCTTAAATGTCACTTGGATTATGATCTTTCAAATTTATCAAATTAAAATGTGTTGTTCACTTGTCTGCCTTATGAATACACTATGTACAAAACCCCTTTATGTAGAAATATGAACCTATAAGGAGTATTTAGACAACTAGGTGGTGAAGTTAAGCTTTCTACAAGCTCATTAGTATGTGATCACAACATTATTTTTTGATTGGGACTAACTCTTTGTAGAGCAAAAATTCCAGGGGGGGGGAAAGAAATTCTTATTTTGAGTCGCTATGCACTATGTGGTCTTTTCTATGTTCCCTTTGTGGGTGGGGGGGGGAAATTGAAAGTGTCTGGGTAAAGGTGGTGATGGGCATTTTTCACCAGCTGCCTCGGTAGTCCTTCGGAAGATGCAAGCAATCCAATTGGTATGAAAGAGCTGCTATAGTTTGCTACTGCAAACTGTAAGCTTGGTGATGTAGTCCAAGCAGAGTTAGAGGAATACAATGGTGCAAAAATCTCACAAGTCCTGTTTTCATAATACAAAACATTGTAAGGCTTTTCATTTTTACCAGTGGTGCATATTTAAATCCCTGCACTCCCCAGGAGGTATTTAGATAGCTTCAGATCCTTGTAAAGAAATGGGTATCCTGATCTTCTGTCCTTCCTCAGACTGATTCATTTCTGTAGCTGTTGGAGGTCATGCGCCTCAATGCCTGTGACTTTGAAGTTGCAGATTACAGTTGGCAAGAGAATGGAATAATTACAGAATAGTGGACTAGGTTTTCAGCCCTAAGCCTAAATATTAACCTTCTAAAAACTTAATAAGAGGCTGATAGATTACTATCATAGCTTAACATATATGAACTCTGGGTCATGAATGAGGATTTCCTCATGTTCCTATTTAAGTGATGTGTAAAACTTTAATCTGTATAACAACAGACCTTATTTATGCAGGAAACCTGTTATTTATGTTATTCTGTGAGGTAAAGAGTTTTAAATTGCAGAAAGACCGCACGAGAAGTCTGCAGTTATGCTCAAACCATTTTTCATTTTCCTCAGGAGTGCATGGGGAGTTGCTTTAATTCAAAAGATGTAATATCTGTCTGATCTATTAAACTGGAAGAAAAAATAATTTCAAGAACAGAAAATGCCAAAGGCAGTTGAAGAGGTTATAGATACACATGACATACAAAAATCTTCCAGTGAAAGTTAATGCAAATCAACATCTACAGTGGTCTTAAATGCCACATTGATTCAAAATCACACAGTAATTTGGTGAAACGGAAATGAATTGTCATCGCTATCTCTTTAATGAAATCTGCGAAGAATTCAGTTCAAGCCTGCTAAATGAACAGTCCTTGGGCTGCAAAGTGCTGAGGCTCAGAGCCTCAAAATAACACTTTTCCATAAAGTTTGTGTGCTTTTAGTGTATTCCAAATACTTTTTTAGCTTGGATTTTATTTTGGCTTTTGTTCTGCTTCTATGCTGCTTGCTTCTTCTCTCCTGTTCTTTAAGTGTATTATACTGAAGGCTTGGAATTTATATCAGAAATCATTCTTTAATACTTAAGTTATGTAATTATTACCAATCTCCTGGTCCAATTTACATCACTCTGTGATCGGGCAGAGTAATAAAGTTGTATACAGCCAATCTCAAACTCTAATTCCCAGGCTGTAGGAATACTATGGTCCTGTATTGAAGGGGGAGCATGGAAAACTGACATAGTTGGGCAAAATATTCAACCCTTGGGTCTGGGCTGACAGTAAGCAGCTGGAAAATTGGAATTTTCTGTAATATTTAACTTATGGGGAGCAAGATTATGAAAAAACAGTTCCTGTATTTGACCCATGGCTGCAATCTCTGGTGTCTGAAAAGGTGTCTGCGCTGCTGCTTTTACCTGTGACTTGAGGCACTGCCAACTCTCCCCTGGAGTCTGATTAGAAAAATTCAGACTGCAAGAAGGAAAAGAGGATTTGCGCTTGAAATAAGTGAAAGCTATCACTTAATATTTCTGAAATTGCAGGTTTTGTACGTCTTTACAGATGTTGGCACATACTTAAGTGAATGAGAAACCACAGATGATTCAAAGATGAATACTTTAATTATAACGTGCTCTGCTGATTTGATTCAAGAGTTATCTTAAAAGGAAGATTATATGTAGTATTTAAAACACACAGGGTAATGACTTCTAAAGTGTACATTGTCAGCAAAACGTGGTGCAATATTTTGATATCAAATACATACTATGGAATATTGGTATGTATGTGTTTCCGTATATTTATACAATGGAGGAAGAACAAACAGGTAGTTCTGGCTCACCATTAATCACTTTGTATCTATGAAAAAGCCCTAACAAAGCTGTTTGTTAGTAATTAAGACAGACTACTTATCACTGTTCATCAGTTCATCAGTACCTACTGTAGTCCCATATTCAAGAGGAGCCTGAGCACAGAAAAGCAAACTTTACTGGTGCAGGTGCTTCATCTTTTTATTTCCTCAAAGTGCAATGCTGCTTATGGTAGTGACACACACAGTGGATGGGAGATGGGTTTATTACTCACTGAAAGCGAATTCAAGACCATGTGATTCTCTTCCTTTCGAAAGGAGGGAAATGTTTGTATTAATGCTGATATGCTGTTCCTGCTGAGGGTGGCAGTGTGGTACCATCCTCAAACCCAGGGAAATCCTCTTCTGCTTCAGCAGCCTGTTTGATTTTTGCAGGACAAACATGCATTCGTCCTGCACACTACTAGCCTAGGACGTGGGCTAACACCGACTACAGACCACTATCACAAGGCTTGATTCAGGTGAGGTACATACAGCAGTGTTTGTAAATGACAATTTAAAGTTGTTAATGAGAGAGATTGGCCAAGGCAAGTTGTGTGTGGATTATCATTACCGAGGTTGGTAATTCCAAACCCAAGTAATGATCAATTGTTTTAGCATTTAGGAAAAATGGCTTTCCTGTGCAGCTGGTGACTATAATGGGCTTGCTGACTTGGTAGCCATGAAAAGTGTGAGGTCAGTGTGCTGGCACACATAACCAGCTCATGTAATGAATATGAACTTACATAAAACACTGCCACACCTCTATTTAAAATGGTTGATATACCTGCAGGAGCAGGACAGATGATGAGCTACTGACAAAATCTTGTTTAATAACTATGGACTGATGTTGAAAATATGTGGAGTAATGTAAAATTTGAATATTGTCTACAGTATTGACTGCTGATCAGTTCAGTTCATAGCCAGTTATTACAGGTGCAATGGCTTACTTCAGTCAGGAGCTTTATTTAACTTTATTTCCTTGTAGCTGTGTTTACATATCCCTTATCTAACCAGCTCCCTGTTTTATGTGAATAATTCTGCTTTTCTGAATGTTGATGGGTGTTCAGGTAGTTCAGAGTGGGATTTCTGTCTTTGTAAACGTTATAGGAAACTCTTACTAAGTTGTGCAATACAAATGGTTATCATGTTAAAGTCTTAACTTGAAAAAATTGAAATCAGCCTTTCTGCCTGGATTAATGAAAACACATGCTATATAAGCAAAGTGTTGTAAGTGTCAATGCTGTTTATGCTGAGCAAGTTTAAGCATTGGGATTATTAATATACCACATGAATTTAGAAGACTAAACATCTGAAAGCCTTTCTGTCATGGTACTGATCATATTGTGCCCAGCATCACCATACTGGGAGAGCTCTCTACTGGAGGTTGGAGGGTTCCTAGCACATCAGGGACAGGGCTATAAAATTAATTGCTAGAGCAAATGTTTAGATAAAATCTCACATTTAAACTAATATATTGGTGGAACAATTAAATTGTTAAGCCAAAAAAATATGGCTGAAAAAATACTCATTTTTAACTGACATGCCCAATGTCACCATGGCACATTCAATCACTGCCTCAGTATCGATAGTCTTATGTGAACATTTCTGGAGATTCTTCCTGTAAGTGAGCTATGTTATTGTGTTCAATCTGCAATAATCACACTCTAGTCTCTAGAATGAAAAAAAAAGCTGTGAACACTTACATTCCTGTTTCTGCAGTGTGCTGTAAAGGCACATGATTCATTTTCACTGCTTTTTTCATGGAGAATTAGTATTTTGGCATAGTGGACATCAATTAAGTTTTAAATATGAGCTAAGCAGATCTTGCCACACACTAAGCAGTAAGTTAGCATTCAACTACCAACATGTATTTTTAAAACCTCAAAATATGAGTTTCACTCTTACTTAGAAATGCTTAATTTGGTAAAGTTTCTGCTACCCACCTCTCTGAGCTTTAAGTCAGCCCAGATATTTAAGCTTGAAACTGCTTCCTGACGTAAGCATCTGCAACAGCTTATTTTTGTTTAGCATCATCTCCTTAAAGAAAATAAGATCATATTTGCAATAAAATTCTTTAATTGTTTCTAATTTGCTTGCATCTGCAGCTGTATTTTCTTTACTTTCCATTTGCTGGGGGAACCAACTACCACTTGGTTTCCTTTCAACTCAGTGGAACTATACGCTTAAATAATAATTATATTTTTATGTGATACTATAAATAAGTAATTACCAGTTTGTGACGTAAATGCAATTAGCCTTTTAGGAGCTATCAAATGCAGCTCTAAAATGTGATGATAATAGTGGGAAATTCTATTGCAAATAAAAAGATTTTTCATGGTGAAGCAAACACCATGTTATCCATGTAGGTTGTGTTCCATGTGTAAGTTGGAGAAGCTCAAGGAAGTTTGCATTTTCATTTCCTTTCATTAAACTGCTTAAATTCCACATTGGGAAAACGCCAAGCCCAATAGCACCCCTCTAGTTGACCAGTTTTAAACTGCATCAACTTTAAACATAAAATTTCATTGCAGGTTATTGGAGTGAACTAGACTGAACCAGGAGCAGACCCAGAGTGTTTCCATAACTTCCACAGGGCCAGATTTAACTCGGAAGAAGCCCCTTAAGCGGCAAGAATGTTGTTCCATCCCCAGTGCTGCTGTGCTGGTGCTGACTGTGGTGATCAGCATGAAAGAAACTTGCTGCTTTTCCAGGGGGCTAAGAGCAGGACCACATCAGATAGTGTTTACACGTCAAAACATGTAGAGAATATTTGTATGGGTCAGTTCCTTTGGAGGCAGTCAATGGCACAAACTAAACCAGACAAAATGTCTGGATAGATCTCTCCCATGTTTCTGATCATTTGCATTGCTCACTTGGGCAGCCCTGGGCAGCCTGCAGGGCAGCCCTCAGCCCAGGAGGGTTTTGGAACTTGGAGCTGCATAAGGACACAGATAAAACTACTCCTGGGGTGCTTTATGCTGTGTGAAGTTTAGGACTAGACTCACACTGCAGTAAAACAGTGAACTGCAATTGTTTGTTAGCCATGGATGGTATGGATGCCCAAAGATGACGTCTGGCTAGAGTCATCTGTTAGTGAGAGATACAGTGCTTGCGCTGGATGAGCAGTACAACACTTGTATGCCTTCACCAGTATAGTGCATACAGGTATACTCATAGATGTGCTTGCAGCTCTTTAGTGCAGATACATGCACAGCCTTGGGCAAGTACATGCCTCTGAGTTTCCCTGAGAAGTGATTTAATTTTTGAAGGGACATGTGTTTCTTTTCAAGAAATGACAAAATTGCCATCCTGACAAAAACAAAGAATATTTTAGTGATGGCGAGGCTTTAAGCAGCTGTGAAAACTAATGGAGGAAGAGGGAATCCTGGAAAACACTGTGCTTTGGAGATGCCTTCTCACATACCATCCCGCCTCCGCAGTCTATAAAAGACCATAGGCCTGATAAAGGCCTGCGGTCATGCCACAAGAAATCACAATATTCCACTGCACCATCTCAGCAATGCTTTTTGTTATCTTCTATCTTTTCTATAGAAGAAATAAGAAAGGCCTATGGACACCCTGAATTATAAGACTAAAGGAACAGGCCATCAAAGAACCGCTTAATCCTGTGGGGTTCGGTGGGTTTTTTTTTTCTTTTCTTAGGAAACAAACATTACAGAAGAAATTATTTGTACTTTTTGCTTACATAAACTATCTCTTCGTGAATCTCACAGCTTTTAAATGTTCATTTTGACAGCAGTTTGGGTTCAGCTGCTTAGTCCCCAGCGGCTGTGCAGCAGCACAGCTAATGCAGTGTGTCTGACACAGTGGCACTCAAGGAGGTGGCTTGGCTGCCATTTGTTTCAAGTTTCCAACTCCAGCCTGAATGACCAGTATTATCTTATTCTTGTGCTGGATTTTGGACGAAGTCCTGAATTGCTCTGGAGCTTGGATTTTTTGAATGGTGGTTGAGGAAGCAAGACTCTGTAAGAAGTGCCTGAGGATTGGCATTTGGCTGGTCAGCATTAGGATTTTATGTTGCAGGATTTCTTTAGCTGCTTGTCTTATCCTTGCTTTTTAATGTTTATAGTTGTGTTAACAGTTCCTCAGAGGGTAAGGTAGGTTTAGAGGTTTCATTATTAAAAGGATAATTGAGGGAGGGACTCAAGTGAGATGATTTATTCAACGGTTGCTTGGCTGATGGATTCACAAGAATGCTAACAGTACAGAAGACGGCCTCGAAAGGGGTACTAAGATGGAAGCAAGAAGGTAAAAAAGGGACAGTAAGCAGAACTGGGTGAGTCTGGAGAGGTGATATTCATTGCTGGTGAGGAGACGACCCGTTCTTCCCTCCTATAAATTAGTGGTGGGTTCAGTTGTCTTTATTAAATCAAACTTGAGTGATGGATCATAGATATGCAACTTCCACTAGAAAGAGGTGATGAAAATCACCTTGAAAGAATTTCAGTAGAATTCTCATTTACTGAGAGACTCCTACAGTTGTAAGTTACAATAAATAATTTTAATATAACTACTGCATTCCTGCAGTTTGCCTTTCCTGTGCCCCAGAGAGTCAGCTGGAAATATGGTCAATCTAAAGAACTTTTGGATTCACACTTTGGGGTGAAGGATGTGGGGGGAGAATGGGGGAGAAATATCAACAGCTGCAGTTGTCTCATTCAAATGAAGAATTCATTACTAGTGAGGATATGAACAATATTCTGTAGTTTAAATGAGTGCAGTTACTAGAACACTAGCAAATACTCTAAAATCTAAAGACAGTAAATGCTATCTTTCCACAGGTGACCAATGAAATAACTTTATCAAAGTAGCTTCTAAATTATTTTAATTGTAAATCTTGCTATGTAAGAAACGCAGGCAAACAACACTTCATAAATTACTGCATTATGCAGTAGATCTTCACCTTGTCATAGCTGTCCATTGCTGCTATCATTACTGTTTCAAATTAAATAGGTGCAAAATATTTTGGTCTCAGTTATTGGCAGTCATTTAAAGCTGCAATGATAGACAACTACAGAAGTTATACAAAACTGATATGCTCTAAATGCTGTCATATTTAACTTAGTTTTGTTGACTATGTCTGGAAACAATTTAAAGCAAAGCTGGTTTTCGAAAGTGAAACAAGTCCTCGTGCTTTTAACATAGTTTAGCAGCATTTCATTCAGAATTTCTAAGGTGTAAAAGCACACAGACTGCAATAAATGGGAGATGCCCTAAATCCTCTCCAGAGAAAATAAATAGATTAATAACTTGGAGGAAAAAAGCCTAATGTAAAAATATGAAAAGAGAAAATTCCTGTAAGAGAAGAGGACTACTGGGAAGTGAGAGAAGTGAGTCGCTAGAAGGGAAAGAGCAACCAATAGATGGGGGAAGGGAGCAAAGGAAAGTAGAACATTGAAAAAATGGAAAAAAATAATGCCGAGGCAGGAGCTGAAGGATGGCAATAGGAACTATGTAAGAAAAGACTAACAGCTTGAGGTTGGCAGTGTTTGTACATGCTAATGTGCAAACACAAACTGCTGTCAGTTATTCCAGGAGCTTGGTAAGTTAAAGTGAGAGGTTGCTCTGGGAAAATGCATTTTTCTATTTCATACTGCTAGGCAGGCCTGTGTCACAGCGGTAGGTAATGCTTTTCCTTGAATTCCAGACTGTTCTTTGATAGAGAGTATAAGAATAATAATAACAAAGAAAAGCACTCGGAGCAAGAGCAGCAGAATAGACTGGGGCTAGTCTGCCAGTACTCAGAGGAAAAAACATTTTTCCCTGCCACAAAGAACCCTATTGTTCCTACGTTAAGTATTTTTATTTTGCCTGCATTTAAACCAAGCTGTCTTAAAGTCTGTTTTCTTACCACGGTGAAGCATGTGCCAGTAACTGTGGCCATCTACAGCGGCACCGCTCCAGGGAGGAGCTGACCTCTGCATTTTCCAGGGCTGCTCAGTATTTCTCAGCCTGCTTACACTGATTTTCTTGGTGGAGGAGAATGCCACCTGCACTTTATGCTTAGGCAATCTCGCCACCCATTCAGCATGTAAAAGTTGTTGTTACACAAGGGAAACAAGACCATGAGGAGCCTGAGCATTTGGGGAGATGTTAGCTATTAATGACTAATATCCACATATGTTGTTCTGGTAAATCTTATGAATGAACTTCAATGTATACATTTTCATATAGGCTTTGTCACCAAGTGTTGACACTCAAAATTTCATTTCTCTGGGGTGTAGAAAACTTTCATGTGCATGGGTTTCTTTTCATAGCTATGAATTAGGCAAGCACCAGTGTGCAGTATGTTTCCCTGGTAGAGCGTCAAGTCAGGGAGATTCTCTCTACCAATATTAGATGATTTTCTCCTTTATTTAGCAGAAACGAAGCTGCTATTAATACAAGCAAGCTGTTATTAACAGATAAGTACTCACACAGTAATTTCAATTATTTCCTCCTACAGTCACACATACATACACGCATGCTTGAACTTGCTGAACAGTGAGGAGATGGAGAGGGCTGGTATGTTACTGTGTTTGCTCCAGCAGATCAGTTTGGCATATTCATACGGGAAGAAACCAAGAGAGAAGCACGGGGACTGTCACTACACAAAGATGATTTAGCAGAACCAAATAATGTGGATTTTTGATGCCATAACACTCTTGCTGAGACTACTTCTGCCTGTGACTACAGCCTTGAGGACTTGAGGAGCATACCAACAAACACAAAACTGCAGACATCAGTTCAGGCTGTCCCTTGGAACTTCTGCTCTCAATATTACAAATCTCATTTAAAGCAGTGGATGGCTGTCTTGAAAGCAAGTGGAAAACTCCATTTTTGTTGAGTCAAGCTCTGTTTGTAAAGATGGTATACTTAAAGTTCCTGGGCATCTTTGCATGTCTGTATAATTTCTTTGGCCATATGGAGTGTAAATCTGAAGAAGAATAAAAAAATTGAGTAATATATTTTTACAGTGCTGCAGTATAGTCCTATATGACCAAAGTTAACTTTTGTCCTGTTAAATCTCAATTTATCATGCAACACATTGGTAACCAAGAAAAAAAAATATACATATATTCGTCCTATGGAGGGTGAAACATCTGAAATCTTCGAAGTGTACTAACCTGGTATATTTTTACACTGTGTGGTATTGTTGCTTGGAGAAGTTCCTCAATGCTAAAATTAATCATTTCTACTGTTTTCTATCTCCAAGGTTACTAAATCTTTTTAACCTAAGCATAATTAAGATTATACCTACAGGATATATTTTTAGCCCGTTAGATTTTATGTGTTGTAATGTTGTTCCAGTAGACAGAGCTGAGTTCAGAGGAATTCTGCTCCATGGGAGATTGAATAGTAAAAGTGAAACCAGTAACTTCTATAGGCAGTTGTTCTCTTTTGCAGTTTTTAGTGCTGATACAAAAATTTGACCCACAGGTCTTTAAAGACTAGCTATCAGTTTAGAGAAAGAAGCTCCATGCCCATCTTCAAGAAATTTCAAATCTGACTTAAGAAGTTTGAAATCTGACATTTTTGAATGGGTTTGAAACTAGCATTATTCATTGAATTAACTTTTTACTCTACTGCTGCTGCAGAATGAAAGACCCACAGGAAATATCACCAGCAGGATCTCAATGGGTGGCTAATTCCATGGTGAGCCTGCTTGAGAAAGGGTAGCACCATGCAAGTAATAGGGTATTGTCTGCAAATGAAAACTGATTTCAGAGCCTGGCAATTTGTAACTAAGCTAGTTAAGTTACTTAATTTGTGAGGAAAAAACCCCATGTGCCACAAAGTGAGTTGCATAAGAGCTTTAGGAATGTGATAGTTTCAGTGGAAAAAAAATGCTTGTGCAGGAATTCCTTAAGACAATAGTGAAGCATATTCATCTTGTTCTTCATTAATCTTTTCAGTTGGGAATATTTTTTTCAGACCTAAATCTTTTCTGCATTCACAGAATTACACCCCCTTTGTAATTTCCTTTTGCCAAAGGATGCTTGGGGGAAATACTGAAATAACTATTTCAATAGCGAATATATATATATAATAATAATAGTGATAAATGCCATAGAATCATAGAATCATAGAATAGTTAGGGTTGGAAAGGACCTTAAGATCATCTAGTTCCAATCTCCCTGCCATGGGCAGGGACACCTCACACTAAACCATGTCACCCAAGGCTCTGTCCAACCCAGCCTTGAACACCAGCAGCAATGGAGCATTCACAACTTCCCTGGGCAACCCATTCCAGTGTCTCACCACTCTTACAGTAAAGAACTTCCTCCTTATATCCAATCTAAACTTCCCCTGTTTAAGTTTGAACCCATTACCCCTTGTCCTATCACTACAGTCCCTAATGAGAAGTCCCACCCCAGCATTCTTATAGGCCCCCTTCAGATACTGGAAGGCTGCTATAGGGTCTCCAAAATACCAAAATAACTATTGTAGAAAACATTTATTAATCAGATAATTGATTTAATAAAATTTACTTTATTGGTGCTCTCAGACAGGTTAAAGATTTCAAGAGTTAATGATTTAATGACAGATACAGAGATACTTAATTTCAGGAAAAATACCTTCAATCTGGAAAGGCTTGGCCATCTGATGATGCCAAGAGGTGCAGAAAGGCTATTTCTAGAACCAAGACTGTTGGATAAGAATGTACTTACGCATTTAAGTAGGTGAAGATACTGTTGAGATTGTATGGGGGAAAACACTGGCAGAACAAATAACATTTTAAACTGGCCAAGTTGGAGATGTATTCATGGAAAAAGTGGATGAAGGATGCTTCCTGCATGCGAATGATCAAAGCATACATTTTGGTATATAGAACAGCTCAAGGAGAAAAAGGTAAATGTGCTTTGAAATTACCTAGGTGTATTCAGCAAGGAAGCAGGTCTGTATATATAACACAGTGATCAAGCTAATTACTTGTAGTTGGTAGTGGAAAAATGGAAGTCCACTGAAAGAAGTGGAAGAACTAGAAAGCCATTTATATTGTGTAGGCAATATATGTGAATCTATGGGCCCCAAACTGATTGTCCTTTGCTAACATATGCACAAATTCTATCTTTTGTAAATGTGTCTCTCAACTTAGAATTGAATTTTAAGCTTTGACATGGCTGGAAATGATCAAAACTTTGGGATTTTGTGTTTTTCAAAAATTTGTAAATCAATGCAAATACCAAAAAATGAAAATTTGTTTGCTTTAAATATATCGCCACTTTTTTCAGCTAATTCAAAGAGAATTGAAATGAGGTGAAGGAAACCTTATATAAAGCAAACATACTGGAACCTGTGGAAGTAATATGTCAATCACCAGTAAACTAAAATATACTATTTTCTAGAATTCCAGACTTCTCTGAAATCTTCTTTTCTTGCCATCTCTGTCAGTCTATTGAAGTGCAAAATTAAAAAAGAATGAAACCTCACAGACACTAAATAAAGATGACCACACTGAAATGTTTATATCTAAAGTCATGTAAGGCATACATAAATTCACATGGAGAAAAATCTCAGTGAGAATTTGAAAGCAAGTGTGAAAATATCCGAGAACTCGCATCTCTATAGATAGTTCCCCATAGTGCTCATGGACATGCATAAACTCAATGCAGGCATGTACTGAAATGAGGTGGGTTGTGAACAGGGCAGCAGGTTTTTTCAGTTGCAGAGATTTAATGGATTCCCTTTTGATAAGAGATGGTAAATAAGCAAACAATGGTGCTTAATTATTTCCCAAAGCAATGTTTACTTTTGTGGCTCTGTTAGAAGGGAGAACATTTTATGCTTCTAGAATATAGTGAAGCAGGTGGGCTGAATTATCATGGGTATATTTATAGCATATGGTTAACAAACATATGCATATTAGATGTTTGGGATTTTTAAGATCTCTGCCTTTTTACCACTGTCTTCAGATAGTCCCTCTGGATGGACGCAGTCAACTTCTCTTCTGCTGTTGACTGAGTGACACCTGATGGACAATGTTTCTATCTGGTTTTCCCCTGTGGACACTCATTAAAGAACAAATCTCTTAACAGAGGGTGAGTGGGTAGTCAGGCTGAATTCAGACATTTAAAAAAGTATTTCTTTTAAAGTTATTCCATTTAATTTTACATAGTTTTTTTTCCCCATATTCTGTCTACTTTTATCTTTTTGAAGAAATATTAAAATTGTGTGACTTAATCTGTTCTAAATACGTGCAGTTCTCTTTTGAAAACAGCTGCTTTTGGGTGATATGTATTTTTTTTTTCTTGGTTACCAATGTGTTGCATAATAAATTAAGATTTAACAGGACAAAAGTTATCTTTGGTCATAAAACCATGCAAATGAGCTGGTAATAAAACAGCCTCTCTTTTCTCTAGTCTTCAGATAGCAATTATTCAAGGCCTCTATGCATGTTGCTTAGTTTTGTTATTTTCTTTGTCATTTACTAAGCTTGGGAGCTATTTAAAATTCTGCTTGTTAGGTGGGGCAACTGGTACTCACCATCTTCACTTATCAGCTCATATATTTAGTACTGATTTTTCTGATACATCCTTCTCCAATTTTTTTTTTCTTATCATATCCTCTTCAAGCTTTGGAATATTTTTTCTGTGTTTTTCTTTACTTTTGCTGTCTCCTACTGGAGTCCCTTTTCGTAAGTCTTACCTACTTCATGTTACAGAGCTCCTTTCTTTTCTAGGAATTGGTGGTCCTAGAAAAAATGAGACTCACGGTGGTTATTAGCTACCCCTGACAGCTCTGTCCTGTGTAGGCAGGGAAGGCTCCTTGCTCATTGGGAGCATTGGAATGTTGGAAGTTTTTGCTTTGGTAAGCCATTATTAGGGATTGCCTGACACTTCTGTCAGATAAAACAACAGGAAGATACTAAAAGATGCAGACCATAAGAATAAAAGCTCAAGGAACTCTGGAAGTACCACCAACACTAGTGTATCTGCTCAAAACCCATAACGCCTAGCTCTATTTGCAGTTGCTTGGAAGTAAAAAACAGGAGCTGTGTTGCCAGCAGGGGAGTACCGATGTGCTGTATAAATATGATGACTAATGATCTGAGAAGCAGACTTACCAGGCAAGGTGTTGCCTATGTTTGGGACTGAGACGATTTTATTGAAATTACCACGTAAATTGAAGATCCTCTGTCATTTGGTTTGGAATAGTCACAGCTGATGTGGGTAAAACGTCAAGTGCATGAAATAACCTGAGCAGAAAGAGCAACTACTGTTTTGTTAACTGGATGCTTGGATAACGAGCGATATGACATGTTACTTTTCAGAACATCCTTTTTTTTATACTAAGTTGTAGTGCTTATGAAGGCTAATTGTTTTTACTTCTAATGTGTTCATGTATTTTTGTAAAGTCAAAGATAGTGATAGAATCTTTAATGATATAATAGTATTGAAAGTATATCGAAACTGTAGAATAAGGCATTGCAAGCCTATTCAAAGAATCATAGAATCATGGAATAGTTAGGGCTGGAAAGGACCTTAAGATCATCTAGTTCCAACCCCCCTGTTACGGAGTTACAGCTAATAGATAATTTGCTAATGAATATGCAAACTAGGTTGGCATTTTAAGGTGTTTGAAAATGGTACATCTCTTTTCAAGTGACATTTCAGTGCCCATCATTCATGTTGCTTTTATTTTGAGGCTGAGAATGGGAACTTGTTTTCATGCTTTGCTGAAGTTTTGTGGATTTCTAGCAAGGGTGTAAACTTGTTTCATTTCTTTTGTAAAAATACAATTTTTCTTCAATAGCCCAAACTGTTTAGAAGAACAAACCAGACAAATTAACTAGGAAATTGATTCACCTCTGCAAATACAGAGACTTTTTTTTCTGACAGTGTTGATGACCTTCATTACCTCAGTTTTGCAGAGATCATACGAAAACAGTTAATTAAAAAGTTGCTCTGCAGATGTGTCATCTGAGCACTATGATCCCTATATCACAAAAATAATAGAGATAGGCAAAGGCTGTGAAACTTTAACATGAACTGAGAAGAAAACAGCCAGCAGAGATGATGGCAGGGTAGTAGTTGAGTAACAAACAAGCTAGATGGTTCTGTTGCACTTCAAAACGAAATAGCATCAGGGTCTCTGAGGAAAATACATTAAAGTGGAAGAGGAACCAGCACTAGAGATGCAGTCCGATGCAAGACACAGCAACGAAATGAAAGAGACTTGTACTGGAGCTGAACAATGGAGGAGATAACATTTACTGATGCCTGAAAAGAATTGAAGGAGAAATGCTGTAAAAAAGGTGTTATCTTAGAGGTGATACACAGGTTTTGAGTGACAAAATCTGCAAATATTAGTATAGGGACAGGACAGTGGTATTCTCTGAGAAGAGGGTTACGAATATTTGAACCAAGGGAAGGAACTTAAGTAATTTTTATAGATAATGCATTTCATAAGTTTAGACAAGGAGAAATAATCCACTGCATCAAGGTGAAGCTGCAGATCATATATTTTTACCTAAATACCAGAAGTACTTTTTCCTTTTTCAGAGAATTGCATTCTTTAGAAATAATGCTCAGTGCACACAGACAATACTGTATAGCTTCTTGCTTTGTTTCTCCAAGAGTCAGCCAAGAGTTTTGCTTTTCACGGAGGAAGTGTTTTGTGTATATAAATTAAGCATTTGAACTTCAACTATTGCAGAGGAACCTGGAGATGTGGGGAGGACTTGGCCTACTGTGTTGTGAAAACTGTCAAGTCTGAGGTGATTGCAATGTGGGATGAGTGGGCCAAGGAGTGGAAAGCTGTAAAAAATTAAAATCTGGCACCATTAGTGCTTTTGGTTATTTGTCTATCTAATGCCTGGCCCCTCTTCCTTCCTTTCCAGTAGGAAGCTGTCCTTATCACTTGGATCAATCTTCCTTTTGTAGGGAATTCTGCTCCCTCTGGTCCCAGCAATATAATGTGTTCAGTGTCTTTCTGGTGACCTTCACTATTTATCATCTGTTGCAGAGATGCTGGGGATGGAGGGCTGGGAGCCTGCAACCCTCCCTTCCTAGGGCTGCTGCCTGGAAGGTGGTGACATGAACCAGCACACTGGGACTAAATGTCTAGGAAAGCCTGAGGAATATTCAGCCTATCCCTGCTAAGGCCAGTGTTTACACAGAAAGTTTCTTGAAGCTGCCACTCCACTCTTACTTAAGCATACATTTGTTGTCATCAAAATACATCCCCAGGCCATGCCCCTAAGCAAACACAGACACAGATGACTTTGATACTGCTCATGAGATGGGTGATGGGAGGGCCTGTTTCTGTTTAAAATATTTCAGTTGTTTTCATACCAATTCTTTTGTGGAAACAAACTACTTATGCTTCTAATGCTTGTAGCTTTGTTCCCAGGCTCCCTGAGTCTCTTTTTCTATGGCTGTTTCCTTCCCCATCCCAAAGCGGAGAGGTTCTGGCCCTAGATTCCAGTGTTATCACCTCTGTTCCTTCAGTCTCCTGTTTGCTGGAAATGAAGCTAACGTGTCTCAGTGCTCGTTTACTCTTGCTCCTTTTCTGAGTCCCAAAGGCAGCATACCTCCTCTGCAAAAGAGCAAAGGCTAGACGTTTATGAAGTTTCACGGTTTTAGGCACAAGCAAATGCACATAACTTGTGTAAACTTAAGAACAGCAAGTTGATTGATAGTAAGCTCTTATCATGGCTAGGAAGAAGATGAATATTTAAGACTTATTTTTGTTCCTCCAAAATTGCACAGGATGCTTTATTCTTTTTGTCCTAGTAGAAAAATGGCACTCCACTGCTGCTTTGCTATTCTTACCCCAGTTCAAGATGTGTGGAAACTTCATCCTGACATCCTGAGCTCTCTGGTTTCCTTTTTTTTTCTTTTAATTTATTTCTGTGTTTTCAAGCTTCCTCCTTGCACTGTCTGGAGCCTTATCTGAGCACAAATGTCTGCCTTGGGGCTGCTTTTTTTTCCTCGTTTTGTTTTCTTATGGAAATGACACAGAATCCATCCACTGCTGCCTTTTGCTGGCTTGTGGATTGCAGTCAGATGCTTGCCCAAAGGCAGGAGGGTCAGCAGGCAGAACCAAACTGCTCTGGTAAATCTGGATCTGACCCTCTGTGGAAGAGGAAGTCTGCATGTCATGTCACATGGGGCTACAAAGTCCATCCTTCCACTCCTCTGTCACAGCCAAAGGGGAAAAGTTTCTTTCATCACAGTCCTACACACAAACTGAACAGCTGCAAAATAGTGTGCAGCATTGTTCTCTGCTCCTGCAGCTGCAGGAATATTATTCACGTCTTTATCAGTCCATCACTTCACGTAGATCACCTTCAACTCAAAAATCTGTTCCCTGCAGGTCTGTGAAGGACCTGGATGTTTTTAGTACCTGGATGTGGTAGACCATAACTATTACAGTTCCCAGCAACCCTTCCTCATGGGGGCCTTTATGTTCTAGGTGACAACTTCCTTTTTCATGTAAATGCTGTTGAGTGTCTCACCATCGCTGACTAACGATGTCCCATCCTTTCCCATAAACATTTCATCTGTCTCAGTTTGAAGCTGAATTTTCTTAGAGAAGAAAAGAAACCCCAAACTTAAACGCAGCACCCTGTCACTGGCAGATGTGTTATGAAAGGAACTCATTGTAGTTTGTAGGAGACATAAGTAATTTTAACAGACTTGAAATACGCCTGTCCGAGCAATCATGAGAGGTGTTACACATGGCATGGAGTCATTTCTGTCTTTCTGAAAGGGCCGTGTAGATTTCTTCCACTTGTTAAATTTGGATTCCTCAGCCCTTAGGTGAGATCTTCAATAAGCCCAGCTGACTGAGCATCCTAAGTTTGTAGCTGTAGAGGCCGTAAGTGTAAGCACAGCCATTTGAAAATCAGTCTCGCATTCCAGGTGACATTTAGTACAGTAAAGGCTTCTGAATTTACATTTATTAACTAAGTATTGCATCAACTACACTCTTATTTTAAAAGAGTAGGTGTTCAGGTGGCCAACCAAATTACCTCTGCCACTCTAAACCCTCTACAAATGTTGCCCTGTTATCACTAGAGGTAAAGTCAGCTCTCCCTTGTGCTGCCCAGGTCATTGTTTCTGAATAAGATGGTAAACACAGTCCACCTGCAGCTTTGCTGAAACATGGCTCCTTGATCTTTTGAATAAAGCTGACAGTAATTCAGAAAGAATTTAACTCAGTCAAGCCTTAATTGTGTAGATTGTTTTATTTTGTAGATCCTCATTTTCCTGTTCCCAGGACTGTTGTCTTATCAGACTGCAGTAACACAGGATAGGTCAACATTTGTTTGTAAAAGAAAAAGAACCGGTCTTTGTTTGTGATGAGGCTGCAGTAACAGAAAGGATTTGAAACCCCACGTGTAGATCTGGTTTTCCAGGTCCCAGCACCAGGACCCTGCTCTTCTTCCCTCTCCTTGGGGCAAGATGTCTGGAAGCTGGTGAGGAGCTGGATCGTGTCCAGCTGCAGGGCAGTGTGTCTGCTTGTCCAGCTGCAGAGAGAAGCCCTAGGAGCAGGAGGGTGAGTTGGTAAAAGTGATACCACTGAGAGGGGAGCAGGCTGCGGCACATGCAGGGCATGGCAGGTGATGCTGACAGCAGCCTGTGCTCCAGTGACTTCACCCTCCCGGTGAGCAGCAGGGAAGGTGCTGGGAGGCTGCTGGTCTGAGAGAGAAGTGAAAGAGCAACTTCCTTTCCTTTTGGTTTGCAGCCACCAAAAGGTGGTTGGCAACTTCCTTTGGAGTGGGAGGCTGACAGATCTACAGGCAGGAGAGTGGGGGCATGTACGGTGCCTGGAACAGGGCCTGAATGTCAGAGGCTATCTAGAAAAGTTGCTGAGACTCCTGCAGCACTGTTCTGTATTTCTTATTTGCAATCTGGAAGGTGTGCAAGGGCTCAGCAGGGGTAAGGGGAGGGAGAGGGGTCCTTTCGGGTCTTCCAGGCAAGTAATCAAAATTGGCTCTTTCCTGACATTCCCCAGGAGGTATCAGCTCATGCTATGGGGCAGGTAGGTGCAGAAGCTGACTTGTGAGCAGTTATTGTGAATTTAGCTGCTTTTGTGTTGGGTGTTTGATGTTTGATCATTTTGGTTGTGGGTTTGTTGTTATTTTTTTCTCTGTGGGCAGGACCTCATATCTGGAAACAAGGAAGGTTGCGTTTTCTCAGGACAGTTCTCTGCATACCTCACTGGCATGGAGGAGATCTCTTCAGTCTTCTGCAACTTAAAAAATAGATTAAGAAATTAAAAAACAAGGGAGGGGGGAGGGAAGGAAGAAAAAAACAACAGCACCACACCAAACCTAACAACATACTTTCTCTCTGCAGCCAGAATGACCTCTTTCCCCCGGACCGGGCGATGAAATCCTGCTTCAGACCGCGGCCCCAGCGCAGCCAGCGCTGGCCGTCCCCTCGAGTAGCCCCCGGGTGCGCATCGCTTCTTCCGGCCCAGCGGGGTCCCCCGATCCGGCGGAGAAGCCCAAAGCGCTGGTAACGCGGCAACGCGGAGGTAATCAGTGCCCTAAGGAAAGCAGGAGGTCAGCCTGCAAGTTAGACAGATTGAGTCATGTAGAGTTAAACTAACCCCTCCCACAGCCATGGACCACTAAAGCGCCCATTTTCATGAGCACCTCTCACTAAGGCAGCTCAGAGCCGGCAGAGCCTGAGAGAGGAAGAGGGAGAGAGGAGGAGGAGGGAGCGAGCACCGGCACTGATGGACGAGCCAAAGGGTAAGGACAGGAGCGAGCCGCTGACCTCCGGCGGCAGCCCCGACCCCCGCCGCGGGGGGAGGCTGCGCTCGGCGGGGCACCCCCAGGGCGGCGGCATCCCGCGGCCGGCTCTCGGCGGAGGCTCTGCATATTCATGAGGAGCTCCTTGAGATGTGCCACTCAGGAGGGAGCTGCGGCTGCTGCATCCCCGGGCGGCGCGTCCCTCCCTCCGCTCCCGCGGAGCTCTGCCGGCGGTGGGCGAAGGTTCCGCGGCGGGAGCTCGCCCGGGTGGGTGCAGCCTTGCCGCAGTCCTCCCCTGGCCAGCATCATTATCAAGCCTTTGCACTGCCAGCTGTGTCTGAAGCGACAATGCTAACTTGCGATGAGGGGATCGGGGGTGGCCGGCGGGTCTCTGCGCGGTGCAGCGGGGCGGGCGGGAGCGGAGGCTCCGCGCCGGCGTCTGGCAGAAGTTTGGCCGCGTCAGTGCGAGGGATTCCCTCCCCGCCGCGCTAGGGAAGAGCCGGCGGTGCTGGCTCGGAGCCGGGGCCGAGCGCCCGCGGTGCCGAGAACCGCAGTCGGCGCATGATGGGGTCAAAAACTCGGTGGAAGTATCGGCTGAAAGGAAACCGCGGTGGAAAGCCCCGAGGTTGGAGGAATTGCTGTGCTGCCCATACGAGGGGCTCTCAGTTCGTGGGCTCCGGGAGAGAGCCGGCTCGGGAGAGGTGCATTCCCCTGGCACTGGGGCCCTGGAGATCGGGGAGGGAATCGGCATTGCCTGGAGATGTGTGTTGCAAATAATCTTTCTACGAGATACACGTCTTGTACTAGGGTTTGCCTTTTATAATCAGGTGGCACGGTGCACGTAGCAGCACTTGTCATGCTTAACGTTTGGCAGAAGCATTTCCTAGTTTAGCATCAGCTTTTGTCTATTTGTGCCTTACCCTCTGTTTATAGCAACTTCAGCATGGTCCATCCTTCTGTACTGCTGACAGTACTGGGCTCTGTGTAGGGCTTTTATACGCAAAGCAGGAACTCGAACAAATAGGCAAGAAGCAGTTTTCTGAGGAAAGATCTGGGCAGAAACTTTGCCTTTAAACTGAGTGAGAAGCTTAGGGGGTAATAGTTTCCACTATTTTGATAGTTTCTTGTTCAGTACCAGGTGGAAGTCTCTCATTTATCATTGTTATGACAACAGGGAATCAAAATGTGATGTTTTTTTCTTTTCTTGGAATAGATAAAATTGTAAACTAGACCCTTCCAAGTTTTCAATTTTACAGAATGTAATGAATGGCATTTGAGGGAAAGAAGCATTTTCTCAGTCTGACGTACATCAAATTTAAAGCAAAGACTGGCAGAAGGAGAAGGTTAGCTCATTAGTTTATGCAGTCATGAGTGAAGCTGGAAATATTTAGAAATAATCTGCCTCTGCTGAGAAGGGAGATAAGAATAGCTTTGAAACTGGGATTTAAAAAGTTTCATTCCAAAAATGAAATATAATGCATGAACGAAGATGCCTTTTCTAGTGAGATAAGGAATCACAGGGAAGAAACTTAGACGATGAGAACTGATTTAGCGAAGAGGACCAAATGAGCCTTCTTTTAGAAAGTGGGATTTTAAAGAGACAGAATGAAAATGAAGAAAGTCAACAGTTAGTGCTTGAGCTAATTGCAGAAGAGGCGGTGATGGTGTCAGAATGGGCTGACCTGCAAAACATGCAAGTCATCTTGCAAGAGCCTAATGAAAATTAGCGCAATAAATAGCAAGAAACCACATTTTGTGTGTGGGAGAAGAAAACACGAGGCAGTGTTTTTGAAAACACCTCTTGCAGTATGTCTTCTGAGGCAGCAGTCAATGGGGTCATCTTGGGGGAGTCCAGGACAGGCAGTATTCCACCTTGAAATGAGGCATGAATGCACACCGAGGGCATGTCCTTTCATCAGAAAGGAGTTACTAGGGAGTGTTTCAGTGAGAGACCTTTTTCCTGGGAGTCTTGTCTACAAGGACGTAACAAGCAGGCTTGAAACACTGTTCTTCAGTTTTAGGAAGCCTGTATTTTAAATACCAATACTGTCAGTTCTGTCTTGAAATTTGGGTCAATATGTTAATGCAGCCAAGGAAGAAATTCTGTTTGGGGTGAGCAGCAGAATTATCCAGAGCAACAGACTGTGTTAGTGATCAGTATGAATACCTTCATGTGCAGAAAGTGTGACAGTCTGAAAAAAAATATGTTACTGAAAAACATAGGAGGGGCTTCAGTCTGGGGAAAGCGTGACACTGATCTCATGCAGACAGCAGTAAAAAGCAGAAAGCCTTCTAAAATATATCATTTTTTACGTAAAAGGTACTGAACAAAAGGTAGTAACTCTGGTTCGGAGCTTCTATATACAGGATGAATCAATCTCCACTGTTGGCTGACTCCTCTCTATGGACCAGTGATTGTTCCGGCATGGAATGGTGATAAATTAAAACCTGATGGAATGAAAAATGAGGATAACTTTGGCTTGTTCATTCAGGCAGTGAAAGCGGCAAATAGAAGTTAACCCAAGTAAATGGATGGAAGTGGATAAAGAGGAAATGGAAAACATCTGATAGAAAACACAGAGTATGAATTGAGAAAGATTATTCCGAGAAAGTGAAGATGTAAGGGGAAAATCCAAAGTCAGCAGGACCAAGCACAATTCAACGGAGGCATTTTGTGTGCCTTAGAAACAAAATCATGTATCTAGCAATTGCATAAGGGTAAGATTTTAATGATGATGCAGAAAAAAAGAAAAAGCCCACATAATTGTTGGTTGAATACTCTTCCAAATTTGGGGGGATAAAATGAGTACTGATATGGAGGAATATTTCATTCAATTATTATAAGTAAGTAGCCTGTTCCGAGTATTAACATGTGGGGAAAGTTGGTGATAAAGTTTAATAACAGGTTGAAATTAAATGTGCTAAATACTCACTGAAAACATTTATGCTTTACGATGTTAATTTTCAACAAACTAGAGCAGAACACTAGGGATATCCCAGGCAATGGGAAGGATGCTCTTGTTTACCCAGTATCCCAGCAGTATGGCACTCAGTAGCCTATTGCCAATTTAGTTTGACATCAGTTCTGTCTAAATTACTTGGTAGATCTCCCCAGTAATCATAAAATCATAGAATCATAGAATAGTTAGGGTTGGAAAGGACCTTAAGATCATCTAGTTCCAACCCCCCTAACATGGGCAGGGACACCTCACACTAAACAATGTCACCCAAGGCTCTGTCCAACCCGGCTTTGAACACCACCAGGGATGGAGCATTCACAACTTCCCTGGGCAACCCATTCCAGCGAATCAAGTGTAATGGCTAGTTTGATCACTTTCTTTTATTTTTGTAGAGGATAAGACTTGTCAAAGTAGCTTTCTGAATAACGTAGATAGAAATGAATAACACTGTCAAAATGGATAATGGGCATAAATGCATCAAAAAGAAAACTATCAATCCCAGAGAGAAGTAATCTGTGAGGTCATATGGGTCCCCTCAAGTGAGCATATTAATCTGCATCCTATATTAATCTGCATCCTGGAATGGAGATAGTCCTGCGTACAAGAATCTGCAGCAAGAACCTCAAGGAATATGTTCCTTTCTTGGCTAAAGAATGCATCTGTGAGGAGGAGGGGCAGTATTTCAAGTACTGATAGATCTTTTAATTTGTCTTTGCTTTCTTGAAGACTTCTTTTTTTTGTTTACAAAATCAACTGACCTAACAAAATAGATGTCAAATAAGCCTGGTGTGATCCTCCTTTGGAAAAAACAGGCTGTATTGTGTCTTACACATGTTATCACTACTAATATCCTCTTCTTGATTTATGTCGTCAAATGAGGCTGGGGGCTCATCAAAGTTTTAGGGGGGAGGGGAATTATTCTTTAAAACTGAGTGAATATTGAATAAATCGGGGTTGTAAGTTAAGGGACTTCTAAGGACCAAAATCTTTGATTGTTAGGAACCACCTCATAAAAGGGGGACTGAAAGAACTAATGTCCATGGGTGGTATTTGGTAGCCACAGGGCAGGTTATGAGTGTAGGGCTGGGAAGGCAACTGGTCCTTCAGCTGGTCTATTTTCCAACTAATTATTTGCACTTATTTTATTTTTCAGAAATAGCAAATGTGGTTGAAAACTGTAAATATTAATATCTCCCGTGTTTAATCTTCTCCACAGCAATAGATGCATTTCTGATGTTGTTCTGATTACAGCAGTCTCCCTATGACTCTCCAGCAAAGAATGAACTAATGGATTGAGACCTGAATAACAACAGACCTCAAAAATAGTTATCAAAGGAAATCATTATTAAACAGCTGTGTTTTCAGAGGTATTCTGCAAGAGGCCTGATGGCATTAGACATTCTCAATAATGATCTAGAAAGTATAAAATCATTGCTGATTTACAGATGGAGTTTGTCAGTACTAGGAGGACCAGTACAAATACCAATTAAGTCAAAGGAAAAAGTCTGAAGAAGCCAAGAGTGGTTGGAAACATAAAGAGCAAATAATAGGCTTCAAGCCAAACTTGTAAAAGCACAGCTAATGCAACTTCGGGAGAAAAATTGGACATTCAAATACTGAATAGACTAGAAAGATTTCTGGACAATGTTGTCCGGAAAAAAGTCTGGAGAGGTGTGTGGATGTGTGCACATGTGTGTATCTATATATATATATATATCTATATAGAGAGAGATATAGATATATATCAGTGACATCCATAACTTATAGTTTATTTGTTTTCTTACATTTTATGCAAAGCTGCAATACCATGGAGGGAGAAGGTTGTCCTCTAGTCAACCTTACTGTGAACACTGCAACCTGTGTTTGCCTCTAGACTTGTAATTACCAGAAACATGTAGAAAACCCTCTCGGAATGTCTAGAGGGAAAAGAATAAATTTAAGAGGTGGGACACCTCAAAAGGGAAGGGTTACAAAAGCTGTAATAATTGATAAACTTTTTTGGCGTTTTCTAAGGTGTATAACTGGTTTAGTATGGTGCAAAATTGTAAGGCTTGGTCACATTCCTTCTTTTTCTAAGACATATTTACACTTTTAACATCAGTGAGGTTGGGAGCAACTAGCAAACCTGACTTTGAGGTTAATACCCCCTCGCTAGGTATTTCATACCATTTTACTAGCCCAATGCTCAATGACAGTGTTCCATGGAGCTGAAAGTGTGTTGAGACAGGAGCTGGGTGCTCAGCTTGGAAGTGAACCTCTGTTTGAGGTAGTTAGGATGTGGTAAGGGCTGAAGTGTTTGGGCTGAACTTTGGGGTAGAGTGGATGACTTTGAGATTATTACTGAGATGACTTTGGTTGGGGAGCCAACTCATGAGGGATTAGTATTGCTTAAGACTGATCAAACTTAAGTTATAAAATTCTGGATCGTGTTCACCCCTGCTCATTTTCTGAAAGATGAGTTGGATGGGAACCTCTTAAATTGTATTCTTATGGTTTTGTCAGCTACGTGTGAGAACTGGCTTCATCTCTCAGCTCAGTGGAAACTTCCCCTCCCGAGCAGGGCTGAAGCTTTATGGCAGGCACTTCCATCAGCATTTCCTAGCCACAGAGCTGTTGCCAGTATGCTGACTTGGGGAATAGCAGAGCCTAAGGGTGCACTTCTACAGCCAGCGTAATTTGACATAAATCTGTGCTGCTGAAAGAGAAAAGGCATCTGTCCTTGACGCTAGCCATGTTCTTTCTTTTCTGCAATAACTTTCAGCTTGTCTGGCTTGAAAGCCAACACCACATTTGTCAGCATTCTGGCAGAACAGAAGGAAGAAAGGGTAAAAGTCACTCAGATTAAGGTTATTGGGGGGGTCTTCACTGTAAGACAAGGAGAGACACAAAAACAGCCCTGTGCCCTGAAACAGTGCTGCATTAGCAGTATAAATTAAGAAATGAGTTAAGGGGAAAAGTGTGAGAGACCAGATGGAAGGGAACGGAATCGGCTAAGTGCACACTGAACAAATTCATCTGCTCACGTCCTCTCATGCATTAGCTCCCCCCAAATGTGGCTGGAAAGATAAGTTCCTAACCTGCTCTTGGGGCTCACTGTCCCTCTGTCCCTTGCACTGTGCTGGCAGTTCACATTCAAGGGTGATGTAGGCAGTGTAGCAGTCACCACATCACTACTATGTCAGTGCTCAGCCACCACCAGCAGTCTTACAACTCTGCTTATTACAGTTCTTGTCTGAACCCTTTTGGGTTTTACTGATCCCTTCCAGCTTAAGAAGAGTTATCCATGAGAATCTGCAGAGCTGCTTCACTGTTTGCCTTCACACTGCTTTTCAAATTCCCCATGTAATGTCAACATTCTCTGTAAGCAGTGATTAAGTTTCTGGTACAAGGAGACACATGCCCACCAGCTTGACCCACACTGTCCCATGCTCCCTTGGGACCTCCATGCAGCTGCACACTACATCTCTTCTGACCAAAAAGTGACCCTTATATGGTGACTGAATGGTTTACAGGCTGAGACTTGCACCTCTGAATGAACATTTTTATTTTTATAAGTACAAGTTAAAGGCTTTTAGCTTAATTTGTATTCTCTGCTCTGTTTCTGATCCTTCTGATAATCTTTGCTCTGATCATATGGGGAGGTGGCTGCTAGATCATTCTTGAGGGAGAGGATGACAAGAAAATGGACTTATTTTTACAAAGGAATGAGAATTAGCTTGTTTTCTCATTAACTATCTGCAATCTTTCAGCAAAAGCTCAAACCCCCAGTGGCCTTTGAGCTGTGTGCTGGCTGGGAAAGGTGAATCAGCAACTCAGGACGTAGAAACCACCTCCACACCTCAGTTGTTTCGCAGCACTTCCCTATGCAGCTCTGAGGGCTCTCAAGACAGCGGAGCAGCAGGAACTGCCATACAGCTGCTGTGGTTTCTAACGTTCACTAGAAGTGACACAGCAGCGGGGGGCAGGGGAGGCAGCAGCCTCTGCACCTTCCTCCCTGCGCTGTAGCAATAAAGTCCTCAAAAAACAGTGAGGGATGTAGAGAATTAGGAGACCCTGCAGCTGATGGAATGAAAACATCCATGGCGCATGGCAAAGGCCAGGGAGTAGGCATGCAGCAAGAGGGATGATGGAGCTCCGATGCAGAGCATGGGCTTGGTGGTCGGGACAGGTAACAGAATGGGATTTGTTCCTCTGTCGTTGCTTCCTCCTACCTGCTCTTTGCCAGAATGGTAGCAGTTCTTGCCAAGGCAAACATCTGCTCTTTGCCAACATCAGCCCTTAGCTGCTGGTTCCGGCTGCTTTGTGAGAAACACACTGGAAATCTGCAATTTTGCCTTGAATTGAATGTGCCAAATAAGTTGATCTACAGCTTCTATATATTTAATCTTGCTTTCCTGAAATAGTATAGGAAGCTTACTGCTTGTCAGCTTCGTCTAAGCCTACAGGAAACACAAGACCAGCTGAAGCTGAAAAGAACTTTATTGCTGTAAAGCTAATGGTCAGGCTCATGTTTACAAGATTTAGAAATACTGTTGTGACAAAAAGGGTGAAAGCCATAAAGGAAAGAAGGGTCCATCAGTGTTGTTTAGGATTTATTCTGTTGTTAACCAGAGAGAATTAAGACCTTATTTTTAAATGAACTGGTTGCAAGTTTAAAGATCAGTTTAGCAAGCAGTTTTAAGACCTGAAGGATTGAGCTACGCCTACCCTGCCTGAAGGAAAGGACAGTCAGACCACTGCTGGTCTGCACATGCTGTCTCATGGTGCTCAGCCTGACCAGAGAACTTAACCCACCTTAACAGTAGCCTAATAAAAGAAAAAATTAGAAATGGAATCTGCACTTATACAAGCACAAGGTAGGACTATGGCAAAAGAGGTAGGATAGTCCTTATGGTGCCAGAGAAAACAGAGGAGTTAAGCCAACCTTTAAGCTTTAACCGTTAACCTAAGCCTTTGTACTTCATCTTAAAAACAGTGGTTTACAACAGAACCTGGCTCCATGCTATGAACTCCTTGTTAAACACAGTAATTTCACAGTTGCTGTTTAGGTTACAAAGCATGTCTCAGCTCCAGAGACTAGTAATTTCTCTGCCAATTTAAGGACCTTCTAGTGTTGTGGCCACCGAGTGTCTGTGCGAATGCTAGCTGGATCCCATATGCTTTGCTGGGAATAGATGCCCTTCTGAAAATATAGATCTCGGAGAGCTTCTTCTGTGCATTTACTTCTCAGGAGACTGTAACCATAAATATACATTGTAATATATTGCAGACCACATCTCAGGAACTTTTGGTGTGGTGTAGCAGTTAGTCTTTAGGTTCACTAGCATTTCATAGAGATTATATTTAACACAGCAGCAGGACTGCTGTTGGTCCCAAACACCTTTATAAAGTAGTAAGCAACTCTCTTCATTCTACTGGTTTCTCCTACCTCCTCCTCTGAAGTCAGGCTGCGGGAAGGAAACACAGGGAATGCCTTCTCTCTTGCTACAAGGCTCTGCTGTCTTTCTCTTGTTCAGCATGTTTCTCCTAACCTAAATGACATTTTCCATTCTTTTCCCACGTTTTTAAAGTTGTAGCAGAACTACGTAGATCTTGTAGCACAAGTCTTGTGTGTGTACTTTTCCAGACCAATAATCTCCAAGTTGCTATTAGTCTGGCAAAACACGAAAGATTATATCAAAATGATGGAAGATGAATTCAAGAGTAGGTGTAGCCAAAGCATGCTGCTCTTTCCCTGGACCCTGGGAATTCTGTCTCTCTGCAGGAGGGATCATATTGCGAGCCCTGGCTCACGAGAGTTTCCCAGGCAAGCGGATAAGGTGATCCGTAGACAGAGCATAAGGCTGGCTATCTGCTGCTTCCTTGTGCTTTTTCATCACATGGGGCAAATGATGCTGACCTGTGTAAACTGCTTAGCAGTATATATGGGTGGAGAGCACTGTGACAAGTTTAATGTTATGATTTGTCATTAGGGAAAGGCTAAGGTTCAACAGACAGAAAAGTATGATGGTTGGCTACAGCACTACCTGTTTGGTATTAGCTCCCCATATGTTGTGGGCAGACAGCACTGCTGAGAGCTGGAGTCAGCTGTGAAAGCCACAGAGTCACGGGGAGCCTGGGAACAGTGGGAAAGTGGTTAGACAGTCCTGGCCTTGCTTGGTGTGTATGTGCTGAGAGAAGGCTGGACTCAAGGCTGTGACATGAGCATGAGAAAATGTGCACACACAAAAGCCTCCTTGTGAGTCTTCTGGCTCTGCTATGGGATAATTGCAGCAACCCTGTCCCACCAGGAGCTTTATGGGGGAAGCCGAGGTTAATGCCAGCCTTGCCCTGCCAGCCTGGCCATAGGAACACAACCAGGTCTGCACTACATTATTGACAATGGTCTTGCCCTGTATTGTCACAGGGAGCTGCTCAGCATGTGACAGACTGAAAACAGCTCCAGCTCTAACATTGTCAATGAGATCCGTAAACTGATTAAAATCCCTCATTGTGAGTCTGGTAGTGACACCCAGAGACAGGCTGCATTGTTCCTCTCTTGGATTTCAGTGTCCTTTAACTTCCAAAAGACCACCTCTGGTGCTGCACCCGTGAATGTTGTGCCACAACTCCAAGGAGGAGACCTGGCTACATCCAAGCATCAGAGCTGCATGCAGGAAGAGACCTCAGACCAGTCCTTAATTCTGACTCCTTTGCTGTTATGCTTACGTCTCCCATATCCTAACTAAGCCAAGGAGATCTTTTCACAGCCGTGATGATGGCATGTGAAACAAAGGTCCTGGCACACCATGCATGAGGCAGGCATGCAGCTGGAGAAACAGAAATACTACAACTGGCCTGAAGGAAACACAAATAGAAGTATATGTGTGTGAGAGAGAAGACTAGAAGAAGCAACAGAACATGGGTTAAAAGAATGGTCTGTGTTGATAACCAAGGATGTGACTGACATCCTAAAACTGTGTAAACGCTGACAAACGTGGTGTTTGCGACAAGCTTGGCAGCCTGAACCCTGATAAGCCTCACATGGATGGTCTGTCAGATGAAGGCGTGAGTGCTGATAAAGTCCCATGCAAACGACTCCTTGAGTAAAGAAAACTGCACTCTAATGACAGATGGATTACAGCAAGGTCTCAGAGCATCCCATGTGCAAGTCCTCCTCCTCCTCTCCCAGAAGAAAGGCAGACTGTTGGAGTTAAGGTACCCAAAATGAAGGGGGAGAGAGGGGAAGGCACTGAACAGCCACCTGTCATAGGGTTTTTGGCGATTGAGGTAAGAGAGATTTCAAAGCAAAGGGATCATGCTGTAGTAACTGTTAGCTCCTAAACATGGCAAAAGATCTGCTCAAAACTTTGTAGCTTGCCACTGAGGAGAAACTCAAGAGGTGAGCATCTGGCAGCCTTGGTGACCACCTTACATAGGATCCTACCAGAGCGCCTGGCTGAGCTCAGTGCCTGTGAGTACGGGAGGAGTAAGCACGAGTGAGAAAATGAGTGTGACTGAAACCGCTTATTGAATCATCTTCCTGCTCCATGAGGTCTTGCGCTGTTGCTACATTAATTTCCTGCATCATAGCTACATTAGAAACTACTCCATTCTTAAATGATAAAAAGGTGTGAAATCTTTATTTATAACTGGTAAGCTCATCAGAGTTTAAGAGTTGTTGGTTTTGGTGTGATGGATGGTACAAAAACGTAATCATCAGGTCCAAACTGAGCTGTGAGAGGCTTTGAGGGCTGAAAATGATAGGGCAAAAACATCAGACAAAACTAAACTGGAGGGCAAGGAAAGCTGTCTGATGCTTTCAATGATGATGGAAAGCGCAAAGCTGAAGCTGCTCACTAGCCGTTTGCCTTCACCATTCCCACCCAAAGTTGACGGCCCATGTGTTTGTGTAAAGGGTGAGCAGTCATGAGCCCAGGAGGCAACCCGCTGCTGAAAGTCATCTCAACAAGAGTGCTGTGTGTGCTCAGCCAGTTTATAAATGGATTTTAAAGCTATGGCTCCCACATCTGTTCTGAGATGACAGCCACGCAGATTTCTCTCTGCAGAGTTACCATACAGCTCCTATTTGTCCTTCAGCCTGCTAGCTCTTATTTCCACACTTCACATCTCCTTAAGTGAGCCCCACCTCTTTGGGATCAAATCCTGCTTTCAATTAGTGTTATTGTCTGTATGAGTGTCTGAAGTACGAGTTATTTTTCTCCTGGTTTTCTTTTTCCAAGTTTTATTGTTTCCTGTGTAGGATGGTGGTTTCCATAGATACCTTGGATATTATTTATCTGTCCACCCTAAATGTGCAGTTCCTTCCAACGAATTATACTGCACTTCGCCACTTACTTGACGCCTTTGATCCTTCATCTGTATTAGTGCTATACTGAGCATTTTAATGCTGTTGTTCTAGCATGTCTTACCATCTTGATATCTTATCATCTTATCATCATGTTGCCTTGTGCTTTTACATACGGCTTTCAATCCACATGATAGAAGTCCTATCCCAGCCAGTTTTAAATTAAAACCCAGTACATTGCATGTCTATTTTTGGATTTTGTGCTGATAATTGTTGGAAACTTTAGCTCAGCTTTTCTCTGCTATGGGTAACTGTTAAACAGAACAGTGTTTTGTTATTTTTGTTCTCCTTCCCCCCTCAGCTCTCCCCCTTGAGATATGTTATCAAAGGAAAAAGTCTGTCAAAGTATTCAAGATTGTTATGGCCCTATCTGGGAGCTCAGCTAGCACTGGCTGGTATTGTTTGAGATGACTCTTGCATGAGTTTTCTCTCTTTATCCTGTTCCTACCTTGTCCCAGAGGAAAGCATATGTCCTGTATAACAGAAGTAGATGGTAATGTGAGTCACTGCTTGGTATTTAGTGGCGAGAAAGTTGACCACTATCAATCTTCCCAAATCCTTTAACGAGCCAAGAAAAATCTGGACATAGCATAAGTTAGTGCTCTCTTCTTCACGGCTATTCTGCCCTTATTGGGCTATTTACTGAACAAGTGGGGCTTTTCTGCTGATTCAGCATCACAAGAAGTGATGCCAATGCGGCTCCAGGCCACACTTAAGGAATTAAAAAGGAGACCATTAGAGTCACAAGTTTTCTCTTTAGCTGATTTATAAATGGATTTGTTTTCTTTCATGCTCCTTTGGTTCAGAGCTGTTAATAAATAACCTCTTCAATGCTCCTGCAGGACACATAAGGAAACAAGCCTCGGCTCACGACCTTGCTGTAAGAGCTGCAGCTGGGCTGGGGATCCTGTGGCTGGAAGGTGGGCTCTGGCTTGAGCCTGGGACCTTCTATACAGAGAGGGAGAATGGTGCTAAGAGAGGATGGGAAATGCAGCAGACCTGTACCTTCTTTTGTGGGGGCCCAGGTTTGTTGGCTATTCCTGCTGCTGAGGGGCTGCGCTCATCTGAACAGAGGCAGACAGCAGCTCTTTTCCATGCTATAAATCTGTTCCCTTTGCTGAAGTGGCCCTGTCACAACCTTGTCACTTCTTCAGCTGAAGTAACCTCCATTATGTTGGCTTTTTAGAGTGGGGAGTATTGGTCTCTGTCCCAGCCCTCGGTGCAGTATCTGCAGATGCCTCACCAAGAGGTGAGAGTGGTTTCATGCCTGCACAGCAGCACCTTGCATGTAGCAGTCACAGACAGGGCAGCTCAGACGCTTGTCAGAAGGATGGGTGGTTGCTGTGACCATCCTTTGTAATGTTTGCCACTCTGTGCCCAATATTTAGTATTTTTATTTTGAACTATTTGAGGCAGGAACTTTGAGGGCGGGAGTGATGAAGACATACACATTGAAGGCCAAACTACAGCTTGATTATAAATGGGTTTCTTTTCCTGAGCCTAATTCTCCACAGGATTCACTGCATGTCCCAGTAATAAGTAATCTGAACTTCAGAGATTAATAACATCCTGTGCCAGCCCATTCACCCAGTAAAACTCCTTTGCTGTTTTGTTCTATGTCTGCATGAGGGTCCAGCCCTTGCAAGATGTAATTTCAACCATGAAAATCTAGATTCATATTTAACTTATTATCTACATAACCTCCAAGAATTATTTCTTCTCTTACACTCAGGAACTTTGTCAAGGCCTGTGCCCTGCAACAGTCTTTGGTCCCATGTTTCTTCCCATTGGTTGTCCTGAGAAATACCACAGGGTAATTTGTTTCCTGCTATTTGAAATGGAAATTGTAGCCGCACTAGGAACAGAGCATGATATTCATGCCAAATATCATGAGCTGAATTCTCCTCATGGTTTGTGGGAATCCTACTTATTAAGGCTGACCTCTGAGAAATCAGTATGTTTTTCCACAAAGCTTAGACAGTGGATGCACTCTCAGCAGGAGACAGAAACTATCCCAGCTGTTCCTTGTCCTGTGCTGTGCAATGAGGAATGGAGATACCAGTGCTGACAGCTGGAGGTATGGTAGCAATTCGGGAAGTGTTTAACTATCTTTTAGCTATCTTTTTTATGCATGCAGTCTTAACCTTGGCTTACTGAAAGGAGGCGGTGGGGCTGCTGCTCTGCCCTGGATAGCAAGGGGCCTTTCACTTCATCTGCTAGAATTAATTGCAGAGGGAAGATGCCTAAGGTTTTCTCTGCTGCAGATGGGTACTATGCATGTTAAGGGAGGGAAAACTCACTGGGTATCTTGCAGACCTGAAATATTCTCCTCTGAAAGAGCAAACATCTGTGCTGGAAATCGCACTTGTAAGGGGTGGCACAATCCAGGTGTAAGCAAAATCCTAGGCACAGGTACACACGACAGTGGTCCCTACCATATGCATTTGCACACGGGGCTGCTGGGGAATGGGTGTCATCTGTCCCTCTGCACCCCTGGCCTCATCTTCCAAGGGCTTTGCCAGTGGCTCTGCTGATGCTGCACCGGCCTGGAACAGTGTTTGTGCTTGTAGTGAGAGGACAAGGGGTAACGGGTTCAAACTTAAACAGGGGAAGTTTAGACTGGATTTGAGGAAGAAATTCTTTACTGTAAGGGTGGTGAGGCACTGGAATGGGCTGCCCAGGGAAGCTGTGAATGCTTCATCCCTGGTGGCATTCAAGGTGGGGTTGGACATAGCCTTGGATGGCATGGTTTAGTGGGAGGTGTCCCTGCCCATGGCAGGGGGGTTGGAACTCGATGATCTTGAGGTCCTTTCCAACCCTAACTATTCTATGATTCTGTGATTCTATGATTCTATGATTCTATGATTCTATGATTCTATGATTCTATGATTCTATGATTCTATGATTCTATGATTCTATGATTCTATGATTCTATGATTCTGCGATCAGTCTCCAGTGGTTTTCAGTGCTGAATGGGAAGTGAAACTGAAGGAGAAAAGCTGGTTGCTTTGCTGTGCAGAAACACTCAGGAAGCTCGGGTTCCCGCCGCTGCAGCAGCACAGGCGGCTGCTCTGTTTGCCCACATGTGTCACTTTGGGCAACCATGGTGTTTTTTTGGAAGCTGGGGAAGTGAGCCCCTGAAAGCAGCAGTGTTTGTTGCTCAACACACGAGGCAATCCCCAGGATCCGTGATTCAGAGAAAGACGTCCGTGAGATGTGGCAAGAGGCTTGGCAGCTGTCAGTGGAGAGCGTGTAGAGGGAAACTGGTGGCTACTGGGAGGGTGTATTTTGACACTGCTGTAAGCTCCAGGAATGGAGCATGCGGTGGGTGGTGAGGGGTTTCAGTGCGTTTCCTCTGTGGTCATTCCCCCTGCCAGAACCTCCTGTTAGGGGCAGCAGTATTTACAGTGCTCAGGACTTTGTGTTTTCCAGGAAGTTTCTGAACTTGCTGATCTAATGTGGGTATTGAAATGGGGGGGAGGGGGGGAAACGGTTGTTCTGGAGGCTGTTTCCTCTCTTTTGCCATGACAAATTCTACATTCCCCTGGTGTGGCTGGCTAATGGGGCACAGGGAAGGGTGGGCTGTACTGGGTTGGTGATGTGTGAGTCACAGTCTTCCTATTAAAGCAGAGGCCCTATGGTCTTTAGCAGCAACAACAGTAATTAAATAGCTGGAGACAATAGCTGCCTAGGGCTGAACTGGGAACAAGTGACCAAAGTGGGTGAAGGATAGTGCCCATCACCAGCCAGGATGTTAGAAACAGGGAAGGGTGTGACTGTCTATGTAGGGATGAGGGAAGCTGATACGATGGTGGATTTTACTGAACAACAGAGTAATTCCTCAAAACTGAGGGTGACCATCTCATAATTTGCAATGCATTACTTCCAGCACAAGAGAAATGTGTATTGGATCAAATCTTGATGGAGAAAGAAACATTGCTAAGAGGGTTATGAATTATTATACAAATAATGCATGCACACTTATTCTGCGTCAACAGCTAGTAGCTTTTAAAAGAAGTGATTGATCAAATTTAAAAATATTTAAACTGAATCAGAACAATATTTAGAATAGCTAAATAAGAATGTTAATCGGAAGCAGCCTATTCACTTACTCTATTCCCCAAAAGCCGTAATCCAACAGTTGAAAGTTATGCTAATTTGAAAAATAACACCTCTAAAAGATACGTAGTTGGGGGGGAAAGGAAGCTCCAATTAATGCAGATTTAAAGTTGGAAAGTGTAGAAGGTGGCCAAAATAAGCATAAGGAAAAAATCACAGCCAGAGATTTAAGAACAGCAAAGAAGCATTTCAGGATATCGAGCACAGAAGGAAGCCTAGCAGCATCATTGGCCCATTGCAAGTCAGCATATTAAAACTATCAGTAATAACAACACTGAAAAGGTGTCAGTGCTCGATGCTTCTTTTTTTCCCCAGCAATTAAAACAAATGTCTTCATATCACGAAGTATATTCAAGCAATAACTTAGGTGATATTCTGGAGGATAGGGGGCATCTTGATCTCACTGGATATTTTCTGATGAAACTTCAAGCTTTGTGGGTAACAGCAATAAATCTTCTCCAGTTGAAATAGAGCTTTGATGGGCTGGTAGCAAATTAGTACCAGAAGTTTCCTGGCAGAAGACTGATGTGACTGCTAACAATTGTTTCTTCTAATCTAACAACCTCTTTTATGTCTGAATCCTAAAGAAACGAGTACAAATAGGGTACAGGCTTTGGAAGCCCAGTAAACATCATATAAACATGAAAATAACTGTCTAAAAATCATTGTGTCAGCAGTATCCTGCAATTTGTTGCTTGTATTTGAGAATATTGAGTATCTTGATCTGACTGCTGGGATGTAAGCCAGAAGAATATCTTCCTATAAAGGGACTATTTAATGAACAGGCATTGGGAAAGCTTTGATAGCTTGTATAAGAGCAGGCTGTGTATAACAGGGAGAGGGGCTGTGATGCGGAGATGGAAGCAGTAAGAGTGCCTTGCAGAGCAGCCAGGAGGCTGAGAATAGCACCCAGCAATGCCGGGTACCGTGGGAAGGTCTCTGACAGTGGAATCCACTTTGTGCGGAGGGTGAATGGGGGATTTGTTGGAGGGGCAGCCTAGGTCTCAGGGGCTCCTGCCCAGGATCTCCCGGACATCACCCCTCCAGCAGTAAACCTGCACCGCAGGCCGGTGTAAGTGGGGTGCTGACACTGCCCTGAGCACAAAGTCCCTCTATGCCTCTGCCGGCTGCGCAGGCGGCTGCGGAAGTGGGAGAAGAGGCCTGTGTGCTCTGCCCGCTGCTTTGTGTCCATCTCTTGCTGCTGCTGCTCAGCTTTTGCACCAGCTGTCCAGGATTGCCTCGTGCTTTTCTTTCTTCCAGGAAAACAGGGTGACTTCAATGGGTCTTGTGCAATTTCCCAGAGTCGTATCCCAGGCACAACTCTAAACACAGCAAAAGGATGAGGCGCTCCTACCCCAAGCAATGTCGTACATACGGACAGCATAGAGCAGGCGGAATTATGTTTGAATGCAGCCTAGAGCTTTGATGGGGGAAGGAGGGAGCATTTGTATCCCATGAGGACAGCATATGCATTGCACTGGTCTTTGCTAACAGTATGGCTTATGAATGTATCATCCTCTTTGGCTGACTCCCTGCCTTCTGAGTGGAGGAAGCAGGGCTGGGAGAAAACTCAGGGGCCACCCGTGCCCTGAGGCAGGATCAGCTACAACAGCACTGGCAGACAGAGATTTCATTTGTCTGAAGACAGCGAACATGTCTCTCTTGCTCTTGTCTTTATAAATGAAACAACCCAGTTCTTTCAATGTTTCCTCATAGGTCAGGTCTTCAGACTTCTGATATTTCTTCTCATTCTCTTCTGGAGCTTCTCCAAATGGTCTCCATCTTTCCTGAAAGGCAGTGTCCAAAATTGGGCATGGAACTTCATAGGAGCCTTTACTAGCATTAGGCGGAGGGAAGGATTACTGCAAACTGCTATAGCTGCAAGAATGTTTTCTCTGGGAGGGCTACTTAACTGATTGCTCACCATGCTGTCTTTGGGCAATGGCTGTTGTCTAAATGTCATATTTGCCCTTGTTCTTACTCAAGTGAGTTGGATGTTTTCCCCAGGCTCTCCCCTATTTACCAAATTCGTTTTGAATTCCAGTCCTATGTGTCAGTGTAGTTTTGCTCCCAACTTGGTATTAGCACAGACATAGGTGCACTCTTCATCTCCCAGTTCACTAACACCTGTGTGTACAGAGATGGCACAGACTGCTTCAAGCACTATGCCCACCTGCGTAGCCTAGACCCGTAGGAGTCTGCTGGGATTTGACATATTTAGGATGTGTAATTTAAAGTATCAGATGTCGCTGAAGGATGGCATACGAAAGAAACATACTACATTGTTTGGATTATCAGTTTCACTGACATTTCAGTGTTTGTGCTTCAGCACTCATAACTGTTTAATCTGGAACACTTACAAGTATTTAATCTGGGAAAGCATAATCCAGTAAATTTATACCCAGTGTATTTATAACTGTATGTAGCACCACAAGGAGGGCCAGAGATCACACCAGTATTTGGGCCACGATCTTTGCCAGATGAATAATTAAAACTTTGAGCAGAGCCTGTTCCACATAACAGCTGTAAAAAAGTGATGTAAAATCCTGATCTGGAGCTTGAATTTAACTTCAACATTTTCAGTGTCTTGCCCTGGTATTTTTAAATAAAACCTCTTAAACCAAAGCAATTCACTTACTGTATATGTGCTTGTATCTATATAATAAGACAAACCTGAGCTTTTTGCCAGCCTAAGAAAAGACTTTTCCAAAATGTTCACCTGAAACAGGTGATTTACATTACTTTGCAGCAAAGTCTTCCTAGGCATCTTGGAAAAGAGCATGTTTGAATGAAAAAGGCAGAGGAAGAATGTGTAAGAAGTCAGATGGGGACAGAGAAAATTTCAGGGAAGGGTTGATAAATGAAGCAGTGTGGCTCTTCAACAGTGTGTTTATGTACTCAGGTGTTTGGTTGTGGTAGGTCTGAAGGCAGAAGTACCTTTTAGGTAGTGTCCCTCAAAACCTGATGCAAGTTTAGCAACCTCATCCAATGTGCTATTCAGACTGAAAAACGTAATGACTACCACAATCTTATTTTCCCGTGGCAGGAGGATAATGTGTGTGTCCCCAATCCACCTTGAACAGCAGCACTGTCTGCTCCATCCCCTCTCACTGCCATCACTGCTATCAGAACTTAATAGACTTGAATTCCTTCAGTTAGTAAATGTGCACAGGCTGCACTGCCAGATCAATGTGCCTATATCCTGGGCGTGGATGATATTTGTCAGCAAGCACCTCCTGTGATAGCTGCTCCTTCTGCCCAAGCAGCCCACCTTGTGCCATGGAGCAGGTCGCAAGTGCTTGATGCTGTCACGGTTTAAGCCCAGCCAGCAACTAAGTACCACACAGCCACTCGCTCACTCACTCCACACACAGTGGGATGAGGAGCAGAAACAGAAAAAAGGTAAAAAAACCATGGTTTGAGATGAAAACAGTTTAATAGTTGAAATAACAGTAAAATATGACAATAGTATAATAACAGGAAATAGAGAGAAGAAAGAGTAACACTCCTCTCCCAAAAACCCCAAGTGATGCACAGTACAACTCCTCACCACTCACTGACCAACACCCAGCCCAACTAGAGCAGTGATCAGTCCCTTCTGGGTAACTTCCCCCAGTCTCTATACTGAGCATGATGGTCCATGGTATAGAATATCCCTTTGGATGGTTTGGGTCAGCTGTCCTGTCACTGCTCCCTCACAGTTTCTTGTGCCCCTCCTCACTGTCAGACCATGAGAGACTAAAAAGTCATTGACTGGGAGTAAGCACTACTTAGCAACAACTAAAACGAGTGTGTTATCAACATTATTCTTACACTAAATCCAAAAGGCAGCACTCCGCCAGCTGCTAGGAATAAAATTAACTCTATCCCAACAGCAACCAGGACCGATGCATTCAGACTGCTGAGGGATTCAGGCAGCCTTCAGTCATGGACTCCTGTGCACTTTCAGCTGGCAGGCAGGCAGGCAAGTTGTTGCTCCTTGCTTTAAAAATAAAGTGGCATCTGACTCATTTCAATCCATACTGTTCCCATTTTCTCAGTCTTCAAGTATGCCTGTGTCCCATTGTGATGGGTCATAATTCAGTGGCTTCTCAGCACTGCTCTGTGTCTGTCTGATATGTTAAGGTTCAGGAGCTCCGCAGACTATATTCCCGTTTGATGGGCTACAGATTCCATAGAATCATAGAATTGTTTAGGTTAGAAAACACCTTTAAGATCAGGTCCAGCTGTTAACCTAGTATTGCCAAGGCCACCAATAAACCATGTCCCTGTGAGCATCCAGCAGCTCTCTCCCAAAGACTGGACATATGCTTAGGAACCAGTTATTGGAGAGACTACAAACAGATTGCAGCGGCAATGTGGGCGATCTGCAGCAGAGGTAGCTGCCAGCTGATGGGCAGGATTAGTAAGACGCCGTCTTATTCTCTGTCGTCACTCCAAGCCTTGTGGGCAGCAGGCAGTGTGTCTTGGAACTCCCTTTGCTTACAGCATGTAGCAAGGCTAATTTAATTAAATGTGATTAAATGTGGGTTTGCTGGGATTACATAGCAGAGGTGCATAGGAGAGTTGACTTAGCATTGCCCATGATGGCAGACAATCGTGTCTGAGATTGTACATGTCCCCACCTCATTTAATTTAGGCTGGGACAGTATTATCTCCTGGTGTAATGAGTACATTGCTGTGCAAAGCTAGTCTCATCGCAGTTCTGGTCAGAATGCATAAGAAAAATCAAAGCAGATTATTCTGTATGTAGAGAAGGGCTGCTGGACTGTTCAGATAGATGGAGAAGGCTGGAAAGACAAAAATCCAGTAAAGATCATTGCTTGTTAAGTTGGTTAAGAGAATAAATTCCAGGAGGATTGAGAGTTGCAGACATTTTGAGACGGAGGTGGAACAAAGACAGAGGGAATAAATAAATAAATAAATAAAGGTTGAAAATTAAAATGTTTGCAACCATACAGAGGTGTGCTGAGGGCAGAAGGTAACGGTAGGAACTGTCTCTCAGTGTGGCACTTGTGCAGTGTAAGAGTGATGGCCTTGCAGTACAGCCTCTTGTGGTCCCTTCTGTGACAGGCTGAGCATGAGCATCCAAAGGAAAAAGCAAACATCAACTTTAGATTGCGCTAAGCCAGAGCTTACAACAGTATTTGTATTTATTAGAGGTGACAGATCACAGTGAGGTTACCTGAACTGAGCATGGCTATAGACTATGTACGACATCTCTCCTTTTCTGCTTGACAATCCTTATTTCAGTCCTTAAGCCAGCCTTAGTCTATCCTTATTGTATCTCTAAAAGCAGCTGGCTGCCTGATTCCGTTTGTTGCCAAGTCTTGTTTGGTAAGAAGGGAGTTGGGAGGTGTGAGCAGCCTTGGCTGTGAGTGACATCTCCTGGCGTGCAGATCTGCCAGTGACTTAGCATGGTGCTGGGTGGAGAGCAGTTTCCTATATGTCTGGAAGACACTGGGACAATCCTGCTTCCTTGCCTTCACACAGAGCTGCCTCCCATGCTAGTTTGGTCTTTCCTGGTTATTCACAGAGAACAAAAGGGTTTCTGCAGCAAAAACAGAAGTGGCTATCAGTGGCATTCTTAGTTGATCTTTAACTCAGAGGCAGAAAGGGTATTAGATCTGCTTATGTTCTGGTACATGTACCAATCACTGGATGGAACCAGTAGTAGCCCCTGCAGGAAAAAAACAGAGACCAGAATCAGAAACACAGATGCCTGCACAGCTGGGTTATGCTGCAACATCTGGAGAGTGCTTAGTGCCTGCGCAGCTGGGCAGCGCTCTAGCACCAGGCAGTCTGGGTGAGCCTTGGGGAGGGGAAGAAGAAAAGCAGTGTCATTTCTGCGCCTACTTCTGCCCCTTATATGATGTTTTTGTCATGACTTACAGTGGACAGTATGGCAGAAAGAGCAGAGGTCTGTCTCTATTTGCTTCTGGCTGGGCACAGAGACAAAAGATGTTGCCTGCTTAATTGTTAGCTAAGGAAAAGAGCTGATAATAGAAGAAAAGTCCTGAGGCCTGGCAGAGGTGGTAGAGGGCCCAGTACTGCACCACTTGGTGGAGACCGAGGAGTGTTTGCATGGCATTCAGCAACATGATGTGGGGCTCAAAGAAGCTGGCGGAGTTTAGGAAATAAGCTAATTCTTTAGCCAATGCAGAACTGTAACTGTGCCTAGAGCTGATGGATGCAACCAAGTGTGCAGAAAAGGGAACTTGTTCAAATACCTCACCTTTCTGAGTAAATGGCAGACAAGTTTTGATTACACTGACTTCTTGATCTGGATTTGCAGTGTTGTGGTTTGGGTTTTCTTAAATAATTATTCAAGTCTGTACACTTTGAGTGCTCTTTGGGAAGTTATTTGCTCGGCTACCTTCTGGGTTATAATTTTGTACCTTTTATAGTATGAAACATTTCCACAAAATGCTGCTTGGGAGTGTTAGAGTTCACACAGATGGGTGCTGTGGTATAGGATACAGCAACAAAATCACAAATCTACAACCTCCAGAGTCCTGAAAAGTGCTCATGGTACCAAGCTAAAAGTCACACAGAAGTCATGTTCAGGATTAAGGAAATAATATGCCTTGGAAAATATGACAAATCTCAGGTTGCAGGTGGGATGCAGATAATTATCATTATGTCTCTGCCTACAGACAAGGGATTTCTACAGTTGTTTATTGGGATAGTCCATTACAGTGAGAAAATTTTTCCTTCTTTGCTGCTAATGCTGCTAATTTCAGAGTGTGGCTGCTGAAAAGATAGAGCAGACAATGCTCATCACAACAGGAAGTTTTAAAATCTTAGAAATGATGCAAAGTCATGCATCCTTCGTTCCTATGACAGTAAACACCTAACAAAGCCAGTAGTGGCTGTCTCTAGGAAAGATCTCGGAGTAAGGGTGGCAATAATTAGATAGATGTGCTGTGCAACTGTCAGCAGCAGTTTCAGATGTCAAGCATGCTGGCTTCACATTCATACTGTGCAGCTCTCTTTACATTATAGCATCTGGTTTTAATCATTTTTCTAGTGTTAAAATAATTTTTGTTCCTCAGACATGCTCAGTGCTATCACAACCCAAGCCAAATGCTCCCTCCAATAAGAAGAAATGCCTCACAGCTGTCATGCTCTGCTGTTTCTGATCACTTCAAACTCAGAGTGCTGCAGCCTTTTTGAATAAAGCTGTATAAAATGCATTCTTACCTCCTACTGTCTGGTATGTGCACTAGATTATTATTTTAAGCTGCATTCTTGGAGGTACTGGCAAGCACGCTGTGCCTAACAGGCACTCGCAATATGCGAGCACAACAAGCTTCCAGACTCCACAGTTAGCCTCAACAGATTTGCACATAAGCGCAGAGCTCCAGGCCAACATTAGGTTTCCAATGGACCTGCCTGCTCGGGGATCTTCAAAACAAGTTCTCTTGGTGCTTTTAGGTTCCATTTTTTCTAGGTAGGTGGGAAGATGTTATTTGTTTACAGTCAAAGATTTCCTGAGTTGTGCTGCTTCTCTTCACTTTGGCTAACTGTCTTCTGGGTCATTTGTAAGGTTGGGTAACATTTTGTATAGTTCTGGCACCTGGGACCATCTTTCACATGAAACCAGAGTGGTTAGAAAATGACCCTGTTCAGAACTTAAAAGCTTTTCATATTTTGATGCACAACACGGGGTACCAGGATGGGTTTGGAGCATTGACCTGGTATCACCTGAGGGCTGAAGAATGACCTCTGGAACTTCAGTTCTAGTGTGCAGATACAGAGCAGGTTTGGTCACCTTATCTTCTTGGAGCATGAAGGCAGTTGATGTGGTCACCTGCACAGAGGTATTGTCATCCTGGATGACCCGTAATGTACTTCTAAACATCTCCTAGGGTATTTGTGCATAAGGAAAAGAGAAATTACTACTTGTGTGAGCAGTTAAACAATCAGTGCTTTTGAGTATGGGTAGAAATAGATTTCACATTGTAGTGGGAGCAGGTATGTCCCCTAGAGTGATGAAACTATTATTTAGTTCTAAGTAAGTGTTAAATTTACAGCTAGGTTATAAATCTGGAAAATACTTTTGCTGACACCCTTTCTAGAGCTTTGTGTTGTAAGATGGCATTCTATTAAACAATACCAAAATTGGATGAGCCTAAATTGTGAAGTGAGATTTCCACTATGGGATATATGAAAGAGAATCCAAAGCAGGAAAATGTAGAAGACAGTATCATGCTAAACACTGACAAATGCAGGTATATATATATTGGTTCTGAAAACTGGAAGGACATATTGGTTGTGAATGATTTGCATGAGCCATAAGTGGCTTTTCTTTACAGAATTCTACTGCTAACCATGTATTTTAAGCCATAAAAATCTTAACTTATTCGGTAGGTCATACCAAATATATCAGTAACAGTTAAGGAATCGTGCTGGTCTGAGTTTTGCAAAGTGTGCTATTTTTAACCATATTATCCCAATTCTGAAAATACAGGCTATTTATAATTCAGTGGCCTTGTGAGAAGTGGCATCAAAAACCTCCATAACCTTTCTTGAATACCCTGTGGAGTGCAGATCATATTTTTTATACAGCATTGCCAAGGTGCAGGACAGCACCGCTTGAACTGACGGCCACATACTGAAATGTTAGTGTTACACTTCCTAAATGTATCAGCAGCAGTGAGGATGTTGTAAATTGTCATGAACGCTGTAAAAAACTGAAGCACAAAGTACACTAGGATAAATGTCTCCTAGTAAAGGGGTTAAAGCTTTAGATTCTACAAAGTTATGGTTTTTATATATGGTATGCAGGAAGGACACTGGGGCTGAGCTCTGTCTCTAAGAAATCCCACATGATGACATGGTGCAGGAAATGGGAGCAGGGATTGGCCAAGACACATGCTTCATAATGGAAACGGACTGCAGGAACGTGCATGAAGACCTTTGGGGTGTGAGGTAAAATGGGCAGCTGGGATACTAACATCCTTTTTCTGCTTTAGTCACAGGTACCAAACCAAAGATGTCCTGGACAAGAAAGATTCTACTCATCCTGGGATTCCTCTCTACTTTGGCTGTAATTGCTTTAATTGCTGTAGCAGTGACCCAAAACAAGCCACTTCCGAAGAACATTAAGGTATTATGAGGTGGGGCTTTTACAGGAAAACAAGCCAAGCTGGGGAGTTTAGGTGTGTATAGTGCTCCAGGACATGTTGCTGCCCTTGCTGAATCTGGCTAACGTCTCTTTCTGGCTCCTTGTACCTCCACATCTTATTTTACACCTTCATGGTAAAAACAGATCATCTCCTAAGCACTCAGTCCTAGTTTTTCTGCTTTTCTGCTCTTGTGTCCTTTGATGGAAACTTTGCACTGAAGCAGTCTTGAGAAGAGTAATGACACACAGTAATGTTCCCACAGCTGCCAGATAGGCTGCTTATTTCTGGTCCACCCAGGTGCGGAGAGCAGCACATGCTGTGTCTGATTTGGTGCCTCAGGTGCAATGATGGTCTGTTTTGCCCACAGTATGGGATTGTGCTGGATGCGGGGTCGTCCCACACTAACCTGTATGTGTACGAGTGGCCAGCAGAGAAAGAGAACGACACTGGGGTGGTGCAGCAGGTGGAGGTGTGTAAAGTCGAAGGTAAGAGGAAGAAAGGGACCTATGGAAGGGGCATGGGATGAAGAAGTGATAATGCAACCAAAGGGTGTGGGAGGAAAAACCTGGAGGGAGAGGCCAATAGTGAAAACAGTGTTACATCTGTGAGGTCGTGTATATCCCACTGCTTCCCACAGGGAGCTGTGTGTGCCTGACCTTCCTGGGAAGAAAGCTGGATCTGCTTTTCCCTTTGTTTTTAGGATGCTTGGAAGTAAGTGCTTATTGGAAAAAACTACACCAAAGAATGTACTTAAATAAATAAAGCGCCTGCATGCACCCTTGCCGAAGTGCTGACGAATGTCAGGCAGCAAGAGGGAAGGGCATGGTCAGCGCTTTTCAAGGCTTCTGTGAAAGCTAGGCACTGTGCTTGTGGGCCAAGGTTGCTCAACTTATGCATGTCATCGTTTATTCTTTATTCTGTTTAATTGCTGTGTAGATACTGTATGGTTTAGAAAGGCATAATTGAAGCCCAAGGATGCACATGACAAGGAACAGCATAGACCACCATGGATCAGTGCACTCTGGGTGGAGAAGTGCTGTCAGAGTCTGCCTGGGGTCTTTTCAGGCCTGTCTGCACTGCAGGGGGCAGACATGCTGTTATTGAGCTGCTGCAACAGCCACTTGATGCTTGCAGCATGCTGTACCTCGAGCAGCACACTGAGCATACAGCAACCTGGAGCAAGTGCAGAGCGGGCTTCACTGCTCATGCAGGCACTGGTCCTTGGGCAGTCCATTCACCAGGAGACATGTAGCAGGGAGGGACAATGAATTTTTCTTTGGGTTAGCATGAAGGGGATAGATGCAAAACACTCAGTGCTATAATGTGAACATACAATACACAAACAAATGACAGCATCTTACCCTGAGGACCCGGTGCAGTGAAGTGTCAGGGATTTTCAGGCACAGATCCGGGGTACACCCCGGCAGAAGCAGAGATGAGTCTGCAGATGTCCTGGACATACTAAGCAAATTATCTGTCTCACTGCAGCCTTCATCACTACCTCACAGCCTGCTCCACAGAGAGCAGGGTGGCAGATGCTGGGTGTTGTGGCTGTCTGCATGCATCAGGCTTAGTTGGTGCTGTAGAATTTCTAAAACCCCTTAGAAATGGAGTGGCCGAATGTGGTTTTGCTGCCTGTGATAGTGATACAGTTTAATGCAACTGCTTATGACAGCACTCTGCGGTTATGTTTGGAGTTTTAGCAATGGAGTGTCCTTATTTCTTGCAGGCCCTGGGATCTCAGGTTACTCCCATGCCACAGAGAAGGCAGGTCCCTCTCTGGCACAGTGCCTACGACAGGCAGAAGACGTGATTCCTTCAAAGCAGCACCAAGAGACACCTGTCTACCTCGGAGCAACTGCTGGCATGCGGCTTCTCAGGTACTGCAGAGCTTGTCCCCTTCTCCCTCAGCATTGCACCCGGGATTGCCGGGGTGCTCAGTGGAGACCTCTTGGGCAAAGACCTTGGACGTGCTGCCAGATCATACTGCCCCGATACCCTCTTCTGCTGCTGGCTTCTGTGAGCCCCAAGTCTCCCTGGACTCTTCCCTTACTTGCCCAGCAGATCCATTTCCACTCAGTCCAACCTTCCATCATCTCCACCACTATATGCAGGACAGACACCAGGAAGGTAGCAGTGCCCAATCTGATGCTCAGGAGATGCTCTGATATCCCCCACACTCTGGTATTAGGCCTGATCCAGGATTTTTGAGCCCATCCATTTTGCAGCTCTCCACATAACTTCACTCAGCCCAAGACTATCAGAGCTAAGGTAACTTTATAATCATAGAATCATAGAATAGTTAGGGTTGGAAAGGACCTTAAGATCATCTAGTTCCAACCCCCATGTCCTCCTTTAATTCCAATTTGTGATTTTCATGGGACTGCACTGAGACAGGGAGCTGATTTTACATATGTGTTCCCTGGGAAATCTCCCTAGGGATGGATTTCTTCTGTAATGGTAATGGAAGAGAGTGAGAGCAATCTCCAGGGTTCAATCCCTTCGGGGCATTTGCTCCAGGAGAACAAGAAAGCTCTGGTCTCTGCTCAAGGTACCACTCTCAGCTGCAGGATTTTTAAGTGTTAGAGCTGGTTGCGGCTGTGATGGCAAGGTGTGACAGAAAGGGAGGTGGACAGTTATAGGTGGATTCATTGTGAATGACTGTTCTGTTCTAATTAATACTTGATGGGGAGTTGCAGCCTGCATACTCAGAATAAAGCCCGTTGGCTGCAAAGAGCTGTCAGCCAGTCACTCCATCCTTTCTTCCATTCATCCAGCTTGGAGAATAAAAGTGCAGCTGACAAAGTCTTGTCCTCAGTAGAGAAGACACTACGTTCAGCTCCCTTCAACTTCCAGGGTGCCAGAATCATCAGTGGTCAGGAAGAAGGAGCCTATGGATGGATCACCATTAACTACCTGCTGGGCAATTTCAAGCAGGTACTGTATCAACAGCAAGTCCATATTTGAATCATTGCCTTGCAGCACTTTGTAAATTGTGCCTTGCAGGAGGGTGTTGCAAGCCGTTTACCAGAAATCAGGAAGCTGCACATCTTGCCTCAGCAATTACTGTGAGTACATCCTGATACTTATTGGTATCAGGATGTACCACTGTAGTCAGGCTTAAAGCACTGAAATAAAACACCAGCATCTTTGATAACTTTGCTTGGGTACAGCAAGCCACTCGCTATATCTTCCTCATTTCCTGATCTAAAATACTTTTGTGCCTGCAAAGTTTGACAATGATTTTTTTATTATTGAGCTTATAAATCGTCTGGGAGCTGAAGCCACAAGTTGACTGGTTTTCCTCATAACAATTGTATTAGACTTCATGTTCTTAGTGCTCCCGCAAACACGCAGACATGAACGACCTTCTGTTTTTCTGAGCCCCCTCCAGGCCCCCTCAGCTCTTCCTGCCTTTCCTGTGTTCTGCGCTTCTGCTTCTCTCCTCAGAGGTCTTTCTCTTTTTCTTTTCCTTTTTCCACTTTTTCCCTCCTGCCTGATGTATCTGTTTCTACTTTTGAATTATTTTTTTTTTTTAAAGTCCGGCTGGAAAAAACTTCTACATTCCCTGAAATCCATAAGTGAGACATCAGGAGCACTGGACCTTGGAGGAGCCTCAACGCAGATTACTTTTGTACCAAATGAACTCTCTTCTGAGTCCCCAGAGAACCTGCTCTACTTCCGTCTCTATGGGAAGGATTACTTGGTGTACACTCACAGCTTTCTCTGCTATGGGAAGGACCAGGCTCTGCAACAGAAACTGGCCGAGGACCTGCAGGCAAGTATATCTGTGAATGCCAGTGGAGATCCTGGACTCTCTCAGCTTTGACATACTGGTGTTGTACAACTTTCTGTGTCCCAGCTAAATGTCTCATCCCTTGGTCTGGGTTTGGGAATGTCATTATCCTCCATAAAGGCTGGACAGATGCCCAAAGAGATGACAGTCAACACTTTCAAAGCACTACAAATTTGAGGTGCCTTGATTCTTGGGCATGGGATAGCAGTAGTACTTCGCTTAACTGAAGTACTACTGAGGGTGTGATGTTTCATTGTCTCTGAGAACCCCAAATCAACAGCACCTTCACAAAATGTGGCTGAAAGTAATTTGCCCAGCATCCTACAGGGAGCCTGTGGCAGTACCCACATCCCCCAAATCATGGCCAATGTCTTAAACCATCCTTATCACTCTGACCTGATGTGTGTACCTTGGTGTGATGTACTTGTGGCCACTCTTTGTGACTCTTTCCCAAGTGTTACTCTACAGCGAAGTGTAACAGCTCGGGTTGATTTTACTTTCAGACCATGGAGAACAGCAGCCTCCTTGATCCATGCTTTCACCAGGGGTATCAGAGGACTATAAATATAAGTGACCTCTTCAAAACTCCTTGTACATCAGACAAGAAAAAGCAATTCCCTTTCAGCCAGCTGTACATACAGGGAGAGGGAAATTATCAGAAGTGCCGAAGAAACACCCAGAAACTCTTTAACAAAACCAATTGTCCTTACTCCAGTTGCTCCTTCAATGGGATATACCTACCTCCATTACAAGGGGACTTTGGGGTAAGTCTTCTCATCCTTCAACTCTTTATAACCCAGAATATCAGAAGAGCAGAAATTAAGAGTAATGCTAGTGTATTCTTCATGGCTGGTGCAGGAAATCATTTATAAGATCATTTTTTGGACATGTAACTACAAAAGTAGTGCTGCACCTGCTGTGAGGACTACATGTGTAAGGGCTATCCCAGTAAATACTGGCCTACCAGTACTGCAGTGTTCCCATTCTAACCCATTCCTGTGGGCATCTCCTTGGGATGCTCCATTTGCTGATTCGTTTTTCAAGCAGTCCTTCCTGATGGCCAGCACCAGAGGCAGGACAGCCTGCTGCAGGCCATGCATGACAGTGCTCTTGTAAACCTTGTCTCCTGACATCAGTGGTGGCACCAGATCTTATTTTCATCCAGAAGTGTGTGAGCACTACTGGAACCAATCAGTCAGCTCACCTGTCTGCTTCCCAGATGTAATGAGGAGACAGTGCACACTCTGAACACATATCATACGCAACACCACACTGAACATCAGTCCTAGAGCTGTGCAACTTCAGTGGCTGTGAGGGTTTCTGGGGGAATTGTTAATACTCCCCTTGCCCTGTTCATAAACTGCCCCCTGTCTATCAACTATTGGCACTGGTCAGAGATGGGTTTTCTGGACTCTGGATTACGTGCTGGGGTTGTGTACAGTCCTTTCAGACCAACACCTCTGTGGCGATATTGGCTGCATGCTCATCTCATTCAGTTGCCAAAATGGGATTACGATCTCTACAGCAAGCGGCACTCACTATGTGTCACTCTGGCACCAGTGCACTGAGGAGAGGGTTTTAGTGTAGCTCTTCAGGATACCATGGTCAGTGAAGTTCCTACCTCCACCCTGTGTTTGGGATCCTAAGCTCTCATCAGCTCTGCAGGGCATGTCTCAAAGTGACATTGCTCTTGAAAGTATCGCTACTTTTATAGGTGTGGTGTTGCTTCTTACATTTCTCCATCACTAAATAAAAACATTTTCATTTGCGGGATTTCTGCTGTCCTCCTCATGCTGAAGGTTAAAATGTTCTTTTTCCTTCAGGCCTTTTCTGCTTTCTACTTTGTGATGAACTTTTTGAACCTTACCAGTGAACAAAGCCCTGCTGCCCTGGACAGAGTGGCCACCACCATTGAGAGCTTCTGCGCCCGGCCTTGGCATGAGGTGAGCAGTGCTTGTGGCAGCAGGCTGGGGCTACTGGGTGGCCAGAATTGCTGACATTTTTCTGTAGGGTAAATGGTGGCATGTAACTTCCAAGGCAAAAGGGGAAAGATTCCCAGAGAACCTGCAGTGGATGCATAGGTGCGAGCTGGAGCAGTAGGAAGCTGTGTTGATCAGCCTGGTGACTTCCTCCTTCCCTAGGTGAAGTCAGCATATCATCAAATAAAAGAAAAGTACCTGAGCGAATATTGCTTCTCTGGAACCTACATCCTCTCCCTCCTGGAAAATGGCTATGACTTCACTGAAAACAACTGGGAAAGGATCCACTTCCTTGGGAAGGTGTGTTCCATAGCGGGGAGGGCAGCTAACTGCAACCTCTGCTGCACAGCTTTTGCCTCCAGGGGTGCCACTGCCCCGGCAATGATGCAAGCAGCCCTTGCACCTCCCAGCATTGATTCCTCTCCTCTCCCATTTCAGATCGGCAGCAGCGATGCAGGCTGGACCCTTGGCTACATGCTGAACCTGACCAACATGATCCCTGCAGAGGAGCCTGCTGTGCCTCCTCTTTCCTACGGCAGCTACGTGGGGCTTATGGTGCTGTGCTCCCTTGTGCTGGCGTCTGTGCTCCTGTTTGCCTGGCTTCTCTTCCACAAGCCCAAGTGCCTGCAGAAGGGGATTGTTTAGGACAAACACTGGGAGAAGAGGGGCCGTGTGACCACAGCCACTCAAGGCTAGGAGACCCTGGCAGAGCAGGCTGTACTGCAGAGCCCCTCTCACAGAAGCTACTGACTGTGTACAACAAGGGCATTTATTTCTTCTGACTCACACTTGCACTGACAGAGGTTGGGACATCAGGCTCACCACCTCTCTCTGCCAAGGACAGACGAGTGGGAGTCCCCCCCTTGAATGGGTTGTACTTTCATTCAGTGAAATGTTGCTGCTGGTTGGTTTTTGCCTTGTGCACAGCATTATAAAGAGAAAAACCGCAGCAATCTTTGGGAGCCAGTGCTCTTGCAAGGGTAATCTCAGGGTCACACATCCCACTGAGCTCTTGGGAACGATCACACCCCGGGTGATCCTGTTCCTCCTTCACTGAAGCTATTCCCAAGAGCCCTTCCCGCACCAGCACACCTCTGCTCACCTCCCCATGCCCTGAGCCCTCTCAGCCACACAGCTGGGTAAGGCCACCCGCATCCAGCTGATCCCCAAAGGCTGGCCAGGCTCCTAAAAGCCACCCTGGGAAAAGAAGGGATGAGGATAAAGAAACCAAGTGTGCTGGCAGTCATCAGCCCTTAGCTGGGTTCTGGTGGCTATCTGCTCCTTTTGCAGGTCGTAAGAAGACTCTTTCCCATGTCTTCCTGACGTTGTTGCTGGACCAAAGTTGGCTCACTGTTCACTGAGCCATTCCCATGTTCCTAGAGTACATCTTGACACGAATTCCCAGCCAGGCATTGCTGGTTTTTATAGGAACAGCTTGTACTGGCCGAGGATCCTTGACCAGTAGTGAGTGCTTAGGCCTAGAGGGACTCTGGTGTGATCAGTGTGCCTACAGGCACTCACTACTCACTAAAGCAACCGAGTGTCACTGCGCTGATCATAAGGCAGCCTCTGATGTAGGGAAAATGTTTATTAGGTGAAGTTCCTTTATAAATGGGCAGCTGGTAGCAGTTAACTAGCATGAGTATGCACAGATTGAACAACTCCTGCCACCAGCAAATCAGTGAAAATCCACCTTTCCTTCCCTCATGGCTTAGGTTTATCCCATGATCGTAAGACCGAGGGCTTGTGAATTCAAGTACCGCAGCTCATCTTCTAGCACATAAGCCAGGGTGATGCCACTGATCAGGTTTATGAATCACTTTCTTCTACTTTCCATTTCTTGGTGCCCCCTCCCCAGAAAAGAGGTAAGTCAGAAATCCATTTTCATAAAAAACACTTGGAAACCACTGGTGCCTGTCTTCCTCCCATGAAATTTTGGAAATCTCTTCTCCTAATGACCTGTAAGTGCTGGAGGCCAAAAGAAAGCTGATATTGTGAGAAAAAGACATGGCAAACATGCACCTTCACCTGTTTCCCTGAGCAAAGGTGTAGAAGGCACAGAGGGATCAGGATGCACAAGCTCAGTGAAGCTGCATCCTTTAGGCAAGCACAGACACCATGCCTGGGGTTTTCACACCCTCCCACCCTGTCCCTCAGCACGGTGCAGGCTGCAAAGTGTCCCCCAGTTATTTCTACTTCATGCCTGGAAGTAGGAGTCATAACATGCTGAAGGACCTAAAGGTAAGGGAAAAATCCACCCTGTGATATGGTAAGATCTATGGGCAGTTCTTTTTCTTTCCAAAACATCTGTGTCTTATTTTTCCTCTGAATTAGCTGGCTTCAGCTTCGACGGATCTTGTCCTGCCCGTTTCAGAGGGACTGAGTAACTCTGCTACCAAAAACCCTTTTTCCTTGTTGGTGCTTGCGAGTCGTCATTCTGACATACTAACCAGATTGACCTTCAGTCTGTAAAGTGCTCTGTGCTGACCCCACTTGCAGCTCTTGACACCACTTCTTTGCAAATTTTTACATCTTTCTGAAACATGGACACCAAAGTTTTCAGAAGTGAGTGGTAGCAGAGTCGCCAATAGTGTATATAAAAGTAATACCCTCTAGTTTTGATCTATACTCTTATGTTTCCCATTTGTATATCTCTGGGCCAGATCTGCTCACTTAAGAGAAAGGTTTGGGGCTGTTTTTTCCAGTTGGGCCGTTGTAACTTAGCTTTATTTTTCCAGTTATTGCCTTCCAGAATGGCTACTGTCTTGCACCATACATCACTGTCTCAACATGAGCCTCTTTGCCTTCCACAGGACTCCATTGAAACATGTATTAATCAAGCAAGATCAATCTGCAAATGGCACTGTCCCATGCTGTTTGTCCAGTGACCAGTTATTGCTTTATCTGCAAATGCACTGAGATATCTTAATTCATCTAGAGATGGAGTTTTCCTTCTGTTGTTTTCAACAAAGATAGGTAGAGGAGAGGTTAGCAGTAGGTTTTGGTCATGGCTTGAAAGCATGCAAGAGAAATATGTGATTAGAGCTGCTTCGGCTCCCTCATCAGCCCCACTTGCAACACACCCCATCCTGTGTATGGATGTACACAGGATACATATACACACTTCCCTTGTGTATGGAGTCTTCATAGTAGAGCAGGTGACTTGGAGAAACTCCCCACATGAGCTGGTGCATCAGTGTGGAAACCTGAAGAGTGGCAATTCCTCTCCTGAGACCTCCTCAGGGATCTGCCAGATGCTTTATTGTGTCCATGATGCTGGAACTAGCAGTTTCAATTGGGACAAGTCAGAAACTGATGCAGAAACTCTATGTGGAAGCTGGTGTGGAGGGAACACCTGTGCCAGCCTGCTCTCCTGGTCCCTGCTGAGGGTTTATGCCAAAGGAAAAGGTCAAATACAGAACCTGGAAGGAGAATTTTAGCAATGTTCTCTATCTTTATGGCAAGTTCCACAGTATTAATATTGCTATAGTAATACTATAATAATATTGCTGGAGTCAGGTGATCAGCCAGTATCTTTGCTTACTCCCTTCTGCCTTCCTTCTCTTACCTTTTGGATTGGGTCTGTTTTTTTAAGCTGTAAATATGACTTGAGTGCAACTTAAGGCCACAAACCAAGATAAACAAAATGAAATATTGCATTGTTTTTAATCCTTATGACTTTCACACCACGTTTATGAGCCAGTCTCCCCAGACCTAGAATTCCTAAGGTGGCGCCAGACACACTATTTAAAAACCACTTGAGCAGGCTGAGGCTCCAGGAATTGGTTGACTGAAGGCATCCTATCAGGGATGATATACCCTGAATACCCAGGTATTGATATATCCTTGCATATCAATGGCTGTTCTTGAACCTTCCAAGAAAAGTGTATGATTTTTCTCCCCACTTCTGCTATTGCAGGACTTTGTCCATTAAGGCTATTCAAAATTCTTGGTCAAAGAGTTCAAGTTTAACAAACATTAATTTCTTTGCTTCTGTGCTGCATCTGACCCAGCTGTATGCAGCTGAAATGTCTGTTGTAGAGCTACCCAATGCATATGTGAAGGTCATTAATGATAGTGGGGGGAATTTCCAAATATGCCAGTAATGATACGGTATCACTGGTTAATGCAGTTGATCTGCCTCACTGATAATTATCTGTGCCTTATTTCTGATTTGGTAGCTTCTGGCTTTAATTTCCAGCCACTGGCTCCTGTACAGTTTTGCTCTTCTGGGTTAAAGCATCTTTTAACACCACATGTTCTTGTCTTGCAAGTACTTACTCACTATCTGCTCTGCTGGGCTGCTGAGATTCCAGATGCTGGTGTCTCCTGTTTTGCCACAGGAAGCCCTGAGATGTGCTGCAGCACGGTAGGATGAGTGTCTCTGGTTTGGGTTCAAACACTGAGTGGCCCATTTTCGGGAAGGTTCCTTGCAGGAGGATTCAATAGCTTTTTGCAGGGTGCAGGAGCAGCTCTGGTCTTTCTGGGACTGATGACTTCAACAAGCTCTCGCATAGTCACCCAGGTGTCAGGTGTGAGGCAAAACTCAGTACTTCTCACAAGAGCATGGGAGCCTGCAGCACGATCAGCTCTTGCAGAAGACAACCAGTCCCCACTGCAGGGTCTGAGTGCCCTGAGCTCTCCTTGACACAATGAGTTCTCCTCTGCACAGGCTACAGCTGATTTCTCTGGCCCTACAGCAAAGCAAAGTGGAGACTTCACTTACAAGAAAGCTCTTGGAAGCAAGGTCATCACCTCTGCGGTTAGAGGTTGATTTGCAATGTTGGTGCTGGCCAGGGCTCCCCAGCTTCTCCAAGAACAGCTCTCAGCTGGATGCATGCTCCCTCCTTCTCCATCCCAATTCTTCCCATGCTCTGTGGCAGGGAGGACGTGCAGGCTCCGCAGGGCTGCCAGCTGCATCATGGGGCTCAACAGCCTGTGCAGGAGGGGCTAGGGGAGACACACCGAGGACAACAGTCCCTGCTATCCAGGCCATGCGCTTGCTCTTTGCAGTTCAGTCCTGACGAAATGGATCTTTGTTTCGATGCACGCACAAGTCTCTGTATCGTTATCATAATAAAGACTTCTGAACTGATGCCAGAAAAGTTTTGTGCTGTCTTCCAGAAGACGGGAACTCTCCAGAATTGGGAATGGAGCCTCTGGCACTAAACATGGAAAAGTCCTGAGATAGGATTTCCTCTCTTGCTAGTTCCTTGCTGTTCTCCTGGGTCAGATCTGAAGTTCCTGGCGGATAGGCAACATCCTCACCTGGCAAAGAAAGGCACTCTGGTCCACCCCAAGCTCTGGGCACTTCACAGAGGTGGATTTGCTCACCAGAAGGCTGTTAGTGCCCAAACCCCATCTTTTCTTGCTTTAGCTGTACTCTGACCTCCCCAAAACAGCCTGTCGTCCCCTGTCATGCACTCAATGGCTACAGTCCTCTGTCCTCGTTTTCCTTCTCCCTCCCTCAGGCAGTACCACCAGAATCACACTGGCACTAAAACCCCCCCAAAACAAGTGAAGGATGGGGAGGCCTGTGCCCCTCGTTCACAGGGCTATGTGTGCCTGCCTCTGCGTGCAGCCAGAGCTGTGTCTCTGCCAAGGCAAACATGCTTGTCACGGTGCATCATTCTTCTTTCAGCGCACACTCCCTCCAGTTTGCTCTTAGCTCTTATGGCTCTTAGCTTCAACCTTCCTCAGAGTTTCCAACCTTCCTCTTGTAACAGTATGGGCAGAATTAAAGCAAACGCACCAGGTGGAGTCTTTCCACGGGCAGCTCTGGAGAGATCGGCTCCTTGCTGCCTGCGACCCTTAGCTGCGCAGCGAAGGGTGGGACGGGGATCGAGTTTGCATTCCTCTCACTCGCACCACTGTGGCACAGCACGTTCCTGCTCGCCCTCTTTCTCCCACCGCCTCAAGGTCTCTCCATCTCTGAACATCTGGGAGTGGGAAGCGGATGATCCATCCCAGATGTATTAGCTGCATTTTCCAAATTAAGTCTTTGTTTGTTTCTTGCACTGTTTCTAAGATCTAATGCCTTATATCGTTTGTTTCCACTTTCATCAGTGTTTTTTAACATGTCCAAACTTACTATTGGCTTAAAACTTCATTACCATGTTGTTTTCCTAGAATGTAGTAAGAATTGTGTTAGGTCAGATCAGACATGGAGTGCATTGGCATTGGTCTCCAGCTAACCCTAACTATTCTATGATTCTATGATTCTATGAGTGGTGGATGAGGATTCAGATGGAGAGTTAGAGAAGGGACATGATCCTTCTAGCCATCAGGGGCATAGGAAATTTATGAGCAAGCAATTGCTTCTGGATCTGCATAACTAATAGCTGTGGATGCCCCGTTCTCTATGAATTCATCCTATGCTCTTTTGCTCACATATAACTTTCAGCTTTGAAGAGGTAATTTCAGTGTGTGCAAAAACTATTTCCTTCTGTTTGATTCAAACCTGCTGCCCAATAACAGGCTGCATCCATCCCTGCACTACAGATAACGCTGACTAATTCTCCAGGCATAGTAGTGCATGAGATGCGTTTTACACCCACCCCAGATTTTGCTCATGGCTCCTTTTTGGGATCTAACGGTCTGGCATTTCTTTTTTCTGTTGTTTCTCCCATCGGTTTTGCTTGTCTCCATAGGAAAGTGAGAGCCTTTCTCATGCGTCCCTTGGCAGCACTGTAGCTCCAGCTCTGTCACTGCTGTACCAAGCTACTCAAAACAGCCTGGGAAGGGTATGGGGAGGGGCAAAACAGACCAAACATGGGTGTTTGTGCTGTTTTACTATAGCCCTGCCTAGCACTTGCTGGCTGCCAAGTAATACTGGCTAGCACTGGAACCCTGCCCACCTCTTCTGCATTGCCTTGATCGCTGAAAGCTGGGGAGGGAGCAGCTCCACAGGAACACAGCAGCCCTGAGAGCAGCGATGTGAAAAGAGGCAAGAGCATTTCCCACTGCTGCATGAGCTGCCACCTCTGCAGAATACCACCAGATATGGCTTGCTGTAGAGATAACAGCTGTCCTACCATACCCACATTCACCATGCCCCACCAAAGCCTCAGCTACCTTTCCTTGGTTTCCTACAAGTGCTAGGAGAAGCTGGCACCTCAGCACTGTTTCTTGTCACCTGATTAAAGACGGCGCAATGCCATTCCTGCTCCTGAAGGTGTGAGACTGACTGACAAGTAGGGATGTGGTGGGATGATTAACTGGGAGAAGGTATTAATATGGCCACTGCTGTCTTTATGTATAGTATTTTTTTTTCTCATAATACCTTCAAAAGACATTCGTTCAAACCCAGGACTTTTTTGAGAGGAGGGTACTGTGCAGATGGGGAAGAAGACCAAGCAGGCACAGGGACAAGGAGAGAAAGGACCATTATGGTGGACTGTGACAGAATAAAATTGGAAGTAGGAAAGTCTAAGTAAGTCAAGGCAGGAGCAGGCAAGCCATGTGCTCTGCCCACCAACCTGCTCTGTTTGTGTTAGATCCTATGAACAGGGCTCCCTGGTTTACCAGTAGAGGATGCTTCGTTGGGGGAAGAGGCAGCTACAGCAATCCTTGTCATTAGAGCAATGCAGTGTGGATCCATCTCAAGGTTGCAGGGAAGGCAGATGTTTAGCATGGCACTGAGTATCCTGAGAATCCCATTGCTGATGGCAGGAGGAGCTCCTTTCTAGTGTGAGCCGGGCAGAGCAGCATGGTATGCTCATGTTAGCAAAGGGAGCCTCTCTCCTCACATGTCCAGCCATGGCGGTAAATCTTTTGGCTGTTTGTGCTCACGTCTGGGTTCTGTGTCACGGATGTCCTAACAGAGATGTTTTCCAGAGCCACTAAGCTGCTGGAGTTGTAGCCCCAAGGGGTAAGGCTGCAGAGCAAGGCTGCCCCTGAGAGGAGCACAGGGACCTCGAGGTGACTGCTCACCGGGGAAGAGGTGTACAGAGGGATGGAGAGGAACAAGCTTCCCCCAGATCCAGAAACAGCCTGCAATTTCTTAACAGACAGTAGGACGTTTTCATCTGCCCTTAGGCTGTTGAGCTCTCTTCTGCTGATAATTGTCCAGTGGCTGTTGGAGCTCAGTATCTCAGCACACAGCAGGGTGAGACCAGACCTCCGAGCAGAGCTCTCCGTGCTGGAACCTGCCCAGCAGACAGCTTCTGCCTCAAAACTCTACGTTGCCCTGTCCTCCCTCTGCAACATACTGGCTCGGCTGCTTGGGTAGGCAGCTGTGGGGAGGGCGATGCTGTCCCTGCCTCCGTTTACGCCGGAGAAGCGGGACTGCCTGGGCAGAGGAGCCGGCGGCTATGCCTCCCTCTGCTTCCCCACGAGATGGGGCAGATGAGCAGGCGCGGCTCCGCGCTGGCGTCCGGGACCCGGGGAGGAGCGGCGGGACCTGCCAGCGCCTGGCAGGGCTGCGGGACTCGTGCGGGCACCAGGGCCGCCCCGCCACCATCCCCACCCCGCTCGGCTCGGGTCCCACGGAACGGCTTGGCGACGGGCATCCCCCACCCGCCGCCCCCCTCCGCTCTCCCCCGCCCCGCCGCTTGTCCGGCTCTTGGCAGCCCCAACGCCCTCGACAGCCAGTTTTCCAGCCCTGCGCTTCTTCTGCAGTGACAGCCAGTGGCTGCGGGGCCCTGTTTGCTGTCCGGTTAATAAGTGAGCTGCAGCAGAGGGGGGAAACTCCTCCGACGGCGGAGAGCGGGCTCGGCGGCGGGCGGGCGGGCGGGCGGGCGGGGGGAGCATTCCTGTGCCGCGGGGCCCCGGCGAGCCCCGCTCCCGCCGCCCCCCGCCCGCAGGTGCAAGGGGCTGGCACTCGGGAACTGGAAGGAGCTGGTTGGAGTTTGCACTTTAAGCTGCCGGCTAGAAAGGACTCGGGGGCCCGGAGCTGGTGCGGGCGCACAGCGCCGCGGGAGGATGGCTCGGTGGCTGCGATCCCTCGTGGGAGCGCTGCTCCTGCTCGAGGGGGCGGCCGCCCTCAGCTTTCTCCACCATCGCTATGAGGAGATGGTGCAGGCCCTGTTCCGCGTGCAGAGCCAGTGCCCCTACGTCACCCGCATCTACAGCATCGGCCGCAGCGTCGAGGGCCGACACCTCTACGTGCTGGAGTTCAGTGACTACCCGGGCATCCACGAGCCCCGTAAGTATGGGGGGTTGGGGATGGTGGTTTGGAGAGGCCAGGCTTGTCACCATGCTCCCTGCCATGTGGCACTCTTAGGGGTATCTCCCTTTCGACTCCGGACTCCCAGCAATATGTCAGGCAGTGCCAGCTCCAGCAGGGACTCCCAGCCAGTCTCAGGACACCCGTGAAGAGCCCACATGCATGCACCATGCTTTTGTGAGCTGCAGCGTGGCGCAGACACGTACTTTGGACAGAGCTCTGGCTTTCCAATGCAAGTTAACGCGAGAACCCAGCCAAGATCATCCCAGCACCCCACCTGCACTGCCATCCTCTCCCTCCCAAAACAGGGTTCTGCAGGCAGGGAGAGGCAGCACCCACTTTTCAGCCTTCACTGCTGGATAGTGGCAGGAGGGAAGAGTTCAGCCTTTCCTCCTCCAGACCCCAAAGCTGGGGCATCATGTGAGGGACCACAGCAGAGTGGGTGCTGGGCTCCTGCAGGCTGTGCAGCCCCTGTGACAGGCCACTCTCCGGGATCTCTACCTGCTGCCACGTGGCCCTGCAGAGCCTTGGCAGCAAAAGCCCCTTGGGCTGCTGCCTGTAGAGCATGGAGACACCGCTGAGCCAGACCTTACTGGCAGCCAGGTGCCTCTGGGGGGCCTGAGGGGACCAGCCGACTCTCTGGGATGGGGCTGTGCACACAGGACTCCTGTGCTTCCCCACCTCGTGCCCCTGGGCCGCAGATGCAGACAGGGCTCTGCCTACTTTTCGCAGGATCCTTTAGCTTTTTCAGATCCTGGCTGGTGTGGTTAAAAGCAGGGGCTGACAAGTCCAGGCAGCCATATCATGGAAAACTGCCAGCAGCACTGCAAGGGTGAGCAGGATGCATACCTCTGCCCCCCTCAGTGGAGCAGCCCCCGAAAACCCCCAACACCCCATGCTTGGCAGCAGCTTGCCCAAAGATGCACTGCACCGGAGGCACCCTGCTCCCCTCCTGCAGCCCACAGTACCACCTTCAGGGATGCCAGGAGGTGCGATGGGGGGCTTCACACCCTGGCCACCTCTGCACCATCTTTGTTCAATACAGGCAAACCTGCATGGTGCTGAGGACACCTTGGGCACCTCCACAGTGCATCAGGGGCTGATTCAAAGCAAGGAGTGAGCAAAGGGCACCGGCAGTGCAATAGTGGATTTTAGACTTGCAGAACCACAGCAGAGCAGCTGGAAGGGCAGCAGGAGGTGACTGAGGTCTCCGCTGCCCCAGGTGGGCAGCATGGACCTGTGGCCTTCCTCAGAGCCTGGGCCACCCTCGGACTGGCACTTTTATCTTGTAGCACAAAGACTTCAGGAAACTGGGTTTCCTTGAAGGCCACAGAAAGTAACTCCAGAAAGCAAGCTAGTGTCAATGGGCTTACGTGTGGTAATTAGGGCTTATGTGTCCATATGGATAATGCTTAGGGGTCTGCGTACTGAAAAAGGCTGACGAGTCCTGCTGCAGACTCGAACAAAGCAGAGAAGGAGACCCCTGCTGAGAACTTAGCTTTTTAAATAAAAGCTGCACATATCCCCAGGACTTTTTATAGCTTTTATAACTGGATTATCTAATTAAATCAGCCTCATGTCCCTGAAATTTAACCAGGTCAAAACACACTGCCCACCTGTGCTGTCCTGCGCTGAAGCAGAGTGATCAAAAGATACGGAAAAGCAAAATCTTTTGGTTTAGAAATTTGGTTTAGAATCTATCTTCAACATGTCTGGATACAGTGTCTCCTCCCCGCACAGCACAGGTGCACTTTGGAAGCAGCAGATGCCCAGCATGGGGCTGTGGTGTGTTTTACCCCATGGATCCTGACAGACACTGTATGCGGCAGCAGGGCTGCACACCGTCACTGTGATCTTGATCACTTCTGGTGGCCAGAAATCTCACAGTACAATGGGAGTCTCAAGCTGTGGCAAGCCAACATTTATAACAACACCCTATTTTTCCTGACCCTTTCATGTGAAAATCAGGCTCCCTTTCTAACTGAATTCCCCATGTCTCTTTCATCCTACCAGTGGTGACTCCAGCCTGCAATGGGACATTTTCTTTTCCTACAAGTAACTGCTTTAAAAGACTCCTTGGGAAAGCATAACCCATCCCTCATGTGTGCTGCCTATCTTTCAGCAGAGCAGCGAGTCCTGCTCCGGGCACTGCCTGCCTCTGGTCTCCAAATCTGTATTTTGAGACCTCATTTTAGAAAAGACAGTGGCAAGAGACCTTTCTGTTCATACTGGAGCTGCCTGAGGGACAGTTTGATTCAACCCAGCTGCTGAGGGTTTCTTCAGGCTCTTGTTCCTGTCCCTTGAGGCTGAGGAAGCCCTTAAGCCTTTTCCTTTGAGGTAGGTAGAGGGGAGGGGGAGAGGAAACCACTGCTGCCTCCCACTAGCACAGGAGTCAGGGCTGGCGGCTACAGACAGGCAAGTTCTAGTGAAAGAGCATGGCTTACCCCGAGCCAGAGATTGGGTTTATCCTGCAGGGTAATGAAAAGCTCCTTAAAGCACGCAGGAATGTGACATGTAGGTGAGGGGCACTGAGAGCAAATTGTGAAGGGCAGAGGTGGAAGAAATGTCCCCACCCCTGCCACCCACTGCAGAGCTGGGAAGTCCCAGCACCCCAGAGCAGCAGCAATACTGCCCGTGCTCCCTGGTCCCTATGTGCTGCCTCTTCCCAGCCTGTGACCAGACCAGCTGCAAATACCTCCTCTTGTGCTCTCCAAACAAGCAGCAATCCGGTGGAAAGCCTGGGCTGTGGCAAAATGGAGGGGAGCCCATATGGGCACTGTGCCACTCTGCCTCACTGAGGTTTGCATTTTCTAAGGGAAAGGGCCATTTCACAACATTTATTTGGGGTCCCTTGGGCTTACCTGTGCTCCCTGCAGTAGGAATTGTCTCCTCCCCCCATCCCAGTCCTGGCTGATGGTGTCACTCTCTTGCTCTCTCCAGTGGAGCCAGAGTTCAAGTATGTTGGGAACATGCATGGGAACGAGGTGCTGGGCCGTGAGCTGCTGCTGCAGCTCTCCGAGTTCCTGTGTGAGGAGTACCGCCGGAGCAACGAGCGGATCACCCGCCTCATCCACGACACACGCATCCACATCATGCCCTCCATGAACCCCGACGGGTACGAAGTGGCTGCCAAGCAGGTACCAGGCAGCGATCACCTCCTCCAGCTGGGTAGGGGCAGAAAGCCCTTCAAATCCCTGTGGGATCCCCTTCCTGTGGCTATGGGGCTACACTTGCTCTCCGTGCCCTGCCAAATGTGTCCCACCCAGTCGGTGTCATTGCTTCTCACTGCCCATGGCAAGGGCTCTGTGTCCTGCCACAGGTAGCCCTGGCAGGTGATAAAGGAGGCTTCCTACACCTGACTTACTCTCCCCAGGAGTTCTTTGTTATGGAAGGGTCACTGTGAATCCCCTGCCCCAGACTGGGGAAGTGGCAGCTGAGTGCCACTGTCATGAGCAGGCAGAGACATGAGGGATGGGACAGGGGAGAACCCCTCTAGTCCCCCCTCTGAAGGCTCAACCATTCTTTTGCACTGCTAGACCTCATGGAGGTATTTTATTCCTGGCTCCTTCAGTTGAAGCAAGTTGAAATCGTTTATTTGGCTTGTGCCTTGCTCTGTCACCCTGGAAAATTAAGATATTGTTACTGACTTTCCCTGTCAGTACCAATACTCTTTATTCTCCTGCCGGCAATAACATGCATGTTATGTACGACTCAAAGGCACTGGTGCACCATTACAATGGCGGGTCCCCACTGCCCTGACACCCACCCTGTACTCACACCCGTGATGCATCTCTGCCCTGCAGGGCCCAGATGGCAATGGATACTTGACAGGGAGAAACAACGCCAATGGAGTGGACTTGAATCGCAACTTCCCTGACCTCAACACATTCATGTACTACAGTGGGGAAATCAGCGGGCCAAATCACCACATTCCACTGCCCGAAAACTGGAAAAGCCAGGTACCAGTCTGAGAGGTTGTGAGGATCACAGCATCCTCTTAGAGGGGCTCAGCGTACAAGCAAAGACACTGTCCTTTGGCTTGCAGTGTGCTTGTCTCCTCCATGCCTTCTGCATGTGGAGAAATGATGTAATCCTGTCCCCTATCCCAGCTCACACCTCTACCAGGAGAGGCTGGCACCACAGCCAGGAGAGGCTGGCACCACAGCCAGCTTGGGGAGAAGGCTGAAATGCAGAGGGCAGCGGAAGTGGCACATGCTGGCTAATGCCTGTGCCCCAGGTTTTGGTGCTGTGCTGGGAGGTGTAACAAGGTATGCACAGGAGGAGCCTGCTCTGTATATCAGAGAATGCAGGAAACTGCAAGGGTTGAAGCAGGCACATTGTGGGTCAGGGTCTGATGTGACCAATCACACCACAGCCCGACATGGAGCAGCAGCTGGCCCAGAGGTGGCTGAGCTCTTCTCCTGTCCCCATCCCTCTTCTCCTCACAGGTGGAGCCAGAGACTCTGGCTGTGATCCAGTGGATCAGCAGCTACAACTTTGTGCTGTCAGCCAATCTGCACGGTGGAGCAGTGGTGGCAAATTACCCCTATGACAAGTCTCAGGACCAGCGGTTCAGGAGCCACCGGCGCACGGTCAACACTCCTACCCCTGATGACAGGTTGTTTCAGAAGGTGAGTATGGCCCTGGTGTGTGTGAGCATTCCTGCAGCCCTGCCGGGGTGCAGCATGCAAGAGCTGGTTGGGAGTCTCTGGTCACTGCCTCATGCAGCAGCTGAGCCAAGAAATGTGTTGGAAATAACCATTTGCAGACTACCACATTTCTGCCAGCCACCAGCTCATAAGCCAGGTCCCACCACATGGGCACGTCAGTCTTAACCCTCAGGAGCCCTTTTCTTTGTGCCATGCTTGGTTTACCCATAACTCCAGTACCACCAGCGCCACCCCACTCTTCCAGAGCTGAAGCCTGCTCCCACCTTTGCTGCACCATCAACAGCATGCATATATTTGGGGTTTTTTCCCTAGAGCAGTGGCAGGGTCTGCCTGAGGGTCTGCTGAGAGCAGCATAAGGGGGGTGAGTGCCCAGCAGGGGTTTGCAGATGATGAAGAATGAGCAGAACAAAGAAAAGCACCAGGAGCAAAGGCAGACATCAGGGAATGTATGGGTCTGTGTTGCTGATCCTGCTAGCGCTAGCTGAACCCTGTGGGTTTTATCTATTGTTAAATGTCCCAGAAAACTGTGCCTTCCATCACTGCTTCCATTAGGAAATACTGGCACAAGAAAAAGCAAGTCTGCATTAGAACAGTTAATGAGAAAAATAAGACTGAGCTGGAGTTCAGCCTTCTCTGGAAGCTCAGGCTGTACCGGGGCTTGCCAGGACCTGCTGGGATCAGGGCTGCACTCGGACCCGGATGTGGAGAGGCTGCAGTCTGGGGCCTAGGCTAATGATACCCACATAGCCTCAGAAGTCAGAAATGTAGTGAAATAACTGCTGTCCTGCTGACAGAACAAGATTACTCCAGCATCTGAACCATAATACAAGGATACAGGGTTTGCATTAGAAAATGCAAACACCAGTCTCTTTTAAACTGTATCTTACACAGAGGACAGGCTTTGGATGCAGTGGCCCAATTTTAGCCCTGCCTTCATGTCTAAAAATAAGTAGCAACCTTAATAAGGGCAATAAACAAGCAGTTCCTAGAACCAGAAGTTGCCCAAACTATTTCCTAATCCAAATTCCCCTGATATATATGGTATTTGCATCAGAACTAATACTGGTTCGTTTTCCTCACATATCTTCTCCCCCTGATAGTGCCATTTGCTGTGTGGAGGCCAGCTGAGTGCCCCTGCGTGGGCCCAGTGCCCTCCACTCCTGCTTGTCTTTTAGGGAGTAGGGCAGAAGCTGTCTGTGCCATCAACAAGCCTCTAGCTCTCCAGATTTCTGTTCTCCCTCCTCCACCTTCATCTGCCTACATTTTGTAGAGGTCCTGGCCACCTCGTGTTGTGTTTCACAGCAGTAAAATGCAGGAGCTGTCTCCTATCTGACTTCCCTCCAACGCTCCTCAGCAAAGCCTGTGCAGGAGGAAGAATGTTTTGCCCAGAGCCAGGCAGGATCCCCAACCGCATGGGGCTGGAGAGATGACCACAGCTGCTCTCTCTCTAGCTGGCCAAGACCTACTCGTATGCCCATGGCTGGATGCACCGTGGCTGGAACTGTGGGGACTACTTTGCCGATGGCATCACGAATGGGGCATCCTGGTACTCACTCAGCAAAGGTAAGGGCTGAGCAGCTGAGCACCATCCGCAGCAAGGTGTTGAGCTGAGGAGTGGTGAAGGGGTAGATGAGAAACGCCAGGAACCTAAGGATGGGTTGGGGAGGGGCTGTGATGATAGCACTGTGCCCGTTCACTAGACACCATTCCAGTGTCTGCATCTCAGACTGGGAGATGGCTTGGGAAGATTGGAGGTGGCTTGGGAAGATTGGAGGTGGCTTGGGAAGGAGCCACAGAAATAGCTGAGGGCTGCAGAGACCTGCTGTGTACTGTATGATGAAGAAAGCAGAAGGCTTTAGTCATGCCGTCATGGAGGAAGGAGGCTGTACCTGCAGAGTGAAGAGGGAGAGCTGAACAATTCTGGCTGAAGATAGACAGAGGACGGCATGCCCAGGACACGGGAGTGGAGAGGGAAGGGGGCCTTGCATTCCCCTGGCAGACAGCCTTTGCTTTTCCAGGCATGCAGGACTTCAATTACCTCTACACCAACTGCTTTGAAATCACCCTGGAGTTGAGCTGCAATAAGTTCCCCCCTGAGGAGGACCTGGAGCGGCAGTGGATGGCCAACCGGGAGGCTCTTGTTGCTTTCATTGAAGAGGTAAGGGGGCACTCCAGAGACCTGCACATTTGTCCTGCAGGCCTCCATGGGCTGTGATGGTAGGAGACCAGTAGGCACCAGGGGTGGAAGGGAGTTGGCCATGGAGCTTGCTGGGTGCTCTTGTTGGCGGCCTTTGTGGAGGCTGTTGTGTCATAGACTGGCTCTGCTGGGGAGAACCAGGAGAGCCAAGGGTATGGGGAAAGGTAGGGTTGTCTCCAGATCTATGCCTTCCTCCAGTGCCCAGCAGTATCCTCTTGAACAAAGGGGGGTCCTTGACCCAGCAGTCTGTCTCCCTCCCTGCAGGTTCATCAGGGCATCAAAGGGATGGTGTCAGACGAGAACAACAATGGCATTGCAGGAGCAGTGATTTCCGTTCACGGAATCAGCCATGATATCACCTCTGGTGGGTTGTCGGTCCCCTTGCATGCTCTCCCTTTTGGATACAGCTTTTTGGAGGCTACCTGGGTACATGGGAGGATTTTAGCAGGACAGGCTGTATGTGTGGCTGGCATGGTTCGCTTCCCAAAAACACTAGCTATGAGAAGTGTGTCTGTGCATTCTGAACCAGCAGGGACTTAGGAAAACTTAGGAAAGAAAGAGGTGAGAACTAAAGTGTAAACCTTATTGTAAAGGACTTCAGAAAGTAAGATCCTATTTTATCGGAGAGAGAGGAGAAAATGCATTTGTATGTAACCAAAGAGAAGACTGAATGAATAATCTACTCAATTATTTATCTACACAGAGCTAAATAGCTGATAGCAAAGGGCACGACAGCAGAACAAGATGAAAGACTGAAAGTTCAAGCCAGACAAATTCAGACTGAGAATGAAGTGCCACTTGAGCTTATCCAAGTTGTAGTGGTTTCTCCTTTGCTGGCCTATTTTAACCTCCTTTCCATGAACACCCTTCTCCAACGGGACCAGACATTACAGACTGGCTACAGAAAATAGCCAATATTCCAGTTCTTCAGAGGTCAGACTATGAAATCATCAAAACTCCTGGCTGTAGGTCTGTGACTCAGTAACACTAATATTTGGCACTTATTATGCCAGCCTGCATAGGAAAGGGGAGAGTGCAAGAGATCACGGAATCACAATGTGCTGGATTTATGTTTGAAGGTATATCTGTAGACAGGACAGAATCACAATGTGCTGGCTGCAAGAGTCCTGTGGGGTCTCCTGTCCAGCCTCTTGCTTGAAGAAGGATTTTCCCCAATGTTGGCTGTCATCGGCCACTGCTCCAGCCAATTCTCAAGATCCCCAAGAATGGAGATTTCACAGCCTTTCTGCTTGTCCTGTGCCAGGGTTGCATCACCTTCACAGTGAAGCTGTGCTCCCTGATTCACCCTGAAGCTCCCAAGCTGCCATCTGTGGCCGCTGCCCTCTGTATGTTGCCTGGCGCTGCTCAGAGTTTGGCCCCAGCACCTTCAAGTAGCTCTGGGCTGTGAGAGTATCCCCTGTACCTCCTCCCAGCCAGGCTGAGTCCACCAGGCTCCCCGGCTCTCCTTGTGGGGCCGGAGCTCTCCCTGTGGTTCAGGAGCTCTGATTCTCCCACATCTCTCTTGACGTGGGGGCACCAAAACTGGACACGGTTCCCAGGTGCAGCCCCCCTGGGACTGAACAGAGGAGGAAAATCATTCCCTTTGACCCACCAGCCACCTTCCCTGTTTTCCTTTGGAAGCCCCTGACTCGTGTGTCTCAGTCCCACCAGTTAGCCCCACCTAAGCCAAAATCACACAAGCTGCCTGTTATGATTACTCAAATTTCCAAAACCCATCCAGTTCCATAGATGGGAACATACTCAAATTGTCAAAGCAATCCATAATGCGCAGCTGCCTCACTGTTAACAGTTGACTGTCCCCTGTTCCTAACCACACCAGTACACAGCCTGTCAAAGTGCTCCTGGGAGGTCCTTATGCAGGGATAATCAGGTAGCAGCTGAGCTGATGAGCAATTAAAACCCTGCTGATAATCCAAATGAGGCAAAAATGTATATGACAGGTATTAGAGATCATGTTATGTCCAGACTGAAGCCATGATTGTCCTTAAGTCTGCTGTCACCTGACTGGTGAGCCTTCAGATTTGTAGCCTCCCTGCACAGGCATGGCCAGTGCTGCTGTATTGTCCCCTTTCATTTGGTTTTCACATGTAGACTGACCTCTCTCCTTGGCATTAATGTGACATCACTTGCAGTCTACCAGTTGTGAATCCAGCCTTGCAGTAGCCAGCAGATTCAGAAGTAAGGCAAAAAAATTCCCTGGGTTTTGAAGGCTGCACACCCTCAAGGAAGTACGCTTGGCAAGACCTACTGGACTACCTTTTGCACTGCTCTTTGTGCATCTTGAGTGCTTTCTCTCCCCATCTTGTGTTCCAGGTAATATGGGGGATTATTTCCGGCTGCTGCTGCCTGGCACTTACACTGTCACAGCCTCTGCAGAGGGGTACCAGCCCCAGACAATCACAACAACCGTGGGCCCAGCTGCACCTTCATTGGTGAGTCAGGCTGCATAGTCACGAGGGTATCCCAAAATGTCTTCATCTCAGGGAGAAAGAAATGTAGCAGATAATGTCTAGTGAGCAGTAGAGAAAGATGGGATGAAGAGCATTTCCAGTGGCTATAGCATGTCTTTGGCTGACACAGGGCTCTCCACAGCTCACAGAGAGGGACGGGGTGAAGGCAGTGATGCCTTCTCAGTTCATTACTGAGGGTTCACAGCCTGCACTTGGCTGCTGTGCCAGCTCCTGTGTCCCTTTGCCTCTTGGCCCTGGGGAGAGCATCTGGCTATCTGGAGTTCTTCAGCTCTTTTCCATCCTCTGCGTTCTTCAGGACATGATGATGTGGGGACAGCATCTGTTCCCTGAGGCTTTGTTATCCCTCTGGTTCTGTGGGTTTCAGTACTCTGCTGTCATCTCCATCCTGCCTGGGACAACACACATTACCAGACTGGTAGCAAGAGGCTGAAATCTGCCTTTCTTTCTGCCAAGAGCAACCACGACAGGTGGGAACCTGGTGCAAAGAAAGAACAGCCAAGCATCTCTGGGAGAAGTGCTGTTGACACCATGTAGCCCCTAAAGTGCCTTTCTGAGGGCAGACTGGACAACTAGAAGTTGGTTATTAAAACAGTGGATGGTGATTCCTGGCCCTGCTGTTGCCTTGTGAATGTGGTGGCATCCTGGATGCAGCCTTCTCTAAGGGCCAACAAGAAGCCCACAACTGTGGCATCCTGGCAGTTCTTTTGCTTCACTGCATGTACACTGGTCAGGCTCTTCCATAAATACACTGCAGTGGTTCTCCCACCCTCCATCTCTTCATCCCACCCTATCCAGCCTCTGAAGTTCTTCCAGGGCTGCCCTCTTCTCAGGACTAGAAACCTTCTAATTTTCGTCTTAAATTTATTTATGGCCAGCTTATCCCTATTTGTTCTTATGCCAATGTTGTGCTTTAAATAGTTCCTCTTCTTCCCTGGTATTTATTCCCTGATGTATTTATAGAGAGCTGTCAAGCCCAGTCCTAGCCTTTGTTTTGCTAGGTTATGCACCCAGCTCTTTGGCTTTCCTTTTTAAACAGATTTTCCTTTTATCATGTTACTGTAGAAGACTGTTTTGTTCTCTGATGGTCTGATTTTTACAGGTCTCCCCTCACAGCAGCCCCCTTGTCCTCATTTCCTTCTGTCCCTGCAGCACCTTCCCTATCCACTGTTCACCCCATTCCTCCCCCAGGAAGCCTACACAGCCCCATCCAGTTTCACCTTTCTGTGTGGCCTCCCCATTCTGCATTTATCTCATGCTGTGCCCTGCATGCTCCTTATCTCCCTTCTCCCACCTGTACCTGCTTGCATGGCTGTAAGGGATGGAGGTTTCTTTCCTGGAAGATTTTTGCTTGGATCTACTGGAAGCACTGGTTGCTAGAAGGCTGATTAAGCAGGATTCAGCTAACAAGATGCAACTGAAAAAGGGCTAAACCATCCTGTTTATTAAATATTCACAGCAATGCTATTTCTCTACTCTCTGGTGAGAAAAGATGAAGAAAGAGCATAGCTCAGTCTCTTGCCTTTCACAGCTCATCTTCCAAACAATCCTACGACATCACATTGCCACAGGAGCATCTCTCTGCATAAGAAATGTAGCTGATTGTTAGTACGTTTATAATGGGGGAAAAAAATGTTTCCAGCTGATTTAAGAACTGAGTTCCCATTCTATCATAACACTGTTTGAGGTCCCTTACTGCTTATCTTGGCCCAGGAGTCAGCTTCGAAGGCTAGCGGCAGAGGCAGGTCCTGCAGAGCCCTGAGCCAGCAGAGCACACACACGGTGTAACACAGTTCGTTTTGTTCTCTCTCCAGGTACATTTCCAGCTCAAACAAGACGTGGTGAGGAAGCCCCCGGAGCGTAAAAACTCAGGAACACGCATGAACAACAAAGCCCTTCACAAGAAGGTAGTGCCAAGAGCCACCCGGTGGGGGACCCGAAGATGAGGACAGCTCACTTGGCTGAGAGCTGGGGAAGCCGTTCATAGGAGGCCTGGCTGATTACTCCACCAGTGAACTTTTCCAACAGTCCAGCATGAAACTAGCCCAAATGATTAGGTTATTAAACAAGGAAGTATTTAATCCCTGAGCAAGTCGTGAAGTCATTCACAACAAAATGTGCCTGCGCTGCGGTTCCCTGGGCAGTGTGTAGCTGCTGAGCTCTTTTCCAGCACTCACTCCATTTCAGAGAGCTCTGCTCCCTTCACTCCTGGACTTAGTTGCTACAGCCCATGTGAGATGCCCAGACTCTAGTGTATACCAGAGAGAATGAATCCAGGCCCTGGTCTTTGCTGCACTCACAACCTGGGCATGTGAATCCTGGCACTAGCCTTCTGGGTGCCAGTGCCACGCTTCTCCCTCAGGTAACGATGCTTGCAGCCTATAGACCCTAAAGTTAGGTGGAGGCCAGTTTTAAAACAGTGATGTGACCAGCTCTGAACACAGTTTGTCCCACACATAGCACAGCTATCGCTGGTTGGCAATGCCACTCTTATAAATGCATCACTGGGAGGTAGTGGACCAAGGTCATCTCCTGGCTCATATTTATCTTGATGTGCAGATGGGACTTTTTGGTAGCTAGTTTAGATTATTTGTAGTCAGACTGGCTGAAATGCTGGCAAAAGCCAAGGATCATCCCATCTCCTTATGTCTTCAGACCCAAACCAGATAGTTTGCTAAAGGGTCTGCTGTAGGCAACACATACTGTTAGTCTGAGCACAGGAGCAACTAGGTAAAGCCTGACAACTGGGGATAAGTAGAAGTGCAAGATAGTGATTTGATGTTCCTTTGAGACAAATACTCTTAACCCTGGTCCTCTCAATATGCAACAGGAAAGTGTCGTGCATGATGCCAGCGAGTTGCAATTGGGTTAGGGAAGACGTGATCAGTGAGGTGGGATACTAGAGGCTGGGCCTTAAAATGCTGCTTAGGCTGTGTGGGCAGGTTTCAAGTGGAAGCAAGAGTAGCAATGAAGCTGGTTATTCCCATGGTAAAAATACCTTAATCAGGTAAAACTTTTCTGGCATTCTTCATAGAAAATAAATAACACCAGAGAGATAAACAGTCCCACCCATGTGCCCCATGTACTTGGCTGGTTATCCTCATCTCCCCCACACAGCCCTCCATTGCACTGGCTCTTTCTGTGTCTCAAGCCTGTGCAAAAAGTATCCCCTAGGCATCCCCTTGCTCCTCCTCTTTTGCAAACATCTCTTCATCTCTTGTCAGCAGCCTCTACCACCCTACTGAATACGTAATACTCTGCACTCCATCCCTCACCATCACCTCCTCCTCTGTGTCTGCTACAAGATGCTAGTGGCATTTTCAGCCCTAGCAGCACACACACTCTTGTAGCTCTGCCTGCTAACAAAAGTTGTTTCTCTGTCATGTCTGCTATTGGAAAGGCAGAGCAAATTGTCCCTCACATGGTATTTATACAGGCTATTGCAAAAAAGTACCAGGAGTGGTCATGCACTTAACCTTGGCTGTTAGGAATTTTGGTCTGCAGAAGCCAGTGTGTGCTGGAGACAATGGCCAGTTCCATAATCACATGAGAATTCAGATTCTGTAGTTTTCTATCTTTTTGTGATGGAAGGCAAAAAAGATGGTGAAGCCGAGATCTTCAAACTCCTGTGTGGATTAACTCCTTGTTCCCTGGCAAGCCCAGCAGCATCACTCCAGATCCTGGAGCCTCCTGTCTGAAGCCACCTGCCAATGCTCATTCGCCCAAAGATTTCCTGATGGACGTGCAGGCAGAATGAGGGAGGCAACCCTTCATCCCACAGCCTGGCCCCATGCAGCATGCAGAAGGGTTTGCTGTCACCACCTCTCCAACCCATATGCAGGAAAATACTGCTGCCCCCAGCCATGGCACTTGCTCAGCTGCTGAGCTAACCACTCACTTCTAAGGATGTGTGTGAAGCTGAGAGCAAGGAAAGGGCTCCCAGGGAGCAGCCCTCAATTGGGTAATTCAGCTGGGCAGTCCCTGGCCAGGGTGATGCTCAGTCCGCACAGAGCTGCCCATACCGTCAGCATCACAAGTGGCCGCCCTGCTGAGGCTGCCGGCTGTAGGGTGCTCTCATGTTGCCCTCTTGTGGTCCTAGAAAATGCAGAACCATCTCAATTCCCTTCAGCTTCCAGGGCAGAGTCAGAGGAGGGCACTTCTCCAGAACAGGACAGCCAGCACAAGAGGCCACGTCACTCACCTTCGCAGATTGCTGTGAAGCTGGCAGCGCAGCAGCAAAATTAGTCTCAGTCACAAGCTTTTTCCTCTACAAGAGGGTTCCTGTGACATACAACCTCCTGGAGGACTGCCTGTGGGCTGGGATTTGTCCAGCTCATTCTCCTCCCAGCTCTGAATATTTCTGTGTTGAACAGTTTGGTAAAGCTCCACTTGGCCGTGACCAAGCTCTCCATGTGAAAACATGATTACAAAATGTTTCTTGAGGCAGCACTCGCTCAAGCACGACTCTCACAGGCTTGCCATGAACTTAGCCCCCCATGTTGCAAGAAGCATACCAGAGCTAAACCTTTGAACGTAACATCTGCAGCTCAGTGATTTCATGTTCTTTTGAGACTCCAGTCAAGGAAAAAGGAGTTGACGGGGTTGTGTCAGAAGATACAGCATACAGCCGATCCTCCCCATCCTCTCTGGGCCACTCATGATTTTGTAGATCTCTTTCTATACCCTATGTCCTTCTTCCAAGCTGAAGAGTCCCAGCCTACATACTTGTTCACTGTACAGACTGTTCCCACACCTCTGAGCATCTATAACTGCCTGCCTCCAAACCTTCTTCCATTCTCTTTTAACTTTTCTGAGATAAGCGGACCAGATCTGTATGCAGACACTGGAGAAACATGTAAACAAACTGGAACCAGGCCCAGAAGAATGAATCAAAACCTCTTACAAGCACACTTGTGAGTATCTGGGGATGAGCAGAAACCCCACTGTGGAGAGCGGATGAGACTCTGTGCATGCAATGCATGCTGCTTTCTGTGGCTGGCATGGAGGAGGCAGAAAAAGGGAAAACACAAGTAGCTGAACTCAAAGAGCGAGTCAGCTCTGATGGGGATGTCAGCAGAGGAGAACTGGGCACGGCAGTGACCCGAAAGGCTGCAGGAGGGCCTGGCATGACAGAAAAAAAAAAGTCAAAACCTGTCCCAGCAGTCAAACCCAGCAGAAATGTAGGGTGAGAGGACATCTAGAGCCCTGTGGCAGCGGTTGGTGTCCATTCTTCAGCTCCAGCAAACCGTACACAAGCATTCATACCTGTGGGGAAGGGAGCACCCAGCTCCCTGTGCAATTTCAGGCACTCTGCCAACAGCATCAAGCCATGACAGCACAGTGGGACCCTGCCTCAGGAGAGCAGGCGGGGAGTCAGCGCCCAGCCTGTGCATGTACCGACACGACTCACGGCAGTGCGTGCGACGCACCCTGCATACCCATCTCCTGGCTGGTGCCAAGCCAAGCTGGGATCTGAGTGGTTGCCATGGAGAAGTGTAGCTAAATGCACTAACAAGTGCCAAACGGTGGTAACTGCTATGGGGGCTGAGAGACTCCGGGCTTTACAGGGTGTTGCTGAGGCACGGTATCCCCTGGGGCATAGAGGGTTTTTTTGGCCCTGCCAGCAAAACTAGTGCAGGACATATTGCACTTGGTGTGCCCAACCGGAGTGTGATGCACAAAGTGGCCCTCCCTTCCACGGCTGTCTGCCGGGAGCTATTTGTTTTTCCCCATTTTGGTGCTCTGGCATGATCTTACAGTGTATCTAAGCAGCCAAGCCAGCTCCTAGCAGCAAAACTGAGACTGCACCAGATGGACAGCACAGTCCCACTTGTCAGCTGCTGCCAAAGCTGAAGCCCACAAGGCAGCGAGAAACACCCAGGAGAAGGCTACAGCGGGAAAGGAGACCCCGGCGCTGCTCGTGTCTGCGAGGCAGCCTCGCTTTGTCAGGCAGAAGTGGAAGAGGCAGCTGCCTGTCTTGCTCCACACCAGACTCCTGGGCCCTCTGCCAGCACCCTACCACGGGTGCTGTGCCCGGCCTGCTGCCTACCGGGCTGGATGCACCCCACGCTGGGCATCGTGTCCCACATCGGGGTGTCCCCGTGGACCGATGGGGCGACTGCTTCGCACCGTAGGGCCAACGGGGACATCCCCATGTCACCGGGCCCCGGAGTCCCCCAGGCTGACACCCAGCCCCGTGGAGCAGCTCCTCCTCCCAGCGACGCCACGCCGCGCCCGTTCGGCCGGGCCGTGTGGAGGCAGCAGGGAGGTGGGGCGGGCCGTGGGGCCGGGCGGAGCCCTGCGAGGCCAGGCGCGCACTAGGGGCCGGGCGGCCGGGGGGGGGCGGAGGCGGGACCGGGACCCGGAGGGCCGGAGCGGCCGCGGCGCCCGGAGCGGGCCGGGAGAAGGTAGGGACCCGCCGGAGTGGCTGGGGGGAGCCGCGCTCTCACTGCCCGCCGCCGCCCGGTCAGCCGGCCGCCTCCCTTCCCGTGCGCGCCCCCTCTGCCGCCTGGCCTGCGCCTCCGCCGTCCCCACGCCGTGGCTCGGCCTCCGCCTCTGCTCCCGCCTCAGCCCGCCACCTCCCGGCCCCTCCTGCTCTCTCGTGCCATACCGGCACCCTCTGCCCTACGTCGCCGCGCCGAGGCCGAGGTCCTGCCTGCCCTTGGGGCTGCCCTGGGCCGTGCTGGCCGGCCCTCGGGTGGTGGGTGCCTCTGGCTGGGTGCTGCTCGTTCGGGTGGGTGCGCTCCTCTCGTGCCACCAGCCCGGCTGCGGCAGCTTGCAGCACTCGAGCCCGCCTGGGTGCTTGCTGTACCCCTGGCTCTGTGCCGTGGTGCCTATGCTACCCTAGGAGTGCTTCAGGCACAGCAAGGAGCAGCTGTGGGGCACAGTGAGAGCTGCCTGTCTCCTCCCTACATTGCGTCCCTTTGGCTTTTGGTCTGTGCAAGCAGTGGTAACCGGGGGTGATCACCCACCACGCAGGCATGCAGCTGGTGGTGGCTGACATTATTGACTGGACAGCTGGTTGCAGGGGAGCACTTGGCCCTGTTGAAAATGTGGATGTCTGAGTCTGGAGTGATCTGGCACCATGAGCCTGGAGCAGTAGCACTTGTGAAGGGTGGCACAGGTGGTTGCACACAGAGAGCAGAAGCTCCATGCTGCAGTGCTGTGCCTTCCTGGGGTGTTCCTCTGAGACCATCCACTCTGCTTGTACCAGCCTGGAAAGAGAAAATCAGGAGAGTTCCACATATCTCACCATAGCAAATGCAAATCCCTCTGCATTGCTTCCCGTCTGACACTATCGCCTTGTACTTTAAGAGCAATGAATTGGAGGTGCCACCTCCAGAGGCCTTGCCAAGGGATGTAGGCTTGGCTCACCCTCAGCACCACCTAAGAGGCTGCAGCTGTTCCTGTTCTGACCCTTTTGCTGACTGAGCGGTTCCTCAGCTGACCCTGTCCTTGATGCAGTTTGGCCTCGGGTTCAAACAGCTCTGCTGCACCTGAAGTACTCCCCACACCTCCGTCCTATCACATCTCATTCTCCTTGCTCTAGTACTTAGAAAGCCTCTAGTTATGTCATAAACATTAACATCTGTTTTGAAGTTTGTCATATTTCTATAACTTTATGTTTGGAGAAGGCTCTCTCACCTTGTCTATGCCATTCTCTCCTTTGCTTCCATTGCAATCCTATCTTTTCCTCTGCAAAAGGCTTGAAAGAGTTTGTGGATACAAAATTTGCAGTTTTGCAGATGCTTTGCCAAATACAGCCTCTGCTGTGCTATGAGACGTCACCATCATCCCCCTCATCTTGACTCACTTCTCTGGCTGCAAGTCGTGCTGGGCATTGTGTCTAAATATGTCCTGCTTGTTTGCGAGGCCCTCCCTAGCACTCGTAATTCCCACATCTCTGAGCTGGCTTCTATCGTTCTGTTCTTGAAATCCTCTGCTCTGCCAAGGCCAAAGGTTTCAGTTCTCCCTCCAGCTGCTCTGCTTAGCATTAGTATTAGAAACTAATATGAACATATAGCCATTTTGGAGAGATGTGAACATGGAGGGGGCGGGGGGGGAACAAAGGTGACAGGAGAAACTGAGCAGTAGGAGAGAGGAAGGGAGTGACACCCAGAGCCCTGCAGAGCACTGGTTCTGGTAGCTGTCACAAGAAGCGGGGCTGTGTGACGTGTCAGCGTTCTGTGTGCAGTTAGGCATCTCTGCAGCGGGTGATTGTTCAGAAGGACTTTGTGATGGTGGTGATGTGAGCTTGGGTGGGACAGCCTGAGTTGTTCTTATCTTAGCACTTCACTACCTTAACTGATAGTTTCCCCTTGACCTCCAGCAAAAGTATTCTTCTAATCATGTTCTAAGGATTGCTCAACCCCACTTCTGAGTGACACAGCTTTTGCTTTGTCTTATTTTTAGAACCTTTCTGCTAGGTATAAAATCTGCTGCTTTCTCAGGAGCACCTTGGGGATCTGAAAGGAAGAGGTATCAGCCAGGTCCTTGCTGGGGATTTGGGTTCTTTGTAGATAAAAAGCAGTGCAGAACAGGAACAAAGAGCAGAGCTTCCGAGTCAAACTTAAGTAATTTCCAGATTTCTGGATTCCCTGCGCAGCAACCAAAGCATTGTAATGGGATTCTGTCCAAAAGCTATCTTTTCAATTTTCAATTGTTGTTCAGGGTGCAAAGTCAAGTGTTCCAGTGTTAAGGAATGTCCTTGTAGCCCCAGTTCAGCCTGTTTTGGATACATACTGAAGGTGTGATGACTGGTTTTGTAATTCTTTACTACTTGCCCCCTCAGCCCAGCCAGGGGTAGCCCACAGCAGAAGTGTTCTTGGGGTTTTGTCTGTTCCTTATTCTAGGTTGTATTGTTTTAGCCTGTCTGAAAAGTATCAAGAGAGACAACCATTTGCCTTGGGGTAGGAGAAGACAGGACTTGGTAGCAGGCTTTGTAGCGTGTGTGCTGCCACTCCACACAGAATTTGGGAAACTCTGTCTCCTAACCTGGTGTTGTGGCCTTTGCATGCTTGGGTCCCCAGTGCCAGAAATTAAATATCCATCACAGTCTCCTTGCTCACATGTTGTGGCAAGGTGTTCTGCTTTGCATTAAAAATTGATGCTGCGCTCTGTTTTCCAGATGACTTTCATTTGCTTGCTGTCTGGCCCAGCACGAGCTCCTCTTCCATACTCCCCAAGCTACACTTACCCCATGCAAATGCCACCAGCCTGCCTTCGGCCATGGCCTGCAACAGAGCAGGTGAGAACAGTGTGACAGCCAGGGCCCAGCTGGAGAGAAGTAGTGGTTTGAATTACACGTGTGGTATGTGGCAGAGCTCCTGTGGCAAATACCCCAAACTGCCGCATGTGTGGTGGGAGGCCAGGGCTTGCTTAAGCAGCCCTTGTCTTTCGTGGTTCTGGTTCTGGAAGGGTTGATGATCCAACCTAAATGCATTTGTTCCAATGAGTTTTGGTCACAGTCAAGGCAAAAGAAGCTATTTCTTTTTAAAGTGAGGAGATTCCTCTTCCTTCTGGAAGCCATATGAGGTTAGGAGGTGGAGTGCCAAAGAGTAGATCTGGTGTTTCACTGTGTGAAGCTCAGCAGGGGGGCTCTTTGCGATCTGCTGAGACAAGCAGAACATCTTAAGGAGAGGCTGCAGCAGTCACCATTTCCGCAGTGGGAAAAGGCTCCTCTCCTCCACACCATTAGTCAGGGTTTTGCCCTGCTTGCTGCATTATCCATTGTGTCTGGATTCACAGCGTCAGCTCTGCAATTTGCCTGAGCCACAGTCCTACTATCTCCAGCCATGGCCCATGCAGCCTGGTTCAGCAGGGTATTGTTTATCTCACCCAGGAATCTGCAGGCAAGCAGGGACCTCTGGGTGCTTACAGAGCAATATGTTCTGCTCTGAACAGGGGGAGTGACTGTGGGTGGCAGTGGCTCTGAAGGCTGGTGTGAGCAGCCAGCATGTGCTGGTGTGCAGGCAATGTCCTACCCTTGAAGTGTGGATGACGACTGTTCAGGCTGTGCAGATTCAGTGAGGAAAGGAGGGAAGGAGGGCTGTTGGAGACCAAGGGGAAGAGCAGAGGAAAAGGGTAGAAATGCCTTGGCGTGTAGTTAGTAAGCTTCTGTTCTTGACACAATGGCATGAGAAGCCAAGCATCACTCCTGGTTTCCTCCCACTGCATGTTAGGTACCGATTCTGCAACCTAGAGCGTAGTGAGAGCTGCAGCAGGTCTCTTGTTGAAGCCAGCAGCTGGAGGGTGTATCTCCATCTCTGGGGATGGATCATAGAATCATAGAATCATAGAATAGTTAGGGTTGGAAAGGACCTCAAGATCATCGAGTTCCAACCCCCCCGCCATGGGCAGGGACACCTCCCACTAAACCATGCCATCCAAGGCTATGTCCAACCCCATCGTGTTTTCAGTGAACAGGGATTGAGCTGTAACGAGCGGAAGGAGGCATGAAAAGACCTAGATGAAACACATGTAGTTTTTTAATTTTTAAAAAATCACTGGCAGTATTTGATTAATATTTTTAATGTTAATTTCTTTAATCATGCTGCAACAGACTTTTGTACATTTCTGTGAATCTGACTCCTTCCTGGTCTGCTGCTCAGGCAGGCTTTAAGGTTCTTATAGAGATTTAGGCATCTGCCGCACAAGAATCCACTTGTCCCTCTTGTGCAAACCAACTGTGCCTGTGGAAGCCCACATTGCATGTTTTGGGTCTGTTTGGTGAAATGTTCATTTTTCCAGTTACAGTGCAAGCAAGTTTTAACAGCGCTGCTTCTTGGGTGAGAAGCTGAGAAATTGAGAAACAAGTGGTTTTACTGCCTGTGAAGTTTGGGGGTTTTGCTGCTAATTCTGTGGCATTCCTCCATTACTGCTTTTTATCTCATGATCTGATCATCACTTTGGGCATACCACTGGATTAGCTGTCTGCAAGCCCGCAGGGTCTCTCCTTTTACAAGGGCTGCTAATACTTTCTGTAATCAGCCTAAAAAGGTTTCTGCCTTATCTCTTAAGTGCTTCAAATCCTTGCTTCAGCATCTTTCAGCAAACCAGGGGAGGTAGAACTCCTGTTTCTGAGGTACAGAAACTCATCAGAGACTTATTTGCTCACCCTTGCCATTAAAAGATTCAAAAAAGGACATTTATTTCACCATTTTCAGTAGGTCTGCTTCCATCTAAATTATGGCACTTTGAGCAAATGCCTGACCATTTGTGGTGGTGGTGAGTCCATTATTTGAGGCTTCTTACCCTGCACAGTTTCCGCTGCGAAAAGAAAGGAGGGATACAAGAAGTTGTCAGTGTGTAAGTGCCTTCTCTTGGCTGCTTGTGTCTTGATCCAGTCTCTTTTGAAGGTCTCAAAACAGTATTGTAACAGAGTTAATAGCTGTCGTTTCATTCTGGTCACTCCTTTCATCAGCCCACACTGGATCAGGCACACTCGAGAGCTAATGGTGAAGTAGACTAGGCAGTCTTCCATGGAGGTCATGTTAATGTGTGCTGAGCATGCAGGCAGGCTGGGGGGAGTGATTAATGCCTTGAGAATCCACTCTGCCTTGCTGCACAATGCTGTTGTGTCAGGCCCGGAGCTTGGCACCGGGCAGGCTGTCGGCGGGCGCCAGGAGCACGTTACCTAGTTTGCACAGGACCAGGCAGCGAGATGGAGACAGCGTGTTCTTAGTGGGGCGAGTTCAGGGCTGCGCTGCTGCTTCATACTTGCAGGGTGAGGCTGTGTTTGGATGCGGGTCCGCTGCTGGGCGGGGGCAGGAGTCCGGCGGCTCGCGGGCCTGGCCTCCCCAGCGTGAAGTCCCAGTGCTGGCTCAGCAGCGGAGGAGCCTTCCCTCCCTCTGTCCGTGGCAGGCAGGGGTCACCCGTCGTGGAGGTGAGAGGGCCCGGTGCTTGGCGAGCTGTCAGGAGCCCTGACTCACTGAGGATCGCAGGCGGAGCCCGGCTCTCCCCGCGCTCTGCTTTTCCTGCTGGAGCCCCTGCTGAGCTGTTGCTGAATGTTTGTTTTCACCAGATCAGGGTGGATCTGGGAGAAGCTCAGGTCCATTATTAAGCCTGAAGAGTTGGACTCAGTAAGTTTCCAGTGTGGAAGATGCTGGGAGGCTTCCTTCTCTAGCTGGGGATTTGGAGAAAACTGTGGCAGGCAGCACTCCGTGGAGTTAAACAAGGCCAAAGTCCTGGAAAATGTAACATTTTGTGTTCAGTTCATGTTACAGAGCAAGCAAACTTCCCAAGGCTGATTCACTGCTTTCGAATACAGTGGCATGCTGTCTAGGCTCTGATGGAGTCAGGGAGTGATCCTGCTCTTCTTGGTTCTGCTGAGGGAACATGAGCTTGGTGGGATTCTTTCTTTGGCAGTTTCAGAAGTAACTTTACGTTTTCTAACCTCACGGGCTGGCTCTCAGGGAATGCTTTTCACACGAATATGGTAGCGCCCGTGTTTTATTATAACCGCAACTAATACATACATGATGGGACAATTGCAATCCTGCCTGCCCCTCTTGGTCTTCTGTCTCATTGGAAAATCTTGTACATTTTGATAATGAGTCCCCAGAGCTCCAGGTGAATTAAGGAAGTGACGGTGCTGTTTTCATGGGCAGGATCTGAGCCCTGGGCAGTATGAGGGCCGAATCCTCAGCCACAGTGACTGCAGCAAAGCCAAGGTTGGGTCTGCAGCACACATGCTGGAATCCTGGCATTCCTCATCCCATTCTTATATTACACTTTTGGCAGACAATATGTAAGAAATCGCGCTGTGCCATCGTGCACTCCTGGAGAAACTGCCCCAAAAGTACTGCCTGCAGTATTTCCCCCTGCCCTTTGTCCAGTGCAGCTGTGAAGTTTGCATGTTCAGAATATGGCAAGGATTCCTAGGACCTGAGCAATGTTAGCAGCCAGTCTGCAGAGTGGAGAGCAGCCCCTGGTGCCTGCAAGGGGCTGTGACTGCTGCGTTTGTCGCTGCTGCCTGCCCGTTCTGGTCAGAGCATGCAGCATCATGTCCCAGACACCCCACCTCAAGCAGCGCAGGGATCCTCCCTTGTCTTTAGCATTTCCAAGCTAATTGATGGCTCTTCCATCTTTTTTCCTGCTCCACATGGTCATGCTTTTAATACTGTTACTCCTTTTGCCTCAGTAGGTTCCTGCTACCCTGAACTGCAGCTCTTTGTGCTCCTGATTCAGTCCAGTCCATTCATCTCTTTTTGGTGGCAAAGTGCCGTCGGCGGCTGGATATTGGGCTCTTTGTTTGTGCAGCCAGCACAATGCTAGTGACAAAGGGACAGCCTGTGCCCCAAGAAGCCCACATGCTATGGGGAAGGCAATGGAGAGCAATAGGAGTGAGGGCCGGCTGGCCGAGGTGAGGGTGGCTGGGCCAAGCGTGCTGGCGGCAGCAGGGGTACGGCTGGGGGTGGGGAGGGACGTGCTGAGGAAGCTGTTCCTGCTGAATACAAACCCGCTTTGTTCCCAGGAGGTGAGCCGGACTGGATAAACAGAGTGGTCCTGTCAGCAGAAAGCCTTTCCCTGGCTGGATCCCTCCCTGGCACTCGCATTGGAGGCTGGCTGCACCTCGCTAGCAGGGATGTTTTTCTCCTCACTGTGTTAGCTTCCCCTCTTCCCGACTCAGAGGGCTCAGGTGGGTTTTGCGTGGCTGTATGGAGAAATGGGGCCCCGGGGGCCCCATGTGCTCGCTGTGGGTGGTGGCATCTGTTGTCACCATGCTCTTACTGCTGTTAGCTAGACAGGACAGTTCAGTAAGCCATGCTGGGTACGTGGGTTACCGGCTGGGCAGCACTTGGAGGATGGTGAGTGTTCTCCATGCATCTAAAGGTGCTTTGGGAGGGGAGAAGGCTGAGTCCAGTGAAGGGAAGTTGTGTCTGACTGGATGGAGCAGGCACTCTGCTTGTGATGTGGGAGGAAAGCAGCCTATGTGGGGGGCTGGTGGGGAGGATGCTGATGTCCTGGCCTTGCAGAAGACAGGGCTCTGAAAATACCTCGGAGGGGTGTTGGCAGTGCTGTGCTCTGAGTGTGATTGTAGCGGGAAGCACCAGACTGAGGTGCAGATGTTGAGGAATAATCTTAGGGTTCCTGGTTGCCTTGGATGGCTACACCTTTTAGTTCCTCTCCCATGTGGTCCGGGAAGAGGGGAAGGAGCAGCTGTAGCTGCAGCACTGCTGCCGCCTTGGTGTGTTGTATCGCATTGATGATGAGACTGCTTGGTTCAAAGCAAAGATGATACAGAAAAGTGTCCTGGCTTAGCATCTGCTTCCAAAGGAAGGGGAGATCCAGGACATAGGCCTTGATGAGGACATTTTTGCCTGCCTTCCCCCTGCCAGAGGAAATTTAAGTCTGGGCAGCATTTGCACACTCATCTCAGCCTGGGTTCTGCCAAGAGCCCTAGTGTGGTATGCCAGAGGATGGCCGAGCCTGGTACATAGAAAGGAGAAGGGGCATTTTGAGCCAAGTCTGAGGATGCCCAGGCTGGGTGAGCCCAGGCAGGGGTGGGAAGAGTTCGCCAGTGGGGAAGAGGATGGTGGGGCGAGCTTGCCTGAGCGAACTTTGTGCGTCTTCTCTTGCTGGACAGAAGTGTGATGCTGCTCCAGCACACAGTTCTTGTTGCCCTGAGCAGTGGCGTGGGAAGGGGGACACTGCTGCCCATCCCACCAGAGCATATGTGGAGGGAGCGTGCAAGTGAGTGGTGCTGTCTGCCTACTTGGCGGGCTCAAGGCCCTGCACTGCATGTCAGGGAAGTGCTGAGCTTCCTCCCCTTCTCTTGCTTCCTTCCTGACGGGAATTGACTTCCAATTTTCTTGTTGGTTCTCCCTCCACTGTAGCACAAACACATGTCTCCGCAGAGACAGTCAGAGGGCTGGACAAGGCAGGATAAACCATGGGGGCTGCATTGCTTGAGACCCCCTGCTCCCGCAGCATGCTTTATGTGACAAGGGGTTTCAGGGAGCTCAGGACAGGACCCCCTCACACTATTCCTGTCTCTTTTGGTCCGAAAGGGTTTTACTTTCTGAATGTATATGTGATAATTTCATGTGCTTCTGGCTGCTATAAAACTTCCTGCTGTGTCTCAGCCTTAGGTACTGACCCATCTTCAGACCTGTGCAATGGAGGCTGGTTCCGTGGTACGAGCAGTCTTTGATTTCTGTCCCAGTGTCTCTGAAGAGCTGCCCCTCTTTGTGGGAGATGTCATCGAGGTGCTGGCTGTGGTGGATGAGTTCTGGCTCCTCGGCAAGAAGGAAGGTGTCACAGGTAAGAGCTGGAAATGCAGCACCTAGATCTACAGATGTGCCAGCTGAATGTCCACTCTGTGAGCACACCTTCCCTTGGCCAGTGCTGCGCAGGACCAGATTGAATTTACTGAATCTTTCATGGGACTGAGGGTGCAGGTTGTCCATCACTGGTCTCCTGACAGCTTTGCATCAACTGTTGGGACAGCTCGTTTGTTTTTTTTTGAGAAAGATTAGTGGAGGGTCAGTTCTCAAGGAGACGAGAGCTTCACAAGAGTAGTTGCTCCGTCCTCTGTCGTGAGACAGCCCATTTCCTGGCTAGTTTATGCACTGACCTGCTGTGACAGTGGAAGGGGAGAGAGGAAACAGATGCACTGAGAGTGGAAATGCATCCACATGCAAGTGACCTCGTCAGGTCAAGTCAGTGGGAGACACAGTGACAGAGTGCGTGTGCCCCTCCAAGCTCTCTGACTCAGCTCCACTTCCTCCTTTCCGCTTTAAAGCGTTTTCCTGCGCAAGCTGCTATCATTAGCTGGGTGCCTGAAGTAGTGTGCAAATCTTTAACTTTTGGAGGGGCGTGGGAAACTTCTGAAGCAGCAAAATGCTCTCAGTGAAACGCTAGAGTCTCGTAGTCTTCTGTCTGAGCAGCTCTTTCTCATCTTAATACTGATGTTGAGAGGATGTGTGAGCTCTCAGGGAGATGAAAACCAGGCCACTTCAAAGCGTAAGCCTGACTTTGTCTTCAGCATGAGGTGGGACTGGAGTTTCATCCTTGGTCATGGAGATGGGGCTGCTGTTGCAGCAGCAGTCTGGGCTCTGCTAACAACTGCGAGCTGTCTCCTGGCTAAAACAAAGATGAACAGGAGCAAAGGCAGAGAGGAGGACTTATTTCCTGTGCTCCATGTAGCTGATAAATGGCATTGAATGAACACATGCCTGATCCTGCTGTTGCTGAAGTCACTGCGCACAAATTACTTCTGCAGAAATCACCAGTATCTACTTCACCACAGTTTTGTCTCCCAGCATAACTCATGTGCTTGTTCTCAAGAAGATGAAGCTATTAAGGAATAATAAACAGATGTGTGTCGTAGCTCAAAGATAAGGAAACACACTGAAGTTAAACCAGATGGTTTTTCGTGACCTTTAACTCAAAACCCACTTGCATTCCTGCTTTCCCTTTGAACAGCTGTTGTAGTTTTCTGCCCAGTTTTCTAAGCTAAAGTTGTGGGGAATTGGAAAAAGTGCTATTGAGAGTAGCTGTGGAGGTGCTGCAGCATACCAGTAATGACACTCTGTACTTTGGGGAATGCTTAATGTAGCTCCATGACTTCCTTTCAAACAGCATTAGGTTGTTTCCATATACCGAGCAGGAAACTTAAGACGTGGAAAAAGAGGTGGAGTTGGTTAAAACTGTGAAGAAAGCCATTAAGCCTAGTAGCCTGTGGGCTGCTGGTTGCACTTCAGGTTAATGATAACAGATGCCTAATTGTGTAAGCCTAGTGAAGAATTTTGGGTGTCTAGGTTTCGTGGTTTAAGCCCAGCCATAACTCAGAACCACGCAGCCACTCTCTCACTCCTGCCTTTCCTCCCCCCTGCCCCCTCCCGGTGGGATGAGGAGGAGAATCGGAAGAATGTAACTCCCAGGGGTTGAGATAAGAATAGTCCAGTAACTAAGGTATAACACAAACCACTGCTGCTACCACCAATAATAATAATGATGAGGGAAATAACAAGGGAAGAGAATATAACCACTCACCACCCGCCAACTGATACCCAGCCCGACCAAGCAGTGATCTAACCCTTCCGGGTAACTGCCCCCAGTTTATATACTGGGCATGACATGCTGCAATATGGAATACCTCTTTGGTTAGTTTGGGTCGGGTGTCCTGTCTCTGCTTCCTCCCAGCTTCCCCTCCTCCCTGGCAGAGCATGAGGCTCAGAAAGTCCTTGGTCAGAGTAAACATTACTTAGCAACAACTAAAAACATCGGTGTTATCAGCACTGTTCCCCGGCTGAAAGTCAAAAACACAGCACTGCACCAGCTACTAAGAAGGAGAAAAATGACTGCTACTGCTGAACCCAGGACACTAGGATATGGTGTCTCCAGGTTTTATTGGAGAACCTGGATGCTATATTGGGACATCAGGTGTGAATGCTGGAAGTGCTGCTAGCCCATACTGCATCAAATCCCCTTGCCACAAATCATAAAAGACAGGAATGACATTTTTAGTAGCCTTTGCACTGGGCTCTGCTGCATCCTGTGCTCCCAGTGCTGAGATTAGTAGCTGGGTGGTATCTTGTGATGGCCAGCAAGTGTGTGCTGCCCTGTCTGGCAACAGCCTGTTCAGAATAGCTGGGCATCCAGCGCTGTGCACAGCGATGATAAAGTAAGGAAGGTCTCTGGAGCCTCAGTGGTGCTGAAGCTGTAACGGATTCTGTTGACTCGTAGACATGGTTATCCTGAGTGCAGTCGCCTGACTTTTGTGCTAAGGCCATACAGGAGCCAAGCCTTACAGAGTGAGGAGCACCAAGTGGATGTGCCCAGTGGGTTGTTATCCAGCACTACTGGATCTCAGTCCGCATCAGGCTGTGAGCTGCTAAGCAAATAATGAAAGCAGAGAAAATCTAGTATGTCTGTTCCCAGAAACTCCATGCTGGTGGCACAGTCCCAGTAATGAACACAGACTGTTGGTTGCCTGGAGTGAGCCAGGGCACAGAGCTTTTTGTTTTCTGTTAGCTCTTAAGCATTTAAAACCTCAGGAATTCCCAACTCCCAAGCTTGTTCCTTTTCCACCATGCTACTGAGGCGCCCTGGGTAGCTGGGTATTTTCCTTCAGTAAGAGATTGATAGATCCCAAAGCATGGAAGGAGGGTTGAGGGAGTGGTGGTGGGTTACAGAAAAGACTCATTGCTGACAACTGCTTTTCATTTTAGGGCAGTTTCCAAGCAGCTTTGTGGAACCTGTGGATATTCCCCCTTTGAAGCAAGGAGAAAAACTGTTCGTTTGTACCAGTGACTTCACGTCTCAAGAGCCAGGGAGCTTGTCATTGCAGAGAGGTAATAAACATTCCCTTCTTTTGCTTGGCACCTCGTAGCCCTCAGCTGACCTTCCAGAAGCATGAACGCAGTCACAGCATCCTGCCTAGAGCGACAGGAGAGAGAGAGGAATTTCCTAATAACTTCATGACATGGTTCATATCAAATCCACCATGGACCTTTGGGTTTCTGCTGTTCTGGTACCAGTTTTTCATGGTCTGTCATTACTCTCAAAACTCCAGAAATCGGAGTTGTCTGATCATGGTAAACTTGCAGCTGCCTTTTAATTGCCTTCCAGTCCCCAAATCTTATCCTTGCATTTGAGGGAGAAACCAAAGCTTTGATGGCCCTTCATGGTTTGGCAGCCAAAACTGTGTATCTTAGACTCATGTGCAGGAGGCTGCCAGTTCTTCATGCCTTACCCCCGCTCTGTTCTCTTGTGCATCCCCAGCATGCACTACACTCTGTGCAGAGTGGCAGACCTCATGCACAGAAAGGAGGGACATGAGGAGGCAGGAATAAGAGGTGGGAAGCAATCATGAGGGCAGTTTTAAACTGGTTTGTCTCATTTCCTGCAGGAGACCTGGTGATCCTGGGGGGGTCCCTGGCTTCCAGCTGGCTCCAGGGCCGAAGCAGCTGGGGTTCCAGGGGCTTTTTCCCTTCATCATGTGTGCGGGAGTTGTGCCTTTCGGTTCAGAGCCATCAGCTGTCCCACAGCACTCTCCTGGAGGTGCCTGCCTACTCACTGGGCCAAGCCCGGGCCCTAATGGACCTGTCTGCTCAGCTAGAGGAGGAGCTGGACTTCAGGGAAGGGGATGTGATCAACATTGTTGGCATCCCAGAGCCTGGATGGTTCGAAGGTGAGCTCAGAGGCCATAGGGGCATCTTCCCAGAGGGTTTTGTGGAATTGCTTACTCCTCTGCGAGCATCAGGAACCTCAGAGGATCCAGAACCCACAGAGACTTGTGACACCAATGGGACAGTGGAAGCCCCCCGCAAGGAGGAGGAGGAGCCAGGGAGCACTTACGGTGTTGCCCTTTATCAGTTCCAAGCACTGGAGTCCAAGGAACTGGATTTTGATGTGGGTGACAGGATTCGGATCGTAGGTGTTCTGGAGGATGGCTGGCTGGAAGGGGAGCTGAGGGGGAAATGTGGCATCTTTCCACACCGATTTGTGAGGCTGGAAGCCTCGGAAGCTTGCAGGGATAAGGCAGGTGCTGGGGATCCCCAGGATGGAGGCAGCTCTGGAGTGACCATCCATCAGGACCTGGAAAATACCTGCTCTGAATCTGTTCCGTTGCCAGGGAAGGATGGCAGGGAAAAGGAGGATGGTTTAGCAGCACACCCCAATCCTGACACTGTTGTGACTCACCAGGTAGGGCAGTCAGGGGATCCTCTTGCCAGTGACTTGAGACAGCATGATGCCTTTCTCAGCACAGGACACCAAGGACCATATCCCAAAGGCACAGGAGAATCCTTTCCCTTTGGCCACACGAAGACAGTCAATGGCCTTCTCCCCTCTGCTCAGCTGCCTCCCCAACAAGGCAACAAGCCTGACCAAGCAGGTGAGTTGGAGACTGAGGGGACTGTTTCAGCCTCCCCAGGAAACTCAGAAACTCACACCCTACCTGAGCATGATGGAGACCATCCCACTGTGCCACTGCAAGCTCCCCCCTCTCCCCAGGATCCTTGCAGGAGCCAGGTGACCTCTTCTCCTAACAACTGGGCAGCATCTGAGCCCCAGGAGAGCCAAAGCAGTGCCCAGGACCTGGAAAATTGTGTGGACAGTCAACAGGACAAGTCCAAACCCTGTTCCTTCAGCCTGGGAGGTGCTCAGGTGGGCCTGAACACACGAGCTGGGAGCTGGGGGGAATGCTGTCCACTCACAGCACAGGGGGATGGCTGCACAGACCTTGACTCCAAACTGACTGAGCAGCTGGCACAGTTTGAGAAGAGCCTGTCAAGTACCAGTGCTGAACAGGACAAGGTCTCTCGCCACTTCTCTATCTTGGACTACAGCTCTGAGAAGGACATTGTCCGTGGGTCTCTTGAATCTGCACCCCGCACCAGGCAGCCGGAGAGGAGGAAGGCCCTGCGGCCACCCCCTCCTCGGCCCAGCAGCTTTGCAACAACCGCTGTGCACACACTGGGTGGCCAGGTACTCAAAGGCAGGTCTCTGTCCTTCTCCGTCAAGCCCTCACGGCCTGCACCCCGGCCTCCACCAAGCAACCAGCGGAAAAATGTGGCCCCTGCACAGCTGCAGCCCAGTGCCCAGGAGCAGCGGGTGGAGGAGGGACGCGAGGACTTGACGCGGGCAGGATCAGCTTCCCCCTGCTCCATTCTGCTGACAAGGATCAGAGAGGTGGAGCGAGACCTGGAGGCTTATAGCAAGACCCGTGCTGAGCTAAGTCTGATGCTGGAGGAGCAGCAGGATGAGCTGGTGAGAGCAGAGACCCTGGAAAACCTTGATTTCTGTGACTCCAACATCGAGAGCCTCAGAGTGGAGCTGCAGGAGCTGAGAGGTGAGTCTGCAGCAGCATGGGATGGGATGCTTCAGGGGCACAGCTGTGTCATGCTGCGTACAGGCACTGTTGGAGCCAGTGTTTTATTTCCTTCTTTACTGATTTTGGTCATTTTGTAAGCATTGTTATAGTACAAATCATCGTGATTTTGCCTCAGAGAGCGACAGTGTCATTCTCTGGACATCCCTCAGCCCTGGCCTTCCCCAACCCCTTTCCCTTCCAACTCTCCCACCTCCTGTTCAGCCCCACCATACATCCAGAGCCTTGATCTGATCCATACCCAGTGTGACCTTGCACTTAAGTGAAAACACAGCTGCTACAGGTTCAGCCTCCTGCCTCATCCTTTCTTAGCTGTAGGGGAGTAAGCAGCAGCTTCAGAGTGGCTTTACTGCTGGTGCTGCAGTTGAGATTTGAGTTGACTGATGTCTGTGGTATGACTGTCCTCAGCCTATCAGGGTTTCCCTGCATCCCATTCTGCTCTGGTGGTGATACAGGCTTTTGGGGAATGTAACTCAGATCAGAGGGGATGTACAGAAGGGTGCTGAACCTGGCCTGGGAGTGGGATGGTCTAGTGGGCAAAAAGTAAAGCCTACCCCTGTGCTTCTGCTGTACGTGGAGTGCAGGACAGGAAAATGATGCTGTGTTGTTGATAACAGCAAGAAAGAGCTTTAAATCATGGCATGTCTGTAGCTGGACAGATGACTTCTGTCCATGCAGCTGAGAAAAATTACTCAGGGTGAAGAAATTTGTCGTGATTATATCAGCACATTTGGGCTCTGAAACGCAAAGATGCCATATAAAGATCAGTGCTTTTAATTACGTTATACTTGATATTACAGTAGACAAAGTGGAAAGACAGGACCACATACATCTCCCACAGTCCCTTTGCCAGCGTCTCCCAGGAGCTCTGACACTGGAGTTCTGTTACCGAAACCCACGATGTGCAGGAAATGTGGGCACTGCATGCAGGAGGTGGAGTGAAATGTCAGCTCCTGCCTGTGGATTACTCACTCTGACTTCATTGCCTTCATCCTCCCACTGCCTAATCAGTGCTGGGGAGCCCAGGCACTTCACTGCAGGATTGTGTCTGAGGCAGAGCATATGGGAACAAAGGCCAGTATCAGTGCACCAGGGAAACAGAGTGACAAACAGCCTCCATGTCAGTGGCATGCAAGAGGGATGCTTGGAAGGAGGCTTAGAGGTTTTGAGGCTAGATGAAATAACATGAAGATAGGAAGGTTGGATCTGAAGGGAAATTTTCTGATCGGGTGGATCATAGTGGGAAATGTCTCCTGTCCCAGTGCTTCCTGAAAGAGGACAGACTGCGGAACTTGTGCCTGTTGCTTACTGGAAAGCCTAAAAAGGCAGGAAGTAACGCATTATCCTAGACATCTTACCTATGAAATTATCCCCTTGGTAGTCTTAAGAGATTTTTTACCACTTTAAGGGACCTGAGGATTTATTAGTCTCTCTGGTCCTATGATAAAGATGTGCCCTCCCCACGCTCTGTCACATCCTGCCTGTCAAATCTGAGTGTGGCCAGAGAGTATGTCTCCGGCTTGCTAGCCCAGCTTCAGTGCAGCAGGCTGAATCAGGAATGCGGTGTTGCATTGGCTCAGCAAAACATGTCTGTGCTGTGCCTAGGGCATGGCCTCTGCCTTGCCACTGTTGGGGAATGTGGAGACACGCTGGAGGGAGAAAAGCTTTCAGTAAGCATTGTCCGGCAATCAAAATAGGCCTGGCATAATCTTGCGGGAACCCAGCCCATTGGTGTGTCCTTTGGGGAGCCAAAAGAAGAGCAGAAAGTATGTGGGTTTCTAAAATACACGTTTAAAATCTGCAGGCTGCCTCTTTGGTGTGTTTTGTGTTCACACTGGGGGTTTCATTGCTCACCAGGCTGGGGCAGGATTAGCACTTGCCCTCCTGCAGTTGGAGTAGGAGGGTCTATTGGTTTTACTTTTGTCTTTTACCAGCTGGGAGTATTGGCTGTGCCTTCCTAATGAGTGTTGCAAGAACCTTAGATGTGGATGACATCTGTGGACTCTCCCGCTTTCTGTCTAGGGCATGTTGTGGTTGTCTCTTGGTTTCTTATAGGAGCTCCTGCATTCGGCATGGAAAACTGGGACTACGTTGTGCCCTGCAGTGAGCGGTGTTACTGCAGTGTGTGTTTCTGTAGCCTCCTGGAAACTTATAGTGCATGTCAGCACTGAGCTGTAACACAGATAGTTCTTCAAGCCTGTTCCTGTCAGCTGGTAGATGAGCCGTTTGCCCTGGAGCAGTAACAGGGCAACTGTGGCTGCGTGGCACTGTAGGCACCACTCAGGGATGCGCTGTCACACAAGGAGCTGCTCTTCCCAGGACCTGTGGTTGAGGGCTGAGAAAAGGATGGGCTCAACATCAGGCTTGAGCCAGGGGCAGCATGAAAGCCTCAGGTTCCCCAGTGAGGTGTGGAGCAGAGCCCAGCCTCTGCTAGACCACGTCATTTAGCCTGCATGCAGGTGGGAGCATGAAGGCAGTGGAAGGAGGTATCTTGTCCGGTTTGTGGCTTCCTGCGGTCTCACACACCTTCTTATTTCCCTCCCCTGAGGACGTTGGTCTTGGGGCAGGGCTTCTGCATGCTCAAGTGCCCTCCTTTTCCCTACCTCTGAGCCTCCTGCAGAGAAGTTTTGGCAAAGCTGCAGAGCCGGTTTGGGCAGTGAGAGCCTACCCAGCCCTGGCCTCCCTCCTCGGGGCTGGTTACTGATTACTTTGGGCAGCAGGTGGAGGAGGCCAGGGCTGGCGGCGATTGGGCCTGTGCCTCTCCGTACCCTTCCTGGCTGGTTTCAGGAAGCAGCACCCGCGTTTCACTTGGGACAGGAGCGCTGGAGCAAAGCAGAGAAGCTACGTCAGCCCAGGCCTGGGCTCGGGGAGCAGGCAGCAACGGGAGTCAGCCCCTTCACCGCACCCTGGCAGGGCTATGTGCACTTGTCCTGGGACGAAACACGGCTTGGAGGATCCGAGGCAGGAGCGGCGACGCCTTGGCTGGGAATATGAGGACTGTTGTGCCTTAAGGAAAGAGGACGTGGCTGGTGTGTCTGCACGGCGCAGGGAGGCTCGCTGCAATGACAGACCCAGGGCAAGGAGGCAGCACGCAGGCTGCCGGGAAGCAGAGAGTGGCTGGGATGATTACAGGAGAGGGGAGGGCATCTCTATGGACCAGCGGACCACGAATGGAGACTGTGGAGGTTTTTGGAAGGAAGATATCCAGTACGCAAACTGCAGGAGAGCAGAGGGTGTTTGGGAAGGCAAAAGCCAGGATACAGAGGGTAGAAACTGTAGGCTGTATGAGACAGAGGGTGTGAAATATAGAAACTGCAGTTCTGAGATAAGAGAAGGGCGGTACAGAGAGGACAGAGTACCTGGGCAGTATATGGAGGGGGAAAAACAGTACGGAGAGAATAGAGGCCCTGGAAATTATAGGAGGAGGGAAAGGTGTCAGAACTACAGAGATACTAGGGACTACAGTGAGGTTGAAAGACATTGTGGGGAAAATGAAAGGTGGCATAGGTGGTGGGAAGACTCTGGAGAGTATAGGGAGGGGGAAAAGTGGTATAGAGAGGATGGAGGTTCTGGGGCATATAGCGAGAAGGGAAGGTGGTACAGAGGTGCCAGGGACCAAGCAGAACAAGAAGATACTGAGCGGCACAGGCAGACCAAAAGCTGTGTCGTGGACCGCAACAGTGTGGACAGAAGTTCAGAAGCTCCTGCATTTACAGCCTGGTCCTCAGGAGACAGTAGTATAAGCCCAGGGCCAGGCACCCGCTACACACAGTCCAAGACACGGGACATGGACTATGACTGCTGTGGGGAGCTGGAAGGAGCAACCCCAGGAATTGGGATGCCAGCCAGGAGCAGCAGGGGAGCAGAGCGCTCCAGGGTACGCACAGGCCGGCCGGACTGGAGCCAGCTCTGGGAGCAGGAAGCCAAGGAAGCAAACAGGGTGGGCTCCATGCTGCAGCGAAACAGCTTCTATAGGCGGACAGCTCCCAGCACCCTGCGGCACTCGGAGTTTGTGCAGACCAGGAAGGAGAAGCGAGGTATGCGGGGAAACGCTGGGCAGTTGCCTTGGGTGTGCCTTTGCCCTACCCGGGCACTGGGGCAACACCAGGGCTGTGGGACAGGTGGGTGGCCAGCACAGCCATGCTCTCATTGGAAACTTTGAGCTTGTTGAAATGGGCATCATCATCATTACCCCTCTGTGCAGTCACACATCTGCCCTGCAAGGGCTCTTGTCCCCATTTGGCAGAGGCCCAGGTGGGAATGAAGCACAGGCAGCACAGACCCACAGTTCACCACTATCCTTTCAGTGACTCCTCCATCTGTGCCCTGAGCATTTTGGGTGCACCTTGAAAGCTTTGGCTCTGATTTGCCTGCCGAAAGGGTGAGGTGCTGGAGTTATTTCCACTGCCTGTTTTACCTTTATGACCCACTGTGAGCGGATTTTGTGTGTAGGAATCTTTACCTGACCCTCCAGAGGGTGAGTATTGTGGCACAAAGGAGGAAATAGAGGAAGTTGTTGTAGCACTCAGGCGTATACAGAGGGCATATACTTGTAGTTGCATAATTACACATGGGCAGGACATTGAGGTATTTCCAGCATTGCCAGCGCCTCATTACCACAGTGGTCCCTTGCTTGTGCTGCACCAGTTGCATGCCCTGTGTCCTGGGTTCCTGAACTGTCCCTGGGTCTCCAGTCCCATCAGCTGGCACCCTGGAGCTGGTCCCATATCAGAGCTGAGGGCAGAGGCTGTCTTGGCACAGGCAAAATCATTCCATTGATGCTGTAGCTGGAACAAAGTTTGCTGTAGACAGCTTTGTGGAGCCTGGCTTGTTGCAAGAATACTAGTGTGTGTTGGGGAAGGGGCAGCAAGGTGGTAGGGTCTGGGCAGAGGGACCGATGGAGCAATTTGGTGGACTGCCGCGACTGTTGGGCTGCCATGAGTCTGAAAACCTGTTTGCTGCAGTACCCTTTCTGCCAGCGTCTGTCTTGTGAGCTCTTCACAGAGGGGGATTGAAACACAGAGGGAAAGACCACTGCAGTGCAACAGCCAGAGATGTCAGAGCTGAAGGCTGTGCATGAAGTCTGTCCTCTGGAGATATTTGATTAAGCAGGTTCTGCTGCTGCATTTCTGCACTCTCAGCTGCCCTGGTGGGGTGGGACTTTGCTCAGCTGCGTCCCCAGGGTGAGGGGAGAAGCTTTGCAGTGCCAGGACGTCCAAAGGGCAGTGGGAAAGTTAGGAGGAGCCAGGAGCAGAGCAGGGAGGGGAATGGCTCACAAAGCCTTAGGAGGCTGGAGCTGGCCTGGCCAGCTTTTGCAAGAGCTAGGGGAACAGACTGTGATGCCAGGCAAGAGATTTTGCTCCTCTGGTATTAAATGAGACACTGTATACATCAGGGCACCAGAGTGGCTGTGGGATGTGCAGGGCAGGATGCCCTCACCATCAGGGCCCATGTTGCACAGCAGGAAGGAGGGAGGAAGGTGATTTGGAGCACTGCCTGTCCTGTGGCCCGTTTCTCCCCCTGCCTTGGGGGTCACAGTGCTGCACCAGGAAGAGTCCTCCTTGGCATATATGCTTTGCTGCTGTAGCTGTCTCAATGTAAGACCTCGCCAGTACCTGGGCAGCCTCTGCAAAAGCCCTTCCATCAAACTTGGCAGCAGACATCGTCCTACCTTGCCGGTAGGAAAAAGTCAGCTCTGATTTTCCCTCTGTGTGTGCTCCAGGCACCTTCTTCTGATGCTGTCTACTTCTCTCCCAGGTTCCTTCTCCTGTCCACAGGGTAACAGAATTTAGGACTTGAAAGCCCTGGTAGAGCTAACTTGGGCTGCTCTTTTCTGTAACCAGGGTTATTGCACTTCTCACAGATTTCTCTGTGATGCAGCCTGGTGACAGCTGCTTGGTTGGAGCATCTCTTCTGGGGTGAGACTCAGATGTGTCTGCCTGCTACATCAACAGAAGGAGAACCCACCTGCCATAGCTTTGCTGCTTAGTCACCATCACTCTTACAGGTTTGAATGCTAATGTGTTGCCTTTCAGCTCTGTACACCAACCTTTTTCTGCTAAATTAGGGCTTTTTAGTTGATGGATATTCTTCTCTGGCAGGTACTGTAATTAAGTAATTTTTCAGTCTTCAGTTCTTTGTAGTGAATAGTCTTGAAATACTCATGGTAAAGACTCACAGGAAGACCTTCTAGTGTTTATTCTCCCTGATGCTTGCACGTTTTTCCTTTAGACTCTTTTGAAACAGTGGACTTCAGAGCTGCGTGAGGCATTCTGGGTGGGTGTCACCACTGGCTTGCGCAGGGGGTTACGGTGCTGCACTCCTGTGCCCTTGTCTGAGGACCCCAGTCTGCCTGTGCAGTGCTCAGGCAGCTCCTGCTGAGTTTTGGCCAACCAAGCAGAAGCATTGCCCCGGAATACAGACCTGCATGTGGCTGCATTTCTTGTTCCCATTAACATATTAATGCATTTGTCTGCATTAAACCTACTTCATTTGAGTAATTCCATTTTATTCAGGATACCTTGGGTCACTCAGTGACTCATGTCCCTCATCTCTGTGTGCAGTCCTGTTGAACTGATGTTGAATTCTTTACATGATGGAAGTGATTTTCTATTTACTTTAAAAATACTGTGTAGGATCAACTCTAAATACAGTCCCTATAGAACCTGATAAAGAATGACTTCTTTTCTAGATATTCTCCACTGGCAATGGGGTTTTGAGTTACATTTACAGTTAGCAAGGTCTTATTTTTGCTTTTTAGACAGAAAGAAACTGAATAATTGTTGTATAATTCTGGCTTATTTGCCAAAGTTACAAAAAATTTTACTCTCTCTGCTTACTTCTGGGATTGTATCATTGGAAGGGTTTCTTTTGCCCTGGTTGGAAGTAAAGCCTGTTACAAAGTAGTATTTTATTTCCTCATTTAAAAATTAAAACTGAATTCCTAATTTTACCATCCATGGAATTTTCTAGATATCTTTCTTTTCTCACTTTTCTGTACTGGAGTTCCTGGTGTGCCTGTTGTCTGTTATCTGGTTTTCTATATTCATTCATTTATTTATATTTGCTGTGGATGAAGTCATCTTCTGCTATGGCACCTCTCTGCCACACTCCCCGCTTCCTCCTGAGAAGCACAGAGACGCCGAATATATACAGCCCGTCCTTTCAGAGCAGTGGATATATTCTGTTACAGGCGTGTTACCAGTGTCCAGAGTGAGAGTTTTCACCCCAGCCAGATCCTGCTCCTGGCAGGGAGTTTAGCCTTTTGCTCAGATTAATTATTCCCTGCCCTAGTTTCATCCCCTCTCTTGTGTTAGGCAGTGGCTCCTCCCCTCCAGGCGTCCACATACTTCAAATATTTGCAGCTGGTTTGTTTTGTCCTGAGTCACTGCTTGACTCCGCTGAGTTGTGATCCTGGGGATGGGCTTGCCTCTCGGGTGGATGCAGCTCCTGTTGGACATTCCTGCTTACCGAGCTGGTTCAAGGGGTTGTCGTCAGTGCTGATGGGCTGCACATCCCTCTTCAGATGGCGCTAGCAGCCTGGGCACCCTGCAAGGTTGCACTATGGCACAGGAGATGCTGGAAGGTGAGCCCCTACAAGGAGAAGTTGGGGGACTATGTGGCTGTTTCGGTGAGCCCCCCAATCTGCGCATGATGGACACATATCCTGTTGGATCTGGTCTTCATGGGTCAACTCTACTTCCAGAGTGGGGCGGGGATAAAACCTATAACTGTGTGTGTGCTCCCACTAGGAGGCTGGGTAATAAGAATTAGATGTTTTCATTAATTGGGAGAAAGTCGGTGACAGTGGCATATCTGAGATGAGCAGCATGAGCCTTGTGATTGCGATAGTAAATCACAGCCTCCAAGGCAAGGGCAGCAGTGGGAGTGTGCTCCAGCTTGACATCTCGCTGCCAGGGGCTGGGTTAGAGTTGGTTTTGGGTTTCCCATGTGTCAGCAGGCGAACTAGTGAAACTCAAGAGCAGGTGTTCCTGGGAGGCTGTCACAGGCCATCAAACCAATCCAGAGAGCCAAGGACTACTCACCAATTCACCAAAGGGGATAGAGAAAATAATCTTGTTACAAGTTTTAATTTAGAGGGGCAGATTGCAGAGCTCACCTAGCCTACAAGAGAACAAAATTCGAGTCTATGAAAGTCATGATTGAGAACATTGGTTTTGAAAATGCATTTCTGAATGCCCCTTTAGCATCTGTGTCATGGGTAAACATGAATTTGTCACTGGATTGGAATTTGATGGCTTCATTAGAAATAACCAGTCGGATTCCTGCAGGCTGCTGGAGACTGGTCCAGCTGTGTTGTGCATCTTTGTGCCTTCAGAGTTGATGGGCATGATGACTCAGTTTGAAAGGTAACATTTAAATAGAAAATCAGTGAAATAAAATGTTTTGAAGAAAAATTACTAGGTGACCAAACCCCAGAGCTGTGAAGTGGGTGGGTTTAGTTAAATGCTTTATAAGCCTCATTTAGGGAAAGCTGCTGTTAGACATACAGGAATGTGTAACAAACAGGAGAAAAATAACTTGATGGCAATCAACAGAGATGGTATGAAATACAAAAAGCGAGAGGTTTTAGAGCATCAGAAAGAAACCCTAAGTATTGTACATGTTGGTCAGATAGAAGAGCCAAATATTAAAAAGAAATTGTGAATTTTATGAACAGCAAGTGTTTAGAATGGAGCAGGACAACTTTTGAACACATTCATTGCTGAAGGAGGATGCTGGACTAGTGATAAACAGCAAGAGACTTGGCTGCCGCCTAGCCTTGTTTTTAAATGAATCTTGGGATATTCAGAAAGAGCAAGAAGGCCAGAAGAGAATTAATTTGTATGAGTTTGAAAATAATGCAGATACTGATATGTTGTAAGTGGGTAGAACTGGTGGCTCGCATCATGCTATGTCAAGCAAGCTGAGCTGATGACTGCTCTGGGCTTAAAACCTGTGCAGGGACAGGTTTAATTTCCCTCCCACAGGCAATGATTTGAGACTTGCAGAGGAAGGGTGTTGTGGAGCTGGCAATCTCACAAGTGTGAATCCTTGCCGCAGGGCACTCTCTGAAAGGACCTGACCTAGATTTACTTGCTTGGGGTTTGCTTGGCAGAGCACAGGAAGCTGTTATGTTTGCCAGCAGTGATGGGCATCCCCAGCTTTGTTTTGATGAGTGGGAGCCAGACACATTGTGTGGCTGCAGTGTCGCTGTGGCTAAAGCTGGGAGTATGGTAGGGTTGTTTGGTAGTATAGAGATGTCCTGTATGAGCTTAAGCTGGGGGCATTTTGCCTGGGGGTAAATTCAAAATCCTATTCTTTGACCAAGGCGAATGTAATCTTTTCCATTTGTCTTCCCAAATGCTGCTGCATGGGTCATTTCTGGCTGTTGTTCTGGCTGGTCTTCATTTTCAAGATTCTTCTCAGGCCACCCCATGTAGTATCAGCTCACCCACCCATCCACCTCCTCTGGGTTTCACACTCTGTTTGCATTGCAGATTAACACCTTCCAGCTCCTTCCAGGTTACCTTCTTATTGGAGCTTGCTCTCTTGCAAAACAAATGCCATTCCTCAAAAAGATATATATCCTTCTTTAAAATAACTCATTTATTGTCACTTTCTTAACTCTGAACTGCAGAGACCTCGTGACTTGGTGTTTCTTTGTCCCTCCTGTTCATTCTTCTGCCTTGTGTCCTGTTCAGGCTTCAACTGATGTGTCTCAGGCAGGATATCCCTGTTGTGTGTTTGTGGAGGACCATGCATGGCAGGGCCTGGTCCGATACTGAGGCTTTGCAGTGGAAATGCAAACAGCAGATGTTAAACCCAGCTCCCAGGCACTCCTCATGGACTCCTGCTGCAATTGAGTTGATACAGTTCATCATCAGGGACTTACCTGGTGGGGAGCCAAGACAGCCTTTTCCCTTATACAGGTTGGCTCTGATGGGGGTAGTTTCAAGGATGCTTGCCAGTAGGAATCAGTGAAGCCTGCTCTTCCCAGTAGTTGCTTGCTAAATGTAAAACGTAATTTTGTGACACTGCATCCTCCTCCATGGAGCCGTTTTGGCTCTCCCCAGGCTTGATTTCAAGGCAGGGCAGCAGAGACACCTGCTTTAAAAGACAGCTGTCTTCCCTCCCACATCGAGGGCATCTTCTGAGCAGGGTTTCAACTGCCTTTCCCATTTACTGTGTTTAGTGGGTGGGTATAGGACTGATTTTGAAGTTGCTGCCTCTGCAGGGGGCACAGAGGTTCCTCCTCTGCCTGTGTAGCTGTGAGAATTTGCTGTTTGATGCCGATGCTGCTGGTTTCTGTTTGTCGCTGCTGCTCTGCAAGGGGAAGGGTTGGCACAGGCTGAGCCAGTGTCTCATCTCAGCCATGTTTCTTTCCTTCGCTGGGTTGTTTCAGTGTGTTAAACCCCAGCAGCAGGCAGGATGCTTAGGCCATGGCAGCAATATCCCATCCTGGCCAGGGCCTGCCCAGCACCTGGGCAGAAGCGGCTGGGAGCATGGGGATCTCTTGGGGCTGTGCACAATGGGTGCCACGGTACCAGGATAAGTCCCAAGCTCTGCTGGGTATCCCTGGGAGTCCCCCAGGCTGTGATGCTGTTGCTTGGGGCTGTAACTGGAGCGGTCCGGGAGGTGAAGGTCTCTAACTGCCAGTCCTGCAGAAATGTTTGTACAAATGTCTGCTCTGGGGCATGTCTGCGGCTCTAATAAAATCCCACCGAGAGTGAGCAGCCGGGGGTGCGTGGGAGGCGCTGGAGTGGAGGAGCATTTGTCAAATCAGGCCTTAAATCAGGTACCTGCGGCAAGCGGGGGTGCTGAAAGGGGCTCAGGGACCCCATGGGTCCCAGTCCTGCAAAGCAGCCATGAAACAGGGGAGATCTGAGTGTTTCTGGAGCAGAGCCTGCCGCAGAGCTGTGTCGCACGGAGGTGCTGGAGGGGAGCCCTCCTGGTTTGGGGGGAAGGGAAGTTCGGTTGCTGTGGTTTCGGCCAGAGGGCACATGCTTGTAAAGCAGGTAGAAAGTGGCTGGGGCCCAGGAATCCGCTGGGGGGATAAAATGTCTCAATGAAAACTGGAGAGGGCTGGGCCGGCCTGGGAGCCGCAGGTGGGACGGAAAACCAGGAGGAATGCCGGCAGGGACAGGGACGTGGAGGGTGGGAGCTGTCTGCGCGCCGCCGGTGCTCAGACCCCAGCCCCGGGCCAGGGTGGCTGGCAGGGGACGGACGCCCGGGCACAGCGCAGGTCCCTGGGTTGTGAAGGGGCTCTGGGGTCTCCCCGCCCCCGGGCCACCCGCCGCAGCAGCGGGGCCGCCCGTAGAGTGCACCCGACACGCCGGGCCCCCGCCTTGCCGGGCCTTTAGGCCGCCCGAGGGCGCCTTCGCCCTGGTCTGCCCCGGCCTGCCCGGCGCCGTCGCCGTGCTCCAGCTCCAGGCTTTGCCGCCGGCAGCAGCATTGTGGGTGCCCGAGGCTTTTTTCGGCCATTCAGATGGAAATGCCCCAGCGCTGGAGAATGGAGACCCTGTTCCCAGCCTAAGGGGTGGGGGCGCCGCCATTGCTGGTCCGGAGGGAGGGAGGAGCGGGAAGCGGGGTTCCTCTCCCGGTCTGCCCAGCCCCGTGGAGCTTCTTGGGGCGGCAGAGTCGAGAGCGGGAGTAGCAGAGGGGTCTGGACACGGCCGGCATCAGGGGGACGGTCTGGAGCAGGTTTGTGCTGCTTGGTGCCTGCTGCCCCAATGGCAGAGGCACTGCAGCGTTACTGGTGCTGTGGGAGAAGACGAGGGCTCCCTGCTGCCCTGGCCTGGGAGTGCCAGGGATGGCCTCTGGAAAGGGCCTTGGATAGACAGTCTTGCTCTCTGTAACAGTCCTGTTTGGCAGTCTCATAGGTTGCATCTGGTACAGTTGTTTCCTGTCCCTGTATCTTTGCTGGAAGATGCTGATTTTGCTTGTCTGTCCTGCAGAGATGACTCTCCTGTCCTCCCAGACACCGTCCCTGGAAACATCCTTACCTGCCACCGAGAGCCCCGAGCAAAGGATGCTGGAGAAGAGGGCCAAGGTTATTGAGGAACTGCTCCAGACAGAGCGGGACTATATCAGAGACCTGGAGATGTGCGTGGAGAGGATCATGGTGCCTCTCCAGCAGGCACAGGTAGGAGCAGGGAGGCAACCTGTGGTGCAGCACTGGTGGGAAGAGGTGAGGATACTGAGTCTACTTTGTGGTTAGAGGCAGACAAGCAGCAGCATGGGAATCCATGGAGGAAATACAGTCATGCTGAGGGGAGCAGGATGGTTCTCACTGCTCCCTGCATTCATAGCAATAGCCCATATGTTTTGGGATCCTGCTGAGCTCTTTTGCTATTGCTGAGAGCAAGAGACCTAGTAGCAAGTATCACAGGTTCATTTCTTGGAGCAGGAAATGTTCCTCTTCATTTGGATTGTAGGTTAAGTTCTTTGTCAGGAGAAAGAAAAGATGGGTTCCTGGCACGGGGACAGAGTGGGTGGGAGGACAGGGAGAATAACAGGTGGACAGAGGCAGTGATGAAATCAGTGGGAAAGAGGGGACACCATGATAGGACACGTAAAGAATGTGAATTTCAGTGCACTGGGAGGCAAGGGAGTGAGTACAGAAGTCACTGTGATGGGAGAAGGTCACACCAAGGGGCTGCAGTGAAGCTGAGGACTGATAGATTGCAGGAGGGCGGGGGGGCTGCTGGGTCTGACTGGGACATATTCCTCCATCAAGGACATCTCTCTTTCCATTCCCCAGATGCAGAACATAGACTTTGAGGGTCTTTTTGGAAACATCCACGTGGTAATTAGCTTCTCCAAGCAGCTGTTGTCCACTTTGGAGGCTTCAGATGCCATTGGTATGAAATCTGCTGTTAACTTTCCTCAGCAGGCTGGATGGGCTTTGGCTAGTGGCAGAGCAGAATGGTTTAAATGGTGGGAAAGGATCACTAAGGCTGAGCTTCCTCCCTGCTGGGCCCTGTTGGTCCAGCAGCAAAGCCGTGGAGATCTGTGTTGCCCCATGGGTGGCTATGCTGAGAAGCACAGTGCCTGTGCCCCTCTGTGGCCCCTTGTCCTGAAGTGAGGTCCATTCCTCACTCCTATGCTTCCATCTTTTGCCACTCAGGCCTTGGGCAGCCTGTGCCTTTGCTCTCTGTGTGGCTCCAGTGACCAGTGTCACCACTTCTTACCCCTGGGAGACCTCTATGTACTAGTGGGTAATAAGGAGGCATCCTGGGTGCTATAGTAGATTGTCTTCTTGAGCTGTGTGTGTGGAGGAACAGGAACTCTGGGCTTCTCACCATGAGTCATGCCACAGTTGTTCAAGGTAGCTGGGGAGCAGGAGACACTGAAGTCCTGCTTTGCTGCTGTTTGCAGGGCCAGTGTTCCTGGCACAGCGTGCAGAGCTGGAAAATGTCTACAGGGTGTATTGCCAGAACCATGATGAGGCCATTGCACTGCTGGAAACCTATGAGAAGGATGAGAAGATGCAGAAACTACTCCTGGACCTGCTGGATAGCCTCAGGTTGGAGCCTCTGGCTGTGGCAGCCACCAGGCCTGGGGTAGGGGGGTCAGTCTCCAGCATCCCTGCCCCTCTGCCAGCAGTGCTTGGACAGTTCAGGTGATGATTGGAAGGGGGCTGGCTGTGTCACTGCATAGTTTACCAGACTCCAGGTTCAAATGGCCTTCTGCCCCAATGCACGGATGCTGGGACACCTGTAGGTCTATGTAAGCTCTGAGCAGAGGCCACTGACGTACAGAGAAGGTGGCATGTCGTGGATTGAGGGCTTATGTTCCCCAAGCCCTGCTCCACCATGCCTGATGAAGAAGGAGTCACTTTGCCTGGTTCAGTGACTGCCAGGGGTTCAGCTTGTGGGGGTTTATGCCCCAGGAGCTAGCAATGCTGGCAGCTGCTCTGGAGGGGCACGGCTGCCCATTGCCCTGGTGGCATCATTATGGGATGGGGCGAAGGCACTGGCTGTGGGATTGCACGCCTGCCGCCCCATTAACCCATTGCTTTTCTTTGCTTTTTGGCACTCTGTGGGCCGGCAGGAGCCTGTACAGTGAGTGGTAAGTGCACTCTTCCTGTTAGTCTCTGCTTGTCAGTCTGTCTTGGCCTGGCTGCTCCCTTGTAACTAACCTCCTGCCACCAGCTGGGTGCATGTTTGGGGGCTCTTAACAGTGCTTCGTGAAGGCATGTCTGGGAGGAACGGGGTGTCTGTGACATGTTTGCAGCAGAGGCAATGAGTGGGCTACACAGGCAGGCAGCACAGCTGATGAGGTATGGGGAGGTCTCAAGCAGGAAACAGGTTTTGGCATCAGCCCCAAGGAGCCAGGAAAGCCATGCACTGACTGCAGCTCTGAGCACATTCAATCTGTCCTGTACAAGGGAACAGATATGGGCAGTTGGATGGTCTGAAGCAAGTGGTGTGCTGCTAAGTGTGAAGCTGTTCTTGTGTGGGATTTCACAGTGGCTCTGGTGATGGACTGGATCCTGGCTGGGAAGAGTCATTTGCTGTGAGTGCAGTCTGGAATCCTGGGGTTAATCTCAGAGCACCAGGAGTTCAGGAATGCAGTGAGCTTGGAGATGAGAGTGGCATGACTTAGGGAGTACAGTAGATTTAGAGGCATTGGTGTTCTGGGTCTGGCTGGCACTGGTTTGAGGGGGCAGAATTGGTGTGGCAGAGCTGGACTGTAACGTGGTGCATCTCCTTTGTCCCAACTTCCCAGGGGCTGCACAAACTACATTAACCTGGGCTCCTTCCTCATCAAGCCAGTGCAAAGGGTGATGCGGTACCCGCTGCTGCTGATGGAGCTGCTGAGTGCCACCCCCGAGGCTCATCCTGACAAGGCACCACTGACGGCTGCTGTCCTTGCTGTCAAAGAAATCAACGTTAACATCAATGAATACAAGCGCCGGAAGGACCTGGGTGAGCAGCTGGGTACTGCTGGGGAGAGACAGGAGTGGGTGCTCTGAGATTGGCATCTGTGAGCTCCTGAGACTTAGCTGGCAATCACAGTTGCGGTGGGAATCTGCTTCCAAGGTCTGTGCCCTCACAGAAGGACAGTAGAAGAGCTGCATTCAAGCAGTCTGAGCATGAGATATAATACTTAAAGTAAGGCAGCATACATCTAACTTTAGCTGTTTGTTGTGATACAGAGATATGAAATGTATGCAGCTGATGACTAAGTGGCTATTACATGAAAATAAAAATAATTATAAGACAAAAGAATATATATCTGAAGTTTTAAAATGCAATTTTAAACACCACAGATAGGGTAGTAATCAACTAGGGTAGTCTCTGTCTTACTGAGATGTGGAGATTTAAGTTTGAAGGTATACCTATAAACAGGACAGAATCACAGAGGCGCTGCCTGCAAGTGCCTTCTGGGTCTCCTGTCCAGCCTCCTGCTTGGAGAATGATTTTCCCCAGTGTTGGCTCTGATTGGGCATCCCTGCAGCTGATTCTCACTGATCCCCAAGGATGGAGATTTCACAGCCTTTCTGCTGTCCTGTGCCAGGGTTGCACCACCTTCACAGTGAAGCTGTGCTCCCTGATTCACCCTGAAGCTCCCAAGCTGCCATCTGTGGCCGCTGCCCTCTGTGTGTTGCCTGGCACTGCTCAGAGTTTGGCCCCAGCACCTTCAAGTAGCTGCAGGCTGTGAGAGTATCCCCTGTACCTCCTCCCAGCCAGGCTGAGTCCACCAGGCTCCCCCGGCTCTCCTTGTGGGGCCGGAGCTCTCCCTGTGGTTCAGGAGCTCTGATTCTCCCACATCTCTCTTGACGTGGGGGCACCAAAACTGGACACGGTTCCCAGGTGCAGCCCCCCTGGGACTGAACAGAGGAGGAAAATCATTCCCTTTGACCCACCAGCCACCTTCCCTGTTTTCCTTTGGAAGCCCCTGACTCATGCAAGTCTTATACTTTACTGTTTCCACATAGCCCTGCTGAAGCTGGGATGATATAGGCAGCCTGTAATGATTGCTCATATTTGCTAAAGAAGCAATATAAATGCCTTCTGTATGTCCAGTGATTATTATACGCCATCTCCTATGTCGCCATATGCTAGTGCTATTCATAATCCTACGGAAGAGTTTGAATGGTGGGCCTACAATTGTAGGGTGTATCAAGAACCAAGTAGGGGATTATGGGTGGCACAGTGCTGGATTTCAAGATGATGTATGGCACATTATGATATGATATTTTACAAGGGCGTGTAGTGATAGACAAGGGGTAACAGCTTTGAACTGGCAGAGGGTAGATACTACAAAGAAATTCTTCACTATGAGGGTGGTGAGGCCCTGGCACATGTTGCCCAGAGAAGTTGTGGCTGCCCCATCCCTGGCAGTGTTCAAGGCCGGGTTGGATGGGCTTTGAGCAGTCTTGTCTAGTAGAAAGTGTCCCTGCCCATGGCAGGGCGATTGGAACTAGCTGAGCTTTAAGATCACTTCCAACCCAAACCATTATCTGATTCTGTGGGGGTATTTGGGACAGCGGAGGCTTCGATAGGGAAGGGAAAAGCCAGCAAGGCCATTGTTGATGATGTTGTGCTGACAAGGGTTCTGATTTCTACATCAATCTCTTCAGTTCTAAAGTACCGGAAAGGCGATGAGGATAGCCTCATGGAGAAGATCTCCAAGCTCAACTTCCACTCTATTATCAAGAAGTCCAATCGTGTGAGCAGCCACCTCAAGCATCTCACAGGCTTTGCCCCCCAGGTAACATGTATCGGCTGCCAGGTGCACTTACACCCTGTAGTGCTTCTGCAGTGGCATCTGCTGTCACCCCACACCCCTTCCCCAGTGAGCAGCTCTGATCCAGGCAAGCAAGACAGAATGAGCTTAGGGTCTGAGCCACCCATCTGCAGCCTGTGGGCAAGAGGTCCCACATCTCGCACTCTGGGATGTGCAGGAGTCCTGCATTGCCTCCCTTGAGATGTTTTCTCTCACAGCTGAAGGATGAAGCCTTTGAAGAGACAGAGAAAAATTTCCGGATGCAGGAGCGACTGATCAAGTCCTTCATCCGGGACCTTTCCCTCTACCTGCAGCACGTCCGGGTGAGTCAGTCTGGGGATGATGCCTAACCTGTGGGGCTTGTCATGCACTGTCCCTCCTGCCTGCATGGTGTGTACCTGCAGTGCCTCTGGCCAGTGCTCCTGCCCTCAGCCCTGCCAGGCATGGTGGTCTGTGAGGGTCTGGGCTTCCCTGGGAGACCTCTTCTGGGCACCAAGCATGGATGTGCTGACTGTGTGTCCCTGCTTCAGGAATCGGCTTGCATGAAGGCACTGGCAGCAGTGAGCATGTGGGACTTGTGCATGGAGAAGAGCAGCGGGGACTTGGACCAGTTTCAGAAAGTGAATCGGCTCATCAGCGATCAGCTCTTCTCCAAATTCGTGAGTGAGGCCGTGCTGTCGCGTGGTGGGGCCACCCCTCTGTGATCCTCCCTGGGAGGCTGCAGGGAGGGTAACACCACATGCTAGAGGTGTGAGCACTCCTGTTTGCCTCCCTTCCTGTGAGCTTTGATGCCTGTGGGTTTATGATGTGTGTGGAGCATGCCTGTTAGATACACTTGTTTTCAGCCCTCCCTGAAATGTTACAGATTTGTGTGAGTGGTTCAGGTACTTCCCATAGCGTTTCCCACACTGGCACATTTATGTAAGATTATAGAGTAATTCCCATTGAAAGGGACCTCTGCAGCTCTGGTGAAAGCCATTGGGAAGACAGATCCTATGCTGTCCTGGAAAGGTTTTGTGCTGGAGGGTGAGCTGCTGGTGTTCACCACACAGAGAGCATCTCATCTCACATGCTGTGTGCATCTCTGCCCACCAGAAAGAGCGGACAGAGCGGCTGGTGAGCTCGCCGCTGAACCAGCTGCTGAGCATGTTTGCGGGGCCCCACAAGCTGGTGCAGAAGCGTTTTGACAAGCTCCTCGATTTCCACAACTGCACGGAGCGAGCGGAGAAGCTGAAGGACAAGCGAACCCTGGAGGAGCTGCAGTCTGCCCGTAACAACTACGAGGCCCTCAATGCCCAGCTGCTGGATGAGCTGCCCCAGTTCCTGCGCTTCGCCAAGGAGCTGTTTGCCAGCTGCGTGAGGGGCTATGCCGAGGCACACTGCGACTTCGTGCGCCTGGCCCTGGAGGAGCTCAGACCCCTCTTGTTGGTGGGTTCCTGGAGCACCGTGCTCTGGGTGCAGTGCAGCACTGATCTCTACACACGGCTTGTCCCTGAGCCTCTCTTGCTGCGGCTGCAGTGTCAGCTCTGAGTGCTTTGTAAGCTCTGACCCCCAACCCTGCTCTGGTTCCAGTTACTGAAGGTGTCCAGCAGGGAAGGGAACCTCATTGCCATCTTCCAAGATGAGCACAGTCGAGTCCTCCAGCAGCTCCAGGCCTTCACCTTTTTCCCAGAGACTCAGGCAGCTCCCAAGAAGCCTTTTGAAAGGAAGAGCATGGAGCGGCAGTCTGCCCGTCGGCAGCCCCTTGTCGGCTTGGTGAGTTTCCTCTGCTCTGCGCCAGAGCTTGCAGAGTCCGGGACAACAACTCACACCTGCCTTGTTCCTCTGCAGCCCAGCTACCTCCTGCAGTCGGATGACATCCGAGCTGCCCTCTTGGGCCGCTATCCCCCAGACAGTCTATTCCAGGCAGACCGCAATTTCAATGCTGCCCAAGACCTGGATGTCTCACTGCTGGAAGGAGACATCGTGGGTGTCATCAAGAAGAAGGACCCTATGGGCAGCCAGAATCGCTGGCTCATAGACAATGGGGGTATGTGGCTGCTCCCTGCCCATCTTGTGAGTCCCCTCCTGTGGTCCTTCTGCACCCCAATCTAAGCTCACTTCCTCTCCCTCTCTGCAGTGACCAAGGGCTTTGTGTACAGCTCCTTTCTGAAGCCCTACAACCCACGCCGCAGCCAGTCGGATGTCTCTGTGGGCAGCCACTCTTCCAACGAGTCAGAGCACAGCAGCTCCTCTCCCCAAAGCAACACCACGCTGACCTTCAGCCCCAGCGGGGAGGCCGTCACCTTCACTCAGAAACCCCTGCAGGACTTGCCTTCCCCAGCAGACCCATACCAGTCCCCACAGCCTTCCTTAGAGGTGGACTCCCCCTCATCTTCCCAGCTTGGCTCTGCTGACAGAACAGCCCCACTCGAGGCTGCTGCAGTCATGTCCCAGCGCCGCTACAGCCGCCCTGAGCCAGGCTACAGCACCCACTCTCGCAATGGGCACCTGACCAAAGCCCATCTCAGGCCTGCGCCCTCTGTGGAGGACAGAGACTCTGGGCTGGAGAGCAGTGAGTCAGAGGGCAACCAGGTGAGCCCTCAGCCTCCCCAGGCGGGCTGTGATGCTGAGGGCTGACTCCTCGCTTGGGCAGGGGCTGTCATCCTCCTCCCTGGCAGTGAGCAGGAGAGGTGGGAGGTGGAAGCTGATTTGTTCTAAAGGGATGATGTGGAGGATGAGACCTTTTCTCCCGGCAGCAGAGGTGCAGAGAACTACGGTCCAAATGGGCTGGGCAGGTGGGAACAGTTCTGGCAGAGACCATGCTGGGGTTGTGGTTGTCACTGTTTGGGGAGAGGAGCAAAAGTCTGCATGTCCTATGCAATGTAACAGAAAGGCTGTGTGGTATGACCATCCAGCTAATGCTCTCCCTCTGTCTGGCAGGTCTACTATGCTCTCTACACTTTCAAAGGCCGAAACACCAACGAGCTGAGTGTGTCAGCTAACCAGAGACTCAGGATCCTGCAGTTTGAGGACATCACAGGCAATCAGGAGTGGTGGCTAGCTGAGGCGCACGGGAAGCAGGGCTATGTGCCCTCTAGTTACATCCGGAAGACAGAGTACACGTGAGGTGGTGAGCAGGACCCTGCACCCTATGCCTTGTTCCTGCTGGGACTGCTAGGAGCCTCAGGGATGCTGGCCAGCCCTGCAGCCCCCATTGCTCACCCAGAGATGTCCCTTACATCACTGCAGTACTCCTGCGCCCCACCATGCTGGCTGCCACCTCCCTTCTGTGGAGGTAGAAGGGTGGGCTAAGCAGGGCAGGCAGCTTGTGTGAGGGCAGGGGTGAGTTTATCTGTGCTGTTTGGGCCTCCTGTGTCCATCCAGCCAGGAGCAGGGGAGCAAAGCTTGGGCCATAGCCCAGGAGCATTATTAGGCTTGAACAAGGCTGAGGAGCCACTGTGAGTTTAAATTGTGAAGGCTGATGATGAGTTTCTGGAGTCCATCTGTAGCCGAGTAGTGTTAAAAGCAACCCAGCCCTTGTGAAGGTGGCTCCTGTGCCTTCTTGGCAGCAGCAGGAGTCTGGTCTTGCCTGTCTGGGCAGGACCTCAGGGTGGGACATCTGCACACCGCCTGGGGAGCAGCTCTGAAGTTTGTTGGGAGCAGTTGAGCTCCAGTGCTGGGATGGGCCCAGCCTCTGAACACCCCACAACAGAGCCTCAGTGGGTGCTTTATGCCCATGCTTGGTCTCGGGCGTCTGCAGGCTCTGCTGCTAGCAGCGTCCGTCAGGTTCTTGTCTTCCACATCAGCCACAGATCCAGAATGCCGTCTTCCCTTGCCAGTGCGATAGCTCCAGTGCTCAAGATCCATCTTTGCCCTGACAAGCCCACCTTGCTGCTTTGAGTTGGGGTGGGGCAGGGCAGAAGGCAAAGCACAGGCTGTCCCCCAGCCTGATTTTTTGGGGCTTTCCTGCAGGACACTGGAGATGCATGCTCATGTTCTGGGAGGGCAAGGCCTTCCCGATGTGGGATGTGGTACCCTTTGTCAGGGAGGTGTGTCCTACCCACTGCTGCCGTGCCCTGAAGGAGGGAAGCTCCCTTCTCTTGGGACATTTGTATTTGCTGTACTGCTGCTCTGTAAATAAAGATTTGTCCTTGTGTATAGGGGTGTCTGTGCGAGTGTTGGGAGCTGGAAGGAGTGCCCGGCCACTGCTGGGCTGGGGGGCAAAGCCCACAGCTTTCCTTCAGACCCAGGAAGAACATCTCACCTTTCTGTGAGGTGTTTGGGCCAGCTCAGGTACTAGGAAACCCACAGGAAAACTCATTCAGATGGGATTGCACCGCCCTCTCCCCTCCACTGTGTGCCTCTCCATCAGCCGGGGTGAAGGAGCTTGCCTTGCTGTCAGCAGGGAGGCAGCGCACACAAGGGCGAAGGCTCTCTGCATGCCTGCAGCCAAGCTCAGTGCTACTACTCCTCACCTTCATGCTCAAGAACAAAGAAGGGTCAAGAGTTTGTCAACACCACCACAGTTTGTGTGTGCATGTCAGTGCAGTATGCATATGTGCCTGCACCACAGTCAGGTTTGCAGTCTGGAGCCGCAGCCCAAAATCTGCACCGCCAGTGGTTAGGGTAGCCCCAGGGACTGCCTCATGTATTTATTTGTGCTGCAATCAAAGAGAGCTGTAGCCATAGGGAATCCAAACAGGCCCTGGCTTCTCCACCTGTGCTGCCAGAGGGTAGTTCATGTTCATGCCTGAGTACAGCTGTGCTGCTCAGTTTGGACTCCCTCACCCACGTGTGTCTCTGTAACCTGTGTGACCAGCTTCTCCCAAACACGAGTCAGGTTTAAAGCTAAACCAAGGCTCATTTAGCATGCCGTAAAGTCAGACTTTTAATTGTAAGACTAGAAACAGTTACACAAGTCAATAAATTACAACATCCACTCTTCGATTAAACTGTAAGTTTCATTCCATGGTGCTAAAGCATCTTTCAGACAGGTTCCCCTGGCATGGTGAAGTACACAAACAAAGACACCCATGGGGTCGTGGTCTCCCTGCCTAGCAGACATGTCCCTTCTACACTGGAATAAATGAGGCAGCTCCAGACCCTGGTGCGCACAGGCAGGGTGTGGGAGCAAGGTTAACAGCTCATGAATCCACATCCTCTGCCCCAGAGAAGCCGCCCTTTCCACTTCCCAGTGCTGCCTGGTGAGTGCCAGCGGGAGTCAGCTGCCTGTGCGCACACCGCACACTGCTCGCTCCACCTACAGCGTGGTGGTTTCTGTGTTTGTGATGCCGGCGTCCTTTGCCATCATGGAGAACACGCCCGCCTTCCCGAGCAGCTCCTCGGGGCTGTCGAATTCCACAATCCTCCCGGCCTGCAGCACCATCACCCTGGCAGCAGAAAATGGGAAGCCCTGAGCTGCCGGGATCCAAGCTGAGAGCACTGCTGGCACTGGCACTACAACCCACCAACCCTGACCCATCTTGCAGCCACGTTCTGTGGTTCACCTCTTCTCAGCACAGAGGTGTGGAGGGCACAGCTCTCCTCCCTGTGACAAACACCTCTATGGTCTGTTGCTGTAAAGAAGGATCCCAAAAAATGTTTCTCCCCACAAAGGCATAACTACTGCATGGACATCCTTCCCATCCCTCTATTTTTCTCTCCTAGAACCTCTGTACACTGCAGCCCTGGTCACTGCATCTGCCCCTGCCCCTCTGGCTGCATGCTTGCTTCTGCTGCTGGCCACCCCTCTCCCCATCCTAGGAGTCCAGATCCCCATTCCCCTTGTCCCGCAGTACCTGTTGCTGTCCATGATGGTGTGGAGGCGGTGGGCAATAGTAAGGACAGTGCAGTCAGCAAACTCGCTCCGGATCGTTGTCTGGATTAAATGGTCGGTTTCCAGATCTACGGCTGCTGTTGCTTCATCCAGGATGAGGATTTTGGCTTTGCGGAGGAGGGCCCGGGCGAGGCACACCAGCTGCCTCTGCCCCACACTGGGATGAGATGGGGAATAGGAGTTACCAGGTGGACACCGGCAGGGCTGCTGCGAGCTATTGCCACACGCTGCCCTGACCCCCGTCCTGCCTGCCCAGCCTGCCCGGGCCTTCCCCCACGGATCATCTGCCACCCTGAGCACTGCATCCCTCAGCGCCTTGCTCTTTGGGCCACCATGGGGGGGGTTGCCGTGTGCTGGCTTCCTCACAGCCCTGACTCCTGGGCTGTTTTCTCCCACCTTCATTCCCAGAAGGTTCTTTGCCCTCATCCCCGGGCAGTCACTGCTGGAGGCTGCTGTTCCTGGGATGAGCGGAAGGGAGGGGAGCTGGGCATGCCCCCAGCCATCTGCTCACCTCAGGTTCTCCCCTCCTTCGCTCACAACATGGAGCAGCCTCCCGGGAAGGTCTTGCACATACATCTTCAGGTGGGCCAGCTCGAGGGCCTTCCAGACCTCCTCATCTGTGTACTGGTCAAAGGGGTCCAGGTTCATCCGCAGAGTGCCAGTGAAGAGCACAGGGTCCTGCCAGGGACAGCGCCGTGCTCGGCCATGCCATGGCGTTCAGCCGGGCAATGGCTCCAGGCCCCAAGTCCCCACATCCAGCCCCCACTGCTGCCTGCAGCTGAGCAGGGGAGGTGGCAATGACACGCTCACAGTCCTTGAGCACTGCAGCACCCAGGGATGTACTAAGGGCAATGCCCAGAGAACAGAGCCTGAGGTGGCCACGCACCAGTGGGACAAGGGAAGGTGATGGAGCAGCTCACCTGGGGGATGATGGTGAGGTTTTTGCGCAGGTCATGGAGGCCGATCGTCGCTATATCCACCTCATCGATGAGGATCTTCCCTCCAGCAGCCTCCAGCACCCGGAAGAGGCAGTTGGTGAGGGAGGATTTTCCAGCCCCAGTCCGGCCCACAACCCCGACCTGTGGAAGCAGCGATTTAGACCAGCTGCCAGGGATGAAAAGGCAGGTGCTCTCCGTGTTGGTCTGGTGGGCCCTCCATCTGCAATTGCCATCTTTCATACTGTCTCCTTTGGTCCCTGCCCTGCAGCTTGAGTCCCCAGGAGCCACATCCCGTCATCATCCCTCCCCAGCCAACAGGCTGAAGCCAGGAGGACAAAACCAATTCTAACCCAGTGTCACTCTGGAAAGTACAGTGAGGGCAGAAGCAGAGGAGTCCTCACCTTCTCGGTGCTCCCAATGTTGCAGGTGATCCCCTGAAGAACCAGCTCCAGTTCCGGTCGGTACCGAACTTTGTAGTCAACGAACTGGATCTCCCCTTTGCTGGGCCAGCCACGGGGTGGGCGCTTATCTGTCACCCATGGAGCCTGGGGACATGGGAGCGTTAAGAGGGCTGCACACTGCGGTGCTGGGTAGCGCCGAGCAGGTGCTGTTTGCCTGGACCCTGGTCTCCTCACCTCGTTCTTCACCTTTGTGTACTCATGTACCCGCTCCACAGCCACAATGTTCGTCTCCAGCTCGGAAGATGTCCGCACCAGCCAGTTCAGCGTCTGGGTCACCTGCATGGCAGAGCCAGAGGATGCAGAGCTCAGTTCCTCAGGCACCAAGGAACAACCCCCTGGGCACGAGCATCCCTGGCCTGGCCCCTAGCTCTCCACTCCGCAGCCACAGCCCACTCTCCCCAGCCCTTCAAAAGCTTTGCTGCAGCGTCTCTGATCCACAGCAGGATGTTGCTCCTTCCCATGGCAGCGTGGATCCCCCTCCCCCCGGGATGTGTGCTCCCCTGATTCCATAGCAGCTCCCCAGGTGGTGGGACACCCCAGCTGATCCCTGTCCATGGATCAGAGCTGCAGACAGGCCAGCATCCTGCAGAACAGCCCTGTCCTGGAATCAGAAGAAGCTTTCAGTGACTCACATTGAGGGCGGAGGAGACAGACAGACCCACGATGCCGCCCTCCAAAGTGCCCTTTGAGATCACAGCAAGAAGTGCGGAGAAGAAGACCACCAGACTTCCGACGAACTCCAGACGGATGGCCAGCCACCTGCACCAGGAGAGGAGGCTGAGGGGTGGTGGGAGAGGCATCTGCCTGCGCCCAACACAGTGCCCACCAGTAAGACCAGCACCCCGCCAGCATCCCTGCACACCCAGGCCTGAACCCAGCACTGTGCATAGGGTGCCTGCACTGACATGTGATCTGTGGCCAGTTCTGCAAGCAGGTTCATTTCATCTGTCATTCCACGTCTCACACATAACCTCATGTGCTGGTAATGCCATGCAACAGAGGAACCCCAGCTGTACAACCCTCACACCCCCAAAGCATCTACCAGTTCCTATGCAGACCACGAGATCAATAGGGAGGATTGCACCCTCTCAGGGACCTCCCTCAGAACACCCTTGGCAGAGGTGCTGCAGGCTGTGAATAAGGGGCCCAAGGGGTAGAACTCACCTATTTGAGATTATCCAGGAGTAAACAGCTTTCTGGTTTATGTCCATGGTGATCTCATTTTGCTGCAGGAACCGTGCTTGGTGTCCATAGGCCCGGATCACGGAAAGGCCGGACACTGTCTCACCAAAGTGGGAGTAGATGGGAGACCTGGTGACAGAGTCCACACGCCGTAGCTGGCGTGACGTGGAGATATAGAAGCGCTGAAATGAGGAACACAGATTGGTTACCAACACAAAGCCCAGCAGTGACTAAGATGGTCCCTAAGCAGGGCAGAAGCTTCTCTCAAGCCCCAGTTACTCACCAGCACAAAATAGTAGAAGATGCCCAAGGGAATGATAATGAGAGCGAAGAAGGGGGTGGCCAGCGTGATCATGAGCAGTGTGCTAATGATGCCCATTAAACAGGACAGCCAGCTGCGGAAGGACGTGGGAATGGTCTCATCTATCGTGAAGATGTCCTGGAACATACGAAGAAATGTGGAGAAGCAGTCAGTGACCCGAGAGAGAGGGAGGAACTCAAACCCCACATATACAGGTCCCTACACACTTGTGTGGCAACACTGTGCCAGACACTTGCAGAAATACTGGATGACACTGAATTGGTGCTAGGGTCACAAGCTCAGTTAAGGCCACAGCTCTTAAACTAGGAATGGCTGATTTAACAGAGAATCTTTCTATACTAATCCCTTTTGCACAGACTAGCTTTGGGAATTGCATCTTCATCTGGCTGAGGATGCAGGAGCAGAAGTTAAGGCAGAAAGAGAGACAGGGTTGACTCCAGGACCATGCAGGCACACCGAAGCCTCCAGCTGGTCGTCATCCATCATGTGTCTGGGCACCACATACTTCTCATCTCAGAGTAAACCCAGCAGCCCCATAGGCTTGCTCTCAAGAGAGATTTTTAATCCCCCAAATCAAGAGATGGCACCAAAGGAAGAAGTGGAGTAGCAGCACACTTAAAACTACTTGTCTGTATTCTCCCTTCTTTCTTATTTTCTCTTTGTTTTATGAGCTTCGTTTACATAGCCAACAGTATATTTGTTGAGAGTCCATAACCAGAAGGACATCTCATTATGAGACATGAGCTCTAGGCTCCTACCTCTCTTAGTAACCTACTTAGGACCCTCTTCACACTTTCTTCACATCCCTCTTGACCAAGTGGTCCCAAAACAGGACATGCTGTCCAGATGTGGCCTCCCTAGTGCTGAGCAGAGGAGATAGCAACTTCCCATGATTTACTGGCCACTCTTCTCCTAGCATAGCCCAGGATGTGGTTTGCCTCATAGAATCATAGAATAGTTAGGTTTGAAAAGGACCTAAAGGTCATCCAGTTCCAACCCCCCTGCAGTTAGCCTCTCATCCGCCAGGCCCTTCTGGCCCCTTCCAGGCCCCGATCTGGGCTCATCTGTTCAGTGCTGAACAGCAACAGGTTTAAGCTGCCACCCAACGCTCTCCAGACCTGCTGGAACAGCTTCTCCTTGTTGGGGCTATTCTCTTACCTTGGCAAACCTATTGACAATGCGGCCCATTGGAGTCGTGTCATAAAAGCTCATGGGCGCACGCAGGATGTTGCTGAGCAGTTGCTGGTGCATCACCCGGGAGGCTCGCACGGCACCATAGGCAGACAGGATGGTTGAAAACAGCAGGAAGAGGGCTGCAAGGAGAGCACAGGATGGTCATCACCAACTCATACCTTACACTGGCCTCAGGCACCCTTTGGCTCAAGGGACAAATCAAGCAGCTCCAAGGCAGCAGCTCTGAAGTGAGCCACTGTAATAGTCCCTCATCCTATCTTGGGAGGCCCCAGTAACTGTGTCCCACCACAGGGGGAGAACACCGAATCCTTTTGGAAAGCCTTGGGCCCTAGCACTATCTCCAAACTGATAAGGACAGTAATCTTCAACCTAAGGGGCTACACAGACTCCTTGGGACAGTCTATGCTGGCTTCAGACTAGTATCTGTCTCTAGTTCATCCAGAAGCCATAAGAAAGGCAGCAGGATGCAAAGGAGCACAATGATGACCACCCTGCTCCTTGCTGCACTGCTGGCTGCGGGCCTTGCAAGCCATATGCCTTGTAGTTGAGGTGAACGGGACCCCCTGTGCTCCCACACTCACCTTGTGACACCCCAAGTGCCCCAAAGACACCGATCCGCAGGTCTCGCTGCTCCACAGGATAGGTCTCATTCACGTAGCGTTCTGCATCATCAGTCCAGGCGCTGAGCCACAGGTTGGTACCCACATAGGCAACGTACTGTCCAACATAGCCCATGGCAACCCAGAAAGAATACCACAAGCCAACAGCACGCAGGTACCGCAGGTACATGGAGAGCTTCACCTGTAGACCAATTCAGCCCATCACTGCTGCCCAGCAAACACCCAGCTGCGCAGCCAGTGTCACCCAGCTCACCCTTGGGACTCCCACCTTGCTGCCCATGATGCTCCCCTCCACTGCCCTGCCCACCACTCTGCCTCCTTCAGTGTCTCTTGACTTCAGTGGGGCCTCAGACAGACAGCACTGGCTACTCTGAGCCACAGCTGGGTCTTGCAGCACTGAGCCAGGGCAGTGCAACATTCCATCCATTCATCCATCCATCCATCCATCCATCCATCCATCCATCCATCCTTACCTTGCCAGTTTCTACAGCTTCTTTCTCAATCAGTTTCTGGCCCTTCACCTGCTTGGGGGCCTCCTTCTGGGCCTTCTTCAAGGAATTGGTGCTGATTTTACTAATACTGCAGGGAAGTGATAGGCACCATTAGTCACAGGGTGCTGGATGGGTCCTACTCTCCTGGGGGCCCATCCCTATGCTGCACTGGGACTCAAGTGCTATAGCCCTCTGGGAAATAATGTCCTAACTGGGGCAGCTTTAACTGAGCCTTGTGGAAGCCTGAGGCATTTTTACCCATGAAATCATAGCCATCACTCCCAAAAGCAGAACCACCAGCAGCATGAGCTTCAGGGAAGACTGCAGGGTAAGGCTGTGGCACACTGATGTGAGTAAAGGCAAGATCAGATGCTCCTGACCCAGCCCAGCTGGTGGTAGGAGCAGGGAGAGAGGATCCTGGCAGAAACCTCCCCAGGAGGCCCTTAGACCCCTCTTTCCAAGGGGGCAGTGCAAGGGGCAGGGGAGAGAGCTGAGAGCTCAGGTCAAGTCCTACCTGCGAGTGAACACCCTCCGATGGATGCTGGACTCTCGCTTCAGGGCCATGGTCACCACATCATCAGGGCCCTCTTCCACGGAAGGCTCAATATCTTCATCACCCTGCTCTTCATCCCCAGCTAAGGCAATACCTACAAGCACAGGGATGAGGGAAGGTAGGGTTAGGCACTGAGGAGAGAGCAGATCCCACGCATTACGCATCTGCTACACCCCAGGCTCAGGCTGTCCTACCACCACACATCACACCTCTAGTGCCGCTGCCAAGCCCAGTACAGCAGCAAGAGGAAGAAATCCATTGTGCTGGAGGGAGAACAGACAGGGGACACAGGGCCAAAAGCCTGCATGGAGGTAGTCCCTGCTGCCGACTTATCCCAGTACCACTGGGGGGACCTCAAGCAGAGATTTGTGCTAGTTAATAGGTGCAAGAACTGGAAGGTCCTATCACTCCCATTCAGGAGATACTCTTTGAGCAGGTGGAGGTGGATCCTGTGGGGATGGATTGGGAATAGCCAGGCTGCAGCTGGAAAACTGGGGTGAGCATCCACCTGACTGACACCACTCCTCCCCATAGCAGGGGGGGGACATGATAAAGATGAATTGTTATTCAACAGCATGTTTATAAACCAAAGGCTCTTTGTCACCCCAGCATCACTAAGATATGGAGCCTGTTGCCACACAAGATTATAGGACCCATAAACATAAACAAACTAAAAAGGAAGTAAAAAATTTAGACAGGTCCTTTGCTGGCTGTTCAACCCAATGCCTGGATGCAAATCATAGGCAGAAAGTTCTTGTGCTGCAGATTGCCAGAAGCTGGGTAGGGTACATAGCATCCACCACTGGTGTCTGAGCTGGATAGAGCCAGGTTTTTCATATCCCCAAGACACACACACACAGCCCCGTTGTGTTCCCAGTACCTGTGGTGTCTTCCTCTGAAGCATCCTTGTCCTGGCTGCCGTATGAGTTTAGAAACTGGGCAAAAGCCCCCCTGTTCGCAAGCAGGGTGCCATAGGAGCCTTGTTCGGACACTGCTCCTGCCCCCATCACCACGATGTTATCAACCAGGGGCAGGAAACTGATACTGTGCGTCACCAAGATCCGTGTCTGCAAAGGGGTTGCAGGGTAGTGAGCATCAGAGAGCTCTGTGGCCCCCAGGCTTGGGCTTGTAGGCTCTCCATCCCCTACTTGTGGACCTCTCTGTTGATCAACACCTGGCTATAGCAACACAGGGCACCCCTCTCTGGGGACCCGTGAGGCCTCTCCTGTTCGCTGCAGCTCCATACGAAAGCCACAGGACTCCCCTGTTCCCAAGCAAGCAACCTCAGGCTTCCTGAATGGTCAGCACCATTCCAGTGCCATCCCTGCCTGGCCGGGTGGTGGGAAGGGCAGGGGTGCTCACCTTATTTTGCAGCAGCCCTTTTGGCCCCAGCACATGCTCGAAGAGGTACTTGCCGACGTGAGCATCCACGGCAGACAACGGGTCATCCAGGACATAGATGTCTGCATTGCTGTACACTGCTCGGGCCAGGCTGACTCGCTGCTTCTGGCCCCCGCTGAGGTTAATGCCCTGGAAGGGAAAGGACATCTCTGAACTCTGGGCTGGCACAGAGCAACAGCTCTGTCCTCTGCTGCAGGTACTCTGGCAACCCATCGTGCCCAGGGCTTATACCTTCTCTCCAATCTCTGTCTGGTCACCTGCAGGCAGCAGCTCCAGGTCTGGGAGGAGGGCGCAGGCTTTGATGACCTGCTGATACCTAGCTTCATCCAGTTCTGACCCAAAAAGGATATTGTCTTTCAGTGTGGCATTCTGGATCCAGGCCTGCTGCGGGACATAAGCTAGGGAGCCCTGGAAAGAAAGAGACAAGAAGAGCTGCCTCATCACATCAGCCTGAGCACAGCCACCTCCTGCAGCCTGTCGTTGCCCACAGGCACCACTCTATGACCAGTCCTGCCCTGCTGTCTCCCCACTGAGCTCCCAAGCAGCCTCCTGTTCCAGCTCCTCTCACCTGGATGTTGATGTGCCCTTTGATATGCTCCATCTCCCCAAGCATGGCTGACACCAGCGAAGACTTGCCTGAGCCCACAGCCCCCACCACAGCCACAAGGCTCCCAGGTGTGATGTCCAGGTTGACACTGCAAAGACATGAGGGCATGAGCACAGCCAGGTCACCCGCCAGCCCCTGCATGGGACCAGCACAGAGCAGTGTCTCTGGAGCACTCACTTCTAGCAGCACCGTGAGAGGTGACTGCCAGCCCCAAATAACACACAGAAAGACCCCCAATCCCCACCCATCTGCCCTCCACACGGCACAGAGCACTCACTCTCTTATTGCAGCGTCCCCATCTCGCTCCCAGGCAAAGGTGGCCTCCGAGAAACGCACGGCGCTGCCTGTCAGAAAAGAGCCCCCTCTCAGGGCTGGGAAAGCACAAGGTTGGTCCAGCCCATGACCCACGGGGAGTAACTTGCCTTCAATGGGGCTGTGGTGGATGGCTGAGGTGTCCAGGTCTTCTCCCGCCAGGTAGCGCTCCAGCCTCACAGTTGACACAGTGGTCTGCCATGGCAGAGAGAGGATGGCCCCATAAGCAAAGCACCCCATACACACAGCCCTCACCCAAGCACCAGCCCCAGCCTCTGAGCCCCTCTGTAACTTATGTGAGTCATATCCCACCCCACTGTGCACAGAATCCTATGCACTGACCCCTGGCTACCCAAGGCCCATCACACATGTGAGCCCAATGTGCTGGTGTGGGCAGAGGTATCATAATATCCCCATGCCCAATGTGAGGGCTGACCTGCACCAGGGAAGAGAGGACCAGGGGCAGCATGGCCATGGGGAAGCGCAGCACATTGAAAAGGGAGATGGCAGTAAAGGCCTTCTGTGCATCCAGGATGTTGTTCTCATCCACCAACACGTAGACAGCAAAGCTGGCCAAGGAGACCTACAACAGATAGCAGGGAAAGGTACCATCAGTGCGGCTGTGTGCAGCCCAGACCCTCATGATCCCCTAAGGCTTCAGCAGTGCCTTCCTCCTGGGGAGCTGTTCCCCTCCTGCTTCCCTTCCTCTTTGGGCCCCATCTCACCACTCTGATGGGACTCCTTTCCACCACACTCTATTGCCACCAGCCAGGACCATGCTCTGCATCCCAAGCATCTGTAAACCAGCCCCTTCCTTGCTGCAGGAGCACTCCAGCTGAGGTTCCAAATCTTTCCCACCCCCTTGGACACAGCCCAACCCCAGCTCTGAGGAAGGTGCAGCCCTCCCCAGGCCTGCTGGCACTCACCAGGAAGGGGGCACATGTGAAGACAAACACGGAGACTGACTGCAGGCAACTGAAGTTCAACAAGTCCTTGAGCTCATGTGCCCGGATCTCATTGACTCGCTTCTCAAATGAGGGCTCCCAGGCAAAAAGCTTCAGGATCTGTTGGATGAGCAGGGTGAGCTGGCCTCATGGGAATGCCAACATCCACACTCAGCCCACTGATGGCCAGCACCTCCATCTCCAGCTCCTGGCTTGCTCAGAAGCCTGCTTGACCACTGCATCTTACTTCTCCTGAACTGCCCCATGGCTTATAGCACTTCCCCACAGCACACCCACTGCCTCATCCTTGGCTTACAGGTCACTGCCAGCCCCTCTGCACCATGGCAGCCAGCTCAGCACCACAGCCAGGAAACCTCCAGAAAACCCCTCTTGACTCCCGAGTCTTGTTCCAGGTACCCAGAGCTATTCCCTATCCAACCTTTCAAAAGGTGAGGAAGCCAAGGGAATTGCAGAGACGAGGGCTCCAAGCTAGACTATAACACTGGTGCTGTAGGGTTATACTGGTGTGATACCCCCAGGTACAGTGCACCAAGAAGACGGGTGCAGCAGCTGCCTGGGCATCTCCACCCCACTGCTCACCTTGATTCCGTTGAGGATCTCACTCATTATTTTCATGCGTTCATCCTTGTTCTTCATGTTTCTCACCTACAAAAAGAACCAGAGGTCACTTAAACCAGACAGCAGCTCACCCTCTGAAATACAGCTGGGCTGCCACAGAGAAGGGAGAGGTGGGCTCCAGAGCCCAGGGAAGCCATCCCACAAAGCTGGACCTTGGTTTGCCGGGGCCCTGGGCAACATGGGTTAAAACAGGGCCTTGTCATCAGGTAGGAGCTAAAGCTTTATTTTATGGTTGGTGATATCTCACTTTCAGCCCTCAAGGCTGCTCCCTGCCCTGTTCAAGTTCAGCTGTGATGGTAGAACAGGTCTCACCTGCCTCCAGCCCATCTCAGCTGATCACCCCTTTGCTCAGACTAGAGACACCCCCAGCCCAAGTCAGATGAACTTCCTAGACTGGGAAAGATCTACAGCAAAACAGGAAAGGGAAGGGAGGGTGGAAATGAGTGCCGGCAGCAACAGTGAGCCTCAGGAGTGTGAGGCCAGGCAGGATCTTGCTCCCGTCACTGACCTGGATGGTTCTGGACTTGGCAACCAGGAACCAATTTATGGGGATGAGCAGCAGCATAACCGCAAGGCCAGCCAGGACAGAGGGGCCCAGCTCTCCCCATAGGAAGACAATGGACAGGATGATTTGCAGGGGGGATGACCACAGCTGGTGAATGAAGTTGGCCATGTCCATGAACCTCTGGGCATCAGCCGACATCAGATTCACAGTCTCTCCCACTGTAGACTCCTTGCGGGTGGCACTGGACATGGTGAGTGACTGGAGAGAGAAAGCACGGTCACTGCAAGCCAGGCTGGGAGCAGTGGGGATGCCAGCAGCATGGTGCAGAGCAGGGAATTAGGCCAGGCGGAAGCTGCTCCTGGGTTTGGTCCTGGTGCCCCTGATGACCATAGGTGCTGTCATCACTGTCTGCACACCAGGAGCTACTGGATGCTGGAGGCAAAGAAACATGTCCCCATGCAGCAATCCTAGCAGCAGCTGCTCTGAGGAGAAACCTCTCTCATCCCCTGGTAGCTCTCAAGCACAGGGCTGCAGCATGCAGGTCTCAGAACTAGCACCAACAGTGTCCCCAGTGCTGGGTGGGTGTCCCACAACCCAAGCTCTCCTGTGCCTTCCTAGGAAGTAAAAGGCATGCACCCCAGCTGCCCTTACATTGATGGGGCAGATGCTGGTATCCTCACACAGCTTAGAGGAAGCCAACAGGGCTATACCAACCTTCTTGTAGATGGCAGCAATGAGACTGGCACGCACTTGTGTGCCAAGCTTGAAGCACAAGGTGAAGTACTGCTGCAGGCAGAGGGACTGGATCATCGCTGACAGGAAGAGCAGGATGGCATACATATAGCCTTGCCAGGCAAAGGACTCCTCATCTGACACAAAGGCGATCAGCAGCCTGGAGGGTAAAGAAGTCCATGAGGCCCCCACCCTATTGAGCAGACCCAAGCAGGATGCTCCAAACCAGCACAGGGAGAGGACCCTCATGAGAGCAGTGACAGAGACCAAGACCAGCTGGCTCAATGCTCAGCAGGCTGGGAACTTCTGCTCTGCTAGGTGTCCCTGTTGTGCCAGGGACGCTGCATTTCACTTTCAGCAGTGGGCAACTAATGTCAGATCATCCACAGAGACTGTGCAGCACTGCAGAACAAATCAGGCAGGTCCTGCTGGGCTGAGATGGGCTAATTCATGAAGGGCTGAAAGAAGAGACTATCTCCAAAGAAGAAGCAGGATTGCGTAACAAATGATGGAGGAAGCAGGAAGCAAGATGCAATCTGTAAGAGCTGGCAGCCAGCTCTGATCAGTTCTTCTTTGAACTGTGTAGTTTAATGAAGAATGTGTAACCCAACATATTCTCACATCTTTAGTGAGGGCGCAAAAGGTCCCCAGGGTGTGGGGCTGGGAGATGGAGATGGTGGAGTCAGGTGCAGCGCACACAGGGAGGTGGTGGGGCTGGGTGCAAAACCAAGCATAGACACGGGCAAAGGACCACGGACACAGACAGGGAGAAAGGACTCACTTGAGCAGCTGGGGGCTGACAAACACAATCAGATCGTGCACCAGCTTGAAAGTCACGGACAGCAGGAGGTTCTTCCAGAAGGTCTTGCCCAGGGCTTTTATCAGCCATCCCCTGGGGTAATCCTTGTGAGAGCCCGAGTCCCCTTTGTCTCCCTTCTTTTTCTTTGTCTGCTTCTCTTCCTAGAGGGAAGCCCACACAGAAGTAAAGGAGCTGCTTGTGTGGGCTCCTGCACCTGCAAGGATGCTCCCAGGGCAGTGCCACAGACCCCAGACTAGGTATCCTCAATGAAGCCTTAGCTTTACCTCCCATCACATTCCCTCTCACTGATCTGTGCTCATGTCGTACACCCCCGATACTAACAACTCTCTGGTGTGGTAAAGACAATTGCAAAACCCAGATCAGCCTGAACCTCTCACGGCAAAAATCAGGCACCCCAGGAAGAATCAGAGGCCAGGGGTGATCATAGAGTGATTTTGCTATGAGGTATCTGAGGTAGGGAAAGACAGAGATAAGGGAGCTGCTTGTACTGCAGACTAGAGGGTGGTTCGTGTCTTCCTGTACAACAGAAGGATGGAGACTTTCTTGGTCTCTCAAAACATGGGGATCTGCTGAAGACAGGGAAGACCCTGTGATAGGTTCCCTCATCCTTGCCCATGGCCCTGCAGCAAAGGTGACTGCTGGGAGGTGAGGTGACCCTAGTCCCCAAGGCTGGACCTGGATCTCTCAGTCCCATGCAAGGACAGGAGTAGGAAGGGATTTACCAGCACCAGGATGTCTTGGCTCTGGGCCTTGCTTATGTTGTTCACATGGTCCAAGCCACCTTCCCGGCGTCTTTTCTTGCGTTTCCGTTTCTCCAGCTCTGCTTGGGCCTTCCTCACCGCAGTCTTCATGTTCTTCTCGAAAACAGTGTAAATAGACTGCATCTTGTCTTCAGCTTTCAGTTCCCAGATATCCTCTATCTCTAAGGCCTTCCGATAGCCCTTGAAAACCATGCTGTGGGGCAGAGAAACCTCCCTTCAGCAAGTTTCAGCACTACACCAGTTGGAGAATCCTTGCTGCAAATGCAGAGCCTTCACAACCCTGAACTCAGGCTGTACTGAATACAGTGCCTCTCACTACTACCTCCAAGCATCCTGTGCTGATAGCTCCTCCAAAGGGGGCTGGACCAGCACTAAAGCACCCCTGCCTTTCACCAGCTCAACCTCCCACATGGCCCTGCTTACCTGCTGTACCATTCAAAGGTGATGGAGCTCAGGAAGGAGGCCGTCACCTCTGGGTTCTAGGGTACAAACCAAGACATCATTGATGCTGAGGAACCAATGGTGTGGACAAGAGCTGACTCAGCATTCCCAGACATTAGGGAATCACAGAGGTTTCAAGCTGTGCCAGCTCCAACCCATCTCACAGCCAGAAGCACCCCCCTTGGACACACATGCAGATTTCCTAGGCTTCAAACTCCAGCTCTTGCTGTGCCCCTTGTTGAAGCCCTCACATCTTCCCTCCCACAGCGGCCAGGACAAGTCTGTATGGAGCCCACCCTGCCCCACACAACACCAGCCAGGATGCTGGAGCCCCGAGCCCACTCCCACATGGACCTCGCACCTTCTTCCTGATTTCCTTTGTTTCTGGTGCAATGTCTGAGAAGCCTGAGATAAGGAAGAGCAGCAGCTGGAGCCCATAGGAGATGAAGAAAAGGACAAACCGTGGCACATCAGAGATTGGTGCCTGCAAGAACAGAGTCCAGGGTGACTGCTGGGGCTTGTCTCAGGGCCATCTGGTGCTCAGAGACAAGGTTCACCCCCAAGACAGTGAACATTGCTGAGCCCAACAGGGCTGTGCAAAACTCACTCTAGGTCCTGGCTCAGCTTCCCTTCACCACCCCTCCCTGCTTTACCTGACCTCCCCCCTTAAGTAAGCAAGAGAAGGAATTGATCCTGGAGAGCTTATGCCTCCACAGAGAGACAGGATCGATTCAAACAGCAACTCTTCCTCAGGTCTTTTCTGGTTCCCCAAGGTCCCTAGGGCAGCTGGGACCTCAGTGACACCACTGAGAGCTTGTCAAGAGATGAAATCCGAAGGGACTTTGGGGACAGAACGAGACCGTGAGGAAGCAGAGAGCTTCCTGCCAAACCCAACCTGCAGGGCTCTCCGGAGGAGTGACTGGAACAGCAACGAGCCACAGAGCAGGGACAGTGTCCAGAAGCAGAAAAGTATTCCTGAGTCTCTGCGCAAGCAGAAGCGTCGCGCATCGTGGATCAGCAGAACCAGGAGCTGCGGGAAGGAAAATCAGAGGTTATGGTAAGGTTACAGGACTGGGTCTGGGCTCTAAACCTGCCTTCAGAGCATGCTGGGATGCCAGTGTGTGTGGTCTGCTGGGATTCATTGCCTTGAAGACACTGAGCTCCCAGTGCCTGAGCTCTCTGCCAACCCTACATAAGCTTTGGAGTTAATTGCATAGTGCAAAGGTTCATTTTAAGAAGACATAAGATCAGGCTCCTCATGGGAAAAGCAAGGGCTGAAGGTGCCCTCGCATCACAGCAGAGGCCCTTCTTTTTAGTTGCTGTCACCCCAAATTTTCAGACACGCCCAGCTGTGAGGTGTCACACCTCATTTTGTCACACACATACTGCCTTCACACCTGGAACTAAAGCCCGACCAGGGCCCCAGTAATGCAGCCTCCCTGAGCAGTTCCCTTGCCTTACAGCCTCACATTGACTCAGCAAGTGAAAATAGATGACGTGACAAAATATGAAAGATAGCAAGCAGGCTGTCATTTTTGCTTTTCAGTGCAGCTCTTGAATGTTTTGGCTTTAAGACTGTTAGAATATTCCATGTCTCACATAAGATATCTGCAACTTCCATGCACACATTCCATGGAGCTAATAGCTCCTGTGTCCTCAGCTGTCTTTAATTCCTGGGTATTCAGTGGCACATCCGACTCTCCACACAAAACTGAGCATCAAGCCATGGGAAGCTGTGAGACTTCAGAGCAGCAAGCCATGGTCTGATGTTCACACTGGGCAATCGGTTCCGTGAATCCCACACCGCTGCTGCCAAGGCTTCGGCCAGAAATCTCAGCTGCTCCTACAGGCACAGTGCCCATGCCAGATTTAAGGATAAAAGGAGGAGCACTGCACAGACACCTGCCCTCAACCTATCGCCCTCATGCACCACCCACACCAGTTCGGGGCTAGTCCCTACCCACTTTCCAGGCTACATCTATCTTGTGGACACAGCTTCCTGCTGATCTCTGTGCTAGAGAGTGTTCTGCTGCTTGGCCCTGTGATCTCGCACCCTGACACAGCACATTGACCGGCTGATCTCTTACCCAGGTGGCAATGTACAGGCTGGGGTTTGTGTACTGCACAGCTGGCAGGGGCTCCTGCTCTGCCCCCTCTACAGCCGTCAGGACCAGCTCTGCCACTGCCGTCAGCATCAGCAAGGTCGTCAGCACCTGCAGGGAGAGGGGAGCAGCCATGAGGGGTGACTCAGCCCACTGCAGGACTGGGAACCAATGGGACACAACACGGTTGGGCATAAAAGCCCTGTCCCATACACCATTACACCCTTTCCAACCCAAACGTGGCCTGGGAGAGGTTTCTAGGGCCCTGTGGAGCTGGAGCACTGCCACAGGAGCACTAATACATTTTCAACTTGGAGGGTAACAGCCCACAAGATGAGAGACCCCAGTACACACTTCTGACCTCCCTCCCAGTGTATCCCAGCTCTGTTATTCCCTCTGTCCCAGATATGCCTTCATGTTTCTGTCCCAGATGGTGACCTAGCACATTACTCCTCTGCTACACTTCTCATCTCTCCATCCCACACCTGACTCCAGCCCAGAGGCTTTCCACTTACCACCCCTCCACCCCAGACTGCTGTTGCCTGCCATCTGTGCCTCCTCATTCCCACTCTACCTGTTTAATGATGTAGAGTTTGGTCACGGATGATTTCTTGTCTCTGGATTTACACATAGGCAGGACCTGCCATGGACCCAAAATCCACAAAAAGCCAAGGGGGATCCAGACCAGCACAGTCTGCTGGAAACACACTGGCAGGTCGGCATCTGGACGATCGAGGTAGGAGGCATTCTGGGGGCAGCAAAGACAGACAACCAAGTCACTTGGGAAGGCTCGACCCTCACAGCACAAAAGCCAGCGTTTCTATAGCACTTACCCACCCCTCTTCATGCCATGACACCCCTCTCCTCAGCACCCACTTTCCTGGCAGAGCATCTGAGCACTCAGCCAAGGTCCCAGGTGATGTCCCCCTACTCATCTCTCTGCCTGAACCTGGGAGAGCCTCCTCTACAACCACCACTTGCCGAGCCAAGCCAGCTGCAGCAGCTGAACCCAGATCATTCCCCAAAAGGTTGCCCTGTGTTCCCAGCTGGGCTGCAGGGCTGAAACAGGACAGAGCTCAATCAGGGAACTGTCATTTACATAAACACCGCACAGGCAGTGCACAGCGCTCAGTGCCATGGCAGCCCTGGATGAATAGCAAGATCTCTGCTGATCGTGGGCAGTTGGGTCCCACTGGATGAAGAAGCCTTGGGGTCTACTGCTGCCCCTTCCACTGGGTTTCCTACAGCGAGAGCAGGCAACGGGGGTGATGCAGTCACTTACCCAAAAGACAGAGCCACAGAACTCGTCCAGGGCTGCTGACATGGTTCAGGAGAGGAGATAGTGGCTGTTTCCCCTTGCTGTGCCTGGCTGTGAGAGTCCTGGGTGGATGCTTGGGATAAAAGTCCCTATACACGCTCAGGTGGTGCTGGGACAAAATCCCCGATGACACACAGTTAATTGTTAACTTTGTGCTATTGCACAACACCACAAGCCAAGCAGTGACCAAAGGGGCTTTGGAATCCACATGTGCTCTGGGGAAGGGAACTGAGGAAGAAAGAGATCAAAGGGGAGATGTAAGGAGCCCATTGTCACAGAGTCACTGCAGTACACCACAGCTATTGCTCAGAAACCACAGTCTTCATCAGTGCACACCAACAGCAGTGAGTTCATATGGACCCACCAAACTCACCACTTTGGTGCAACAGACCTCTCCTGCCAGAGCAAGCCTGCGGAATGCTGCCAAAAAGCCCAGCAAAGGCTCATCCTTCAGAAGCCAGAGATGACAGGATCCTTTTTCTCATGTGCCACTCAGCGCAGACGCCCAGGACAACAGCGGTGCTCCGGGCCTACAAACGTGCAGCATCTGGTAGCTGAGCTGACCACATGCTGCAGTGGTCTTTGTGTCTCCAGGGTCTGGGTTCCTCTTACCAGCTTCTTCTGGCCTGCAGAACCTGGACACTTTCCCAGCTCTTCCTTTTGCTTCTCTCTTTCCCACATCCCTGTGCTGTCTGGATGTTACAGCAGCTGCCTGACCACAAAACCCAAAAGAGACTGAATCTTCATTGTAAGGCAACCCCCAACACCTGAGATGGCCAGAGGACCATTCCTGTGGAGGGTGACTGACACTAAATCAACACCCTGCTGCTTAGAAAAGCTGAAGTGTGGGGGCAGATACAGATGGTGCTGCTCCAAGGCCAGAACTGAATTTGCTTCACCATGCATGTTGTTGAGGACCAGTAGGTAAAAGGGGACTGTAGGGTGACTGCAAGAATTCTGCTGTCTCATTGTTCATAGATTTAGTAGGTAACTGAGAAGTCAAGGATGATACACTGAGCAATTGCTCAGGAACTACCCCCTTATCATTAATACCAGAGTAGGGTTCAATGTTCAGTTTGTTAGTTAATTATTATTGGTTTCTCTGATTAAATCCACTTGTTTTCCTAAATAAAGCTACCCCTAGTGCTGGGTCCTTCAGGCCAGAACCAAGGCACTATTGACGAAAGCAGCAACAGTGAATGAAGCAGTCAATTCCTCAGCCCTTCTCCAGAGTGCTGATGGGATTCTTCTTTCTGCTGGCATAGGTGTCCTGTGGCCTTGCACATACCCACCTGGAGCACTGCTGCCACTTGCTCGTGACACCTTTCTATTTAATGCTCAGTCCCATCACTTGTCATGTTTTCAGGATGTCACAGCCCATCCTCACCCCATCTTCAGTCTCTCATTCACAGCAGAAGTGCTTTGCTCAGCACTGGATGCCAACCATCTTTCAACGTCCACAGCAAGCACTTCCTCCCTTTCTCTACCCTCCTACCTGGGACATGCTCCTAAAAACTCACAAATCCACCTCACTGTCCTCCAGTTCCTTCCATAAAACTTCCTTCACTACAGTACCCAGAAAATATTCACTGGGACCAAGTTAATCAAAGTGGAAAGAGCTCTTTAGCCAACAATACCACACCATTTCCTGTGCTCTCCTGCCTTTACCCATCTGCTGTCCACCATCTTACAAATTAGGTTTTCAAAATCAGGCATTGCTTCAGAACTGTCTCAAGCAGGGACCTGGTCCAGGACAAAGGCTTCTGCAAGGCAATTGACAAGTTAGTCCAGCCCTCATTGCTTACTGCTGTCTCTGAAGGGTCTGTTTCTCTGCTTGGTTCTGCTGTAACCCCATGTCTAACCCCAAGCCTTTTTTGTTTCCCTTTTTCTATAAATGTAGACAAAAGGAAAGAAAAAAACCTGTTTTTGTACTGCTGGGGGGCTGTGACAGCAGAATACTCACATTAATTCAGCTACTGGTATCTTAATCATCGTGACTCATGAAATCTTACGACATAGCCATGAACTCTTAAATTACGTATTCTGAACTACTATTGACCCACAAATTCAATGATTCCTTCTTCTGACTTTGGATCCTTCCTATTGCCTGCACATCTATCAGTGCCAAAGCAGGCTCTGACATCAGCACTGAGTTGATGCACATTCCCTTCCCAGCTCCTGTGTTGAGAACCTACTACCTACGTTCCCAGGACGTGTCTTGGAGTGACACCAATACCTCTGATGGATCCATGTGAAAGGCTGAAGGCCACCTGAGTTGCAGATATGCCTTGGTTATAAGTATTCAATCACCCGATCCTGTTGAAGGTGACAAAAGGTGCTGCCACCTTGTCAAATATTACATTTTCCTGTACATCCTCACAAGCTGTATGTTATTGCCAAGATGGGCAGACATCCAAAACTGGTTTTTGCTTCCCAAGAAGGTCTGCTATCTCTGCTGTCACGGGGATTCTCTTCAGCTTTTGTATCATTTACAGAAGAGCAGGCAGCAATAAAAGTGCTTTCCCTCTGGGTCTCAACTCTCTTAATGGATAACTCTGATGCCACTCAGATCTTTCGGTGGGTATTTTGAAGGGTAACTAAGGCTTCCATGTAGGCAGCAATAATCCAACAGCCACATTCCCCCAAGCACAGTCTGGAGAACAAGCAGTTAGTGCTTCATGTTGGGAAAAGGACCTGGAAACTCCCTTAGTAAAAGAACCTTGTCTTCCCAAGGTATTCCATTATACGCCCACCCCACCTCAATCACTCACAACTGAAGCCCTTCACTGTATCAGTCAGATACGAAGAAGCTCCTTCCCATTAGTATTTAACATGTTCATCACCTTTACATATCAATGTGCTTCTCCCTAGCAGGTGCTGTGCTGCTAACCCCCAGCTATCTTACTGGCTGACCAGAGCAGGCTTTTTTTCCAGCTGTAGCCAGTTTCCTCCCCAGCATTCTGGATGCGATTCTATTCTCCTCTGGTGCAGCAGAGACCTGATTAATTCAGGCTATGTAAAACCCATCACAGTCACACTTGTAAACACAAATTAATCAAAAAGCACAGACAGAGGGGGGCAGCTGCAGTGTTTATTTGACAATCACATGCAGTGCTACACAATTCAGACCCCCTACTTGCTCAGCTTCCTTCCTCCCAGATAATGCCCAACACCTTGTTGCTGCAACATCTGGGAATGAGTCCTTTTATTTAAAATGGCCAACCTAAGTTTCCAGGCCAGGGACTAGTCATTCAGGGGAAGCCAAGGGAGGAGATATCAGGCTCCATCACCTAGTTCGCATCCTCTGCAGCCTGAGGACGGAAGCAGTACCCATCTGTCCATGTGGCAGGGAAGACCCTGGAGGTCCAGCGCTCTTGTCCCAGCACCGTGCCTTCCACTACAGAATGTTCTTTGCGATTGCGTTCAGGGTCCTCACTTTGGCAACATCAGCCACCTTTATGGAGTACTCAGGGGCAGAGAAGGACGCTCCCATGGCAACATTTGGATTCCTGTCAGGAAAACCACTGGTTACTATCTGTAGGCTGTACAGACAAGTAAGACACTAAGAAAAACCCACAATCTCCCCTAGCCTCAGCAGTGACCAGAGAAGCTGCTGGTACCACCTAAACCAAAGATGAGACAGTAGCAGAAAGAAGACTAATCCAAAGGCAAGAAACAACAGCATTAACAGAAACCCAGTGCAGACCTGTGGACAAATGCAAGCCATTCCCCACTGGCCTCCCAAATCCTACATATTTGTGTTAAAGGTTTAAGGCAACTACACCAGAACCTGACTTCCCAAGTGCCATACAAGCACACTCACAAGTCCTAGGGTAGAAGTATCAGAAGAAATGGCCTAAGGGACCAGGTCTGCACAGTGCTCATGTCCAGATAAGGAGCATCGCTGGATTCACACACTGCAGAATACAGAGCCACGCATCATCATCCCAACCACAAGAGTGCAATTAGCTCCCAGGAAGCTGGTTGAAATTTGTGCTGGTTCTACGAACTCACGTTCCCATTAATGCAGCTTTTCCCCTGTACAGGTTTTGCTAACAAATAGAACTAAATGATCAGCTACCTGAACTTCATCCCCGAGTCGCGGGCTGAGCGAGCAGAGCAGTGAAACTCGGAAGCAGTGGAGCCTTCCAGAATCCTCTGCAGGTTGCGCTCTGTGATGCCACCCCCTGGTGGGAAGAATCGCGATGTCACATACAGCACTGCCCCAGACCTAACATCACCCTGGGACCTACCCCTTAAGGGACAAAAACCACCTATGCTGAAGGGAAAGACAGCCTTTGGGACAGTGGAGACCCAGGCAGTGAAAGTGATGGGAGAAGCCTTGGTTTGTGTTCTCCCACAGATCTAGATCTGTCCCCAAATCCCCTGGAGCAGCAGCTGCAGGGCTCTGTCATCCCCAGCTGGCTGCGTGGCCTTCACTCACACAGCACATCCCAGCACAAAAGACTAGCAAGCAGGGGCTTAAGGTCTACAGGACCTGTTACAGATGACAGTAAAAAAAAAACATTACCTGGCACCACAACAATTCTTCCCTTCGCCTGGAAAAAGAATAACATGTTAGTGATACTGCTCAGCACCACATCCACACATCCATTTGCGGGGCAGCAAAGAAACCTTCCATGCAGCACCTTCCATAAGCTCATGGATGCTACTACAGCTTACAATCGATGTACTCCCACCCACCTATTTTTCACTATTAATGTTTTACAAGGAATACTGAAGAATAATATGCAGTTACAGCTAAGACAACTTGTCACCATTTCCTCCTACCTCTGTATCTCACCTGGCTATTTCTCAGGTACATCCATACCATTTCCCTAAGAGGAACTGTGAGACCACCAGCAGGGACCTCACTCTGCTGTTTTTATGGGCTAATCCCATCAGCTGCTGAAGCCAACTCCTACCCCCCTCCTTCCAGTCTGTGAGCAAGAATAACCTAACAAGTCTTTGCTGTGAAGACTTTGGGGTCCAGCCCACGTGGATGTGGGAAAACTGATTTAGGCCAAGCGCTCCCTGACAGAAGTTCCCTTGAAAAAAATGAGAGTTACCATAAAGGAGCTGGCTCCAAGAAACGCCCAGGAAGCAGACACAGTAATCCAGGGGAGCACAGGGAACACTTACCTGTTCTGCAAGCCTCTTGATTAAGGATAATCCTTCCAACGCTGAGCTGTCACAGCCACTCGTCAGCACCCGCTCAAACCCCAGAGAAATCAGGGTCTCCAGTGCCACCAGGGGGTCGTGCACCATGTCGAAGGCTGAAGGACCAACACAACAGTTCAGAAATCACTTAGCTCCTCATGCTCTTAACCAGCTCAGGAGAAAACAATAGGAAGGGTCCTTCTCACAGTGACTGCCCCATGGGGAGCCACAGACACTGACTATAACGTCCCCCTTGCAGCAATGGCAGGGCCCCCATACCCAGCTCCTGAAGCACCTCCTCTCCACACAGGATAGCAACACAGCCCCCCAAGCCTGGACACCCTGGACTTTTCCCCTCCTGGAGGATCAGCACAGTCACAGCCTGCTCTTGCAGAGCCTTCCCCCGGCCAAAGAGCATTTAAGCTCAGCTCCAGCTCCCTCCCAGCCCCACCTTCTCTTGGCAGCAGGGCAGAAGCTGGTCCCACTTACCTCGGTGAAATGTGACTGGCAGGGGACGGCAGACCGCTGCAATAAGAAGACATACGGTCAGTCAGGGTGGTACAGAATGTCCCTTGTGCTAGAAGCAGAAAAGCACATGAGGTGGAACAGGGCAGATGCTTCTTATGCCATTCCTGGGGAGCTCAGAAGAATCCCAGTACTTGCTGGGAACAACGCAGCTGCTGCTCTTTGGTGGAGAGGAGTTCTTCTGCCCTTTGAGAAAGCAACAAACCTTTGTTTTTATGAGTAACACCAAAATCTCCCATCTCATCTGGATCAGGCAGAACCCTCATCCCCACCAGAGATGTCTTTCTCTGCAGGAAAGAAGCGAGGAAGTTGTGGAAGGGATGGTATCAGCAGTCTTTCAAAGCAGGAGAGCTGGTTTTTATTATTTCTTTCACTACCTACAACTTCTGCTCTCAGACCACAGCAAATCTCACCTGCGGGGCTCTATTTACTGTGCAAAGCTTATTTATTTCTATGAAAAGAAACCTAACTGCCTGCTTCCCTAAAAAAAACTGCTTCCAGCAGAGCATCTCATTGCTCTAGCAGAGGCAAATCCTGGCAAAACCCTCCTCTTTCGCTGCACTCCCTACAGCACATTCACCTTCACACAAGAACCTCAGCACCACATCACCAGGGAAAGGCTCATCCCTCTTTAGCTTTAGCTGTAGCTCACAGAAAAGATGTGGAAGCAAGCTTTCTCTCTACACATCAGGGGTCTGCACTAACATTTTCCCACTGCAGCTCCAATAGCCTTTTACACATTTCCAATTATGTCATTGCATTTTCTCACTGGGTACGTCAGAAAGAAGAATGAACATGAGCTGACAGTTATCCACAAGGCCAAAGTCCAGGAAAGGCATATCCTAGACACCTGCAGCAGGGATGGGGAAGAAAACAGAAAAAAGGGCAAAGAAAATCAAAACAGAGAATCCAACAGTTTAATACCCTGACGCCGTCACAGCAGCTCACCTAAGCCTCTCTCTTTCTACGTGAGCTGCCTGGGGAAGTGGCCCTTGGTCTGCAAAGCCTCTTACATCTGAAAGGCTATCTAACATCTCACAGGTATGACTATGCATGGGACGGGAGAAGGCAGAGAGAAACGGCAAGACCACAGACAAGACGAGCAGACCAAAGCACCCCGCACAGCTCTTTCTACATCAGCAGACAGAGCAGCACTGACCTTCCACCCCCAGCCCCAGCGCAGGTACCACATGGTGCTCAGCACAGCACTTGTGAGTGGACACCCTCTTACCCAGCAACGCTGTGCAGAGCTCCGTATCGATGCGCCCATCCTCGGTGAGGGCTCCAAACACCAGCCCGTCAGCCCCGTGCAGCTTGGCAAGGCGAATATCGGCTTTCATCACTTCCACCTCCCGGTCCGAGTAGAGGAAATCGCCGCCGCGAGGTCGGATCATCACGAACACGGGGACCCGCACGCATTGCTTCACCACCTGCAGCAGCCCTGCGGGCGGACAAGAGGCGGCTCAGCACCCAGCCACGGCGGCTCCAGCCACCGGCGCGGCGGGGAAGGGAGGCACCGGGAAAGGCAAGTCGGCGAGAAGGGAGATAAGTGGAAGAAAATGCGGGAAAAAGGAAAGGAGAGAAGGAAAGGGGAGCTCCGGAGGCCCCGCTGAGCAGGGGGACCCCCAAGGGAGGGGGCCCCACCGCAGGGCGGGGGTGAGGCTCACCCATGCTCGGCGTGGTTCCTCCTTCCACGAGGCCCGCGCACAGCTCGATCCTGCCGGCACCTGGGGAGAAGCGCGTCAGAACCAGGCCCGCCGCGCTACCGCCGCTCTCTGTCCCGGGTGCTCCGGACCTTACCTCCGCGCTCTGCGTTGACGGCAGACTCCACGGAGTCCACGCACACCTCCATGAGGAAGCCATCGTCCATACCTGGGCGAGACCGCCACCGTCAGCCCGGCCCCCCCCCATAGCGGCGTCCCCGCTCTGTACCGCCACCAACCCACTTCCGCCGTAGGCCCCGCCTCCTCGCTCCTGCTTCCGGCCTCCCGCCCCCTGCCGTCCCCGGCCCGTGCCGCCCGCGGGCGGGCGGAGGCGGAGGTGTGGTGGTTGCAGCCGCCGCGCCGAGCTCGCGCGCGGCGGCGCAGACCCCGCCCCCTGCCCCCCTCCTCCCCCCCCAGCACCGCCTCGGCCCCGCCCCCGCTCGGGCCCCGCCCCCGCCCCGCACGCGCGCTCACCTGCGCTGGCGGCGCGCGGGGGTCGCCGCTGGGCCCTCTCGGTCACGTGCCGGGGATTGTCATGGTGACGCCCGGGCGTGTCCGGAAGCGGCTCTCGCCCCGGCTTCCGGCGTGCGCGCGACACTTTCCGGCGTGCGCGCGGGAGATGCTGCGCGCGGCGCGCGGCGGCGTCCGGCTCGCGCTGCTGGCGCGGGGCGGCGGCGCCGTGCCCGCGCTGGGCCCGATCCCGGGCCCCGGCCACCTGCCTCTGCAGCGGGGCTTCCAGCGACGTCTCCTGCAGCAGGCACCGCCGCCCGCCGACCCGCCCGCCGTGGGGCGCTGGCTCCTGGCCTGCAGCGGCGCCGTGGCCGGTGCCGTGGTGCTGGGCGGTGTCACCAGGTGAGCGCGGCGCCCCCCGCCCCGCCCGCTCGAGGTCATGCGCCGGGGCCGTCCCCGCGCTGAGGCGCTTGAAGGAGCGTGGAGCTGAGGGCGTATGGAGGTGGCGGTCCCCGGCGCCGGGGACCTGCGTAAGCGGTCACAGCTGCCCGCAGCTGCCTTCCGCGCGTGGGATTCCCCCCTCAAAGCACACCCGTGGTAGCCCCTGTCGGTTGTTTCCTCCCTTTTTGCAAGGGGACACTAGCGGGTAAGGGTCATATTGCATCGCAGAATGGTTTGGGTTGGAAGGGACCTTGAAGATCATCCAGTTCCATCCCCCTGCCATGTGCAGGGGCACCTTCCACTAGAGCAGGCTGCTCAAAGCCCCGTCCAGCCTGGCCTTGAACACTGCCAGGGATGCAGCAGCCACAGCTTCCTTGGGCACCCTATGCCAGTGCTTCACCACCCTCACAGGGAAGGACTTCCTAATGTCTCATCTAAATCTACCCTTTTTCACTTTAAAGCCATTCCCCCTTGTCCTGTCACTACATGCCCTTCTTAAAAATCCCTTTTCAGATTTCTTGTAGGCCCCCATTAGGCACTGGAAGCTGCTCTAAGGTCCCCCTGAAGCCCGTTCCTCAGGCTGAACAACCCCAGCTCCCAGCCTTTCTTTACAGGAGAGATGCTCCAGACCCCAGAGCATCTTTGTGACCTTCCTCTGGACTTGCTCCAGTATAATGTCTGCATCCTTATGTACTAGAAGGACTGCCCATAGTGTGCTGATGCCAGCTAGGGATAACATCGCCTTACACAGTTTGGGTAATTTTAGGTCTGTCTGGTCACTCACAGACTCCTTGATCTCCATGCTAACTGTGAGTTTAAAGGTTGTGTGGTACAAATAACGGTTTTCACTTCAGTACATTTGCATACTGAAAGGGAGTGAATTGTGCCTGCTTGTGTCTCTCCCAGGCTGACAGAATCTGGCCTCTCTATGGTTGACTGGCATCTGCTGAAAGAGATGAAACCCCCAAGAACACAGCAGGAGTGGGAAGCTGAGTTCCAGAAGTACCAGCAGTTCCCAGAATTTAAAATGTGAGTGTGCAAAAGCGGAAGGAGGGTGGGTTGGGAGCATCCCCCCTGTGACTGAGCCACTCGAGGGGCTCTTGTGGGAAGGGAAATGCTTTCTAACATCACTAGGAAGGTGCACAAAGCCTGTCTGAGGGTGGCTCCTTCACTGTCACTTCCTTTCTCTGAGGATGGTGACACCATGTTGTACTACATCACATGAAACAGTTCTTTGTTTTACTGTCTTTAACAGCCTGAATCATGACATGACGCTGACAGAGTTCAAATTCATCTGGTACATGGAGTATTCGCACCGCATGTGGGGACGCGTTGTGGGCTTGGCCTACATCCTGCCCGCTGCCTACTTCTGGCGAAAGGGTTGGCTCAGCCGCCCCATGAAGGGCTGTGTTCTTGCGCTCTGTGGGCTGGTCTGCTTCCAGGTGAGCGAGCTCCGTAGCAGCAAAGATTAGCAGCATCTCCTGTGAATATCTTCTGATTGAGCGTAGTTGAGACAGAGGGATTTGTGAAAGCTTGAGATGTGTGAGTGCTGGGAGCTGGTTAAAGACAGAGGAAACAAGTTGCTTTGCCCCTAATGTTTGTCTGTTCTTAGTGGTTGCAGCTGCCCTGTCTGGCTGTAACCCCTCTCCTGTGTTTTCAGGGGCTGCTGGGGTGGTACATGGTGAAGAGTGGGCTGGAAGAGAAGCCAGACTCATACGACATTCCTCGGGTCAGTCAGTACCGTCTGGCAGCACACCTTGGCTCCGCACTGGTTCTGTATTCTGCTAGCCTGTGGACAGGTCTGTCCTTGCTGCTCCCACGACACAAGGTACGGAATGGTGTTTCAGGGTAGTGTCAATTCAGAGGGTTGGGGGGAATGTGAAGGGTGAGGGAAGGGTGTGAGAGGTGGTGGTGCTTCCTTTTCAGTCTCTGTTCCTGACTCTGATCTAGTACTGCGTGATAAAATACCCTTTCTGTAAACTTCTTGGTTATGGGGCGCTTCCTTTGTCTCGTGCTCTTCCGCTCCGAAGTGTCTTGGAGTTTGTGCAGGCTCAGGCAGGGCAGGGCACTTGTGCCAGTAACTGTCCAGTGGCCAATTCAGTTTCTGCACAGGGTTGGACTCAATTAGTTGTGGTTTTTGAGGAACCCCTGAAGTGTGGCTGTGCTGTGTCCTCCTGGTCTCTATATCCCTCCTGTAAAATCCAGGCTAACCCCTTGGCCTGTATATGCATTAAGGCTTTTCTTACCTGCTGCAAACAGTGCTGGAAATGCTTTGTATTGATTATTTTATTTATTTAATTATTTATTTTACAGTTACCTGAAACTCATCAGCTCATTCGCTTGAGACAATATGCTCATGGCACTACAGCTCTCATTTTCCTTACGGCTCTTTCAGGTAAGACTTTCATTGTCCCATCTATGGCTCATTCCTTTATGCCCTCTTTTGTATTTTTTGTCTTCCTCTGGTTTATCTGGGACTGGAGCAACCCCATCGTGTTCTCTGGGAAAACCTTCTTGCTGTCAGGGAATCTCCCTTACTGGTCCTTCCTGAGGAGGTAGAGATGCACCTTCCAGCCTGCCTGTTGCTGTGTGATCACCTTATATGTTTCTAAAAGAAAATCAGGATCAAGCTGAGCTCTTCAATCAGAGCTGCACAACCTGGAGTGCACCTTTGCCTACTCTGGAAGCCTAATTTCATGCTCTGGAATTGCAGGTGCCTTTGTGGCAGGGCTGGATGCTGGCCTCGTGTACAATTCCTTCCCCAAAATGGGGGAGCGCTGGATCCCAGATGATCTCCTTGCCTTCTCCCCCATACTGAAGAATATCTTTGAGAATCCTACCACTGTCCAGTTTGATCACAGGATCTTGGTGAGTGCCGTCTTCCTGCTATGTCTGTGCTGCTTCTCAGTTGCCTTCTGCAGCCAAGTTGTCCTCTTTGGACCGTGTTTCTGTCAGCTTGAGTGATATCCAGGGCACCCAAAGGTCCTGAGAACGTGTTACCAATTTGCTTCTGCAGACGGAGGAAGTTTAGCACTCTTATTTATTTTCAGCATGGTCTCCTTCCTTGAGGACATCTTCTTCCTGCATGATTTATAGTCTTTACGTCTCCTTTTCCATGACACCAGCTACTGACCAGAATAGCCCTCACTACTGAGATGTCTAGGAAAGTTGTGTGAAATAAAACTTGGAAATCCTGGTGCTGAATGCTTCCTCCAGCACTTCTGAACATGCTTTATACCATTAGCACCCTGTGAAAGTATCTCAGCTAGTCAGAGCAATCCAGATACTAAACACTACTGCCACCACTGCTGTGGGCTAGGCCATCACTAAAGTTGAAAAGATTAAGTGACATAGAAGAGGAACCACCTGAGGTGACCTAAACAGCAAGAGAGCACTGGTAAGCTTTCACCATTAGCTGTCAAGGCGACAGACAGATGAGGAGAGGGCAGAAATAATCCCTAAGGAAGACATGAGGAAATGAGGAAAACCTGTTGGAAAGTAAAGCATTAATTTGGAGAAAAACTGAACTTTGTAACTTGAGTTAAATTTCAGGGTCATTAACCTGGTGGGGAGTCCAGGATTTGATCATGGATGCTAATATGTTTCTACAGTTAAATATTGCTCACAGAACTTCTTCTATTGCATGGAAGGTGCAGCCAGAGGCCACTGCATCCATTTCCTTTGAGTTCGGCCTGAAAGGTGGTTGTTTCTCTCCCGTCCATAGGGAATCACTTCTGTCACAGCTGTCACAGCACTGTACCTCTTCTCACGGAAGATCTCGCTCCCTCGCAGGGCCAGGATGGCAGTGACTTCTTTATTGGCTGTGGCTTGCTTGCAGGTACTCACAAAATAGAGTTATCCCCAGCTTGGGTATGTGCTGGCCCCAGGAGCTGGAGTGAAGAGGTGGAGCTGCCTGGACCTGGGGCCTTACTGCATGCACCGTCTGAATTGGAGGGTGGGATATCTGGCTGTGGCCATGAGCCTTTCTACATCGTACTTTGTGCTGGGGATGTGTGTCAATGGTGCATTCACAGATGCTGTTATCCCTTCTCCATTCTTGGCAGGTGGGCCTGGGCATCAGCACCCTGCTCCTGTATGTCCCCACGCCTCTGGCGGCCACACACCAGTCGGGCTCCCTGGCACTGCTGAGCATGGCGCTCTGGCTCATGAGCGAGCTTCGGAGGGTCCCCAAGTAACCGGCCGGGGAAAGAGCGCCCCCGGGGCAGCTGGGCCCAGAGGCGGCAGAGACCCGCACCCCGGGCACACGGGGATGCGCGCAGGGAGGAGGTGTCGGGTGCGAGTGCGAACTTTGTAACATAAAAGCGTTTTTACGGAGCGGCTGGTGTCTGGCTGGGTGCCTCCATTCCAGAGCGAGGTGAAGCGGGATGCGGAGGGCTCCGGGACAGCGGAGAGGAGGCGGAAGATAGGGGGCTCAGGCGGCAGGAGGCGGGAAGTGGACCCCAAGCCGGCGCGGCGGGGAGGGCCGGGCTCCCTTTGGCGCCCCCTGGCTTTGTTCCGGCGTGCGCCCGACTCCGCGTCTCCGCCAATGGGAGGCGGCGGTGGCGCCAGCGGGCCGCACTCCGCCCGCGGATTGGCCGCCGCGATCGGCTGTGGGTGGAGGGGCATCCGGTGCGGCGGCGGTCGGCGCGGAGAGGCCATGACGGCACACAGCTTTGCGCTGCCGCTTGTTCTCTTCTCCGCCTTCTGGGGCCTCGTGGGTATCGCCGCCCCCTGGTTCGTGCCCAAGGGGCCGAACCGCGGGTGAGTGAGGGCCTCGGAGGGGTACCGGGGGTGGGGGTTGCGGGGCCAGGCCTCCTGCTCCTAACGCCGGTGTCTCCGCAGGGTGATCATCACGATGCTGGTCACCACCGCCGTGTGCTGCTACCTTTTGTAAGTACTGCGCACCGGGCGCCGCTACCCCCCTGTTTCTCGGGGCCCAGTGGCTGCTGCTCAGCCTCCTGCTCGTGGATGAGTGGGACAGCCCCTGGGCTGCGGCCTGCCTCCCTCCGGGGCAGCAGCCTCTCTGCTAGCCCCTTGAGGCGGCACCGTGCCGGGATCCTGGGATGTGCTGCTGGGGCTGACGGCAGGTTGGGTCCCTTTGCAGCTGGCTCATCGCGATCCTGGCCCAGGCCAACCCGCTGTTCGGGCCGCAGCTGAAGAACGAGACCATCTGGTACGTGCGCTTCCTCTGGGAGTGAGCAGTCCCCAGGAGCCAGCGCCTCAACAGAGACCCCCCTACCCGAATCATCACTGTGAGTGCGCTGGGGTGGCAGAGGTGTCTCCACTTGCCTGCTAGTGTCTGGCTGGGAAGGGAGTTCAGCCTGACCCTTGACGGGTGGAGATATTCTGGTTTGTGTGCATTGTGGCGGTCGTGAGCTGGTGTCAGTGTGGGGTTGATGAGCAAATCAAGCACTTCTCCCTGAGCTTGTGGTGCTCTAGATTTGTGGGAGCTCCCTCATGGGTGCAGTTTGGTACTGACTTCTCTTTTCTCCCTCCCTCAGCTCTTGCTGCTGTTGCAGCCTCCTGTACCAGGCAGCCTCCAGAGGCCTGGGACAGAGGCTGGACCCACTGCCCCAGCACACCCTGAACACTGCAACCTGGACCAGTCCCTGAGCACAGGAGGCAGCACTCCGGGATGAGGGCCTAGTCAGCCCATCCCTGAGAGCAGCCACACTGCCAGGGAGAGATCCCCTCAGCTGGCCAAGTGCTGCAGTTACTGATGCTGAGCACTGTCCTGAGAGGGATCTGTGTGTAGTGCCAGCAGATCCTGTCCCTGTGGTACTCGCCCTGCTCCTCCCATGCACTGAGTCCTAGCCCACCAAGGGAAACCCCTGCTCGTAGCCCAGGCTGCCCAAATAGTTGCCATATCCATAGTCATTTCAGGCACCAGCTGCCCATCTGCATGAGCAGGGAAGAGCCCATTGCATTCTCTGTTGCATGGCCAGACCCCTGTGGTGGGGGTGGTCTTTGCTTAGATTCTGAGTGGGAGAAGGGAAGGCTGATCCTGGAAGGGCATGTGAACCCCCTTGGGTGTGATGAGGGAGGTGCTAGGTGCAAGGCGGGGGGTTCCCCTGCTTGGCAGCCTGCTGCAGGGGATTAAAGGGGTGCTGTGGCTCCTCCCACCTCAGCAGTGAGGGAGCTGCACTGGTGTCTAGGTATCATCATCACTACCCCAACCTGTGTCCAGGTTCTGAGAAGAACCAACTTAGGGCATTGTGTTTTAGGTTACCCTTTATTTATGAGATAATTTATCTGTATTTATTTATTTATTTGTCTGTGTTCATTAAATTTGTGTTGTGGAAATAAATCTTTTTCCTAGTAAGTGATGCTGGAGGCAGTCACTTGCTGTTTTGAGGCTGAGGAACAGTCTTGGCTTTATTCAGACTTGCTCCCTAACCGTGCTCTTGCACCATGAGAACAAGGATCCTCGGCTATTGGGTAGGAGGTTGGCAGCACACCAGTGCATGGAAAGTTTTCTCCTTCATGCCACCTGTGCAGTGGTCCTGTGGGACCAGGGTCATACACAGGCAACAGCATGTGCTAGAGGGAGAACTGGGTACCTGCCCAGCCTCGTTTGTGGTATGTGCCTGTGCTGGGGCCATCCCCACAGCTGTGCAGCAGCTGGAGAGCTTAGTGGCCTGTTTCTCAGCTGGGGTTGGGAATAAAGTAAAAAGCCTCTTCCAGAGGCTCTGAGTGTCCAGGCTTTTCCTTTTAGGGGAAAGCAACAGAGGATGCTGTCTCCAAGGATCACAACAGTTAAGTTTGGATCAGAGCTTCCTTTGCTTGGAAGCTTTTGGAGTTGAGCTAGCTGAACTGCTGGAATTACAGAGAACACAGGCAGGAAAGCAGTTGTATCATCTCTCCACAGCACTATGAAACAGTGCTATGCAGACATGTTGGCCCCATCATGGCATCAGGTAGGAGCTGTTGCTGCTGAAAAACAAGACCCATCTCAATGGCTCAAGGGGTTTGTTTATTGCTACAGGAGTGGGAGCAGCTGAATTCAAGTAAAAAGTGACAAACTTCATTGGTTCATTGCTAGGCTCCAGCCCCAGGAAAGGAAGGCTTGGGCACAGCTGCACTGGAGTGAGGTGGTTCCCCTAGGGGCAGGGCCAGCCTGCACACATGCGGGACAACCACGGGTCCTGGTTTGTGCCTGATTAACGTGGGGGACACCACGGGGCAGATGTGCCCAGGAGGGAATGTACGGAAGGAAAAGCAGCCACTCTGGTGGCGCTTTAGGGACCAGTCCCCGAGCCCCCAGGGCTGAGCCTGGGACCATAGGTGATTGTTCCAGGAGAGGGAGACATGGCAAAGAGCAGGATAGCTCTTAAGGAATGCTCTGAGGGGGGGCCAGGCTGGACAGAGCAGAACAGCCCAGTGGAACTCTTGGCTCACCTACATCCTGCAGTAACTTTTCTGGCCACTGCTGTTCTCCAGCCCATGGACTTGTCAGGCACTGCAGAAGGGCCACCCCTGTGATAAGCTACAGCACCGCACCAGGTTGCTCTGCAACCCCCTGGTTGAGTCATGGGGTGGCCCAGTGCTTCAGGCCACAGCCCTGGGTTGGCCACCTTGGTGATAGTGTCCTTTTTATCTGTGAGACCTGCCAGGGCTGCAGCCTTGAGCCTGCTGGCAGCAGAGGACTTTGCTCTACACCACGTAGCAAGGCAAAGGCCAGAGGCCAAGGAATGCACAGATTACGGCTGGGGCAAGGCAGAGAGCCAGGCTCCACTGTCCACAGCTGCCTCAGGAGCCCACAGGCTCTGGTTCTGATACGGAGATGATAAGAGTGCAGAGTTGAGATGATCTTTAAGGAGTCCAAGCCCTCGGAGTCCAGGCTGTGAACAGTCCTGGTTCTGCTGGTGCAACTGAACAGCAGGTACCGCCGGTGTCATGGCCCATTCCCCTGGCCCAGTGGCACCACCACCTTGTCCAGCCAAAGCAGGTTGAGCTGAGCCAAGCGCAGCTGCCGGTGGTGGATGCGGCGCAGCCGCAGGAGGTAGAGGACTATGGCCAGCGCCACAACCAGGATGCAGGCAAAGAAGAGATAGTGGTTGTAGACAAAAGAGAGGCGCAGCCAGGAGGTGTGTGCTTGCCGGATGCTCTCCTGCCGGAGATCCCTGTGGAGAAAAATGTTAGGACTTGCCTGGGATGCTGTGGGGTACTAACAGGGTCTGTGCCGCTGCTCCCCCTTGCCAGGGGTGGCAGAGCCCTCTCCTGGTGTGGTAACTCCTGCTCCACCCAAACCACCCTTCCCTGACCAATGTCATCAGCAAGCCAATGGTACCTGAGTGGCAGAAACCGTGTCTTGTAGAGGATGGCTCCCAGCGTCCACTGCACCTCCCGGTCATACACCAGCTGGGCTGTGCGCAGGCTCGGGTAATCCAGGGGGAAGCTGAAACCCCGGTGAAGGACTTGGTACATCCAGGCTGATTTGAAGCACTGATACCTGCAGGCACAGCATGGTCATCAGCCAGACACGACCACCCTTACCCTGGTCCCTCATCCCAGCAAAAGCCCCACAGGAGGCCCAGCCACGGCACTCCCTCAAAGCCACTTACTTCAGCCGGTGCTGGTCAGCATGAGCAGAGTAGAGGCCACCACGGAAGCGCTGGGTCAGCACCTCCCATCGCTGGCTGCAGTATTCCTGGGGGAAGGAGAAGCTTGGGCTCAGAGCAGAAAACAGCCCCCACTTCTGCCCAGCCCAGGGCTGGGGCAGCACCCACCTGGGCAGCAGAGGTGAAGGTGGAGGCACTGTAGTGGCCGCCCAGGCGCAGCACGTCCTCGGTGCAGTAGAAGAACTCAGAGAAGCCATAAAACTCGCTGTTGCCAAAGTCAATGGGTGCCTTGTAGGCCCCCATCAGGGAGGCCTGGCTGCTGTTGGGCCCAGCAAGGAGGGGCTGCAGCAGCTCCACACAGGCTGACCAGTCCCCTCGTCCCCGCACAAACAGGTTTTGTCCACCCCTCACCACTGTGTCCTCCAGCCCCATGGGCAGGCAGGGGTCCAGGAAGGGCATCTCGGGACTCAGCCCCATCTGCTGGCCGTGCAGGCTGGAAAACAAGCCAGGAAGGAAAGGTTATTGCACAGGGGGTTCTATACCACCCTTTAAAAGCCTAGTCTAGTGCTGTCCTACATCCAGATACCCCCCCTACCAGACCACACCATGTCCCCTTGTACCCCCCAATGCTGGGCACCCACCCTGCCACCTCCTGACAAGGCCAAACTTGCCTGATCTGTCACACTGCCCTGCCTCCATAAGCCCTGAGCACCTGCGGGGTGCAACAAGGCACAGCCCATCCCTCCCAGCTCACAGGGATCCAGACCCCCTGGGGATCTGGAGGCAGGGTTTGCTCCTGGCACAGGAGTACCTGGGCACTAAGCCTCTCCGCCTCTGGCAACAGCTTCACGAAGGGAAGGAGAGACAGGAGAGAGAACTTGAGGTGAGGATGCAATGGAAAGATGTGCTGAGTGAATTGGTGTGGAGAAGGAGGGAAAGTCAGAGCAGGAAAAGGTGAAAGCTACCAGAGGAACCTCCCCACAGCCTGCTGTGAGAGGAGGAGGAGGAAGGCAGGGAGCTGCAGCACTGATAACACCTGCCAAGCCCATGCACCCCCTGCCAACTTCACAGCTGCTGCCCATGTGGCTATGGGAGCTGGTACTGTCATGGGCGGCTCCTGAGGCAATGCAACAGGGAGACAGCAGCACCCCATTTCGCAATGCCCCAGCAGAGACACCGCTAGGTGAGGCAGCAGTACCGGTTGTGTACATAGGTCTGGTTCAGCACAAGATCCTCATAGCGCTGCCGGGCAAAATTGCCCCCAAAGCCCAGGAAGGTGTTGACGTAGACACGATACACGTGGCCAGTGTGCTGCACGTCACAGCCCAAGTTGAATTCTGCCAGCAAGCTCTTAGCAGCCTCCTCCTGGTGACAGACAGGTCTATGATCAGCAGCGACCCAGGGAAGGTAAGGGCTGCTCTCAAGGATACATACACACCTGCTGCGAGGAAGAGAAGGCTCCAGAATCAGGCACTTCGTAGGCAATCTGCAGGGAGGCACCCCCCATGTCTAGGATCCCAACTGTTCGTTTCCGAATCAGGGACTCTCCCTTGTCCCCCAGTGCTACAGTGACCACCGCATCCTCTTCTGCAAGCCACAGCAGCGTGTTAGCAAGGGCCTGGCGCATTTCCTCCCTTCCACTGATGACCCCCACTGCAGCCTCATGGGGGTCCTCCACCCCTGCAAGCAGCCCCCAAGGATCACCTGCAGGGCAGCAGGTCCTGGCGCTCGGGACTGGCCACCCTCTGGCTTTGTAGGTTCCCTCAAAGCACCCACCACTGGAAGCCGCTACAGGAACACTACAAACCTTCTCTCCCTGGCTCTTCACCCAAAACACTGCAGGTGCCCCCCTTAGAGGAAACTATTCCTGTGACTGGGGCAGGTCCCCCTCTGGGTCCCAGGTCCAGGAGGGTTTCACACACACGGCTTGGGGGGGTCAGGCACTGCCTGGCCAGAGGGGAAAACGCTGCCTGCTCCAGAGCTTGCTGCTGGAGCTTGCCCCAGCAGGACTCTGCTCAGAGCCTCCCAGCTGCTCTACAAGCAGCCAGACTCACCGTCCTCGTGATCAAACCGTCCCAGGACAAAGTTGATGCCAATCCAAGCATACACACCTGCATGAGATAGAAAGGGTCATTACAGCAATATACCAAAGGGAACTAAGCAGTGCTTTGCAGCGGCTCCTACCTTCCTGTTTCCCTGAGATCACTTCTGCATGTGATTTGGAGAAGAGGAAATCAAATTCTTGGGGCACATTTCTCACCAAGTCCTCCAGGATTGCAGCTTGCTGCCTGCAAGGGCACAGGAGAGGGACATTCACCAGGCATGCTCCTTTGCAGGAGTGCAGTAGATGGTGGGAATCCTGCTGCAACAAACCCCACATCAGCCCCTTGAGCCCTGCTGCTGCCCCCAATGCACTTTGCAGATAAGAAGCTAGATCAATCCATTTGAGACTTCAGTAAAACATGTCTCCTCTCAGCTACCACTCAGTGTGCTCAAAGAACACTCCTTTCTCAAATCCCTGCCCAGGATTCCCAGTTCTCCCAGTCGGCTCAGGACAGGGTAGCAGTCTTCCCCCTTCTTATGGCTGAGGCATCCCAGTGGGTCCCTGGCTTCCCCAACAAGGGACAAGTTCTCACCCCTCGGGCAGCAGCCGCATGCCTGCTGTGCACAGGATGTAAAGCGGAGTCTCTTTGTGCTTCCGAGCTGGGACGTGGGCTGCCGCGAACTGAAGCAGAGGCCGCAGGTAGGGCGTAGCTTGCTCAGGGGCTGCTGCTGCTGCCACAGAGATGCCTGCCCAGGAAGAAGGTGCCGTGAGCCGGGCAGCAGCTGGTGCCCATCCCACACAAGGGGACCAGGAGCAGCGGCACTGACCTGGTTTAATCTTCTTGACGACGGGGCGGCTGTTGCGGTCCCTCATCTGCCTGATGTCCAGCAGGTCGTGCGGGTTCCCGTTGTGAGGGGGCCAGAAGTACACAAAGACCCGGGACCCGCTGCTCCCACAGTCCACAACCACCCCGTAATTAAGGGCCGAGTTCTCGGTGTCGGTGGCCGTCAGCTCCTCCACCCGCGCCAGGTACCTGGGAACCGCGGAGGCGCGGACACGACACAGGCTGTCTCAGCACCGCGGGCAACGGTGCGCCCCCCGCCACCGGCAGCCCCGTCCCCGCTCACCTCTCATCGCGCCGAGCGGCGCGGCCCGGCACGGCCTGGCGGCGAGGGGCGGTGGTCGCCAGCAGCAGCAGCAGCAGCACCACGGTGACAGCCAGCCCCAGCGCCACCGGGCGCTGCCGCGGCCCCGGGCACGGGCACGGACACGGTCCCGCCGAACGCCACGACGGGCAGGAAACTCCGATCCTGCGGGCAGAGACCGCAGCTCAGCAGCGTGCCCGGGGCAGCCCCGGCCCCGCTCACCCGGCGCGGTCCGGCCCCGCTCACCTGGCCATGTGCGCCCGCCGCCGCCCGCCCGCGCATCGCCCCGCTGCCCGCACCCGCCACCGGCACGGTCCGACACGTCACCAGGGGCCGCCAGCGCGGCCAATGAGCACCCCCGCCGCCGGGCCTCCGCCGGGCGGCGCTCCACCCACTGCGGTCGCGGAGACCAATCGGTACCGCCAGCCCCCAGCAGAGCCACGCCTACGCCGCCCGCTGACCAATCGGGATAGGGCGCGACGGCGCCCCCAGGCGGCCAAGGGCCGCGCTTGGCTTCGCCCTTGCTCCCGCATCCGACTTTCTCCGGTGACGTCACGCAGAGCCTTCCTCCCTCGCTCCCTATCGCAGCCTTCCTACCGCCAGCTCCCAGCCAATCCGAAGCGTCCAAATAAACAACACGCGCCGAGAGCCGGAGTGGCGGACCGGGAGGCCAATGGCGGCTCTGCGGCCCCGCGGAGAGGAACCGCGGGCGGGCCAAAGGTCGCAGGCTCACTGCCCAATGGGCTGAGCGGAGGGGAGGGGCGCAAAGTTGAGACAGCCAATGGGCTACGCGGGCCAGCGGGGCGGGGAGTCCCGGCGGCCAACGGGCAGCTCCCCGGAGCGCGCCAGAGGGAGCGGCCTGCCAGTGGCGGCGTCGAATCCGCCGCGGCGGAGGCCAATGAGCGCGGCTCGCCGGGGGCGGGAGGTGTCGGGCTGAGCCAGTGGGCGTGCGGCGGGGGCGGGCACCGGGAGGCGCGGGCCAATGAGCGCTGCGGGGCGGGGCGGAGCGGGAGCAGCGGGGCGGGGCTGCGCGGCGCGGGGCCCGGGCTGCGGCGGCGGTGGCGGTGGCGGCGGCGGCGGCGGCGGTGGCGCCATGGAGCTGGGGGCGGGCACGGGGGCGGGCGCGGGCCCCGGCGCGCGGGGCGGCGCGGAGTCGGGCCGCGTCCTGCTACTGCTGATGGGCGGTGGCGGCGGCGCGGGCCGCGCGCGGCGGGGCGGCGCGGGGGCGGAGGCAGGGCCGGGTCCCGGAGCCGGCCCCGGCCCGGGGGGCGCTGAGGCGGCGCGGGGCAACGAGCCGAGCTCCGCGCCCGACTACGAGGCGCTACCGCAGGGCGCCGCCGTCTCCACGCACATGCTGGCGGGCGCCGTGGCGGGTGTCATGGAGCACTGCGTGATGTACCCCGTCGACTGTGTCAAGGTGCCGGCGCCGGTGGCGGGGCGGGGAGCGCGGTGGGGCCGGGGAAGGGGCGGTGGCAAACCGGAGGGGGGGGTGTCCCTGGATCGGGCCCCCTGGGGTGACGGGCCGCCCGCCCGGACCTTGTGTTGCAGACGCGGATGCAGAGCCTGCGGCCGGAGCCCGCCGCCCGGTACCGGAACGTGCTGGAGGCCCTGTGGCGCATCGCGCGCACCGAGGGCGTCTGGCGGCCCATGCGGGGCTTGAACATCACAGCCACCGGCGCCGGCCCCGCGCACGCCCTCTACTTCGCCTGCTACGAAAAGTTAAAAAAGACGCTGAGCGACGTTATCCACGCGGGGGGCAATAGCCATGTGGCCAACGGTACTGCTCCCGGGGCCACGGGGCTGCCGGCGGCCACCCCCCGCCGCGCCGACCGGGGAGCAGGGGGGGACAGGCCGAGCCGTGGCGGTAGGGAGGGCTGGCCCGGTCCTGCCGCCGTGAGGCTGGGTGTGCGGGTGTGCTAAAGCTGTGCTCTGTGCAGCCACGGTGCTGGGCAGGGGGAAGCACCGATCCTGTGTCTGCCATAGCCGCTTCCGGTATCTGGCTTGGAGGAGGTTGGTGGCCCCGGCTTGGAATGGTGCCTGTGGACGGGAGCTGCCTGCAGATGAGCTTGGCCTGGCCGCGGTCCTGTGGGTTGGTGTTGCTGGAGCTTGCCCCAGCAGGGCCATGTGGTTTTGGGGCCCGTCTTGCCATGGTGCCCGTTGTTTGTCTCGAGGAGCCGTCACGGTGGGGAAGGCGTGGGGCCGAGGGGAGAGCATGGCACGTCCCGTCCTCAGCTCTGTTCTGCAGTGTCTCTCCTCCATGGGGGCATTGGCCATCCTCAGGGTGCTGCCAACTGGTGGCCTTGGCCTGTCCCCGAGGGCTGGGCCCAAGCGAGCACCGGTCAGCCCATGGGACTTGGCAGCCTGTCCCAGTCCTGTTGCTGTTTCCTTGAGCTGTCCGGGTGGGAACTGCTGAGGACTGGCCCACCAGGGAGATGGAGGCCACCTTTGGATCTTACTCTCTTCCAGGGGCCTTCTCCTGTGCCTTGGCAGGGGACTCTGGGCTGTGGTGGAGCCCCGGGGTCCCTCACCTCCCCCTTCACATGTGGCAGTTCTTGTTTTGCAGGTGCAGCCGGGTGTGTAGCAACGTTGCTCCACGATGCAGCCATGAACCCTGCCGAAGGTAACGATGGCCCTGGCCTGCCGGGGAGGGGAGGATTAGGCTATGCCCGCATGGCTCAGGTCACCTCTGCGGTATGGAGGGTGCGCTCCTCATTGCTCACCTGAGTGCAAGGATCCTTTGGGGGCCAGTGGCTGTGGCTCTGGGTAGGAACCCAGTGGCTGTTACAGAGGGGGTAGGTAGAAGAGATGAATTCTGGGGAGCACAGCAAACCCCAGCTTAGGAGGAACAGGGAGGGCACCAGGCTTCCACCCGGGGATTTTGCTGGAGGCAATTACAAGGAGCAGGAGAGAAGGCAAGAGAGATGCGAGCTGTACTGCTGTAGTTATTCCAAGTGTGTGGAAATTGGGCATTGCTGTGATGAGGTCTCAGGAAGATGAGGTACATTCTGGGCCTGTGTTCAAGAAGAAAATGAAAAGAATGGGATACAAAAGACATGCTAGAGAAGTCAGGAGAGAGCGATCTCATGCTATGGGATGTCTGGAAGATGTTGATTTTGTTGAGCCTGGTATGTACAAAGAGGCAGTTTGTAATTAGAGTCTGAGCATGGTGGGAAAAGGAGGAATAATGAGGAAAGGCCAGTCATAATCATATTTTTTCCTCTTAAAACCAGAGTTTGTGCCAGCGCAGGCTGCAGTTGATCTGGGCCCAGCAGGGCTCCTGCCTGCCCAGTGCCCTGTCATAGGACCCTGAGGAGCCAGCAGCTGCGTGCCCAGACCATTGTCATTCCTTTCCTTGAGCTCATCTTCTTACCATGGCTGTAGTATTTAGTCGCATCATTTTTAGCTCCTTGGGGCCACATTGAGGCAGGACTGGGGCAGGCTGCACTCTGAGCTCCCCTGCCCTGCTCTTGGATGTGTTGTGGGGGTTTGGCATCTGGTTCTTGCCCCGGAGCAGCTGTGTTTCAGCAGTGGCCACTGATGATTCCTGGCTGGTGGGCTCTGCGTTGTGCTGCCGTTATTGTGGGGACTGCACAGGGGGATGGCTGGGGAGGGACAGGCTCGTCCTGGTCAAGAGGTGTCTGGAAGTGACAGATGCAGATGGGGTTCTGACTGTGGGGTAGTTCTGTGGGGTGGAGAGACATTGGTCACTTGGGAGCGAGGGTGAATATGGAGAATAAGTGCCTGGTATCAGAATGGTCCCTGGGGCTGCAGCAGCTGTGGTGTTGGTGTCTGTGCGATAGTGATGCCTCGGCATGTTAAATGGCTGCAGTCCTGCCTGGGGACACACAGGGCACTGCTGGTCCGAGTTGTTTGTCATTACCTCGTAAGCCAGTGTGACCAAACTCCGTGCGCTTGCAAGGAGCCTGGCTTTGTCCTTACCCTTCTCTCTCCACTTTTCCTCCGTGCCTGGGTCCTGGCTGCTGGCTGCCGCCGTCTGTCCCAAGTGGTCAAGCAGAGGATGCAGATGTACAACTCGCCTTACCAGCGTGTGATGGACTGTGTGCGAGCTGTGTGGCGCAACGAAGGGGCCGGAGCTTTCTACCGCAGCTACACCACCCAGCTCACCATGAACATCCCCTTCCAAGCCATTCACTTCATGACCTACGAGTTCTTGCAAGAGCAGCTCAACCCCCACAGACAGTACAACCCAGGCTCCCACGTGGTCTCTGGAGCCTGCGCGGGGGCTGTCGCTGCTGCTGCCACTACACCTTTGGACGTTTGCAAAACACTGCTCAACACCCAGGAGTCCCTGGCCTTGAGCTCCAACATCAGCGGACACATTACAGGCATGGCCAATGCCTTCAGGACGGTGTACCAAGTGGGCGGCGTGACTGCCTACTTCAGAGGGGTCCAGGCGAGAGTCATTTATCAGATGCCCTCAACAGCAATTGCCTGGTCTGTGTATGAGTTCTTCAAATACATCCTCACCAAGCGCCAGGAGGAACGGCGGGCTGGAAAGTGAGCCGGAACCGAACGCCGTTCCAGACCTGCTTCACCTCCCCTCCTGGTTTGTCTTCTGACGCCTCTCCCATTCAGTTTGGTTTGTGTTGAAGAAGGGGCAGCGATGCTGTCATTTGCCTTTGGCTGCTGCAGCTCTGCTCAGGCTGCACAGCTTGCTCTCTCCCAGCATCCTCCAAGATGTCCCACTGGGAGCTGCAGCCTGGGTCCTGTTGCCTGGCACTTCGGTGGAGATGTGCTCCTGTCCTTCCCTTCACCAAAACATCCTCTCATGCAAAGCTCACCCCACCTCAGAGGGGAAGGTGAATGTCCTGTCCTGCCTCTGCCAGGGCCAAGCTGAGCTCGCAGTCACCAAGGAGGTGGCAGCAGCACTGCCTGGGATGCTGGGGGCTTTGTCTGGCTTTTGGCTGAAGCAAAGTGTAAGCCTTGCCGTTGTCTTGTAGCACGCACACGTGATGCTGACCACCCCGGTGGAGGGCAGGGGGGAGGATGGCACTTGAGGAGGGGAGCCTGTAGGTTTGTTTTTGTTCCTGCTCTTGACGCCTCCAATAAAAACAGTTCAGCTCTATCCACATGTCCCCTTCTTACTCCAGTGGGGCACCCATCAAAAGAGAGCAGTGGATTTTGGGGGTAGCATTGGGCTGAGGGGGCCTGCCTGTTCCCCCCACCCTGGCAAGGTGCAGGGAGGAGTGTGGCCCCCATCCCCTTTGGCTGGTGGCCCGTCACTTGCTGCTGGCATGGCTTGTGACCCCACTGGGGAAACTGGGGTTCATGCTTCTCGTCCAGACAATCCTGCACCCTCATTCTGACTGGGGATCCTCAGGATGCTTCCAAACTGTTCCAAACTGAGTTGTTGGCAGGAGGATCCCAGGTTGTGTGTGTCAGGGACAGTACAGGAATCACAGGGCACCTCACACGGGAGATTTGGGGTTCAGAAGGGCTTTTGTCCCTGATTTTGAGTAATTAAACTAGTTTGATGATAGAAGAGCATCTTAAAATTTATAGAATGGTTTGGGTTGGAAAGGACCTAAGATTATCTAGTTCCAACCCTGCTGCCATGGGAAAGGATACCTTCCACTACACCAGGTTGCTTATGGCCTTGTCCATCCTGGCTCAGAGTGCTAATATTTTCCCTGATCTAATGATAATTAATGGAATAGCTTATTCTTTGGACATGTTATTGTCTTGATACTTACTTCTTTTAGGCTCCTTCCCACATCTGGACTTGCGAGCCAGCCTCGCTGGGATGCTGAACACTGAAATTTCACTTAGTGTGCTGACCTTCCAGAGCAGAGCTCTGGGCTCCTCAAGCCGGATGCCTGCAGGTGACTGCTGGCTCTCACAGGATGCTCCATAGTGCTTGTAGGAGGGGCCTGCATCCTACAGTGCCATGCCCAAAATAAGTCCCTGGAGGACACACAGCTGTGGTATGTGCTGCCATCAGTAACCAGGTCCTGGGTTGGCTCAGGGGTGGCCTGCACAGGGGGCTGCTGGGTGAGCTGTGGCAAGGGGAAACAGGGGTTTTCCTGCAGCTGGAAAGGCTGCTGTGTGAGCAGGGGAAGGTGCAGTCTGTGGGGGCATGGGGCCCCAGCACTGCTGGACCTCCACAGTACAGGGCAGGGTGTTCAACACCGTGCCCAAGCTCCAGCCCAACTCCGGCTTCACTTTTCCCTTAAGCATCTCTTGCCCCTGTTCCTGATGATGGGTGACAGATGCTGAGCAACTGCTCATGGGATTTATGATGGCTGCCTAGCAAGTCTGGGTGTCCCTGGGCACAGAGCAGCCATGGCCACTGCTCTGCAGCCTGGGTGCACCCAGGTTCCATGCTGTGCCCGTCCTCTGCTCCCTGGCATGGGCTGCAGGCTCCTTGTCCCTGCTTCTTCTGCACAAGCAGGAGGATAAGGAACTCCTTAAAGAAACAGAAGCCACTGAAGGCCGGGAACCACCCGTTTTCGCACCATCTCAGGAGCTGGGGCTTTAAGAAATATCCTGGGTATTGCAAGATTTGGCAGCTCTGCAGCTCCTCCACCCAACAGGGAGAAATCCGAGAAGCAGAAATGGCTGGGAGAGACCAGCGAGGATTAGCTTGGCCAGCAGGGCATCAGACGGGAGCCTGCAGAAGACGGCTGTCTCTGCCAGGACGGGTCTCCCTGCCCAAAAGTGAAAGCTGTTGCCAGTGGAGCTGCATCCCCACCTTTCACCCTCACCAGACACCGTGGCGATGACAATCCCCATGGAGGAAAAGGCATAAACACAGGCTGGGGCTGAGGGGAGATTCACACTATTAAATCCATCAGCCGCTGGAAGAAGCTCTATAAATGTCAGCGGGTGGAGGCATGATTGAAGGTGACTCCAGGATGCTTCCAGGAATAACTGTCCACAGAAGTGCTGGGGGAGGGAGAGAGACCCCCTGGAACGGGGAGGTGATCAGTCAGCACAGCACAGAGGTGCTGCCATGTGGGCAATTGGCCTGAGCAGTCCTCTGGCAAGAGCTCAGCCTTTGTTCACCCAGCGCTCTGCCAGGCTGAGTGATGCCCAGCGCAGATAGCAGCAGCCCCGTAGAGGCAAGGCCACAAAAGGCTGGAAAATCCCATCCTGCTTCTATCTCCATCCCCCAAGCTGGGCCTCTGCCACAGACCAAGGGCTGGCCATGGTGGTATGCTGGTTGCTCTCCAGCATTGGAACAACTTGCCCGGCAGGCAGTTCTGGCACCTTTTGGCATGATGAGATGCTCAGAGGTACCGAGTTATTGGTTGGTTCAGCTACAGCTGCTGCCTTTCCAAGGTCTGCATCGGCGAAGCCACTCTGCTCTGTGTCTGTCCCATGGCCTCCTAGGTAGTTGGCTGCGTTTCGAGCGAGAGCCCTCCTACAGCCTCTTCTGAGTAAAGAGGCTATTTTTGGCTCTCCAGCAAGGCAGCCATGCTCAGCCCGGCAGAGTTTTGGAGATGACCCCTTCTCCTTTCGTCTCCCTGCAGGATCCTCAGTCACATCCAGCACAGACAGGGATTTGCTGCCTTGCTTTCCTGTGTCTGACTGCCCATCCAGCCTTGACCTGCCACTGGTGTCAGGGGTGATCCTGGATTGGGTGAGCCCTGCAGCCCCAGGCAGGCAGAGCCAGGCAGTGCTGCCAGCCTTGCCCTACTCCAGGTGATAGATCTGGGGCTGCTGCAGTTCTGCTGCAGCACAGGCCCAAGCTATTTCAGGCAGCCCGAGTTTGCCATGCCAAGCACAGCTCCGGCGTCCCCAGATGCCTTCCTGGGGTAAATGGAGATGCCTGTGCTCCCACAGGTTAAGAGCAGAGCTGAGGTGAGGGGAACTGGGGTGGCTCCATCTCCCCCCAGAGGAAGAAGGGGAGATCCCTCCAGTGTGTCTGCCCTGCACGTTCAGCTGGGGGCCGGTGGGCTCACGAGTTGCTCCTGCCTTGGGGACCCCACAAAAGGTGCTGGGTCCAAGCCTGCAGGGGCCTTTCCCAGCCCAGCTGTGGGGCAGGCAGTGGTGGCAAAGGCATTGCCCTGCCAAACCACATCGCTGCCCCTCCTGTGCTGGTGTCCTGGACTACCCAAGCTTTCCTGCCCCCAGCCCCTCTGCAGTGGCTGCCAGACTGCCCTGCTGGGTGGGAAGAGGTGGATGAAGCCCGCAGGGCGCACAGAGGTGGGCTCCCAGCCTCCCTCCAGCCCCAGCCACCCTGGCTCTGGGATTCCTCAGGGCTCTGTCAGACCCCAATAAATTCGTACAAGTTCTCATGACCCCACGGCCTTACAGCAGTGGTAAACATGGGCGCCAGGGCTGCCTGGACACAGAGCAGACATGGCTCCTGGTGGGCCCTGGGAAACCTTCTGACCCATGCTTCTGCCTCAGTTAAACTGCTGAGAGACGACTCCTGGTTGGGCTGCTCCCAGCCTGCCCGGCTCCCACTGAGCATCACAGTGCAGGAAGGCAGGGAATGTAGCCTGAAAGGTAAAGGTGAGGCTGGAAACCTGCTTTCTTGGCTGTAAGAGCCACCAGAGGAAGCAATTCCCAGGGCTGGGCTGGGACTGCTCTTGGGTGTCTGATTTGATGGGGAGATATTGGTTACACCCATACTTAGTGTTAGAGTTCCCCAATAAGGGGCTGCAAAGTGGCCCTGGGAAGATGCTGCCCGGCTGCATTGGAAGGTGTCAGAGGTGGGAGCCTCTCCTGGGCTAGATGGGGGTGGCAGCTGGGGTCACTCTCCCAAGGGCACATGGGTGAGTGCAGTGGGACAGCTCAAGTGTATTGTGACGCCAGAGCCTGCTCTGGGATCAGTCTGAAATGCAGCTAAAGCAATGGCTGCTCCAGAGGCTGGGGGGGCTTCAGCCCTAATCTCCCTGGCCCAGAAGATTAGGATTGCACTGGCGGCACTGGCTAACAATTCCCTGCAATCCCCCCTCCCCACGATAGCTCTGGCATGGGAGCTGACATAGGAGTCTCCTGGCAGGGCACAGATGATGCCTGGCGTGGATAGGTGGGTGCCAGGAGAAATGCAGATTCAAGCAGTCTGCTCCTCTGTCCCTGCACCTTTGGGTGCCCATTAGACCCCAGCAGTACATTGCCGGGGGCACTGCCAAGGGCTAAAAAAACGGGAGGGAGTAGGGAATCGGGACGAAATCGGGCCGTGGCTCCATCGGGGACACAGCTCCCTCTGGTGAGGAGTCAGCTGCAACAGGCACCAGGCGCTGGACACCGCAACCGTCATAGATGTCCTTGGGCAAGGACTTGCAGGGGGTGAAGGCTGTAACTGGAAGCTGGAGGCAATGCCAGGGCTTCGGGAATCTGGGGAAGGGAAGCTCCCACGCTGGATGGATTTCACCGCTTTGGGAAGGAAGAAGAGCTACAAACCTGCTGGGTCTCTCACAAAGGCGTGCTGCATGCCTGCGCTCGGAGCAAACCCGAGCCAAGAGCAGGCGCGGAGCAGCGAGGGGCGGCAGGGGCGGAGGTACCTGTCACTCCGGGCCGCGGGTGCTGGCCGACAGATGGCGGTGCCGCCTCTCGCTTGGGAACAGCCCCGGAGCCGCGTCCCTGCTGCAGCCCGGGAGACACGGAGCAGCACCGCCCGCGAAGGGTCGCCCCGGGAAACGGTCTGTGGGCTGTGTTGCCCAGGCAGGGGGAGGTGGCACGGTGCAGCCGGGAGGGGCTCTGCTGGGATCAGAGCTCTGCTTTTCAGCATCTGGAGGGCATCAAGATGCCAGTCTCCTTCTCTAGACGGGTCACCTTGAATCCCGTGTCACAGCACGGTGCCCCGTCTCACCGTTGCAGGAAGGAGAGAAGGAATGCCTAAAACCTGGGGTCCCCCACCATGTTTAGGTGCAATCAGCCTGCGATGCATGGGACAGGCTGGAGGAGTGGGGAAGGTCTGTGGCAGTCAGGGTCTCATCAGAGGAAGGGAGGCTGGGCCCTGGCCCTCCTGCTGGCAGACAAGCAGTCGAAGAAACCATCGCTGGAGGCTCCACAGCACAAGTACTGGTATTTTAATTTAATTGCCTGATCCATGGCTGGCCACAGCTTTATTGGCACTGAAGAGCGCTTGTGTGACACCCCAGCACTGCCAGTGCCACCAGGAGCTTCCAGCATCTCCGAGCCCTGATGGCTCTGCAGAGCCCCAGTGACCAGGCAGCCCTGGCAGCTCACAGCTCATGGCACGGGGTAGCTGCAGTGGGAAGCACCGCAGAGCAAGAGCTGCCACTCCAACCCAGATCCAACACAGAGGAGCAAGAGCCCAGCACCACCCCAGCACACCGCTGGGTCCCTTGGGCTCCTGGCTCCAAGACAGCGGGAGGTGGCTGTGCCCGAGTTGAAGCAGATGGGAGCAGAACTCAGCGGGGTCTGCCCAGGTCCATGGGCAGCCTGGCCAGCCTTGCTGGGAGTAGGCAACTCACTCTGCACACAGGCAAGCTCCTTGCTGATGGCAGCAAGTGGCTGGTGAAGAGAGAAGGATTGAAAACAGGACATGGAGGGATGGAAAAAGATGTCAGGAAAAAGAGGAAATGAGAGCACATCTGCAGTGCAGCAGAGGCAACAGCACTGCTCCCCTGTGGTCCTGAACATGACAGAGAGGCCACAGAAAACCAGCTAGTACTGGGGTTTGAATAGAGCCTCCCTATGAACCACCGGGCAGAGGCAAGTTCTGCTCATGGGCTACTCCTTGGCCAGCAAACATGAATAAAAACAGAACTGGAACCCATGTACAAACAGGCCTAAAGCCTGGTAGTTAAAGTCTGGCTTCCCCAACAGTCCCTCCTTTCCTTTAAGTCAATGCATTGTTTTAGTGAATCTTGTCCCTGTCCGAATCAATCAGCGCCTTCCTGCCCTGACTCCCAAACAGCAGTAAATCCCCCGATCAACCAGGAAGAAACAACGCATGCCCTCTGCCCCTTGACCATGGCCCTCCCATCTCTCCCTCCTTTATGTCCCTCTGGCCGCACTACAGCAACAGCAGGATCATGTTGGAGGGATCTCCAATAGGACCCCGCTTTGCCCTGGGGCGTGAGGGACAGGGTGCGTCATAAGCGGGTGCTGCCTCCAGCGCAGCCACGCAGCGACTTCCCTCCATTGTGTCTCCCCTCCCTGGGCAGCAAATCCGATCTGCGGTCTCCCATCATCTCCCTCCCACTGGCCTACACCGGCTGTTCCTCCTCTTTGGAGCACTTCACTTCTGCAGCCCTGCTCCAGGCCCTCCAGCACCCCCAGCCCTTTGTGCTGCTCTGTCATCCCCATCAGCTTGGGGGTATTGGGTGAAAGTCTGCAGAGGGGTCCCTCCCACTAATCCCTGCCCTCCCCTCAGTCTGAGCTAGTGGGACAGCTGGGATCTGTCCTAGGAATGGGGCTCGCTGTGGTGGACATCTAGAAACTTCCACCACCATGGCACATCGGCCTGCAGCCAGGCCTCTTGGCTTCTCTGGGCCAGGCACTGCTCCAGCTCTTCACAGGATCCATGGGGCTGGGGAGCACACATGGGTGTCACCAGGCGCAACTGAGGTGAGCACAGCACTGACCTCCCACTTACAGCCACGCTGGGTGCTGTACCGATTGATAATGCTGGTACTCCCCAGCATCACCCTTTGCAACGTGGCCATGGGGTCCCCGTGTGCCCCTCTTGTTTACATAACCGTCCATGCTCCAAAGACCATGTCTACGGATGTGAGCACCATGTCCCACACCAGGGCTCTCGTCTCCTCTGGGATCTCTGGTGCTGCTAGGCATGCAGTGGATTTTAAACCAGCTGCCATGCACTTGGAGGGGACGTGCTAAGCCAGGAGCTCGCCTCACACACCCCGATTTCTGAGGAGCCTATATTGTGGTTACAATTCCTCTGACTTGTACAGCAAGGCATGAATTCACACCGGTCTCCTATTTCTGCAGACAACAGTCTGGCAGAACATGGAGGAAAATGCAACTCTTTCCTATGGCAGAGACAAATCTCCCCAGGCTGACTGCTGCTGCGGAGAGCATTACCTATCTTTGTTCTTGGCTATCCTGTTTCTACCCACGAGACCACAAGGCCTTAACCAGTCATCTCCGAAAGCCAAGAGCGGGGCCTGGGCTTCCTCTCCCGCGACACCTTGCTGCCATCCAGCAAACAATCGGCTGGGTGTGCCGCATCCTCTCCCGCCGGCCTCGGGGTGGCTCGGGGGACAGCGGGGTGCTGCGCCGAGCCAGGGCTGGGAGCCGGGGCTGCTGCTTGCCCGCTCTGTCCCCGCAGTGTTGCAATGGAAAGAATTTCTCCGGTTCCTGTCTAACAGCAAACCCCAAGGGTGTGCGTTCAGATTGCGCGGTGGAAATGCGCAGCATAAAACAGGGTTTAGCAGCGTGAACCGTATTTACCTGCTGCTTCTGCCGCGGCCACAAGCCCGGGTTCTCTGCTCGCGGTGGCGGGACCATGACACGACAGGCACGGAGAGGGCAGAGGAGGGCACAGTGGGCTTTGCTGAGCAAGAGGGGAGGTACACCGAGCCCCGGGCTGCGTCCGTCACTGCGGTTCCGAGAGGGCTCCGCTGGGAAAGCCTTCAGGAGCTCCGACGCCGCGGCCGGGAGATGTGCGGCACGGTGCGGGAGAACTCCCAGAGCTGCCGGTCTCCGCCGCCGCCCGGGCCGAGCCAGACGGGGCTCCGCGGGTGTCCTGCGCTACCGGGAGGCGGCTGCGGCGCTCGGCAGGACCTGCCCGGCAGAGGCACGGCCGCGGCGGCGGGGACAGGACCGCTCCGAGAGCTCAGTGGCGGTGGGACAGGGCGGCCCGGGACGGCGCGGGAGCGGGGCGACCCCGCGGCCGTTCCCGCGGGGTTCGGGGGCCTCGGCCACCCCCTCCCCCTGCAGCCGAGAGAAATGGCTGAACATGTAGCAATAATGCCCCGGCATTCAGGCTGCCCGGCCCGGACGGCCCTAATCAGCGGCCCGCGGACCCCCCTCTTCTCCTCCTGCGCTCCCAGAAAGGGGAACAAAACCCAGCACGTTTCTGCAGCCCCCGCGCATAAAGCGCCGGGCCTGGGCCTCAGTGGGGGGCAAAGCGGCCCGTCAATCTCGGCGCCGGGGCCCCTTTGTCCCTCGCCTCCCTGCCACACCTTTTGTTCCCGAATCCAATAAGCGCCTATTCCCGCTACCTTCCTCGGCGGCTCCTTTCAGCGCCGGCCCGGCGGCCACAATGGGCCCGGCTCTGAGCTGCTCGGCCCCATTCAGCGCCCTTGGCACGCTCACAAGCCGGCCGGGCCGCCCTGCCCAGCGGGCACGCCGCTGCGACCTCCCCGCCGCCGGGCACCGGCCGCTGGGCGAAGGAGGAGCGGGCGGCGGATATTGCACCTGGTTTATTGACTGACTCGGCGAGCTGGCGCTGGCAGTAACCGATACAGAGTAGACAGAGGGGCCGCGGCACCCCCGGGCCCCGCCGTCGGCTTTTTACAAGCAAAGCTGCTCCGCGGGCTCGGCGCGATCGGCCCCGACCCGCCCGGCCGTCGCGGCGGCTCCGCGGGACGGCGGCTCTTCGCTGTGAGCTCGGGTGGCCCCGTCCTGCCGCGCTGCTCCGAGCGCTGCCTGTCCCGCACCGCGACCCGCAGGAGCACCGGAGTCCCCGCCGCGCCGTCCCGCCACCGCCGCCGCCTCTGGTCCAGGGCGCGCATTGCGCGTCGCCCAGCCGGGCTGCGGTGCGGGTGATAACGGGGCCCTGGAGCCGCCGGGCCGTCCTGCCGGTCCGCTCCTGGCCCTCAGTGTGTGCGGGCTACCAGGCCCGGATGCCCTGCAGTGCGCCCTGGCTGCAGGAGGGCCCAGCCGCCGCCTGGTGCAGCGGCTGGCCGCTACCGCCGAAGCCCCCCAGGCTGCCCACGTTCACGAAGGGCCCGGCAGCCGCCGCCGGGCTGCAGGTGGCTTGCATGGAGGCGCTGCCGGTGCCCGCCGGGTAGGTGCAGCTGTAGCCGGGGTTGTAGGAAGCGGCGTTGCCGTAGCCGTAGGCGGGGAAGCCGTTGTAGGAGTAAGGCCCGTTGTACGCCGAGCTGTAGCCCTGCGACCCGCCAAGGCACGGTTTGCCGTCGCGGACCAGCACGGGCACGGCCACCCTCCGCGGCGGCGGCGGGGCCGCGGGGCCGCCCAGCTCCAGCGACTTGTCCTGCCGCTGCCGCTTGCACTTGTAGCGCCGGTTCTGGAACCAGATCTTCACCTGCGTGGAAGTGAGCTTAAGGCTGCTGGCCAGGTGCTCCCGCTCGGGCGCCGACAGGTAACGCTGCTGCTTGAACCGCCGCTCCAGCTCGAAGACCTGAGCCTGAGAGAAGAGGACTCGCGGCTTCCTTCGGCTCCGCTGCTTCGGCCTCTCAGCCTCCTCCGCCTTCTCCGCTGCATCCAGCGGCTTCTTCAGGGCGCAGCTCTCTGCACGGGGGAGCACAGGTCACGGCTGCACATCGTGACGCCGGGCGCACGCTGCTCCCGACGGGCCCCACCGGCGGGCGAGAGCCCCGCGCCGCTACGCACCCGTCGGGAAACCGCGGGGCGGGAGGGGAGGCAGCGCCGGGACAGGCCGCCTCCGGCACCGCCGGTGTTTAAGATGGGGCGGATCGGGCGGCAGAGCCAAACGCATCCCCGTGCCTCTGGCCCGGCTGCGGCGTTACTCTTGCGGCACCACGGGGCCGAGCCCCGGGCCGCGCCTCGCACGGTGCTGGGCACCTGCTTCACCGCCTCACCCCCGGGTTGGGCCTAACCCTCCCCGTTCCCTGCACTCCGCTACCAAAATATCGGAGCGCGGGCCTGATCCGGCAGCTCTGAATTGGGCCTTGCGGAGGCACTTCCCGGGGAGGCGGCGAGTAGGGCTCGGAGGAGAGCGGTGGCAGCCCCGAGACCTTCCAGTCCCGGCTCGACATGTTCCGGGGACGAGGCCGCGGCGGCGCGTACCAGGTGGCATCACCGGCACCGAGGCTCCGTGGAGCGATGCCGCACGGGCCGGGAACGCACCGCGGGAACGAGCGCGGGCGCGTCCGAACTGGCGGGGAGGGGGAGCGACGCGGGGCCGATACTCACTTGGGGTGCGGGCCGCGGGGTCCAGCTCCTCTCCTGGACCGGGGCCCTCGCAGGAGCCGCGCAGCACAGCATGCACGTAGTTATCGGCGGAGATCCTCGCGTCCGCCTGGCTGCCGGGCGCTGCCATGGAGCTCAGGTAGGACAGCTTCTCCTCCTCCTCTTCCTCCTCGCCGTCGGAGAAGCGGGCGCCTTCGGCGGCCGCCAGCAGGCAGGCGGCGGGGTGGAAGTGGTGCTCCAGGTGGTGCGGGAGCTGGGTCCCATAGTGCGGGTCCTGCTGCTGCTCCAGATTGAGGATGTCTTTGACAGAGAAGGGAGTGGAGGTGACGGGGCTCGGTAACATCATCGGGGCAGCGCAAGCAGCCACGCAGTCCCGCGAGCCCAGCGGCGCTCGGGCGGCGGCTCGGCGGGGAGCGCCGCGCCCGATGCTGGGGGGAGCAGGCAGCGCCGAGAGACGAGGGGCCGCGCCTGCTCCTAAGTTGCCTCCATTAGCCCGGCGCTGGGGGTCTGCGTTTTGTTACAGCTTCTGCAGGGACAGCCAAGGGCTCGGGAGCCTCCTCTGCCCCGGGCCGGCACGTCACGGCGAGGAGGGGCCGGGGGCGGCCTCGCCATTGGAGGGAGGGGGAGGCAGAGCCGGCCCCCCGCCCGGCTCCGGCCGCCCGGCCAGAAATAGCAATGTATTAAGGCTGCGCTCGGTGCGGCCGCTTCCCCGCTGAGCGCCCCGCCGGCCCGGCACCCGCCCCTCGGGCGCGGTAACTGTGCGCCGGGGCAGGGGTCCCCGCAGAGATCCGCGGCCGCCGCTGCCGCGCCCCCCCAGTGCTAAGCACGTGTAAGTAGGTAGGACCCCCGCCTGGCGGCCACGGCCAGCACACAGCTCGGACCGGCCCCGGGAGGAGCGAACATGTACTGTCCTGCCGTCCAGGCCTCCCAGCACCGCCGGCACGGCTGCCCGGCCCCGCAAGTACCTCCCGCCGCCCGAAACGCTGCGTGGAGAGGAGGTTCTCCTCCTCGTTCCGCACTCCTCCCGGAGCCGACGGCAACCTTCCCGTCCCGCGCATTACACATACTCGACCCGCTTCGCATCCCCCGATGCCCCCCGCCGGTGCCCCCTTATATTCCCCCGCCACCGGCCCATCTGCAGCTCGCACGGGCTCTCCGCAGCCGGTGAGCCGCGCGCTCGCCCGGGGGAATGCGCGCTCCGTCGCTGTTGCCGGATCGGTCCCCGCAGCCCCGCGACCTCCAGGCCCAGCCTGGCCGGGCCGAGCCGCGTCATGCGGGCATCCCGGGCTGCGGTGGCGCGGGATCAGGGCGAGGAGAGTTATTCCGCGCTCTTTGGTCTTTCCCTTCGATTTCTTTCGTTTTCTTTCGTTTCGTTTCGTTTCACCCGCCAGTAACGGGAGGCGAGTGGCTCCACAGAGTCACCACGCTGCCGTGGCAGGCGGGTGAAGATCCGAGAGAGCCTGCAGAGACCCCTGTGCACTGCGACTCTCCCGTCACCGGGGCTGCGCCGAATACCGGCCGAGCACTCCGGTGCGGTTCGGCGGGGTGTGCCGCGGCCTTGCGGCAGCGGTCTCCGGCCCCAGTACCCCTCAAAAGGCTCAGCGCCCCGAGACGCGGGGAATGGGCTCACCCAAGGAGGGGCGGGGGGTCCCGAGAGAGATATTTCGTTGTGATTTAAAATCCTGCCGCCCCGCAGGGATCGGATCTGCGCCGAAGCGATACCCCAGGGAGCCGGGCTCACACGGCGGGCAGGTGAGTGTCCCGCGGCCGGGTATTCGCAGGGCCTTTCGGGGAGCTCCTCGGGTCTCTGCCCTCAGTCGGCTCCGCCGTTTACCGACTCTGTCGGTGCCCTCGTTTTCCCGGCGCCAGCAGCTCTGCACGCCCCGGAAAAACTCTTTTTCCTGCGGCGCAGGCTGCGACGGGAGCCCCGGTCCCGCTCACTTCGACAGAGCTCGGGTGCTCCCTGTCCCGCCGCGGGACCGGTTCCCTTTCCCCCGGCGCGACGAATCGTTCCCACCGCGCCGCTTCAAACCCGTCTCCATAAATCGTGGCGGATCGGTCTCTTTTGCCTCTCCCGCTGCCCGCCGCCTTCCTCCCGTTTTGAGGCCGCCCGATGCGGAGGGTGGAAGGGAAAATGCGCTCGCCATAACCAGGCCCGATCGGGCCTCGGCTCTGCCCCGTGCCGCCGGTGCGCGGAGAAGCCCGGCCCTGCGTCCCCGATAACAATTAGTAACAATTATCGCCTTATCGGTATCACAGATCCGGCCTGGCCAGCTGAGGGCCAGGGCCCAGCGGGGTCTGACTTGTCCGGCGCCATCGGACGGGCCGAGAGCAAGGCGCGACCTACAGGCACGGGGCGCACGAACCGGGCGGAATCGGCTCTTCGGGGCCGAAGCATGGAGCAAAGGTGCTCCCAGTGAGCTGTGGGGTTTGCTCTAGCAAAGGGAAACCTCCGGGCCTCGCTCAATCGTGCTGCCGCGGGCCATACAGAGTGCTCGGGGAACCCACACCCCGCTGAAGGAGCGAGCCGCAGCCGGGACCTGACACGCATGGGAGCACCCCTGCCGTATTACGACCTTTTCCCCCCGCCGGTGCTCCCGGTGCGGTAAGCTAGCCTTCGACTTCCTGCTTGCGTCCCCCGTTTGCTGGTGCCGGGTCTGGCCCACTTCGGCGGGACACGAGCGGCGGTTTCTCAGCTGGAGAAGCCGAGGAAGTGGGGAGATGCTCGGGCCCTATACTGGGGTGGCGTCCGCTGAGGGGCATGGCCGGGTCGGAGCGAGAAGGACTGGGGTGCAGAAACCGGGGTAAGGCGCAGCCCCGGTACCTGCCGGCTGGTGTCAGTCCCGGGATGCGGCTCCGGGGCCTTCCCAAGCCGGCTGGGATGGGGTCACTGGGCTATTAATGGTTATTTTATTTATATCATTAGCGGCGTCCCCTGAGCTCTGTTTACAGCGGGGCCTTGTTGTCCCGGCCGCTCCTGCACTCTGTTTAGACAGGGGATTATTGTAATGGATGGAGCTCGCCGTGCGGATGCTGCAGCGGAGCCAAGAGCCCCCCCCGCGCCCGGAGAAGGGGGAGCAGCCCTGCAGCGGCCTCGCACACCGCGGCTGGCAGGCAGCTTCCCCCCTTTCCCCGGGGCCCCGGGCGCAGGCCGCCCGGTAGCAGGCGTCCGCAGCCGGGGGCCTCGCTCGGGGCGATGCTATCAGCCCCAGGGCTGCTAATTGCTCCATTAGTCTCGCGGGTGCCGAGTGCTGGAGCCGGCCCCGCGCTAATGGCCGTAAACAAACAAACACGCTAATCCGGCTCTGTCTCCAGCCCCGGTGCTCGGGAAGCCAACGCAGGACGGCGGAGCGGCCCCGGCGCGGCGGCAGGAGGCCCTCGGCGGGCGGCACCCACCTGCCCGCAGCTCCGGGCAGCCCCGGAGGCCCGCGGGCTGGGGCCGATGCGGACCCGCGCTGCCGGGAGCTGCCCCCTGCGCCCGGCTCTATTTACACAGAGCCTGCCCTTGTGTAAACGCTGTGCGCCGTGGTTTATCTCAGGGCCCGTCTGTTTCTCGTTCTCTGTCAGCAGCGCCCGGTGAAGGATGGCCCTTTCCCAGGGGCTCGGCCCTGATTTATGTGAGAACCGCAGAGCGCCGGGGACGCCCTCGCACGGCGGGGACGGCGGCGAGCCACGGAGAGGCGGCGGTTCCCGGGGCACCCACCCGCGGCGGAGCCGACAGTGGGGACGCGCCCGGCCCGGCCTCGCACTCCGCGGACACCTGCCGGTGCTCCGCTCGCTCCCGGGCCATGCTCTCCCCGCACGGGGAGCGGCGGCCTCGCCTTCGGGGTCTCCGGGTTCCGCCGCCCGGTGCGCCTGCCTTGGTGCGTCCCCCGGGTTAAGGGACGGACGGGTTTTACCCCAGCCCCGCTGCCTCCCCAGGAATAACTGCTTTTCACAACTTTTTGAAGGGAAACTTTGTCCTTATTCTCCAGGAGAACAGAAGCTTCTGCGGGCAGCGGAGCCAGGTCCAGGAACGGGATACTGTGCACTCACCCGGCAATGTTCTGTCTTCATCTCCTGCTGCTCTGTCTCAGCCTTGCCCAGTCAGTGACCAGACTCTCCTTCCTGCTCGGGTCTCCTGGTTGACAGCTGCCTCCACTCCTCCTGAGAGCCCCTTTATTTGGCTTTGCCCAGAACCACTCATCTAATGCCTATTTTCTTGAGAAATACATCACTGCAAATACTTGCTGTTCTTCGGTATTTTCTTGCACCACCAGCATTGGCTGATTTACTTTCGCTTCACAGTTCTTGCAGGGACGTGTGGCTTGGAAATACGTCCCAAAACAAAGCCTCAGTGAGAAATACGTTTTCAGAGGGTCAGAACCAGACTTTTAGCACCCTGAGGAATGTATACATTTCCAAGGTGGGAGCTTGATTTGGGGAGTACCAGTAGCTGTGTGCAACATTCAGTGCTCTGAATTTTGTGGGATCAGAGCTGCCCATACAAGGGTGCTGGTCATTTCGGCAAGTTGCTCAGTAGGGTTAGACATCAAAGGGAAGGCTGCTGCTGGTTTCAATGCCCAGTGGACCTAAGCAACTGAGGCTGACACACTGAAGTTGGAGGGAGTCAACTTGGTAGAGCAGGTAAAGGTCATACTATGTCTGAGGCAATGCAGGATAGGAAATGTCAGTGCTGAGGACCCCCTCCTGCCTGCTTTTATTTGGTGTCTCTCATGCACAAAGGATATCCAGGCTTCACAAAGCCACCCTGCTGCACAACATAACTGTGGACGTGCAGAGGGTAGCAAAACACCTCTTCCTCTGGAGGAGAAGCTGTCATAAATCACCGCTTACAGCTCGTGGGATGAGAAGGTCCCCGTCCAGCAGAAGGACGACACTGCTGCAGACACACGTACACCACCCGCTTGCTAAAGCAAAACCCACAGCCTTTCTGGGAGCACCTTTGCTCCGTGTTTCAGAAGCCGTTGTTGCATGTCTGTATCCGTGAGGTTAAGAAGCCGGGCTGAAATTCATCCTTCAGCAGAGGCCCAGCACAAGGCTTGCTCGCCACTCGCATCCACAAGCCCACGTACTGCTTACATCCCATAGGGCTTAAGTGGAGCCTAAGTGGACCCTGGCCCTTGCACTGGCAGCCTGCCCAAGGCTGGATTTCAGCTCCAAGCCCAGGCCTGCAGCTCTGATTCATGCATGTAATCCTGCTGAGGTCAGCAGGATTCATCCTGCTCCCACCGCAGCCCATGGGACGGTTCACACGAGTGGCAGGGTCAGGCTCTGTGTTTGCATGTACCATAGAAAGTGGAACAATTCAGATTAAACCAATTAAACTTTAACGGGTCTGGAAAGCGTTTTATTACATAATAAACAGGAGGGATTAGCCGTGTCGGGCCGTGCTGCATGTGTGCCTGCGGAGCGGTTCCTTGGTGTCCGCGGCACTTGGTGTTTCTGGGCTGGGGACCTCCCTGTGCTGCTGCTGGGGCTGGCCACTGACAAACACACGGGCTGGGAGCACAGCTGCATGCTGGCTCCCATTCCTGTCCAGCGCCTTCCCCTGAAGCATTCTGGGTGCAACTCTTCCCTTAGCCCGAGCAAAGCCTTTTCTAGAAGACATTTTGCATGTTATTCAGTGGCTATTTCTACAGCATCCTGTGGGGAGAGGGAAGCTGTCGTGCTTCTGTACAGGCGTGCTGGTGAGCAGCGAGCGGCCGGCTGGATCTCTGCAAGGTGGTGACACATGTCTCGTCTTGGAAACAGAGCTGATAAGTTCCTCTTGTTTAGGGCATCTGCCTGGCAGCCAGTCCCCACTTCTCTCCCTGCTTAATCAAGATTCCTTCGGCTGCAAGCAGGGCTTGTTTCCGTGTGGATGAGGCCATCCTGGGCATGTCTGTCCCTGGAGCTGGCAAATATGCACCAAAAATGGCACACAGCTGAGGGTTTGCTAGGGTGGCTTTGGGGGTAATTGGGCTGACAAAGGATGAAGAAACCAGCACTGGCACAAGCTAAGCTGCAACCTTGGCTGAGCACACACTTGTGGTGATGCATGGGCAGTTGCCTCTCCATGATGGATTTCACACAGCCCTGCTGGCGTTCATCTATAGGTGCTGCCATGGGCTCTGAGGGGCACCCGCAGCCAGGGGCTGTTGCTTGGCTTCATCTTCTCAGCTGCAGCTCACCACCAGCCAGCTCAGCAGGGTTGTGCACAAATATGCCTCTGCCTTGCAACAACCTGCAGCTGTGGGATAGGGAGGAAGATGGGGGCTGGGGAACCTCATCCTTTCTGTCCCCTCTGGGTAAATATGGGACAAGGGCCTGGCAGTTTCAGCTAAAAGGCATTTTCACATTGCTTTCAGAGGCCACCATGGGCCAGCTTCCAACTCTGTGGAGGGTTTTTCTGTTGTTGCTGTGGGTTGGCACTGTGGCATGTTCCAGAGCAACACAGGCAAACAGCTCCCTGGCTGGCTACTGTGCCTGGAAAGGTTAATGGTGGAACGTGCGCTTGATCTGCGTGCTTCTAATAAACACCCACCCTTGAGTTTTCCTTTAAAATACTTTCCATATTTTGCCATGGCTGCTCGTACTGCTCCCTCCTGCGACAGCTCCTCACTGATGGCCGCTGTATAAATAGAGCAGCCCCTGGGTCCCGCACGCAGGCGGGCAGGTGGGAGATTTGGAAGCTTCTGTTAATAGTTTATCTCTGAGTCCGCCTAATGAATTCTCCTCGTAATTACTGCACAGGAATTGTTAGTGTATCCTGATGATTCAGAACTTTCTAACAACAACTCCGGACCGAATTATAAACTGTTTTTCTATCTCTGAGTGGAGACTTGAGAGAGGATTCCTAATTGTTCTCATCCCCTCAGGGGCCAGAGCTGGATTATCCTTCACAGGCTTCTCTGCAGACTTGTTTTTAGTCTATCGGTGGGCCCTCTGCCAGATCGAAGGGATGGGGACCTGAGTTCTCCAGATTTAAATCTCTCCCTCCACCCTTCCACTCCACTTACACCTCTAAGGAAGAGCATGGATTAGAAAGGATTTGCCCTTATGGGGCTTTGGTTTGGGTTTGTGAAGATCTGTCCTTAAAAGCTTTGCCTTTTTCTTTTTTTATCCCCATGTAAACCTGACTCCTGGCTTTACGCTGGGAATGGGCACAAGTGAAGCACTGTGCTGTGCGGAAAGCAGAGATCTCCCATTTCTTTTGAAATACCTGCCTTTAAATGGCATTTCCTCTTGGAGACAATGGCTTAACATGAAGGACAAGCAGGTGGGGACAGGCGAGGATGGTGTTTTGGGAGCTGGGTAAGGCCATACCCCTCCTGCTGTGGTTGCTGTGATTTGACCATGCATGCAGGAAGCTGGGTGGGCCCAAGGCTAATCCAAAATGCATCCCTGTGGGAGCAGCGACAGGTAACCTGGGAATCTTCACATGGCTCCTGTGCTGGTGATGCCCAGCACACCGGAAGCCATGGGATGCTCTCCTCAGGACTCATCCTAGTGCTCTCCTGCAGGACCCCTCCTGCACTGGGAATGACCCGTGCAGCGACGCCATGTCAGGCCAACAGTCCCAGGGGAACGGGGCCATTCCAAAGGTGGCTGGGAATTAGCATGAGGCCAAGGCAGCTCTTCCCTTCCTTGTCCTCCACTTTGCTGGGGAGTCAAGAGGCCACACCACTGGCCATGCCCCATCCCGCTGGAAGCGCCGACGCCTGTCTGGCTGCCGGGACACCCTGCCAGCCCCATCCCAGGCATGTTCCCTGTGCCCATCAGTGGTGAACAGGCACAGTGCCGTGTCCCGGGCCCAGGCGCCCTTCTCCAAACATCCCTCCCGCCGCGCGCCCGCTGTACCCCTGCGGCTCCACCACGTCCGCCCCGCGCACCCGCCCTTGCTGACGGCAGGGAAAGTAGGAGCCATGTCCTTGCGCTGACCTTCGCCTGACCTTCCAGTAACGCTCGAGAAACCCTCGGAAAGGCTTTCTCATTGTGCAGCCCCAGGGTTTCCAGGGAATTAGTCAGCAGGCTGGAATTGTGCTCTGTGTATGTGACCCCCCTCCTCTGCTCCCCTCCTCCTCGCCTCTCCCATCTCTGGAGCCGGACCGGTCCAAGAGATATGTTGCCAGGGTGACAGCGAGGTGTGATGGATGGACAGAGAGTGGCTGTGGAGTGGCAGGGCCGCTGGTCAGTAACCCAGGGCTGTGTTTATAAGAAGGAAGAGGCTGTTTCCTGGAGCTAACATAATGCAGCTCTAAAAAAGGCAGGGGAAATACATCATGCGAGGAGAGCGCAGCCCTGGGAGGGGAGGGCCGCTGGGGAGCCCAGCACCAAAGTGAGCCTCCAGGTCAAGGTGCCTTTGACAGGGGCCTTTTTTATAGGCCATTTGCGTGAGAGTTTGCTGCTGTTTCTCTGCAGCCCTGACAGCGGCTCAAGGCCCAGCCGGGGTTTGGGGAGGGTCTAATCTAAACTCGCTGTTTTCCAGCCCTTCTCTTGCCGGACCCACTGATTTATTTGGAAAATAAATAATCATCACTGACTATTGTTTCGTTGCTGCACAGTGACAGTCCCCTGCCTCGGCATGGGTCTGTCCCATGTCCCACGGTGGACACTTGGAGATGCAGGGACCTGGGGAAGGACCCTGGTGCAAATGGAGTGAGGGGCTGAGTTGGTCCTAGGAAGCAGCAATGCTCATAGCCACATCCCTGCATGGGATGGGGACCTCATGACACTCCAGTTGCCTGGGCTTTGAGTTAGGACAGAGGTGGCCATCTGGAAAGGCAAGGGGACATCTCTCCCTCCTTCCCAAATGCCATCCTGGGCACTTTTCCTCCCTTTAGCCACACTGCAGGTGTGTGAGCTCCTTTTGCCTGGTGATGGCATCTCCCCTGGTATGGGCTCTGCAGCCCTGCACACCCGCTGCTGTGACAACTATTGGGGTCATCCCTACTTATGATGTCACCTCTGAGCCCTGCTGGAGGGTCTGGCCACGGGATAAGCAGCAGCCTCTGGTGCTGGAGAGGGAGGCTCTCACTCCCTAGCCAGCAGCATGGGACCTGAGCCCCAAGATGGGCTGGGGCACCACTACTCACCCAGCCGCGCTGCTGCTCCTGGTGTCCTGCCCTGCCCTTGTGTCCATTGAGCCTAAATCATCCCAGCTGATTGGTGAACAGAGTCCCAGAAAATAGCTCCTGATTTTTCCCTACTGGGAAAAAAAAAAATAATAAAAAAAAAAATCCAGTTAAAGCATTTTGAAAAGAATGAAAAAAAAACCCCCAAAAACATAAAAAATAAAAATAAAAATCCAGGCTCCTTTACTGTAAATCCCACTACTTTCTAGGCGGCACAAATTGCTTCTACTTCAGCTGAAAAAGCATTGGAATTGTTGAAAACATTTTCCTCTTCCTTCAGTTACCGTTATTCCTACAGCCCTTCAACTGCTCAGCTGGGATATTACATTTCGGGGTTTTCTTTTTTTTCCCTTTTACCAGAGTGCCAAAGCTTTGAAAAGTGTCAGCATAGGGAATAAAAGATGAGAAAAGAGGAGGAAATCTGGTGCGAATGTCAGGCTGTCTTCAAGCAGCTTCGGGGCACGGGAGAAAAAGAAGACAAGGAAAACACGAAAACACAGCGCTTCCAAAGTTCGGAGAGCTTTCTGGTTTAAGAAATGAAAGAAAAAGATTGTTTCAAAATAACCCATGGAAAAGTTAAATGAAAATGTTTTCATGGAACAGTTTTCAATCTCATTCTTTTTGGATATGAAAATATTCAGTAATTTTTATGCTAAGTTTTATATTTATTTTTCACATCATTAATATAGTAACAAAAATGCCAGATTTTCACCTTCCCAGCAAATGCCTGTGTTTGGTCGTGTCCTCACGAGAGAGGGAGAATTTTTTCATGTGGAGCCTCATTTTTGGCTTGGATTTTTGCTTTTCTCTTTTTTGATCGAGGGGGATGTTCTGTCTTCACCACTGTTCATGCTTTCCCTGCTCTAATTCATGCAAATACCGCCACATGCACAAATTCCTCCATGAGTTCAATATTAATCAGCAAATACTTTTTCTTGCAGCCCAGGCCGATCGCTGTCTAAAAGCCACTTTCTAAATAAGTATTTGATGAATATTTGTATATTTAATGTTTGCATTGTTCTAAGTGACTTTTAACATTAGGTTCTCTCACCCACTTTCGGTTCAAATTAGCACGTTCACGCACACTTATGTTTGAATTTGCGTTCATCACAGATTGTGTACAGCTGTATTTGAACAGCTTTCACAAAAACAATCTGCATTTGGGAGTTCTATTTATATTGTCTGCATATCCATCACAGCTGTAGGGGAAGGTGATCCATGCTTCTGGAAGCCCCTTACGCCGGCAGCCCAGTGCCGCGCTGCTTGTCCGGGGGGAGTTGGACCTTGAGCAGCCCCAGCCGCACCGCATGGGTGTTGTGGGGCTGCTGAGCTGCAGCTCTCTAAGATGAGCCCTGAGCGTGGGCTGCTTGTGCTGTTTGTTACTGTTTCCATGACCAGCTCTTGTTGGATTTGCGTCACCCCCCGGTACCCCCGGACACGCACTGCCCGGCGGGAAGTGGGGCTGTTCCCGGCGGACTGGGATGGGGCCTCAACTTTTCCAGCCGATGAGGGCCGCCCGGCTCCTCTTCAAGCTGCCCCAGGTGGCCATGATATTTCTAAAGGACTAGTCCATGCGCCCTAGTAAGCTCATTACCTAATTCCCTTATTACACAGCACCAACTGAAGCACGTGTGTTTGTGCCTTTCTCCCCAGCTTTCCTCATTACTCCCTTCTCTTTGTTTTAGCTAAGCAGGCAGGATTTTTAAAGCCCCCTTGGCCCAGCCATTTGTGGTGTGCACTCATTCCTCCCTTGATGGTCTTGGGGTACCCACAGCGAGAGGGGCTGCTGAGGGCTGGGGCTGCAGCAGGCAGGACTCTACTTGCCCAGCAGTGCAGCACAGAGCTTTCACTTCCACTAAAGTGGCTTTTCGGGCCCGTTCACATTTCCATGTCAATCTTGGAGCTCAGTGTGTTGAACACACTGAGGTTTTGTTTCAGACAAAGTGAGGTGCATGGAGGTTCCCAGGAATGCGGATTTGGTGTGAAGGTGATGTGCTGTGATGCGATGCTGGGTCTCTCTAGGGTCACTCCGGGTCTTGGGATGGTTGGTGGGCCTCTTTTTGCAGAGAGACACCGAGTCCCTGACACTGAACCCAGCAGATAGAGCCAGGGGTCAAAGCCTGCAGCGCCAAGCCTTTCACCCTCAAACATGGGCAGCCTGTGGGCCCTCTTCCCTCACTGCCTGCTCTGGGAGAAGCCCGGTCACAACCCCTGCCCAGGGAAGAGGGACGGAGCAGACATCCCACCCTCTTCCTTCTGGGGGGCCACATGCTGCAAAATCCACCTCACGCCGGCGCTTTCCGGCTCTCTGTGAGAATGTACAGTTTGTGGCTCCTTCATTGACTTTGAAGAATGTCCCTTTATTCACAATGTTATTTCCTTTAATCACTGTGAGGTTGCAGGAAATCTTCTTGGAAAATTATTTCAGATTGGCTGGGATCACTGTACTGTTGCAGGGATGGAAAACTCACTTGAACTTGTTTTTATTTTACCCTAAAGTCACTGTCCCCAGAAGGTTCAGATGAATTTGGATAAACATGTGAGTTCCGAGGATTTAGTTGTTATTGAGCGGTTGTGTCCCCTCCTCTCATTTTTTTTCCCGAATGAACCTCTGTGGCTTTCCAAGTTCCTGAGCTTTACTCAAGTCCAGGGGTGCAGGTCTGAAGGAAAAAATGGCCATTGGGATAAACAGATTGGAGACAGGCAAACACATCGTTAAGGGGCACAACATGTGAGTAGAGATAATGAACTCTCTACTCTACTGAGATAAAGTGACAGCTTTGGCCATCAGCTAAGAGCCAAATCAACTGAATTTTCTTCTACTTGAGGATTCCTATGATGGCTGACCCAGGAAAAACAAGATGTGCTAAAACCTGACTTTCATGGGAGTTTAGTCCCATTGCCATATGAGTCACAGAATCACAGAATGGTTGGGGTTGGAAGGGACCTCTGGAGATCATCTCTGGAGATCCAGATTCCCCTCCAAAGCAGGTTCACCTGAAGCAGGTTGCACAGCATCATATCCAGGTGGCTTTTGACTATCTCCAGAGGGGACTCCACAACCTCTCTGGGCAGCCCGTTCCAGTCCTCTGACACCCTCGAAGTAAAGAAGTTCTTCCTTGTATTCAGATGGAACTTTCTGCATTTCAGTTTGTGCCTGCTGCCCCTTATCCTGTCACTGGGCACCACTGAAAAGAGTCTGGCCCCATCCTCTTGACATCCACCCTTAAGATATTTGTCTGTGTTGATAATAGTTCTGTCCTCTCAAAGCTAAACAGGCCCAGCTCTCTCATCCTTTCCTCATAAGAGAGATGCTCCAGACCCCTGATCATCCTTGTAGACCTTTGCTGGACTCCCACAGTAGTTTCTTGTGCTTCTTCAACTGACGAGCCCAGAACTGGACACAGTACTACAGATGTGGCCTCATGAGGGCAGAGTATAGGGGGACGATAACATCCTTGACCTGCTGGCCACACACTTCCTAATGCAGAACAGGATACCATTGGTCTTCTTGGCTTCAAGGGCACATTGCTGGCTCATGGGCAGGTCCTTCTCTGCACAGCTGCTTTCCAGCAGGTCAACCCCTAACCTGTATTGGTGCATGGGGTTATTCCAAGCACCCAAGGTGCAGGACCCTGCACTTGCCTTTGCTGAACTTCATCAGATTCTTCTCTGCCCATCTCTCCAGCCTGTCCAAGTCTCACTGAATGGCAGCACAGCCTTATGGTGTATCAGCCACTCCTCACAGTTTTGTATCACCAGCAAACTTGCTGAGCATACACTCTGTCCCTTCATTCAAGTCACTGATGAGTAAACTGAACAGTTCTTGTGAGCAATGGAGAAATGTGGTCTGGGTGAATGTGTGGCTACATGAAAGCACAGCTGGCTGGGAAACTATTGACATGCAGTTATCAATGCTCAGCCGTCAGAGAGGGCCTAGGACTAGGGCTGGTCAATGCTTTCATCAGTGATTTTTACCTGCAGCACCAGTCTGGTAGGGTCTGCGAGAGTGCTTTTATTGAGAAATTGGAGAAATCTGAAACAAACCTGTTGATAAGACCAAATATAAGGCTTTTATATGAGTCATGAACACTGGCTGGGGGATGATGAAGGACAGCGCGTCCTGCAGGGAGTGTGAGCCAGCAGCAGCCCAAGTGAGAAGAGCAAAATCAGACCAGGATGTACAAACAAGGTTTTTTGTAAGACGCCTGATCTGCTCCTGCTGCACTTAGGAAGTGTTAGCCTGAGTGCTGGGTCCCACTTGGGGCCCAGTGTTTCAAGTTGCGGTTGCTGGAGAAAGCCCAGGGAAGAACGAGATCAGAAATACAGAAAACATGACATACTGGAGAAGGCTGAAGGACCAGGGTAGCTGACTATCAAGACAAAAAGACCGCAGGGAAATAAGATAAAAGTCTTTAAATGCATAAAGGCCTGCTACAAAGCACGAGATAATGGGCTATTCCTTGTTTTCAGGGTGGGTAGACGAAGAAGCCATAGGCTCACCCTGCAATGACTGCGGTAAAAGAGATTAAAACTTGTTTTTCCTGGGAGCCGTCTTCACCACTAGAGGCTTCTTTTAGGAAGAGTTTAGACAAAAGCTCCACCAGGAAGTGTTTGGGGGGAGGCAGACAGGCTGGGTGACCTTTCAAGGGCCTTCCAGGCTTATTTTTTATAATCCTGTGAATACGGATACTAAAAAAAGCGAGAAGATCATTTTGCCTCTGGCCAGTCTATTTGGGACTGGTCCTTGTCAGGTATGTTTTGTTTTAGCTGTGAATGTTGTCCAGGTTTCCATCATATACATCAGAGCTTTTTTATTTATTTACTCCTAAGATTTCTTTTTTCCCTATCCCTTTTCCCCCTGTTTCTGTACATCCCTGTGGTCCTGATTTCCCCAGAATGGTCTTATGCTTTGTGTGGTCCCCTCAGGCCCTGCACAGAGAGACCTTCTCTTCCCCACCTCATGGACCTAGGGTTCCAAGAGCAGATCTCATCTTGCTCATGAATTGGGCTGGTGACAGGCTCCTGCTGTCGCAAGCCCATGTCTCTCTCATGGTTTCTCTCCTATTGCAAGGCCCCTGTGGGTCGTCCGTGGGCCGGGTGTTTTTGTGTTTCTAAAACAGGACTAACAACTGTCGTCCCCCTCCGTCTGTGGGTTCGCAGATGTCGACTGTTCACTGTTTACGCTGAGTTTGTGCAATGGGAATTTTTCTCTATGTATCAGTAACATGATGTATTTTTGCTCATGATGTTTAAGATCAGAGTTAGATCATCTATGCTGATCTCCCCGACTGCCTCGTCTTGTTACTCTTTCTGGATCCGGATAACTTGGGGTTTCAGTAATGCATGAAAGCATCTGGTTTGGAGGAGCGAGGGAGCTCATGGTTTGGTCTTACTTAATCACTGATGGTTAAACCACCAGCTAATCAGCATTGCTCAGAAAATGTATGTCGCGTTTTGTATGCAGATTTGTCTGGCTTTTAATTTTCAGCCATTGATTCTTGTTCTGCCTTTTTTGGCTGGAATAAAAACGCTTTAGCACACGGCATTTTCTTACTATGAGAGTGCTTGTGCATAGCAGTCAAATTTCTTAAGCTTTTTTAAGAAGAAAACAGGTTGAGCTTGATTCTGTCACTGTGGGGTGCGTTCTCCTGCACTTGTATCCTTTCTGTGGCTCTTCTCTGCACCCTCTCTCATTTCACAGGATAATTTTGGCCTCGGGAGCTCTGGCGGTACAGCCCGCTGGTCGGGCCTCCATCTCTCAGATTTTTGCAATGTCTGAAGATGCAGATCCCACTGCCTTGCTGAGTCCCTGTGCCAGTGCTCAGGTTTTAACCCACCTTCTGTGACCCCCTTCCAGCCCACACCTCCCCTGTCTGGCTGCAAGGATGCTACAGGAGATAGTGAAAACAGGGGCAAGGAGTTGAGGGGGGAATCACATCTATGGCTTTCCCTTCATCTGCATATATTTAAAAAGGGCCACCAGCCTCGTCACAGTATCTCAGGGCTGGCACCCCATCCACTGCTGCATAGGATACTGCCTCATAACTCCTGTTTGCTGTCCTCCCTGCTCTGATGCCCAGGGCCTCACTCGCCATGCGGTCCTAGCATTGAGATCACCTCCAGCTGCTCACCCCCAGGACCCCACACCAACCCCTGGCACATCCAACTTGGCATTTCACTCAGTCAAAACCCATGAGCGGGTGACACCATCCCCTCTATCACATGCTGGGCTGCAGCTGAGGTTGGCAGGAGTGAGTTGGTGCTGATTCCCACCTCACCTGTGCCTGTGCTGGGTACCCAGAGTCCAGCACTGAACTTTCTTGACACCTTTTTAGCACCGTCTCTCTGTTGAGAACAACTTCTGGAGACTAGTTGGGATGTAGGTAATATGTGGGCAATCAGCACTGATTAGGACAAATACATAACTGGAATATTGTTAAGTGCCTTGTAGGTACCCAAGGGTCCGATACCTTCAGCCTCGCAGCTCCCTGTTGCCCTGAAGACATTGCTTTTGGTCCTACAGGCAGTTTGAGCCCCTGCTTGAATCTCACAATCAAACTTGTTTGATTCCCATTTTCAAGCAAGATTTGGAAGATCTGATGAAGAGAGCTATGGACTAATAATATCTTCACCATATATGGTGCATTTCATCCTCGGCTGTGTGCGTTACGCTGCATACCGCATGCAGCCAGCTGCTCACAATGACCACGTGTTATCCAGCCCAGCAGTGCTGCAATGCTGCAGAGACCCATGGCTCAGGTTCAAGATCAGGTATTCTTGTAGACAGGCCCCTGCTTTTCCTTCCATGCAACATCAACGCTGGACGGGTTTGGCCTGTGCAGTGCAGATGACTGCTAGTGCTTATGTGTGCTTTTATAGTGTAGCATTTCAAAGGGCTGGTTGCAAAGAGGTGCATGCACATTTCCTGTACGTCTGGCCAAAAATCTGATACTTGAGAGCACCAGAGAACCCTACAGTTTTGCAGAACATGCCATTTTGATGTTCACAAAAGACAAAGTGCTGCCAAAACCTCGGGAACAGTGTGGAAGGTGCCAGCATTATTTTTCTGCTCCTGGCTTTGCTTGGTTTTATTTCTCACTCAGCCCCTCCATGACCATCCAGCTGGCTTGGTCCTGCACTGCACAGGTCCCAGCCCTGTGAGGGATGGTGGTGGGACGTGCCCCAGCTGGGATGGGGGCTCAGGTTAAGAGCAATGTGCTGGTTACTCAGAGGTGTCCAAGATGTGAGAGACTGCACTAGTGCTGGTGCATGTGATGCATGCCGTGCTGGGGGAGTGCAGGTGACCAGCTCCAGGCTCAGGTATGTCCCCAGCTGCCAGCTATGCCATCATGGGCACGTTTTTGTGCAGGTCAGCCTCTCAAACCTGCCCAAACATGCTGGGAGCTCTTCAACAGTCCAGCAGGAGGACAGAAACGGTGCTTCCAGGTCTCCTCTCATGACATCCGCTGGGTCCCCTTCCCGCACTGATCTTGTCCTTCTATCCAAAACAATTATGGAGGGCTTGTTGGTTTTGGCACAGTCCTTTATTTACAAATCCCATCCTGCTTATAGCTCATAGTTTCATTATCCTCTAGATGTTTACAGATCTCCTTTTCTTAATATTTGTGCCATTATTTTACTAGGGACATGGGTGAGACTTTCCAGACAGCAATTGTCTGGCTCATCCTCTCCCCCATCAGCCCTATCTGCAGAAGTGCACATCTCCCTGCTGGCCCTGCCTGCATGGGGTGCCCGGTGGGACAGGGACAGGCAGGACTGTGGGCAGCAGTTGCCCCATTGCACCCAATGCACACACTGCGTGTGCACCTCACAGCCCCTTGTTGCTGCACCTATGTCACTGATGTCCTCACAAAGCCCTACACCCCTGATGGGCACTTCCCTTTTCTCCTTTCTCCTGCACCACTGTGCTCCCTGCTCCCAGGTTCAGGGCATGAGTGCACATCCCTGGCTGGGGGCCTGGCCCCTTAGCAGGCTTCTGGCTGGCTGGGGACTGTGTCCTGAAAAGGCAGACGGTGGCAAAGCCGGTGCTGGGATTTTGGTGTTATTAGCATGGTGCAGACATGGGTCGGTGGCTTATGCTGTGCATTGCTCTGATGCTGGTCCCTGCCCCTGGGCTGTCTGTCACAGGGGCTTGTTTAACCTTCTTTGCCACAATATCTCGCAGTCTTTAATCTGTTTATCCTCATAACCCCGCTATGAGGTGAAGGATAGTTATCCTCATTTCAGAGGAAGGGAACTGAAGGGATTCTTTTCAAATGTAGATCAGTGTTTAATGATGCAGAGATAAAGATTTTAAAAACAGCCTGAGACAACAGACACACGGTGTGTAACCAAGCTGGGTGTTTCTGCAAATCCCATTAAGCACCTCTGCCTTTTTCAGCTGGTGCTGTCTCAGGGCAGAGCTGGGACAGGGACCCATGGAGGTGCCAGGCGGGCTTCAGTCTCCTAGGGTCCTCAGTTGCATTTTGAGCTGAAACCTGATGTTTGTTTGTGCTGCGAGTGTGGGTACAAAAGTGTAAGGTCAGGAATACAACAGGGTGCTTGTGCAGCATCCCTCTGGCCATGCAATACAGGCAGCACCAAGGTCACTGCACCGCTGGATGGGAGAGCAATCACAGCAAGCTCTTGCTGCTGCCACTGCTTGGGCAGTCAAAATCTGCAGTAGATGCCCTTAAAAATGCCAAGCTGTGGTTTCTGTGCAATGATCCCAACCAGAGGTGTCACTGGCTGCCATGCAGGCCCTTCCCAGCAGCTGGCCGGTGGGATTCGGTGCAGGTCTCCCTGCTGCCCCCAGGCAATTGTTGCTGTGCTTGTGGGAATGCGGTGGCTCGGGCTGTGCGGAGGTCAGTGCCTTTGTCTTGCTGCGGGGAGTTTATCTCTGCGGATCTTGCCTGCTTTCCTGGGTCAGGCTTTACCCCCGCTGTTATCAGCAAACGCAGGAACAGCCCGGTCCAGAGACGGCTGCATAGGAACCTCTCGACCCCCTTGCAGGGGGAGGCAGTGCCCTCACATCTCTCCCACGATAATGGGCACAGGCCACGCCAGGGCTTGAGGGCCAGGGATGGGACATGCCATGTCCTGTGCTTGCTGCTCCACCTCGGCAGCACCATTCCCATGCACCACAGGGGTGCAGGCAGCAGCAGCACAGCAGCATGCTGGGAGCAGCCCCATGCTTGCAGCATGGCCGCGTGTTTTGCAGTGATGACTGCAAGCAGCAGTGAAGGAGGAGGCAGCAGAGCTGGTGGGACCCTTTCTGGTCTCACCTTCCACTGGGTCCTCCACCCTAAACACAGAGGGGACAGATCCCCAGTGGCAGCACCAGCAGCACCAATTCCTCCTTCTCTGTGGGTCTGCTTCGTCCCAGTGCAGCCTCCCCTTTCCCAGCAGCTCTGTTCGGACCCATCCAGCTGTCTTCACAAACCCAAACCATTAGCATTTCCTGCTCAAACATTTCCAATAAATAAATGGAGACATCATGCCACAAGCCCGCAAGTGACCCAGAGGCGGGTCTGAGGCCGGGATGGACACGACCACCCAGCACCCGACCCCCTGGCTGGGTGCCAGCCCTGCCTTTGTTTGAATTCCCGGGTGAGTAAGCACTTGGCTGACGCCAGCCAAAACGCTGCAAGAAATTATATTTTATATTAAATAAATTGTTTTCAGTAAATCTGTTCCTACACCAAAGTCCAGAAGCGACCCGCAGCACCCAGCTCCCTGCAAGGGAGCTGGAGTCCTCTTTCCTGGACCCATCCTGGCTGCGCTGGGCACACACCCTGCCCAGAGGGGTTCAGCTGGGACTGGCTGTGCTGCAGATGCCTCCTTCAGACTGGGACATGTCGGATGTCTCTGTCCTGACTGGAGTGGGATGAAAGGCTTGGGCAGGGGGTTTGCTGCCTCTGGGAGCTGCAGCTATTTCCCCACATTGGACCTCCCAAAACCAGCTTCCGTGGCTGTGTAAAAGTTCGCGCCTTGGCATAGCGGTGCCTGTCCAGCCCCCTGGGGCTGGGGATGCTTGCGGACCGAAAGTCCAGTCTTTCCTCTACTGATCCTCTGCACCCTTGGCAGACCATCTTGAATGCACCAGGGTACCCGGCATCAGCGCTTGGTCCATGGGCTGGTCTCCTGACATCTGCCAGCATCTGCTGATGCAAAAAGTAAAATTAAGGGAAAGCAGGTCTCTGAGACACCTTTTTACCAGCCCCAGTGGCTCAATCCATGGCAAGCACCATGACCAGCCGATCCCTTGCCCCAGTCAGGGCCGGCACTCTTCTAGGTGCCTGTGCTCCTCCTGGATGCCTGAGGATGCAGAGGAGGTCAGCATGGCCACGGAGTAGGTCCCGAGTGGTACATGGACTGGGCTGGGACTGAAGGGACACCAAGACTGATGTGCAAATGGGTTTCAATAGAGACACGGTGAACCCCTGGCTCTGCCCAGGCAGCAGCAGTGGCAGGAGAAGTTTGAGCCTGACAGGGTTGGTGGATATGCTCCTTTTTGGAATGCACAGGCTCTGTCCTCACTGCTCTGAGTTGCTCTCTGGCTTTCAGCTGTAGCAAAGAAGATGGATTTGGAGCTAACCAAGCTCTGCCATGGTGGCAATTAGGAAAAATACCAGGAATTTAGCTCCCAGTGATTTTTATTTTTTTTTAACTATGTTGTCCTGAAGTCAAAACCTCCCGCAAGGAACAAAATGTTTAAAGGCACAATTTTGCTGTTGAAATTTTCTGAAGCATTTAAAGAGGTTGAAATGTTCTTTGAAAGAGAAGATGTAAATATGCCACTCTGGAAGTCTCCATTCAGTGGGGTGTTATGCTTCGGCACTATAAGACTTCAGAAACTGAAATACAGTGGAACCACATTTAAAATTATTTGGTTTATGGAGAAACTATAAAATATTTTCTGATTTTGAATTATTTCTTCAGGGCTTCTGCCTTGGTCAAGGGAAACTCCTGTTGCTCCCACCTGTAGAAACTGAGAGAGGAGGTGGGCTGATGGGGCAGGCAACCACCACGGGCACAGTGCAAAAGCGAGTGGCTACCAAACACCTGTGTGTTTTCCTGCAGCTCAGCAGAGCAGGAACTGATTTTGTTTGGTGCCGGTGAGTGAAATTCTGGGGGACATCCATGGGGCTGTGCATGGGCACTGCCCATCACCAGCCATGCTGGGGCCTGAGCTGCTGCCCGTGCTCCGTTGCAGCAGGAACACAGCAGCAGGGGCCCCTTCCCAACCCCTGACGGTGCCCCTCGGCAGGACCTGCGGCCCCGTCTGCCACCAGGGCTCGGTGCCTTCAGCACTCGCAGGCGCTGACAGACGGACCCGGCGAGGGGCTGGTGGGGGCCGGAAACTCCTGATCCTTCTTTATCTGCCCCTTGCTCTGCTCTCTCATCCCCCCGTCACGCTCTCTGTCTCGCCTGGTATCTCATGCTCCTATTCCTGTGCCTCCCCGGCTGCTGGGGACTGCCCACCCTTCGCAGCACCCTGTGGCCAGGAGTGGCCCCGGGCTTCCCTGTCCCAGCTGCACTGTGGGGTCCTGGACCTCCCACCCCGGGACCTGCTGGGCTCCCTCAGGTATTGGGTCTGCAGGAAGAGCATCAGCCACAGCGGCAGGCCGGTACCTGGGATGGGGCTCTGTGGCTGTGATTCATTGCAGGTTGGAGTGGAGGGAAAGGATCAGGCCCAGCTCGGCATCATCATGTGCACTGAGGAGGTCAAGGAAGCTTACTGCTGTCTTCCCCAAACCTGCCAGCTGCTCCTGGGCCAGGCTCCAGCTGGATACCAGCTAAAAACCGACCACAAGCCTTTCACTTGGCTCTCCTGGCATCCCTGATCCCCATCACTCCATTGCAAACCCATTGCCCCAGCTGGGCAGGGTGGCAGCAGTGGGGTCAGGATCCACAGTTAATGTAGCTGCCCCTAAACGCACTGCCAGAGATCAGCTAATCTGATAATTACAGCTACAAAAGCCATTTAGACAAACCATGACCTGACCCCGGGAGCTTGGAATGAAAACATTTTACCCTCCTCTGTCTGGATCCTGCACTGAGAAAACATCTGTGTTCGGAAGACGGCTGGGAAAACAGTACCCGCTGGAAACAGTCACAGCTCTGCTCCCTACCTGCATGCTGCCTGAAATGGGCAGCGCTCTGGGCAAGGCAGCCTAAACCATTACAGTGATGCTGGGATTGATGGTGCCCCAGTGCTGGGTAGGGCTTTTTGTCAAGGAAGAGGATGAGGCAGAAGCCAGAGAGGTACAAGGGTGGATCTTGCGAGGAGGAGAGAAAGAGATGGGGTGAGTGGAGCACACCTGCACCCTCCCAGAAAGGTTTTTCCCAATCCCATGTCAGGCTCAGTGGTGTGGGGAGGGCAGTACCTGGTCCCCAGTGGTCCCCACATCCCTGGCTCCCAGGAGGGGCTGAGTGCGGGGGGCCATGCATGTGTGTGGTGTGGCAGTGCATGCCCAGGAGTGCTCTTTGCTCCAGGTAAGGTGTGCAAGCCTTTTTGCTGAGTGGCAGGTCATTGCTGGCTGTCAGTCAGAGGCATGAGATGAAGGGAGGGATGCCTCAGGGCCGGCTCCCATGTTTCTTCTGCTTTTACATACATTTTGGTGGCACCCTTTGTGTAGGCTGTGGAGATGAAAGCTCAGGGCCAGAGGGATCTTGCAAAAGCACAGCCACCCGGCTCGGGGGCCCGGCAGCCTGCTGATTCGTGCCTGTCTGTCTCGTTCCTACAACTGTTCCCAGCGAAGCCCCACTGCGTCGCCAAGGGCAGGGGACACCAGCCGGGCTGGGGGCAGCCAGGCACACCAGCAGGTAACTCCTGCTGGGTCAGCGAGCACGGCCTCATAGGCACAGGCAGTGGCACAGACGGTCTGCATTGGCCCAGCAGTGCAGACTCGTGCTGCCCAGGAACCCATGAGGAAGGCGGTACTGATTTGTGGAAGCTGCATTTTATGCTGCAACCAGCACTGCTCAGCCTGCTCTGGCAGTCCCAAGCAGCAGCTTGGTGCAGCCAGCTTGGCAGGCAGCACCCCTGCGCCTTTCTGACTTCCCTGCTCTGCTCTGGGAAAAGGCTTGGCCATGTCCCCAAATATCCCAGTGCTCTTTGGAGAGTGGAAGGATTAGAAACCAGTAAGTGCAGTGAGAGCCTGCCAGTATGGGGACTCCCCAGCACTTCTGTCTGCTCCAGAAACAGGATGCACTAAGCAGCATTGGTTGGATTTTCCAATTGCAGCATCTCACTACCGCAGTGCTTTACTTCTAGTGAGCAGAAAAAGTGACTCACCCTGTGGTGGGCTACCCGCATTTACCTCTGATATCCATGGTCTCATCAGCTGCTTCCCTGCTCAGCCCTGCAGCATTTCTCACTTAGCATTATCCGCAGACCTCAAGAAACCCAAGCACTCTTCATACAGTTGGGGTTAGAGTTAAGGTTAGGGTTAAAGAGTTGGGTTAGAGTTAAGGGTAGGGTTCAGAGATGCCCTCACAGCACCTTGACAAGGTAAGGTGTTTGCAGGGGTCCACAGCTATTGCAGAGAGCAGATCCTAACCTTTTCTGGGTTTCCATGCAGTCTTTTGTCAAGGTCCGTTAGAGGTTTCAGCTGAGCTGGGCTAAGAAACCTCACCAGGGCTTTGGTCTAGCACTACTGTCTTGCTCCTCTGCCTTTCCCATTACACTGTTTTCTTGGAAGGCGAAAGCATCGGCATGCTGCTGCGCCGCCGGGCAGCTCTGCCTCTTCCCTGCTCTCATGCTAAGCAGAAAGTGCACTGGGCAGTTCTTCCAGCTGCTGCCCGAAGCTGGAGAAGGGAGGGCTGTGCCCCTGGGCTCCCTCTCAGGCAGCCGGTCTGTGGAGCCACTTTCGGCTGGGAGGGGGGCGAGGAGCCAAACTGGTTTTCAGAGGGATCTTGGCTGGGTTAACAAAGGGAGTGTGTGATACAGGTTGTCTGCAAAAGCTTTTGTGGACAGCATGGCCTGTGGTTTATGTCACGAGGGGCAGAGGGGGGGCTGTCGCGCTGCCGGGACTGCCTTTCACGACGACCTTCCCGTTTCGTTTCCCTGGAAGCCTTTCCCAGATGCTGCAGGATCGAGGGAAGATTCCCACAAACTTCAAAAGCCGCCCGAGGCAGGCGGCGGTTCCTAACGGAGCCGGTCACGCAGCGACCCCCTTCCCGGGGGACACGTGGGGGCACCCGCGGGTGGGATGCTGGGGCAGCCCCAGGCCACCTCCCGCCTGTCCCGTCCTGTCCGGGGCCGGCGGCGCCTTGTGGCGCAGCTCCCTGCGGGGGCCGCACGGGGCTGGCCGGCGGCGGCAGTGCGGTGCACGGGCCGGCTCTGCCCCCTGCCGGCACCGCTCGGCACAGCCTCCGCTCCCGGGCTGACTGGTGACCCTGTACGCTGCCCGCGGGCCAGCGCAGGGTCTGACCCGCCAGTGGCTCCTGCTGAGAGGGGAGGCACCAGCCGGGGACCCATGGGCTGGGAATGTCTCAGGTCCGCAGGCGGGTGGGAGCCGGGATCGTGTCGTAAAACCCAGGGCAGCCGCTCTGGAGGATCTCCGTGACTGCCTTGGGGACCAACCCGTACCCGGGCACGTCCCTCCTGGCACCTTCCTGCACCTCCAAGCCCTGCACCCCCGGGCACGGCCCTCCGGGGGCTGTCCTGCACCGCAGGGCTGACCCGCACCCCCGAGCACTGCACCCTCGAGCGCCGCCGCAGAGCAGCGTTGCCTCGGGCACGGCATCCCCAGCGGCGTGCCGTACCGCGGGCATCGCACCCTGGGACCCCACCACATCGCCGCAGCTCCGGGACCCTCACAACACCGGACGCTGCACCCCCGCTGCACGTTGCGGCCCCGGGCACGCCGGTACCCGCGGGCACGGACCCAGCCCCTGCCGCACCCCGCGCGCACCCCGCGCCCCCGCGGCGCAGCGGAGAGGGCGGAGCCGAGTGCAGGGGTGTCGCCAGCAGCCAATAGGCAGCGCCTGCGTCCCCGCGCCGCTTGACGTCACCCGACCCGGCCACCGCCGCCGTCCCGCGTCTCCGCCGCAATTGGCTGCCCGCGCTCCGCCCGAGGGGCCGCAGGGCCGCAACTGGCTGGCGGCTGCGGGTGGGGCCGCTGGCGGCTCGCTGATTGGCTGCGGCGTGCGGCGGCTCCGCCGGTAAAGGTGAGCGTCTCCTCCAGGCGCCGTGCGCCGCCCGTAACGAGCCGGAGCTGACCAGCGGGGGCCGCGCCGCCATGGCCGCCTCCATCTTCACCGCCGTCCCCCGCGCCCCGCCGGTCGCCGTCTTCAAGCTCACGGCGGACTTCCGGGAGGACGGGGACTCGCGAAAGGTCAACCTCGGCGTTGGCGGTGAGTCCGCGGCCTCCCCGGGCTCGGCGGGGCCCCTTCCCGGCCGTTGCCCTTGCGGCGGTCCCGGCATCTGCTGGAGCGGCCGGGCGGCAGTGGCAGGCCCCGGGTCCGAGAGGTCGCCGGGTCGGGACGAGCGCTCGTTCGGGAGCGGGGAGGGCAGAGGGTCAACGGCGGGCATCAAGGTCGTGGGGACGGCCCCTTCCCGCCGGCCGCGTGTGTCCGTGCCGCGGGCCCAGCACGTCTCTCCCTCCCCCGGCAGCCTACCGCACGGACGAGGGGCAGCCATGGGTCCTGCCCGTGGTGAAAAAGGTGGAGCAGATGATCGCCAACGACAACAGCCTGAACCACGAGTACCTGCCCATCCTGGGCCTGCCCGAGTTCCGGGCCAATGCCTCCCGCATCGCCCTGGGTGACGACAGCCCTGCCATCAAGGAGAACCGGGTAAGTGGTGGGCAGGGGCTGAGACAGATTCTTCCTCAGAGAGCTGGGATTCTGGGGTTGTCTTTACAGCAGACTGAGACCAAATGTGCAGAGTAAAGGCATTTTGGCAGGATTTGGGGATTTCTCTGATGTGGACTTTACTGGTTGTAGTTACCTGATGAACCCATGTACTTGAAGCTGTTTGTAATTTTGGGGAAAGACTGAACGTGAGCTGAGACTGGAATTTGTTTTGTTTCCTTCATCTTTTAACAGCTGCCCCAGGGGAAACTGAAGTTGGATAACAGACGACCTTTCCTGAAATAAGCTACTAGCTGGGAGTCTCCTCTGTGCCAAAAAGTAACAGGAATAACTGAAGTCTATTTATAACTGTAGAAAGTGTCAGGATGGACCTGTGTGTTGGAGGAGGCTGAAGACCACTGGAAGGGGATGGTGTCCTGGCCAGGGTGACTCCAGGGAGCACGTCTGGCATCCTTCTCTTGCTCTCTCTGTTCTCTGCGCACTGACAGGTTAACCCTGCTGGCACCTCTTTCTGTTGCAGATTGGAGGCGTTCAGTCCTTGGGTGGGACAGGCGCTCTGCGTATTGGTGCAGAGTTTCTGAGGCGATGGTACAATGGAAACAACAACACAGCGACCCCGGTCTACATCTCCACTCCGTCCTGGGGTGAGTGCTGCTGCCTCCTCGCAGGGTGCTCTGTGGGTCGGCTGGTGGGGGGAGCATGGCTGAGTCCCTTGCAGGCAGGGAGAGAGGTCCGCTTGTGGGTAAAATGAGATGCTGGGGCTGGATGAGGTGGCTTGCTGGAGGTGGGGCCTGCTTTTCTGAGAAGTGGTTTCTTTCCTCAGAGAACCACAACTCTGTGTTTGTGGATGCTGGCTTTAAAGACATTAGAACCTACCACTACTGGGATGCTGCCAAAAGGGGTCTGAATCTCCAGGGGCTGCTGGATGACATGGAGGTGGGTAAAACTGGTGTGGGATGGGCTGAGCTTGGTACTGTGCTGTCAGGAGCTGGCTGGGCTCTTGCATGCTGTGCCTGGAAGTGGATCTCTGCAGAGACTGCCAGTGACCAGAGCAGCTCAGGGCATCTCCCTTTGCTGTGGGTGCCCAGTCTCCTCTCTGTATGTGACCAAGATCTAATTTACTCTCTCATCAGAAAGCCCCAGAATTCTCCATTTTCATTCTCCATGCTTGTGCGCACAATCCAACGGGCACAGACCCTACTCCTGACCAGTGGAAGCAGATTGCTGCTGTTATGAAGGTATGGGATGCTGCTGGGGCTAAAGTAGTGCTGGGGGGACAGATAGCTCTTGGGCCAGCCAGAACACTTGCATTCAAAATGAGCTGTATGGAGCAGCATGAGTTGTGGCAGGAGCTGGAAGAGTCCTGCAGGTTAAGTGTTGAAGGGAGAGGCTGATAGGATGCTGGTTGCCTGTGTTCAGTGAATAGAAGTATCCCAGTTCTGCTTATGCTTCCAAGTTCTTTCTTTGAACTCTGTGACATGAGCTGCAGTGAGGGTTCTCATGCTGGAAAGATTATCTGTGGGCACCTGCTTTTCACAGGTGCTGAGTAATAGGATAAAAGGTGGTGCATCTCTTGTGTCTGTGTCCTCAAATGCAGTTTTTTTCCTGCATTTGATCTTTTAGTCTTCCTATTCTTCTACCCGAGTAGAAAGAAAACATCACAGTCTGTTGTTGCTGGGCCATTTTTCCTTTGTATTCACCCAGAAGCTCAATGGTCATTTTTCCCTCCTATGGGGACAGTAGGGGTTAACGTGAAGATTGTGGGGGAGAGGTTTCCCTCTAACACTGTTCCTCCTTGCAGCGCCGGTTCCTGTTTCCGTTCTTCGACTCTGCATATCAAGGGTTCGCCTCTGGCAGCCTGGACAAGGATGCCTGGGCTGTGCGGTACTTTGTCTCCGAGGGCTTTGAGCTCTTCTGTGCACAGTCGTTTTCCAAGAACTTTGGGCTCTACAGTGAGTGTCTGGCAGTAAGCTGGCCCAGTAGCATCATACCCAGACAGATGGGGCTGGCATGCTGGGGGTGGGGAGAGCTCGGCTTTGTCATGATGTATGGGATCAGTGGCTCACATTTCTTCTTGTCCACAGATGAGCGTGTGGGGAACCTGACTGTGGTGGGGAAGGACACAGACAATGTGCAGCGCGTGCTTTCCCAGATGGAGAAGATTGTGCGCACCACTTGGTCCAACCCTCCCTCCCAGGGAGCACGCATTGTGGCAACTACACTTTCTTCCCCCCAGCTCTTTGCTGAGTGGTACGTGTTGCCAGGGACAGTGGGAAAGGGAAAGCAGGGGAAGCTGTCTCCCTGAGTCCCAGGCTTGGCCAAATGGCTCCCAGCTGGGTAGGTGCCTGTCCTCACTCTCTGTTTCCTGCCTGCTGCAGGAAGGACAATGTGAAGACGATGGCAGATCGCGTCTTGCTTATGCGCTCAGAGCTCCGGTCTCGACTGGAGGCCCTTGGGACCCCGGGCACATGGAACCACATCACAGAGCAGATTGGCATGTTTAGCTTCACAGGGTTGAACCGTAAGTACCAAGTGGCCTCATGAAGAGAGGATTGGGTGAGGACAGTTTTGCTGGGGGTGAACTGGGCTGAAACAATCCAGGCAGGAATCTCTCAGGGACCACAATGGAGTCCTGGCATCGCTGCCTCTCTGGGTAGGCAGGGATGAAGCATCAGATAGCATTTTGGTGGCCAGTGCTCAAAGTTTTCTGCTTGTTATGAAAGATTCAAGCAGCTCTGACTGGTTCTTTGGGCTTTTCTGAGCTGTGGCGTCACTGCTCTGACCTGGTGTCCAATTGTTTCCCCAGCTAAGCAGGTGGAGTACATGATCAAGGAAAAACACATCTACCTGATGGCTAGTGGGCGCATCAACATGTGTGGCCTGACTACAAAGAACCTGGACTACGTGGCCAAGTCCATCCATGAAGCTGTCACAAAAATCCAATGAAGCACATGAACAAACAAACTTACATGAAGTCACCAAAGCTGTAGTGCATAGTCTGTGTCTTTTGCCGCTCATGGCTTGCCTTGACCTGCACCTCCTAGGGTTTAATAAAGATGGGAGGGGCAGCTCAATCAGGGATAATTATCTTTTCACCTCTTTGAAGTGCCCCTTGCAATATGGTAAGCCAGTGTCCCTGGGAGGGTGGGGGCAGCATGAGCTGCCTTGGCTCTTGTTCAACTGACAGCAGCCTGATCTTCAGGCACTTAGAGCTGCATCTTTAGCACATCTAAATCAACTCCGTGTAACTGATCAGTTTGATCTAGGTGAAGTCCGGTGCCAGTGCAATGTGCTGTGGGATAACAGCAAAATGGGCTGGGATCTCATATGGCTTGTGAACTAATGTCACTCTAGTACTTTGGGGAGGGGTGGAGCTGTTGTTATTGTGCGTCCCCCCCCTCCTGGAGTTCTGAGCCTTGTGCGAGCAAACATTCGTAATCGTGATTATTGCTTCTTTGTGTTGCTGACAGAAAATTAAATCTCCATCTCTGAACACTACCCCTACCTTGTGTAACGTGCCTTCAGGCTGATCTAGTGTCTTCCCAGGCTTTGGTTAAAGCCTCAGCATCCTGGTTTGTCCACTGGTTCTTACTCAGTTGGTTTCAAGGCTCTCCCTTTCTCCCCCTTTCTCCCTCATGGTGTGTTGCATCTCTGGTGGTTATGGTTGCTACTAATGAGGCACAGTCCTATTGGGAGAGTGTAGTTGGGAGCTCCCTGTGACTACACAAATCTGACCAGGTCCTCCCATATCCCTCTTGCGTTCCTCTTTCTGCTCCCCTGCCCTGTGCTGTTCAGCTTGTTCTGTCTGTATGTGCTTGTTTTCTGGATGGTCTTGTGTTGCCCAACCATCTGGTCATCCCTCCCTGGCTCAGAGCTCCTGGCTTCCTTCTGATGTGCTGAAAAGTGGATCTTTCCTGTTCCTGCTTATCAGCAGGCCCCTGATGAACCACCACGTTCTCCCCCTGGCTTCAGGGGGACCTGCCAGCAGCAGCCTGTTTCTGGCACAGAAAAAGAGCAGGGACCATCTGTTTGTGCTCTCTGCAGTCACTCTTTGCAGATCTATTTGTGAGCTGATATTACCACCTTGACAGAGCAGCCTCCTGCCAAGATCTTGGTGAAGAAAGGGAAACAGCCCCTTTCCTGGGGTCAGTAAGTCACTGATACCCTGATGGATTTTGCTTGTGCTGCAGCTTAGACAGTAAAGGCAAAAATGGTGCCTTGTTCCCTTGCTGTTCTTGCAGAGAGGCAGCACATGGGGTATGTAATTTGTCATTTTTAGATTGGTGTTCATGTCACATAAGGGAGTGAGCCAGAGGCAGCCTGGCCTCGGTGCAGGTGGGGAGCCTTTTCTCTTCTTGATGTCTGTCCACAGCTAGGATGACTTCTAGGGGTGATGTCAGGAGAAGGAGTTGACAGAACCAACTGCTTTTGTTATTTCTGACATTTGTTTACACTTCTGTCTGTATGCACCTCCAGGTGTGCAGCCTGGCCCACCCCATGTGTGATCTGTAGCAGTGCTTTGCCAGCCTTAACAGCCTTGTTTTTCCTAACAAGTGACCTAAATTTCTTTCTGTGGTGTAAGCTCATTACCCATTCTCCCATTTACCATGGCAACGGAAAGCAGATTATTCCTTTCCTCTCTGCAACAGCTTTTTATGTATTTGAAAACTTCCCCTCTCCACATCCTTCACCAGTTAAGATTAAGCAACCCTGTTTCCTTCAACCTTTTGGAGAGGTTGTTTTCCATCCCTTGCTTTCCTCTGGCCTCTTTTCAATTGCCGTGTTTTTCCTTAGAAGAGCAATGTCCAGACGGTTATGCAGTTAACTCCAGCTGAAGTTTTATCAGCGGTGGACTAAGACATTTCTCTTATCTCTCAGGCTCTACGCCAGCATGTGTATCCCCCTATTGTGTTTGCAATAGCATGGTATTAACTCCTGTTCTTCCCCAGTGCTTGTCTGCACTGCTGTGGTTTAACTCTCCGCACTTCTGAGTGCTCTCATGGCAGCCAGTGTGACAGAGAGCTGAGGTTCACGTGGCGAAGTTGGGAAGCACTTGCTGACTTGGTCTTTTACCTGTTCCCTTTAGAGTCCTGTTACTTCATCCACCTCTGGCCATGGGTATGACGGCAGCCGAGCCCAGATGGAGAAGTTAGCACATCTTTCCCAATACACATTGACACAGACAGGGCATAGCTCAGGGAGAAATCACTTTTAATGGTAATATCCCTGTTGCTTTCAGCCTCTACTAACACTACTGACTGATCTGTGCCAACCCAAAGGCTCCGTGCGAGCCTCCCTCACACAGGCAGACGTGCGCAGAGAGGAGGATGGTTCAAGGCAGCGTGGAGCCCCAGGGAGCCGGGCTCCCTGCCCTGTGCCTAGCAGGGGTCGGGGGAGCCGGGCTCTGTTGATGGTCAGTGTGTGCAAGGTGCTGCGAGCGTGCGTGTCACTAGGCACGGCACAAATGTGTGCTGGGGCCCTGAGCTGCATGTAGCACCCCCCCAAACAGCACATTTTCTTCGTGGTGGAGACCACATCTGTGTAGAGCCAGCACCAAGGGGCTCTGGAGCTCACTGGGATGGGGATGGCAGATGATGTTAAGGGAGATTCTGGGTTGGGCCGCCACCCCTGCTCTGCCTGCAGGGAGGCCATAACAGATGCTTCTCTACTTTTCCTTTTTCCACCTCTTCCTTGGGACCAGATGCTACCAGGGAGCAGCTGGGCAAGGGCCCTCAGACTCCAGCTGGCTGGTCCAGGCTGCCTGGGTGGTTCAGCCCCGCCGGGGGCACATCCTTTCTCACCTGGGGATGGGGCTCTGCACAAGTCCTGCAAGGAGGGGAGGCGCGAGCGGGCAGGCAGGCAGGCAGCGAGCGGGTGCAGACCTGCTGCTGTTGAACATGAGCCTCGTGGCAGGAGACCCCCATGCTGCAGACCTGGAAGACACAAATGCAGCCTCGTGCAGGTAGCTGGAGCTTGCTCTCCCTCACCTGCTGCTGCTCAAGCCTGCAGCACCTTCCCAAGCCAGGCTCAGGGATATTGGTGCAGACACACGTTTCTAGCTGTGAAAACATGAGTAAGGGCCTCACTGTCTCCCACATCCCTTCCTGCCCCAAAGATGGTTGGAATCTGCTGCTACATTCCTTGACCCTGCTCCAGCCCCCAACAACATGCATGCCTACATGCAAACCACAACATCTGGCTTTGCTGCTTGAAACTTGATTTTATGCTATTAATGTTGAGCAACCTCTCATTTGCTGGAATATTGCACTACGAGGCAGGTTCCTACCTCCAGTCTGCATGGGCCTCCAGCACTGTGCTCTGGCCACGTTGCTGCTCAGGTGATTAATGGGTCGAGATTGGAACTCTCCTCTGGCAACTTCTCATCCTCCAGCGACGGCCTCTGCTTGCGCCCACCTGCGGCAGCAAGAGGGGCTGGGGTGCTGGGGGCAAGGGTGCTCGGGGCAGGGTGACTGGCTGTACCTGAGCTAGCCTTAGGTGCAGCAGTGCCTGCTGCTGGGGTACTGCTGGGGTACTGCCGGGGTACTGCCAGGGTACTGCTTTGCTCGTCAGCCCCATACAGGGTGTCCCCAGCTCTCCCCTGGTGCCCCCTCCATGGGTTAGTCACTCACTCAGGGATCTCAGCAGCCTCCTGCCCAGCGTCTCCTCATTGCTGCTTGGCGTTGAGCTGGTCTCAGTCTCTCTGCCCGGGGACTCTGGCTCCAGGGCACTGCCGCAGCGCTCACTGTCTGCAAAAGCCCAGTATGGCTGCAGCACCCAGGGGCACCACAGCCCTTGCCACCCCCAGGGTCCTGTGTGCATGTCCCCCAGCCAGACTCACTCTGATGCTTGCTGTTCTCCTCGTTGTCAGCTGTCTCCTCCTGGATGAAGGGGATGCTCTCCATGCGCAGGAACACTGACTCACTCGGACTGTGCAGTCCTTCAGAGCGGTTGCCTGCAGGGACACAGGGCAAGAATGGCAGCAGGGCAGAGAGACACTGTGCCTGGGGTAGATGCAGCAGGATGCCAGCCATAGCAGCAGGTCCCACTGCCAGAGACCCCCAGAGAACACAAGCATACAGAGAGGAACTACATGCCTGCACTCTTGCACCTGTGCCCCAGGCTATGTGCAACTGTGTCTCAGCAGTGGTGTTCCCATCATGCCAGCAGATCCCAGCATGGTTCCCCCAGGGGACATGCAGCATTGGCCCATGGCAGGGAAGGGATGCTGCTGGGTGACTCACACATGATGCTGTTCTTCTCATTCAGGAGGGTGGTGGGGTCCTCCTTGGGTGTCTGTGGGGTTCCACGCAGGGTGGAGGCCTTGGTTGAATCCCTGTCGAAGGCCTCTATGTCAGGGGACTGTGGCGAGCTGTCCATGCGGCTGGCCACCAGTGCATTGTGGTACTGCTGCCGGGTGACCTGCACAGACAGACATGCACATCCAGCTCAGTGGGTCCACCAGGATGTCCTGGGGACTTGGTGGTACCAAACCCACAGCCAGTAGGAGCGTGGTATTTCCCAGCACCCACTGGGCACCCATCAGGCTCCCAGGACACAGCAGGACAAGAAGGTGCTTGGGAAGGGGGGCCCAGGATGTGACAGTCCCTGCCAGCCCAGCCTGTACCTTGACAAACTGCACATCGCAGAGGATGTGCACGGAGTAGTCGGGTGTGTAGATGTTGTTGCTGCTGCTGTGGAGCTGCGTGTTGCTGCCCCCATAGTCGTGCTCCCAGTTGGGGGACTCGGAGCGGTTGAGCCCGCTGCACCGCGATGGCGACCTGTTCACTGCGGAGGCAACGGCAGAGAGGCAAACATTCACTTCTCACTCGTGGCGCTGCGTGGGTCCCCCGTGCTGGTGCAGGGGCAGGGTGGACCTGTCACCTCCGGCGGCCATGCCCCACGGGCACTGGGGCTGGCAGGGGCTCTGTGGGGACCTCTGCTGGGATTCCCCTCAGTGCATGCTGGCAGCGAAGACTGTGCTATGCCAGCCATGCACAAACCAAAGGGGACCGGGCAGGCAGGCATCCGACCTGGCACTGGCAGCAGAGGTCAGTGCTGCTGCCTGCCCATCACACTGACTGACTGACAGCTCCCCTGCTAGCACAGACCTTCTGCACGGCAATTGGCACAAATTCCAGTTGCAGCCGGCAGCCCTCAGGGGCTTGCTTAACCTGCCTGGAGGGCACGCTCCTCTTCACCCCGGCAGAACAGAGGCTGCCATGGCAAGCTGGCCCGTCGCTCATGTTGACTGATGGCCTCTGACACGGGGTGTGATAGATTTTGTCTGGTCAGTGATTTATTAGTGAACAAAGGCAGCTTGCTCCTGCACAGATGACATCAACAACTTGTAGACTTTGCTCTCTTGCTTAAATATCCTTCTATTACCCAGATTGCTAGAAAGCAAGGGAAGCAGGGCAGTGCGCATGCAGGGCTGTGGGCAGTTGTCATCAGAAGCAGCAAGTTGCAAGAAAACCTAAGCACTGACTGCAGGAAACTACAGGAGCTGCACACCAAGGAAAACCCAAGCTGTCCATGGCTCCCCACTTGTCCCCATCCCATTCTTCCTGCGGTTCACATCATACTGGGAAGGCTGCCGGTGTGGGGTGTCATGGGTGCTCCTCTCCCTGTGCTGCCCTGCATACAGGTTGCAGGGGCCTTGGTACACCATTCAGAGGGAGCTGGAAAGAGCCTGGCACACGCAGACATCCCTGAGCAAACCCATGCCCTGTTACCTGGAGAGCCAGCCAGTGAGTCCCCTCTGCTGAAGGCGAAGGTACGGGACACTGAGACAGGCACTGCAGAGAGAATGAAGAGAGGCAGGGAGGGACGTAAGGCGGCAGACAGACCAAGAGGAAGAATGAGAAAAAGAATCATGTGCCAGCATCCCTGGGCTGGGCTCCCACCACTGCCTCCATCACCCCTTCCCACCCCTCTTACACCCTCCTGCTTCTGCTCCAGGGAGGTGCTTGTCAGCCCTGGGGCCAGGGACACCAGCAGGGACACAGACTTGAGTGCTGTAAATCAACAGGCTGCTCTGCCACGAGGTAACAGGAGGTGAGGCTGGGGGGAACCAGCTCTTGCCAGGCCTGTCTGCACAGCCACACGTCTCCCTGGAGCCACAGCGCGGGCAGAAAGCATCATTCATGGGCTGAGTGCTGGCACCCTGCTCCAGCCCTTCACCACCCGCTGCCAGGAGAGGGAACTTTGTGGTCAGCTTGTGTCGCCTGGGGGATGGGCAGAAGCTAAGCCAAGTGGCTGTGCTTTGCATCTGGGATGCTTCTGTGTGTGCAGGCAGGTAGCAGAGAGTGAATGTGCTTTGCCCCACACAGCCCCACAGCTGCAGGCAGAGGCTGGCAGCAGCCCCTCAGCATGATGCAAAGGCATCTGTGCCAGGCTGACTGCAGCTCCCTGCAAGGCCCTGAGGGGGGTGTCAACAGCCTTGGAGTGATGCCAAGAGCCACCCCACAGGGGAACCACAAGAAGCCACCACCCCACGTCCCATTGACACAGAGAGGGCAAATCACAGACCATTCATTTTCCATATTTCACTGCCATGGGTTACAGCAGCAGTGACAATTTCAGGGACAGGCATTCCTCCTCCCTGTGACTTGCTGCCTGCAGGGATCTGCCCCGCTGCCCTCCACAGCATCCCTGGGCGATGCACCTGTTAACACCTCCCGGTGCCATATCTCTGCTCTCACCACTGGCAGCACCCACCTCAAAGGCACCTCCACAGGAAGATGTGCGCCCACCCACTGGCTGCCAGCCCCTTTCTCAAGCCATGGCAATACTTCCCACAGCTGCTGTCCCTCCTGCCCCAGGTGCACTGCCTTCTTTCCAGCCACTGTGCCCACAGCACAGCTGCAACGCTCCAGGAACCATCTGCTGCCTATGTGATTAATGTAAAAACCCCAGGAAATGTGCCTTACAGCCCCCTCCTTCCAATCTCCCCGTTCAGTTACTCCTCTGTAGCTCCTGTCCATGCCCTCCTCTGTGTCAAAACCTGGGGCAAATAAAAGTCCAAGCAAAGGCACCAGTGCTTCCCAGAACAACCTCATCCAACTGGAAGCAAAGGATGGGTTGATAACCACTAGCACTCTCCCCCTGCTCACACTGCCTGACCTCTGGCAGCAATGCCCTGCATCACATGGCAAAGATCACCTGGTGATTAAACAGTTTCATAACAATAGTTAATTAATAAAGAAGGGTTAAATGCTCTAGGGTTAATGTCTGAATTCTTGCTGTGATATGCTACTCACACTCACTTCTGCTGGGCTTTGCTCCACAGGGGAAGGAGGACAGTGGCCTGACGATGGAGGTGCCCTGTGACCTGTGCCTACCATGCCTCCTCGCTGGCCAGGGGTGTGAAACAGCACACATCCTGGGGCAGGCAGGGGTGGCTGGATGGAGGAAAACACCTCATGACACAGGATCATGTGTGAGCACGGGGAGCAAAGGTCCCCTGAGCAGCAGTGTCCCAGCGGGCAGCACTGTTGATACGTGTGGCTGCACTGACACTGCTCCCACTGTGGCTTATGCCCTGCCTGACTCATGGCTTGTGAGCATCACCCACTGCCTGAGCCTCTGAGGAGCCCTGGGGATGGTCACTGAGGGCATGGGGCATTGCAGCATGCAACAACATCCTGGGGGAAATCAGATGCTCCATTGATTTCCTCTGTCCAAACTGAGCAAGCTGCCGGTGCACGGGAGCGCAGGAATGTGCACTGAGGGATAATCCAGCAGTCCAGAGCCAGCCTTTCAAATGGAAGCAAAGCAGGAAACAAGAAATAGGTGAACTCTAGAGCAGCATGCAGACTGGAGCCATGGGAATGACAGTCACCTGCCCTAAGGGACTCTCCCTGTTCTCTCAACAACATTCCTCCCTACACTTCCCTAAAGGTTAAACTTGATGGGTTCTTGTTTTGATTAGGCACCCAGAGCATTCTCATTGTACCATCAGAACTGCAGATCCAACTGGGGTTGGGAAGAGGGATGTACATGACCAGGGCTGAGCAACACCTCTAGCCGATCACTCCTAAACCACCAGGGATTAACCAACTGCAGGGGTGATCAGCAAAGAAGGGAGGGTACAGTCTCCCCTAATCAGAGCTCGCTCTGCAGGGAAACTGCTCGGTAACCCATCAGCTCTGCAGGCAAGGAATTCACCTGGACTGGGACGTCCACTTTTAACTCAGCTGATTTCCCCCACCAACATGTGCAAATGGCTCACAGGTTCATCTCTGCAGCTCCCAAGCAGCCCTCGTTCCCTTTGTGTGGGACCCATGTTCAGTTCATCCTCTGAGCCTCAGGAATGCAAATGGTCCAGAAATATTACAGAGACCCAGAGGCACTGCGCCAGAATTCACTGGGTGTACTGCTCCCATCCGCATCGTCATGCTGCCACCTGTGGGCAGTGCCCCTTGTAGTACCAGCCTGCTGGGATCCACCTGAAGGGATCCAGCACTTAGCTGAGACTTCAGAGGGTCCTCAATATCCTTTCAGCAGGCTGCATCAGCCCCTCGGTTCTTTCTCCACTGAGCTTTTTAAAGGGGCGATCTCAGCGCAGAGCCTGAGCTGCTCTGCACAGGGCGCAAACCCATCTCTCCTCCAGGCAGCCTGTGCTGCAAAAGAGAGATTTTAGAGCTCCAGCCTGGCCCAAAATACTTACACAGGAAGGAGGATCCAGCCAGGCTGCCCACTTTTCGCACATCGTTATCTGAAATGAGAGCTGGAGGTGTAGGAATCACAGAGGAAGGACTCCTGCCTGCCCCACACCCTGCAGCAAGGCCACCTCACCCCACATCCAGCCCCAGCTTAGCCCCCATGGAGGCTGCTGAAGCAAAGGCAGGGCTGGAGGGACCTCACAGAGCCCTTACCTGAGGAGACAACAGCCATAATGGCAGGGACACCGTAGTACGTGAACGCCCCATTCTCAAACCTCAGCCCTTCCTTGCCAATCTCCACCTCCACTTTTCCCTGGAAGGAGAAGGAAAACCCTCTCAGGCAGACACCTTCCACTCCCAGCCACCAACCCACCCAGGATGGCAGGGACCCTGCTGCCCTGTATGAGAAGAAGGGCATCTCCACTGGCAGAAGCAGCCCAGAGCAAGGTGGTGAGGAGAGGCAGGCCACCCCCTGCAATGCTCTACTCGCTGCTGCCCCAGGCACCTGCAGGATGAGGACAAAGTAGTCGACAGGGCGGTTGCGCTGGTAGAGGTAATGCTCCACTGCCTTCTTGTTCTTGCGGTCGTACTTGAGCTCCTGGATGACGTTGGGGTGTTTGAGGAGCCGGAGCAGGATCTTCTCAGAGAGGTAGGGGGACTTGAAAGGCTCCACTTCTAGAGGGGAGGCAACACACGCTTGCTCAGCAGGGATGGGGCTGCCAAGAGCCACTTATCCTCTAAGCTTCACGGTCCCCCTTCCTGCAGCCTCAGCACCCTGCTGCATGGAGGGGACCTAAACCAGGCCCATGCTGGTGGAGCAGTGCGATGTCCTGGGTCTAGGCAGGTAGAAACTGCTCACTGAGCAGAGGAGCTTGACCCAAAAATGGCTCAGGGATGCCATGCAGGGCTGATGCTGTGGCAGGGAGATGCAGGGCTTGCACAAGGGCAAGGGTACCTGTTGCCATGAACCGATGGGTGGCCAGGAGGAGCTGTGGGGAGATCTTCACCTTCATCTCACTGTCCGAGAGCCTGAAGATGGAGAAGTCCTGGGGCTTGCGTCCCCGGTGTGGCACACGTTCCTTCTTCCGATTGTCCGCTGCAGGACAGAGAGCAAAGCAGTTGCCTGCCTGCAGCAGCCACAGAGCTGCTGCAGCTGCAGGGCCCATACCACATGCACATGTATATAGAGAGGCACATCTTGCTGCACCCCATGGCAGGGCTGCTGTGGTGCAGCAGCTGGAGCAGCAGGGCACACAAAACATTTCATGCATCCCAGCTTTGGGAGCAGCTCCCTGGGGAGGGAGCAGGGTGGTGAAGCACACTTCTTCCTCAGGAACAAGTCCTGGGTTGCCCCGGCTGGATGCATCACCCAGAGTTGGAAGAAGCTTGGGAACCACCCACGGGCACTTCATGCCCAGCACCTGTGTCCCTGGATAAGGTCCTGCTCAGCCACCAGCTGCTGATGCTGGTGCTTTTCTCTCTTCAGCATTCAAGACTCCCTGACATCTGACCTTTCCCACCATGACTGTTAATTGCTTTGGGGAAGGACCGCAATTTGCTCTGGCCTGTTTCCTACCCACATGTCTGTCTGTCTGTGCAGGCTCCCACCCTGGCTCCTGCAACCGCAGTAGCTGCTCTGGGACACTAACTGTACAGATCCGTTTCATCCAGGATCTCGGACTTGATGATCTCCTCAATGACATCCTCCAGGGTGACAATGCCCATCACCTCGTAGAATGGGTCTCCTTCCCCTTCGTTGTTCACCCGCTGCACGATGGCCAGGTGGGACTTTCCTGTGTGGGGAAGAGCAGAGCAGCAGTGAGCCCCCACCCCTGGTGAGGGATCCCAGCACGGCAGGCTGGCGGGAGGGCAGGGCTTGGTAGGAGGCACAGGTCACAGCCAAACCTCAGAAGCACCCAAAGCCATCCCAACCGTGCTAACCCAAGAAGGGTTGGACGCACAGCCCAGCCTAACAGGGCTACTGCTCCCGAGGCTGACTCCCAGGTGTCACAGGGCTCTGACTGGCTCATTTTTGGAGCTGCTGTCTTTCTTTCTGAATGATCAGGGGTCTGGAGCATCTCTCTTATGAGGAGAGACTGCAGGAGCTGGGCCTGCTCAGTCTAGAGAAGGCTGAGAGGGGATATCATGAAGGCACATAAATATCTCAAAGGCAGGTGCCAGGAGGATGGTTCCAGACTCTTTTCAGTGGTGCCCAGTGACAGAATTAGGAGCAAAGGCCATAAACTAAAACACAGGAAGTTTCACATCAACATGAAGAACTTCTTTATGCTGAAGGTGGCAGAGCACTGAGCAGGCTGCCCAGGGGGATCGTGGAGTCTCACCCTCAGGAGATATTCAAAACCTGCTTGGACACGTTCCTGTGTAACCTGCGGCCCTCCTTCCTGTGGCCCTCATGTGCAGAGGGGTTGGACCGGATGATCTCCAGAGGACTCTTTCAACCCTAACAACTCCGTGATTCTTTACCCAGGCACCCTGCTGTGAGTCACTCTGTTTAGCTCTATGACAGCCTTCTGTGCAGGAATGAGTATGTTATACCAGCTGCTTCTTGCTTACCCTTGGTTTCATTGCCATGAACAACTCTAACAGAGCCATGAGACAGCATTCTCCAACACAGAAATGTGAGCCTGTCCTTGGGCTCTAGTGGTTTCCCTCATCCTCCTGGTGTCTCCTCATTCTGTTGTTAATTATCTTTCCTATCAAATTGCCAGGAGCAGCCTCCCCCCGCCTTTCAATCCATCAATGTCTGGACCAATCCTAAAGCTTTTCTTAAAACACAGGCAAAGCCTCCAGCTCCTTGGAACAGCAAGGTTTAAATGCAGAAACGCATATGTTTGTTTGCAGCTTTCAGCCCAGCTTCTGCAGAACTCTTGGGTGAACCATCTGGATGCAGAGGCTTTCCAAGCCGTCGGCTTGCACCTGAATGTCTTCTCCAAACCCTGCCCTCGACAGCACTCCTCTCTATTGCCTTAAACAAGCAAACTGGGACCAGGACCTTCAGCTGCAAAGATGGTGACTCCTGTTCGGAAGTCAGTGTTTCTCAATCACATTTTCAGCTTCCTCACTTGCCCCCAGTAAACTGGCAGCTCTGCTGACACATTCTCACACTTCTTGCTTTTGGCATATTTGAAATATTGCTATTTGTTTTCACATGTCCAACTCTGTAAGCTCTTTTGACTACTTCAACTTCTCCCTCCCTTTATTGTCTGCTCTGATTAATGTTCCTGCTCAGCAGCTTGACCAGAACCCAGATCCAAAGCCACAAACAACTTTTGGGTTTCTGTCTGCTAATGAACAGCACTGGTTTTCTTACTGCCCAGGTAGCACAGGGTTCTGAACCTCTGGTTTTACTTAAAACATGAAAAATGTTCTTCATCAGCACCACAGCCAACAACTTCTGCTCCCTCTGTTTGCTCTGCACCGTAGGGTCTCCTGTCACAACGCCTGCACAAACCCAGCTGTAGCTGTACCCTGGGCACTGCAGGCACCTCCAGAAAGCTGCAAACACATTTTCCCCATGGGCTTGGGCTGAGCTCCTTAAGCAGCAATGGTCACCAAAAAGTGGGAGTAGGTCCCTTCTGCTATACAGCTGTCTCTGCATCTGCTTTTCCCACAAACCCTCCCTGACAAACTCGCCTGCTACTTGGGGCAAGTGGATGTGAACAGTATTAGTGCATAGAGATGCAACAGGGGTGGGCTCCTGTCTCCTTGCCCGCTGGTGCCTTCTGCCTCATCCCTGCAGAGGGAGAGGGATGAGCACATCCAGGGCAGCCTGGCAGTCCCACCAAACACAAACTGACAGGGAACATGTGACCTTCAAATAACCTTGTCCTGGATCCGAGACAAGCAAGTGACATTTCTCAGCTGAAGATCAGCGCTATACATTTCTCATAGCAAACCTTGGGCATTTTCCACAGTATAAATTCCCTCCTCCTCATACCAAGCTTTTATTGCAAGATTTCAGAGAGCAGCTCGCTGCCTCCCACGCCTACAGAATTAGAAATGAGAACATAACATCATAGGAAGTAGCACTGGGATGCACTTAAAAAAGACCCCAAATCAATAACTTTGGAGCACTGGAAATTCACCGTGTTCTTTCAACCGGGTTATTTCACTCCTTTCATACGCAGGCTTGTGCATCTCCTCTGTTCACGGGTAATAAAGCAACACGACTTGAGACTTAAAAAGAAGAAAGCGGCAGAGTTGGCTGCAGGACAGCAGCAACAGCTACATTTCATCTTAGCAAAGTCCAACTTTTGAACGTGTCTCCTTTGCCAAACCCCGCTCCCAAACACTGGGGCCATCTGGTCTCCTCCAAGTCCTCGGGTGAGCAAGGAGAGGGGAGAAGCCATTTCTTTTGGCTGAAAACTTGTTGTTAATGACATTTACAGGCAACCCAAAACCACTGAGCCCTTACAAAAAGCTTAGGTGCTACTTATAGGCACTCAGAGAGTAATGAACGCAATTCTTTTTCTGGCCAAACACCTACATCAACGCTATAATTTACTCTAGAGCAGCCACAGAGAAATATGATTTCAGCTCCATATTCACGTAGCAGCAAATGAGATTATATAGAAGTAACCCAGCACTGTTAGCCTGGGAGGAGACCCAGGGTTTCACTGGGCTGGGGGCAGAGCCAGGAGGGCTGTTAGACTGCTCAAGAGTTCTTTATTTTCACAGAAAATAAACACTTGTAGCCATGCCATAAACCCCCAGGTTTAGGTTTCCAGACTAACGTTAGACCAGCATTAGACATGGGGCAGGTACCAAGCAGTAGGAAATGGTTGCAATTCATGCGGTTGTTCCTGGCCCACACCAAGCAAGCTGACCCTAGCCCCTGCCTGGCTGGCTGATACCCATAATCACAAGCCCTGGACCTCAGTCCCACCCCTTGCAAACCACTGCCCCCACTGGAAAAGGCTGACTTGCCCTGATTTCCTACCTGAGGGACATGAGATCGTAGGCAAAGTCCTGCCCCCTGACCTGGCTGGGTCCTGGGTTTCCTCCCTGTAGATTCGGCAGCAGGGATGGGGAGTCTGTTGGCACCTTGGCAGTATGATCATGGCTTGCTCCTGTCTGGGCTGGCGGTGCTGCCAAGCTCAGCTGCATCTCCCTGCCTGGCCCTGAGAGCTGCTACACTTGCACAGGAGGAAAAGCGGTGGCTTTTAGAGGTGCCAGGGGGTAGTATTCTCTTCAGCAGCCATTACCCTGCAGGTCTGCCTTGGTGGGAGTACAAGGGAGGGAGATAAATCGTTTAAACAAAACCCCAAACTTGATCTAAGCCAGCTTCAAGATCTGTAAAACTGGTTCCAAAAACTGTGCTATTGTAACCGCTGCTTGATAGCTCAAATGAAATGAATTATAAGGGTGAGCTGCTTCCCCACTAGCAAGCTGTCACATGTGAATTTTACAGGGTTATTGCTGATGCGGGAAAGCACAGTGAAACACTTGAGAATCAAAGCCTTGGTTTGGCAAATGCTAGAACAAATGGGCAATTAACTTCACTTGTGCGAATGGCTCCACCGGCCTCGGCAGGGCTGCTCTCGCACAGGAAGTCTATAGGTGATTAAGTGTCTGCTCAGCATGGGATACAACTGTACTAAATTCTTTATGAGCTACATGAAATCTGCTCTTTTCAAACAACAATTTTGGTGGAAAGTCGATGCTAAATTAGAGAGCTAATATAAACAGCTGAGAGCTTCTGGATGGAGGAAGCATTTGAACAGATATCTGAAGCTTTTATGCCCATTTTTAGGAGCCTCTGTATTTCATAGGTGCCTAAATGACCTTGGGTTCATAGATCCACCTCAAAGCGATCTCTCCAGTGGGAGAATAGGGTCTGAACACACGGAAATGCCTTTACTTGTGGGAAAGAAAGTGCTGCAAATATAGCTCAGACTACTTCCTTACCTCTTTTTTTGTGTAGGTGCTCTGCCAGAGGATTGTTAAAGATGCTTTAGCAGTGTCTCTCATTCCACGGGATAAGCATGAAATTTACTTTCATAAATTTTACAGTAAGATCTAAAGCTGTTACTGAGAGATCAAAGGTACAGGCACAAGCCACGAACCATGTACAGCTACAAAATGGAAGGCAAAACCCTCAGAGTAATTGGCAACTAAGGTTGATTTATGAAACAACCATGATGTAACTGAAATCTGTGTGCTTTCGATCAGAGCTTTTCTCTGGGCGAGGGGCTGCGAGCATCTCCATGCCCCATTGCAGACCTGCATCTGAAGGAAGTGGGGACCCCGATTTGAACAGGAAAAGTGCATGTGAGTGTTACCACGTGTGCTCTTCCGTTACCACAACCCTGCACCAAGGGTAAAACCACATGCCCGAGGAGTTGCACCTAAAGACAATGCACATTTACATCTAAATAGGGAGGAAATAACCAAGAGGGCTGTGGGAGCACTCAACTCTACGGGAATCAGAGCTATGCAAATGAGAAACTATAAATTCTAATCTAATCCAATCCAGACCTTCCTCAGAGATAAGAACTTCATCTGCCTATATCTGGCTTTAGCAGAGTATAAAAGCCTTTCTGGTACTTGGCTTTGGTGTTACTGTGGAAAAGATGGAATACTTGGAAAAACTGATGTACTACCATTGACAAAACAGATCAGGAGGATAAGGGGGAGATTAGAGGGGACACTGAGCCTCATCTTCCATCTGCTGTACAACAGGGTTCTGACCTCTTGGGGATGACCCTGCACGCCCACAAATGTGGGTCCCTTGCATGTTATGTAGAGCCTAAGGAAGCCTACAAGGATGCTGAGGCTTTTTCAAGCTAAGAAAACTTCTAAAGAGCCAATGCAAACCTGCTTTCATTTGTGTCTGTAGCATAGGCCACTTAATCCTTTCCTTCAGCTCAGTCTGAAGGTGCCCTTGACAGCTCCCAAGAGGGAGATGGGTGGCTGGGTGATCTCTCCCCAATGACATGGCTCCCCTCTTGCTTTGCTGAATGCCTTCCCAGAGCAGGCCTGCTCCTGGGATTGCTGGGGGTGGGTAAAGCAGGGTTCACGCAATAAGATTTAGCACAGTCTGGGGGGAAGAAACATAGTAATGTTTCAGGCAGAGTTGCTGAAGCCATCTTTTGTGCATGGGCACTTCACCCACTCAGCCTGGCAACTGCTTTTCAGGGGACCTGTATGCTATATGGGATAGACAATGCTATCGTAACTGCAGAAATCTCTTGAAGGCTGATCTACATTTCAAGCCATGCTTTGTGCTTGCAATGACTGCAGGCTCAGAAGGACAGTATGAAAAGCAGCTGAAATGGTACTGACCCCTGTTTCTGGCAAGCGCCTTCTCCAGCTACACTCAATTTGTAGAAGTCTGGCAGAGGCTGTGGAGTATTCTGAAAAGCAAAGAGTCCCTAGGGCAGGGCTGCCCTCCGCAGGACAGGCTCTTTTCCTGCTAAGCCAGGAAGTTTGGTTTTGGAGAATTTACTTTCAGTAACTCTTAAAAGATGCCAAACCACAGAAGGCTAATTTGGGTTGTACCTCAGCGTCTGCCCTGCTGCAGGAAAATGAACCCAAGAGCAAACTTCTACTGTCCCTCCGACAGGACAATTACTTGCTGAAAGTTGCCACTGCTGTATATATACTCCAACAGGAAATTAGTCAACAAAACCCATAAATTACTTGAAGAATTGGACGACTATGACTTCCCAAAAGAGCTACAGAACAAGGAGGTGGACCTCACGGATGAGCTCCCCATAAGAGAGCTCTTATATCATAAGACTGAAGCTACAACACACATTGCTTTGGTTTTCTTCTAGGGATGGAGGAGAAACAGACTGCATCACCCACAGCATTTCACACTGAATGAATGCATGGATCTTCCCTCCTAGCTCCATGTTCCCAAAGTGACGTTTGTCCTACTGGGACCTCATCTGCTTCTCTGCATTGATTAGCTTGCTAAATATGGTGCAGTTATTTCTCTGCTCTATTAGGCGTTTCCTCCTGGCAGCCTAGAATAAAGCCAGGTACTCTGAGAAGTACCAATACAAACTGGCAAGGAACTGTCTCCTAATTTTTTCACTCCTTCAGTAGTTTCAGCTTCTTTCAGGCTGCAGGTGGCAAAGTTAACTGTACTGGCATGCATCTTCTTACTTCTAGAGAACCGGGACCCGTTCTGTGTAGTGTCCTCCACTTAGCACTTCAATGTAAATGTTGCACAACTATGCATGCCTTCTGTAATGACCCTGTCTGGCTTGCCTGAAAGATGGCAAACTGGGTGTTCAGGCTTCATTATTTCTGAGTTTTGATGAGAATATAAATGCAAAACCATTTTCTAGCACAAGCATTTCCTTCCTTCAGCTGGACCTGTCTCGCTCTGCACACTGTTTTTCAATACAGTATGTGCAGCTGCCCTCCTCTTTGGGGCTGTGGGTTGGAGTCCAAGCTATCAACCCCACAAGGCTGCTGTTTGCAGCCTTCTCTGCTGGGTTTTTCCCAGTTCCCGTTAGTGCCCCCAATTTAACCATCTTTCCCCAGGAATTAGTGCCAAAAGAAACATTGAACAACGCCAAGCAGCAGCAGGCTTCTGAAGGGGCAGATGTGAAGGCTTTGACCAGTTCTGCTGTGATGGGGCAGGGGCCAGGTTTTGTCAAACAGGAGCTCAGAGCTGCTCTTGGGCACTGTAACCACATTGTGCCACCCACTCCATAGGTGCTACTGAAGTGTAAGGTACTACTTTCACACAATTTAAATGTTTTGGCAAGCTGATGCTACAGAAGTGTCCTTCTCCAGGTCCGTGGAGTGTAACCCCAACTACACAGGGTTGTTCTGGGGGAGAGGGGATTTGCAACCCTCCTGTGGATTAAACTCAAGCAAAACATCATGCATCTTGATGGAACTGTGCCCAAACGAGATTAGGTGTGAGCATACCTAGAAACCAATGAAGGAAAACTTCCCTTCAAACCCTGGTATGAAAGACCAGAGAGGAAAAATAGCTGATTATCTTCATAGCTAGTATAGCACAATGAGAGAACAGTATCATGTAAACAAGGATAATAGCGTGATATTGGCAATCGGAGGAGAGACAAAACCGGGATGTGCTGCTGGAGGTGTGAGCAAGTCTCAAAGTGCTGTATTTAATCATCACTTGACATTTTCTGTAAGAAAGAACAAATGTTTGCATACTGTGGCAAAGAGCTCTGGCAGTGAAATTGTGTAACTTGTTCATTATGCAGGAAAAAAAAAAAAGACATTTTGGGCATAATGGATGCTGCAGAACATTAATCATTAGTGAAACAGATCAGAAGTATACATCGCTATTCAGGAAAGAAAGATTTAAAATGTGATGGGTATTTTGTATAAACACTGTATAACAAAAAGAAAGAAAGGATACAAACCCTGTTTGCGTTAACCATGGGAGAAGGAAAAGCAAGCTGGCAAGGTTTCTTTAGAGGTTTGTCTGGGACCTAAGGACCTGGAAATGATTCTCAATGCTCATCCTTACCAGAGACTTCAGTTTCCTAGAAGGAGACTGGAGATTGCCTCAGTAGAGCATTTGCTGTCCTGCAGGCACCCTGCATGTGCGAAGTGATGAATGCCTTCATTAAGCGCTCACTGAACCAACAAGCAGTCAGCCTACTCTCTAATTAGTGGAGGTGTCACAGAAGACCCGGCCATGGAAAGCAACCTTGATTGGATCAAATAAGATAACTTCACCATAACTCAAATGGACACAGAAAAGGAGACGGCGATGAAGATTCTTAATTACAAATGGGAAATCTTTATTTTAGAAATTAAATAGTCAAGTGAGCAGGGCTGAAACAGCAGGGGATGGGACTGAAGGCAGCCAGGAGCAAACATCTGTCACAGTACAGGAGCTGGCATGGGAACCTGTATTTGGAACTGGGAAAACAGATTGTAGGAGGGGTTTAGGGCTGCACTGGGGGTGGCCATCTACAAACACAGGGTGCTGGGAGTGGCTAAATGCCTACAAATAGGGGAAAGATGAACTGGAAGAGAACAGTAATACCTGGGGAGAAGAACATGTCGGGAAAGAGCTGGAACTGCTAACCATCATGCTGAGTGAGACACCAAGACCAAAAGCAAGGCTTTTCAGCCACATGATTTAGAAAACACAAGAAATGAGGTGGGAACAAAAGTAAGTTTTAGGGAGAGCTCTACATAGGGGCAAAATGCCCCGGGAGGCCATTATGGTGAAGAGATGTAAGGGAGGAAGAGCCTGAAGCAAAATGCCAAGAGTTTAATTGAGCAAAGATGAGGAAGGACGGACAATCTTCATTTGAGATAAGGACTAGTGCGTGAAAGTGTAGGGCAGGAAGCAAGGCTTGTTAACGTACCTGTCAGCTCAGGGAGCAACACACACAGAATATTTATTTTTAAGCAAAGCAGAGAGGGGCAGCAAGCAAAGGGCAGTGAGCTAAGCAACTACAAATCCATTTCTAGAGGTTGGTTGATCCACAGGGTAGTAGGCTTTAGAACAGCTCTGGAGGGGGAAGCAGTTGAATACACCAAAGTAGCTCAGATAAAGTGCAGGGGAGACTGATCAAGGGGGTCTGTGCCCAAGTCATCTGACATCTTTGGTAGCACCAAACTCTCGAGACCAGGGAGAGGTAGCAGAGACCTCAGGTGAACTTCAGTTGTGTTGTAGTATCATGTGGAAAGCCACAGTTAAGAAGGAACTGCGAAGCACATAAGGAATTAGGAAGATGAGAGACAAGTGGTTACATTACAAGAAGCGCGGGGGGAAGAGGGGGGAAATGAGGGACTACTGCAGCTCATCAAGGTTGAACCCTGAGAGCAATCTTAAACGAGGAATTTGCTGATTTGCACCACTGGGAGTCTCCAGTCCTGCTGAGAAGGCAGTATTGTGTGCCGCACACAACTCTGCTCCCTGCGAGGTGGTGGGGACACAATCTGACTTGCATGCATCTGATGATCACTTCTCTGGCACACATCCTATCCTCCCCTCTTCCTGCCCCTACAAGCGAGCAGGGAGATTACTCAGAGAGGCATTCTCTGTATCTGGAAGGGACCAGGTTAGCCTTCCTCACATGATCATCTCTGCCTGCGGCAGAGCAGCCTCAGGCAGCCCGGGAGCCGACTGCTCTCTTCCCACATTACATAATGCAGGATGTCACCGCTGCAGCCATTTCTTAAAGACTCACTCACCACGGCATGACATACTGAGTAAAACGCAGCAAAACACCATTCCCAGCGGGGTGGAAACCACATGCTGTGTGTATTCTCAAGGTATGGTTAATGAAATACAGCTCTCAGCATCTCTGGGGCTGCTGGCAGCTTCTGAATTATGAATACTGTCACAGCTGCAGAATAAACTACAGCTCTTTCTAAAAGCTTAGGCTTTTCTTCTTTCTTTAAACCACTTGCACAGAAACACTTCCTAGACCTGCTTCTCGCTGCTAAGCTGAAAATGCGAGAGTTCAGTAACGAGATCTTATCTCCTGCCATAAACTCCTATGGGCAGAACAGAGTGGTGAATGCTGCCTTGCCTGGGCAGAAAGAAGTGCAAGGTAGGCACTGTGCCCATGAGGCCACAGCCCCGCAAAGACATCAGCCCTGTGGGACAGACTCACTTTCTGAGCCAGCAACCTCTGAGGCCAAAGGCTCTTACAGTCTCCATAATGTCACAGGCATGACCAGGATTTCAGGCCCTGATCCACCCCGAGGCTGCTCCACCAGGTGACACCAGGGTCACCACCACACCAGTGCATGCAGGACACAACTCCCCCCAGCATCCCTGGTACCTGCCGGGTTCAGCCAGGAGGCCACGCAGGGTGGGCCGTGGGGGCTGCTGACCTGGGAATCATTGGGGGTGCAGAGGGGTGCCGGGGGAACCCAGGGGGTGGTGGCCCGGTGGCCTCACCCTTCTTGAACTCCTCAAGCAGCGTGTCGAGACGTGTGTCGTTGAAGACGCAGTGGAGAGGGCGGCGGTAGAAGCGGGTGACAGTCTGCAGGGGGGTGCAGTCATCGGGGTCGACGAAGGCCAGGTCTTTGACGAAAAGCAGATCGACAATGTTATCACGCCGGTCTCCTTCATAGACGGGAATGCGGGTGTAGCCGGAGCGGAGGATCTCAGAGACGGTGGCGAAGTCCAGCACAGCGTCTGCACGGAGCATGAAGCAGTCGGCCAGCGGCGTCAACACATCCTCCACCACTTTGGTGCGTAGCTCCAGGGCTCCCTGCACCATGGCCAACTCCTCCCGCACGAGGTCTCCGTGGGGGCCCGCGGCGCGCAGCGTCTCCAGCAGCCGCTCCCTCGTGGAGAAGACGCTAAGCTCCTGCCGCAGCGCCCAGTCCAGCAGCCGGCTGAGCGGGTAGCAGAGGGGGAAGGCGGCCAGCATCAGCAGCCGGGTGAGGCACAAGGTGCGGGAGGCAATGGCCAGCCCGTGCCGCGAGCAAACGGAGTAGGGCAGCACCTCGCCGCCCAGGAAGACGGCGGCGGTGCACAGCAGCACCGGCAGCCAGGGAGCTCCGCGCTGCCCCGCGGCCGCCGCTGCCGCTCCTCCACCTGGCAGCGATGCGCAGAGCCAGCCGGCCAGCGCCGCGTTGGCCCCGGCCTGCCCCAGCAGCAGCGTGCACAGCAGGTAAGTGCCTCCGCCGCCGCGCACAGCCTGCACCCGCCGCGCCTGCTCCCGCTCGGCGGCAGAGCCGCTGTTGCGCAGGACGCGGAGCTCCAGCGGATCCAGTGAGAGCAGCGAGAGGCGCAGCCCGCTGAACAGCGCCGACAGCCCCAGCAGCAGCAGGGCGCCCAGCGCCCGCAGCCAGCCCGTCTCGGGCAATGGCAGCAGCCAGGCGCCCAGCGCCGGGGAGGCGGGACGGACCCGCAGCAGGAAGCCGCCCGCCGCACCGTGGTGCGCCCAAGCCCGCCCGTCCCAGGCGCACAGCGAGAAAAGCCGCCCGCCCGGAGCCGCCGCCGCCTCGCCCTTGCGCGGCTCCCGCACCCGCACCTCGGCCAGCGCCGAGCCCGCCGCCCCGCCCGACCGCAGCGGCCCCACCACCTCCACGTCCGAGGCCCAGGCGCTGCGCTCCCGGCACCGCTCCGCCGGGCCCCGCGCAGTCTTGCCCCCCGCCGCCGCCGGAGCCGCCTCCTCGATGAAGACTAGCCGCGGCTCCCGCTCCTCCGCCGGCCCGCGGCTGCCGTTGCCCTCGGGAGGCGGCTGGAAGTAGAGGCGCAGGAGGAAGCGGCTCCCCTCCGCCGCCTGCACCGCGCCGCCTTCCAGGGACACCCGGCCCGGAGCCGTGTCCTCGGGCCGCAGCCCGAGGAGCCAGGCGGCCCCGGCCGGCGGCCGCGGCGACAGCGAGAAAAAGAGCAGCAGCACGGCACCCCGGCTCCGGCCCCAGCCGGTGCGCCCCGGGCCCGCCGCCGCCGCCATGCCGCTGCACCGGCACCGCAGCGCCCGCTCGCCGCCCCGGGACTGCAGCGGGGAGCCGGCACCGCACGGCACGGCGCGGCGGCACACGTGGGCCGAGGGGCGGGCAGCCGCCGCGCCACGTGCAACCGGGAGCCGGCCCGCGGCGGGAGGAGCCGGCGGAGCCGGGCTGCCAGGGGGTGAGGGTGGGTTCGCGGAAGCATCCCCGCGGCGGGCAGCATCCAGCGCGCACCCCACATCTGGTGCGGGGCTGGCGGGGCTGCCTGGGCGCCGCTCCCACCATCTCTGTGGAGCAGGGATTTGCAGTCAGCCTCCCTCTGCTATCTGCTGAGGCATGGCTCTTCAGCTCTTCCATTCAGACTCATCTCCTTTCTTCCCGCGGGAGTGATTTTAATTATTTATTTATTTTTATGGAAAGGCAGGTAGTCGTTAGCTTTGCAGTCTTGCTGGGAAACAAATGCAGCACGTGGTGACTAGCAGCTATTCTCCAGTCTAGACCTCATGACGAATGTGATACACAAAAGGCCTCAGAAGCATGTGCTGGAGGAGGCGCTTTAGAGACTCTGAAACTTCCAGATGCTGGTCTTCCCTGGACCAGCATCCGCATGAACCTTGAAACAAGGCTGGGGAACTGGAAAAGACTTGGCTGCTTGCAGGCGCACTAGTGGCAAAGCAGGAAGCCAGTCAGAAAATGCCATGGAGGAAAAGGAAGTGCTCTGAAAATTCTCATTATTCACTCATTAGTGCACCCATGAAAATGGGCCACTTTCTGTGTCAGTATGTCAGCAGGCAGATAGGCACTAAAAGCTGCCAGGGAGATCTGTGCTCCTTGCAGCTTTAGGAGAGGCTCTTCCCCCTCCTGGGAGAGACAGCTGATTTTTTTCCAAATTCACTTAATTCCCTGGCATTTCACAGGAGCTGTGTGCTGCTTCACACGCTCTCCCTGATCTTTCCCTTCCGAACTGCCCCTTAGCTCCAGTGGGGAAAATCTGCCTGCTGCTCTACCAGGGTGCAACATACGGAGGAGCCAGCTGACAACCTCCTTTTGCAGACCTTACCCCAACTTTTACTGCCCAAGATCGCATCTCACAAACTGCCTTAAGTGGTACCCAGAGATACAAGGGACAAGCACCATCTGCTCCTGCCTTCCTCTCTGCAGGTGGTGGAGACAAGCGCATGGCTCCTGCTTCCTCATTAGGGCCCTGTGGGAACTACTGTTTGAGACCATCCCAAATTCGTGAAACTGGAGGCTGTCATCAGCAATGGATTTCCCACAGATTTCTTGATGCTGAAAATACTGTAAAGAGAATCTGTGTTTTGTGAATCGCTACCACAGCATTTTGGATGGCTGTTTGGAAGCTGTGTACCCCTGCCGGTCGTTACTCATCTTTACTAACTTGCAGATTAGATTCCTGAAATATTTTCTGTTGGTAAGTTTCTCAATGTAGGAACCAGAGACTGTGAATTACAGTCTTGCTTTTTTGGTTAAGTAAGTACTTGGGAAGTATTCTTGTCCATAGTACCCCTGTCACCAGAAACCTTCGGACAGCAGTTCGGGAACCGCTGGTCTAGGCTAGTACAATTAAAAAACCACACCATGGCACTGCAGGAGGAGGAACCACAAGGTGGCAATCTCTCTCCGTACTTCTACTGGCAAAATAAACCTCTGGCAAAACAATCTCGGACAGTAACTGTGTAAAGCTGCAGAGACTGTTGGTCACCTCTTGTATCTTCCAAGAGTCGCAGCAATGTTCCTTTCGATGCTGGATTTTCTCTTCTGAACACTTTTCCCTTTAGGATGAAATTCGAGGTGGCACTGGAGGCTGCTCTTTGCTGGCTTTTCTATCATTTACTCCCAAATGGGCACCAGATGTTACTTGTTAGATTGGTAAGTACCGGTGGCGGTTGTGTGTGTGCTGGCAGAGCTAGTGTGTGCTTGGAGGCATTATCTGGTTCATGAGTGTTACTAACCTCGTTATATTGACATATGGTGAAACAGTTGTGTCAGAATCCTGCTTCGTGTACTGAGATGCCTCAACGGGAGCAAAATAACCTGGATGTGAGGACTAGGCAGTGACCTGTAGTTTGAGTGTGGCTTATGATCTCAAGGGGAGCGCAAAACCTTGGTAACAATAGCTCTGCTCTGACAAAGATGTGGCCAGAGGGTGTAAAAACGCAGACGAAGAATAGCACTTAGTCTAGGATGGAGCTGCCCTGGTCCTACAGTATTACACACCATCTGTTACGATGAGCTCCATCTTGATCAGGACATAGTTATTCTCTTGCCAGATGTTAGCTTACATGTGCTATATGTAAAAGTAAACTGGTGCGAAAGCTGTGGTCCGATGTGCTTTCAGTAGGATTTGCCCTCCATAAGTGACGATGTGCTAGCCAGCCTCTTGCTGAGAGGATGCACTCCAGAAGTTGCAGGTGTGCAGCTGGAGTGTGTTCAATGAGTCAAGATAGGAAATATCTTCCAAAGCTCCAAATAAGACAAAACAAACTAAGCTTTAGCACATGCTCAATTGATTGAGTCTTTGGCAAAGTATGATGTGAATTTGCAAGGCTCTCACTGAGGTCCATACTGGCTGTATCCTGCCTGGTGAGTCCTTCAGCAAGCTGTCCTTGTTTTCTTCTTATGCTGGAACCTCTGTCTTTTTTTACCTGTTCTCCCCTTATGACATTGTTCTTCAATTAGGAATAATAACCCACCTTCCACTCACCAGGACTGCTCGGATTCTGCTTTACACCATACTTGCCACCACTGATCTCCCTCTGCAACTTCTGTGTCACAACCTACAACGTCCACAACCCCTGCTGGTGATGACATCTCTGGTAATGGCGGTCTTCCTCCAGCCCTGACTGTGGGGGTCCAGGCAGGACCTTGAGGAGGAGCGAAGCATGGATAGGGGAAATTTTGTAAAGTCCTTCACATCACCTTGACTTTAAGGTCTGAAGTCAGAGTCCCAGAGGCTGCAGGTTGCAGTTTCCTTCCTCCCTGGTTGATGGGAGCCCAGGGGTTCTGCTGTGTGCTGGTCCTATAGAAAAGGGCCAGGAGCCACCATGGGACTGCTAGTGGGGATAGAAATGTTAGCAATCCAAATCATGATGGGAAACAGAAGGAGTAAAGAAAATGTGGATTGTAATTTATTTATTTTTTCCCAGAAAACAGGAAGAAATCTAGCAGGCACAAGGCTGGCTTCTGGAACGTACGTGCAATGTGACTGTCACTGATGCTCTGTAGCCAGCTGAGAGAAGGCACTTTCCGCAAGCAAGTGAAATAAGCAGTGAGATGTGGGATACATGATAACTTCTGAGGCAGAAGGAATAAGACCCCAGGCAAACGAGCTCCAAACAACGCGTCGTGTCTTTTAAATTTTTCCATCCCTGAGTCTGTGGTGCTCAGTTAACCTCTTTGTGCTGGCCAGGGTTGCTGCACGTTTGCAAAGCTTTACGCAGCCTTCTGGATGATGACACGTTAAGTACTCAGTTTGCGATAACCAATTTTCTCCTGAAATCATACCAAAACTCTGTTTGATTTAAACTGTTTCCTGAGCATTTGAGTTAATAACAAAAGACAGTCCACTCCAAGAGAATCTAACTTGAGGAAGCCATGAAATTTAATTCATTTCTGCAACTTAAGTATATAATCAGTGACATATGGTAATACTAAATACGGGAGGAAATGTCGTTGTTTAAGTCAAATTTCTGCATTCAGTCAAAATCCAATAGCGGTAACATCAAACTGTAGTTTCCATTGTACAGGAAATAAAGCATCATTTTTTCAAAGAATATAGACATGCAATTGCATGCCTATTACATTGCTTGTACAGCTTTATTTATAGCTTCTCCACATTGCTAAAAAGGACTAACAGAAGGGAAACTGGAGGCAGAAGAAACTAGGCAACACCCAGATAGTGGTAGAAAGGACAAAGGAGATGTCTGCCCTATGAATATACACACTTTCTCTGCAGTTGTTTCTGGGCAATAAACTACTGTGCCTGGGCTATGGACCTTGTGCCTTCCCCATCACTTCTGCAGGCATTCGAGCACTGAAGCAGTGCTTAGGTGAAGCTGTGCTGTTGTAAGAGCTGTGGAAATTCTTCTCTCAGTGCTCTTTGCCACCGTGCAACATTTTTCTTCTGCCCTGTTGATCTCAAGACAGGGGAAGAAACTATTTGCTTGCTCATTGTCAGTAGAGTTTACATCAGATTAGTGTGAAGCTGCAGGCAGACCGTGTGTTTGCATGGTATCAACCTTACAAGTGATGCGTGCAGACTTTTGTCTCTCCATCACCACCATAAAGAGCTCAGGAACTTAACTGTTGTTTTTGTAATTTATGCAGAAAGTTTTTCTTGATTTATTTGAGAGCTTTCATGGGGCAATGGAAGCAGAATATTGGTTTAAGGTCTATCCAGCTTCAGCCTGTCTCCCCTCCTCTCCATTAGTACAGCTCAGTGATGTCACTGCTGGCCCCTCACCCCTTCACCAATGTCCAGTGGTGCTCATCTCTGACCCTACTCATCTCCTGGGTTCCTTCTGGGCATTCACTGCTTCTACACTGCTGGCATTTCACTTTGTTTCTCCTTCATTTGTCTCTCTGGTTGTCAGGCATGACCCACGGTTCTCAGCACTTCCTCCTCTCACTCTCTATCTATGAGTTTCATGTGTTGCTTCCGATTTCTCTACAAAAAAATGATGACTTGCAGCTTTGACATAGCTGATTTCTCCTGTTCTCTATAGCAGGCCCATGCTGAGTTGTCCTGATAGAGCTGGTGACAGAGGTGCGTAATCAAATAGATAGAGAGGACAGAGGTTTACAATTTTATCTTTACCTGAAATTCCATTTTTTTCCTGTCTCTCTCACCCCAGCAACATCTCTGCCTTGAGAGTATTTTGGCTGCTCTTTCTTCCCCTGAGCTCCATCTCCTTGTTGATTTCTGCATACAGCCCCTTCCTCTTTTTTTGTAATTGACTCGTTTGCTCTTCGAGCCTTGCACTTCATCCATCTTCCTATTTCCCCTCTCTGATCTACTCCTCATGTCCACTTCCTTCAGTTTTGCTGCTGGAATGTGAAGCATCCCTCCAGAAAAATAGGTCTCTGAACTTCTACCATCCCCCCTGTATTCCCTCTTCCTTCACCTCTATCATCTCCCAGATGGTGGGACAGATACTTGTTCACATTCATTCTCAGGCTTGCAAAACTGGCATATTCACTTCTCTTTCCCTTTCACGTGATGATGTGAAATGAGGATAATTCTACAAGTTTTTCTGCTCCTCAGGGCTGGGTTTAGTTTGGGGGAAGTGTATCTGAGGCAGTTGTGGTCTTTGGAGATCTGCAGAGCTCTGGTTCTCACAGGTGTATTGTTCCTCTGACTTGCTTCTACTCAAGATACAAAAGCCAAAAGCTAAATCAGACCCAGCCATTGATGACTACAAAGAAGTTTGGGAATCCAAAGAGCATTCTCTGTCAAAGGGTGTTGTCATACACAGAGGTACCCTCAGTCATTATGTGGATGATTTTTCTGCTTGCTGAAGAGGGAGGGGGCAAAGGGGATTTCTGCCTGCTGGGATGGCACTTGGTTTGACCAGCCTCTGGAGCAGTTCCCGCAGCTTGATGGAAATTGCAAGTCACAGTTTTTCTAGAACCTCAAAACATCTTTTGGGAGATGGACACTTTGGTAACTCCCTGTCTCTATCTACAGACAAATCTCCAGGACAAGGGTGCCCTGTGCTAGTCAGAGTATTTTTGAGACCACGGTTGAGGAAAACAATAAAAGCTGTTTATTCCGGCAGAGTACCTGGTGTCTAACTGCCCACAGGGCTGGAAACTGAGTTACAAACAGAAAAAAAGAGATCATAAACCAGCAGCTGCCTTCAGCTTCAGTGCACCTTCACCAGCCAGTTTCTCATGTGGCTTCCCATGGTGTGCCAGCTAGGGAGAGCCCACACTCACAACCTTTATGAGACCAGAGCCTCTTTTTTTGTCCCTGTCTCCTTTTTCTATAGTTTTCTTAATTAGGCAGCTAGGGAGCACAGAATGACTCTCAAAGGAAAGCCTTGCAACACCGTACTCTATTTTCCTATGGCTAAACTTGGAAATACCAGTTTATGTTTGTTTCATGCTGGCAAAAAGGCAAAGACAGCACTGCCAACTGTGTTTTTCCTGACCAGGGAGTTGGTTTTGATGGATGCCTTGCTTTTTGCTCATATGGAGGAAGGAAGTGCTCTCAGTAGGCTTGCTTTCCTCCTGCTGTCGCTGAGCTCCCCAGCCAGCCAGTCCTCTGAGCCCAGATAGATTTGCTTGTTACAGAGCTTCCCAGGCCACCTACATTAAAGAGCAATGCACCAATACTGTATTAAACCAAGTAACTGTTCTCTGCCTGCTTGTTCAGGTTAGGTGTCATAGATAAATGTACTAGAAAATGGTTTCAGCAGTGGAGTTCAGACTATGCAGCACCCACTTTGACACTGGCAGTTTTAGGAGGTTGCATTCCAGACATCAAGGGTCTTGTGAAAATGGTGGGCACTGCAGTGAAAAAGCCCCAATAAAAGGAATCTGTCATGCAATTGAGTGCTGTGATGACCACAGATTTACCACATTCCCTGGGCTTGCTCTTCTTCTCAGAAATTGTCATGCTGTAGTACAGCGCAAGAGCTTGAAAGTCTGAAAAGAAAGTGTATTTTGGTAAAGTATCTATAGATAACGCTCTTAATTGTCACTTGCTGAATTTTCTCCTTGCTAGCTTCTTTTAGAGCATCCATAACTCATGTTTACTTGACAGCACTACAGAAACAGACATGGTTGATATCTTGGGAATCAAAGACATGATGATTGGGGTTTTTTAAAGGCTGTCTAGCCTGTTTTATCCTTCCCAGCCTAATGGAGGTTTGTTTGGTACAGCACATCCTCTGATGATAATAACTTTCATCATTTATGAGCAGAAGTTTATTTTCTAGTGAACTAAAAATGTTCGTCCTAAGGAGATTTCCCCCATTTTCTTTCGGGCCGATTTGCACAGTCTGAGATCTCAGTTTGAATTTCTGCTGTGCTTTCTCTTCCCCCTCCTCTCCCTTCCCTCTCCCCAACCCTCTCCCCCCCCCCCCCCCGTCAGCCCTGCCTTCCAAAGAGGTTTCATCCACTGAAACCCTTCAACAACTGCTCAGATGATTTACAACAAGCACTTTCACAGGCAGTAGCTCTACAAAAGCAAGGAAAAGGCGAACTACCTATAATAACGAAGTTAAATGCAGTTTGAAGTGTTTGTGAACTGCAACTGACTGAAAGGGTGCCAAACATTTTGCAAATATACACACAAAGACAGGCCCCTGCTCTAATCTGCTTATAAATTAAAAGGAAAGTTCATTGGCAAGAGCAGAAGAGATGATATGACATGCTTTAAATAGTTTATGGGGAGCTGGAGGATTGTTGTTTATTTGGTGATGTTGGGAAAATATTTAATGTGCTTTGGTTAAACTCTTTATAGAAATGCTTCTCCTCCCCCGGTTTTCTTTCCCAATGACTGTTTTGGAGATTAAAACCATCAGGTTTAGAGTAGATGGAAAATGGAGAAACGTATTTCCAAATCGACAACCGCGAGTAAATCTTTATAGATACCTTCTATGTGAGTCAGGCTTTCTAAACTAATTATCGTAATATAAGAAAGGACCAGCGCTTCACCGCCCTGCTCAAGGCGAGCAAGGTTGCAGCTGGCGTAAATCGAGATACCTCCTATCTGGTTTGCATTGCTGTGAAGGAGGTGAGCTGTGCACCCTCCTTGCATGTTCCTGGACCAGCCCCGAGCAGTGCCGGTGGTTCTCGGGGCTCCCGCACCTCGCTTACTGCCCCAGTATCAGAGATAATAACCAAAGCCTTTTAGCGTTTAAAGAGCTTCTATAACAAACCTACCACTTATTTTAAAACCAAACCCCCAAACCGGTTGATTTTTTTAGGCTCGCCTTGCCCTTGCTGCGGCCAGATGCCAAAAGGGGTGCAATTGCTTTTCTGAGGCCACCGGATCGGGGCAGGCTCCAGCTGTTGGTCTGGAAAGCTGAGACAGGTAAGGGAATATATCCTTTAGCGCCTTCTTCCCAGAATCTGGAAGCTGACCGCGGCAGCTGGGAGACTTTTTGCTCCTTTCACTGCTGTTTTATGTTGTTGGTGATGTCTCCACAGATAAGTGGCTTCGCTGCATCCGGAGTTTGCCTTCGAAGCAGAGACTAATTGTAAGGAACGTTTCAGAATAAACACATTTCCAAAGAAGTTTGTTTGTAAGGAGAAAATATATGTATAAAGGAGGTTAAATGGGACAATTTGTTTCCTTTCTTGTCTTTTTCTACCTAACCCACTAGAGTTTCGTTTTAAAAACGAGGCATCCTTAGCAGGAGATGCGGCACGAAATTTCGGCCTGTAACCACAGCTCTGATTTGAGAAACAAATGCCCCTGAAGCCTTGCTGCCATCTGATAATGTGGGGGGAAAGAATCATAAAATAACGAGATGATTCAGAAACTCGTGTCCATTGTTTGGAGGTGACCAAAAAAACTGAGCAGCTTCTGAAGCTGAGGCTTCGGTCCTGGGTCAGTTTTAAGCTCTACTGCAAACTGCGGCTGAAATATTTGCAGCCGAATACAAGTCTCCAGGCTTAAATTGCCTTCTTCCTGTCCCGGGATGCCAGGGCTTTGCACAGCTGAAACTGCACAGCCCTTTCCCCCGGATTCTCTTATTTCTTCTAGCGCTCAAAGCCCCGCTGCTCCGGGCGTCCCTTTGCTGCTTTTCGTCAGCCTGAGCTGCGCCTGGCAGCGAGACGCGTTTTGAGCCCAGCTCCCATCTCCTCCTTACCGGGATGGCTTTCACGGCAAATCCTGGTTTGTGCTCTCCCTGCTCACCCCTAGCAGAGCCACAGGTATGTTTCATCCTACCCCAGCTCCGTTACTATTAATTGCACAGTGACTCAGGGCCACCGCAACCCTTGCTTGGGTAGCATGGGTCTGGCAGCGGCGTTGCCCCTGGAAGGATAGGCTTGAAGCATTTCGTAGGGCAGAAACGAGGGGAAAGGAGATGTCTACGGGAGACGGCGCTAACCGCGGTCTTCCCCAGGATCCAGGCCCAAGTTCTTCCACTTTGTGCGGGTATCAGCCGAGTGTACCGAGCTCCGGGACCTGCCGCCGTGGGGCACACCGGGTCCTCTCCCTCCACCCCCCGGACCCCGGCTGGGGTGGACGAGGAATGCAGGTGGCTCCGCGCGGGCACCGGGAGGAGGTGGATGGGGGTCCCAGCCGCGGGAAGCCCTGACGGGACAACAGGCTGCCGGCGCTTCGGGAGTGCCCCTGGCCCTGCCTGCAGAGCTCGCCGCTCGTACCCGACCCCAGCCGGGCTCCCCGAAGGCGGCTGGCGGGGCCCCGTCGTCTGGCCCGCTCTTCCATGCGGTTCAGAGCAGCCCGGTTCCGGGCTCGACTTGTGCCGCTGTGCCGGAGTCCCGGCAATTCCCGGCCCCTGCGTGGGGGTGCCCACAGGTGGCTGCCTGCTCCCCGCTGCGCCGGGCCCATCACCGGCAGATGGTGCTGCTGGAGCCCCATCCCCGGTGCTGCGGGGCCCTCATGGGCCGCACTGGGCCCGGCTAAGCCCAGCCGTCTCCAGCTGCCGGTCCGGGCAGCGGCACCTGAGCCCTGTGTGCTGCCTGGTCTGTGCGAAGGTGGAGTCCAGGTGGGCAACGGCAGCGGCGGAGGCAGAAAGCTCAGGTATGGCACGATACATGTCCCGGAGCTCACCGGCTACCGGCGTGCGGGACCTCGGGACTTGCCCGGAAACCGGCTGCTGGCGGGGTAAGATGCCTGGTTCCTGTGTAGACTCCTTGAGGAAGGCCACCGTTCCCGGGATGCTCAGCAGCCGCCGCTGATGCCGGGCCTGGTGTCACCAGCCTGCTTCCAGGGCCGAGAACCGTGGCCTGTTGCACCTCTGCAGCACGTCGAGCCCGGGCCGTCTCGCAGGCAGCGGCCACGAGCTGGCCCTGGCGCGGGCAGCATCGTCGGTTCCATCGAACCGAAAGGTGGTGTCCTTTACACCACCGATGCGGACATTTCCACAACGGCCGCTGCTACCGCCGCTCCTCTCCCTTCCCTGCCGCTGGGCCCCGAAGTCGGAGGGAGAGGGCGGCCGGAGGCCAGATTCCCCGGGTCTCTGTCCCCGGAGGGTCTTCGTGCGTGGCCCGGCAGAGCCGGTGGCTTCGGGCGGGGCCAGCCGCGTGTGCCGGGACCGGGCTTCAGGCTGCCGGCGACCCCCAGCCCCGCTGCGCCCGTCGGGTCCGGCAGAACGGTCAGCTCTCAGTCCCAGTGGCCTCATCCGGCACGGCGGGTCCCAGCTCGGCTCGGGACGAGCTCTCCCCTTGGGTGGCGAGTTTCTTTTCGGGAGTCATTAACCTCCCGTTCCCATAGCCAGGCCCGCCCGCGCTCTTACCTCCTCGGCCGTTCCTGCAGCAGCGGACAAGCTGGGGCCGTGCTGGGCTGCCGCCGCGCTCCTCCACCGAGCTCTCCGGTGTCCCGGCTCCGGCCCGGTTTTAAGCGGTCAGAGAACTCCCGCGGCGGAAAGCGGCCGCCGGTGGGCTGCGGAGCCTGGGCAAAGCGAAAGCTCGGGGCTGCGGGCCCTGAGCCGAGGGGGTTAAACCAGGAGCCTCCCCTTACCTTCAAAAAGTTAAAAATGTCTGGAGCCTGCATCTCTTAAAGGGGCGGTGCTGGCTGCATGGAGTCTTGGCACCGGCTGCGAGAAAGGCTGGTCAGGGGCGTGAGTTCCCCTCCACCAGCACCAAAACATTGCAAAAAAAGGCAGAGCGCCCCACACTTTAGATAAGGACAATTAGCCACCAGCGAGCCCCTGCAGACAGCGAGCTAATTAGGGGTTTCCTGCTCTCCGGCATGCCCTGTCCCAGCTCCTGCCCCCCCGGGCTCTTAGCCCTGATGGCACCTGGGCTGGCTCTCCTGGCCACCTTCTCGCTGTCCTCCCAGGCTGGGGACAGGAGAGCGCTGCCGGTGGAGAAACCTCCAGGTGTGAAGGGAAGGACTCTCATTCTCCTTGATGTCAACACCAAGAGCCCTGTCAGGATAATCAGTGAGAATTTCCTCTCCCTGCAGCTGGACCCCTCCATCATTCATGATGGCTGGCTCGATTTCTTAAGGTAAGGCAGGAGCCCCCCGGCGCCCTTCCCAAGCCGCCCGCGGGGCGCCCCGGCGGCCCCGCCGCCCAGCCGGGCTCCGCGCTGCTGGCGGCGCTCGTTGTGACGGAGGGAGCGAGGCCATGGTTTCCATTAAGATGCACATGTTTGCAATGGAGAAAGCATTTCGGAGACTTATCAGTTATGACTGCAAAAATGTCGTGCTCCCCCCACTCCAACGACCGTTTCTCTGCAAAATAAAATAATTAAGCACAACACTGGGCAGAGGCAGCACAGGGAAAAAAACCCTAAAAAACAAATCGAAAAGCAGCAGCAGGAAAGGGGCCGCCTGCAGAGCCGAGCTGAGCCTTTCCCGGGTCCCGACTGCCGGAAAGCGGGGTGTCGGCCAGGTCTTCGGAGCCCTCCGCTCCCCGGACTTCCAGCCCTGCGAGGGGGGCAGAGTCAGGCTGCAGCTGCGCTGGGCTCCACCGGCGGTGCGGAGCAGCCGCGGCCTGGAGGCGCTGGGACGGCCAGAAAGCCCTCTCCCTGCTGGGTAAGTCGAGAAGGGAGAGCGGGGCTCCACCGCACGCCCGCTCCGAGGGTCTCTTCGACTGCAGCTGCCTCCGGGGAAGGAGCGGGCGAAGCGGAGCCGAGCCGGCTTCCACTTTCCTTTCCTCCCCTTCCCGCTTCACTCCGCTCCCTTCCCCTCCTCGGCGGCTCTGCCAGCGGCACAGTCCCGTGTTCCCGTGTGGTGCGGCCGGGCTGCGCGGGACTCTGAGCGCTTCTGAATCCGGGATGCCGCTGCACTTGTCTGGGGGACGCAGCGGGCGGGGGGGGGAGAGGGTTATTATCAGGATCCCGCCGGCCTTGGGCCACCACCGGCGGTTGGGGCGGCTCCCCGCTCCCGGGCCGCGCCGCTCGGCCGGAGCAAAGCCCTACAGCCGGACTCCGTCACCGTGGTACCCGCCGCACACCGGGTAGCAGGGCCCTGCGGGGTAATGGATGGTCCCCTGAGCCCTGCGGCCGCGGGTCGTCGCTGGGACGCAGGCAGGGAGGCTCGGCCCGTCCCGCGGCGCCCTCAGCCCGGTCTCTCCTCTCCCTAGCTCCCGGCGGCTGGTGACCCTGGCGCGGGGCCTGGCCCCCGCCTTCCTGCGCTTCGCTGGCAAGAGGACGGACTTTCTGCAGTTCCACAACGTAAAGAACCCTGCCAAGAGCCGTGGCGGGCCCGGCCCCGACTACTACCTCAAGAACTACGAGGACGGTGAGCTCTGGGTCAGGGACAGGGGGCGGGAGAGGCAGCGGGGGCTTGCGGGCGCCGGGCGGTCCCGCTCCGCCTGCCCCGCTCTCCCTGTGCCCAGGCAGAGCAGCGCAGCTACCGGGCAGCGCCGCCGCCGGGCACTGGGCAGGGGAACCTCCCGCGTACCCTTTTCTTCCTGAGCGGGGGGAGCAGCAGAGCTCGGCGGGGCCAGATCACTCATCACCGGTGCATCCGGTGGATGCCGGCCCCGGGAACAAAAGGCCGGCACCGGGGAGCGGTGCTTTTCGTATTCCCCCACCGTGCTGCCGCTTCCTTCGCTCTCGAGCCTTGAGCAGGCACTGTCGCCCGCAGAGTGGCTTTGCCGCTCCTGCCGAGGACTGGGCACTGCAGTCCCGGGATGCCTGCGCACGCACCGCCCAGCCTTCCTCCGGAGAGCCCTGCTTTTCCTCAAGGACCCCGGTGTGGTTCCACGTTTCTCTGCCCGCCGCAGTCTCGGGGCTCCTCACTGACCCTGACCGCTCTCCCTCCGGACCCCGCTGCCAACGTAGGTCTTTTCCGAAAGTCACCGCCTGACCCACGGCTTTCTCTGCTCCCCTCCTTTCCGCACCTCTGCCCTCCTCCCCCAGCTTCACCTTTTGCGGCCCTTCATTCACACAAAGAAACTTCGTAGGAAAGTCAGGGCCAAGTCTCCGTCCTAAGGCGTTTATTTTAAGAAGCAGAGTACCATGTCCGCATGAAAGAATTTATTGATTTTTCTCTTGCTTGTTTTTTTAAAGAAAAAAATCCCAAACACCAAAAACCACCCCAAAACCAACCCCAACCTTTTTATTTTTTTTCCCCTTGCTCAATGACTCGCAAAAATTAGCTGAAGATATTTCCATAAGTAATTTTTGAAGGCCAATTAATGCCAGACAGATCCCAGCGGGCAGGTCTGTGGAACAGAGGAAGTTTCGCAGAGACCTAGGCAGCACAATGCTGAATGGAAAAAGCAGATGCATTTGCCAGTTTTCTGATGGCTCTCGCTCCCGCTGTTCCCCCACGTAACTTCTGATCTCACCGAGATGAATGTCCCTCTATTCCCACCCGCAGGCAGGTGGGTGAGCTTGCGTGTTCTGTCGTTCGCTTGGTCTCTTGGCCGGAGCAATCCCGATGTTATTCCTTGTTTTATTTCTCCTCGTAACAACTCTCAGGCGGCAGGTTTGCTGTAAACTTTGCCTGCTGAGATGCGCTTCAGGAGAAAATGCTGACCAAACCTGCCGCAGCCGCCTCAAACAGACGAAATTAAGTGTAGTGCATAAAATCGTGGATGGGACTCATACAAAACATTTGTAGGAATAAATTTTCCCACTTCCAATATTTCAACAGCTTGCAGGAGAGAACTTTAACTTATTAAATGTCTTCACAACAGCTTTCATGTTAGGGAGGGACTGAAAGCTTTTGGTGTTTTTTCCAGTTTTCCTCGTGGCAATAAAGTTGAAATGTAGCAGCCCTTCAAAATGAAGCTTCTCATAGAAGCTGTAACCACAGGTCTTAACTTTTCATCACTTAAATATGGAACAGAACCATTGCAAATGTGGGTGAGGGAAGGAGGGGACACATGTGGTGTGTATCAAGCATCGGTGTAAATCAGAAAGGTGTGGTAAAAGGGATTTCCTGCCTGGAAGTAAAGCTTTTGTATTTGCTCTTCAGATCTGTGTGCAAACTCCAGGGCTAGAGTTGCTAGTAGCTTGCATCTTTTTGTGCCGAGGCTGTGCTGAGCAGTTCTCTAGAGGGATCCAGCTCTCTGAAATGAAATCCTAATGCCACTGCAGTTCTCTGCCCAGCTGTACTGGATCTGAGCAGCCATCTTCTCCTTTTGGAGCACTGATCTGGTTTTTGTTCCCTCATCTGTGGCTCGCCCAGGACCTGCTTGGGATCAGGGCATGCATGAACGTGCAAGCAGATGCCCTTGCTGCAAAGAACTTCCAGCCTAAGCAGACAGTGCAGAAAAAAGATGGCCACCAGCACCTGAGAGTGGGGGAGCCAGGAAACATCCTGCTAGGTACCCTTGCTTCTCCCCAGCTTATCTGGGGTGGTTGGGGTTGTTTTCCATGTCTGTGGGCTTTTGCATGTCCAGCATTTGTTTTCTGGAATGTCTTCTCTAAGCTTTAGTGCCACGGGAGTGGTGAAGAGTTTGGGGGACTCAATTAGTTATGAAAGTCAGGAAATAATTAGAAGAGAAATCAGTGCATGTCTAAGTCTTATACATCACCTTAGTGATTTTTAACGATGTCACAAGTGATAGCTCAGTTGTTTTCTGCTTCAAGTGGTTGTCTTTTTGCCTGTTCACCCTGTGGGTGCACTCAGACTCCAGGCCTGGGGCCCCATTGCCTGGGCACTCTTTGCAGCCTAAAGGATGCTCCTGTGCCTTGTGCTCCCATGCGGCCTGTGCATAGATGGGGAGGGAAGGGCAGACCTTATGTTCCTCTCAGCTGGAGCAACTCAGCAAGGTGCAGGACCAAGAGGTGAAGGGCACATGCACAAGACTGCTCAGAGAATGAGAGTTACTAGTGAGTAATTCTGTGAGTGGTATTCATGTCTTAGGCAGCTGCATTTCCCTGTGCAGGCTGCCCCAATGGGGCCATCTCAGGCATTCAACAGGCCTACTTTGCATCATCCTTCATGGATCCTCTGTCCTGTGACCATGCTTGCTGGAGTTTGAATCAATCTCTGTGCAGGGATCTTTGTGCTGTACATCCCACTCTGTCACCCCATTTCCCTCCAGACCAGGTATTCCTTCCTCACTGCTACTTTTAACTGTCTTTTCTTTCTCCATAGTGCCCCATCTTCCTGAAGATCAGTCCTCCTCAAGGATTCATGGTATTCTTTCCCTTACATTTAAAATTACCTGCTTTTGGGTTCACCAGCCCATCTTTTTCTCTCCCTTCCTCCACAAAGAGCATGGGTGTTCTCTGAGGGTTATAAGTAGTTGCTTTTTACTTGTATGTAAAATGTACTTCATTTTTCTGAAATAAGGTGTTTCCTTTAGGCTTCAAGGTCATTATTTTCTTGTACAGTTTCTTCCTGGAAGCACAGACCTGGAAGTATTGTGCAATACCAGGTGTGTGCAGCATCTTCCCTTTGTAACTCCCAACAACCTCACCCCAGTCCAGACCAGTCATGTCTGGGCAGTAAAGATAACAATGTGGTGAGTGATTTGTGGTGGCAGCTTGTGATGCCCATGAAGAGCGTGCGTGTGGCAACTTGTTTCAGAGCTGCACATAGAGCTGGCACAGTAACTTCATCACCCATTGGCAGATTCATCTGTACTTGACAGAGCAACTTTTAACATTGATTGCCTGCAATGAATGGTTTAGGTGAGCCATAGAGCAGTCCGTGTTGATGGTAACATGGCGGTATATACCCCTGAACTTTGCTAAATATTAAAAGCATAACTATCACCAAGCTGTGTGGTTTGGTTGATATGTTGGAGGGAAGGAATGCCATCCAGAGGGACCTTGACATGCTTGTGAGGTGGGCTGATGCCAATCTGATGAAGTTTAACCATGACAAGTGCAAAGTCCTACACCTGGGTCAGAGCAATCCCAGGCACAGCTGCAGGCTGGGCAGAGAAGAGATTCAGAGCAGCCCTGTGGAGAAGGACTTGGGGGTGCTGGTTGATGAGAAAATGAACATGAGCCAGCTTCAGTGTGCACTTGCAGCACAGAAAGCCAACCGTATCCTGAGCTGCATCAACAGGAGCGTGACCAGGAGGTCAAGGGAGGTGCTCCTGCCCCTCTACTCTGCTCTCGTGAGACCTCACTTGGAGTATTGTGTGCAGTTCTGGTGTCCTCAACATAAAAAGGACATGGAACTGTTAGAACAAGTGCAGAGGAGGGCCACGAGGATGATCAGGGGACTGGAGCACCTCCCGTATGAAGATAGGATGAGAAAGTTGGGGCCGTTCAGCCTGGAAAAGAGAAGGCTGCTTGGAGACCTTATAGCAGCCTTCCAATTTCTCAAGGGGGCCTATAAGGATGCTGGGGAGGGACTCTTCATTAGGGACTGCAGTGATAGGACAAGGGGTCATGGGTTCAAACTTAAACAGGGGAGGTTTAGATTGGATCTGAGGAAGAAATTCTTTACTATAAGGGCTGTGAGGCACTGGAGTGGGTTGCCCAAGGAAGTTGTGAATGCTCCATCGCTGGTGGTGTTCAAGGCTGGGTTGGACAGAGCCTTGGATGGCATGGTTTAGTGGGAGGTGTCCCTGCCCATGGCAGGGGGGTTGGAACTCAATGATCTTGAGGTCCTTTCCAACCCTAACTATTCTATGATTCTATGATTCTATTAAATGTAACTGATCTCTTATATTAATACCCTCTCTATAGTGTACTGCAGGTGGCCGCTATCCTGTGCTATCCTTATGTATGTGGTCAGTTCTGGAGTCCACCCTATTTGGACATGGCATTGGCCAGCCTGAGGTCTGCTAGAACCAGCAAATGAGTTTAATGCACGTCAGGATCTGTGGTACCAGGAGGTGGGGCTGTGCCAGAGACTTTTTGACATTTGATGATCAAGAGGTGTAACATTTTTAGCCTGAGAGACTTTTCTCTCCCTTAAATGGTGTTTCCCTGTGTGTGCCCTGCTGAGTTTTTTTAATTCACCAGCTGTGCTGAGAATTGTGCTTTGTCATCTGTAGATGTGCTTCTCTCCTGACATAGGCACATGTCTGATCCCTGAGCAGGTACCAAGACGTGTGGTCTCATGCTTGGTCTATATAATAGACCCACTTCTCTTTTTGCTGTTGGGTTGTCTACTAGGCAGTCCGTTTGACCTGTCCTTTCAACTGCCTCACACATGCTAAGGACCAATTGGGTCTAAGGAATGGGACAACAAGAAGCATTGGTCTCCATGAAAACAAGCTTGAGCAGCTCCTTTTGTGTGCAAATGCACAGGGCTAGCTGTTTGCTCAGGCTGCAATGCTGGTACAAAACCTCTTCTGCAGCCAGGTTTGTAAAAACCCAATTTACGTACTGCTCTGGAGCTTGGTGTTGGAGTGTTGTGTGTGGTGTGGAGACCTGGTGTTGGTTCAGCAAGGAATGCTGCAGGTGTTTTCTCAGAACCCAGACCCCGGTTTGGAAGCTCCCTGCTGGTGCTACAGCATGAGTTTGGTGGCATCAACCTTGCTTAGAGTCTTCCCCTGTGCATGTGTGCTGCGAAGGAATGCTCAACAGAAAACCGGAAGTTGCTCTTAGCAGGAGTTCAAAAACTTGTGTTGGCCCAAGCACACAGCTTCTCCATTGTGTCCCTTTGTGTAGCCCGCTCTGTTTGTGTGGCTGAGGAGAGACCAAAGGACATACCGCACATAGCCAGTATAGCCCTGTGTGGGTCATGGGAGGGAGAGGGGAAGGGCAGCACATATGCACACTGTAGGTAGTGCGTCAGAAATGTTTCTGAGCTGAAGTGCATATGGACAACACATTTCAAAAATACTCTCTTAATTGCTGGTAAGTTCCTTCTGTTTTGTCTCCTTTTTTGGAGAGGAGAGTGGGCATCTGGAAAACTGGCCAATTACCACAGGAAAAAAAAATGGAAAAAGACATGTTTCTTAAGCCTTCCATATTAGTCAGGAGATTTTGCTGTGTAGTGTGGGAAACTTCACATCATGCTGTGTAATCCTGGCATAGGTTTTTCTGGGCATCCTTTCAGTCTGGGATCTAATCATTCAGGCGCCTTCAGGTACCTGGCACTGCAGCTGAACCTCGGGTTTTGTGCAGGAGTGGGAACGTTATTTCACTCTTGCTCAGTCTGTATTTAACTAGCAGCTTCTAGGATGCTGTGGTTTTAGAATCTCTGAGGGTCTTAGGTGGCTTGGATTTCTGCCACCAAAAGGGTTGAACCCCATGCCCTCTTTTTGTTCTGCGCTGTGCCCTTCTGCTGCTTCCGTTGTGTTGGCTCTGACTTGTTTCTTCTGATCCTCTGCTAAGCCAGCAGAAAAGTAATTCAGGAAAAAGGAAGGCAACTGTTTCGCAGTGGATTTAGTGATCAGGATCATGAAGGTCGTTATGGAGTATGAGGATGCCAGAGCAAAGGAGTGTTGTTGCCATGTGGCTGGGATTGCCCCTTTGCCTTTGCCAGCTCATAAAATGTTTCAGCAGATGTTTCTGAATGAAGAACCATCCTATTGCTTCCATTAAAATGAACAAACAAATTTGCATTTACCCAAGGATTCCGCTTTTGTTTCTGGTCACCCAGAGTACCTTTTTTGTCTGCCCTCAACAGTTTAGGTATCTTCCTTTTGGAGCTTGCAGAGGAAACAGTTGGTTTTTTCACCTTCTAAGTGTTTAAAAAGCAGCTCCTTTGGGAAGGCTGCAGCATTTCAGGCATTGCAGGCTCTTGGTCCCCAGTCCTCTTTGTCTATCCTCTGATGTCCTTCAGTTTTCTGGGATTTTCCAGATCTGGGGCTGCTCCACACCTTGGCAAAAGCTCTGAGGCAGCCTCCTGCTCCCTATTTCCCAGAGGCCACAGCTACATGGAAGGAGCTGCAACCCGCTCTTCCTGGCGGGGATTTCTGTGTAAGGAGATACAGCCCTTAGCTGTTTCCTCAGAAGAAATGATGATAATAATAATAGTAATAATAATGCTGTAGATATCACCTTACAGAAGGTAAGGTAGATGCCGCCTATGCAGGAGAGACTTTCAAAGATGGCCTCTTTATCTCCACTTTTTCTTTTTAAATTTCAAACAATTTTGCTATAATCATGCCTGAAAATTGCTTTAATAGCTGCAGGAAATGGTGCAATCAAACAATTAGGTCCTGATTTGTTAGCTATTTGCTGGTATATGGGTGAAACAAAAGATTTCTATTGTTATATGTTTGATTATTTACAATAACGATCCGAAATTCTCTAAAAACCATTATATATTTTTACTAGTTCAAAGCTTCTTTCTGTGCTGCATCTTCTTCTTTGCATGAATCACTTCTCATTCATAAGATGCTGTGCAAAAAAATATTGTCTTGTTTTTATGACACAAGAAATAGGGAATTATTACATGTAAAAACCATGATTTATGGTTTTATATAGGGGGGAATAAATAGTGAAACTCATTGTCGGGGAACTTTTCCCAGCTAAAAGAAAGGAATGAAACTAATGTGTCAGAAATTTGCCTATTGAAGACAGACATGTAAGCATGCGTTTTTCTGCTTGAGAAATCTTCAGACTTTCTAGATAGAAGTTGTGTTCCCAATTCCACAGTCACTGGGCATTTTATAGTCATTGCAGAGGAAAAATCTGGGTTTTAAGCATTTTAAGATGTGTTAGTTTAAAAAGTAGATATTTTACAAGTTTGGCAGCCTGCAATTCGTTAGCATTTTGCTGGTCACCCATTTAAACACCTATGTAACTTCTGCACTAACAGCACTAATATCCTATTTATTTAGTTATTTATTTTTAGAAAGAGTATCACGGTTTTGTTTACGTGAAATAGTTTTGTTTATGATTTTAAATTCACTTCCTAGGACTCGAAAGCTGAAGCAAACAGTCCCATTAGGATGATGAGTAAACTCGGCTTGTTCTGGTGCCATGGCAGTGGACACTGTTTACTTCATGCGTGCATAGAAAGATGCTACTTCTCTTCAGCCTTCTGTCACCCATCCCTTTGACCATAGCTCTCTTGACACAAACCTTGGTCTGTGCCCTCCTCCCATCTCCCAGCTGATCAGCTGCAATAGTCTGCATCTGCTCTGTGACTCCAGTGGCTCCTGGAAGGGAATTGCCCATGGGCAGATGGTGGCATGAGCCATGGTGTGAGTGCTTGCACACAGGCTGTTGATGATGCTGTGTAAATTCCCATGTGCAGAAGCTCAGTGCTCAGGGAAGCCCTCCCCAGCAGGCAGTTGGGAACTGTTTGGTGTTCTGTGTGCTGTGCTGGAGGTTTCACAGCTTGTGGAGCTCTGCTCCAGTGCTGGAATGGTGGGAAATGGCTGGTGAAACCCCTTGGTGCTGGCCACTCACAGGAAAGTACTGCTAGAGCTCAGCTAGTCCTGAGATGGGCATCTTGCCCTGGAATGGGGCTGCTGTGCTTGTCACTCCTGAGGAGTGTTTTCTAGCCCATTCTTCGTAATTTCAGTTGGTAGATTCGGTGGCCTCTGTAGGCAATGTGTGTGTAAGCTGTGGAGATGTGTAGATCCCAAGGTTGGACAGAGAAATGTGCAGGCCCTCCAAAACAAAACCGCCTTTGCCAAGCAACATCCTGCATCCAGGGCTCCTGCAGGAGCCCCGCACCTCGGCGGCTGGGAGACGGCGGCCGGGGGGAGACCGGGCCGGCCCCAAGGCGGGATTTCTCGTCGGTGCGCCGGTGCTGCCGCCAGCCGCAGCTCACCTGACCGCCACACGGGTGTGCTCCCGCCATACCGCACGGCGGCTGCCGGACCCGGGGCCCGTGCCGCCGCCGGGCCGCCCCGGAGCGCCGCGCCACCGGGGGTCCGCGGCCGTGCCGCCGCGCGGGAGGCTGAGCTGGCCAGGGTACTGACCCGGCTCGGACAGGGCCCTCTCGGGGCAGAGCTCGCGGTCTGCCGTCTTGGGAAGCCATGTGGCATCCTCCGGGGCTCCTACATCTGGAGTTCTTCTTTCGCACTTCTGGCAGCAGCCGCTTGGTGCTTGGTTTCGTGTTTTGCTGGGTAGTTTACTTCTGTTTCATTTATTTATTTATTTATTTTCCACTGATGTTTGGGAAGGCTGTGAGTGTCCTTCTCCTGAAGTTCCCTCTCGAGAGGCTGCCCTGTCATGGAATGGTTTGGGTTGGAAAGGACTTTAAGGCCACATAGTTCCAAGGCCCCTGCACTGGCAGAGGCACTTTCCGCTAGACCAGGTTGCTCAAGATCCCATCCAGCCTGGCCTCGAACAGTGCCAGAGATGGAGCATTCACAGCTTCCCTGTTCCCTGTCCCAGTGCCTCACCACTCTCGCAGTAAAGAATTTCTTTCTGATATCTAACCTAAATTTTCCCTGTTGAAGTTTGAAGCTCCTCCTGTCCAGTGCCTCCTGGACACCCTCCTCCTTGGACTCCTTGTGTCTGTCTCTTTTTCTGTCTCATCTCTCCAAGATTATAGGGCTGCAGGCTCCTTGCTGGCTGTTTCCCCCAGGTTACTCCTGCTGAGATTTCCCCTGAGCCTCCAGAAGCTGTGTCTTGCCACCCCTATTCCCTTGATGCTGCTGGCTCAGAAAAGTGGTGTAGAGGCGCTCCTGTCTCCTCCCCTGCACCGAATACAGATGGGTAGGATCTGGATGACCAGGCACTGAGTTCTTTGGGGAGCTCCATATCCCAGACATCTTTCCACTGTTATACTATAATGAATGTGGAGTCCACCTCAATTTTTAGATTTTGGGCAAGTTTCTTGGGTCCTTCATCAATCTGAGGAGTCAGGACCTCGCATGTGTTGCTTCTGCTTCCTGAATGTCTGCAGTGGCAGCTCTCTGAGGACCCCATGAAGCTGACTGCCAGAGAATGTCCCCACTTTCTGTGCCTTCTCCTAGACTTTCCCAGGGATTTGCATTAATGTGACTTGACTTCCTTATGCTAATCCCTATCACAGCAGCTCCATCACCTAAGGACAGGACTCCAAATACTGCTTCTGGTCCTCACTCCTGTATGTGGTTCCCTGGCCTGCCCTTTGTTCCCGGACCCTCCTGACACGGCACAGAGGCACATCCGTGTGTTTGTTGTGACCTGTGGTCCCTGAAGATGGAGGTAGGGATGCCACACAGGACCTACTGCTGCACCCCCTTGCACTCTCCAAGGTGCTGTCCTGGCCCTTGACAGGGAGGGCAGAGACCCTCGTCCCAGGCCAATGGTTCCTTCACATTGGTCCTGGTTTGGGTTTTAGGAGCATTCCATCCCTTTCAGGAAACAAACTTGTTTTGACCCAGCCTGGACTCCTTTCTAGCAGTCTGAAGATAATTTGAGACAGTGTATTGACCATCTAGTTTCAAACCTTTCTGCCTCTCAAGTCTTTTCCTTCAGGGCCGCCTTGATGTGTTTTGCTCCATTTTGCATCGGGGATGGGAGGGTGTATAACTGTTGCACTCAGTTTTGTAGAAAAGAAAATCCATTGCCAGGAAGGTGAAAGACCATTCATGAGCCCCAGGCGATATCATTAGCTGTAGCAATAGCCTTTGTGGTGTGGGAGAGTGATAATGTTATGTTTCTCAGCCTCCAGCTGTCCAAATATTTCATATAAGAGGGGTTCAAGATTGTATCATTCAGTAGTTGGGCAAAGTTTGGGTAAGCCCAAACCTCACTCAGTGTCTGTGTAAGACACTGTGCACCAAAACCGCATGGCTCCGTGTGTGTGTGCTCATTATCTGCAAAGGAACATTATCCCTTCCTCTTGCTCCATCTCACCTCTCCACATTGAAACCCCTGTGGTAGATGTGGAAATACTGAGCCATATTTTCATGCTAGTGGGATTCTGCCCTGTCTCCTCTCCTGAGTGTGCTAGCTGTGGCTGGCAGACAGAACTTGTGTCCCAAACTACAGACCACAGGTATTTTAATGATAATACTGCTCTGAGCAGTCTTTTTTAGGCAGGCTTTAGAAAAGCTGTGTTAATCCCAAACTGTCCAGTGAAGAGACAGAGCACAGCCTGGGCAAGACAAGCGTAGTGACTCTAGGATGAGGCTCAAGGACAGGAAGATGATGTGGCTTCCAGCCCTTCACCCCATGTTCGGAGGGTGTTCCCTGCCAGCCCAAGACATAGCAGAGCTAAGCTTAACCCGAGGTTTGACACCTTGAAAGAAAGATCATGACTATTGGAAATAACTGTCTTGTTCCTTGATGCGCATGACAACAGTGGAGCTGGAGGGCGTATGTGGAGCAAGACGTGACTCTTCTGACAAGAAGTTCCTTCTGAAACTTCTCACTATATGGGAAATAAACCAAGCAAAGCACAACCTTGTGATGCAGAGGGTGACCTCATGCAGTGTGGTGGAAGAACTCCAACTTCCACCCTTCCTTATCAGTGCTGGCAGCCTAAGGTTTTGTAAGAGTTAGAGACAGTATATGGTGCTTGTGGATCTGAGCATGTTACAGAGCTTATTAAACTCAGAAAGGGACCTTGCAAGGAGTAGTTTGCACCACTCTTCTTCTCTTTAGACAGAACATATCTTACTGATTCTTGTCTGTCCTGCTACTCCTTGCTTTCCATTTCTCCAGCAGATGATTAGTTCTAGGAGAGGGAATCTCATATTCTTATTTCACAATGTGACTTATGAAATGCAGCTATAAGGAGAAAACAATTGTTAAATAATCCTCCTTTCTTGTGAATTCAATGTCAGAAGTGAGAAGGATACAGATACCTGTTCAGAGTCAGAAGTCCTGCTGACATACTGTACCTGTGATGTCTGCAGTGAGGATAAACAAGGCGAGAACAAGGCTTCTTCATCACCTCTTTGACAGGCAAGGGTAAATGGAAGCCAGGGGTCACCAGAATGGGATTTGGTCTTTTCTCATTGTTTACTGTCAAACTCACCAATAACAGGGTTGTAATAAAAATGTTTGGAGACTTTTGCACCCTTCTGCAAGGGAGAAGTCACCATTGTAATAGATAACTGCTAGGCAGGTGAAAGATGGAAGGGGCAGTAGGTCATGTGAGCATATTGAAGTCAATGGCTTGAGCTTTCTGTGAGAGAAAAGGAGACTTGAGTGCAGGAGAACTATTGGACAAGTGGATCCAGGGGTTTTGGACCCCTCTTTTGGGTTGCTCATGCTGAGTGATTGTTGTGTGGCTGTCATGTTGGCTGGTGCTGATCCAAGCGTCTGGTGAAAATGAAAGCTGAGGTTTGGCCATCTCCCTTTTTTCTTTCCCTTTTGCTGTAGACATTGTTCGCAGCGACATTGCCCTGGATAAGCAGAAAGGCTGTAAGATCGCCCAGCATCCTGACATAATGTTGGAGCTACAGAGGGAAAAGGCAGCTCAGATGCACTTGGTTTTGTTAAAGGAGCAGTTTTCAAACACATACAGCAACCTCACATTAACAGGTAAGGCTGCAAGACCAGCTCCGGAGCCAGGAGCTGGGCTAGTTCTTCTAACTCATAGGTGTCTTAAAACCCTTGTGTGCTTCACCTCTGTATGAATCACATCTCTCTGGCTGCCTCTGTTTCCTATAAAGATTACTGGGTGCTGGGAGGGAAAGGACCTGCAGGGTCTTGTGGTAGACTCATAAGGCCTCTGTGGCTGGCACCCACACAGACACTCCAGATTTGGTGCCCCTGGACAGAACGTTTTCCACGGTCTGACCTAAGCAGAATACCACGGCACGTGAAGTGCTGGAGAAACCTCCCTACTAACTGTTCACGTCGATGGGGCTGCAGCAATTACTAAATTTGGAGTCCTTTAAGCTGCAGCTGATTTTTTTTTCCTTTCCAGAGCATGCACTTTGTGTGAACCCAGTAAATATTAAAGAGCAAATATAAAGGGATAATGGCCCAGACAGAGATGAGAGGATACTCTTTTCCTGGCAACTGTTTGTATTATCCAGGGAAGAGAATCTCAAAGGATGGAGGAGACTGCCACATTTTGGATACACATTTAATGGTGGTTGTAAAGGACTGATGTCTTCAGGCAGTAAGTGGGCAGAAGGATGGGATCCCAGCAGCCAGCAGTGTCCTTTCATAGCTGTTTGCCTTATCACTACAGCTGGATGAGCCGCAGACGATGGGAAGGAGGAAGAGACTAATAAATCAAACAAGATCCCCTTCTCCTCTTGCTGGGAACCTTTCCTGTGAAGGGCAGGGAGGCATCTGACTTTTATGTGAGGGAGGGCCACATGCTCTGGCTGGGGAGGAGATGGCAAGCCCTCCCCTGCTGCCGGGCTGGGAGAGGAGAGTGAGTACTTTGCATCCTCCCCTCCCCTGCTGCCACTCCTAAGTCAGTGCCCTGAAGCCAGCATGGGTCTGCATCCTCACCAGTGCAGCAGTGAGCTCTGGCTCTCCTGGGGACACCATCCATGCTGGACCTCTCGAGGACCCCGCAGAGGTGGGATGGCAGTACCAGGGCTGGCAATGGGCTCAGCCCAAGGAAATGGTGGGCACTGGGGCTACGAGCATGGCTGAATCACTTCATTCCAGAAGGCACAGCATTTAAATTGGATCCTCAGAGCAGTTTCTCATTCTCTGTAACGTAATCCACTTGGCTGTTTATTCCCAGTACAACTGCTGGAATTAACATTGTCAGCTTTTCCCCTGACAACTTGCTTACTTTCCACTAAACAAACTTCCCTCGAGAAGAGAAGCTGCTCTCCCCTATCCTTCTTCCCTCACGGCTTCAAAAGCTCTCTGGCATTGCTCACATTTTTTACAGAACCTGCAGAGCAGAGGTGCTACCTGGTTATCAGCTCAGCTCTTAGCCTTTCCAAGTGTGTTTACAGGGTAGTTCAGAAGGTTTTAGCTCTAACTGTCCAGTGGGGAGAGAGCAATTTCCCTGGAATATTACCCAAAGAACTATTTTAATGTCCTTTAACTCTCTTTGAATGTGTGCAGAGCAACTTCATAATTGTTATGAAGTTTAATCTTTTATTTCATAGACATAGTCTGAGAACATGGACTCTAGACAGCTAAGCATAATATTTAACTGGAACTCTACTAACTTGTGTAAATATTTCCCTTCTCCGTGATGGATCTGGTGTTTGGGGTGGGCAGAGGGGATTGTACATCTGTTGCAGAAGGGCATTCCTTACCTCCAAAATTCAATCAGGCAGAGTTTGCTTGAGGACTTCTTTTTGCTCTGCACAGCCCTTTAGTACATTGCTGCAGGGAGTCCCCATGTTGCGAGGTGAGGTGCAGGAGCAAGCATCCAGACAAGGATCCTGCAGTGCTTTAATTGTACCAAAGAAATGCAAATGGAGTTCCTTGCCTAAGTCATGTAAGAGTAAAGGTGATTTATGAAGGAATAGCTACTCTAGAAGTGCTTGGGAATGGGGATACCACTGTGAAAAATCTTTATTCCCTTGCTACCACCACTACCACTGCGGTGATTTTGTTAAAAAGACCCTTCTCTTCCTCCTCCTTGCACGTGTTATGGTTATACGAACAACTTGAAAGAGCCTCCTTGAAAGATTAGGCCTCCCACGCTGCCTGCAAATGTGGGCAAGTGATACTGCCATTAAACTTCGATGCAGGATCCTCATGGCTTTAAAAACGACAGCTCTTAAGAGTGCAGAGTGTGTGATTCTGCAGTCCCTATGGCACCGGTGTAAATTAGGGGCTTTTTCAAACCTATTCACCAGTTGCACATGTCTCCCAGCGTGCTCCTTATCTCAGCAATCAGGCAGGGTTGTGGTTTTGCACAGGGATTTAAGCTGCTCCCAGCAGCAGGTACCTCCAAGGTAAGAGGGTGTCTTAAAATGAAATGTGTTTTTTTGTGCTAAGACACAACTGAGACTGAGTGAAACCAGGCAGTCTTTCTGGCTCTTGTTCCTCCCAGAACACATGTTAGACTCTGGCTTAGGCCACTTTGGTTTCTCCAGGCAAGCATGAGCTTTCCTCGGCTCCTGCCTGCAGACTTCTCTTGCATTTGCTTTCTGTATGTGATCTTTCTAGGCTTACCAAGCCTGTCTCACTGAGATGAGTGATAGTCTTTGATCTGTGACAGTATTATTTAAATGCTGTATAACATTTTGAGGCTTATTAATCTCTGCTGTTTCTCCCTTGGTGCTCGGAGATAGGTATCTCATTTCACAGATCATCATCTCTGATGCTCTCTGTAGTAGAGCATGGATAGAGTGCATAGCATTTCCTGCTTCCCACTGGGAACTGGCTCTCTCAGCTCAGCCTGTAGTGGGATAGGGAAGGAGGAGGAGAAATCTCTTTCCCTAGAAACACTTCTTTGCTCCTTCTCAGTCGAGTTAGGTAAAGCAAGCAGTGATTCTTTTATGGCTTATGTAGGCTGGAGTAAAAGAGGCAATCATCACAGCAGGCTCCCTCCTTTGTAGCCCTCTGGAGAAACGTCCAGGTGACAGGAAGGTGATTTTGGAGCCCTGGAGCTGAGGGGTGAATGTGTAGCACTGGGCTGGCAGCAGGTGAGGTGTGAGGAACTGCCCGGGGCAGTGGAGACACAGTGTTTTAGGGAGTGAGCTTGTCTGGAGTGGGGCAGCAGCAGGCAGAGCTTTGATAGGTTGAACCTGAAACCTCCATCGGTGGTGCCAGTTTGGGCTGGGTTAATGTGCTGCATTTGTACTGCAAGAGACAGGATATAGACAGGTTTCTGCACTGTAATTAACTAAAGCCAGTTAAGGCAAATGGAAGAAGGAATTGGTCAGGTCCATAGACATATGTGAAAAACTCTTACCCCCACCCCATATTTACATGAAGTGTTAAGTGTAAATGAGCATTGCCCTCACAACGTGCAGAGAGCAGGGCGTGGGACTGGGTGTGCTTTAGGTTCTGTGCCGATGGGTAGGAAGTCTGCTTTCTAAACTCCTCTGCTTGCTTTTGCTGGAGTTTTACCCAGAGATACGGTTTTATCCCCAGTTACAGCCAACTCTATGGGGCTGGAGAGGGAAGGACCTTGTGAGATAGGACCTGGGAAGGTTTTTGCAGAGGTAAGTGCAGCCTCCTTGCCTTGTGGCAGCTTGTTCAGGATCAGCAGTCTAAATGCCCTGTGCCCTGTACAGCAGTGATCAGCATTGTAGCTGTTTTACTGGGTGCTGCTCTGGGGTGGTCTGCACTGGGCTTGCTCTCCAGCTTTCCTTCAAGGAGAGTGCTCTCTGGGGCTGTGTGACAGGCTTGTGAGTGGCTTCTGGATCAGGCTGTCTGCCTTTCTGTCCATTGTAGCCCCTAATGTTATACACGTTATTTACAGTATTGTGCAAAATAGATCTGAAAAGGACCTCAAGAGGGCATCTTCTAGCCTTTTCCGCGACAAATCAGCTGTACCTGGTCTCCGCTTGGGAAAAGGTGTATAAGGAGAGGCTATATCTTTTTTTGACCAGCTGATACAGTTGGAAAAGCAGACTCTGGGGGGCTCAAACCATTTGTAAGGGCTGAAGAAGAAAAGCAGCGTTTAAAGCTAAATCCACAGTGAAAATGACTTCCTTGAGTTTGTCTCCTCAATTAGCACAACAGGGAGACAGGTGGAGAAGTTATGTCAGGAAGGAGAAGAGAATAATATCATCAGCTCCTATGGGGAAAAAGAGGGGGGGTGAGAATTGTGGTGAAACACTTGGGGGGGTTCCTGGAAGGAAAGGACCAGGAAAATTGTAATATGTCATTAAAACAGTATCTGTACTGAACCCGTGGTTAATGAGGATGGTTTTCAGGTGTCTTGTGAGACCTGGGGATCAGAACTGAGGGGGACGGTGCCGGGGAAAGTAAAGGGTGGAAACCAATCTCTTGCAACTGAGTGTTTTTGTGCCATTATCAGTTGTTCATATGAGCTCATTCTCAAGCGAAGCGCACGTTTGTTCTTACCACACAGTGTTCTGAGGGTGCTTGTTGCATAGCTGCAGTATGTTGTGTTCCTGGGCATGTCTGTGTGAAGCCAGCAGGTTGTGGGGCTCAGCAGCCAGGTATTGGTATTGCCTAGGTTGTGGGAGCACTGATTCAAATGATGTGGCTTTATCCTTGCTCTTAAACCTCCTGCGGTGGGAGTGATGTACCTTCCTTGAGCAGTCAGCCCTAGGGCATAATTATCTATATCATTATGGAATTGGTGTTTTTAAAATCTCTCGCTTCAATTTAAGCCCATTAAGGCATGTCCTCTCCCCGTGGATGTGGAGAGCAGCTTACAGCACTTCGTTCCTCTTTGCAGAAATCTTTTGCATACTTGAGGCTTGTTATCATGTTTCCCTGAAGACTTTTATTCTCCACACTGAACAACTGCCTTTCGTTTTCTCTTTCCTCATGGCCATGTTATTTTCAAGTTGAATGACACATGCGTGGTTGATTCTGCCTCTTGAGGTCCCTTTCAGCCCTCTTTAAAATCGTTTGTGGTTCTGTGTTTTGTTGGGGTCCCTTGGGCTCTCTCCACTTGGTCTGGGCTGTTTTTGAAGCATGTTGCCTTGAAACAAGCCCAATATTGTAGCTGAGGCCCTTCTTGACTGAGAAGAGCAGCAGGGTTATTTCATGTACCTTGAGTGTGACAGTCCTGTCTCTATGCCCCTGTATAATCATGGATTTTTTGGTACAGCATTGCTTGCTCATGCCTGTGTTTTTGTGTGCTGTTTCCCAACCAGCTGTGTATCCCCCATATGGAATTTCATCTACTCTGTATTTTCCTAATTTTCTAATTAAAGTCTTACATGAAACTGGAGGTAAAGCCTTGTGAAAGTAAAGGTATAGAACATCTGTTGCCTGTGTCTCCCATATGAGACCCTTTTGCTCTGTCGAAGAGAAGGCAGGTTGCCTTCACACGGCAGGGCTGTTGCTTCCAGCCCTTTCTTGCAGATGGATTGTTTGATGGTTTGTTTCAAAATTTTCCCAGGAATTGGAGTTCTGTTGACTGGCCTGTAATTTCCTTGATTTTCCAACCTATTGAATATAGCTGCTATATTTGCCTTTATCCAGTATTTTGAAACCTCATTTGTCTTCCAGAAATTCACAGAGATAGTTGCTGATAGACCTCAGCCCATTTGAAAACATCAAACTTCAGTAATCTTCATTCTGCTCATGTGCTACTCTACTGACATTTCTACTCTGCTATTTTAATCTCATTAACATTGTGGTCTTAGTTGTCCTTTTTAACTCAAGTCTGAACCAACAAAAGCATCGAACTTTTCAGCTTTAACTCTGCGAGTTGTTGGCTATTGTGAAACTGTGTCCCAGTTTATACCTCTTTGCTTCCTGAGACAGCTGTGAGCCAAACCCTGGGGATCCCCTGCCTTCTCTTACCCTAATTAGAAGTTTTACAACTCGTGTGCTGACAGCATGTGTGTGTGTGTGAGAGAGGTCACGAAGGTGAATCTCTTTTTCAGGTGACACTCTCTAGTCTGTTAAGCAACACTTCGGCTTTCTCATTATCTGATTTGGTTACTGCTTTTGTAGCTGTGGGGAACATGGCTTCTTATGAAAGTTCAGTATTTATTGAGTTCAATTTAGTGTCTGATTTAACTAGCCTCACAAGAAAAGATATTTTACAAATTGTGCATCTTAAAATAAGCAATTATACGTACATTGTAATATGTAATGCCATTACCAGAACCAGCCCGTTCTGGGTACTGTGTAGAGAATAAAGAAAACACATAAACCTAACAGAAAACAGATTTTGGTGGAAGGGGGGAGGGTTGACACGCACTAACAGCTTTGGAAGGACTTGTGGCATGTTGAGTGGCATAAACCAATCTATTAACCTTTTCTCCCTGCTCAGGAGGTGATGAACTCTTTGGTCTGCCTCTTCCCACTGATGAAGTTATCAAATGTCTGCTCTTTACCACCGGTGATCCCTGCTGAGAGCAGTTTCTGTTGAACACTTGGCTCTTTCTCTCTGTCCCTCTTTCCTGGTGCTGTTTCTTTGTGCTCATCCCCATCAACCTGATGGAGTTTCCATTTCTCCTCCATGTGCTGCAAACCATGGAGAAGCCTGTGGTTTACTCTTGTCGTACCCCCACACTTACCTTCACTTACCTTGCTGCGTGTTTACAAAACACCATCTTTCCTGTACTCCCTTTTTATTCTGCATGAAACCTCACTTGCCAGCCCTCCGAGTTTACTGAACCCTCAGACATTAGAGCACTGTTTTTACTCTGCTATTTCCCCCTTTTATTCCTAACAAATATGCTCTTTTGGGTCTCCCTTGCCCGTGGTGCTTTCCCCCTTCATGGTTTTTCCTGGTTTTTCTCCATTGGTGGGAGCCAAACCTTGAGGAGCCTCCTTCCTAGTTTTGTTCCTGTCTTCTTTCACAACTTTTTTTCTTGGTGCATTCCAGGAACTTGATTCAAGGCTGTGTCTGATGTCTTCCTTTCCCAGCAAATGTGTGGGCAGTTAAAGGTCCCTAATTACCAGCGGGTTCTGTGTTTCAGATGCTCCCAATAAGCCTGTGCTTCTGATCTCCCTGATTTTGTAGCCTAAAGCAGACCCCCAGTGTGCCAGTGTCTGGGCTCCTTCCACTCTTATGTTACACGGAGGTTTTAATACCTGCGCTTTGTATTACTGAATTTCACCTCCTGCTTTTATGTCGGGCCCCAAGATCATCTAGACCTTCTTGTGTGCTGTTTCTCATCCTCTGCTGTGCTGATAACTTTCCTCTTTGTCAGCATCATGTTTAATTCTGACACCCAACCCCTTCAGCTTGCTTTGCCTCTCACCATCAGATGAGAAACTCCCTCTCTCCCCATGCTAATGTGATGCCTACAAGCAGCAGTCAAATCTAGTGGATTTTCCTCTTTCATAAACTGAACAGATTTGGCTCCTTAAGCCTCGCTTTGCCAAAGTCCTGCCATGGCTCCTCCTTTGTCCTGTGGCTGTGCAGGACAGACTTTTTCCATCCTGGAGATAGGAGCTCTGTACTGTTTTCCTGTACGTGTATTATCTTGCGCTTGGCTGAAGTAGAGCACGCTTGGTTGGATGGTGGCCATTTAACTGTACAAATTGGATGACAGGGTAAATGAGGGCTGTTTTGTTATTTACTAACCTATGTTTGTGCTGTTTGCAAGCTGCCTCTAAGGATCTTGTATTTATATTTATCTAAATGATTGGTAAAAACACTGCATCCTGTGGGATGGGAAGCAGGCGATGGATACGTTTTTGTCTCATCAGCCACTTCTATCCATCTAGTTATGCCAAGTTATTTCTCTTAGTGCAAGTTCTTAAATCAAGCCGTAACATCGGTTAGACAGGGCTTGATTCTGTACAACATATGCCGGCTGGTAATTAGCTGAGACATGAATATAATGAATTACTGGTAGATTCTCATATTGGCTTTTAATTGCTCTGTCTAGGTCTGCTGTCAGGCTGACTGGCTGTTGCTCCCTAGGTCAGCTAGTCCTGCTGAAGTGCAGGCATGGGGTTAGGGCTCTTCTACCCTTCTAGAATTACTTGGCATTCCAAGATTTATTAAAAATTAGCATCAGTGGGTCAGAGATCTCCTTAGCGCACTTGGAGGTGCAAATTATCCTGGGTGGGTGATTTAACAGAGTTTATCTAAAGCAGATGTTATCTAATACACCTCTTGGTCATTAGTAAACTGCAAAGTATATCATTATCTTATGATGAGTTCATAATAATATCTTTTCCCCAAACACAGAGTGCATATATATTCTTGAGGTTACATTGGTAACTTCACTGTGTGCACAGAGTAATGGATCTATGTCTCTGTTCAAATTTCCTTTCATCTGTATTTCAATTCGCTCTACTAACTCGGCAAGGCATGAGTCCTTCCAATATGCTTCTTAAAAGCTTATTTTTTGCACTTCGTGATTTGCTGTGGCTTGCTATTTCTTTTAGCTCTGCAATCATGGCTTATATTGTTTTCTGTTATTGCTGTCTATGCCACAGCATAAGGATAGGTTTCCAGCCAAAATCTCCATCCAGCACAGTGGTGGAATATGCTGATTTTGGTCATCTAAAAAACCAAAAAAAAACCAGAGAAAAAAAATCTTTAGATATTCCCTTGGATTCTTTTGTCCAGTATTTTCTTCCAAATAATTTAATTAGATGATTTTTCTCAGCCTGGAGAACTTGAAGCACCTTATGTATGTATTTTTGACTGTGATTACAGTCCCACTAGCTGGTTTCAAATGCAGGCTTTGGGAAGGCAGCTGTCGATGCGGATGGATCAGGGAGCTCTGTGTCTGGTGAGTTCTCTGCATTGTTAAAGTATTTCCTAGCAAATTGTGACATAGCAACAAGTTTTGCTGTAGTTGGAGGAGTATCACCAGCTTCAGCGCTCCAGCCACCATCCTGATGCATTTGTTCCCCGTGAAAAATAACAGGATTGGCTATTTACGTGCTGCCGGGAAGCTATGAATCAAGGATGTGTGTCTGCGGCGTGCATGATACATCTCTGATAGACCCACGCTTTGTGGCTGGACTAACTTCTGGAGAAAATGGAGAGGAGAGGGAAGAGGTGTGGTTGGTAAGCCTGGCTTGGCGGGGAGCGATAGGGATAATCTCTGCAGCGGGACCCTGGCTCCTGCCTGCCCCGCACTGCTCGGTGGGGGCACTGCCTGCTGGTGGGAACACAGTTTGGTTCCAAGGCTTGTTCTCCGGTTGCTCACTCTAACCCCTTTTCCATCTGTCCATTCATTTATTATTTACCGCTTTCTCTTGCTCTGTTCTTCTTTAGCTGTTTCCTGATGCTCCTGGCTCAGGAAGGGGCTGCCTTATGGTGACCGTGAGGGTAGCAGCAAATGCCACTGCACTGCTCTGCCAGCCTTCCTTGTCACGGGGACAGGACTGTGTGGCATGCACAGTTAATTAAATCTTTGTAACATCTTTCTCCAACCTGAGAAAAGGGTCAAAATCCTGGAAACAAAGGCTCTAGGAGTCCCCAATGCAGCACAGGCTCTGCTTTTCCAGAGGCTTGTACTGGGGATGGATGCCCTGGGATGGGATGGTAATGTGAGGGCCTGTGGACATGCAAGCTTTGTGCAGCTAAAACTGGTGTGAGGAAGACTGAGGTTACAAGGTGTTCAAATGAAATTTTGGATCTCTCTTTACTTCATTAAGTTTTATATAGGGTTGCTGTGCCAAGAGCCACAATCATTGACTTTCTTAGGGAAATTAAAAACTCCATGAATTTAAATAGTCCTTTTTTGGGTTTTTTTTTTTTTTTTTCTTTTTCCTGTTGAAAAGGTGGCAAAAGCAAAGGTTTTGTTGGAGAAACTGAAACCAGCTCAAATATAATTCTATTAACTAATTAGGGGAACCCTGGAAGTGGGGCTCAGGCTCACAAGCCTTTTTTCCTCTCTTTGCTGGGGCACTCCAAGAATTGGATCACCTGGGGAAAGCATGTTTAAGAAATACCAGATGGTCTCTGCGATGCTCCAGCTGCGGACAATCACTCCCAGCCAGGCAATCTGCCTTGTTGTCGAAGCCCTCTAAAACTGTGCTGCCCATTTGTCATGCTTCTCCAATTGCAGCGCTCTGGATAGCTTCTTTTTTCCTTGTCTGGCTCTTCCTTTCCAGTTTTTATCACCCACCCCCTCCATGAGCTAATGTAGTAACATCCCTTCATTGCCTATAAATCCATTGAAGAGCCACATATAAAATATTACTTTGTTAGGAAAGATTGGGAAACATCTGTTTTTTACCCGTAAGAGTCAGTCTCTACTTGTCTTGTATGACGATGTGACTATTTCTATATTTGTAAAGTAAAAAGGAGAGAAAGAAGGGGATCCTAGAAACAATTTGAGTGGAGCCTCTAAATGGAGGAAACTGATTCAGCTCTGGGATTTGTTTGGATGCTAATGCTGCAGAGTGGGGGGGCACAGGACAAGGAATTGCTTAGACGTCTGACAAAGTAATTGTTGTTCGTCTAGAAACTTTGTGATCTTGTACATTCCTAGGTGCTCCCTGGCTCATACCCAGGAAAGCTGTGGGTCCAAACCATTATGGATTATCTACTATGTAGAACAGGAAACTGGGAACAGTGATAGTCCTTAGGTCAGTAAGGAGGCTATAACCATAGGAGTGTACATGCATAGCAACGAATGTGTGTATCTATGGAAGTTTGCATTTAGGGTGGGTATGCCAGCGCATGATACCTGAGCCTGCTGGTATGAACTGCCTCTCACCCAACCCTCTCAGCACTACTGCCTTGCAGAGCAGTCTGCTTTTGCTCACACATATGGCACTTATGTCTCCATGCCCTTGCAGGATAAGGGTGTTGGTTTCTGTGAATACATGTGGGGCAAGAACTAGCTCCAGGTACCTCAAAGTAGCTGTGGTGCTAGAGTGGAATGCTGGGGGCTTATCATGCCTGCCGTTGGGCATGACATGAGAGCCTGGGGGGATATGTGACTTCTGGGATTTAAGTGGGAAGGCTGTCCCAGGGATCCAGCCAGGCTTGGGACACTTTGTTCATGCTCCTGGCATGAGCAATGGAGTGAGATGCTCTGTCAGCTGTGCTGAGGTTGCAAGAACATGTCTGTGCGAGGATGCTTGGGAGCAAACATGGAAGGATTCTGCTTGGGGTGAGCTGGGTGGGCAGGCAGGCTGCACCTCCAGAAGACTGCCTATGATGCCGGGTATCTTGCATGCCAGGCAGCCACACTGCCGGCCTCTGGGCCCCTCAGCCGGTGAATGTGGAAGAAGGAAAAGGTTTCAGTGCCCGCATGCAGGTGGTGGCAGGGTTTGCCCGGTGGCCCGTGCCACAGCTGCTTTCTGTGGTCTGTGAGGCTGGCATACAGGAACAAATTACCAGAGCTGCTACTGATGGATGGTATTCCATGCAGCCCTCCTGCTTTCACGTCTGGGTTCAGTGCTCTCAGCTTGCCTCTTTGCTGCACAAACATGAGATCCTGCTCTCCATTCTCCTCTCCTCAGGGCTATGGGTTGCTGTGTTGGTTTGGACCCAGCTCACCCACCTGAGGTGGGGAATTCCCTGGAGGGGACTTCTTTCCTTCCTCTGCTAGCCAGCCTTGCACATCTCATGTAGCCTCCATGACAGACAGCTGCCTGCTCTTCTCAGCCTGGCCAAAACCAAGCTCCGTGTGTGTCTCCCCTGCTGAGCCCACTGATGCATTTCTGCAGGGCTGTAGAGGACAGCTGTGTCATCCCTGCAGCCTCATAACATGCTCCTGCTGCTCCTTCTCCCCTTGTCCCACACACTAGCTGCTGTCCCGCTGTCCCCTCCTGCCGTGTGGGAGCTCAGCCTGTTCTGGTGGTTATCTGTCTGCCCTCACTGCAGCACCATGGCCCTTCAGCTTGGCTTTTGCAGATTTTCCTCTTTCAAGCTCCCTCTCATTCTCCTTCCCTTGGTGCCATGGCAGGCTCTTTTGCTAATCAGACCTTGAGCCCTCTTCCTGCTACACAGTTTGCTGGCCAGTTGGTGTTGAGCTCCAGTAAAAGCTTCCCAAACCCCCCCCCAACACCCATTTCCACCCGGTGCTGCTTTCCTGTGACACTAGTGCCAAGCAAAAGGGTATTTTAAAATGGTAAGGTATTAAATAGACATCGTTGCTCTAACATCTGCTGCATCTTTGCCCTTTCTGTGCAAAGACCTTCAGTTGTCTTTCATGACATATCAGGGTCTCTGTGTAAAATCTGCTGTTTGGCTTTGGCAAGCTCCTGCGGCAGCAAACCCTGAGTTTGAAAGTGGCACCAGGTAGTTTTACAGTGAACACACGTGTGTTGATACTGGGTAAAAATGTGAATTTTACAGGACTAAAGAGCATAGGCTGAACTCGAGGTGGAAGCAGACAACGAAAAAGGAGTTGGAGAAGTGGCAAATAGCTGGGTGGGCATGTGCCACATGAGCAGAGCAGCAGCTGGGAGGACAGGTTCAACCAGAGCCCTCTAAGGGTTGATAGGCAGCTCTGATATTGGAAATGGTATCGGTGAGGCAGTGCTGGGGACTGTGCCCAGTTCTCTTGTCCATCTTAACACAGAAAAGATGTTGTATAGTTGAAAAAGATTCGGAAAAGAACAATAAATGTGACCAGATCTAGGAGAGATGGAACTATAGACAAGGTTTGAGTAAGATCATCTACTTAGGGAAAATTAAAAAATAACTTAATCATAATGTGCAAGTATCAACAAGGGAAAGAAAAAGTTCAGATCAAATAGCTTGAAATATTAGCAAAGAAAGGTACAAAGAGAAGCTATGATTTAAAGCCTAATGCACGACAACCTCAGGCTAATAATGTGCAGATTTATAATGCTGAGCATAAAAGCTGGAATGTTTCTACCTAGGTATGATGTGGATTAACAGCCTCTGTCAGACTAAAAGCCAGACTCCTGCTGAAACTCTGCTGAAACTGTTTCAGACAGAAGTTATGGATTTTGTGTGGTAATTTCCAGGTTAGATCCTCTAAGCCTTATCAAGCAGGATGTAAAACTATGTTATATTAATGGTCCTTTCATCCTTACAATCTAAATAAATATGTAACATGAGCGTTGTGCCTTCTAGAGAATAGGTGATGGCAGGAATTAATTGCTCCCTGAAACCAAACTGAATTTGTTACCCTTTGTAGTAACTTGGCCAAATGGACCTTTTCCTCTTCTGGGGGCAAAGCTGAGCTCAGACTATGGGCTCCAGTTCTCTACTGGTTAAGAGTGGAGTTTAACTTAGCCGTTGCCTAGGCCGGAACCTGAATGGCCTTGGTGTGAGGTGCATTAGTACTAGAAGAAAGAACAAGTTTAGGTCAGGGTGGTTTTGGCCAGAGGTGGCTGAATTTGGGAAAGCTTAGCTGCTTATCCTTGCTATCAGCACCCCCAGGAAGAAGTTGATCGCAGACCAGGACAGCAGGAGCAGTGTCTGTTCCCTGCCACCAAATCCTTCCATGAAACAAGATCCAGAGACCAACCAGCTGAAATGAAAGAGCTTCCCCAAGAGGGACCTATGTTTGATACAGTAGTCTTTATTTTCCTGCTTTATTTAAAAGCTTGCTCATTTCCCCCCAAAAAGAGATTTAGCAGATACTTCATTGAATGAATGTAGTAGAGCTACTTCTGAACGTCAGTGTCCGAAAGTTCATTTATGATCTTGCTGTATATAAATTCCCAGATCTAGGGTTTTGACACAGAAATGGTCTTCATTTGATAGAATGTTACAAATTCAAGTTTCAGAAATTATCCTCTTGAGCCATCTCCGTGGTGTTTGGCACCACGACAAGTCATTAGTCAATCCTGAGATAGTCATCAAGCAGAGAAACAGCTTATTTTATATACTGTTTCTTAGAGAGTTAAATATTTCCACATATTCAGGCTCTGATTGGAGTCTTGGATCCTTTCCAAATGTTCAACCTGTAAAGATATTTGAGAACCCCAGGACCTCGTCTCTTTCCAAAAAATGATAGATTTCACTTGAATTTTCACAAATGGAAAACCACAACTCCCCATAGCTGCAAAGAAGCAGCTGTCATACCAGGTACAGAGTATGAGAAAACACTTTCTAAAAGCTTCAGGGACTTCCCATTATCTGGAAGTTTTTAGTGCTCTTAAAATCTGCGAAGAAAACAGCACTTTTCTTCCCGGCACAGCGTTGCCTCGGATAATCGGCTGCACCTGTTTGGAAGCGGCGCTTCACGTTGTTCCCTTACACAGACCCTTGCACGTGTTCCTGTTAATTTTTCCTAGAAACCTAATTGTCAACAGATTGGAACCCCTGCATTGCAGCTCTGTGCTATGTCCCAGATTGGTGTGTTTCTGCCATGGAAAGTCTGAGGTCTGAGTGGCTGAATCAACGTTAGAGTCTTGAAGTTGAGATCCCAGAGTGTGGGACCCAAGCAAAAAGCTATTGAAGAAGTCAATGGCCCCAAATCTGAAGTTCTGCTTTTGGTTGTTGTTTCTGCTCTTCTCCTCAAAAAGAAGGAGGAAGTCTTCCAATTCAGAAATTGGAATAGGTTTTGGTAATGGGGTTTCCTTTTGGGAAGGGTTAATTTTTGGTGCAATTTCAGTGCAGACATACGTGATGAGAATTTGGGAAATGAGGAGTTAAGTCATTAGGATGTAAATCATTGTTCTGCATTTCAAATAATAGCGCTTGGATGATTCTGATGTTGGGGCTTCTGCTTTTATTGGCTGAGAGGTTGCCAAAACATATGTGTGTTGTTCTGAATTGGTAAATGATTCCTATTTATAGGACAGGTGTCTTCTGATGTCCCGAGTTCAGTCTGTTCTGTAATCCCAGATCCTGTTTCTGATCTGTGTTTAATAATGTGTGACAGAAGAAGATAGGAACCTTGCAGACCAAATCAGGCTAGGAATGTTCTGAATTGAGCTCTGCCCAGCTTGTTACACAGGGTATCTTTTCATAAGGGACTCGCCCTTCTAAAATTCATTTTTGGACTTCTTTTTTCTTTCTGAAACACGTATTGTTTTGGCTTGTTTACATGTAGCCCGAAGGCTGCTGAGTGTGCCAGCCTCCTTCCTTTGCACTGACTCAAGAGGAAAAATGTTTTCTTACATACATTATGGGGTTTTTTACACAGCTTTCCTAATGCAGAAGCCGTAGTGAGGCAGAGCTACAGGGAGGGATATGGTGGCAGGAGCAGAGTCTAGGTGTAGGTGACAGCAGTCGTGCAAGTAAACCTTTGTGTTTCCACCAACATCTAAATTAAACTGCTTTACAGCTATTGTTTTGGGTACGTGGTGTCTTCAAACAAAGGGTTGGATTAGGTGTAATTATTTCTGACACTGTCAAAATGACTTTTTCCCATTATCCTGCAGTCTGGTGGTGGAAGTAAAGACAGACCCAGTTATCATGATGCTGATGCTTCTGATCAAGCCATTATACTGCATTTTTGAAAATAATTATTTAAAAAAGAAAAGCTTCCTCATGGCCTGAGATAAATGTAAAGGAGGTGTTTGATAAGAGGGAAGCAATAATAAGACCAAGCTCCTTCTCTACAGAGGAGTGCAGGCCTTGGAGCTGGGGGTTCAAAAGAGGCACAGGCTGTTGGGATGAAGAAGAGAAATGCAGGTTGACAGGCAGGGGAAGCTCTTGAGATGCCTAATTCAATGGAATAGGTACAACGGCAATGCCAGCGACTGCAGTGAACAGAAGAAGAAGTGGAGCTCCCTGTTCTGTCTGCTGCTCCATCACCCCCTGGTCTGGCCATTGCAGAGCTGGAGGCTGCCATGGTGTGTGTGGCCATGGCATTGGGTAGCAGCAGCACCGAGGAGTCCCAGGCTAGTATGCTGCTGCAGGGTGGGTCAGCAGAGTGGTTTTGAGGAGCAGCTTGTCATCAGCCCAGCGCTGAGGATACCATTGTGTCACAAAAGGAATTGCGTCTGGGGGGAGGTGCAGGGGGCCATGAGAACTGGAAGGGAGGTTTGGCTCTTTTTCAAGCAGTTCCTGAAGCCAGATTAGTCCTCTTTGCCAGCTGGTGTGAGATGCTAGGTTTGTGTTATTTCTGGCTGCCCCACGGGACTGGGAGTAACTCCCTGCCTCTCGTTTCTCTTTGAAAGGACAGGGTAGTCCAGAAGCAGCACAAGCTTTGTGCTTCTATCCCAAAGAGATGCCAGAGCTAGTTTGCCTTCAGGTAGAAGGTGTAAGGAGAAGGTGTAAGGAGAAGGACCCAGGCTGCCATGCTTGCCATTCACCAATGATGCTGCAAGCTTCCTCTGCTGGCTGCATCTCCTGGGCTAGTCTGCTCTTCACATGACCATCTGTCCAGTTGCCCTGTACATGTCCTCTTGTCTGTCACTGTCCAGCCAAATTTGGGGGACTCAAATGTCTCCTGGCCTTGCATGGTGCCGTGCGTGCAGAGACTGTGACTGAACTGCCCCGTGTCTGGGAAGCCCAGATGTGTCCACAGATGCAGGAATCCTGACAGGCAGCCAAATGTCTGGAAATGTAGGATATGCCCACATGCATAGGAGCCTTGAGCTGCTGCTTGTCTGGAAATCACTGATAGTTTTATGTGCACGGGGCTGGGCACTCATGGGGAGTTTTGGATAGGACAACTGTACATGTGTTATGCAATTCCTTTTAGTACACTTGAAGGAAATGCAAGATCTTGAAGAGCAGTTGGTTTGTGTGTCTGAGCCTAGTGCATTCCTAGAGTTTAGGACTAGTTTTGTTGCACATACAGACTGCTCTGTACAAATGTACATACCTTGGAAATCTCTGCCAGGCTGTCCTAGTCCTTTGCATTCCCTTCCTGGATGGGGGTATTTTCCATCAGGAGCAATAGGAAGGCCTTCTGTGTTGTGCTTTTGCTTTGAGGCAAGACCTTGTATTCATCCTGTGCCTGAAATTTCTTTTTGTGCCTGAGCTTTGTACTTCCTTGCTGGGCTTCTCCATCCCCTTTTTGCACAGGCCCCTACAGTCATCTGTACCTTCCCACTCCTCTCTGAGGCAGAGAAGAGGAGAGAATACAGGGCATGGTGGCTAATGTATGTTTGACATGCTGTTTGCTTCCATATGGGACATGGAAGGATTGTAACTTGAGTGTAAGCTGCTGTGTTTGCGCTGTGGCTTTTCTGGACCAGGGTCCCAGATTTTTGTGACAGGCTGGAGGGGAGGAAGGATTAATAGCTTTCTCTCCTAGATACAGGCAAAATGGAAGTAAATTCACCAGATTTTCTCTGTGCTACTTCTTCACTTCCCATTTACAGGGCCATGGCATTTGGTCCTCACTCTGAAAGCTAGAACGTGTTCTTCCATAGTCGCTGTCATCTGCAATGGGTAGTGGAGGTCTTCCACCTTTTCGAGACCTGTTGGGTGACAATTCCCAGAGTGTGGCCAGTGCAGAAGCTGCCTCGTTCCATGAGCCCCTCTTCTGGAGTGACCGAACTCCCGATACATTCCCTTGTTCTTCGGGAAAACAGATTTGTTCTGGCATTCACCCTTGTCCACACGCTCCCCCTAGTGAATTCCAGGGTTAAAAAATCATGTAGGCTTTCAGTAAAAGCCGCTTCCCTTAACGATTCCACCTCTGAACTGGGACCCTGTTGCTTCACTGGCTGCCTTGACAATATCACATTTGTCTTTTCTTCTTTTATTCTTTTATTTAGCTTTTCCTACATTTTTCACACATTCTGTAGATTCTCCTGCATTCCAAGTGTCTTGTATTTTCATGCCTCCTTTTATCTCTCTATTCATCTACCCCAGTATAGACAACAGAAATGCTAAGTCCACATAATCTGTAGAAAGCATGAACTGGGTTGTTAGACATTTTCCAAACATTACACTTCATGGAAATATTTTCCTGCAAGATGTAGAAATGAAACAGCTGTCTCCCACTCACTCCTGAGCTGTTCCTGTGCAGACTTTCCAGTTCTCTGAATTTACAGCACCATCCCTTGGACAAGTGACCAATGGCCAGCTTCAAGCAGCTGTATTTATGATATCCCAAGCAGTGTTGAACGCGATGGTGTTTATACGCTAGTCAGATCGATCTGGTGGGATTAATGTTCTGCAAGACCTGGTGCTAAGGTTTCCAGAGTCAGGAGTATTTCATCAGCAGAATTGTCATGAGGAAATCTGGCACAAATCACAGCTGATGGCTCATTGCAGTGTGGGACAAGCAGGGATGCTCCTCACTTGCGCATCCTCCTTTCTCCTGCTTTCCTCTGTTCCTTCTGGCTTCGTGCTTGGCCAAATGGTGAAATCCCTCCAGCTCCTGCCAGAAGCTGAGCACCGGCATCAGTAATAAAAGGCGTAAGTGCCTTTTATAACACAGCTTGCTGGAAAACGTTGGGCACCTGACTTTTCCCCTTCTCTCCCTGCCTTGTTGGATGGCATCACCTCTGAGCTGGCCTGAGCATGGGACAGCAGCCCAAAACCCTGCTGGGATACCTGCTGACATGAGCATAGTTCAGATCCCCCTCCAGTGTCGTTGCTTGTTCTGCTGGCATGTCATCTAACTTCAGCATGCAGCTGAAGAGGTATTGATTGCTGGAGGGTAATTATTCCTTGATTCTTATGGGATTTTACAGGAAGCTTAATGCATCAGTGGAGTTGTCTGAACTGGAAAGGTAAATCACTAAAACCAAAAAACTAAAACCACACAGCAAAAATACCTGGGTAAAATAAGCAATTCTTCCACTTCCACATGGAGAAGTGAACATCAGGGTTTTTGGACAGAAGTGTGAGCATCAGTGTTAGTGTTAGCTAGCAGAGAGTGGGCTCCTGAGTAGATGATGGAAGAGGAGATAAATAGTGAAATTCGTATGTTACCATCTCCAAACTGAGCAACCAGAAAAAGAGCAGGAGACCAGAAATTGTTTGAAGGTTCGCCTCCCTTCAGTGTTTTTCTGGAACTGAGTGAGCAGATATTTGCAGTCTATATTCCAAGCTGAGGTTATTTCTTCAGAGCAGGTTTTGGCAAAGGATTTTTGGCTACAGCCCATCCTCAACCTGAATGACTAGGTGATACCATGGGGAAGAAATCAGTTAACAGCAAATCAGGGATCTAAATTTCAGGCAGTTGTTGACTGTGCATCTGCTATACCTTAAACTACTTTCCTTATAACTCTCCATATTGTAATCCAGTGCTTTTGTTTTTGACCTTGATAGGATAAAGTAGAACTACTCTTACCCTTAGATGCTGCCTCATGGGAAGTGTGGTGCCAATGTTCATCAGCAGGAAGGGTGATTTGCCCCCTGCGGCCATTGAATCATTGCAGAGGTGCCTGGACAGTCTCTCAGCCTGTGCCACCCAAGTGTGCCATGGGGATCTTGTGGTTTGGGAGCTACTCTAGCACATGTGCTGACGAGTCACACAAGCAGCTGGGGAATACCAAACACTTCAAATGGGAGCACATCTGGTTATGCACAGATCACATCTGGAGCATGAGGTTTGCTGCATGTACGCAGCATCCCTCTATTGTGTGTGCAATGAACTGCTTTCTATCCTTTCTGTACTCTATGGGCGAACCTTTATCGTATTTATGTAAAATAACATTTGGGAATCACCTTCCCTCTGCCTCCATGGCCAGATTTTGCATGTCTGTCAGTGGGAGCAGCAGGGTTGTTGCGCTGAAGAATGAGCTGTGTCAGGACTTGGTGCGAGCGCTTCAAGGTTGAGCAACTGCACTGCCTGTGTGCTGGCCAGCACTTGGGTATCCAGTGGTTTCTCTGAGAAATGTTTCTCAGTGTGTTTTGCTGGGTAGTCTGGAGGCCCTTTTGTATCTTTGCCAAGTGCTGGTCTTTTGTATCATTTTTCCAGGCGTGATACAGCACTTGGCACAGCAGCCCTCCAGGCTTTGCCCTTGTAAAGACTTCAGAGTTATTCCCTGGCATGCGACTGCCCTGGAAAGGGAATTTGAGGGCTGCCCACTCTATCCCTGTGCCTGTGGACAATGCAAGGGAGTTAATCAGGGTATGCACCAGGACCAAATTCTTCAAAATGTGCTGTTCATATGTACTTTGAGCATTTTCCATCCCTCTTCTCTGCTTTGGAGTCTCTTGACTTCTTAGAGCGGAAAGAATGTGCAGTACCTCCTTCTGAACTATGTCTGGCTATATAGGATGATGACTATGGCTTCTTGTACACCTGGTAGCTTATCTAGAGCCATTCTGGGAATTTATGTTGTTCTTTGTGCACAAATAGACAGTATTTGTTAGTGCACTGTGTACATTGACATCCCTTGTCTTGGCAAGAGGGCAATTCTAGAGCTTTCAGCACTCGCTGCTGGCTGTTGTGTTGTTGCCATGCCCCTGCTACCTTGGTATGGGTTGGAGAGCACTCTCCCACAGCCATGGTGGGCCGAAGAAGGGAGAGGTTTGGCTGGGCACCTCATGGTGTCTGGGGATGAGCATTCAGCTAAGCTGGGCCTTAAGTCCTAGATGCCTGAAACAAGATAGGTAGCACTTTCATTTGCACATTATTTGCAAAGTGATCATGTCTGCAAATAGACACAGATTGGTTTTGAATGAAGAGAGGAAAAGAAAATAATTTTCTAAGCTTACAGGTAGAGATAAGAAAAACCCAGGACAGGCAGCAGAGCTCTGGAAACTCTCTGGAAGCAAATGTCCTATGCATTCAGCAGAGCTCAGATTTGCAAGTGTTTGGGCTGGTTTGAGTGGGGATCAAAGAAATCCTTGCAAGGAGATGACAGAAAAGACAGATTCTATGCTGGAATTCAAATACCTTACTGGGTTTAAACAAAACCACTGTCAACCAATATTTCAGAAGATTTTTCAGAACTTCCCTGTTCTTACACTAACTTTGTTAAAGAAAAGGGGAAAAAAATAAAAGGTGCAAGTATTACTGATTTAAAACAAATATTTCACTATTCTTGTTTCAGAGCATTTAGGAACACTGCTTTCAATTGATTGCTTCCTAGACAAGAAAAAAATGCCCTTCCCTCTGTATCTGTTTCGTGATGGGAAAGTTGTAAGTCACCTTATCTCTGTAGGTATCAGAAACATCACATATGGCACTGCCTTAATGTCTTTTTTTTGTGCAATTTCCTGGATTGCCTGCAATGTCATTGTTGAAGCAAAGCATATTCAACTGCGGGAGAGACTTGTAAGAGACCTAAATTAATCTTTTCTCCTGAGCTTTGCAAAATGGGTTAAACCAACACACAGTACTCATGGATGTTATAAGCTCAGACTTGCACATAAAATGTGAAGCTACCGAATTAAGACGTAAGTGCTGTTCACTGTTTCAACAGCTTATTGTAATTATCTCTTTATTTTCTCTGCAATTTTTGCCAGGCAGAGATTATCAGAAAATTGAAAAGGAGTTTAATATTTCAATATCTGTGTTACTGTTTATGCAAGTCTCAAAGTTTCTTCAACAGCCAAAAAATGTGAAGGGAGAGCTGATCTTTAGAACACATAACACAAGGCACGTTAACTTGCTGGGAACTTGGGCACAAGAGTTGTTCTTCAATACACACAGTCAACCCCTGTTTCCACTGCTCTTGGTGAACATTTGCTTGTTCCCAATGCTTAGTCTGGTATACCTAATGAATTTAAAGTCTTTTGAAAATGCTGGCTTCACCAGACACTTCAATACATGAAGATGCTCGTGCTTTTAAGTCTTGATACTAATACTTCACCTCAAACTTTTCCCATCCTCTGCCATGCTCATTTAGGGACGTTCACAAGTTAATCTTGTGCCATTGTCACACTTGTACTGATGGTACCGCCTGTGTGACTTGATGTTGCTGCTGCAAGACAGCCAAGAAGCGTTGGAGGAAACATTCAAAGAGATACATATTTAAATATATATTTCCATCAGAACAAAAATAGGAATGTATAGCAGATTTCTTGAAATCAAATGTTAGTGCTCAGGTCAGCTGAGTAGATACTCCAGCTTAAGCCTAGTTGGGAACTAGAATTGCTACAGAAATTACTTTACATGTTGGGATATGCAGCCCATATATGTAATCTTTATGGGACTCATGTCCTGTGAAGAGTCAGCCAGACCTCTGTGATTCTCCAGATCAACCCCCCAACTCTTCTGAACCTCAGCACCATGGGCTGGAGCTCCAGATCTGCCCTCGGAAGAGGCCTGTGATGTACAGTGTGTTGAGAAGCAAAAGCCACTTCCTGTGAGTGGGAATCAAACAGAAGGACTTTCTATTTTGGCTGCAGCTCTCTCACTGCAAAAAAAAGTGGTGTTAGCTGGTCATGAGGCTGAAAACAGTCCTGGAGAACTCCAGGAGCAGGTATCTGCACAGACATGCCAAGGTCGTCTTCCTAGCTAGCACTAAGGCCTTGGACAAACCAGGCAGTGCATCATCACTGCCTCTGGATGAGTAGCTCTGGTTTCAGAAAGGGGCCTCCAGGGCTGGTGCAAGACAAATGAGTCCCTCCTTTTCCTCCTCTCCCCCCAGAACTGCATGTATCCATGTGATTTATGTGACTCCGGATTTCAGCTCATGTTTACTCTGCGGAGAGCCTGATGACTTCTCTGTTTGCCTTCGTGCTTGCCTTAGCACATTGTTCTTGCTGCGAAAGGTCATGCTGGCAGTGGTTTTATTTCAAAAATAGCAGGGGGGTGGCGGTGAGGAAGACAGTGATGAGGAAGAGTTGTCATGCTGCGCAGAGCTGGTGCTGCCTGCTGGGCTTCCTGACCTTGCCCAGGCAATTCCCACCTGTGCTGTGCTGCTCGATGGGAAGAACAGAGACAGAGAAGTGTGTTAATGGGTCAGGAATCAAAGAGGTTGGAGATGTTAAGAGCGTTTCTGCAGGGGCTGGAGAAGGGTAAAAATCTGCCTCCCCCATCAAGCTGCTGCCACCTGTGAGAGGAAACTGATAACTTGGGTTGAAGCAAAATGAAAGCTGAGGAAGTTGAAAGCAGCTCTTTGGATGATGTGGGACACAATCACTGCTCCATGAAAGCTTAATTGCCTGTAGGTAAGTAGTGTGTGGTTCTGTGAACAGGGAAGAAGGAAGCACAGGGGGTTTCCAGAAGCTCATTCCCATTGGTTTGTATTTTCTGGGTCTTTAAGGAAGGACAGAGCAGGAAAAAGAGCCGGATCTTCCGTTAGCCTGTGCGGATCGGCGATTTCCACCAAAGCTGGGAGGAATGCTCCATCTCCCAGCGGATGGAAGAGATTTCTGTGTGAGGGGGGCTTGCGCGGGCTCTGCTGCTGAAGATACATCTTGAAGTAATATGCGGCTCTTGATGACACCTCTTCAACACTTAGTAAATTTGACCCCTTCTTTCATGTGTCATTACACTGCTTCACATGGCTGCGCAGACAGCTAGCACGTTGAATCCGAATGATACGTTTTCAGGCAAAGGAACATGTGCTCTTCCAAATTAAATGGCGATGCTACCAACGGCTGGCCCTATTTCCCATCACCTGGGAGGTGGGAGGTCAGTTGACAGGAGATCTCATTCCCTGTCATCCAGGAGAATTGCCATCCCTCACACAAAGGCAAGTTTGGTTTGGTTTAGAGCCCTTGTGCGTGCTGAGCAGCACAGGTGCTGCAGCCCTCCTAGAAGCACTTGGCCTTAAGTACAATGTACTCGTCCTCAGTGGTGTTAAACAGCTTTTATAAACACTGCCTGAAAGTGCTCTGATTGTATGTGACCTTCCCCCTCTGCATAGTGTCATCTCATTAATCTGTTAGGTGAATAATTCTGTTTTGGGAACAGAGCAAATATAGAAATTACACAATGAAGCACATTTAATATGTTCAAAACACTTTTTCTTAATATAACCCCAATCATTTGCCATTCATTTTTTCATGTTGTGCTGAGTATTTGTATGCCAACCTTGGAAACGGGCTGGTAATTTGGTCCTTAATTTTGGCACTGTATTTATTTTTGAACTACAGCTGTTTTCTGTGGCTTTACTGCTCTGTAATTCAATACCCTTCTAGGACCTTAATGCTGCCGTTAGTAGCAAATTGGTCTCTATTCTGAATAAAACTCTTTATTACATTTGTTTTTTTTTTAATTTTTATTAGAGAATGGTTGCCCAACAACACAGGGAATGAATCTCCTAGGAGGTTCAGGGGCAGTGCCTGAAATCCCTTCCCTGTAATTGCTGGTTTTAGCAGGAAAGCCCAAATTACTCTAAAGATCTTCAGGGTGCAGATGGTTCATTCTGGGCTTTAGGTATCCAGGTTGACAGTTGAGGTAGCATCTTCTTATGAGCCCCTTTCTACACCTCCAAGTAATGCACTTCATTCCCTAATCTGTGCACAACTGAGGGCACAAAGTCCTGGGTATACTTTCTCCACTGCCATGTTTTTCATTTTTTCTTTTCAAGTTGGTTTTCTTTTTTTTTTTTTTCTTTTTTTTTTTCTTTTTCTCTTTTTTTTTTTTTTTCCCTGTAAAGGTGCTGGAATTTGAAGTCAGTCATTTTGTTGACTCTTTATTAGTATAGCTTATCTGTTTTTTTCTTTCTCTGTGCTTGTGTTAGCAGGTGGAGGATGAGGGCTGGAAATGGGGTTGCAAAGGGAGAAGGGGATGGTGTCTGAGCCCTTTGTCTCAGCAACACTCAGGGTCACCAAAGTGGTGGTTTTCACCCATGGAGAGGATTGCTTCCAGGACTTTGTGGAGCAGCAGCCACCCCAGCTCCCCTGTTGCTAGAGTAGGAAATAGAGGGGTGCCTGGCCAGGTCTGGTGCTGATGCATGTACCTAGGATTGCAGGGTGCTGGAGGAGGGAGCTTGCTCTTTCTGCTGTGTTTTGGAAGAGTTGCCTAGTTCTCCTGCATCTTTCCTGGCTGGTCTTGGCACCCCTATTTCCTGGGACAGCCTCTGCAGTAGAGCTAGAAGGAGGTGCTCAGCCATTCAGTCTCTATCTCCTTAGAGAAAGGCACTAGTGCAGGAAGTTGGTAGGAATGCCTTCTGACACCAATGACCAAGGGTGCTTCCTAGCATGGCTCTGTCCCAGCAATGGTCTCCCTAAGCCCCTCTGCCTCAGGACAATAGGATGAGCTGGGAGCAAGAAAATCCAGGGAAGTTCCCCCTTCCCTGGATCTGTGCACCACTTGCTCATAGTTTTGTAGATCTCTAACACACACAAAAAATTAAGTCTTGTTCAAGCAGACATCTGACTACGAGAATGAGCGTGCAATGCCTGCCTATGCCAGAGTGCTGCCGAGTGCCTCTAGCACAGGAAAGAGCTCGGACTTGCTAAGTTCCAACATCTTTGGCTGTTTAGAGGGGAGGAAAAAAAGACCTAAACACCATGTGCAGTGAAGTGCCTGCTATGTATTTACTGCTTCAGCCTTCCACTGCCAGCAGTTGTTCTCTTTGCTGAAGAGACCGGGTCAGTGTTGCTCCTTTAAGGACCTGAGTTAAGGTTCTGCTGTGAATGTTCAAGAGTAGCCCATTGCATTTGTGTCATTTCATTTCTGTTTCTTTTGTTCCTGTAATGAAAGGTAATCCTAGGCAATGTATCCAAAATTTTCTCTGTAAAGCTGTAGAGATCAGTTATACAAAAGTTAGAAAATACCCAGGCCCATGCGACCTTAATTCAGTTCCCTTGCATATATGCATTACAAGAGTATGTGATCATGTAATTAAAAACTATTGGCTTGGCAGGACCTTGGCTTACTCCTTGCACAGAATAAGATAGAGGACTGCAAGAACAGAGAGAAAGTTTACTTGTAGTTAAGGCACGGGTGAGGGATGTGGGAGAACTGAATCCTAACCCTGGCGCTGTCACAGGATTCCTGTATGATGCTGGGCAGAGCTGATCCCCCTGCAGCCACGGAGGGTGTTGAACTCCATTATCAGCAGCTCGTCTGCTCTTGCTTTTTGAATATTCAACTTTCCAGCCTAAAACCAATCTGGTAGCACTGGTTATTTGTATAAGATATGAATCTGAATAAACATATGCACAGACAATTGTAGGGAAAGGATGAAAACCTCTTATCGGGGGTTTTATCCCAGATTATTTCCTTCTGTAGCCACTCCAGGGCCCATGAATGAGGCTGGCTGTTTTCATGTTAGAGCTCTGAAGCTTTAAGGACTCTCTGTGTCCAATTAAACAGTAGCATATCTCTCGAATATTAACACATTAAAAGCAATATACTTCCAGCAAAGAAATCTGATCCTAATTGGCCCTGGAATATTTTATTTTCCAAAGTGAGCTGTGAACTGTTAAGCTTCCTTTTTTAAGACTAAGCAAACATTACATTCTTGGGGAAAGTCAGCCCAAGGAATGGGGAAAAATAGGCTCTCAGACTGTAGCTGTCAATCTTCCATTTTTCTAGTGTTTTACCAAGAAACAAGCACAGGAACTAATTGACTTCTATCCCCTTCTCTCCTTTATTTTTTTTCCCCTTAACATAGTGACTCAAATTAAAACAAAGATAAAATTCCAGGGGAAGCTGGCATTAATCAGGGTTTGGATGAAATTAAATTAAGCGCTTTTTATTGAACTCAGCAGTATTAGTTATTAAAACCAGAAGGACTTTCCCGACTAGTGTAAAAAAGCAAACAATGACTCATACTGTGGCATGGATTTTATTGGGAAATTAAAACACTCATTTTCTCTTATTTTTTCCATTTTTCTTTCTCTTCACTAACTTCAGACAAACACATGTAAACAACTGTTGGTGAGTCTATGCTCATAGCCCGAAGCCACGCTGTTGTTACTGGCACTGGGGCTGGCTCTGCCATTGGTGGCACTTGATGCTGGCAAAGTGAAATTGCTTCTACAGAAACAGTGCTTCCACAGGTCTCCTGTGCCTTTATTTACAAGTCACAGTTTGACATTAATATAAGGATGAGTCCTGTGTGGTGCTGAGCTGGCACTGGGTAGAGCTCAATACTCTGGGCAAGCAAGACTTAGCGAAGGGTTTTCAAAGGCAGAACAAAGATTCCTGTCCTAACTTTCCAGTGTCTTTCCCACCCACAGTCAGCTACGCTCTCACCCTCTTCTCTTGCATGACACTTACTCTTCTAGAGCCTGTTCAGCTCATCCCTGCTGCACCCTTGATCAGGAGTATGAATACTCTATGCCATGCAGTTCCAAGTCCCGTTATTAAACGTTGAGAGAGGGATGAACCTTAACTTTTCACATCCAAAGGGTGGTGATTTGCTTGGGACCGCCTGCTCTGCTGCAAGGAAGAACAGAGAGATGTGGCTGAGCTGATGCTGTGGCACAGCAGTGGTCCAGGGGAAGCTGCGCTGGTGTGTGGTTCTGGGGAATGGGGACCATGCTGGAGCTTGGCTGGCACTGCCAAGGGTGCAGAAAACAAGGCCCTTACAAAAGAATCCATGAATGTGGAACTTGTGTGTAGCTGTGGTGCAGAAATGGTTTAGGGGAAGATTTTGGACAGTATGCAGATAATGCAGTCTCTGCACCAAAACAACCATCTTCAACAGTCCATAGAGGATGAGTTGTGTCCTGGCAGAATGGAGCACAAGCAACATAATCCTTCTTCTCTAAGAGCAGAAGACCTGGGTAATTATAAACTGATCACTTTGACTTTGATAAAGAGGAAGATACTGGAGCAAATTATGAACCAATTTAAAAATCACTTCTAGGCTAATAAGATGACAAGAAACATTGGTCTAACCTAGATCAGTCAAGAGCAAATTTGTTTTCTCTTTTGACATCCATTGATCTGGGAAGATAATGGTAGCTGTGATATATTTTTGACTTTGAGGCAGTATTTATCTCAAAAGCTAACCAAGGAGACTTGGTTTGGGTGAAATCATTCCAAAATAGGTGAAAAAATATATTCCAACAATAATTACAGCTAGTTCTCAGTCCAACTGGGAAGAGAAATCATGTAGGAAGCCTTAAGGGCTAAGTCCAGTGTTATTCGATAGTTTAATTAGCTTATTTAATTCCTTCCATTCAGATTCAATTTAGAGGGGCTTCAAACAAGCACATTTCCGTTGTTGTTTCCCTGTGGCATGTAAGCGTTTGTTAATGAAGACAGCTGAGAAGAAAGGAGATCAGTGGGTGAGGGATGCAGCCTTCCCCACAGTCAGAGTGAGCATGGCGTGAGATGCTGCAGTTACTGACCTGTACCAGTATGGCTTTAACCCCTCTTCCTCCCCTGGCACAGGTATAACCTATGGAAAAGTCTTGGAGATGAAGAAAACAGCATAAACTGAGAGCTCTTGAACAGCCAGCTCGTATTGCTTTACAGATATTATAAAAGCTTTGAATTCCTGGCAGCTGGAATGATGCACTGGAAAATCTGGCAGTAGTTTGGTTGAAAACAATATCTGTTTCCCTTAGGTGTTGGGCAGGTTTACATTATCAGTGCAGTGGCACTATGTCGGTTGTTACAACACATCTGGTGCAGAGTACGTCTGGGATAGTGAGGGTCAGCTACGAGTTTGGCTTTTGTGGGCAATGAAGGATTCTTTCCTTGTTGTTTTGGGCTATTCATGGCCACTTCAAATAGAAACTGCTGTTAGCTAAGCAAGGACTAAACAGAGGAGTCCTGCTATGTCTTGTTGTAGGGGAGTGTGCCTGGCGAAAAGCCATCTTTGTGCATCTGCCTGCTCTGAGGTGGTGTGTACTTGTGTGTCCTAAGCATGTACATGAAGGAGGAAAATGTTTAAGAATCCACACGGCATAGGAACGTGGGGCACCTTGCGTCTGGATTTCGTTTGAGGGAATTAAGAGCTGATCCTTAGCTGGAATATGAATCAGATCTGATTGTGCCTGTGTTAACTAAAAGAGGTTGTGTGGTGTGTATGAGCTGGAGCTCAATCTAATGTGGAAAAGTTTGATCCAGAGCTCTGTTTAATTTAATACTTGACTATTCTACCTATTTCAGTTCTGACTCAAGGCTCAGCATTCTTTCTCACTGGCGGTTGTTTGTATAAGGCAAAGGACCTGTGTGGAACCAGAGGAGAAGAACCTTCATGCACCTAAACCTCAGCAAGTCCGTAATATTTTCTCTCTGTTGCTAGAGGGACTGGAAGAGCTTTCCCTTCACACTGCTGACATGATGGGGGGGGGGAATTAATATCCTGCAACATCCCATCAAATCCCCAAATGCATTTATAGCACTGGGTTAGTAATCCATAGTTTCACAAGGTTTTAAACTCCTAATATACTTCAGATATTTTACGTGCTTCAGTAAGTCTACTGTGCTATGTTAAGGAAAAGTGCCATGATTAGTTTTAGTACCTTTTGATATCTAAATAAACACTGACTCAATGAGAATATCTATATCAAAGCAAACATTTTCAGAGTAGTTCAAAGAAATACAATTTAATGTCCTTAATATTGCTTCCTTTAGTAGGAAACTTCTCTCATTACAATCATTCTTGGCTTTTAAGGTCAGTAGGCACTAATACGAAAAGCCTTGTCTGTCTTGCATAATAGCATTGGACAAAAACTCTTATTCAGAAATTCCTACTTAAAACTCACAACTTCTGGTTAAACCAGAACAGATTTTAATAAATTTCTCTATTCTTGCCTTAAAAAGATAACATGTGATGGAGAATCCTCCACAATGTAGATAAATTGGTCCAATGATTAACTGCCTTCTTTGTATGTATGTATAAAAAGTAGGCTTATTTCTAGTACATACATTTGTCTTGCTTCATTCTGTCTCCAAAATTGCCCTGGCTTTGATAAATTAAAGTGTAACTTATAATTAAAGAAGAAAAGAAAATCTTTTTAATGTATTCCGGTGCTTAAGAGGTGATTGACGTGCTATCTGTCACTAGAACAAATTGAACAGCTTCAAGTTCTTTGGTATCTCACTGTGGAGCTGTTATGCCAGCATTTCTAGGAGCAAAGCCATCTTCCATTCATCTGCAAATTTTCCCTTGCTACAGCCAAATTGAAAGCCCTCATTTCCCACCCCAAGGAAATAAGTGAATAAGAGAAAGTAAGACTTATTTTTCTTTCTAAACTAAATATACAAATATATAATCCGTCGGCTTTTTTTTTTTCTTTTCTTTTTTTTTGGTGGAAACCTGATATTTTCCAGGGGGTTGTGCTCTCATGCATAGAAAATGTCAACCTTCAGGTGCTGGGCTTCCTGGGTTTGCGTCGCACAGAGCCCCATTAGGTGCTTCATTCCCACTGGTGTCAGGGGACCATGGTGTCTGTGCAGCACCCTCAACCATGGGGCTCCCTGTGCCCTGTTGGTTAAATCCCTTTTTGTAAGTTTGAGAAATGGATCGGGACTTGTTTCTGATTAGCAGCCTAATCCCTTGGGAAGGTTCAGTGGTGAAAAACTGAGGCTGGAAATTGTGCAGGGGCAAGCGGGTGGTGAGAGGAAGGGGGATGTGCAATGCTCAGAGCAGTCCAGATAAAAAACAATAACAAAAAATAATGTCCAGCTACAAAATCACACCTTTGCTCAGCCTACACGTTTCCACCTCCCCCTCCCCACTCCGTTCTTCACCACTCCCATATTCGCATTTTTTCTCACATAAACCAGATTAACCTTAATAACAGAGCCCTGTTACAGACAGCATTGCAGCAGGCTCTCTTGGGAGGTGCTCTGTGAAGCCAAGAAATTGTTGCTCAGGATGAGCACCCTGGTCCTAATTTCGTCATCTGTGGTACTGTAATTAGTCTTCATGATGATGACAGAATATGCTTGGTACCAAATCACATACAATTTGAGCTGTAAGTAGCCACGGACTTCCAATGCATTGCCCAGTGGTTCAGGTTTTATTATGACCATGGATTTCCAGTGTGGCTGTAGGCAGAGTCCTCAACCTTTCTAGCACCGCAGAAAAATTCTTCTGGACCCCCAAAAAACTTTGGAGCGATACCCTGCTTTAACCAAGAGCCTGGATAGGAGAGCTGTGGAATTGCAAGTGCATCACCTACAGCTCAGTGCTCATTGCTGATGATGGATTTCTCCCTGCTCATTCATCTCAGTACCCAGGGAACCCATCCAGCCTTGTGGCACCCTCAGTGCCCTTCTGGTTGTGAGCTCACCTGCTTAATTACCTGTGGCAGGAGGGAAGCTGGCACTGCCTGTGTGGGCTGATATTTCCACCTTGTGATTTCCTGATGCTGCTGTTCCATCTGCGGTGAGGAGCAGTGACCAAAGCTCCCTGTCCTGCCTGGTTCTGCCAGCCCCTGTTGTTGCACTTCTGTTGCTGGTGTTGCGGCTGGAGACATTCCTTTGGCTCATCTGATGCAGAGCAAAGGCTCTGATGTGGGAATCTTCTTAAGCTGCTTCGTACACATGCCAAGAATTAATTTGGGTTTTTGCTGCAGCCTTATCTTTTTGCCTCAATCATCTACTGGCTCTCCAGACTCTCTGGCAGGCTTCCTCCTTTTGATGTGTTTGAATAAGAGCTTTTATTAGTTTTTAAGGCATTAGTAAGTTGTTTCTTAAAACCTTTTTGACTTGCTTTATTATGCTCTTACATTTAATTTGCCAGACTTTATGCTTTTTCTGTGGCTTTTATTATTTTCTTTTAGACGGTATGCATGGAGCTCAGAGGAAAAAGAGCCTGATCCTTGCCCTGCAATAAGGTGGTTCTTGGAAGTTTGTTTCCCATACAAATGTCCCAAGCTGCCCTTCCTTGTCTGTGACCAAAGAGCCTGTATTTAGAAATCTTTTCTGACAAGTGCTGTGGAATCTCTTTCATTTCTGTCCTCAACCCAGGACCCCAAGGGGCCAGTGCAGAAAAATGCACAATTAAAATAGACCCCAGTGTCACCACACTGGGTGCAGAAGTGCATCCTGAGTACAGTAATGTAGCGTGCCATAGCCGCAGCCTTGGCCTGCTTTCTCCATGTTGACACTGGCTGGGAGGGTGATTTAGTGCAGCTCCAGGATGTGGAGGTCACTCCACAAGCAAACCCTCAGTCGTTATTTGTGCTGGGCTGGACAGATCAGCTGTGTGTGCTTCTGATGCTATCAGAGGTGCATTAACCTTTGAGGAAACCTCCAGAAAAACACATGTACTGGGCACCACTTACACTGATACCGTGAAACCAGGAGGTGCTGTGGCTGCAGATGTGTTATCCTGCAGTGTCCTGCTGACCCCTGTTGCGGTGCAGGAGCAGACAGGCTCCTGGCTGACAGCAAGCAGTGCTGCTCTCACCACCTGTATCCATCACTGTCAATGGAGCGGCAGCTTCCTGGGGCAGCTGTGGCAGAAGATCAGAGGGATCTTCTTGCTTATGAGCACGATGCAGCCAGCCTCCAGCAAGGTTGGCCATGTCTCTCTTTCACTCCTAGCTCTGATTTTTATCTCCTCTCAGCCCAAAGCTGTCTACCTGCAGAGTTTAATCCTCTGTTGTACTGGCATAGGGATGCCTCAATTACCAAAGTAGTGGTACCTAATTTAGGTTATGTGTGTCCCTCTTGTGTTCCCAGCCTGTAATTTAGGCATCAGGGTATCTTACCCCTGACAGAAGCCCTCCTCTGGGCTAATTGCAGTCATGTGTCCGTCACTCCAAGCACCAGCCATTGTTTAATTTACTGGTGTGTGGTTTCTTGACACATACTTACATATCACTAATTGCTAATACAGAAGTACATCTCCTCTTTCCTTCAAAGATAATTACTTTGCCATTTCCTTAGCCGTCTCCAAATGAACCACTGCTGGTTTCTGGATTCATGCATGATATTTGATTACCTTTTCATAGGCATATCTTGTTTAACTGTGTTATTTGTGACCATAAAATTACCCAGCCCTGAACCAAAGTAAAAATGCAATATAAGCTTTAGCCTTGGTGAGCTTCTGAGAGTGCAAATCCCAGAGAGGGGCTGTGTGTCACGTAGCTATGTGTTCCCTTGGGCAATCATGTCCCATACCCCAGAAACTGTCACAGCCATTGCTTTAAAAAGCTCATGTGTGAGTTACCTCATGCATTTGGGCTGCTCGCACTGCCTTTGTAGCAGGAAAGTGCATGTGCTTTTCTCCTTGTCAGACTTGTTAGTACCCTGAGCAGTAAATAGAAACAACCTGGTAGTTCTTCCAGATAGGTTTTGCTGTTAGCTATTCTCCTGCAGTCACTCTGTCCTTGTTCAAGTGCACTGCAAGGCTGAGCTGCTGCTAAGTGAATTACCAAACTTCAAAGCCAGCTGCTTTGCAGCAGCAGAGCTGATGGATGGTGTTTTTATTAGCGTTCACATCACATTTAAGCTGCTTTAAAATGGCAGATTTAAGTTCCAGAAACATGAGGCTTAAGCAGTTTATGCTTTGCAGAAACACTGATGGGGACCTTTTGGAGCAGATCAATGCTGGTGGCTTTCTGTGGGCTTGGAGCAGCACCATGCACTTTGGCACACTGTGATGTGGATGCTGCCTCCTATCCGCCTGTGGGACATGGGGGTGCCTGGAGATGGGGACCCCTCCATGGTACACATTCCTCAAAGTGGTTTCCTGAGGGAAAAGTGCTCCAACACTGTAATTCAGTGCCAGCAGCCTCAGTGCTTTTGGTTTTGTGCTGTCCAGATTGTCAGCTCTTGCAGAGGTATGCAGGTCTCTGGTAGCCCCCTCCTTGGGCACTGAAGTAGCCTGATTCCCTCCGATGGAGTCTATGAACAGAAAGTTAAATATAGCCTGTGTTAAGGTTGGGACTTGAGCTTCTATGGATTTCTATCATTGAGAGGAAGGATTTATCTCACTGGATGAACAGGGTGATGGAAGAGATGAGGGTAATAACACAAGGTGTGTCTTCACTTCGACTTGTTGCAAGTAAAGACAAGTGGACTGCATGCACCCCTGGGGATTTAGCTGCCACAGTGCATCTCTCATCACACCAGATGTGTTGGCTTTGGTTTGCTCAGCATTTGAGTGCCTTGGTGTGAAATTAACTAGAGATGGACATGAAATTTTATATGCTCAGAAATAAGTTGGGTTATGAGAAGGAGCATCCCTCTCAGTGGCAATTGAGGTGTGATGGTATTTGGGATAACAGTGATAGGAAAAGGAGACCTGGAGCTGGTGGTTCCAGTAATGGCTGGTGCCTGCTTCGGCATGTGGGTGCTGCTTCAGTTCTGCTGTGTTATGGTGCATGTGTGTGGGGGGGTTATCATATTCTGGGGAGAAAATGCCAGATTTTACTTTAAATAACTTGATGGGTGATGGGCAGTTGCAAGTCTTTGGAAAGAAATAAGAGGGCAAAACCATGACAGCTAGCAGAGATACTAACGCACCAGAAAGCCTTGGGGAAAATGAAGAGATGTGGGAGGCTACATGCAAATACAAACCTCACGCTTAGGGAAAAGCGGTGCTGGCCCAGGAGAAAGTGCAGATATGGATACCTAGGAGTTAGCTGCGAGCATCACCCACAAAGAAGTCCATCCCTCTCAGGATGCTGGTGCCTCCTGGTGTCTGAAGGAAGTTTCTGTTAAAGCAATGTAGAGGCAGGCACTCCATACACTTTGGCTGTGTGAGGGTCTCATCGTAATCTTGCTGCTTCCTTTAATTAAAAGCCATGCTAGAATTTAGAACTGCTGTTCTATCTCTGCTGAGTCACCTAAGTCACTACCTGTGCTGCTGAGGAAGAGCTGCATCAGGGACCCAAGGGGCTGCTCCATCACTTGCCCTTACACACACTCTGTATGTAAGAGGTACATAAACCCAGCTTTGTGTATCTCTTTATTTTTGTAAGTTTTTTTATTGCACGGTGCTTGACCTCTCCTTTGAAATGAGGAGCGCGCACAGCTCTGCTGCTCTGTGACTGATTTCTCACCTGGTTTTTGTGTGGCTTCTTTAGGAAGTCCAAGAGAACCTGTGAACACTTCAGTGTTGGCAATGAGCTCCTGGTGACCCCTGAATCTTAGACACTACCTCTGCTATTATGTTATTTATAAAGCAGCTCAGGCTAACCTTTTACAGAAAAGTTATTTCTCTTAACCTGCCAATTCCTGTTACTTGCTTAATGACTATGTCCTTGTAAATGAATGGGGGCCCAGGTTAAGTTGGAAAGTGCTGTGAAATAAAAGATGCACAGGAATAATAATAACACAATAGCACTCTGGGGTGTAGCCTGGGCAGGAAGGGGACTCCCAGTTTCTGTGCAGCATGGGCAGAGCAGTGTACTTGCACCCCATCTAACAGGTCTTGTCCGGGATGTAGTGCAGGTGTGGTAAGTCATGGAGGGCCTTGGGATCAGGTTTATCACAAAGCAGGTTTTAAGAGACTTAACCTGCCTGACCCCAAGGATTTACAATGGTAGGACAAAGGTATGAAATAAGAAAACGCATTGTCATTTAAAGATCAGGTTTGCCCTGGAGGTTGCAGTATCTGGGGGGCCTGAGCCTGGCTCATCGGCCCCTGACACTCTCCCAGGACTGAAGTGCAGCATCTTGGTTTCTCCCATTCTTCAAACTGCTGCTCACAGCTGAAATAGGTGATCTGCTTCTCTTCTGACTTCTTTCCCCAGTTTGCCTAGCCCTGGGTGCCTTTGGTGGGCACTGGAATATAGTAATATGTGTCATATATTCTGCTTGACCATGTGAAGATCTGTTCATTTTTGTCTCTCCTTCACTATGGTTCTCTCATTAACATTTCTGCTATACACCACCATGAGACAGGGATAATTGGGTGAGTCATAAATCACCATCTGCTGTGGGAATTGTGAAGTGTGTGTTTCAGTGCCCAAGATCCCATCTCATACCTGATGTCTTCGTTCACATGTTGACAGTTCATGCATGGTAGTCCACTTGTTCCAGCTGCCCCCTGCCTGGGGCTTTTACATCCTTGCTTGCACCCTGTCCAGGAAACATTTAACCCTCCACTGAGTGGGCAGCAATACAAAAGTGGATCTGGTGCATGTTTTTTCCATTTAAGAAAACAATTTCTCATGCTTTTTTGCTATTGAGTGAAATTGAGGTGACCAAGTTCAGTGAAGGTGGCCCTGGGAAGTACCTGGCTTTGGCTATGTCTGAGGGTAGCCTAGATGATGTGATGGGCTTTTCTGGCCTTCATATGGACAAAGGTTGTTTTCAAGGATTGTTCTCTGTGCCTTGATGTGTGAATCACATGCATCAACAGGGATGATGCTTTGGATGTTGCTGTAACCGGAGATCTCTGCACTTTACCGGACAGAGCTGGGTGCAATCTCCGAGCTTCGCTGACTTTTCCTTGCAGCTGAAGGTTGTTTTTCCCCTTCACCTCTTCCTCCCTGGGCTTCCCATGCACTAGCTGAGGCACATATCTACTGAACGTATTCCATTTGCTATTTTGCCTGGATGTGTGCAGGTGGGAGGAGTGGATGGTGCTTCACAGGGTGCCAAGAGGTACTGGCTTACCATGCAGAGGGAGTACCTGCTGCAGAAGCCTTCACAAATTTGATCAGTTTAGTGTATCAAAGGTGACCAAAAAGTTACTTGATTTGTGTGTTTTCAGAGGAAAAAAACCTATATATAATCTACTGCAGAGTCTCTTAATCTAATGGCTAGAGGCAGAACAAGAATCAGGGGCTAGAAGCCAAAACCAAAGAATTCCAATTAGAAATGGGACACAAATATTTAGCAGGCTGCATAAACTACCTAAGGAAAAAAAGAAAAAGAAAAAGAAAAAAAAGTAGCTTCTCTTCTTCATCTTGTAATGCTTTATATTGAGTCTGGATGCCTTTATAGCAAATACAGTTCAGCCAAATTTGAGTTACTTGGCTCAGCGCGTGGATAAGTGGGTGAAATACTATAGCGTGTGATGTACAAGAGGTCAGACAAGGTGATCTGATGGTTCCTCCGGCCATGCTAAAACTTCTTAGAGGCTGTAAAGCCGGAAGGATGGGGCCAGTTAAGGTGTGAGGCTGCGACTCCATCTGTGCTCTCCTGTGACTAGCAGAGGGTCTGTGTGTGACCCTGCCTCTTGTTCCTCTGATCTCAAGAGAGGATGCTCTGAAGAGAAGCTGAAGGTTATGAGTTTGGAAGCTATATGTGAAACTGAATTCCCATAATCTTCTTTTTCTTTTTTTTTCTTTTTTCTTTTTCTTTTTTCGACCAGCACTTCAGCCATGCGTGATCCAGCACACATATGAGTTTGAAATGATCCATCGTGTTTTCATTATTTGTTTAAAAATGGGAATTGTCAAGATCTCTTTTGCTTTAATTACCTGATGCTACAGGGCTTCAGAGTGCCTTTTACACTCTCCAGAACATGCCCTTGGGATGTGACAAGTCTGAGTTCTACAGCAGATGCTTTCAGAAGAAAGTTGTTGGCATGAGTGTCTGAAAATAGAAGCTTGTTTACAAGGCTGGTTTTGCATTATCAGCTGTAGTGCTCCAATAATTAAGGCTGTGAACTTAATTAGCTCAACACTCCATAATTCTCTTCTGCCTCTCCAGGGGCTTGTCTGCACACAGCTCTTGTGCTGCTTCAGCTTGCGCCGGGAACATCTTTATCCCAGGGCGGCTGTGTTCACACGAATACCACCTTAACTGCCATGAATTCCGTGCTCCATTTTTGAGTATGCAGACCTTCCATAGGGCTTTCTGGAGAGCCCATCCCTGGATTATTTGGTTGCTTTTATTAAAAACATACAGGCAAAAGTACTGATCTCTGCTGAAGCATCAGCAGAACTGAATGATGCCATTGTTACTACTGATTGAAAGGGTGCTTTTACACTGGCCTCAAGCTTGTGTCTGTTCTTCAGTGGAAAATGTTTCTTAATGCTGAATAATGTAGTAACATTTCTGGCCAGCACAGGCTTTTTGACAATGAAACATTGCCACATGCTTGAGAGTGGACCGGGGCTGCTGCTTTCACCTCTCCCATCTGGGTTAGGTGCCTTCTGAGCAGGACCCAACCCTGGGCAGGGAATGGCACCCTCTCCAGCCCCAGCCTGGAATACCCCATTCCCCAGTGACCCCACCACAGCATGCCCAAGCACATCCTGTGTCTGAGACCACCCCATCCCTGGGCATCGTCCCCCATGTATTTCCTCAGAGCCAACCCACGCACAACTGGGAGATGTTTTCTGTCTCGAGTGCGTGAGCCTCAGCTGTTTCGACTATCCCATGTGTGCGTCCTTCCTGTTTGGACAGACACTTGATACTTACACCTCAAATAGAAAGGGCTGGACATGATTAAAACTCAGAGTCCAGCCACAGGCATCCTTTTCTCACTCAATGTCTGTCCCCACCCCCAAACAAACCTGAGGGGTTGTAATGATATTCAGTTTCTTGTGCAAAGAGTTGAGTAATTCTTTAACTGTTTTAGATGCACATGGACAGATGCAAGGTGCTGCATGCTGGCATGCCGTGCCTGCCTGTATCATGGCTGAGACCTGCTATGCTTACACTGAGGTACCTTGCATTTCTGCAGGAATATCTAAGCGTACAAAAGTCAAACCGTCCAGATTTATTTGGAGTTAAAGTTGGTATGTAAACTGATTAGCTTTATCAAAATACTTACATTTCCTGAATTCCCTGAACTCCCAGGATAATTGATGTTCCAAGCTATTAACTTGTAACATTAACATTTCCCCTTAATTGCAGGGTTGTGATGAAAGCCTCTCTCCCTGTGGGTGCGTAGCTCTAGAGCCAGCGATAGTTCCTGGCACATGATTACCAGCTCTGACTCAAAGCAGGGTGGTTCTCTTGGACATACCAGCCCTGCTGAGGGTGATGGTGTTCCCGTGGTGTATCCGACCTCACCGTTGCTCACATACAAGCACAAAACAGTATTTGTTCTACTCTTTCAAAAACAGTGTGTGCATAGCTTGAATGCCTTGAAAGTCAAGGTAAAAGCAAATATTGGAGTGCTGGTTTACACGAGCCCCGTTGTTAAACAGTTATGTATGACGTGGTTGGCAGAACATCAGGATGCTCATAGTCTCTTCTTTCTCACCCTCGCTTGTATCGTGTAGGCTCTCTGCTGCACACCGCCTTTCAGCACAGAGCTGGGCTAAGCAACGCTGTCCCCACCAGTACAGTGGGGAATGGGGCTATGGATTTATCTTCCATGTTGTCTTTCATTCTGGTTCCTGGATGCTCCAGTGAGTTAATTGGTAGCAGAGGGAGAGGGTAGGGAAGAGCCATATACGAAAGAGGAAAGGGATATTTTCAGCTGGGAGAGAGACAAAGACACAAGCTGTGAAGAGCAGCGGTACAGAGACACAACTTTCTGGCCTTACAACAGGGAGTGTTTCTGATGGAACCATGAAGCTACAGAGTTGGCTCACCAAGCAGAGCCAAGAAGGCAGGTCCAGAGACGTTACGGTAGACAGCATAAAGACAAAACTTCTAATGGATAATTTATGATGTAACCCTCGCAGAAGCAGAGCCCCTCCATTTTGTGAAACAGAATGTCCTGTAGAAAATATTTGCACTTAGCTTGTACACGCAGATTCAAGGAAATTCTTTCAGGAGGGTTGGAGTCTAATAAAATGGGAATGTGTGACCTGGCCTGCACCATTATTTGCCCGGTTTTATCCTTTTGTTATTATTTCCAAATGTGGAATTCTCATTCTTCTACAATTCTGCAGGTGAAGCTAGGCCAAGAAGATACAATGGTCTCCTGCAATTACAGGGAGCACCTATTAGGGCTATAACAAGGCTAGCAAAGCCAGAACGGCCAGCATCCAGAGCACCACGTGTTCCTGAGGGGTTGTGGAAATGCCCCTGCCAGTGCCCAGGAGCCTGGTCCCTACATGGGTGAAGAGGCGCTGGCTGGAGCAATGGAACCCCAGTGGGGCTGGGTGACATTAGCTCTCTGCTCTTCTCTGTGAACAGAGGGTTGCCTTGGCCAAGAGAGTGTGGCATTTGGCTCTGATGTTCTGGGATACAACGGCTTACAGATGGTACCATCCCCTCCTCTTCCAGGATGTAAATCCTCAGGGATGGAGGCTGTGCCACGTCTACGTGCTCGCCTTGGAGTGTCGGTCCTTGCGTGATGCATTAGATGGAGCTGTTGTAAGCATACCACCGGCAAGCTCCAGGTTTTTTCTGCTCTAATATTTACGACTTTACCTACCAAAAGAGCTCCTGTAAATATGTGTGAATGTTCCTACTTCTGCCTGCCAGATATTACAACTGGGTGAGCTGATCCTTCAAGCGTGTCCTTGTTTCTAGCTATAAATCCAAATTTGGACAGCAACATATAATATTTGCTGAGGGCTTTAGGTTGGTTTTATGGCACAGACGTGGTGGGTCCTGGTGCCTGGTATTGACTGGTGGTTGGTAAAGCTGTGGGCCGCAGCAGAGCTGCTGCTAGCATAGTGTGGGGATGCTGTGGTTGCAGGATGAGGAGCAATCAGGATGAATGCAATGACTATTTCCCAGAATGTAAACAGGCTCGCAGCTTAATGGCTCTATTTACGTTGACAGAGATCAGGAAACACACTTTGTTATTTTAGTCTGAATAAGCTCATGCAGATGGTAAGCAGAAGCAACGTGTTTGGAGTTTCTGGTGTTCTCTGACAAGCCAGGTTGCACATGAGTGTGTTAACCTTGCCTTTGAAAACTGCTTGATTTTTATCAGCTTGTTTACCAAGCTGTCACAACAAGGCATAAAACCACAGAAGTCTCACATGCTGATACGAGAAATGTGCATGTTCTTGGTAGTGGAAGAGGAATAGGAGCTTTCTGCTCTTTGTTAAGTGTGGTAACAAGCCATTGTTTTTCTCCAAACCACAGAGCAAGCTGTTGAGCGGGGAGCAGGGGCGAGACAAAGATGTTCCACACGACAAATTGCTCTCCTCTCCCGCCACCTCCAGCCTCCGCAGATGCATGGGGTGGGATTTGTCAAGTTGCTCAAAATAAGTCATTTGCATCGTATCAGTTACCCTGGCCAGCAAGTTCCCCATTCCCTCCTGGCCGGAGGCTTCCCGAGCTGGCTGTCCTGCTCCCAGCGAGCTGGTGTTGCGGCTGTGGGAGCTGAACGAGTTAAGCCGTGCTCGCTGTTCCAAGTGGGAGCGAAGAGCCATTGCAAAATGTTTTTCCCCCCGTTGGCTCTGCATGTTGTTTCAAAATTAAATTGGTTCTGGTTAGCAAACAAGAACAGGACGGCAAAATTAAATTTTCTGAGGAATGTTGTGAATCCTGTGTGAAAAATAAACCCCAAAATGTTTTTTTCCCTCCCGCACTCTTTGGCTTGCCTTCATCTCCTCTCTGCCTGCCATCCCTCTATCTTTGCTCCCTCCATGGACATGCTGGTGGGTGTCAAGGCTGGTGTCCTTATGCCGAGGTGCTGTGGTGAGCAGCAGTGGGAATTATTGTGAGCTGGGATGTTATGGCTTGGCCAATAAACTAATTTCTTTTCCCCTTCTGCTTATTGTCCTGCATCTTCTTTTCTTACTCCTTTGTTCTCACTGTCCTGAGAAACATCATTGTTCACTCTCCAGCAGGTGAATAGAGAGTAGGTCCAGAGAGTACCTTGGCCATGTAGAGAATGCTATTAGTTTCAGAGGCAGAATTGGACCTATAAAGTATGATTCAGGCCCACACAGATGACAACCACCAGCCATCTGCAACTCTTCAGTCTCGCTGGAGTCCAGCACAGGCTCTGCATTGGAGGAGCTACACCCACATAGGGTTCTGTGATGGACAATACAGATTTCTCCCTGTCTGCTTCCATCTTCCTTATTTATTTATTTATGTGCAGATGGAAAATCTTTGACACAAATTGGCAGTCCTTATATTCTGTTCCTCTGGAAAGCTTCTGCAGTCCTTAAAAGCTTCTCCTCCATTTGGTCAGCGCTGCAGGCATTCGCCGTGCACTTCATAAGTCATTTATCTAGTCATTGCCTCAGTATTTGTGTCGAGTCTTCTTGGATCTTTATTTATAATTTGGCATGAGTCTGTTCTGAGGGCTCAGCAGACTCTCGCTCTTTTGCGTGAACTAGGACATGTTGCTCTCAGACCTTTAGATGGGGCAGCAGGTTACTCCCGAGTTGAGTTTCATCATAGTCGTGGTGCACGCGAAGTGCTGGGGCTTCATTACTTACTGGCTTTTGTTATTGCTTTTATTTGGGAAGTAAGATGCCTCATGCCTTTTATGCTTGGTGCCCAGTGTCACTGATTCCTGGAGGCCAGGAGTGTGCCCTGGAAGGTGTCATGGTGTGGTTGCCCCTCTCGTGCCCTTCTCCAGGCATCTCCTCTTTTATGCTGCTGGAGATGGGAGGCTCAAACAGTCCTCCAGCACAATGTAGAGCGATCAAAATGGCTCATCTGACTGGGGAAGAGGTACAGAGCCAGATAACAGGTCTAAGAGAGAATAAACATCTCTTCAGCAGCATGGATCCACTGAAACCTTGCCTCCAGGTGGCATGTGAGGGTGGGAGCCTCTTCCACGTGAGCAGTGTTTTCTGGAGCAGGACTGTGTGTTGAACCCCAGTTTGGAACAGGGCTGTGCCTGTCGCGGCCAGCCAGGGACCACTCCTCCCTCGCCATCAGACCATTAGAATAAATAAAACAGCTCCACTTACACTGGATGAAATCAAGTCTTCTGGATTGTGGCCTAAACACGGTCAACAGCTCCTCTGGGCCCTCGAGCTGCCAATAGCTTGTACCTCCTTGCAAGTCTGTCCTTGGGAAGGAGCCATTGGAGGCTAAGGAAATTTTGCAGCTCTTCATCCTTTGAGAAGTGGGAAATCATCCCTGATAGGACTTGCAGCATCTCTAGCATCAAGGAATGGGACATGCAGGAAGCATACTGATTAGAAGCCAGTGCTCAGGGCAGTGCTCCAGCCAATGCCTTCCTGGAGCATGGTTATCAGCAGCATTGCCAAAACTCCTCCAGGGCACCGTGTGGGCTGGTTTTCCCTTCTGCTCAGGCCTTGTGGTGATTAGATTGTCCTTGGGTGAAGAGTCATCAGTAAACTAATGAGATTTTCCAGACTCCTCTCATAGTTATTGGCTTATGCTGTGTCTGTTGTGCCAGGACTTGTGTGCTCTGGGGTGCCAGTAAAGTTCACCACAAATTATGATCAACTAGGGCCTGAAAAATCAGTTTAATAAACCTCTTCCTGCTGCTGCCACCTTTTCTAACACCAGTGCTGGATGCATGGCTTCTTGACTGGATGGCCAGAAGTGCTCTAGAAAGATGTAGCCATTCGTTTCTACACACATGCACACAAAATGTCACATTCCTTCCTCCGTTGCTGTAGGTATCTGCTTATTCATTGTCATCAGTGTTTGTGATCAGCTGCTGTGCTGCATTGCAGCCAAGTCTGGTTGGTACTGCTGTGGGTTGCTGCCACTACTGCCTTCATCCTGGGCACCCTTCATCTCTCTGTTTTCTCTGCACGAGGTGTTTCTGACACCTTACTTGTCCTCCTGGTGTCCAGCTTCTCACCCTGTTTATCCCCATGGTGCTGATATAATACAAGAGCATGTGGAAACATGGCTTGGTGGTTGCACACCTGATTTGGGTGATTACAATTTTATCCTCTCATCTCTCTTAAAATGGGAATTCCTTATGTTCCAGTTTCAGACTGAGGGCTTGAGGAGATGACCTGAAATCTAAGTGAGAATCTGTTGAGTCATTTCTGAGTGCTCTGAGCATAAATAGATTTCTCAATTCTTCAAGTGTAACGTTTATCAGCTGTACAGTAATGCATAACCAGCTTCATTTTGTGGGATCAGGCTTCCAACATCCACAGCCTGCAGCAATAAATGGAGCAAGGTCATTGCTAAGCTGGAAAATAAATGCTTTTGAAGCATATCCTCCCAGGACAAGACCTAGTCTTTTCTTCCAACTGCTAACACCTTCATTCCCACTTAGAGTGATCCCATAACCTTTCTCAGATATGGAAACTTTCTTGTTCTCTGCTGTCAAAAGCTTTCAGCCTTACTTTTTTTGTCTCACTTTAATCTTCCCCAGCATGCCATGGTGTGTTCATCTGCCTTTCACTCGGCTCACCTTTTCTTGCACTTCCCTCTTCTAATGCTGCTCACATGGTTCCCATTTACGGAAGGTGGGAGCCAGTGGGCATATCCCATACACAATCTGAGGGAATGGGATTCTTGTGTGGAATTATTTAATTAGAGACTGCCAAGCAGTTTTGGGGGGATTTATTTTAATAAGTTTTTATATTTTCCATGAATTTATTTTTCAGTGGAGATTATGCCATATCCAGAAAGAAAACCGTTTACTTAACTGGTGAAATTTATTCAGTTAAACCCTGAAAACTTGTGCTTCTTTAGATCAACCTTTATCCTTAAGAATTGCCTGGGAAGGCTGATCCTCTGGCTGGGGGCAGAATCCCTTTCAGAGGCTTAAGGGTGGTTATTTGTTTAGCCAAGTAAGTTTAAAAAGGTGACAAGTACACTGTAAAAATCTCAGATCCCCCTCCCAGAACGCAAGCCAATGACACCATTAGCTTAATCCAGCACCTCATATACTCAATTTTAATGCGACTCTCTAGCTCCAGAATATGGTGTAATTTTAGTTGAAGGATTTGTGTTCCAGTAGTAAGAGGGGAGAAGGAGGGAGGGCAGTGCTGTAGGTCACTCAGCAATTTGGTACACAGACGTATTAAAAACCACGCAGAGGGTCTCTCCAGAAAAGAGCTGACATCTGACATCTAAATCCATTCCTAGACTGGGGTAACTCATGGCTGAGCTTTTTGCTGCCCGTTTAGCTGAATCCCACATACCATGAGTGAGCTGTACTCTCATCTGCCTCTTCTGCCTATGTGGCTCCCTGCGTTTTCGAGAGCTACCTCTAGGCATGGTACAATTAATGGACGATATTTAGAGCTACTGTCCTGGCAGGCTGTCTGAGCACCCTTCTCCATCTCCACACTGATCAAGGATGTCCTAATGTGGAGGAGTTGTGCTGGCTGCTGTGGCTGCAGAGTAACTGTTGTGAAACTCAACATCCATCCCATCCAAGCCTATATATCTGCACTGCTGATCTCCAGGGATGGACTGGCTTTGGGCTGGTCTTCAAAAGATAGAGGTACAGAGCTCCTATAAAGTGCCCCTTTACTCTGCTCTCGTGAGACCTCATTTGGAGTATTGTGTGCAGTTCTGGTGTCCTCAACATAAAAAGGACATGGAACTGTTAGAACAAGTCCAGAGGAGGGCCACGAGGATGATCAGGGGACTGGAGCACCTCTCGTATGAAGATAGGCTGAGAAAATTGGGGCTGTTCAGCCTGGAGAAGAGAAGGCTGCGTGGAGACCTCATAGCAGCCTTCCAATACCTGAAGGGGGCCTATAGGGATGCTGGGGAGGGACTCTTCATTAGGGACTGTGGTGAGAGGACAAGGGGTAATGGGTTTAAACTTAAACAGGGGAGGTTTAGATTGGATCTGAGGAAGAAATTCTTTACTGTGAGGGTAGTGGGGCCCTGGAATGGGTTGCCCAGGGAGGTTGTGGATGCTTCATCCCTGGCGGCGTTCAAGGAGGGGTTGGACATAGCCTTGGATGGCATGGTTTAGTGGGAGGCGTCCCTGCCCATGGCAGGGGGGTTGGAACTCGATGATCTTGAGGTCCTTTCCAACCCTTACTATTCTATGATTCTATGATTCTATGACACCACTTTGGGTGCTTACTTCACAAGAAGTCATGCTTCTTCTTCACTGCTCAGTTTAAAAGGATAAAGAAAGTTCAGAAGATATCTCCATTGCAGTGAAGCTGGAGGAGATGCAGTAAGAGGAAGCTGAGGGTATCAGGGATGTGTCTGTGTCTAGGTGTAAAAGTTAAGTATGCTTCCAGCATACCAGGAGTAAAACCATTTCAGCAAAGTGCAGTATTATTGCAAGAGGCTATGATGACAACGGCAAAATTCTGGGTGAAAATGCAGGAAAAAGGACTTATTGATTACATATGGACCTTCTGTATTTGACAAAACTATCTGATAGATTTCAGAGTGATAACCGAGCACTTTTGTGGTTTAGATCTAAGTGATCCTTCATCTGTCCCTTCACTCTTCAGATATCCTTCTGTTTCACGCTTAAAATGAAAGTAATTAACAGCCATGTCCCCGTTAATTGTTTCTATGAAAAGTGAAGCAAGGAGCTGTGTCTATGTCAACACGTTGTTTACTCTTCTGCTCTGAGTTACAGATTGATATTTTCCTCTTTCTTCCTCTTATTTGTGTACGCATTTGTAGGGTATTTTCCTGCTGTTCTTTCTGCTGCTCTCTCCCCTGGACCCACAGCACAGCTGTTGCCTCTCCATGTCTCACTGGTTGGGAAATGTTGTCTTAAACTCCTTTCCCCAGAGATCCTCTTGACCTGTGCCCTGAATTTGTTCAAATTTGCTTTTTGTGAAAGACATTATCTTTAATCTGCTGTTCATGTTCCTTCACTGCCTTAAATTGCTGAACTTTATGGTTTTGTAATCACTTGCACTCATTTACTTCCAGTTTTGGACTATTAATCAATGTTCTGTATCAATAATATCCAAGTAATAAACATCCCCTCCTGTGTTACTCTCCCTTCTGTCTCCAGAGCAACTTTTCCCCAAGCATTCCAGCAGCTTGCTGCATCTGGGACCTGTCCCCCACTGTCTTTAGAAGATGCCAGGGCAATTAATATTACCTGTTCCTACCAACTCAAAGTACTTGGCTGCTTTAGTCAAACGCTTAAAAAAGCATTGCCCATGTCCTACTTCTGTGGTAGCTCTATGGGATACCTCCTGGGTTACTTGGATCTTTCTCTGCCCGTGGGGACATGCACAGTCTGTTTCCCACCTCTTCTTGAGCCCCAAAGTATTCTTCATACAAACCCCCCCTTCCTGTTTCCTAAACAAGTTACATCTTCTCATATCAGTGTTCCCCTCGAACAGTGTCTTTCCATGAAGCATGTGTGAGGCTAAATGCTGTAGTTGTATACGAGAGCTTTAAAGCAGTCTTGTTTATTCTCCGTTCTGGCATTTCTGTGCAGGCATATAATACAATCAGAAGGTTGCCCTGTTCTCACTCCATTTTTCCCTGAGCCTACCTCAATTTCCTTTTCCCTTAGCCATATTCAGTTGGTGTTAAGGCACTCACTAGCTTTTGTCAGTGTTTCCCTTCAGACCTAGTTTCCAGACCTCTCTAGGTTGGAGAGATACTAACAGTCTTCACTCAGATGCTACCTTTTCCAGCATTCTCTCTCTCCAGAATACCATCTTGCCTGGGCAGTGAGCACCAGGCACGTGAGTATGGCTCTGGGCTGGTGCAGAGGAGCAGGAATCTGAGCAGACCTGTCCTCCCTCAGCGCATCAGTATTGTTTCATGAGATTCTAAATGTCACACGTAGCAGTAGCTTGTTGACACAGCTTAGTAAGACTTGCAGGACAGCAAAGAGCTGTGGAATTTATTGGAAGCTTGGAACATCTTGCATTACTGTGAAGAATCTGAAGACCTGCAACAAATTGCTTAATGAAAGTGTATTTAGAGGAGGCATGATCTTAATCTTGAGCTATCCACAAGAAACAAAAACGTAACAGGCAGGGGTATCGCAATACCCAGTGACTAGAAGGCCAAAATAGGTAAGTTTGGACTAGAAGCCAGATGCCTATTTTGACCACAGATGTTAAATAACTGCAAAATTTTACATGGGGATAGGCTAAATTTCCATACTTGCAGAAAATTTTAAGCTGTCAGTGAATACCTTTGCAAAAGATCTGATCTGTTGTGCTGAGGGGCTGGGTTTGACTCCTGCATTCCTTGTGCGTGTCCTGGGCTGTATGGTGTGGGACGTCAGGGTAATGACTATGTCTTTTTCCAGCCATTCATCTGTGCCTCTGAAATCAGGTTCAGACTCCACCCTGTGTGCTTTGGTACAAGATTCCCCCAAAGATTAGCAGGAGAGGTCTCCTGCCAAACCGGGTCCCTCCAGCTGAGCCGTATCTGCAAGCCCAGAGGAGCAGGAAGAGCCAGGGCCAGCTCCTTCAAATACTTCACAGATTAGGGACTGGGATCAGTGGGAAGTCAGCAGGGTTCACAGGCCCCAGCGGGTTGTGGTCCTTGCTGCAGTGTTAATGGTCTGCACCAGTAATTGCCATCTTCCCCATCCACATAGCTTGGTCGTTTGCTATCATGTTCAAATGCAATGGCACTCGGTGATGTGGACAAGCCCACTGACATTATTTGAGTGCAGCTGGAGGTATCTACTTTAGCCTTGAAAATGCCTCTTTCTTGGCAGCGCTTTGTGTTTATTATAATGCTGTCTGTAATGTGCAAAAGTACATTTCTGTTTTAACTTCCTTCTTTATGTACTAAAGAGTGTGGTTTTAATTAAGGATTTCAGATTGAAACATTTCCGGTTTTATGCATTGTTTTTTGGTTAGGTTCTGTTGGATTTTCTTTCTTCTTTTTTAGGACAGTTTTCAGTTAAAATATCTCAGAGTTTTGAAAAATACCAGATGCCCAGCTCGCAAAGTGTGCAAAGAGCCCCAGTCACTCCCTCTTCCTCCCAGGGAAATCAGCTGCTCCGAGTGGGAACAGCCAAGGACGGCCGATGGCGAGAATGGGGTCAGCAGAAGAAGAGGATGGGCCAGGACTGGGATCAGCGGTTTTCAGCGCCGCGCCATGACTGCGCCTCTTTGCACAATAGGAAATGTTGACTCAGATGCGTAAAAGGAAGCACCTGATTTTTGCGGATTCTGGGTTTATTCCCCCAAAACAGCTAGGGATTGTAAGAGGAGATGGGCAGATGCTTGCTTAGCGGCAGAGCATCTCCTGCAGCGCAAACAGGCGAAGGGTGTCAGGCATTGCCCCTACCATCCCTGCAGCCCCCGCCCACAGGGAAGCAAGGCCAACCCAAACAACTTGTAAAATAAAACAGTTGTTTTGCTGCACATCAACCTCAATTAGAAGGAAAAACAAAAACAAGCCAGATTTTCTCTCTCATGGTAATAGAGGAGCTCAGAAATGTCCTATGAAGGCACCCAAAATTTTTGAAACCACCAGGCAATGAAAATTATGTTAAACTCAGGTTTATCGAGCCAGTCCCGTGATTTTTGTGTGTTTGACTCATGATTGTTGAATGTCGGGGTTTGGCAACATGGAAGTCCTCAGCTGAATTTGTTCCCAATGCGGTATTTCAGGTTCGGTACAAGGCGCTGAGCCTTCCGCAGCTCCTCGGGGAGCTGTTGGGTGGGTCTGGCTCGCATCCCTGTGGGAGCCTCTTCTGAATCGAACTGTGTTTGCCAAATGACAGCGGTTCAGGCAGCAAAACCAGAGTATGGGGCTGAAGGGAATCAGTGAGCTAGATCACAGCTTACCTCGGTTAAGCATTTTACTGAGATTAAATGAGCATGTTAAAAACATGCTTCATACCCATACATCTTTCACTCCAGTTCAGCCATGCAGCATATGCACAGGATGTCGCTTAGCCCATTCTGCCCAGCTTGCTTTTGCAGGAAAGCACTGAAAACATCCATCCTCTTGCTGCAGTGTTAGTACTTAAGGCACAGTCTAGGTAATTTATAAAGAAAACCTTTGCCTTGCAACTGTGGTACCTTGAAAGGTGGATGCAGCTTGCCGGAGCAGCAAGTGGGAGTGGGCCCCTGTGATGGCTGCTGCCATCTGCCCCACACGAGGAGATGAGTGTGGGGGTAGGCATGGCATCTGCCCTTGTGCCTTCTCCCTCTGCCTTGCATTACAGTGTATAGCTCTACATGAAACAACAGCATTATCTTGTACATGCCTGTATGGGTATGGGCTGCATGGGGTTTCCCAATCCTGTGACGTGCGACTCAATCGCAGGAGGAGATCCCCCTCCACATGGCTTCCTTGGCTGGGGAGCAGTACTGTGCAGGGACCAAGTCACCTCTCCTCCCTGGCAGCACAGAAGTGCCTCACTTTTGTGCCTCAAACCAGCTTTAAGCCATATGAATCACCATTTCCCACACCCATGGGTAATGCTCTGCAGCTCCCCAGGTACCCGTGCCTCAAAGCCCCCCATTCTGATGTTATCCACAGCCCCATCCTCTCTGTGAGGCAGCTGAGGAGGGCATTTGGTCCTCCCATCAGCCATCCCCATCCATCTCCAGCTGCCTGCCTATTTGGGAGCTCACAAATCGCTGAGTGCTTGAAGAGCTGACCACTTCTTACCTATTTGGGAATGCTTTTAAATTGTTCCAGAAACTGCTGTTTGTTGATAAATTGGGGCGATCTCAGAGAAGTGTTTTTGCTAAGCTGTGTAAAAGAAGGAATGAGCTGCAGCTCAGCACTGCCAGCTGTCACTGGATTTAGAAACACACATCATAGATTTTGTTGCTTTTCAGACAGCTGCGCTTATAGCTGCTCTTATAGCCGTATAAAACAGTCATTCTGTCAGCAAATGGTCTGGCAGTGGAGCTGGGTTCTATCTGCAGCCTTGTTCCCAAGCCTGGTGGATTTGCTCCTTCCACACGCGTAGGTAAAGCCTGGAGGAAGGCAACCTTGTGGTATGGGCTGTAACCTGTCCCCAGCACCATAGCTTTGCACGGGGTAAAGAGCAAAATGCTGGGCTGTGCCCACTGCCTGTGCAAGGGATTGTGCTGACAGCGCTTGTCTTCAGCACCCCTGGTCATTAGGAACGGGTCGTTGTTGCCCTGAGAGGGTGTTCTGAGGGGTTTACCCAAAGCCTGTGGTTACTGCTCAAGGGTTCGGCTAACCACAAGCCGCAGCTTGTTACAGCAGCACCCACAGAAAAAAGACCCTGTCCTCTGTGGTCCATCCTATTCAGACTTCAGAGGTAAAGCTGAGAGTCCCAGGGGTCAGAATTAGATTTTAAAGAACTTCCTCAAGCGAAGGGAGATAGTTCTGGTTTATCAAATTATCGCTTTCGATAAAACCTCCTCCGGGAAGGGTTTCTATGTAACAAATAACTTTAAATGCCCACTTGAAGAAGAAGTCGAGCATTTTACATGCATTTTAGTTGCAATCCTTTACACAAAGTGGTACTAGCTGTGTCAGCAGGCTACTCCACAAGTGAGCTATGAGAGCAGGAGTGAGTTATTGCTGCACTCGCTGTTTCTCGCCAGTCGCTTGTACAAGCGGTGACAGTAACTGCAACTCAGGGTATCACTGTCACTGCGTGGAATGAGCTGCCTTGTGCAGAAGCCCCAAGGATGCCTAGTGGTGCAGGCACTGCGGAGCATGAGGATGCTGTTGAGCTGCACCCATGTTTTCTCTGGAGCAGTTTCCATGTCTCAAGGCCAGCGATGCCAGGTGGCCAACAAGGTGCATAAGAGCAGGTGGTGCTCATGGTCTTATTTTCTCTTGCACTGTTCGAGCCTGCAGCTCTCTCCTAACCCACCTCCATTTCCCTCTGAAACTTTAGAAGATGCTGGATTCATCCTGATCCAAAAGAGAAAATGTCTTAAGTTATGTAGCAGAAGAAAACTGCTTTCTTAGCAGTAATGTGATCTTAGTTCCTTCCCGACTGGAACAGAGGGTTTGGAAATTGCCCCTCTGGCCATTATCTGAGCTTTACAGCAATTGGAGATTGAACCCAGATCCCACATCTCTTCTGAAGCTCTATGACAATTTACACTTGTTCCTAGAAACCATTACTGTCCTGTGAGCTCTCGACCACGCGAGGATTGAAAACAGAGCTATTCTGCTCATTTGAGTTCTTTTTTCTACATGAAGGCAGAGCTCAGGGCTCATTCCTTTTTCTCACCATCTGAGGATTAAGACCAATCCTGACTGTTATCCGACCTCAATACCATTTACACACTGAACCCAATGCCTATGGCTTTTATCTGAGCCCTTACAGCATTTGGAAGTGGGCCATGCCCCTTGTCTGGTATCAAAAGCATTATATTAATTTGGGATTCATTCCACAAAATGAGGCTGTCAGCCAGACTCCTTAGCAATTGGATATTGAACCCAGACCTCATGGTTGTCTTCTAAGTTATATGCCAGCTGGGAACTCAGCCTACAATCCATGGCTGCCGGCCAAGCTCCTTATTGGCGAGAGATTGACACCAAGCCCCCAGACTGCTATTTCTGTATGGTGGTGTTAAGGACTAAACCTAGCTCACGTGGTCAGCATAATCACCTCTGCGTTGGCAGTGAGATGAAAAATCTAGTTAAAGACTTGAATGAATATTGAGGGTCGATGTTCAGCTGCTTAAAGACCAGGGATGATGACAACAATTCCCTTGGAACAAGGCCCCCTCGATACTCCAAGGGGAATAGCCCCAGATCCCCCATCTGTCATCCAGCTGGATATAAAATCCAGGTTCTCATTAACACACAGTGCGCAGCGTTTCTTTACTGGCTGGCAGTATTAAAGCCAGTTCCTCCATCTTTCAGGTATTCTTCAGATGGGATTAAACTAGATCCCTTTTCTACAGCACTGTTAGGCTCTGCCAAAGCACTTCTTGTCACTCAGAACAGACCTCCAGCACTGCACCTTGCCTTGGGAAGCACTTCCCTCATGCAGCACGCCCCCAGGCTTTGCTGCCCCATGGAACAATAAGGAAGCCTGGGAGGTAAATGAGAGCAAGGGACAGCTCTGCACACCTCCATCCTCTCAGGGGGAAATCGGAAGCCTGACCAGGTAGAGGGAGCATTTCAGGTGAAACGTGTGCCTGAGGCGAGCAAACTTTTCCCTCCTGCCAGCAATTTTGCCTGGGAATTCTTCAGCATCTTTACACAGTGTGGTTTTACTGCATAGCAAAATGCTTCAGAAGACTGAATTAAAACCAAACAGCTTCCCAGCTGGGATGGTCATCATTAGAATGCAATTCCCAGCAACTGTGTGGGTTTCTTGGTATCCTCAAAATCTTTGAAATTATCATTAAGCAGCAACTCTGAAGGAATGGCTTAACATGCAGCTAGAATAGGAAAATCTTCCCATGATCCAGTGGATCAAGCAGGATATTATAGTGCATACGGACAGTGTTGGGATACTGCTTTTCTTCTGAACTTGCAGTAATGGTGAAGGCCGTTCTTTGGTGCTCCAAGTGTGCAAGTGGTGGAGTGTGGGGGTCTGGTTTCCCTGTCTGAAACCCTACCGTGACTGGGGATGGAATCCATGGGAAGATTTCAAGCCAGTTTTGCAGACCTGTCCCATGGGTCTGGAGTTACTCTGATTGCCTGTTGCATATCTTCTGATTCATATTATTTGCTACGAAAACATTAAGTCCTTGCCACACACATGTGGTTTTATGAGGATTTTCAGCCCAAGAGAGCCAGTGCAAATGGGATTCAGCTGACTATGGTGGCAATTTGTAAATCAGTTTTCCATGTACCCACTTGTTCTTCTATAAGTGGGAATACCCTTCTTTTTCCATTCATTGCTCTCACCAGCCATCTTTGTCATCTCTTGTCTGAACACTCTGTGCTTTCTGCCCCCTCCCTTTCAAGCTCTCTTTGGGCTTCTCTGCTCTTTGCCAGATCTTTCCCCCCCTTCCCTCTGCTATCTCCCATGGGGTGTTCAATGGGCAGGGATACTGCTGGCTTTGGTGCTGGCACCAGGAGCTGTTTGCAGGGATGCTCCAGGCATTGCTCAAAATTTGTGGGGAATGCAGCGTGCAATATTGATGATCAGTTGAAATCATTACTTCTAGAGCTGTGTTTCTTTGCTTTATCCACAGAAGGGTTCATCTGTTGTGCATTTGCTTGGTCTCTCAGCTAACCTGCGGATTTGGGGAGTGCGGTGTGTGCTGCCCGCTCAGCTTTCACCCCATCCTCTTCAGTGCTGGTATGCACTGTACGTGCAAGAGATGGACGTGGTGAATAGTGGGAATAGAGGGAGAACAGGCTCTTCTTTCCTGTCCTTCTGGTTTACTTCCCAGAGTTACGAAAGCCACTGGCACGCCATGCCATGCCCCGCCATCCCTCAGCCCACTGGCTGATCTCAGCCTCTGTCTCAGCGTGCACATGCATTTCCACTCTCTGTGCTAAATCCTGCCAAAGCAAAATTCCTGAAGCAGAATAAAAACATGGAAGACTTTCAAACCCAGAGATTGTTGAACTGTCCCTCTCACCAAATGGCAGTCAATGCTCTGTTCTTTATAAAGCCTCTAGTATAATGCTGAAATCAGTAATTACAACTGGGAAGTCTTTCCAATTGTTTTAAACTGCCAGAGATGTTTTAATGTGCCTCACATTTTGTGTTGGCATGCCACAGAGTTAAGTGCCATCCATCTTTTAGAGAACTTTAAAATCTGGAAAGGAGAAAAATGGGAAAGAATCCCAAAACGCATACTTGTCCCATGAACACCACCACCATTTGTGGCCTCAGAGACACCTTCTCTTGCGTTTTGAAATTGTTTGCCTCCCTCTGGGCAGGGCGAGGGTTCTACGCAAACAGCCAAAACCTTTAATCCTTGAGCAGAGCTTCAGCCGAGGGCAGGATTGAGAGCAGATCTTCACTGGCGGCCACCCAGCCATGCATCATTGGGCAGTATTCACTCTCCAGATGCTTTCAAGCCTATACAACCGGGGAAGTAGAAGGTTGAGAAAGCCCAAATATCTTCTGATTTCTCTTTTGTGCCAGGCTTTGGGGCCTTCATCTCTGTCTGTTGGCTGCTGTTTGTCCCAAACCCACCGAGGCAGGCATCCATCCCCAATGAAACCTGCCAGCAAGCGCTGCTGCTGGGTGCAAGGACCAGAACACGTAGCTTTGCTGCCTCGGTTAGCCTCACTCCAACTATGTGAGCATCAGTTGTGAGCATCCGTAAGTGGCAGAAGCTCACTCTTGGCATCCTTGAACTTTTTGTAATTATTATGTTTATTTTTATCTGCTTTATTCCTTTTCCCTTAGCTCAGTGGCTCATGTGTGCTGAGCCTGCACAGGCAGAGGGGGAGATGGGGCAGGGAGAACATCTTCTACATCCAGTTCTGCTCTATTAAGATTCATTCTGGTATGACAATGGCTTTTTCTATTGAAATGCTTTGTGAAAGCCTTGCCTAATGATCTGTTAGCTGGGGAAAGGTTAAATTCCGGCAAGATTTTCTGTGTTTGATGAAGAAAAAGCAGTGCAATTATCCAGAATGCAAAGTGAGGGTTAGCCAGCTGTTAATAATACTGCATTTCTTCATGTTCTCATTGCTCAGAAATAATGTGGCCGTCCCCAGCCGTGGCAGTAAAGTATTTATAGCACTCTCTTTTGGCCCTGTTTGCACTCATGGAGGGCTGGATGTCACTCGAGGTCTTCTAAATATGTTTCTTTTTGTTCTTTAGGTGCCCATGACACTAGTTACTTTACTGCAGCTGTCTGAAGCAGGGATATCTAGTTTAAGGTGTTCATCTCAAAAGGGGTCAGACATGCCCTTTAAAAACTAACAGTTGGGTATCTTGTGCAGACTGGTCATCAAGGCTCTGCTAGGGTCATTGGAGAGAATGGTGATTCCAAGTTCATGCTACCCCAGGAGAGCTGCTAAGGAAGAAGGAGATAAGCGGACTTGATACCTGATAGTCTTGATTCCAGGAGTGCCCACATTAACAACCTAGTTTGATGCAGAGAGAGGTTTATTGGTAGTTTTCTGCTCTTTGTGGCTTCATTGCAGTCTGCAGGTGAGTTTGTGTTCTGGGAGACCACTGGAAATGTGCAGGAACAGCCCCCAAACATCTGTGCATTTCTCCCAGCTCTCCCTCCTGATCGCTTGGAAAGTCATGGCAGAACACAAAATACACGTGGCATCTCTGTGTCCAGGCGCACGGAAACAAAACAGGTCCCATGGGGAAAATATAATTTCACAGTGGCAGGCCCTGCATTGGGATAAACAGACGGCTTGTTTCCTCCAGTGGATGCATGGAAAATCAATTCCCAGTCCTCTGCAGAGGCTCCTAAACATGAATCAAATCCCCTCCTGTAGTACAACTGTTTTGCACCAGTGAAAAGGTTTCATTTCTAGCAGGGAACTGCAGGTGACACCTTTTTGCTATCTTCATGTTGTCGTTTAGGTGCCTATCTTATCCTCTTTACGGGAGACTCATTTCAAGCGCAGCTTTCTGCTTGGGGGTTGGAAGTAAATGAGTATTAAGTAACTGTATCTGTCTCTAATTCACTAAATATCCAGAAAAAACAGCTAATACGCCTGAACCAGTGGGATGAATACATTAGATTAATCTAATTCAGCTACTTTCACTCAAACAACCAGTAGCATTTACAAAAAGGTTGTGAAAGGGATTAGGAATTTCTTTTCCACATTTTCCCTTTCTTCTCTCCATGACTCTGCTAGTTAGCTATTCAGTTAGCTGATTTCCTTGACCCTCCTTAAAACATGACTTTTAAAATAAGTTTATTCTTTTCAGACCTCAGAGCTGGCTCCTTATTCACCGAGGCTTTCAGTGTCCAGGAAGGGTGACAGGATAAATGCAGATGTACAGGCTGTGAGCAGCTTATCTCAGCTGGAGTGAGCAGCTTCTGGCTGTCACCATCTCACTAGCACCTCAGTTGAGCAGTGCAGGTACAGGGAGACTCGCAGCATCACCCCTGGGCTTAGGGTAATTCCCTGAGCCTTCTCTCCATCCCTTCAGCTTCCTTGGCCATGCTATCCCTTTGGTGCCATGGCAAGGCTGATGTATGTACTCTCCTCCTTTATGCCCTTCTTTACTGGAAATGTGCAAAAAGACCCAGAGCAGGCTGCCTGACTCTTCAATTTAACAGCAAATTACCGGTAGCTGCTCTCAGTATGCCTGTTTCTAGCTGCAGTTCAGGCTAGATCAGGGTTACCTCGCATTCTGGAGAGAACATTATGTGCAGTCATGTCCAAAGCCTTAAAACCAACCAAGGTATAAGACCTAAACACCTGCTTTGCTGCCCACAAGCTCTGGTCTTCTGTCAGTACATTACTTCAGTGTGATTTGTTCTTGACACATTCCTGTGGCTGTTGATCATCTCCTTATATTTTGTAAGTGCTGACAAGCAGCTTGGTTATTTGTCCAAGTATTTTTCTGGGACCTGAAGCCGGTCTGCCTATTCTAATTCCCCAGTGCCTCCTTCCGCTCTTCTGAAAGCAGAGCCCTCAGTCTGCCCCCCTGGCCCCCTGGAACCTCCCCATCCCTGGTGGCTTCTCACAGTTAAGTGGTTGCATCTCCAAGGCTGCTTCAGGAAGCTCACTGAGTGTCCTGGGATGCAATTCAACAGGCAGGGATTATTGAAAACACCACAGCTATCTAATTACTCTCTCACCAAATCTTCTTTCGTGTGAGATTGTATCCTGCTAATGCTGGCATTAGCTTTGTCAGGCACTTGATTGCTGTTGAGTATTTTACGGAAGATTGAAGCAAAACAAGGCATCAAGGGTTTTGTCTCTCCCAGCTGTGTTCTGTGCTAATGTCACTCTCCCCTGAACAGTGGGCCAGCTCTTTCTTTGTTTTCTCCTTCTGCTGCTGGCTGGTCCCCCACTGCTCACCAAGCCCACAGTGGAGCAGGGGAGATGCCAGCTTTGTAGCCAGCAAGTAGGACACGAATCCCACAAAGACCCCAGCATCCCAGGAGGGCTTGGCCCGGCTGTCAGCAGGCAGGGAGCCCTCCTCTCCCTGACCTCAAGGGGTGGCATGAAGCTCCTACCTTTGTGTGCAGAGCAGAGGTTAGCAGGGTGCATGGTGCACACCTTGGAGGCTCTACTTGGATATTCCTGAGGCTTGGCTACTGCACAGGGGGCTGTGGGAGTAGAGAGCAGGCTGTGGTGGCACGCAGGAGAGGTGGCCATGGGCTGGCAGTCTGGAGTGGTGATTTCCTCCTCTGGTCCCCAGGCACTGCAGGGATCTGCTCTGAAAGAGATGCAAGGCAGGATAAGCGCAGGAAAGGCTGAAATTCCCATGCCAAGAGCAGATGAAAAGAGATGTTATAAAGTCACTTGTCTCTGGTAACATGGCCCCTAGCTCTGACACAGTGGTGGAGGGAATCCAAGTATCATGCTGGAAAGAGATGAGCCCACACCTGGAATCCTATCCCGGTTTCAAAGGTCAGATGCGTTTCTGCAGTTACAGATGTCATGGGATGGCATTTGACCCTGGTTCATCCTACACAGAAGGCAAGCTCTGATGGACAGCAGGATCATTTGAACCTTCCTGGAACTGGCTTTTGTTTGAACTACAAACTGTTTCTTGTTTCTTCCCAGCCAGGTCTCTAGACAAACTCTATAACTTTGCTGACTGCTCTGGCCTTCACCTGATCTTTGCACTGAATGCTCTGCGCCGAAATCCCAACAATTCCTGGAACAGCTCCAATGCCCTCAGCCTTCTGAAGTACAGTGCCAGCAAGAAGTACAACATCTCCTGGGAGCTGGGCAATGGTGAGTGTGGGAATAGAAGAGCCATAGGAATGGAGCTCATTGTAGCAGAGAAGTGAGAAGAAAGCTCTCCCTTCCGGAAGAGCATATTTGCAGATGCCAAGATGCTTTGCCAGCGCAGTTTCTGAGAGATTTAAAGGACATTACTATAAGGCAGCACTATCTCTTAGATGGACCCGGCATGTGTTAGCCCCTTAACTGGACATTTCCATCAGCTGATATTAAGCACATAAAGTATTTCTGGCCTGGCTGTTGGGTTGGCCAGACCAGCTGCTATACGGACCTGTGTGGCGGCTGCAGTGCCAGGGGAGTGGGGGACCCTGCAGGGACAGGAGCATGGCACCAAGGTGGGGTCCTTCACCCAGCACACAGTAAAAGTGGCACAGGAGGAGGTGCTGGCACAGGATCACCCTCATCCACTCCTCAGAGGCTCCTTGTGCTGCCCTGCAGGCAGCTCTGCGGAGCTCAAGCTGTGCGACAGCATGAGCTGTGTGTCTGTCTCCGGAAGCGCGGCTGAAGGAGCGGAGCTGGCAAGCCTTGCTTGTCTATTTTTATTTTCCCAGAGCCCAATAACTATCGGACCCTGATCGGCCGCTCGGTGAACGGCAGCCAGCTGGGGAAGGACTACGTCCAGCTGAGAAGCCTGCTGCAGCTTATCCGCACTTATTCCAGAGCAAACCTCTATGGGCCAAACATTGGGAGGCCCAGAAAGAACGTCATCTCTCTCCTGGAAGGGTGAGTGATGTTGCTTTGACTAAGAGATCAGAAACCCTGCATCAGGTAGACTTGCTCCTTGGCTTCCCCCTGTCCAACAGCTGCCAGGACAGTGAGGCTCTGCGCGGCTCAGCCACCACAGTACCAGGGGCTTGAGGACATGGTCCCTGGTGGGATTTTGGGTTGGGACGATTCCTCCAATTTATCCCAAGTATTCACAGAGTTTCCCAATTATAGGCAGACTGAGGTGCTCACCATGTTGGGACATGAAGATAATGTATTGGTGTGGATGCAGGCTCCTGCATGCCCATAAGCTGCAGGGCCGGGAGATGGATCCTGACACCACTTGTCAGTGTAGATGTCTCAGAGTCCTCCTGAACAAATTGCTTCTCTCTTGCTGTTTGGTGACTTCTTCTCCCTGTGATTTCTCCATCTGTGCAGAGGAGGAACCTGTAGCAACTTTCTTCACTGGCCAAGCTTTCTGCTTTCTTCTCCTCCCTAGGAGAATTGGCATGTCTCTAGTTTGGGGAGGCCAGAGGTGGAGAAGGAATGGTGACAGTGAGGGACGCAGACACCTGGAGGTGACATTGGACAGCTACAGGAACCAGGGAGGTGTGGGAGCCTGCTGGCAGCCAGAATGGGGACTGTGAGGCTCAAAGGCCATGCAGCAGAGGGGTAATTCCCTGCAGGACTGTAAACAGAAACTCCAGTGCAGAGGGCTGGGCAGGGGGAGGTGTGGAAGGGACTCTGTTGGGAGAAAAGCTGGGTCTAGTATTCATTAACATCTGCATGAATGATCTGGCAGAAACAATAAACAGCACACTGATGCAGTCCCTGGCGAGGCGGGGAGGGAGCCAGGGCCAGATTCTCAGCTCTGCTGCAGCAGCACAGCGAGACCATAAAGCTGGTTGAACCAGCTGCGACGCCAGCATCCTTCCTGCTGACAGAACTGGAGGAGCAGCCCCCGTGTCCGCGCCATGGCTGCCACCAGTGCCATATGAGTGCATCTTGCTCAGTACAATGCAGGGAGAGTTACAAAATGTTGTAGTAGCCTTGATCAGCAGGAAATCCATTAGCGCTGGGAGGAGGGGGCTGAATAAGGAAAACAACGGGGATGAGTTCCAAGAAGCTCTTTGAGAAAGGGAAGTCCTACTGCTGTGTTTGCCCTTGGTGCACAGCAGCCAGGTCCCAGGGAAGAGGGGTCGGAAGAACTGAGTTGCACGGCCAGGGGGGTCCAGCAGCTCTGTGATCCTGGAGCTGCACTGTGACTGACAGCAACCCCAGGAGTGAGGCTGTAGTGTATGACCTGATGGAGAGGATGGCAGAAACACCATCTAGAATGAAAGGGAAGGTAGGGAAGGGCTAGGGTTTGAACAGTCCTGGTGATTGGGGGGTGGGGACTCTCCAGACTTCCATGCAGCTGTGAAAGAGCTGTAATGAGCATGCCATGCCTGCTCTTAAGCTATATGCTGTTTCTCTCCTGCCATCCCTGCCTGCCAGAATGACACTGGTCCAGAGGCGCTTGAAGAGACTTCTCTCTCCCATGGAGAAACCTTGTGTCATGCACTCTAAATCCTGGTGTCTGCAGCTCATGGTGAGCAGCACATGCCTACATGGCCCACGGGGTCCTGGGAGAAAAGAGCTGCTTGGCTTTCCACATAAAGACACAATTATCACTAGGCAGTGTGTAAAGAGGAGGAACAAGTCTGATTACACAAAAGCAAAAGGCTAAATGCCCATTGGCAGTATTAGGAAATGGAGTTGCAAAAGGACAAATAAACAAACCCCAATGCCTAAGCTGCTTGACAGCATGAGCTTTATTCCCAGCAGCTCCCTGAGGTCACTTGAGTACTTTCAGTTAGTGATACTGAGAGCTCAATGGGATGTGGCTCAGCATGTGCCTGGGGCTGTCACGGCCAGGACATGCCTGTCAGATCCGAATGAGCCCCACACAGTAGACAAGCAGAAGAGAGGAGAAAGAATTTAGGAAGGTGCTTTCAATGGCAAGCCTGCAGTCTGCATTGCTAGACCACCACGAGTGCTCTACACAGTGCTCACAGTAGGACGAAGGCTCCAGAGTGAATACCGTGTGTGCAGTTAACAGTCCTAAGGATGTGAAACCTGCCAGGTTTTTCTCTTATTTTAGAAAAACTGATGAAGAGCAGAAGTCAACCAGGTGAGAAGAGATATGCCAAGTGGAGGATTATGACTCAAATGTTAAGTAGGGCTGGAGGGGAGATATGAAACACTCCAGAGCAGAAGACAGGATGGGTGGATTAGTCTGTCAGGCAAGCAGTGCCCTGTTACACAAAGTGAAGAGGTGGGTTTTGGTGAGGAGGAGAGCTCAGAGAGGCCCAAGGAATGATCTCCAACAGCAGAACCTGGCATTAGATGTTCTCCAGGGAAAGCCTCTAGAGTTATCTGAGGTCCCGAAACACTCAGAGAAGAGTTTCATATTGAAGTATTACCTAACATTACATTTTCCTATTTCATGCTCTGTGTTCCAAACATTGTAGTCTACTGTTTAACTGTTATCTCCAGCAAGCAAGCTAAACTCATTCTTTATGTCTAAACTTTGTCCTGCAATAACAGCAGCGTCAATGTTAATTGGACATTGCTCTCTGCTGTGTACCAGGCTCCGTCTCTCTCAGTGATGGGAGATGGACATCTTCAGGGCTGTTCTGACCCAGTCTTTGGGCCTGTTCTTCAGGACATGGTGGGACTGCACCTGGGATGCCACTTTTCTCTGGGGTCTGCTAAACAGGCTAGATGATGAGCACAGATCAAGAACCTGGGGGTTTGCAGCATGTAGGACTGTGTGCATGCTGTCCCACTGCACAGGCTGTCCTTAGGCAAGTGACACTGGGCTGTGCTGGTGAAACCTATGCACTGCCTGATGGTGGAGGTAGGATATGGCAAGGGGAGGAGAGGCATGCCTGACACACAGCAACATGGGCTTTGCACGCCTTCCACTGCTGATTTATTGCTCCTGAGCTTTGTACCACCCTGCACAGTGCAATGGCTCAGATACGCAGAGTGCATCACAATCACTGCAGGCTGGCAAGTCCTAGAGACTGGACCAGGACCACTACACAATGTAATGACAGGCTCTGCACGGATGCATTGCTCCGATGGCTGGGACCTGCTGTGCTTGAGGCTAGGAATGGTGTCTTGTGAATGCACAGGTGCAAGAGGGAATTTCTGCGGACACAACCACCAGTTGAGTTTGATGAGGTGTTAATTAGACCATTCATGCAGCCTGAGCTGTTGGAGAGCAGACCATGTTAGCTACCTACTGCGTCTGTGGGTACAGGAATCCCAGAACCGCTTGGGATTTGCTTGGGGAAAAAATGGTGAGATTTGAAGGAATTAGCATAGATTTTAACAGCAGATCAGGAATCAGACACAAAGGTTAATGCATGACTGAATCACACATTCAGTGCTGGAAGGGAAGAAACGCAAGGGAAAGCTATTAGGAAGAAGAGATGCTAACATGTGTTAAAGCTCAGAACATTTGGCACAAAACTTAAACCAGCATGTCTGGGCAGATTTGGCTGGGTGTGCTCATGACCTGTTTTTCCTCAGCTGGTGTTGCCTAGTTTTTGCCACTGGCCACTAACAAGCATCAGGGTGTTAACTCAACCACAGCAGGAGCAGCAGTGCCAGGATGATAAGGGCTGGCAGGCACTTGTGTCCATGCTAGGCTGGCTGTTGTTGATGCTCTGTGGCTACTTTGGCTCCTGAGCCTGCTTGAAGTCACCAGAGAAGTGAAAATCTTCCTTGTGTGGATCTATAGCCTTTCCCTACCTCCTTATCCCCCCAGCTATCAGAGCCACCAGACTGCTGCCTCCTTGGGTGTCTGTCTGCCCTCTTCCCAGACTCCTTGGCCTGTTCTTACCACTGCTGTCACCACTGAACATCTGGTCACAGAGCCACTGCACCTCTGGTCAGGTGGCAGCAGCAAGAGAGGTTGGCGCCCACGTGCCATTCCTCATCTTGCAAGGCACAAGATTTTCATAGAATCAATCATAGAATAGTTAGGGTTGGAAAGGATGTCCCATGGGCAGGGACACCTCCCACTAAACCATGCCACCCAAGGCTATGTCCAACCTGGCCTTTAACACCGCCAGAGATGGAGCATTCACAGCTTCCCTGGGCAACCCATTCCAGTGCCACCCCACCACCCTTACAGTAAAGAATTTCTTCCTCATATCCAATCTAAACTTCCCCTGTTTAAGTTTGAACCCGTTACCCCTTGATCTCTCACTACAGTCCCTAATGAAGAGTCCCTCCCCAGCATCCCTATAGGCCTTATCCTTCATGATTTTGCTACCTCCTACCCCTGGTTTGTAGTACCTGTGTGGAGTTAACACCCAAGTGGGTCACTGGCTTCTGTTGGTGATGGTGTCATTCCAGAGTGAGCTCTGAAAGGAGCCCATACAGGGGAGGAAGCACGTTTTTCAGTGCTGATGAAGTCCTTCCTCCCTGCCAGCTGCAGACATGGCAGGGTCAGGAGGTGCCGTGGAGATGGTGTCTTGGTTATCTGTGGGCAGCCCAGGTAGAGGTCAGGCTAAAACCTGTTGCAATACTCAGTCCTGCTCCCTACATCCATAAATCAAGCCCAAGCCCAGGTTCCTGTGTTGGTATATGTGTAGAGAGGTGTTAGCTTATAGCTTATGGAATAGCTAGGCTGCACACCTGGGGTTCAACACAAGCAGAGGGCTAAGCAAAATCAAGGTGATAAAAATGGGAGTCTTTGGCAGTATTTCTATGATGACTGCCCATGCCTTGTGTCCATGAAGAGGATTGTGGCTGTTGAGCAGCACACATCTGTCGGTCCAGGCACTGCTATTTATCCAGGACTTACTCTGGAGCAACACTGTGTAGACAGAGCTTTTTGGTTAAATTCAAGTAGGGAAGAGAAACAAGGATAGCCTGGAGTAGGTGTTCTCCAGCAGAGAGAAGGTCTCTGGATGGGCTTCAGGAAGATAGGTGGTGTTTGTCTGGTCCTTTTGCTGACAAGGACTTCTGCCCCATTCAACACAGGGACTTGTAAGCACTGCAGTTTTAGAAGCTCTGTTTTGGCTTTTTTACTTCCTTTGAAAAGTGCATCCTTCCTGTATTGGTCTACGGCTCTTTAGTGATGCAGCAGAGGTGAGTACATCTCAGTTGGCAGGGCCAGAAACTTCACCCTTACGCAAGCTACCATAAGGCTGGAGGTGCAGACTGTACCGCGACACTGAATAGGTTCAGAGCAAGAATTCTGTACAAAAAATCAAGCCACAAGACAAGCAACATTAAACTTATGATGCAAAGGGAAGAGGAGGTCACTGTAGCATGAACTCAAGCTCTGGAAGCATCAAAGTTATGAGTTAATCCATTCATAAATACATTGAAATGAGGTGTGAAGGATGTGATGAAGCATTCTGTGGTTGGTTATATAGCAGGGTCAAGGATCTGAGATATAAGCAAAAGATTCAGCTATTGCTGTCTCAGGAGGAAAAGGTTAAGAAAGTTGTTGCTGAAACTTGATCTGGATGGCTGAAATGCCAAAATCATAGTCACCTGTATAGGAAGAACAAAATGAGCAAGAAAAGACAGAGATGAGATTATGCCACTGTATAAGTACATCAGAAAGATGTAATAGAACCAGGAGGGTTCCTGAGGTGCTGATTACAGAGGTTGGGCAGTCTGGAACATACAATCATAGAACAGTTAGGGTTCTTTGCTAGAAGGCTTGTGCAGCCCTGGCTGGTTGCAGAAAGGTGATGCTGAGCAGAGAGATAATACACTATAGTTGTGAGTTCACACGTAGTCCCCGCCAGGCTCTGCTCCCCAGAGTGAAATCGCTGTCTGAAATCTGGCACTGCAGGTCAAGGTCTTTGCAGCAGGTAGCATGGATTGTGTCTGGTACCAGCCTCTGCTGCTGAAGGTATTTGATTGTGCTACTGGAACCTGGAGAAGTTAGTAACTGAAGCCTGTGCTTTAGGTCCCACTCACCAACCAATTCAGACATGAGATAAAGCTATTTCTACCCATCACTGCTGGCTCAAAGGGCAGAAATCTGCCATCCAGCTCTGGGGATCTACCATGGCACCACAGGCAGACCAATGCTGCATTTGGGGCTTTGATAGGTCAGATCAGTTTTGTAGTACTCCAGGGAATGCAGATGAAATAATCCTTGTTTTTGAAGTCCAGCACCCAGGAGTCAGCCGATGATAATAAACCCCCTGGGAGCCCGTGCAATGGTAACTTGTCTCCTTGTGCAGCTTCATTCTTTGTTACATGGTCCTTTTTATATTATTATTATTCCAAGGATGACAATCTGCCATTACCTGCATGGGAAAGAGATTTCCAAATGCAGATGACTCGTTAATGCACCTGGAATAAGCCTAGGAAGTTCCAGTGGCTGGAAGCTGAAGCCAGACACATTCAGATGAGAAATAACATACTTGGAGGCTAATTAACCATGGGAGCAATTTATCTAAGGTTACAGTAGGTACTGCATGTCTGGCAAGTATTGGATCATGAGAGTTATTTCAGATGTGCCCACACTCAAGTGAAAGCTGTGGCTATGAGAGATGCTGAGGGAGAGGTCAGATTTGAGCCATGGTTTCCAATATAGAGTTTTGGTGTCAATACCGTCTCGTGGCATTGCAGCTCTCCCAACCCGCTTTCCCACATCTCATTCCTGACCCGTAGGGTGCTCCCACCTTGTGCTAACATTACCCTATCTGGAACAGAGCTGTGAACAGTTTGGGTGATCGAGCAATGTTAAATGACATCTTTCCCTGTGCTAATTTAAAAACGAGCTCGAGCCTCAGTTCTAGCTCAGTACAGGGCCCCACATGTAATAATGCTGGCATGGGAAGGTGGCACACCAGGAGCTCATAAGGATAAGGAGTCGGATATATCTGAGCTTGGTGGTTTTGTCTCATTACGAACTCCCAGCCTGAGGTTCCTGTTCCTCCATGTGCCTCTGATGTGCTCTTCTTTCCTACCTAGAGATGATCCCCAGCAGCTCTTGAGGACTTTTACCTTTGCCCAGGTTTCTGATGTGTGGAAGTCCAGCCAGGGGTACCCCACAGGCTGCCACCCATCTGAATGATGGGGCATGACTATAGTAGTTGCCCACACTGACTGCACAACAGGGGCTCAGCTTGTCCCACTGATCCTGGCGGGGGATTTGCTACACACTGGTCAGAGAAAGCACACTGTGTAGGAAAATGGCAGATTTACTGCCTCAGCCCATCTGTGCAGCACATGTGCAGGGATCTGAGCGCTCCCGGAAGCATCTGTTTTGCTCTACCTGCACCACACTGCACACATGGACATCACACAGTCCAGGAAATCCCAGACAAAAAACATGCCAGTGCTGGTCATTGGGACTGTATGGATCTCCACTGGCCTTGAAACCTGTGGTTTGAGCTCCACAGGTGCTACAGGAATAAAGGGGATTAGTAGCATCTGTATTCCTAAACTGAGGATATTCGGATACCTGTGCATTACTGCATGTTCACCCACCCTGGGCTTTCACCTCTTGCTCATGAAGTACCGCTTGTTGGCTGTTGAGCTGCTCCAAGTTCCTTTTGGAGGATACAGACCAGCCATCTGGGGTGCTTCTGGCACAACTTCACCATTAAGGCAAGGCCTGAAGTTTTACCAGGAGCTTTTGAACTCCTTCCTGCAAAAATCTCAATAAAAGGAAAAGGAAAGGAAAAAAGAAAGGAAAAAAGAAAGGAAGAAAGGGAAAAAAGAAAAGAGAAGAAAAGAGAAGAAAAGAGAAGAAAAGAGAAGAAAAGAGAAGAAAAGAGAAGAAAAGAAAAGAGAAGAAAAGGAAAAGAAAAGAAAAGAAAAGAAAAGAAAAGAAAAGAAAAGAAAAGAAAAGAAAAGAAAAGAAAAGAAAAGAAAAGAAAAGAAAAGAAAAGAAAAGAAAAGAAAAGAAAAAAGAAAAGAAAAGAAAAAAGAAAGAAGAAAAGAGAGAAGAAAAGAAGCAGACAGAAAGTAAAACTTGGCCTAGATATTTTATGGTAAAACTTTAAAATGACCAGAACTGATTTATTTTGCTCTTATGCAGACAGAAGAGGAGCACTAAAGCAAGCCAGGGCCTTTTCTGTCCTGCCTGTGGTCTGCCCAAGCGATGCCTGTGTCCTAGAACAAAATTTTCTCAGAGTTTTTTAACAACAGGCCAATTAATTACTTCCTGGGGAGAAGGGAGATGATGGATGTCCTGCTTCTGCTGCTCCAGGGATGCTGGAGTTATACCAAGGGTTTGCTTTGCTTTCAGTCCCTGCTCAGAAACTGCTCTGGTGGGTGTGCTTGCAGCAGGGCTGTAGGCACTGTGGAAGTGATGAGGAGAACTGGAGAGCTTCCTTCTCCAAGCTCAGTCTGCTCATGGCTTTGGGCTGTGAGTGGAGAATGCCAAGCTGAGTCTGAAGAGGTGATTTAGTCAAGTCTGGGATGGTTTAGTTTGCAGCCAGAACATAAAGAATTTGAAGTTAGAAAGCAAGCTGGGCTAATCTTCAAACTCAATTGCAATATATTGATCTTCAAACCCAATATAGATTGTGTTCATTATTTCAGTTCATTCACTTTTTACACTTCATTTTAGGCATAAATCCGTGTACCGAGCATTTTAAACCTGGCAGTTGGGTTTTTTTATCCTTTTAGCATATTTCTGCACACTTAATGTCATAGAACAGCAGCCTCTCCATAGCAATATTTGCAAAATCCCCTTTTCACCTGCTGGCCGGTGTGAGCTGTGGGGAGCTCTCCCTCTGGCTGCACTGGGACTGATCTCTTCACCCTGCTCAGCTGCAGAGCAGCCATCCCCAAACCATCTCCCTGCCATGGGTCCCCTGGGCCTGACCCTCAGGAGAGATATAAACCCATTTCTGAAAGGCAAGCCTGGGAAATGAAGCTCACAGCACTGCCAGGCAGCAGAATCAGGGATGCATCAGAGCTACGAGGTTGTACAGCATGTTATTGTTTTTCCATTTCTAATTGTATCTCTTCCCTCTCTGTCTGCAGGGATTGATTACTGCTGCCTTTGCCAGTGTCCTCTTAACGCTTCACAGGGTCCAGCTGCCCTTTTGTCCAAGTTTATAATTGACCATTGTCATTAATTTAAAGTCAGAATGATTGTTTCTGAGCTATATATAGCCCAATGCTTCCTGCTCTTGTTTCAGATGTTATTAGAGGTTCGTGGCTGGGAAAGCTTGCTGCTCACCCCTGCCATGACAACTAGTCTGATAAAGGTCTCATCTCTCCTCACAGACATCTCTTTCCTTCCCCACTCTCAGTCATGGGGCTGTCGTGGGGGAGTTGGGGTCGGAGGACTCAGCACCACTCATCCTTATGTTCCAGTGCAGTTAGGACAGCTGGGTGATTCCTGCTGTGTTCCTGGGAACCCTGTTCATGAAAAACCAGCCTCTAACAATACAGCAGCAGTTTCTTTCTCATCACATTCACTTGCTCAAGCCACTGTTTCCTGTGTGTGCATATATTATCACTTCCAAAAAGCATCAGCTACACAGCACACGTTACAGTACTGAACAGAAGAGTGTGCCTGTCCAGTTGGTGTGTGTCTTTATGTGTTTCTATATCTGTGCCCTTCAGTGTAAGTATACAGTAACTGCTTGGGCTTCCTCTTGGGAGCTGCAATTTTCCAAGATGCAGTTTAGACCATCTTGGATGGCAGCAAGGCCTTGCTAGAGGCTGCCACGGTGGTTGCATATGGTTCCCAAGGTAAGGAATTGCTTTGGTTTTGGTATTGGCAGTGTGAGCAGGTACTTCCGTGTAGCCTCAAGTCTGACTCAAATAGGAGCTGTCTGGAAGAGGTGTATTATCTTGAAGATAGTTGGGTCACAAGCCATCAGGAGACTAGTACATATCTATATCACTGTAACCTTGTGCATGGAAGTGCTGTGGTTAATCACAGGAATGGGACAAACCAGAAGTGAAGCCAGGTGGAATCCTATCAGTTTGCTGACAGCCAATGTCAAAGCAAGAGCATTAAAAAAAGGGAAGCCCATAGCAGTATTTGTCCAGCCTTTTCTCTCATCCTCCAATGCCCAGGGGCTCCCTGAGCTGGAGATGGCATCTTTGCATCCAAAAGGTTTTCTGGATTTTATTTCCATTTTCTTCCATTTTTCTAGTCCTTGCTTCAATCAGTCAAGGAGTTCCTCAGCTTCAATATGTGTTGGGTGAAGAAATGTCTTCTTTTAAGATGGACACTTGAAACAAATCACTAGTGAGAATTGTTGCAGTCATAGATCTAAGTACGTACCCCAAGATCTTGTTCCTGAAATGCTGTTGTTCTCCAAAAGCTTTCCCTATCTGCCCCAAAATGATGCTCAGAGCTCTGCTGCCAGTTGGGTTTCACTCTGTTACTCTCAGCTGTCCTTGCTGCAAGCATTTGTTTTAAGTACAATTTATTCCCTCCATCTAAGATTGAGAAGATTTCATTAGAAAGGGTCTGTGAGTGAGGTGACCACCTTTGTAACCCTGTGATGTAGGATGCTCATTGGTTGTTTTAGGACATCTCCTGTGACTACATTGGCCTCATGTGATTTCTTCCTGTTTCCTATAGGTTCATGAAAGTGGCTGGCAGCACGGTGGATGCTGTTACCTGGCAACAGTAGGTATTCACCATTCCGTCTACTTTTTCCAACACTAATTACAGTGATCAGACGATGCTGGGAGCAGAGCTGATGTGCTCTCTGGGTGTGAAAGGGGGCAGATGTGTGACTACCACCTCCTCTCTCCTCCTGCTCCATTTAAATAGGTGGAAGAGGTTCTGCTCCTCTTTCTGGAGCCTCTTGGAACAAACACAGGAGGGGATGTATTAACCTTTACCACTGCAGCTGGGACAGAGGCTAAAAATACCACTGCCTGAACGCCTGGCCTTTCTGATTGCTGGAAACAAAGCCCTGCACTGCACCGCCGAGTGCAGCTGGGGGGAAAAGACAGCCCCAGTGGTGGCTGGGATAGAGACGATAGGGAAGCAAAAGCCATGTCTGACAGATGTATCGGACTATCTGAAAGCCCTTTTCCTTTCACCCCAATCTCCACCCCATGTCTTTCCATGACCAATGGCCTGAAGTTTAACTGGTATGGCCCAGAGAAGGGAAAGGCAGCTTAGTCCAATTGTAAATGCATAATGCTGCAGTCCGCACTCTGTTTTGTAAAGGTCTGGGATGCCTGTAGACACACCGCTGCCTTATACTGCAGATGGAGCCCCAGGAGCAGATGTCACCATTGACAGGGTGGTGAATATCCAAGACTCAGGCCCAGCTGGGGCTGCCAGAGAGATGCTGATACCTGATTTTCCCCCTGATTCCTACCTGTGCTGCAGTTTGGAAGAGCAAAGCAAGCTCTTAGCTGTAGCATTGAGCGTGACAAGCACCAAAAGTGGAGGAAAAGCTTTTCATATTTGGGGAAAAATCCACAACCATCTTCTTCCTCCTTTGCACACCGTGGCCAGAGGCAGGATCCCCAGCAGGCTGCGGCTCTCTGCACTGGGAGCCAGTGCAAAGGTGAGGCAGTGTGCGAGCACAACACTGGACACCAAAATTGATAGAAAAAGGGTTTATGGGGCAGGAAGGATCCTCTCCTGCCACACAGGAGACGTTTCAGAGACAGGAATTCACATGGTGAGCGCCTGCACTGTTCCCAGAAAAAGTGGATCTGCTCTGACGTGCGTTAAACTTCCCATGCAGCACACTGGCTTTGAGCATGGGAGCCGGCTTCTCAGGTCCAAGGTGGGGCTTGTGTGTGCTGGCCACACGGCTTGTTCCCAGGGCTGGTCCTTCACAATGGCTTAGTGGGGAGCTCAGGTTGCTGAAGTGTAACAGCATGTAAAGACCAGCTCTTGTACAGCACACCTGAAGACCTGCTCTTAAAAAGAGCCTGCTGGGTTTTAGGGCATGAAGTTTTCTTGCAAGCGCATCCACAGTCTGCATTGTGTGTTAACCTTGGAGCCTCCTGCAGATGCAACTCCTGGTATCCCAGAGTGGGTTATCGCTGCAGGCATGACCAACATCCAGCAAGTCCCATTCCTCAGGAAGCTCAGCTTGCCTCACTGTGCATGCTTGGGTTTTTGGCTCCTGGGGCTTCCCCACCAGGCAGCAGCAGCTCACTGCACTGTGGGCAGTGGGGTAGCTTAGCACTTGGAGCGGGATTTGTGTTACTTACAGGCTCATACTGCGCAATGATGATCTATGTCTCAGCTGGGAGTTTGCTGTTCATGATTACACGATGTGCTGATCACATTTACTGAGTCCAGGAATCTGCTTTCTGCAACAGGGCTTGATCGTTGGGCCAAGCCCTTGGATAAGTTGAAGGAACAAACTTCCAGGCTTCAGATGTGCAGTTTCATCTGGTGCACAGGGAATCTGCCTGCATGGCTGCTTTGGAACCTTTTCTTACACGATCAGTGCAAAGTGCTCGGTGGCTCTGGTGCTGAGCGGCAGTACTGACGCAGCAGCCTGTGAGTGGAAGATGCAGCTCCTGGTGAGGGCTGGCAGAGCTGAGATGCTCTTTGCTGATCCATTTCCGCTGCAGCATAGGAGCTGCTTCTCCCTCAAACTGGGTTTGCAGCTCTGGAGGTTGCACCCGTATGCATTTGTGAGGACTGGCAATGGCCACAGCTCAGAGCTGGGCTTCTGTACTGTTTATGAGTAAATGTCAAAACAGTGTCTCATCCCTCTGCTCCAAACAGCAAAACAAAACAAAACGAGTTCCTTTGTATCCAAGAAGAAAATTATTAGCAGGAAACTAAACTGCTGTCTAACTTCAAGCATGAATATTTCTGTTCCAAACCCTAACGCTCCCCTGAGATATCGGTTATAAATTTGTCAAATCTGTTATTCCTTTGAAAAGGCTGTGCTCGGTCCAGAAAGGGAATTGAGAAGGGAATACATCGCAGGGATCCCTAGTCTCTGGGTGGAAAGAGAGCATATCTGAAATACATCTGACAGAAAAGTGACACTGGGTGGGAATCACCAGCCAGCTTTCTGAGTATGGTTTCACCGACATACGTAACTCAGCACGTGTGCCTCCCACTTCACAAGTAATGTGTTGCTGGACAGGGATGTGTGAATGGCTTCAAAAGCTCAGGGAATTTCCACTAAAGGAGGGAGTGGCAGGTGGGACTGACAGCGGCTCCGGGAGTTTTGGAGTTTCCCGATGATTTAGTTTGTTAGGTTTGGTTATGAGCAAATGCTCAGTCTATTGCAGACCCACTCAGCCTCTGAATGCAGGCTTCCACTGCTCAGAAACCTCACCATAGCCATCTCTCTGCTTGGCGCTGCTGTCCTCACACATAGTGAAGATTCATTGCCTGCTTAATCTGGCAGCCATGCCCAGTTCCATCCCTGGGTATGCTCTCTGTGTGTACAGCTGGTTCTACATCCATCCATCTTGTGCACAACTCCAACTTCAACATATTTAATGGGCAAATCCTTATGCAATGCTGCCTCTGAAGCACAAATCCCTATTACTTATGGGGAAAGTAAATTTTGCATCTTCAAAGCCGATGGAAATCTATCCCTGTGCTCCTTGGAGAATGCTACATTATCTTCCAAGATGGAAAGGCACTTGCCTTATGTGGCAAATCAGATGCCAAGCACATGTGTATCTGTGTGAGACACTGCCTAAGATGCTTTTGCCACGGCTGGTTTTGGGTGACATCTCTTCTTGCTCAGACATGTTGAGTGTGCAGGTGGAGATTCTCATTAGGCAATAGCAGGTGGCAGATTTCCCAAAGTTGCTGGGGGAGCAGTTGCCCAGCATGCATGCACACACTGATATCTATGCCAAGGATATGTATTTGGGCTTGCATGAGCCTGCTGTGAGTGCTCAGAGCACAGTATCTTCAGGTTGTGCCTGGAGGAAGGGCTGCATGAAGGAGTCACTGTCCCATCTCTACCTCTAAATAAACCTGCCCAGGGCACTACTTTGCCCTCTGGCTTGCCATCCTCTGCACTGTCTGACAGAGGACACAGTTCCTGGTAGCATGATGGCCCTGACCACCAGCATGGTCCCAGGTGATGCCAGGACATGGGTGGGGAGACAGCATGGACCAGAGATGGCTCATACCAGTGGGACAGACAAAGGCACCTTGTCCAGGGGCAGAGAAAGTCATGAGTGTGAATTGTGCCTTTAGATCCAGAGAGCATCCCCCAGTCATTCTTCTTAATCAGTGTGGTTTTTGTTGACTGGAGGTGGGCAGCACCTCTCTCGCATGCCCACAGGTCTTTACCTGGGAGGCAGGTCACATCCTCTCCAGGATAGCAGCAGGCTGCCCTGTGTCCTCTGCTGCAGACCTGGGCTCTGCCCTGTCATCTGGAGGATGCTCTGGGATAGGGGCCACCTCTGTCAGCAGAGGTGTCTGGGTTTCACAGCTGTGGTAGCAGTGGGTGTCACGCTGTCAGTGGGGATGTGCCCCACTCAGCATCCCCGGTAGGCGGGTGCCCTAATTCCTAGCACTCTCCCCATAGCAGCAGGCAACAAAGTAGATCCGGAAATTCCTGAGCTTTGGGAAGTTGGCTTTAATGTAATTAATTGCAACAGAAGAAGAGGTCAGATAATAGGGGCAAAGGTTTCTCTTTAAAATGAAAGAGGAGATAAATGAAACCAGCTGCCCAGGAGCCAGTGCCTTCATTAAACATGGGATGATGCTCCTGGTCCCATGCAGCAAATTGTGAATCTTTCCAGAAAACCATTTTAAAGGCAGAACAAGACCTGGAGGTGACAGGATAGAGATGTGTAGCTGGCCCAGGTTTGTCTAAGTGCCTTGCTGCCTGGCACTGTCCTTCTCTGGGAGCTGTGTGCACCCTGGCCTTGCTGCCTGCCAAAGAACAAGCACATTTATGACTGGCAGCTGTGCTCAGCCTTGCCTCAGTACTGCTCCCAGCTCTTGTCTTTGTGCCTCAGGCCTTATGCTACAATTCCAGCCAGGAACAGGGGCCAGGAATTCCTAGCACTGGCACAGATCCCTTCCCAGCCCTTGGCTGAGTCTTTCCCTGCACCGTGCTCTGGTTTGGCTGCCTCTAGAGTGATAGTCACACCTCCCTTTGCAAAGTGCACTGATCCCATTCTGGGTTTCTAGGGCATATATAAATGGGCTTTTTAGCAATGGGGTAAATTAAACAGAAGGGGGAGAGCTGGTCTCAGCTTTGTACAGTATAATAGGGCACACACACTGGCTGTATATGGCCTTTCCTCTGAGACATATGTCTCATCTAGGATTTAGTTGCTAGCTCCCTCTTTTTCTTGGCTGGCTCTTTTCATGTTCCTGCAGATCGTCTGTCTACAGAGATAATGGCATCAAACTGGTCGTCACAGTGAGTCAGTTCTGCATGTGATTGCCTATGTCTATTCCCTCCTATATTATGAGAAACAGCACGGTCTGTGCCCACAGGGGGCATGCTGATACCTCCTAGGCTTTGGGACCAGCTCCGGTGCTGCATCGTACATATGCAGAGCTCGCTGGAAGATCTGCCAGCCTGTGCTGGAGACAAAAGGCTTTTCCATGAGCTACAAGTCCTCTGGTGAGTCACGGCTGCCAGAGACCCTGGGGAGGTCTGTGCCCTCCTTTGGCACTTGTCAAAGCACCAGGAGAGCAGGATGTGGATGCTGCAGCCCCTGAGGCTGGCTCGGCCCGGCTGCCTGTGCACTGTGCTGCTGCCTGGGGAGGTGCTTGTCAGCGCTGGAGCTCTCTGCAGCTGCTGCTGGCTTTCCTGGAGGTTGGAGAGTTCCGGGCTTTTTTCAAGTCAAGTGCACTGAGTCATTGCAAATATCAGCAAAGCTGCAGCCATTGCTCCTGGGAATAATCCACGCCTAATGAGCGCTTCTCCTGCTTTAAAGGCCTGTCAGTTGTTTACATTTTGCAGGTTTCTATACTGTCTTCACTGACAGTTTAAGTTCTCAAGAACAAGAGCCCTCCTCTCGGTGACAAAGCCTACCGCTGGAAACGGCTCACCCGTTCCTGAGTAGCCTGGTACCAGCGAAGCCCTCAGTGCCTCTCTGCCTTGCAAGCCCGGTGCAACTGGTGCCATAGTCACTCTTTTCCAGTTTGGGGTGGTTGGAAGTACTTGTTGGTGTCTGAGTACCTCCTGGGCAGTTCTGCAAGAGATCCTTTCTCATCTTACAGGAGCTCGTAATTGTCTTCAAGCTCTGCTTAAATACCCCAAGCCGAGGTGCTCCCCTCCTCACTACCCTAGGAGACATGCCACCAACAAGATCTCCTGATACTGCACCCGGTCTACTTTTGCCTTTCATCCCTCCACCAGTCCCCATTTCTCTGGCTTGTTACTGAAGGTGCCAAAAACCCATGACAGTGGTGCTGTCCCAAGGCACTTCTCTTCCCTGCAGGGTCTCAGCTGTGCTCAGCACAGCAGCACCTTCCATTGCCTCCTCCAGGCAGCTCTTGGGAGGCAGAAGCTCCTCTAGAGCTGCTCTGGAGAGATGTTCCTCTCCCTTGGCAGAGGAGCTGGAGGTTAGAGTACACCTTGTGCCTGATGAGAGGATGAGGAGGTACAAGCCTGCCTTTGCTCTCTGAGGGGTTTATTCTGAGGTCTCTCTAACTCCATCTTTTCCCAGTCAGTGCAACTTTGTTTTTTATGGCCTTTCAGCCAGTTTTTGGCCCAGGTGATGGGTTTTTTCATCCGCAGCAGTCTGAAAAAATCGTTTCTGTTCAGCTCTTAAGTGCTGTTCTAAAATCCAAACATCTGCCATCCCCAGAGTCCATTCCTTTGTAATTTTGCCTTAAAAAGTAATCTCTGTAAACCCCACCGCTGCCTGCTGCTTGCAGCTCTGCTCTCCTCCTGACATCCAGTGGTTCAATAGTGTGTAAGTGGTTGGAGCAACTCTGAACACTTCCTAAGTGCCCCCCTGGAGATAATCCCTGCCCTTAGCACCTTCCAGTCATCATGGACATACAGAAATGCCTCTTGCCTCCTTCTCTGGGTTACACAACCACTGGAATGAAACTGGGATGTGACTGGCATGATCCCCTGCTTTGCTGGGGATGCAGCTGGGACCACACGCTGGAGGGAGGGCTGCCAGAGGAGATTCTTCTCATTTAATGCACTTGCAAGTTGAGCCTGTAATGCATTTCTGTTCTGGGACAGTTTGTGTTGGCACTGTTCCCCTTTCATCACAGCCCTGCACAGTTTCAAGTGCATTTACTCTGTTACCTGGAGCAGTGAGACACAAAAACCCTCACTGAGCACTCATGCATGCTTCACATGTGGTGAGTGCTCTGGCTGAGGCTGAGTTAGCCCACAGCATCCTTTGGGGATGCTCCTGCATTCCAGCACCCAAGTGAAGCAGCCACTGCGGCTGCTAGAGCAGCTGTTTGGTGCAGATTAGATGGAAGTTATGGAGAAATCAGTCCTGGAAAGGTGAATCCACCTTTCTTCAGACCCCAGGTCATCATCCCATTATCCATCCCAGCACCCATGGCTGCACTGAAGTCTGTGGAGAGAGAGAAGTCAAGTGAATGTGGCTCCAGTGAGGGATGGGAGGCAATGGTTGGGCCCCAGACTCTTCCTCAGGAGGAGCTAGCTGGGATTACCTCCAGCCACAGGGTGTTTGCACTCCAGGGCAGACTGCTTCACCTTATGTCCTGAGCCAGGAGACAGTATTGAGGTGTTTCAGAGCCTTCTTCCCACACTTAGAGACAGATGATTCACATCGTGGTTGGCAGCACTATGGCTGTGTTTTATATAAGCAAGCACATGGATAACAGGAATTAGTCGCTGTACGGGAAACGCTCCTTGACATTCCCAGAGAAGAAGGGATTTCTGTGAGAGCAGGACTTGCCACGCAGGTAACAGCCATGGCATTTCTTAAGTGGGAGATCAGCTGTGGATTTTGCGGGAAGAGCAAGCAAGGAAGATGCAGGTGTGCAGGGATGCTGGGAGCAGGGCTCTCTCTAATGCTGTGGGTCCTCAGCCTTTGCACTCCATGGTCGCTAATCCTTGTTCAGAAACACCATCAGGGCTGGAGTGTTATTACTGCAGCAGGATGTTCATGAGCAGTTCTGGTTCTGGCAGCTCTGAACCAGTAGAGGCTCTGTACAGTTCCCCCTGCAGACCAGCCACTGAATAGAGGGCGTCCCATGACAATGCAGTTATTCCCATAGCTGGGAGCACAGACAGCCTCTCCCATCCCCTCCTGGGTGTTGCAATTTCCAGTGTGTCTCAGAGGGAATTTGCTGCTCAGGACCCTTCTCCCCTCTGGTGTCCAGTAGCAATCATCCTGGGCCCAGGGCTGACTGGCTTATCTGCACTTTGGAAACAGTGTGTCCCTGAGACAGGGGACGAGTTCAGACGGGATGAGCCAAGTGAGTGGAAGATCTCCCAACATCTCCCTCGTTGTGGACCCCAGGCGTTACTATCACAGGCATGGTGTTGGAGGGTCTCTTTCCATGGGGTCTTCATGAGATCTGTGCAGAGGGTGCTGCAAAGCCTTCATGGGTTGGGTGCTCCCAACCTTTGGCATTCTGGTCCCAGCATTTCATCAGCAGTAGTTAAGAAAGTGCTAAACCTCCCATGGTTTCTGCAGCGCAGGATGCTCAGTGCTCAGGAAGCACACACCTCACACTCTGTTTGGAGGCTGAATGCATTTGCCAGACACAGGCACAGCCAGAGGGACAGGCAGTTTGCAAGCAGGGACTGCCCCAGAGCAGAGGAAGCCTGTTGGCATGGGGCAGCAGCAGGAGGGGAGGACACGTGTTGAGGCAGAGCTATTCCCAGCTCTCTGATCCTTGTCTTCTTGTTTTCCTTCCAGTTACTACATTGATGGCCGAGTGGCCAAAGTGACGGACTTCCTGAAAACGCGCCTGTTGGACACACTGTCTGACCAGATCAGGAAAATACAGAAAGTGCGTGAGTGCAAAGGGTCTGCAAGGGGCAAAGGGGCACTGTGTGCCCAGCCTTGGCACAGCTCGGGGCCAAGGCTCCAGCCTCAGCACCAATGTGCTCCCAGAGAGGCTGGCATAAGGCAGGGGGAGGCTGTGGTCCAGCCTGAATGCAGTGAGCCTTCGGGCAGGGGATGGAAGGAAAGACCAGACAGCTCAATGCCTGGCCTAGGGTGGAATGCATGGCAGGGAGGGAGGGAAGCAGTCACAGGCTGCAGCGTGGTGCGCTGGGATGCGGGCTGGATGCACGGGGCAGGGGCAGGCACTGCCGTGCAAAGCCTTCCTAAAGCAGCTGGCTGGCTTGAGTCTCCCATCCGTCTGTTCCTGAAGGGAGCAGCGTGTAACATGGATATTCTCTGAAACTTACTGCCAAAGACAAGGAGAAGAGGGAGCAGCAAGGCATTACCAAACCGTCCCGAGCATGTGCCTGCTTGGGAGGGAGCTCCTACTGCACTATCTTGCCCACTTGCTCACAGTGCCTGAAAATGCTGCTTGCAAAGTTGTGACAGTTGCATTTCCAGGGTGATTTTCACCAGTGGAGAATCATGGTCATTATAAACAACTGTATTTTTGTTTCCCCTGATGACCATGTTTTGACTGTGTTACAAAACCCAGCTGTGCTGGCGTGCAGTGTCAAAGCCCATGGCCCTGCCTGGCTAGCCCAGTCTGCAGCAAGTGCTCCTCTCCCCACTGGCCTGGGGGAATGAACTTGCATATCTAATAACTGGGTAGGTGATGGGGGCTTTGCAGGGTTCCCCCACTTTGACTGTTAGGGGGGCCAGGGCTGTGACCGGCCTGCTCAGTTGTCAGTCCCTGAGGAAATAAGGATCACTCAGTAAGCGGGGAAGGCGTTAGGGACCAGAGGAGATGTCCATCTGTCTGTCTTGTCTAGGTTTTCATACTATATCAGTCACCACAATGTCTTACTGTTGTAATTCCCGCAGGGAGAAACCATGGGATGCGTAAACAACTCAAAGAGGCCCTGGGAAAGGGGATGCAAGGGTCGGCATAGCAAAACTGGAGGAGACGAGCGGCTTGCCGTGTACTCTGGCACAAGCTGGGAATCATCCATGCATGCGGATGATCCTCCTGCTGCGGGGAGGTGTAGCAGGGTGTCTGGTGGGATCAGCATGGGTGAAATCGGGAGGCTCCGTCCGACCTTGCTCCCACTGCGGGTGCAACATGCCACAGAAGTGGTGGCACGAGTCCCACCTCTGCTGCAGGTTGGGAACTTGCTGGGGAAGGAGCAGGACCCCATCCATCCCCAGACCAGAGGCAGCAAGGAGCTGCCCTCAGCATGGGTTGGGTGAATCCTCACATCCATGGGGCAGCATTTGGTCTGTGTGAGGCAGGACCAGAGGACTCTCCCGGGAATGCCAATGTGGCTGAGCAAAAGCACAGCACTGGGTGCTAATAGCCTCCAGCTTGGCTTTGAGTCCGTGCATCCTGCCGGGGCTGATTAGAGCAGCTGGGCTTGTCCACTTCCCTGTTTTATTGCTTCCTCTCCGACTGGGGAAGGTGGCGGGCTTAGATAATTACAGGCAGGATGCCAGCACCTCTGGGGCTTCAGTCAGGGATATCGACTCTCACAGGCTGTGAGTGGGAGGCAGCCCAGTGCTGGCGTATTTAACATCTTTGAGGGATCCCAGTCCATCCAGCACATTCCAGCGCTCCTCACTAATGGGGCAGAATCTGTCAGGCTGCACAGAGCACTCCCTGGGCCGCTGGGTTTGCAGACATCTGGTCACAGGAGCTCATCGCCCGGCCTGGACAAGTGAGATTGCAGGAGAGAGAATGGGGCATTGCATGGTGCTGGATGTTGTCTGCATGGGGAGAGAGCAGTTCCAGCCATCCAAGCCCTGCTGTCCCACTTGGCATCTCACAGGGGTTTGTGCTGCTGGCTGGAGCCTAGTAAGGGGTGGGACAGCACACTCAGACCTAACATCCTGCCTGTGCCAGGGACCCTCAGGTGGCAACGCAGCGCCTCCTCAGCCATGGGGCTGGATCTACCCTCACCCAGCAATATCCACTGCTTTCCTCTCAAGTACCCACCATTCCTCCATGTGTCTCCAGTACATGTCCCAGTGCCCAAACACCACAGAGCTGTTGGGGCTCGCGTGCTCCCCGTGCCTGGCAGCCACCTTGCATGGGGACATGGAGAGCTGAGGTGATGCGGCAGGACAGCCTGCAGAATGGAGAGTGTGTGGAGACCACAGGGAAGAGCAGGGTCTGGTTTGGGAGCATGAGAGTACATGTGGGATGGCATGTTTGGAGCAGCTCCAGAAGATGGGTAGTGAACATGTGGCAATGGCAGGAGAGAAAAGGACAGTCTCCCACCACCCAGCCATGATGAAGACACCTGGTGACCATGCCAGGGTTAGGCAGGCACTGACTGCCCAGAAGCACTGTTACCAAAGGTCTCTGTAAGCCTTCTCAGGGCATAGCACAGGAGATGTCTGCCTTGGCAATCACTGTTTTCATGAAAGTCGTTTTGGTTGCTTTCGTCTCCCGTGCAGGTAGTGAACACATACACACCAGGGAAGAAGATCTGGCTGGAAGGTGTTGGTGCAACCTCGTCTGGAGGCATGAACAACCTCTCCGATTCCTATGCAGCCGGGTTCCTGTGAGTTTATCCAGCTCGCCGGCACCAGGGTGCTGCCATCCCCATCAGCTCTGTGGGCTTGGGTGCTGCAAAGCCTCTGCAGCTGGGAGAGGGACAGCTCTGTGCCCAGACACCACATGTATACCCCTCTCAGTACTCCCCAGCAGCCTGGGCACCAGTTTTTGATCTGTACTATCCCTATTACCTCTCCTCAGCTCTGCTTTCCTGCAGGTGACCCAGCCTCTGGCATACCCAGAGAAACAGAGTAAGGAGGGGACCACTTGGGATCCCACAAGGGTACCCACTGCGTGCTCACAGGGCATAGGTATGGAAGGGAGGTGTGATATGAGCATGCCAGCGCTGGATCCCAGGGCTGCAATCCCGACCAGCTTGCCTTGCTCAGCAGCTCAGGATCACCTGGGCTTCCTCCTGCTCTGCATCTTTGGTTCAGGCGGCAGCCACGCATCCCTGGGTGCATTCACTCACAGGAGTGAGGAGGAACATCTGCCCAGGGGAGCGCTTGTCAGGGCTCTGCTCTGGGAACCATTTCCTCTTCTTCCAAAGCTACAATTGTTCCTGGCTCCTGGGGCTTGTTTACTGGCAGGGCCCCATGGCACGGCCATCCTACTGCAAAGCCCAGGTTCAGGTCTTCAGAGCTGGCTGTGATCACAACAGATGGAGGAAGATTATCCCAGCTTTTTGGGGAGGCGTGGGGACATGCCTGGGGTATTGGGGCTGTGGCAGGCTATGAGGGTCAAAGACTTTGCCCAGGAGGTGTGAGGAGACAAGCTGGTGCAAAGGTCCAGTCGCCCTGCTGTGGCACAGGGTGCAGAGTTCTGCAGGCTGGGGAGCACCCCAGGCTTTGGGCACAGGGCTGTGATGCTGGAGTGCATGCAGGGGCTGAGGCAGCAGGGTGCCTGCGCTGGGGAGAGAAGCATACAGGCTTTCCAGGCAGGGATGGTAGGAGATGGTTAACACCCAGCTCACAAAACCACCTGAAAGCTTCAGCTCAGGTGCTGGAAGCAGGCACCCAGTTGGGTGCATGCGAGCGATACCATGTGCTGGATCACACCTGTGCCACTGGGGCTGGGTGGTCCCCCCACAGCATCCTGACTCTGCTCCCTCCATCCTCAGGTGGCTAAACACGCTGGGCTTGCTGGCCAGCCGGGGCATTGATGTGGTGGTGCGGCACTCCTTCCTCGACCATGGCCACAACCACCTTGTGGACCACAACTTCAACCCCTTGCCGGTAGGTCTGCTTGGGGGCATCGTGCTGGCGCTGGCTTCTTCCTGCTCATTTGGGGGGGGATTCTCTCCTTGTGGCATGTCTGAACTCTGGTTGAAAATGAATTATTCCAGATCTGTTTCTTGCTGCGTTAATAGGAGATGTTAGTTCATGCCAAACACATGTTGGGGGCAGATGGGAAAGCAATACCTCTTTAGCTAAAACTTCACCTAGTGCCCATACTACATAGCACAGGAGGGAGGCTGGTGCCACCAAGGAATGCCAGCTCAAACTGCAGAGTTGGAGGGAGGAGGGGATGTGGCAGAACCACCATGCATGGCCTGGGGCCGGGTGCTGGGTTGCTAGTGGTGAGCTGGGGAAGGCAGGCTGGAGCCTCAGCACCGACTTCAGATCTCTAGAAACCAAGGTGAAGGACATTCTCAGCTTCACAGGGAGCAGAAGTCTTCACTAGTGCCCTGCAGTATCCCTCGTCCTTCAAAAACACCTGGGCAGGGAGGAACTCCCAGCACGTATGGTGCTGATAAAGAAACCATATGAAAACCCTGTTAAAAGTAGCAGGTTTCCTTTCCCTGGGGGGGGGGGGGGGGGCTAGTAAATACGCTGGCTTGTAAGTGGAGAGCCTGCAGAGTGGCTGGAAGCCCTGCGTCTCCTCTGGAGGGGGTTTATTGGTCCATGACCCAGCAGACACTGCTGGTGGGCTGAGGATCCACTTTGGAGAGGTGCCCAACCCTGATACTATGAACTTGCCTTTGATGCTGCACTGGGATCTTGGGGCAGCTGCAGGGGTCAGAGGCTGAGGGAGCCACATCTCAGTTGGCTCTATCCACTCAGCTGATGAAAACAGCATCTCCCCAACAGCATCCCTGAGCATCAGGGGAGGATGCAGGAGGCGTTGGTGATGCAAGATCTGTGCTATCCTCCCAGCATGGCTCTGGAGAGCAAGCCAATGAGCAGGAGAGCACAGTCCCCTGCCTGTGCTACTCCTGGAGCACCCAGGGCTGCTCCCACAAGCACCCCTCCAGTAAGTGTACCTGCAGTTCTGGGGGCCCTGGGCCAGTGGGAGCTTGGAGGACTTTAAATTTTGAGATGAATCTGAGGATGCGGCAAGCACTTGGCAGATTTCTTCTGAAAAGCCGATTCCCTCGGCCAAGCCACATCACCCCCCATCCCCTGGGGCCTCAGCTCCTCCCCCCCCCACCCCAGGGTGACTCCTGGCTGGCTGGGGGCAGTTGGTGGCCAGCGGCCATCTCTTCCAGCACAATGGGGCAGTGGGTGGCCCATGCCCAGCTCTCCCAGCACAGTGGGGCAGCAGCCCTGGAGGAGCTGGAGCAGAAGTGCACTTAGGAGAGGGACTAAAGCCAGAGGAGGATTTAGAGGAATAAATCCCGGGCTGTTACACACAATGAAGGTCTTTAAAGTGGATTTTGCTGTTGATTCAAAGGTAAGTCTCCCAATAAGTTAGATGCCGCCTTCCTCATGGCTGTTTCCTCTCTGTCCCATGTGCTTTGGTGTTGACATCCCACCACTGTGTTCCTGCACAAACACTGGCCGGTGCTTCCCTAACCCCTTTCCCTCCACTCCTGTGCTGCTAAAGAGCCACAGGCAGATGCAAACTGACGGAGGGTTTAAAAGCTGCAAACGCCAAAACGCCCAGTGAGATCAGACCGTGACCTGCTCCATGGGGCAGCAGCCCTGCTGTTCCCGTGAGAGCTATCAGGGAGATGAAAGCCGCTGACTGTACCTGCGCGGGGCTGCACTGTGAAATACAATCTGCTCATTAGCTGCCACGACAAAGGGGTTTCCACATGCCGGCTGGGCGTGAGGCAGCTGCCTGCTGAGAGAAGGGCTGCGCTGACACAGCATCAATCACAGCGCTGGCTGGCAGCTCCTCAGCAAGCCGGGAGTCAGGGCTGTGCTCCCTGTAGGAGCCTTTGCACTACTGATCCCTGCTTGTCAGATAACAGAACAATGTGTTCTGGTGCTGACCTGAGGTGAGCCTTTTACAGCAGCATCCTTAGGTGCCAGGCAGTTGCATGATCCAGGGAGTTTCCTGCATGATCCAGGGAGTTTCCTGCATGATCCAGGGAGTTTCCTGCATGCTCCAGGGATGGTGCAGTGATGAAAATACAACCCTCCATCCTTGTGCTAAAGAGCTTCCCATATAAAACCAAGTGATTTGCAGTCCACCACCATATAAGCACTACGCTGCTGCCATGTGAGCCCTCCTCCCTGTCCTTCAGCTGATCCTGAAGCGGGTTCTTTGGATGCTGCTGATCTTGTTCATGGTAGTACTGTCTTTATTAGGGCAATATTACAGCAGATGGTACAAGGAAGCTTGTGAAAAGTGGTATAGGTGCTATGTTTGGGGACCAATGTGGGAGTCTCAGCTTCTAAACCACATTTCTTTCTGCCTGTCCTCTGGGACTGCAGTGCTGGGGGAATTTGTTATCTTCAGGGGAAGGAGCAAGCAAATCACTGCACTGCTCCATGTATAGCAGGGTTATAGTCACTGCTGTGGCCCATGCTGTGAGCTAGTGAGGGGTAGCAGCACATTAAGTGGGCAGAAAGCACAGCTGCTCCCTGGGCATGGGCACTGCACAGCAAGCGCAGGCAGCCTGGTGGGACTTGCTCTGTGTTTTCTGAGTGTTAGCCTTGGCTTGAAAATAAACTTGTAAACTCTGACCATTTTGATGGGAAATGTAAGAGCACCTGGGAACAGCTGATTTCAGGCAGGGATGCAGTGAAACTGTGAAGGTGGAGGTTTAAGCTGATCTATCCTGGGCTCTCCTCTTTGATGGTGGTGCCACCAAAGTCCCATGTGAGGGATGGGTGCTGCAGCAGGGGAAGGTTAGACCACCTCTCTGAGACTCTTTCCCGGTGCAGACCTGAGGAAATGGGTTTCTTGTGCTGGATTAGTGAGGAGCAGAGCAGGAGAAACTGGACAACATGAAGTTCCCTGCCCCTGACACAGATGTGATCAGGCTGGGGAAGAGAAATGCTCCAGCTGACCTTAATGCAACTGAGCTCAAGTGTTTTAATACTTCGTTATTTTTGAGATAACTTTTTAATGTATGACTGGAGTGCTTTTTCTTCACGAGTGGTTGGGTCAGCCAGCTGTATAATAGTCTGGGATTGCGCTTGAGAAGCCCTTCAAATAAAGCCTTTTGCAGGTACGTCAGACTGCCTGCCTGCATCTAAGCCCATCTATTCATGTGTGTGGGAGAGAAGAGTAGAGGAGAGGTTGGGCAGGAGCAGCACTGACATTTGCTCTTCACAGGCTAGTGCCTCTGAAATGCTGCTCTGGCATTCAGTAGGTCTAGGCTCATTTCAGGCACATACTGTATGTACTCTATCTCTCTTTCCTTAATCTCTCTCTGAAACAGTCCAGAGGGATGTAATACAATAAATATATTGCATCTCTCTGGACTGTTTCAGAGAGAGATTAAGGAAAGAGAGATGGACTATATGCACTGTACATACACACAGGTGGGTGTGAGCTTTCTCTTCAGATTGTTACTGCATGTTAAGGACCTTTCTGAACACTCTTCCTCATGGCACTTGCCTCTTTTTCATCCATCCTTGGTAGTTATTTCTGCTCCCTTAATGCGCAGTGCTGTAACGTTATACCTATGTGTGGAAAAACTTGGGCAACGCGAATCTCATGGAAAAGCCAGGGCTGAAATCGTGATTGATGTGGCTTCTCTTGGATTCTCTCCTAACGACTGTGAATGGTGAGATACTTGGTTCTCCTGGGTCAGATAGATGCTAAAACTTCTTTTCTGCATATAAGTTTCATACGCAGAATGAGAAAGGCCCGGAGGGATCACAGGGTGAAGCAATGGCAGGGGCTGTTTGCTCAGCTGTGGTAGTAGAAGACGACATGATATTGCCTGTGAATTGATGGCGTCCTTGAGAAAGCATTGCAGCAGTGCAAAGGTCTGTGCCTGACAGTGCCGTGGCTGGACGCTTGGATGCTGCAGGTGATTTTTCACCTCCTTTGTTTAGCTCAAAGGCACTGAGGAACTCAGTGGGAAGGTTATTGCCTGTCCTGGATGGCGGAGCACTCAGGGCTCAGATTGGGTCTGTCCTTAGTGATCTGTCCCCTTCCTAACTGGGCTTTCATAAAAGCCGTGCTGTGTACGAGCTCGGTGCCAGGCTATGGCTGTCCCCCACATCTCTGGGTCCCTAGGGCACAGCCATGGTGCAAGCCGCATCTTTGGGATGCACCTGACAATATGGTACCAACAGCAACTAGCTGACCCATTCCCAGCAGGGCACCAGTTGGCCTCCCTGGTCTCAGGGTGCACAGGGGCAAGGGGCCCTCTGGTGAGGTGCCGTGCTGGGTGCCTGAGGCAGGTGCGTGTCCCCGGTCCATGCTCCCTCCTGCTGCACGTACGCTCTCCCCGGTGCGCTCATTAGCTGAGCTGGCTTGGCGGGAGGCGCTGCTAGCTGCAGCTGGGGAGGTCCCAGCCGCCTCCCAGCCGGTGCCTCTCCCTCCCCTGAGCTGTGCAGGAGGGGGCCCTCCCCAGGCCAGGGCTGCGGGTCCAGGTCCTCACCCACCAGCGCCCGCCCCTACCCTGCCGTCCGCTCGCCGGGTGGCCGCAGGGCTGCTGCGCATGGCAGTGTCCAGGGGCAAGGAGGAGACCCGCCATGCATAGAGGAAAGCGCAGAGAGAGCCCTTTCCTGCAAGCGCTCCGCTCCAGCCGCCGAGCCCGGCCAGCTGGCTGCGGGGCTGCGGGAATTGGGCCCCGCTGCTGCTCCGGCCCATCTGCACGCCCAGCCCTGAATCACTCTGATGCGCACAAGCAGCCGGATGAGCTCCAGGGGTAGGACTGCGGCTGCTGTCCCCCTCAGCGGGGACCCTTGGCTTTGGGGTGGTTGATGGGAGACTTGGGCTGCAGCATGCCATGCGCCACACAGGCTGAGGACGAGGCATGGTCCCGAGCCTGGGAGCAACAAGGGGTGGGGAAAGGGAGCAGGTCCAATGGAGCCTGCACACACATGGAAACTGTTCCTTATGACCATAAATCTGCCACGTGGGCGTCTGGCACCCCCATCTGCCCCACACGTTGGAGCGCTGGCTCTGGTGGGAGTGATGCCTGCAGCCAGAGAAGGGTGGGAGAGGCAAGAGCGGGCAGGAGGTGTGTGTACAGGACGTTCACTCTGGCCGCAGGAGGGGAGGACAAAATCCCAGGCAGGGCAGTTGTGCACAGCGGAAAGGCTCTCCCAGGGGAGGTGCAGCCAGAGCATGGCCTGCTGAAGGGCAGAGTGGAAGTGTGGCCCTGCAGAAATCTCTCCGCCAGCCTTTGTATAAGTGCCTGAAGCAGTTCTCAGCAGGGCATCCCCTCCACTGCCTTGTCCTTCCAACCATGACCATACCACATCTTCAGGACCCTGTCATCCTCTGCTCTGCACCCTCACTGCATTCAGCCTTCTAGGAGCCGTAAGTCTGCTCTGAGGCTTGTTTTATCTGTGAACAAGGAGACAGATTTAAAGCGCTCAAGCTCTGCTTGCTGTCACAGCAGATTCAGAGCTCTTTCCTTCTTAGGGCACCATAAAAGAGTCTCTGAAGTACATATGCTTGGACTCTCAAATGCATCAAAGCCATGCTGTGGCCAGCAGCTGGGGCACCCATCCGCCAGAGCTGCGGGACATGTGCAGAGCCAGACCCAGGCTGTTCCTCCTGTGCCAGAGACTGGGGCAGACACACACTCCACCTGGGACCAGCAGCAGCATCTTGTACTTGATAGGATCAATACAGCAACTGCCCACATCTCCCAGAGGCACCATGCTAGTGACCTGCCCACCTCAGTGACAGAGCTGTGCTGGGGCCATGGAGGAGGCGGGACAGCAAGACCCTTCCCAGGGTGGTCTGGTGCTTGTCAGCAGGAGGGAGGGAAGCTGTGTTACAGTGAAAAGCAGCAGTGGAACAGAAAACAGCAAAGAAGTTGCATTTGATTTCCAAGCCTTCTGATCTAATGGCTCTGTTCCCTTCCTGTGGCCTCCATTGCCTGGTCCCTGTTAGGGAGAGGTGATGACAGAAGAGAGGTTTGGCTGTTCCTCCATCTGCTCAGCTCTCTGGGAAGGTGGGGGTGCTGGGGACCAGCTTGCGCAGGGCAGCAGTAGGCAGGGGCCACTTCCCACTAGTCACTTCCACAGTGTCTGGGCAGGCTGTCCCCTTGGTGCCAACAGTGCCCGGCAGCAATTCCTGGAGCTGCTGCTTCCGCAGCACAAATTTTGCCTTTAATGTCAGTGTTTGGTCTTTCTCCAAGAGGGAGAAAATGAGAAGAGACAGAGACAAGGGAGAGAGGTTGAGCAAAGGGTGTAGCAGCTTGAAGGCTGGGAAGAAGTGATGCTCATAGGAGGCTTGGAGGGTTGTGGTGCTGGCACTGCTGGGGAAGACCTCTGGCTGTAGGATGCATGGCTGATGCTCACCCCAAATACAGATCTTGCGGTGCTGCTGGCATCAGTGGATGAGAATGCTGCTCTCCCAGCCCATGGGAGCATACACACAAGCAGGTTGTTTGGGATGAGAGCAACTCTCCTGGCTGTCCCCACTTGCTGCACTTTGGGACTTTTTGCAGAGCTGTTATAAAACGTGACCTGGTTTCCTTTCCCTAACCACGTGTAGATATTCAGTCCAAAGGGCTAGACAAAAGCCAGCCTGCTGTAAGCTCCCATAAGAGCACAACACAGCCCCAGTAGCAACTGTTCTGTTCTACAGAGCTGCTCCTACCCTGGTTAATGGAGTTGCTGCCCACCCTCACCATGCCTGCCTCCTCTCTCTTCTTAGTTGAATGGCATTGAGGTGCAGGACTGCTGACTGGAGCCTCTCATGTCACACTTCAGCCTAGACTGCTTGCAGCAGAGAAAGCTGCCAGGAAGATGTGAATGCGGAAGGCGATGCAGGAAAGAGTGGTGTGAGGTGAGGAGTTCACAGCCGTTAGAGCAGGAAGGAAGAGGATCAGCATGTTGAAAGCAATGGATACTAGGCAGAGACATCAGTGTCTTCAGGGGACTGGTGGTGGGCACCCGCAGGGACCAAGGATAAGCAAGAAAGGAGCTGCGTAGTGTCAGCTGATCCTTTCATAGGCGCAGGTACCTAGATCAAAGCAAGGGTCTGTCCTGCCCAGGAGGGGCAGGAAAGTGTAGGCAGAGCAAAGAGGCAAGGGCACACTTTGCTGCAGCATCTCCGTCGGTGCTGACCCCATCCTCCCCTGCTGATGCCACCAGCTCCTGGCAGCCTGAAGCCCCCTCATTTGGGGCTGGGACAAGTTCCCCATTCATAGACTCTCTCTGGAGTGTCCCCATGATGGTCAGGCACACCTGTAAATTACCTCAGTATGGCAGCAAACGCTGTAGGGACTGCTCACCAGGCTCTCAGCGCATCAGGATCTCCACACAAGGAGGGTGCACACACAGAGCTGCAAACGGCTCACATCTCTGAGGATGGGTGCGAGTGAGCTGTGAGGACAGCATCAGTGCCCGTTCCCAGAGCTGATCATTTTGATTTCAGCAAGTGTTCCCTTTGGATAGAGGCTCTGCCCCACTCTGTTGGTCACAGGACCTTGCACATGGTTTGGTGAGAAAGCATCCAGCTCCCACAGTCCAAGAAGCCTGTAAAACTCAGGGATAATGTTAACAGCGGCATTAGTCCAAGTTTGCTGAAGGAACAAACAGCCATGGCATGAACAGGGTGTAAGGACCTCCGCAGGGAGAAAACTTTGGATGCCAAGGATCTCTTTAATCTAGTGGAAAAGAGAAAATAAGAACCACCAGTTGGAAGCTGAAGCCAGACAAATTCAAGCTGAGAATAAGGAGTAGTATGGTTAACAGTGCTGATGTTTAACTGCTGGAATGGACTCCCCGGGAAGTGGCAGCTTCTCCATCTCTCCAAGCCCTCACAACCACAGTCACTACTTTTCTGGAAGATGCTTTTGACATAACAAGCCATCAGGCTCAACAGAGGGATTAAAGAGCAAAGCTTTCTGTCCTGTGATGCACAGGAAGGCAGACCAGCCAGCCCTTATCTCCACAAGGGTTGTTTGGACTGTGGAAAAATGCAGGAGAAGGTGCAGGAATGGAGCAGTCTGTAACAGGCTGGTGAAACTCGAGTGTGCCTGAGGGATGGAGAAAGAGCTTGGGCAGCTTCAGAAGAGGGAAGAAGCAAGAGGAAGAGGAGGAGAGCCGGCAGCAGCCAGTTGATGCTGGTGGTGACACAGGATCACAGAGCCATGCCCCGCAGCCCCAGCCAGAGGAGGCTGTGCACCACGGGGTCAGCAGCCGCTCATTTGGAGTTTGGCTGCCTTTGCTGGTTGCAGTCCCTGTGAGACTGAAGGACTACGGCTCCGCTATTCAGTTTTCTGGTTATGGCAATATCTTCTCACACGTGGTGAGCTCAGAGCTGAACTCAGGTGGGCTGTAAAGCCGCTCTGCTGCCTCTGGGAGAAAGCACTGGTGAAACACCCCTGTGCCCTTGCTGATGGCTCTGGATCCCTAGTTAATATGTCTGTCTGAAAGTCTGCCTGGTCAGCCTTGTGTCTCCAAAAGCTGAAGTACCTAAAAGCTCTTGCAATGAATTAAAATGTGCAAACAGATCAAGTGGGACCCTCTGGGTCCTTGCCTGGGCTTTTCCTATCTAGTGGAAAGCTTGTGGGTCTTCACTGGCCCCATGCGGCTCAGAAGATGTGGCTGGCCTGAGCTCTGCACATCAGCTCACTTGAGACAAGCATCCTCCTGCCCTTAAATCAGAGGTGCTGGCCAGGAACCCCCTGAGGTACAGGATGGCTCTGCCTTCAGGTATTGCTTGCCTGAAGCTCTGGGGGCTGCAGTGGCAGCACCACTTAATGGGTCTGCAAAGTAATTAAAGCAAGAAAGCTCCCTTGAATTCCCGCAGGACTAAAAGCAGACCAGACTCCTGTCTGCTATTCTTCCTCTACCACTACAGCTGTATTGCTGGCTCAGCCCTCACAACGGGAGCTCTCCGTGACTTCAAAACCCAAATCCTTTCTGCTGTTGCACTAGTTGGAGACACGAATCAAGCTGGGCATTGCCACAGCAGCCTCTGCCAGGATGCCTGGCACTGTGTTGCAAGGCAGGCACTTCTCTTTGCAAAGGACCTATGGATGCTGCCAGCCCGGGGCCCACACTCGCACAGGGTTTGCCATATAGGAGAAGGTGCCAGCTGCTGTCAGAGGTCCAGAAAGAGGTCACTGATGAGTGGAAAAGCCACCCTGGTTGCAGCCAAGCTGGATTTCAACACCAACTGCTTCTGAAGCTGATCCCCATTTAAACAGAAGCCAGCAGCTGCAGGTGCCCAGCAGCCCCAATGCGGTTTTCACTGGGGTTTGCTCATGTCAGTGGTAGGAGCAGCCTCTGGTCCAGCTGGGAGAAGTGGCCACCCTGGCGGGTTTGTTTCTGTCATGCAAGGTGTGTGTGTAATCCATCACCCAAGTGCTCAGCGTCACCAGCCCCTGGTAATTTATTGCAAGGGACGTGACTTTGGCCCCTGCCGCAAGCGGGCTCGTGGTGACGCAAAAAGCTGCAGCTGTCTTCAGTGCTTCCCTGCAGTCAGCTGAAGAGCTCAAGTGCCTCAAGGCCGGGCTGACAACTCCTTTTCCAGCCCCAGGTCATTTTTCTGGCCCTCCTTTGAACTCTCTTTGGTATTTCCACATCCTTTCCTAAATGGAACTTTGGAGCTAGCCTTGCCAACAAGGCAAGGTGAAATCACCGCTCTCCCCTCACTGCCTGCAGATGCTGGAGGGACAGGTTGGTCCCCATGCTGCCCTAGGGGCATTGCCTGCACCAAAATGCTGCACATTCAGAGGTGGTTATCTCACACTGCAGAACAGCTCACCCTGCATCACTGCTGACAGCCTTACCTATCTCATGGCACCTGCATGGGTTTCCTCAGAAAAGCTGTGTACCCTTAGCTGGACCAGAAGCTCACAAAATGTGGCCAATGCTTCGCAGAGAGACAAGCATGTGTCCTTGTGAGATGGAGACGCTGAACAGCACAGCTTTGCCTGTGAACTGCCACAGCAGGAGCCCCAGGGTCAGCTTCCCAGGTTTGTCAGAGCATCCTTGGGAAAAGTATATGCCAAGACGTGAGATTTGGCAGCAGATTGTGGGGCTGGGCAGCTCCTTGCACCCCACACTGCAAACGTTGCTGTTGCTGAGCCTTGAGAGTGGAGAGACACTGGCATCAAAGCAGCAAACCCCCAGGAGACCACCCTGCCCAGAGGGGTGGGTGCTCAGCCAGAGGCTGGGCCTGCTGGTGCCAGCTCCCCATTGCAAGAAGGCCATCATAAGCCCCCTGCAGAACAACTCTTGAGACCCATATGGAACTTTTGAGGGTGGCCACGGGGTCTCCGGCCTCTACCACTCCCGTAACTTGTGAATGAAAGCGGCATCTCGTCATTGGAAATATAAGAGGAGGTGAGAAACCCCAAGGGGGCTGCTTAAGGAGACCTAAGAGCCTGAGCTGACAGGTAGCTAGAGGCAGTGAGCTCATTTATTTTTAACTCATTTGTTTTTAACATGGGGCTGTGCAATCTCACCCTTGGCCTCACCATAAACTCAATTACTCATCCAGTGACACTTGCTAATCAGGATGGCTCCCCAGGGAGCCGGGAGTGTGCCGGGCACTGCTGCTCCCACCTGCAGTGAGCCTGAGTAGGATGGCATAGCACAGTTTCCCACAGCAGAAGGCTGGCACAGCCCCTGCAGCATGATGCAGGCAGGGATATCCCCAGGATGCCAAGCAGCACTGCCAGCCTTCAGGGACCCATGGGCCTCAGGGACAACACGCGTCTACAGTACTGAGCCACTGCTGCTTGACCTCCCTGGGACCTTCAGCCCTGTGGCTGAGCCTGCTCAGGGTGCACAAGCCTCTCACTTCACCCTGGCATCTCCTCCAGGGCCTGGGGTTTGCAGGGGAAGCAGTTACCAGGCTGGTGTGGCACAAAGCCCCGTGGTTTTGGCTGGGACCAGCAAGAGGAAAGCAGGAGGCAGCTTTTCCTCCATCACCATGGCAAAAGCTTACACCGAAATTGGGTCTTTGCCAGGCCAGTCCTGAGCTGCTGGAACATGTCGGCTTCATCTGAGCTGGCCTGGAGAGATGATGGGGATGGCAGTGCGGTCTGGCCAGTGGTATTCACCTCGTGTCAGTTGCTGCTGCTGCACTGCTCTGTGTTTAATATCCTGTCCTTTCCATCCAAAATGCATGTTAATAGTGGCTCTTTGAGGGCTTCCCACCCATGGGATGTATACATGTGTGAGGAATCTGTGCTTTCACCTTCCCATCCTGCCCTGTAGCCTAGGGCCCTGGAGAACCCATTCCCACCAACATGCTCCTCTGGGGTGGCATACCCCGTCCTGGCACTATCCTGACCAAGCAGGGCTTTTCTCATGCCTCTCCAGGCAGCATGCAGAGTCACAAGGTGCTTGAGCCATGCTCCTTTTCACACCAGCAGCAGTGCTCACTGTGTGGGTCAGACGCTGCCAGGCAGAGCAGCCCCTGGTACCAGTGTGACCACCACTGCTGGGTGTTCAACACTGCCCACAGTGATGGGGGATCACCCCAATTTCTCTGGGGCAGTTAGTCAGGGTTGCACAGAGGGGGGTTATCCAAAGTGCTCATGTGTGTGAAGATGCCCCAGCACACAGGTGCTGCCCAATGCACCCACAGGCAGCACCCAGAGGGGCAGCATGAGAGGCTCTATCTCACCAGCATCACCAGGATGCTTGGAGCAGCAGCAGGGCCAGAGCCCCATTCTGCAGAACAGCAGGCGAGCTCCTGAGCCTGCCCTTTCTCTTCCCACAACCCTGCTTCATTTACCACACACCTCCCAGCTTCTGCGGCGGATGAGTGGGGGGCCCTGCCGGCAGTGGCCTCCATCACCACACAGCCTCACCTCCCTCCCCAGGGCTTGGGGCCCATCCTGTGTGCCGAGTGAGGCCATGCCCTAGGGGAAAATGTAGTACATGGTGATGTAACTAAAGGCTGCATCATTAACGCATGTGTGAGGTGGATGAACAGTTCCTATTTCTAGAGCGCTTGACCTTCCCCTTCTATGCTCATAGGTGATTAACTCCACAGGAGACATACCTCTGGGAAGTGGAGCACCCTCAGCAGCATGGCCATGAAGAGAGCTGGGGAGCACAGAGGGCTCTGGTGTGCTCCAGCCCCATGTAGAGAGTGGGGTTGAGGGTGACCTGTCTGCTACAGAGACATCACCATCTCATGTGCATCAGCTGGACCTGCTGCACAGGTCTGCAGCATGGCTACGTGCAGGTCTGTGGGAATATGCAAGGGCATCCAATGCCGCTCCCCATGCTCCACATCCCAGCCAAAATCTGAGCTCTTTTAGAGGGTATCATTGTCTCTCAGTGTAGGCAGAGCAATGTATTCCTCCCTTAGTCTCTTTCCTGGAAACAGCTATGCCATTTGGGCTTTGACTGAATGAAAAAGCTCACACCGAGGCAGACTTCCGGCACATGTTTTTACCCCAGCAGCCAAAAGTTTGCTAGCAGGGAAGCCAGCCTCTCCTGCCCGCTCCCACTGAGAGCCAGGGGGCTGTTGTGCTGCTGACTGTCCTCTCTGTCCCCCAGGACTACTGGCTGTCCCTGCTCTACAAGCGCCTCATTGGTCCCAAGGTGCTGGCGATACATGTGGCCGGTCTGCAGAGGAAGCCCCGGCCCGGCAGGGTCATTCGTGACAAGCTTCGCATTTATGCCCACTGCACCAGCTACCACAAGTAAGCGGGCTGAGGAGTCTGGGGGGTGCAGGGTGGGGATCAGCAGGACCCCCAGCATATGGGGACCATTGAGGACATACTGGGTAGGAGCCCAGGGGGTACACAAGGCGGGTTGGCTTCCCAGGGGGCTCGCTCGGGGGCTGCTCTGGCCGCTGTCACAGCAGAGGGAGGCAACGGGAACAGTGATGCCTCCGATGAAAGTCACGGCAAGCCCGCGCCTGGGAACGGGGCGGCCGGGGCTGGCGCAGTGGCCACCGGGCAGCCCAGGCAGCAGAGATCAAGGGGGTGGATTTCACACGAGGGGCCCCCGGTCGGTCGGGTTACCCGCAGCCCGCACTGCCAGGGAGCCCGGCCTGGTTATTGTTTCGCTGATAAGGTCTTTGAAAGAGCCCGGGCGGGGGCAGCCACCTTCTCCGAGGACACAAGTTGCTATTGTGGAGGAGGAGAGACTGTTTCTTTACACAGTCCAGATGCTTTCAACATGCCTCCAGCTCAGTAGGAAACCTTGTCCAGTAACTGACAGGTGCAAAGTGCTTTATAGCCTTTGTTTAGGCTGCCTGATTAGGCAGGGACAGAGGATCAGTGTCTGGACCTGTCAGTTAGGTGCCCGGGGTGGTGGGGGCAGATGCCACTCATGCAAAGAGTTCCCCTCCTTTCTCAGCCCCCTCATTGCAAGGCCTTGGGGGAGCTGTCCTGAGAATTCCACCCTACTCAGAACAGCAGCACAGCACCCTCTTGAGCTGTGCCAGCCCTGGATAAAGAGGGGGAGGTTGGAAAGGTGTCACTGTGGAGCTGGGCTTCATGATGGGGAGGTGGCATCTCCCTGCGGAGGAACAGCCAGGACAGTGATCCTGGCTGTTGTGATCACAGTGGCACCCCCTCTGGATGGCTGCATGAGGCCAGTTTTACAGAGACCCCCAAAACCCCTTTTTGCAGGCGATGCTCCTGGGGCACATGCCAGCACAGCCCTCAGCTCTTGCTCTCCCCTTTGCAGCCACAACTATGTCCGCGGGTCCATCACCCTTTACATCATCAACCTGCATCGATCCCGGAAGAAAATCAAGCTGGCAGGGACACTGCGGGATAAGATCGTCCACCAGTACCTACTGCAGCCCTACGGCAAGGACGGGCTCCACTCCAAGTAAGTGCCATGCTGGTGGCTGGGGCTGCCACCACTGCCCTGTCCTCAACGCTACCACCCTGACCCTCTCCTGGTCCCGCAGGTCGGTCCAGCTCAACGGACAGCCGTTGGCCATGGTGGATGATGGGACTCTCCCTGAGCTAAAGCCTCGTCCTCTGCGCGCTGGCCGCACTCTGGTCATCCCCCCGCTGACCATGAGCTTCTATGTGGTGAAGAACGTGAACGCGCTGGCCTGCCGGTACCGATAACCCACGGCTCAGAACTGACTCGCTGGCCCCGCTCCTGCCCCTGCACACTCCCCAGGACACGCTGCCTCCTCGGCAGCCCGCACAGCCGGCCCACGTCGGGCGGGCACCGTGACGTGCTGTTGTCCTCGCACCGCTCGGCCTGGCACCGTCTCCTACCCTGTGACTGCAGAGCTCCGCTTGGCCCTGGCCACCATCCGTCGGAGCGGTGCGATGGCGAATTTGCAGGGCCTGCCGCAAAGCTGCAACAAGCACCCGGGGTCCGGTGCCCACCGGCTGCTTGGAGGGCTGGGGCGCCCTATCCCGAGCTCCTCAGGGTGACCCTCCAGCAGCCAGGTCCCCCTTCCTTTTGCACCTTCCAGGGCGGCGGGCAGCGCTGCCGGTGCGGCAAGCGCATGGAAGCAGCTCCCTCTGCTGCCGCCAGCCTGACCGGGACCGGCGCGGGGATGCTGCCGGGAGAAGGGCGCCGGGGGCCGCACGGGCGCGGATCGAGGGGCAGCGGCTGGAAATGCTGAGAATTAAATTATACAGCCCGGAGCGGAGCGGCGCGGCGCGAGGCGGGGCCGGCGGGCAGCCCCGGCCCCTCCCGGGCGGGGAGCGGCAGCCGGTGAATGTGTCCTGCCCGGGAGAGGGGCGGTGTCGAGGGCAGGAGCAGCCGGGGCGCGCCGAGGCGCTACCGGAGGTGTAATAAAGTTGGGCTGTCAAACGCGCCGGTGTCTTCTGTCCGTCACGGGCCGGGCGGGGGCCTGCGGGGAGGAACGGGCAGCCCGGACGCCGGTGATCAGGTTCCTCGGTGCAGTGCCGCGCCGGGCCGCTGGGGGCGCTGCGGGCGCGGCGGTCACGCGCGCGGACCAGGAAGCGGAGCGGGGCGGGTGGAGCCGTGCGGTCCCGGTGCCCCTCCGCCGCCTGCGCTGCTGCTGCGGATCGGGCCGGGCCGGGCCGGGCCATGCGGTGTGTCCTGATCGCCAGCACCGCGGCCGAGCTACTCTTCTACTGGGCTGATGCCGCCTTCCTCCGCCGGCTGCGGCCGCCCCACGGCGGGCAGGTGGGGCGGGACGGGGCGGGTGCGGGAGTGGAGGAGGTGTGTGGTGCGCTGCCGCTCACCCGGGAGCGTATGCCCCAGGGTCCGGCTCTGGAGGACAGCCTCAACACGCTCTTCGCCCCCCTCATCATCTCCTGCACGGCTCTGCTGGAGAAGCTCGCCGACACCTACACTTGCTTCGCGACCGAGCGCGGGCGGCACCTCCACGTCCTGCACATGGTAGGACCCGCACCGGGAACCGGGGACCGGAGTGTCCCCGCGGGCCCCGACCTAACCCCGCTGGCGGTTGCAGTTCGGGGATTGCCTGTACATCGCAGTGAACGGTGACGGGACGGAGAGCGAGGATGACCTGCGCCGGACGCTGTTCGTGCTGCGGCGGTTGGTGGAGGTCCACTGCGGCCTCGTCACGCTCGATTCCCACCTCATCCGCAAGGAGTGAGTGGGCACGGCTGGCATGGGCTGGCACCCCGGGGTGCAGGGGCATCTGCCTTCATGGAGCCCCGGGGGGTGGGATCAAGTGTCTCCAAGCTGAGACCCAATCCCCCCTTTGCAGCAGGACCCCCTGCCTGCTGGGCTGCAGTTGGGTCGTGGGCCGCCCGTCCCGCCCGGGGAGGTGACAGCCGTCTCTCAGCTCTCTCTCTGTGTCTGTTCCAGGTTGCGACCGGCGGATTCGGAGCAGCGGGAGCGTGTCTGGAGCCTGCTGCGCGGCCTGCTGGAGACCTACAGCCGCCTGCGGGAGGAGGACCAGAGCTTTGCGGTGGAGGTACCGTGCCCTGCGGTGTCCCTCGCCTTGGGGCATCCCAGGGGTGTGCTGCTGCATGGAGTCTTGGGATGTGGGGAACAGCTTTTGGCCAGGGACTTTGGGGCAGCTCCCTGGAGCAGTGGAAGCTTTGACCTACACCCAGGGCTGTGTGGCTGGGTCTGGGGTTGCTCAGCAGCTTTCCCCCCACCCTGCATCCCAGGCTGTGGAACGGCTGATCCACCCTCAGCTGTGCGAGCAGTGCATCGAGTTCCTGGAGCAGCAGGTGGTGCAGTACATCAACTCCAGCCCCGAGCGCGGTGGGGATGAGGTGTGCCATGCCTTCCTCCTGGTGCATACCAAGCTGTTGGCCTTCTACTCCAGGTGCGCCCGGCCCCACCACCCTCCCCAGGGCAGCCACTCTCCCACCCAGCTCATCCTTCCCTGCTCTGTTCTGCAGCCGCAACACCAGCTCCATCCGCCCTGCTGACCTGCTCATCCTTATCCTCCTAGTCCAGGACCTGTACCCCAGCCAGAGCATCGAGGAGGAGCTCAGCCCCCAGGTGCTCCAGAGCAGGGTGTGGGGCGCAGTGGGTCGGGATGCCCCCATGGGGTGGTGTCTTAGGGCATAGTTTTTTTCCCTCTTTTTGGAAGCCCACTGCAGAGAAGGTGCTCCCCCAGGCACCCAAGAGAAGCGAGAGCATTCCTGTGAGCAGCCCTGGCTCCCATGGAGCTGCAGAGAAGGACTCGGATGACCAGGTGAGTCCCTGGGATAGGGACCTGCAGGCTGGGCTGTCTGCATCACTCCCATTGCTGACCAGCCATTCCTGCTGGCAGGACACAGATGATCTCTCTGTCCCTGAGGTCTACTACACTCCTGAGCCTTCTCCAGGCAGGCACAGCACAGGTGAGTGCCCAGCAGAGCAGCAGCCCCCTCCCTGCATGTGGGGCTGGCAGGGAGAGCAACCTGCCGTGCTCCCTGCAGGCAGTGAGAGATGGTCAGAGGGCACTGAGATGCTGAGCACCGGGGAGGTGGATGCTGCAGATGTTCAGGTGAGCAGCGGGTCCTGCAGTCCCTCCTGGCCTGTCCTGGTGCTCTCTGCAGTCTCTGTTCTTTGTCACTTGTCACATTTGTCACACAGTGATGTGCTGCGCTTTGGGTGCCCCTGGCTCTAGGGTTAGAGGGGTGCCCTGTGTCTGCCACGTTGTGCATAACTGTGACAGCTCTGACCACCCTCTCTGAGGCACTGCTTACAGTCTCCCTGTCCAGAAGCGTCAGCACAGAGGGGCCGGGGCTGTCTCAGAGCAGTCTGGTGTCTCCCTCTGCTGCCTTTGGGCTTTCTGGGCTGCTTCCCTGACAGATGCCACAGAGCCTCACACACTGTGCGAGCAACTGTGAGCGTCAGCATAAGGCATTGGCAGCCTGTCTTTGCAAGCAGCTTACCCACTACCTGCTGCTCTTCTGGGGCCCCTGGGCACTTCACACACTGCTGATCTTTTGTCACGTGGCCTCTCCAGCTCCCTTGGTTAAGTCATGACTGTTTGCAGGTTTCAGAGCATCGCTGTGGGCTGTCTCATCTCCCTGGGGGCTGAGCATCTCCTTTCTCTCCTAGATGGCAGAGGACTTGCTCCAGACCTTGGGGCCTCTGGTCCCTGAAGCTTCAAACCCCAGGAGGATCTTCCTGGATGCCAGCCTGCGGGAAGGTTACTGCCCCTTGCTGCCACACACCATACACTGCCTCCCGCTCTGGCCAGGCATCTCCCTCATCCTCCTGACCAAGGTGGGCTCACTCTAAGGTGAAGGGTGTGACACTGTGCTGGGTCCTGGCTCACCCACATCTCCCTTCCCCAGCAGGGCCCCATGACCCAGGTGGCCATCACCTTGTACCAGCTGCTGGATGGTTTCTTGGTGCTGGAGAAGAAGCTGGAAGAGGGGCCAGAGGCAGGAGCCCCACGCTCCTACCCATTCGTGGCTGAGCTGCGGCAGCGCATGGACAAGTTTGTGAAGAAGCTGAGTGGGCAGGACATCCAGGTGGGAGTGGGAACGCGAGGACCCCATCCTGCTGTCCCCACTGCCTGATGCTGAGCCTGGTCTCTCTCTAGTTGCAGAACACCTGGGTGGGCTTCAAAAATAAGATGTTTTCCCAGACCGAGCCTGGGAGCTCCCTGGAGTGAGTACGGGATAGCTACGGAAAGTCTGCAGGGCAGGCGGGGGACAGCATGGCTGTCCCTGCAGTGCTGAGGACCCAGGGGCCAAACTCGGCAGCATCCATGTCTCCCGGCTCAGGCTGCTGCAGGCAGTGTCCAACATGAAGCGGCAGCTCTGCTCTATGTACCGCCAGCTCTTCCTGACTTCTGCCAGCCACAGCCTGTCCCAGGGACTGCGGGACCGTGCCCAGAAGCTGATGAAGTGAGTTTATGGGGTGGCCAGCATCCCCAGGGTGCTGCCCTGCCCCACACCCAGCCCTGCTGGGGCTTGGCAGGTCCTGGCCTGTCACTGTGCTGCTGCTTGGCAGGGAGAAGCTGCTGGACTGGCGGGACTTTCTGCTGGTGAAGAGCAGGCGTAATATCACCATGGTGTCATACCCATCCCTGCGGCTGGGAGCCCAGCCTGGCACGGAGGGGTCCCCAAGGGGGTGGCAGAGGTGGGAGTGGGACAATGAACTCCATCACTGGGCTCAAGGGGAGGAGTGTGGTGGGCAAAGGGGCTGTCCTGGGAAGGCACCAAAGTTGTTGGACACCCTTAACCCACCCCACGTACCTGGAGGACTTTCCTGGCCTGGTGCACTTCATCTATGTGGACCGCACGTCTGGGCAGATGATGGCACCATCGCTCAGCATTACAGAGAAGTCCAGCTCGGAGCTGGGCAAGGGCCCCCTGGCCACCTTCATCAAGAAGAAGGTACTGCTTGTGGGTCTAAGGGTGGGATGGGGAACCCCAGGAGGGGGTGATGGTTGGAGGGTTTTCTGCTCAGGTTTCAGGTGCCCCTTGTCACCCAGGTCTGGTCCCTAATCACACTGGCCCGGCGATACCTACAGAAGGGCTACACAACACTCATGCTGCAGGATGGCGACTACTGCTGCTCCTACTTCCTCTGGTTTGAGAATGAGCTGGTATGTGGGGTCAGATAAGGGCTGAGCCCCTCTTCCCCAGCACCTTCTCAGGGCAGGGCTGTAGGCACAGTTGGCTTCAGCTCTTTGGCAGTCTCTTGCCTGCTCCTGCCCTTTCCTGTCATCTCTCCCCAGGGCTACAAGCTGGAGGTGATGGAGGTGCCAGTTCTCTCTGATGATTCTGCTCCCATTGGGATGCTGGCAGGAGACTACTACAGGTGAGCGGTCCCCAGCCATGTTGCTTGTCACGAGGGCCTGGGGCTGCTGGTGATGCTGTCCTCACTGGGATGTTGCTGCAGGGTGGTACCAGTGCTGTGAGGTTACCAGGGTTGCACCAGGCCATCTCCCCAGCCTGGTGCAGGGGTCCTGTCAGTAGATGGGCGCTGTGTCCTTGCCTTCCTTTCTAGGGGGAAGGTGGTTAGAAAAGGGGTACTAGTCTTCACTGTACCTGCTGAGCCCCCCATCTTCTCTCCAGGAAGCTGCTGCGTTACTATAGCAAGAACCACCAGGCAGAAGTGGTGAAGTGCTACGAGCTGCTGACCGTGCACCTCGGCATCATCCCCTCCGAGCTCGTGGTCCAGCAGGCCTGTGACTTAGCCCGGCGCCTCTGGGAGCCCTCCCGCATCCCCCTGCTCTGAGCTGCCTCCAGCCACCTCGGGGATGGGATTAAAGCAGGGCTGTGGGTGTTCCCGGTGCGTGGGCTGCTGTCTCAGTGTCTGTACTGTCAGCTGTACCTGCAGGCAGCCTTCCCGTCCTCCAGCCCAGCTCCCCGTGGGCTTTGCTGGCACCCAGCAGCCTTCGGGGACAGGCAGAGACTGGGGCTGAGAGGTTGTTGGCAAATCACCATCTTGCTGAAAAGTGTGTTTCCAAAGAAGGATTTATAGCGGTAGCTTGGCATCGCTGACAGGCTTTGGCTAGAGAAGAAAACAGCGTAGCCAAACCTGTGTGGATGAATGACCCATGGTGCGCCCCCCTCTCCTCTCTCCCCAGATGTGGGGTGCAGGGCCCTCGAAGCCTTAGGCAGGGTTGGGGAGGTGCAGACCCTGGCCCGGGCTTCCAGGCACCACTCAGCCATAGAGCCAAGCTCAGCTGTGAAGAGGGGCTGAGGCAGCTGATGTGTTTCCCAGGCACCTCTGGGCACGATGCAAACCCATTGGGCACCACTAGGGATGGGGTCAGCCCCAAGGGACTCTGGCAGCTGGTGCCCCTTGTCACTCCATGCTGCTCACTAGGGCTGGGTACAGCAGTTCAGTTAGCACTGGACCATGTCAGGGCCTTTGCCCCATCCTGTTGGGCAGGAATTTGCCCTGCTGAGGAGCAGCACTGTGCTGGGGTCAAGCACAGCCTCAAGCTGCCTTTTTTCCTGCTGCTCTCAGGGCTGTGCTTTGGGCTTACCTGCTCGAAGGGGACTAAGTTCCCCTTATCCTGCAGTGCTTGTCCCTGGGTTCTTCCTGGAGCAGAACAGTGGCTGGGGGATCTCAGGCCCCTGCCTCCCTGCCCAGCATCTTCCTGGGTACAGACTGGGAAAGGTGCTGGGCAGTCTTCCCCAGTCTTTACCCAAACTGGTAGGAGTCTGGAAGGACTGCCTTCCATCCTGCTGAGCACCAGGCAGGATCCAACCCTGCTGTCTTCTCAGCGCTGGGGCTGGCCTGCAGCCCCCTGCATCCCCTCAGCACATCTCTGCCAGGATCAGAACCTTGCCACAGGCAGCACCAGTGGGGCAGTGATCAGCGTGTGCCCCTGTCCTGAACAGACTCCTGCAAGCCCTGGAACACAGCGTCTGTGTCCGTCGTCGTCCCGTCCCGTCGTGGCGTGTCCCCCTCCTCCCCCCCCCCCCCCCCCGTGCCCTCCGCGTGCCCGGAAGCCTGGGAAAGTTCCGCTGCGGAAGCAAAGTCCGGGCTGCTCGGCGTAGCCATGGCCGGGCGCTGCGGGGCGATGGCAGCCGGGCACTGGGCAGGACCGGGCAGGGGCTGCGCTTCCCGCTGGCTGCGGGGCTGCCGCCTTTCCCCAGCGCCGCCGGCTGCGCGGCGGGCCCATGCTGGGGCTGCAGACCGGCTGCAGCGGGAGTACGATGCGGTGGTGATTGGAGCAGGTAATGCAGGGCGAGGGAGCCAGTGATGAGTTGTGGGGAGCCGGTGGGGACGCCAAGCTGTCCTCCCCTGAGGGCAGGCAGGAGGGTAATGGCCTGATGGGGACCACAGCGGTGCAGGGCACACTGCAGAGCCCTGGTATGCTCCTTGTGCCAGGGAGGACGCAGCGGTCTGATATGGCCAGGCACATGTTGCATCCCCACAGTATGCATCTGCCTCGAGCATCTCTGTCCCCTACCCCTGCACCATTAGGGCCAGGGCTAAATGGACAGGGGAGGATGCTCCTTGTCACGTCTATCTGCATGTCCAGTGCCCCATTATTTGAGTGGTTGTGGCAGCCCCGTGCCCCAGTCATGGCAGGGTGCCCTGTGCATGGGACTGCCCCAACACTGGGCTCATCTCACCTCATTGTCTCCTTGCAGGGCACAATGGGCTGGTGGCAGTGAGTACCAAGAGCACAGTGGTGTTGTCTTTCCTCCATCCCTGGGGATAGGGTGGGAGCAGGGAGGGCGCTGGTGGCAGTGTCCATGGCGCTGGGGGCTCCCACAGGGCTGTGGGAAGCAGGGCGATCCCTGGTGAGGGGATGCTGGGGATGACAAGGACACATCCCACCTGAAGGGATGGCCACTGTGATGCTGTGCTCCCCGCAGGCTGCCTACCTGCAGCGGGCAGGGCTGCGCACCCCTGTGCTGGAGAAACGTCATGTGCTGGGCGGTGCGGCTGTCACGGAGGAGATTGTGCCAGGTACCCCTGTGTGTCCCCTGTCCCCACAGCCCTGGCCAGCCCTGCGCATGGGCACCCCCCACTGCCACACAACTTTCAGGCTTCAAGTTCTCCCGGGCCTCGTATCTGCTCAGCCTGCTGCGGCCACAGATCTACACCGAGCTGGAGCTGCAGGTACCAGCACCCGTCCTTTGCTGGCTGCTGGCAGCTCCTGGCACACTGACAGGGTGAGCCTGCTGCCAGGCTGTCCCCACAGTGTGGGTCCTGCCATCCCTGTCTTGCAGCGGCATGGTCTGAGGGTGCTCCCACGGGACCCCTACTCCTTCACCCCACTGCTGGAGGACAGGAGCCCCCCCCGCTCCCTCCTGCTGGGAAACAACATGGCCCAGACCCAGCAGCAGATTGCTCAGTTCTCCCAGAAGGATGCCCAGGTACTAGTTGGGGGCAGGCACTCAGTATGGCAAAGCCCCCAAAGGGACTGCCCTGCCCATGGAGCGGCAAGGTATCCATCGCACCCACCACGGCACAGTCCCTGTAGTCCCCCCTCTGTCCCCTTTCAGGTTTATCCTGAGTACGAAGCGTTCATGGAGGGTTTAGTGTCAGCCCTTGACCCACTGCTGGATGCTGCCCCAGTGGATACAGCTGCCCTGGGGCAGGGCTCCCTGCTCCAGCGGCTCAGTGCCCTGCGGTCCCTGTGGCCCCTGCTGCGGGCAGGTACATCTGGGATGCCAGAAGACCCCGATGGCCACTCTTCCGCAGGGTACAGGCTCCTCCGTAGCCCAAGCTGGGGGCTTGGTCCTGCTGCCTGACCCCCAGACCCAACTGGGCACGGGCAGCTTGCCCTGGCACAGCCATGCAGGTCTCACCCCACCTCTCACCCCCAGGACTGGCGCTGGGGCGGCAGCTGCCCCGCTATTACGAGGTGCTCACAGCCCCTATCTCCAAGGTGAGTGCTGGCAGTGGCAGTGTGGGGCCACCAGCTGCCTCGCTGCCTGCCTGCGAGGGTGCTGTGGAGCCCCCAGCCCCAAACCTGATGCTCTCTTTTATTCCTGGCCCAGATTCTGGATCAGTGGTTTGAGTCAGAGCCCTTGAAGGCAACTCTGGCTACTGATGCTGTGATTGGAGCCATGGCTAGCCCCCACACCCCGGGCAGTGGGTGAGCATCGTTTCTCCCTATTGTCCCCACATGTCATCCCCTGTGCCAGCAGCTCTTTGGCTCTGCTGACTGTGCCTCCCACTGCCTGCTCAGCCTTGCCTGGATGGCTCAGGGGTTGGGGCTGCTCCCCATCGCTGCTATATGGCTCTCCTGAGTGGTCCTCATCAGCCCCTTTGCTGTTTGAACACCTCTGTCCCCAGGTCAGGTCAAGTCCTGATCAGTGGGTACTGCCTGTAACTGAGTTGGCATCCCATAAGCTGGCGTGGTCCCACCTGTGGGGGCTGTGGCACCATCCTCACTATGCCCATGCAGGGGACAGACCTGTCACATTGGCTGGTGACTAACCCGGGGTCCTGCCACCACAGGTATGTGCTGTTGCACCATGTGATGGGCGAGCTGGAGGGACGGCGGGGTGCCTGGGGCTATGTGTCCGGAGGTATGGGAGCCCTGTCCCAAGCCATTGCCCGTGCAGCAGCTGCCAGGGGAGCCCACATTTTTGCTGAGAAGGTACGGGGTGCCTGGGGGCCAGCCTGCAGGCCTTGGGGATGCTCTTGGTGAAGTCCTGTCCCCTCCGCCCGCACAGGCCGTGTCCCATGTGCTGCTGGGCAGGGACGGGCAGGCGCAGGGCGTTGTGCTGCAGGACGGGACGGAGGTGAGGAGCAAACTGGTGCTGTCCAATGCCTCCCCCCAAATCACCTTCCTGGAGCTCATCCCCCAGGTACGGGGTGCAGGGGGGCTGGTGGGGGCTTGGCATGGCAGTGTCCCCTGGACACACCACCCCTCACCACCAGCCTCTGCACCGGCATCTCCCATCCCAGGAGCAGCTGCCCAAGGATTTTGTCCGGCGGATCCAGCAGGTTGACACACGCTCCCCGGTCACCAAGATCAATGGTAGGTACCGGTAGGGCCGCCTCTGCTGCTGTCCCTGCTGGAGGGACACTGGCTCCAGGCTCAGCAAGAGGCTGCACCCCACTTCCCCATTCCCACCACCCATTCCCAGTGGCAGTGGATCGGCTGCCCAGCTTCCTGGCTGCCCCCAATGCCCGCGATGGCCAGCCCCTGCCCCACCACCAGTGCTCCATCCATCTCAACTGCGAGGGCACCCACCTCCTGCACCAGGCCTTCACTGAAGCCACCCATGGGCACCCCTCCAGCAGGTAGGAGCCCACACCAGCACCATGCTGCACCAGGGAGAGGGCAGCATGGCCATGAAGGGTGGTGCTGGGGAAGAGGTTTGGGGTGTCTGGGTCTCCTGACTGCCTGGCTCATGTCCTGCTCCCCCAGGCCCATGATCGAGCTCTGCATCCCCTCGGTGCTGGATCCAGGGCTGGCCCCACAGGGCTGCCATGTTGTGTCGCTCTTCACCCAGTACACCCCGTCCGTGCTGGCAGATGGGCAGCACTGGGATGAGCAGGCCAGAAATGCATATGCGGACTCAGGTATGTAATGCATACATGGACCCAGGTAACACCAGCAGTGCTGGTCCCTTCCTGGGGTTAGAACTGCCCTGGAGCTGCTCAGGGGCTGGCCACCATGCCTTCGCCCACCCCTCCATCTCTTTCTAGTGTTTGACTGCATCGAAGCCTATGCCCCAGGGTTCAAGGTATCCGTCATCGGCAGAGACATCTTGACACCACCTGACCTGGAGAGGATCTTTGGGCTGCCTGGTGGGGTAGGTACGATGCTGGCTTAGCTCTGAGCATCACTCTGGTGCCTGTTCCAGCGGTCATACAGCCCTGGGCCTGGCACAGCCAGCTCACGTACAGCTGTCCTTGCAGAACATCTTCCATGGAGGGATGTCTCTGGACCAGCTGTACTTTGCCCGGCCAGCACCATCCTACTCAGGCTACCGGTCCCCAGTTCCCAGCTTGTATCTGTGTGGAAGTGGAGCCCATCCTGGTGAGCTGTGCTGGGAGCCGGGACCTTACTGGGGAGGTGCAGAAGGGGGGTGGAGTTGTGTGGAAGAGATGCAAGGGCATCATGGTGAGGAGTGTGTCCATTGCCCTCTCTGCCCTCTAAGAGGCAGGGAGATGGGGCAGCTCTGCTGGTGTAGCCCTGCACCCCATCTCCTGGGTCTGGAGCTGCCCACCACTGCCCATTTCTGCTCTCTGCAGGAGGAGGAGTGATGGGAGCTGCAGGACGCAATGCTGCTCATGTGGCACTCAAGGACTTTAGGCACCTGTGATGACAGTGATGACACCAGCTTCACCTCTACAGGGCTGTGGCTGCAGTGAGCCCTGCTGGTCCCATGCAGAGCCCTGCCCATCCCCAACTTGCTTCCCAGGCACTGCAGGGCAGCAGCAGCCTCTGAGAGCTTTGTAGAGAGTTGAAGGCTGGCAGGTCCCTTGTGCTCCAGCTGCTGCCAGCACCTTGAATACGTAGCTACTCCCAGCAGTCCTCAGTCCAGCCTTGCCTGTGTCACTCGTGGGCACTGGCTGGCCACGGCAAGCATTTCTCAGCCCCTGCCTGTAGCTGTGGAAATAAACCCTGTCTCAGGCTCTATCTTGAGCACTCTTGCCGTGATTTTGCAGCTCCTCGTGCCATCTGCACTGTGCCTGGCAATGCAGCCCTGGGTGAGCTGTCAGAGATGGGCATCTCCTGGAGCAGCAAATGGGGACAACCAGCTCCTTGCCCTCTCCCCTCACTGATGCAGGCTCAGGAGCATGTAGGGTTCTGGTTGGAGCCACCCACCCCCAGGCTGGGCTGAACCACCCCAACGTACCTAGATCAGGTGGGAGTCAGGTTGGTTGGTGAGACCTGCTTTGCTGCCTGGAGCCACCAGCAGCTCAAAGACTGCAGTAGCCAACACTGGCAGCTCACCTCCATGCCCCACACTCCCCATTCCTGCTGGGAACTACCTGCACGTGTTCCATCCCCAAGGCAGTGCTCCGTGCATCCCAGCGGCTCTTGCTGGCGCAGGGTGTTGCCGCTTTCCCGGGCTGCTGCCGGGAGCCGCTCGCTGCAGATTACAGAGCTCACATCCTCTCCCTGCCCTCTTCCTCCCTTGGACAATGCTCCCAATTCAGGCACCCGCCTCGCCTCCCGCCGGGCCCTAAATACGGTGCTTCCAGGCTGAGCTGTTGCACCTGAGCTGGCTGAATCAATATTGACTGGCCAGGAATAGTCCCGCAGCCCTCTGAGAATGTCCCCGCACCCACCCCGCTGCCCGCAGCTTCCCGCACGGGGCTGCCCTGCTGCTGGAGGGTATTTTTATCTGCTGCCGGTGCTGGCTGCATGGGATGCAGGTGTCGGCGCCCACTGAGTCCCGAATGGTGGCAGCAAGAGGCGTGACAGTGCAGGGGGTCACCTCCACGGTAACGCTGAGCAGCGCACGGTGTCCCCACTGCTGCGGGTTGAGGCTGGCAGGTTCCAGCTGTAGGAGACCGCCGGACCCCCCATTGTCCCCATGAACAGGGGTAGAGCTGCGAGCAGGACCCAGATTGCGCCCCTGCTGGCATCTGCCCTGAGGGGGCTTTGGGCGGGCTTCTCGCCCCACACTTGAGTAATTGAGCTCAAAAACGTTGAGACACACGAGCGAGTCACGGGTTACACTGCTGGCCACAGACCTGCCCTTCCCGAGTGCTTTCCATGCCCCCATGTTGGGGCCGGCTAGGGATCCCTCCCCCAAGAGAGGGTCCAGCCTGTCCGTGAACCCAGCTAGGTCATAGGGCTGGGATGAGTGTGCCCCCGGCCGTGAACCCCTGCACGCCCAGAGGTGCTGGAGGCTCCCGTGGGACGTGGCGATGAGCTCACGGGCTATTCCCGGCCAGCTGTGTTGATCCTGGCTCCTCCCGGCAGGAACCGGCTGCCTCGACTCCAAACAAACAGCCCGGTGGCCACCGGCACATTCCTGGCCGGTCCCTGGCCACGGCAAGGGCACAGGGCTTCCTGTTTATTCCTGTCCAACGGCGTGGCACGGCGGGCTGTGTGGGCAGCGGGGTGCCGTGGGGACTGGCAGCACCCCAAGCCGGAGGTTGCTACCGGGAAAGGTCGGGGGGGTGGGAGGGGGTGGGCATCCCCCATCTCCACGTCCCACGGAGAGGGAGCTGTGCCTGGGGACCCCTACAACCAGCCCGGCTCAGGGATGGCTCAGGTGATGCCCTGAGCCCTGGGAGGACAGTGCTCCAGGCTCCCTGTGCTACCCCACAGCCCTCCCTGATCTATGTGTCCCCCAAGTCCTGGGTCCATTGCAGCAGCTCTAGGCCACTGCTCGAGTTGCTGCGTGGGGTGGGAAGGGGCAGGGGGTGTCCTTTTGGGGTGTCCCTAGAGTGGCAGTGTGTCACCCCCACAAAACCCATCCTCTGCCTGGATGGGGACCAGCCCCACGGTACGGCAGTGCTGGGCATAGGGGGGATCATCTCTGACTGGAGGCATTGGGCTCATTTTAGGGGAGGTTTTCCAGGCTCCCGGCAGGTAGGGGCTATCCCAGGGATGTTTGCACACACACACACACACACACACACGCACACACACATGCACACACACACACACACACACGGTGGTGGGGGAGACACAGGGGTTGGGGCAGCTTTTCCCTAGGGTGGCAGATGGGGACAGAGGGAGGCAGGGTGCGGGGCTGGGCTCCAGGCACGGAGCGGGGGGGCAGGGGCCAGCCTGGGCAGCGTGGGCCCCCCCGGTGCGTCCCACCCGCCGCACCATAAAAGCGGCGGCAGGCGGTGCCCTGCAGCAGGAGCCATTGGAGGTCGGCGGAGCTTTACCTCGGCACCGCCTGCCCTACGCTGCTGCCCGTCCCGCACCGCCGGCCCCGGCCACGGTGAGTGCTGCGGGTGGCTCCGGCGGGGGATTCGGGCACCTGGAGGGGGGGGAATAACCCCACTAGTGGGGATGCGGGGAGAGGTGGAGTGATGGGGGACAGGGTCTGTGCCCCAGGGATGCGGAGAGGACACTGGTGTTCAGGTGGGGGATAAGAGGGGGCTCTGTGGGGTCCCGAAGCATGGGGCAGGCAGGAAGCAACAGGGACCCGGGTGGTGTTCATGGGGAAGTGGGTGCCTGGAAGGGCTGTGCCAGAGTTGGGTGCCCCCAGTGAGGGGTAGGTGGGTGTGGGGCTGGGGCAGAGCCTCGGGGTAGGGGATGCTGTGAGCTGCGCATGGTAGGGACCAGCTCCTGCGTTCCCCACAGAGCAAAGACAGGGATGTCACTACCATGCAAAGGGATATGATACCCCTCAAATCGTGAGGCACAGGGGGCTGCAGCAGCACCCCTCACCCTGCCACGGTCCCCAAATGCTCAGTGTTGGGCTATCTGCAGGCACTCCAACCCCAGAAGCACGATGGTGATGCCAGCTGGTGCCAGCCCCATCCTGCTGGTGCTGCTGCTGTGCCGAGTGGCCCCCAGCAAGCAGGAGCCAGCCTCGGTGCAGCTGCGGCTGGCGGGGCCCCGGGGCCCGGCCGGGGAGGGACGGCTGGAGGTGCTCTACCAGGGGCGCTGGGGCACTGTCTGCGACGATGGCTTTGACTTCCATGTGGCCACCGTCGCCTGCCGGCAACTGGGCTACACCGCGGCCATCACCTGGACCCATAGTGCCACCTACGGCCAAGGGGAAGGTAGGGGGCAGGTGGGGAATGGGGGGACAAGGGGTCTTGGCAAGTGCAATGTGCTTAGTGCTGGTGGGGGGAGCCTGCCTGGGAAGCTGTGTGTGTGGGCAGCGTGGATGCAGCCCACGGTGATGGGGAAGGAGATCGGGGCCCCCCAGTGGTGCCCCCATCCCTGCATGTGTCCCCCAGGCCCCATCTGGCTGGACAATGTGCGCTGCGGGGGTAGCGAGAGCTCCCTGGCAGAATGTGTTCACAACGGTTGGGGCACCAGCGACTGCCACCATGGTGAGGATGCCGGCGTGGTGTGCTCTGGACAGCTCCTGCCCGGTGGCTCCCCTCAGGCCATCTCCTCTGATCACCTGGGAGAGGTGAGTAGGCAGCGTGGGGCTCTCCTGTGACCCATAGGGCACACCAGGGGGACTGGAACAGGTCCCTCTTGACCCGTCCCCGTGTCCCCATGCTGAACACACTGCCCTCGATGCTGGAGCCTCTGTACCCACCCCTATTCCCTCTGCAGCAGGTGCTGGGGCTGAGCCTGGAGGAGGTGCGGCTCAAGCCCCTCCTGGCGCGGGCCAAGATGAGCATGCCGGTGATGGAGGGTGCCGTGGAGGTGAAGCACAACGGGCGCTGGAGGCAGGTGTGCGATGCTGGATGGACCAGGAGCAACAGCCGCGTGGTCTGCGGGATGCTGGGCTTCCCCCGGGAGAAACACCTCGACACCAGCTTCTACCGGTAAGGGATGCGGGAGCCCACCTTGCAGCCATAGGGGATGTGGGGCAGGGTGCCTGGTTGGACACACTGTGGGACAGGAGACCAAGGGGGGTGTTGGAGGGGGATGCACACATGGGTGAATGTACTGGTATGGCCTGGCCATGCCTGGGTCCGCTTCTTGGGTCCTGGATGAGGGGCAGAGCTGCGTGCTGTGGAGATGGTCACCAGCCACAGCCAGCAAACCATGGGTGCAGGAGAGGAGAGGCAAGTGGCCCTGGGCCCCTCTGCCACTGCCTCTGTCTGGGGCTATAAATACAACCCATAATGAGCCCCTGCTGATGCCAGGAGTCGTGCAGTCCCGCCGGGGTACACGGCACAGCCGAGCTTGTCACGGTAATTGCCAGTGGGGACAGGAGCTGTCCTCATCCTGCCGTGCCGTGGGAGGACATCGTGGCTCCAGCTCCTGCCATGGGGTGCTGGGGAGGGCACGGATGATGATGGGGTGGGGGTCTGGAGCTCTGCAGCTTCTACATGGCCTCCCTGACCTCCTGGCTCTGTGTACCCACAGGAAGCTCTGGAACAAGAAGCTGAAGGACCCCAACTCCAAGTAGGGCTCAGCCTGGGTGTGAATGTTGGGTGGGGGACAGCCTGGGGCACCCAAGCTGACAGCAGACCCTGGTTCTCTCCCTTGGCAGCCTCAAGACCCTCAGCCAGAAGAACAGCTTCTGGGTCCACAGGGTGCGATGCCGGGGCACGGAGCCCCACCTGTCCCGCTGCCCCACGGAGGTGTCCCCTCCAGCCCCCCACCAGCACGCCTGTCCCCGCGGCATGCACGCCATTGTCAGCTGCCTGCCCGGCCCTGCCTTCCAGAAGGGTACAGGCAAGGGCAGGAGCAAGACCCCCCCAGGAAAGGTGAGCCCCAGCATAACCCCATCCTGCTGGTGGATGGTCCTGGAGCCAGGCAGCACCCAGCCACCCCATGGCGCAGGGGGGTGGCCATGCCGTGGAGCCGCTGACTGGTTGTTCTCCGTGCCCAGGCGCTGCCAGTGCGGCTGCGAGCAGGCACCCACGCCGGCGAGGGACGGGTGGAGGTGCTGCGCCATGGGCAGTGGGGCACTGTGTGTGACAAGCAGTGGGACCTGGCTGCGGCCAGCGTGGTGTGCCGGCAGCTGGGCTATGGGACGGCAAAGCAGGCCCTGCTGGGAGCCCAGATGGGCCAAGGTGAGACGGGCAGCATAGCGGGGCAGTGGGGTGCCATTGGGCTTGGAGGGGTACAATGGGGAAGCCCGTGTTTTACTGGGTGCTGCTGGAGCACCCTGGGATGTCCAGGCAGCTCCAGACTGCGGTGGTATGGGTCTCCCCTGTATTTGCAGCCCCATTCCCATAGGGAATGCACAGATGAGGGGAAGGAGGGTGAGGGTTCTCCCTGCTCTAGGATGAGCATGGAGAGTTGACAACCCCTCTGATTCAGGCCTGGGGCCCATCCACATGAGTGAAGTACGGTGCACCGGCCACGAGCGCTCCCTGGGCGAGTGCCGTTTCCAGGATGCTGAACAGAGCGGGTGCCGGCATGAGGCTGATGCTGCCGTCCGCTGCCACATCCCCAACATGGACTTCAAGAGCCAGGTGAGACCCTGAGTCCTCCCCAGAGCCTGTGGAGCCCCATTACACAGCCCCTGCCCCCCAGGCTCTGTGCCTTGTGTGGATGCTCAGAGCGGCATGCTGATGGGCAGTGGCAGAAGTGGTCCTGTAAGGGAAGGAGGAAGAGGAGGGCAGAGTTGTTCACCTGAATGCATGAAGCTGCCTGTCCCATTGAACTGCTGGGTGGGGGACCTGGGGCCTGGCCCACACTGCAGCTCATCTCCTCTTTGCCCGCAGGTTCGTCTGGCCGGGGGCCGCAGCCCCGATGAGGGAGTTGTGGAAGTGCTAGTGCCAGTGCAGGGGCAGCTGCAGTGGGGCACAGTGTGCGGTGCACAGTGGGGGCTCAATGAGGCCATGGTGGTCTGCAGGCAGCTGGGGCTGGGCTTTGCTAGCCATGCCCTCCAGGTAAGTGGGGTCCCAGCGGGGCTTGGGCTGCAAGGAATCCTATGGGATGTGAGGTGTGGCCGTGGGGTGGCCAGAGGCTCTGGGATGGGACAGCCCCCGGGGACAAGCCCTGGTGGCAGTGCAGGGGCAGGGGAAGTGGGGTGTGTGCTGGTATGGATGCAAGAGCTGATCTGAGCACTGTGCTCCTCCTCTGCCCAGGAGACGTGGTACTGGGCAGGCAGCCCCGATGCCAGCCAGGTGGTGATGAGCGGGGTGCGCTGTGCCGGCACCGAGCTGGCCCTCCAGCAGTGCCAGCGCCATGGCCCCATCCACTGCCCCAGTGGCGGCGGGCGCTTCTCAGCGGGGGTGACCTGCACTGCCCGTGAGTACCATGAACCCATGGAGTAATGCTGCTATTGGGCACCCTTTCTCCTGGCACAGAGCGGGGGGTGCTCTGCAAGGTGGGCATTGCATGCTCCATGCCTTCCAATGCTCTCCATTCCAGATGCCCCGGACCTGGTGATGAATGCCCAGCTGGTGCAGGAGACAGCCTACCTGGAGGATCGGCCACTGGAGCTGCTGTACTGTGCCCATGAGGAGCGCTGCCTCTCCGGCTCTGCAGACCACATGCAGTGGCCCTACGGCCATCGCCGCCTCCTCCGCTTCTCCTCCCAGATCCACAACCTGGGCAGGGCCGATTTCCGACCCAGGATGGGACGCCATGCCTGGACCTGGCACCAATGCCACCGGTGAGTGTCCTGTGGGTAGCAGCTGGCAGGGAGCTGCCCCCTCCTGAGCCAGGCAGGGAACAATGGCACCCATCCCACAGAGGCCGGCCCGCCCGGGGTAATGAGTAGCATCCGCACCAGCACTGTCATTACAGCTTTATTTGGCTTCAGGGCTGTAATTTGCTCGGCGCTATGGGTGCTGCCTGCTCCCAGCTGGGCGGCTGTGCCAGCCACGTGCTTCCCAGCCAGGCACCAGTCCCACACTCATCCCCTGTCCCTGCAGGCACTTCCACAGCATCGAGGTCTTCACCCACTATGACCTTCTGACACTCAATGGTTCCAAGGTTGCTGAAGGGCACAAGGCCAGCTTTTGCCTGGAGGACACCAACTGCCCCGAGGGTAGGTGCCAGCTTCCGAGCTGCCAGCAAAGCCCCCATCCTGCTCCCCGAGGGGGGCTCTGCTCATGCCCTTCCTCACCTCCCCTCCCTTTCGCAGGGCTGCAGCGACGCTTCGCCTGCGCCAACTTTGGGGAGCAGGGGGTGAGTGTGGGGTGCTGGGACACCTACCGCCACGACATCGACTGCCAGTGGATTGACATCACCGATGTGCCACCAGGCAGCTACACCTTCCAGGTATGGGGATGGAGGGGCACTGAGCTGCTGGAGCTCTGCAAGGGCACCACCGGCACCCCTCACCCTGTACATCGAGGTGCTGCTCTGCACCCCACCGTACGTGCTACAGCTCTGCCTAGCCAAGGCACAGCAGCACTGCCCTTCACTCTCCCCAGGTGGTCGTGAATCCTAAGCACGAGGTGGCAGAGTCAGACTTCTCCAACAACGTTATGCGGTGCCAGTGCAAGTACGATGGGCAGCGCGTCTGGATGCACGGCTGCCACACAAGTATGGAGAGACGGGAGCATAGGGGGCATGGCAGGCGGGGGGAAGTGATGGGGCTGGGGGTACTGCAGGGCCCATGTCCCCCACCATCAGCCCATGCCGTTGATCTTCCCAGGTGATGCCTACGGTGCTGATGTAGTGAATGACCTGGAGCGACGGGAGCGCCTGGCCAACAACCTCGTGTAACCCCATGGCATTGGCACGCTCCCAGCGGTGCTGCAGGGCTGCCCAGCTCCCACACGCAGCCCCTGCGCCCTGGCAGCACCACACTGAGCTCAGGGACTCAGAGACTTTTGTATTTATTGATGCTGCTGCAGCAGATGGAGACAAGCACCAGGGCCAGTGGGGAGTGCCCGGGGGGTGCTCAGCCCTGCACCATCAGCAGGACCTGCAAGTGGGGCCCGGGTACCACAGCAGCCCCCGCCTTGGTGGCTCCGGTCCCCCCAAGGATGACTACCTCAGCCTGCTGCCTCGGGACAGGCCCTGGCCACTGCCACCTGTGCACCAATCCTGTCCTCAATAAAGGTGCTGTGCTATGGGAGATGGGGTATCCCCTTATCAACCCCACCATCCCCTGCTCCTTCCTCTGCGCTCTTCCCCACCAGGACCGTGAAGCCAGTCCCCAGCCAGGATCAACCGTGGTCTAGGTGATGTGTCCCAGCCAGGCAGTGTCCCTGCTCTGCCACCCAGAGCCACCAGCCACCTGGCTGCCTGCGTGTGGCTGGTGCCAAGCAGCTCTGGCTTGCCACCAGCAGTCCCCACCAGCCAGGGCACCCTGGCCCTGAACTGGCTGACCCCATGCACACAAGGGGACATGGCCAACCCTGTGGCAGCATGGGCCGGCAGCCAGCCCACCAGCCACTGCGGCTGCAGCGTCCTTGCTGGGCTTTCCCAGGCTGCCCTGGCAGCTTCCCAGCCCTAGAGCGGGAATGGGGCCGCTCAGCCCCTTGAAGCCCCGGCTCCTGAGCACAGGGTGGGGATGCAGAGGACACCATGCCCCTGCTCTCGGCGTTTCTCTCCCCCGGTGGCTTCTAGGTTGGTTATTTTCTTAAATAAAAGGAAATAAAAGGAAATAAATGGAACACCAGCAACCCACGCTGTCCTGCCTGCCTCTGGTGAGTCAGCTACTGAGCAGTGCCACCCCTTTCATTGCACACCTCTGCCCATACCACCTCACTGCCGGGCACCAGTCCAGGGCAGGGGGCTGCCAGCAGCCAGGGTAGGCTGGGCTGAAACCCACACATGATGTGTGGTTCACATGTGGAGGAGCAACCAGGGATGGTGGTGACGCGCTGGGGCCGCCCAGGACCAGAGTCTGTGGCAAGGCACATACTGGTGAAGGCTTGGCCTGCCGGTGTGAGGGTACAAGGGATCCCAGATGGTGGGGAAGATGCTTTCTGCATGAGAGCATCTTCACACCCAGGAATTTCCACACGCAGCCAGGAGCAGTGGCTGAGATGCTGGCAGCACTACCAGAACAGGCAGGCAGCCACTACATTGAGGTCATGACCAGCTCCACTGCCGCCAGGCTGGGGGACAGCCAGGGGACATGGGGCAGCCACACGAGCCCTTCAGCACAGGCTGAGGTGAGGCAGCCACAACGGAAAACACAGACCACTGGCAGGGGTGGAAGAAAAGTATCATCCCTGTCCTCACCTGCTGCAAAGGGCACAGGAACCCCACAAACCTTGGCCCCAAGAGTGTGGGGGGCTACAGGGCAGGACTGCTGGGGCACGCAGGGGTGGCTTTCAGGTGCTGAGAGATGATGCCAAGCAGGTCCCAGCCGCCTGCCTGCACCCCCACCCCAGGGCAGGGCAGGAAGCCCCCAGCTCACCAGTGCCCGCAGTGCAGCCACATCACAGCCCCGCGCGGGGCTGGGAACGCAGCCCTGCCCATGCACCAACAAGGGCCCCGCTGTTCAGGCTCCGCGGAAGTAAACAGGGACCCTGCCAGCACATTCCTGCTGCAGCCCTGCCTGACCCTTCCTGCCTGCACCTCACAACCCCCGCTGCCAGGGACACCCATCCCCATAGCAGCATGGACAACGTGCAGCAGCCCCCAGCGTGCACACCCTGCCCCGGCTTGCAGGGGCACAGAGAGACACAGCCTGGCCAGGCTAATAAAATACATGGTATTTATTAGCAAAATAAAGGATAAACTCTCACTCAAAGGCCCTGCCAGGTGGCCAGGGCCACCCCGCACAGCCCCATGCTGCTGCTTCCAGTGCCAAAGGCAGGTCCTGCTCTGGGCAGGATGGGCAGTGCTGCCCAATGGGCGACAGCATCCGCAAGGCACCAACCAGCCTGCGCGCGCACCCTGCTCAGCCCTTTCAGTGGAGCAGCTTCTGGACGCGGTGCAGGATCCGTCCCAGCTCTGAGATGCAGGGTGCCCTGCCTGCCCATAGAAGGGCCTGGCACCCCAGAGGGGCTGCCAGTGGGGCTGAAGGTGCACCCTCCCAGCTCAGTCTCGGCCCTCCCAGGCATCCTCCCGCTGCTTGTTCTCCAGGCGCTTCCTCTCTGCAGAGACAAGAGGAGGGACAACCCCATGTCCCCATCACCACACAGCTACCCCATGGAGGTGGCTGTAGCCCACCGTGGGATAGCCCCCTCCCACCCAGCACCCTGTGAGAAAGCATATCCTTGAGGACAGCCCCCCCCACTGCAGCCTCCCTGGGGAATCCAAATCTCACCCTGGGCTTCTTGTAGCTTCCTCCGCTCAGCCTCTCGCTGGGCTGGTGTCTGCTTGCTGCGCACTCCCAGGGCGCCGATCACCAGCCGTCTGGCCAGGGCCGCTGATGTTTCGGGACGCTCCTTGGCTGGCTGCAGGAATTCTGTGTGAGCAGAGATGGGGGACATCAATAAGTGCATCCCAGGAGGATGCAGCACTTAAGTGCTGTGGAGCTATGCAAGCCGCCCTGTGTCTCCCCCATTATCAGGATGCTGTAGCATAAGCACCGTGGCACAAGCCAGCATGGGGCGGTACCACTCACCAGCATATGCCCTGGCTTTGGCTTTAGAGGCACGGGTACCCTGGGACAGTGGACGTGTCTTCACCATCAGGTGCTTGGTGCTGAGGGCATCGCGTGCTGCAGGGAGACAGTAGTGGTATCCATGCGTGAGGCCAGCCGCATGCCCACAATCTGGCCATGGGAGAGGTAGGGAGGCCTCTCCTCTGCCGATCCCCTGCTGAATAGGGAGCAGTACCTGTTATGGGGCTGGAGAAGACACCCAGGGCATGTGTATCATCCACCCACTTAATATCAAAGCCTTTTTTCCTGCCGGAGAGAGGGAAGCTCAACAAGGCATCAGCACTGAGTGGGCAGGGGTCTGAAGCAGAGCCCAGGTAGCGGACACCAGTACTGGGGACAGAGTATTGCAGGCAGACTCACTGATAGCTGCAGAAGACACGCATCAGGTCCTCAGTGCGGAAATCCGAGGGGAAGTCATAGATCTCGATGACGTGGGGCAGCTCTTCATCACTGATGTCCGGTGCAGCAGGCTCAGCCCCATAGTAGTCGAAGCGGGGTGACTGCCGGCTCTCCCGCCTCTTTTCGCCCCTTGAGAGCTGCAGGGATGGGAGAGGCACAGCACTGAGCAACCCCTGCCCATCTGCCCCATGCCAGCTCCCAACCCACGGCAAGTGCTCCCTGGGAAGTGTTTCTGCCTCCACGGCCCACCTCAACACTGCAGATGGATTCACGGCATCGAGATATTAGGAGTTATCGACTGGAGTTCTCATGCTATGCATTTGCTTTTCCCATTACCAGCATCCCTCCACTTGTCGCGCTCTGCAATCCCGCCAGAGACACAGTAGGAATGGCACCAGTGGGACAGTGCATACACCCCCCAAGCACAATCCTCTTTCCACAGTGACGCAAAATACATTGGGGAACCACAAGGAGCAGGACAGCAAGGCCAGGAGGAAAGACTGATGTCTGCCTGCCATGCGGGAGCACTGGGCTTGGCATGCCCCTGCTGCAGCACATGCATTGGAGCAGCCCATCACCACCCCAGCTGCCAACGTGGAAAAGCCGGCGGTCTCCTGAGGAGCAAGTTCTGGTGGTTAATCACCTGCACAGCTAAAATTTATGCCTTATTCCTCATTTGAATTTGTCTGTCTCTGCTTTCCAGCCGGCGGATCTTGTTCTGTCTCTCTGTTGGATTAAAGAGCCCTGAGTCCCCAGTCTCCTCCCCGTGATGGCACTTACTCATGCTAAGTCCCTTCTCAATCTTCTTCCTGATAAGTGAAACAGTTTGTGCGCCTTTAGTATCTCACAGTGGGGCACTTCCTCCAGCCCTAAAACATGACGGCTGTACACTCCGTTACCTCTCCTGTATTTCAACCTTCATTTTAAAACATGGCCAGCAGCCTCCCACCCCCATGACATGGGGCTGCAGCTACCCCCTACTCCCAGCTGCCCCACAGCACTGATGCCAGTATGCCACTCTGCACCACTCTCTGCCCAGTGAGCTACCCGCTATCGCTTCCTGCACTCCTGCTTTCCAAACTGCACCCTGTCAATGGCGAAGGGTGCTGCAGCTGAGACACTGGGCCAGGCACAGCCCAAAGCCATCGGAGGCTCCCCCGTCCTCCCTGGAGCATGGTGCCATGGACCAGGTACATAACTCAGCCAGGTTCCCAGCCAGATCCCCCAAGCGCTTGTAGCAGAACACACCGTGGCTGGAAGAGCCCATAAATTCCAGCCAGCTCAGTCAATAAAAAGTGCTCATTCTGACCATTTCACGGGGAAGATGGATTCACAGCAGGTGAGGGGGTGCTGCTGGGGCGGCTGGATGCCGGCGGAGGGTAGAGCTGAGTGATAGAGCTCACAGGACAGGCCAGCACTGCTGGCAGGGCCGCCTGCCCTGCCACCATCACCCTTTAACCGAGCGCACCCCTGCCTGCTCAGGAAAGTGAAGGAGCCATCCCCAGGCAGGATGAAGCCCTGCGGTGCCGCTTGAGGGAGCAGAGCACTCGGGTAGTGCCAGGCGCAGGGAAGATGATTAGAGAGCGGGAGCACAGAGTGCCGGAGTGGTCCTTGACCTTCACAAATCACCGAGTGCGGTGGGGCAGCAAGGACAGGAGCTGCCTGGCTGCGGGCTCAGCTGCGTGGCAGGCACGGCTCAACAGGTCCCCTGCACTGCCAGCCCAGGCACACAGCGTGCCTAGAGCCCCCGGCCATGGGGCAGGGCAGGGAGGAGCTGGGGTACAGCTGATGGATGGAGAGAGGGACGGCAGAGATAGGCACCACGGAAAACAAAGCCTTCACATCGCACCTTGCTGCTCTCTAAAGACAGACCCTCACCAGAGCATGTTAGAGGGGTCCGTGGCTGCTTCCTTGCACTGCCTCCCACTTGCTGAGAGTGCACCTCCAGAGCTGGAGGGAAGGTGTGTGCTGGCATGCAGACACCATAGCCCCGGCATACATACACCATGGTCCCCGCTTCACTGCACTGGCTCATGGACAGTCCCCCAAGCCTGCACGGAAATGGTCGCAGTGCTTCATTATCCTCTGTGCTTGAACTGATTTCTACTCTGAATTTGTCTGGTTTCAGCTTCCAGGCAATGGATCTCGCTATGGTGTTTTCTCCTGCCAGATTAAAGAGCCTTCCCCTATCAGAAATCTCTCCTCCATGAAGAACGTCATAAATCTTGCTCTCTGCCAGCTATCTGCATCGCATAAGGATTCAGTTACAAGGAAGAACGTTACTAATTTGCTTGTCCCTTTTGTTAATTAACAACAGCTCGCTCACCCCAAGAGCCTGTGTCCCACCTCAGCAGCCACATCTGCCTGCCGAGAGCTCAGAGGGCTCAGGAAGCACCACGCTCAGCATGGGAATCTGCAGGGGGTGAAGATGGGAAGTTTTAATTGATAACCCCCTTTTCAGGTTCTTATTTACCCATTTGGGGAAGCTCCCCGGAAAGCTCAAACTTCGCTCAAGCTAACGTGGATACTCCGGAGCTCCTTGGAGCACAGCACAACCTTGCCCACAGCAACCTATGGCTGCACCATAACAGGGGCCCTCCCAGGGCCAGGCAGTTACTCAGCTGCATCCAAGGACAGAGCCGTGCCCACCGTGCCATCCCATGGAAAGCCAGTGCCCGCACCACATGGACCCGCAGAGGAGCAGAACTGTGTCCCTCGCAGCAGCGCTCACCACGACCTCCCTGCTGGGGCCGCAGAAGGGGGGAGCACAGCCAGGCAGGGATGGGGGGCCCCACACCCTCCCATGTCTCCCTCCAAGCAGTCCCAGAGGCAAGCCCCATGTGCCCCACACCCAGCCCCATGCTGGGCTCAGAGGGGGCACAGAAGACAGAGCACAGCCCCATGGACAAGGTGGGTACCAGCATCCTTTGGTAAAGACGCTGTCATCAGGCACCATGAACTGCTTCACACCCTGCTTCCAGCCCAGGGTGGACAGACACTGGTGGTATCAATATTAGCGCTGTTTGTTACTTTGGGCACGTTAATGCTGTTCGGAAAATTACCATGTTGACGCTACTGATTTAAAATGCAATAAGAGATATCCAGCCTCACTGCAGAAGCTGAGCCTTCCTCACGAACAGCAGGAAAACAGAGTAGGTCTTGGTGCTAAGCAGCTAATTGCAGTAAATCCAGCTGCACACGTGCAGAAGGGGATGGTAATGAGCCACAGCTGATTAAGAAGCTGTGGTTTCGAGGAAACATCCCGTTGCTGTTTCAATGGGGGCCCATACATCTCAGCGCATTTATCACCAGCCCTGGTTTCACAAGGGTGCAGTTGCAGTTTACGGTGCTCAAGCAGGTTTTACTGGGTGCACTTTATGTACTGTAAAAGGGAAGATCTTCCCAAGCCTTCACCAGCACTGAGGGACAGGATGGGAACCAGCCGGGAGGGTGAAGGTGGAGGTCCCTGGCACTGCAGGCAGCTCCCTTAGGGAGAGCTGATGGTAACAGCAGGCAGTACAGCCAGGCTGGCTGTATGACCTGGGTGCAGCCTGCCCCAACATGCACCCACCTGGGAGGACACAGGGACAACTGGCCCCCTCGGACCCCTGTCCCCACAGCAGCAGCCACCATCCCTGCAAACCCCCACGGGTGCTGGCTCGCAGGACATACCTCCTCCAGCAGGCGCGGGTCCAGGCACTCTCCATCATCATCGAACAGCACATCCCAGCTCTCCTCGGCACCGGGGCTGGCCTGGTTTGGGGGTCTGGCACTGGTGCTGGTCTGTTCTTCCTTTGGGGAGCAGCTACGGAGACGTCTCTCCTCCTCCTTGGTCTCCTGGCTGCACTGCTGCTGCTGTGGCAAGCCTGTGTCCTCATTTGCCCCCGCTGGCTCCTCAGCCCAGGCCGCAGGCGAGAGTTCCTCTACACCATGGCACAGCAGCTCCAGGGGCGCTGGGGGCTCCCGGCTCTCCGAGGGTGCCCCATCCCATGATCCACTTGCTGGCTTCTCGCTAGCACCCAGCTGGCCACTCTCAACCCTAGTGCTGCTGTCTGTGCAGGCGGAATGGCTGAACGCTCCCGCCCTAGCAGGCACTGCGTCTCCCTCCCCACTGGGATGCCCAGCACATGCAGTGCTCTCTTCCTTGCCATGTGGAAGCTGGAATGGGCTGCCCATGCCCTGCCTCAGGGTGCCCTTCCCTGGGAGCACTGGAGCATCATCCATGCCACCCCCTGAGCACTCAGGTTCGCAGCTGGCTCCCGTTGCACCCAAGGCACACTCTGCCATTCCTCCCCACCTCTCCTCATCATCTGGCACCCCAGTGGCACAGCCCTCACTCTGCCCTGCCTGAAGAGAATCCCCACACTCCCTCCCCTCCTCCTGTTCTTTCGGACGCACAGCCTCCCATGCCAGCCTGGGCATACTTCCCTGGTCATCCAGCCCTGCCAGCTGCAGAAGATCCTCTCCTGGGCTCTGGGAGACATCCCCAGCTGGTCCTGGGGACATCTCTGACACACCACTCGGCCCTGTCCGACATGCTGGCATTGGACTAGTGGCAGGCATTGGGCTAGCGGGGTCACCCCCAGGCTTGGGGGTAGCCTCCATGGCCCCAGGCTGAGCACTCAGTGCGGATGGAGGGTCAGGCTGAGTCCTCATCCATCGGCCGTGGCTGACCTCCTCAAGTCCTTCGTCATGGGATGCTTTGTCCTGGGCAACAGCTGGATCCAGGCACGGCTCCCGTATGATGGGTGATGCTCTTAGGCTCTCTGCTGCAATGGGGCAGTTGCCTCCCAGACTCAAGCTGTGCCCAGCAGAGGCTGCCCGTGGCTCCTTTGGGCCAGCATCCCCCTTGTTCTCCCTCCTCGCCACTCTGTCCGCCTGTGTCCTGGCACGGGGGCTTCGCCTCTGCCCCTCACCGCTGGCCTGGCAAGTGCCCTGCGCCAGGCGGTGGTTCTCAGGCTCCCGGTGCTGCCCGGCTGGTGTGCTGCCCGCTGCTTGCGCTGCTCTCTCCCGCCGCGCTTTGGGCACATAGAGGGCCATGTCGGGCTTCCTGCGGCGCAGCCGGCTGCCCTCAGCTTCCTGCTGCATGATGCCACCGCTGCCTGCCAAGGAGAGACAGTGTCACTGCCCTGCTTGTGCCCAACAGCCACCGGGCACATGGCAGGCAGCCCCTGCCCGGGTCAGTAGGTTGGGGTCCCAGCCTGGCACCCACCCTCACTCCAACAGCAGCTGGCACACAGCAATGGACAGCAGAGCCCCAACACTGCACCCATCACAGCAGGTCTACAGATGGGGTCTGGCACTTGGAGCACCCCACAGCCCTACAGCCTTTGGTGGGGTTTACCAGGCTTGGGTGAAGCAGGAAAACCCTCCCAGTATCACTGTGATGCCTGCTCCACTCTGGTAGCTGCTGCCTGGAGCCCCTGAGCCCCAGGGGCCAGCGTCCACAGCTGAAGCAGGACACAGCCCTTGCACCATTCATGCATCAAAATCAGTGAAGAAGCTGGTGGCAGCCACAGAGCACCATAAACACAACTCCAGCCCAGGGACACCCCAGCACAGCACCCGGGCTGCCACCCCACCATGCCACAGCCACGCTCACCCGCTGCCCTGTCCTGGCAGAGATTTATTTTCCATCATCTTTGGCAGAAGCAGGCATGCCACAAGCTGCCAGGACCCTGCCCCTATAAATACGCATCAGAGTTTACGGAGATGGATGGCGTGGGGGGCTGCACTGTGGTTGAGGGGAAGGCAGAGCGGGGCTGGGCTGGGGCCCCATGATTAATCACTGCCCACTCCATTTAGGCAGATTCATCACAGGCCGCTGTCAGGTAAATCACTGGAAAAACACCTCTTCAGTAATTAATGTGAAGTGACGGATGGACAGCCCCCGGGCCCATTAATCTGGACCATCAGCGCAGACCGAGATTATGAATGTCAGGATGCATAAACTGCCGGCGGATCAATAGGGCCAGGAACCCATCCAAGGCTCTCATTTCCGAGGCACCTCCGGTACATTAGCCTCCCCTGCATGCAGCCCCCGACCGAGGCGCGAATGCTCCCCGTGGCCCCTCACCGACAGCCAGCAGCGGTGCCAGGAAGGCGAGGGGAGGCCAACCACTGGCTGGAAAGTGGCCAGGGCAGCCCGTGCCACGCAGCGTCATCCCCTCCTCCTGACAGACGGGTGGACAGACGGCTCCCTCAGCATGATGGATGGATGGGTCTCTTGTGGCTCTCTGGAAACTGCTGGCAAGCCAGGGCAGGGCAGTGCTCCCCAGCATCACCGCGGCATCCGTGCCTGCGCCTCGTGCCTGTGCACTCCTGCCCACCTCTGTGGCACGAGGCGCAGGCACGGGCGCCGCAGGGATGCTGGACACAGTCCCAGGGCTGCCCCAACCATTTTTCTGTCTCCGCAGCTCCTGTCATTTTTCCCCCTCTTTGATACACTAATTTTGCTGGCAGAACGATCCGCTTTATCGACCGCGAGAAAGGAACGTATCCTACAAACCCTCCAAGGTCTGGATTAGTCATTTTTCAAGACCAAGGCATTATACATTTTCTCACTGAGTGGCAGCCCGGGTGCAGAGAGGAGTGGGCACCAGCAGCCCCCCTGGCACCACTATTTCCAACCACACAGAGCTTCCAACTGCACTGAAGCACATTCTGCTAAAGGACTTTTCCCAGCCAAGCCCATGGGATATCATCAAACAGCTTGGGGAGAGGAACACTGACCCCCCCCGGGCTCTGCTTCCCATCCCTGCATGGGGAGCAGCCAGGAGCAGCACTGCTCCACGCACATCCCAAGTCACCTCCAAGAGAGCCTTCGCATGCAGGATTTATGGGCTCCTCGAAAGCTTGCCATTCACCTTGCCTCACCCTCCAAAAGCAGATGGTGCGGCATGAGCCAGACGGCTGGAGCTGGGAGCATCCTCTCCCCGCGAAGCTTTGCCTCTGCCTGCCGCTCGCTGAGAGGGAAGAGCCGCGTCCCGCAGCCCTGGGAGAAGCACAGCAAGGTGGTGGCTGGCCCACGCTGTGCGCTTTGCTTCCTCCCCACAGGGCAGCACAGCTCCTGCACCCAGCCTATTACACACTTCACCGATTACACGCTCCGGGAGGCAGAGCAACAGCCCTGGCTTCGGGTCTCATTCACACTACACTGGACAGGGCAACCCTGCTGCTTCCAGACCCTGGGACCAAGCTCGCCCTGCAAAGCCAGGAGGCAATGGCCAGGCGGCAATGGCCAGCACAGCCCCAAAAGGGCCCATGATGCCCTGAGTGCTGCCCTGCTTTTTGAAGCCAGCTAGCAAAACAGCTTGGCATCACAGCACCAAGCAGGTAAAGGCATGCCATGGTACCACAGCAAAAGTGGTGGTGGGATTGCTGCCCAGCTGCCTGGCACATAATGCCCACCAGTCCAGCGCAACACAGCTTGGTGTGGCCAGGGGATGCTGGAGCATCAGCCAGAAGGTGGCCAGAGCTCCCTATAGGCACAGGCTCCCTTCACACCACTCCCAGGACTACGCTGCTCATGGGGAGCTTGTGCTTGTGGCACGAGTTTGTGAGGCCTCAGAGCAGCTGCTCAGGCAATGTGCCAGCCTGCCTTTCTCCTCTAGTGACCATCTGCAGCACAGATGGGCAGCATTTTCTCCCTGATTTCTCACCCCTTCCTGTCCAGGGAAGGGCCCCACGAACAACAGCAAGACAGGGCTGACCACATCACAGACCACACTGCACAGCGCATCACCAAATTCCTCCAACATCTGCATCCCTGCCCAGCAGTGAGGACACCTACACCACAGCTCCAGTGGCAAAGCCAGGGCCTCTGCCACCAGCAGAGATGCCGGCCACAGTCCCACTTGGGGACAGTGGGAACAGGCACGGACGCTGGGCTGCAGGGTTCACATGGAGCGTGCCAGTTCCCAGAAAAGTTTCGGTGCCACCCAGCACCCTCCCAGCAGGCTGCCACATTTCCTGGCAGGGAGCTGTATTTTTAGCCTTCGAGGTTTCTAATTCCACTCAATCCATACTCCCATCAATAGAGCTGATAACCTTAAAGCCTTGACAGCGAATGGGGATGGCAGCACGGGACCGGGAGCCTTGGGGGACCCGCGCGCAGCCTCGGCACACAGCTCGCGCACCCGCAATGTCACTCTTTACAGCCTGACACAGATTGGGCTCTTTGGAGGGGGAAAAACAAATAAATACAAGAACAGGGCCAATAAAAGGCAGGTACAAGGAGATTCTAAACAGCCCTGCTGGGGAAGCTGCCACTCACAGGGCTCATCCCATGCCAGGCACGTGCATTGGCACACTTGCTGACTGCACAACACCGGTGCCCAGCAGCCTGGGTAAGGATTGTCAGAGGTTTTGGCTACCTGCACCTCTGCTGCTCCCAACAGATATCCAGCCCAGCCCGCCTGGCTCACACAGCAGGCAACGGGGCCAGGGAAGGGCCTGGATACCTGGCAGGGAAAGACAGAGAAAACGAAAGAGCACAGTGCTGCCAGCAAAAGGCAAGGCAAAGCACTTCAAGGACCAGAGAAATGCATCCTGTCCAATGCCTGCCCACAGCGCCACGGGCTTTAAGACAACCCTGTCCCCTGCTGCCAGGAGAACAATGTTCTCCAGCAGCTAGAGCAAACACTGGCTACGGGAGGAGGCAGCAAAGGCATCAGAGGTGCAAAGAAAAAAGAGATTTCATTGTGCCTTTCACTTTCACTGCTCTTAGGAGATACCTGGACAAGAGGAGGGTGAACAGTTTCAGACAGGAGGAGGATTTGTAAGCCAACTGTGTCCACTCACAGCTGCAGGAGAGAAAAGGGACAACAAACCAGCAGTAGGAGTTAACAGCTGGAGAGCTAAGCGGAATACAAAGGACTTTACAAATAAACCCAGCAGAATCAGCACAAAAGTGAAAAGATCTATTAATAAACAAGGAGGGAAAGAAAATTAATGATGGCTCAAAAATAAAGATGACTCAAAAGGGCAAAATTACTGTTTTTAACCAGAAAAATGCAAATGCAGCAGAGGCCTCGCAAAAACAGCTGCAGGGAAAGCAAAAACAGCATCTCCACATAGACACAATCACCTGGCCAGTGTGGTCGTGCCGAGGTGAACCCATGGACCTGCCAACACATATGTGGTACCAGGAAGAAACCAGGGCCCTGGTGACAGGCAGCGCAAACCAGGCACTGATTTTCTGTGTGAGAAAGGGTAATAAACCTGGAGCCAGGGCAGGATAAACCCTGTGCCCATCCCTAGCACAGAACACAATGGGCAGAGGAAGGAGCCTGCACGCCCACTGCAATGGGCCCCTGGATGAAGGATGCTGGCTTGCCCAACAGGAGGTATTTCAGAAGAAATACTGGACAAAGCTTTTGGACAAGGCAAGCAAGGTGCATTTTAGCTGAACTTCACGGTATGGTTCTATAACATCTCCCAAACTTTCACTTGAACAGTGAAACGTAATTTAATTTGCAGACGGTACTGAGCAGAGAGGCGCTGCAAACATTGGCCGGAATAGGGAAATCATTCAAAGGATCTGAGAAATGTAGGAAATGTAGGGAGGAAACAAACTGAGACCCAGTCTGGGAAAATTAAGGTAAAATAACCCAAGGCAGCCACTCGGTGGGCAGGAACAGCCTGAAAAGCAAAGCCCAGAGCCCTGTGGCGCACTCAAAAAGCAGGTGGCTGGGGTGACCACCCCAAAATGTGCAAGTGGCAGAAGGTGGTCACCAGCATCATACCATGGGCCAGGCCAGGGCTGCGATAGCCTCAGAGCAGGCTACACGCAGAGCTGTGTGAAGGATGGAGGGGATGCTGAGGGCAGGCAGCTGTGAAAAACAGCATCCAGCACCTGGGAGCACCATGCACGTGTTTTATGAGCCATGGGAGCCCGGCACACAGAGCACCCGGAGACGCTGTATAACTCCCGTGCCCACAAGGCTGTCACTGCCAGCATCGTTCAGCGGCTCAATAAGTTGGGGAGAGTTATGGGGTGTGCAAAGTGCCATGTTATCTGGGTGCTCCAGGGGCTGCGTGCCAGAGGAGAGTGGGACCAGGCTAGCCCATGGGGTGGGGGTCAGGGCTGAGACACGGAGTGAGGGTTGGGGCTGGGACAGGGAATAGGGGTCGGAGCTAGGACGTGGGGTGAGGGCTGGGGCAGGGAATAGGGGCTGGGACAAGGAATAGAGTTCAGGGCTGGGACAGGGGATGGGAGTCAGGACTGGGACGTGGGGTCGGGGCTGGGACACCGGGGTGAGGGACAGGGCTGGGGTAGGGGTGGGGAGAGCGGGGGCAAGGGCACAGCGCACAGCCCTGTGACGGGGCAGGGCGCGCACCGCGGGCTGCTGTGCCCCGTCCCGAGCTCCCCGCCGAGCCGAGCCGAGCCGAGCCTAGCCTAGCCTAGCCTAGCCGAGCCGGGCCGGGCCGGGCCGGGCCGCCTGCCAGGCCGCCGCCGTTACCAGTGGCCGCGCCGGGTCCCCTGCCGCTCCGCGCCGCCGCCACCGCTTCCGCCGCGCCGGGCCCGCCCCATCCCGCCCCGCCGCAGGGAGCGCCGGGACCTGTAGTGCGGCACCGGCGCCCACGCCGCGCCCCCGGCGGCCGCTCCTACCGGCGGCGCAGCCCCCGCGGCTCCCCCGGCCACGCCGGCATCCCCGTGTCCCCCCCCGGTCCTCTGCGCATCCGCGGAGCTGGGACAACCACGGTCATCCCCGGGGCCACCGCGGTCCTTCCTGCCCCAGGCACCACCGAGGGCAGGACTCTCCGTGGCTGGGGGGTGATGGACACGGGGCTGCAGGAGGGAGAGCGACCCCCGCTCCCGCCTGCCCAGGGACACCGGGGAATTGCCGGGGGCTGAGCCACATCCCGGCGTGCCCGAAGAAGGTGCCTGTGCCAGCTCACTCCGCTTCCTTCCCGGGGTTCGGCGAGTTGCAGCCTGCCTGTGCCCCGCACGTAATGAGCGGGGCCCCTCCGCTCTCACGCACTCACAGGTAGCTCAGGCAGTGCTGGGAACGTGCCCGTGGCCGGCGCATCCTCCGGCACCTAATGAAGCGCGGGTGCTGCAGAGCGCTCCCGAGCCGGCCTGTACCTGCGGGGGAAGGATGGGGGAACAGGGCTGGATTCTCCCACAGGCAAGGCAAGCGCTGGCAGGGGAGAGGGGCGGCCCAGGGGACCCAGGCAGGCGTGGGGCTTGCTGTCTGGGTGGGCCGATGGCTGGTGCAGCCGCCCTGGTTTGTCTGGTTCATGGACAGAGACAGGGACAGAGTCTCTGCCCCTCGTCCCCCTCCCAGGACCTGCTTCCTAACAAGCCAAAGGTCACCGACGCAACTCCCAAGCAGCTGCTTCCCAGGCAGCCTCACGCTGTAGGTGAGGGAGGAGTGATGCCCCATAACATGCACACTGCCTGGTATGGCGGGGTGCAAGGCTGGTGCCCAGGCAGCTGAGGAGCTGAGTGACCAGGGACCTGCCTCCCTGTCGAGGTGTCACTGAGGCACTGCATGGGGTATCAGTGCATGGGACTGCGCCAAGCATTTTACCCCTCCTTGGGTGCAGCTACAGGGCTGGGACTGCTGATGCCTAAGATCTCAGATGCCCTGAAGTACTCTGCTATACTGGGATTATCTGGGACCAGTGTAGGCCCAGTGGCTCAGACTTGTTAGGTAGGGTCATCCCACCCAGCCGCATTCCCTGGAGCAGGATAAGGAAGGCTCACAGCAGGCAGGGCCACCCAGCACCACTTGGGGAGTAGCGCCTGCTCCAGCTCACAGTGGCGCACAGGGGACCATGGTCCCTCTTGCGGGTAATCGATGGCAACAGATCCTGATCGCTTTCATTATTATTATTATTTTCTTATGCATGTGTGCACAGGAGATTTATCGCCAGCTATGGAGGCAAAATCAATTATTCATGTTATAAATTAGAAAATGATTTATGTTTGTGGGAGGCCAAGCAGCGTGGAGCCCCTGGCCACGTGGGAGCTGGGTTTGTCTGCGAATGGCACCAGACACCCCTTGCTAGCACTTCCCAGGGCTTTCTGTCCTTGTCATACAGGTGGGGTGCCCGCATCCCATCACAGCCCGGGGTGACCCAGGGATGGTGGCTGGCAGGGAGCACCCAGCCTCTCCTGCTCTGTCAAGCCAGGTGCCCTCAGACAAAGCCCAAGGCAGGCTGGGGGCAGCAGTGGCCTGGTCACCCCAGCCGGTGTGGCAGGATGAGGCTCCACAGCAGTTTCCATGGCAGCAGCAGCAGCATCATGGTCCAAGCACTGCGAAGTGTGGGCTGCAGACGGTCCCCCTCGCTTTTTTCCGCTGGAGGCATCCTCATGTGTCCTCTCCAGTCCCAGCAGCTGTATCTGTGCTCCTGCCTCACACAAAGGTCACAGTGGTACCCGCTAGACAGCACCCATGGGGGCAAGGACACATTGTAGTGCTGACACCCCCATGCTTCCTGGAAAAGAGGAGAACGCTGAGAGCAAAGGGGCAGCAGTGTAAAGGCACACCACTTGCACCAACCCCTGAGGCCAGCTGCCCCAGACAGAGGCTGCAAGGCTTTGCTTGACTGTGGCCCACCGTCTGTGCTAAAGGGATCTCAGGTGTCCTGGGAGCCTTCCCAGGTGTGGAGACCCCATTCCCCAAGGGCCAGATGATGTTCTGTACAGAGCAGGGTGACACTGGGCTCCCAGCGCTGGGGCAGGGGTTAGCTGCTGCTGCCAGGTCTACCCCCAGCCCAGCCATGCCCCAGGCACTCTGCCTGGGCTGGTGGAAGCTGCAGCATCCCATGGCTCTGCACTGGGGGGCTAGCACCCCAGTTCTGGCTGCCTTGGCATCCTAAAACCCACTGCCCATGTCACATAGCCAGTGGGAATGAGTGCCAGGAGCCGGCCAGCCGGTCTCTGCTGATAGCCAGGGCTGATCTTGCTTCTGGAGAGTTTTGATCTAAAGCTGCTGTGTCTGTGTCTCCCCGGGGACAGCAGAGCGGGCTGGGAGCGCTGCCTGGCTCTCCTTGTCTGTTCATCTGCAGCTGCGTCAACTGAGGCCATGGGGAGGCATAGGCTGAAAGGAACAGCATAGGAGAGAAAGGAGCTGTCAGCAGCCCCAGATCTGTGTCTGATCACAGGCGAGCCATGCATCCAGCTCCTGCTCACGCATACCCAGCTCTGGGAGGACCTCTGGCCCTTGGGATAGGAAGGAGAGGCAGCACAGGGCAACCTCAGCTCTTCGATGGCTCCCTGAGCATCCTTTTCTCTCACAGCCTCTGAGCCTTGAAGCCTCCTCCCAGCCACCAGAGAGCCTGTCACCCCCTGCGACCTCCAGGACTCTGAGAGAGCTGAGAACTTTCTGGCTTAACCCACACATGGGAGTGTCAGAGGGTGCAGCTCCCTGCCAGGCTGTGAGCAGGAGGAGCACTGACAGCCAGGCACAATCCTGGGGTCCTCTGCAGCCACATCAGCCCCCAGTCAGGCCTTAGGACCCTCTGAGACTGCACCCTGGGTGCAGAGGAGTCTCTGCTTGCTCTGCTCTGACTGTAAAGTAGGCAGACAACCTGGGGAGGTCAGGGAACCGCCACTGTGGCCTGGGACCCCCCTGAGCTGTGAGCACTGGGCATCGCACTGAAATGCCAGGAAATAAATGAGCCGTGTTCCGGGGCCAAGCATCGCCTCAGGTGCCTCGCTGAACCCCAGTCCCCAGTCCCAGGGAGCCCAGTGCCAGACCATGCTCATGTGGGCATCCCTCTGATTTATTGCTGCAGAGCAAATGCTTACTGAGTGCTTTTGGCAGAGAAAAGCCCTGGGGAGCTGCAGCAGGCATGCAGAGGCAAGGAGGGAATTGCCCATCTGCTGCAGCGTGTCAGGGGCACCCAGGGCACCCACAGCCCTGGGTCTCTCCCGTACCCTGGCCAGGGGACACACTCAGCCCATAGTTTGAGTCTGTGGAGAGCTCAGGGCTGGGGTGGATTAGATCTGCTTTGCATTATTGCACCAAACACCTGGGGACTCGGTGGCTCGTGACAGTGCTGTATAATGTGAGAAAGCAGCTCGTGGTGCGGGCTGGTGCTGCTGGCAGCTCACGGGCTGGGAGATGATTGCAGGCTGGTTGTGGAGGGGGAAGCCGAGATCTCTTGCTCCCTGGTTTCCTGCATATCTACAGTGAATAGGCACAGAAGGCTGCACTTGTGCTGCAGGAATCAATACTGCTCCAGGAATGGCCTGGGTGCTCCTCCCTGCTCTCCCTTGGGAACCTGCCCCTCTCCCTGAGCTACCGCTGTTGTCTCCTTTGAGTTACTGTCTTGAATTCCAGCACTCTCAGCAGGACCATGCAGCAGTATGGTGTGGCTGGTGACAACCCTGGGACTGGGGATCTTGCTAACCCAGATAGCCTGGCTACTTCAGGAGATGCAGGGGAATTAGCAAGAGAGACTTTTGGGTAAGATCCAGGTTTTATCCTGACTCGAGGTAACCCCGGTTGGCACCGTGTAACAGCCTGTTCCATCCTGACCTATCCTGCCGCGGCCCCTAAGAGGTACCAGGGCACAGTGGCCAGCGCCGGAAGGCAAAGATGCTGCCAGGAGGCGGTTTCTGCCTGGCAGACAGTGCTCAAGGATGCTGCAACTGGAAGCGGCTCCAGATCTTGCCCAGTGCTGGCCATGGCAGTGCCACTGCATCAGGTGACAACTGCTGCCTCATGGGAAGGAATCTGGCAGCTTTCAATAGGCCGTGATTGAATTGATTCATCAGTGGGATCCACTTGGAGCTGATCAGTCTTTCAGGAGCCCTGGCAGAGGAGGCAGAGCTGGGCAGGCTGGGCATGTCCCTGCCTCCATGGAGTTGCATGGCTCCTCTGAAGCAGCCGGCTGCCATGAGCATGTACTGGTCCCAAGGGTCCTGACAACCCCAGATGGCTGCCACTGGCACCGGAGTTGTTCCCATAGCCTGTTTGCTCTTCTCCAGTCAGGAATGCTGCCTGGGATGGCTACAGCAGAGCCTGCTGTCTCTTCCCTGGTGAGACCCCCCAGCCAGGGAGCACCATCCCAGTGCTCCTTTCATTGAGGAACCCCATAGTCCCTGGCTCCATTGCAGTGCCACTGCAGGCACTCCTCTAGCCTCCTGTCCCCTCTCCTGGCATGGCGCAGGGCAGTCCCTCGGCTGAGATTGGCACTGGTGCATCTCTGTGTCAAGCCACAGCTCCAGGATCACAAGGTGGGACAAGTCCAGCTCATCCCATGGGGCAGGGGGGCTGCCCTCACTCCCCTACCCTGCACCCCCACAAAGGAAAGCAGGGACAACAGGGACCATGAGGCGGGAGACGAGCACAGGCAGATCCGGTTACAGGCAGCACGGGGCAGAGATATAGGCAGAGAACAGCAATGCAGCAAAAAGGGCTTTTAGTGATAATAAATAATTAACATTTCTAATGATGTCCCGGCGACAGGAAGAGTCCACGTGGGGACCTGGGGGCACTGCGCACGGTGACAGCAGCAGCTGGGGACCTTGCATGGGCTGGGGAAGCTGTGCAGAGCCAGGGGCTGGGGTGGGAGAGACACCTAGGGCTGGGGGTCCCTGGGTGGGCAGCACGTGGGGCCCAGCCTTTGCACTGTGCTGCTGCGAGGGTGTGGTAAATGCTGTGATGAAGAAGATGGGAAGAGGAAATTAAACACCCTTTGGGGTTGACCTGGCCTCTAGTCATCGTCTAGCGCCATAAGGTAATGCTGTGTGGGTGCCCAGTGAGCACCTGAAATGGACCTGGCTGGCAGGAGGAGGGCACCAGGGAAGGGTGCTGGGAGGCAGCAGCTCACTGGGATCTGCTGAGATGGGTGGCAGTCACCACATCGCTGCCAACCCTGGCACAAAGTTCCGCAGGCTGGGAGGTGTCTGGGCACAGGCAGCAGTGAGCTGGCCTGGGATGCAGGACCAGGGCAGGCAGGGGTCCATCGCCAAGGCAAGTCAGGCACTGCAGGACAGCGACAGGAAGGGGACAGCAGGGAGAAGAGGGACCAAGGAAGCAGGCATCTGAGCATGGGAGTCCATTGCTGTGAGCCACCACACCATGGGCATACAGTCATGGGAGAGGGAAAAGCAGTCACAGGAGAAACCAGGGGAGGCATTTTTGGCAGTGTCAGTGACTTTCCTGCATCCCTGCATAGGCCCCAGGGAACCTGCCTATCTTGGAGCCAGCCTGGGAGAGAAGCAGGGGCATCACAAGGGATGGCAGAGCCCAAGGGACCCATGATGGGAGGGCAGTGGCTCATGCCCAGCACTGCGCAGGCTGCAGGGGAACAGAGCACTCACTATAAATATATCAGCGGGGTAAATGCCAGGGAGGAGGGGAAGAGCTATTTCAGCTAAAAGACAATGTTAGCACAGGAATGACTGGGGATAAATTATCCATTAATACATTTAGGGTGGAAATTAGACCCCCAGAGCAGGAAGGTCCCAGCATAGTCCCTCTAGAGAAGAAAGCAGGGCCAGGAAGGAGAAGAGCTATTTCAGCTAAGAGACAGTATTAGCAGAGGAATGACTGGGGATAAATTATCCATGGATACATTGAGGGTGGAATAGACCCCCCAGAGCAGGAAGGTCCCAGCACAGTCCCTCCAGAGAAGGAAGCAGGACCAGGCAGGAGCTGGGGTCGATGGCTGAGGGATTCTGCAGCCGTGATAGCACGTGCCCACTTCCAGTGTCAAAAAGCAGCAAGGGTGGCTGGTGCAGCCCGCCCGGCTGTGCTGGTGGGTGCAGCGAGCAGCAGCATGCAGAACAGCGTGCATGGTAGGGTGCGTGTGCATCACTGTATGCATTTGTGAGTGCAGATGCGTTGTGTGCCTGGACTGTGAGCACATTTGGGCAGTGCACTGCATGCTTACACACGTGGGTGCACAGAGTGTGTGCAGACAGGGCAGGTGCACACAGACTGTTGCACGTGTGCATGTAGGTGCATGTGAGTGTGCTGACAGTGTGTGTGTGTGCTGTGTGCACATCAGGCTGTATGCGGGTGTCTTGGCCTTCGCAATGCTCTAGAAAGAGGAACAGCCCCAGTGATGTATTCTGGAAGTTAGTGCCTTGAGTCAGCACTGCTCTGCTTACCTGCACCCAGTTCATGTTGCACCATCTGGAATGTGCTGGAGGAGACAGACTGGGAGCTCCATGAATTCAGCTGATCCCGGGCAGGTTCCTGTCCTGCAGAGGGTCCCCCAGCTCACAGAGCAGTGCTGTCCCTGTGAGGGCCATGGGGGTCACCTGGTATTGCCACCCCACAGGCTCACCCTGGCTGGCCAGAGCACTGGCACTGCCAGCTAACAGCCCTGTGCCACATCTCCACCCACTGCAATGCAAGGAAGGTCCCCAGCATCCTGCTCCCTTCTATCCAGAGAGATTCCAGGTTGGCAGATGAGTCATCAGGCACAAGGATGCAGTTTCAGGGCTGCTGGCTACAAGAGGGTCCCCTCTCCCAGGGAGCTGTAGATTGGGCAAGCACCCCAAGATCAAGGCCTAAGGAAAGCCAGGACACCTCTGCTCTGGGGATGGGAAAGGGGGTCCCAGGTGTGCAAGGAGGTGGCTGGAGCTCAGGCTGGCCCCAGCTCAGCCGAAAAGCCCCCCCCCCCGCCTGCTTACAGCCCTGGGTGGATCGCAGCGGCTCCCTTCCCCCCGCAGCGTGTCTGGCTGCCGCTCACTCTAATTTCCTGTGCATTGTCCCCACCACCGCCACTGTCCCCTGCACATCCCACCATGTGCCGCACAGCACAGGCAGGCTTCCTACGCCCTGCCTCGCTGCCTGACAACATCCCCGCATGCATCCCAGCTCATTCCACTGATGCTCTGTGCTCCCCCCACAGCTCCCTGTGGAGACCCATGTTCCACCCCACAGTGCTTTCCATGTCGTGTCCCACATGCAGGCAGAGGGGTGGGATGGAGACAGCTGGGCCATCATGGGGCACAAGGACTGATTCAGGGCTGTGGCTTATGGCCATGGCAGTTGTTATGCTAAGGTGCATGCTGGCTGCTCTGGGTGCTCAGAGAAACATCTTAGCCCAGTGAGGCAGCAGCATCCATGGAAAGGCAGTGAAAGGCTCCAACACTCGGCACCGGTGAGCACCTTGCAGCCCCACAAGTGGAAAATCACCCTGGTTGATGTCAGTAGCATGGGGAGGGGGCTGAACCATGCAAGGCACTCTCAGCATGTGTGTCCCACATGCACACAGCATGTCATGGTGCAAGCACATCACTGCTGACACAGTACACATGCCTGCAAAGCTGCATGTGTGTGCACCATGCTGCATATCTAGCTGTGCACGCACACATACAGGTGCACGTGTACATGCCACAGGTCTGCCTGTGCCTGCTGGTGAATGTGCATCCCCTCGGAGCCAGGGCTGAGCAAACCCCATGTGCTGGCACCGTGGGTTTGATGCCCCCAGGGAGCCCATGTGCCCAGCACCAGTCGCAGTCTTGGCATGCTCAAGCTGGCTTCCTGCTGGCCTTTGTGTTCTGTACCTGCCAGTCGCAGGGAGAGCACTGGGAGCCGGCTTGCAGAGTTTGTGTTGATAATTACCCAGGAGGTTACTGAATCTGGGATGAGCTAATGAGTGAGCAGGGGGGGTGCTTGCTCTGAGCATGCACGTGCGTGCAGGGCTGCAGCCAGGCACTGGGGCTGGGGGCCACAGGCAGGCAGAGTGGACCCACAGCTCCAGGTGGCATGAGAACACACAAGCACAGCACTGCAATATGTGATGGTCAGATCAGCCTCTTAGAGAGAGGGTCATTAGAAACGAAGTTAAGGGGTACATGATGGCCGCGTGGAACCACCTTTGTGTGAAACAATCACTGTGACTGGAGTGCTCTTGAATCAGCAGGGAGAGAACTGGGAGCAACAGGCAGCAGCTGTAGCCAGACATGTTTGAATGAGAAACAAGGGGGTTGGTAAGGCAGGTGATTAGCCACTTGAAGCAGCCCAAACACCATGGGCTCCTTCTGTCTCCCAATATGTCTCTCTTGCTGTCTCCTGCTGTTTCTGTTGGTCCATGCCCCAGGCTCTGTGCTGGGGCACCCACAAACGTGCTTCATTGAGGTGACCTGGTAGCCTTGTGCCCTGCCGGTGCTGACCCTCCCACAGACACCCTCTGCATCCAGACACACAGAGAGCTCTGTGTCCAATGCCGCAGCAACCACACGTGTCAGGGAAGATTGTAGGCTAACTGCTGTCCTGCCCGAGGCGCCCACTGACGACAAGATTTTGGCCAAGACAGTGCCATGAGTGTCCTGAGATGGGACCTTTATCGCCATTCAGCCTGGCTGTCAGGGAGCAGCCACTCCTGGGGTCCCTGCAGAGAGAGGTGGGTGACCTGCAGAGTGATGGCACAGGCAGGGTACTGAGCCCTAAGGGTGCAGCTAGGTGCTGCAGTATGGGAGATGTCTACCTCCACTCCCTTCAACTGCACAGCCCTGTAGTGCAAACCCTCGGTGTGCCCAGACGGGGGCTGGTCCCTGGCTCTGCTCTCCCCATCTCTCCAGCTGCTTTTACAGCGGGTGGGGAGCCGTACCCCCATTGCCACCCACCCTGCAGCACCTCTAGGGGTGCAGCTCCCCTCCGCCGCTCCGGCTGCCCGGGGAGAGATGCCCCACTCACCCCGGAGCCCCACAGTCACTTCCATCCCGGCGGGCGCAGTGCCCGACCAACACTCCCCAGCAGATCCCCACAGCATCCCGGGTCTATGGGAGCAGTAAATCAGCACGGCGCGGCCCCACCTCCGCGCTCTCCATTGGCAGTGGCGCCCCTCGCCCCGCTCATTGGCGCTGCCGCCGCCGCCCAGCGCTACATAAGGCGCCGCTCGGCCGGGCCACCCTTGTTGGAAGCTGGCAGCGGCCGAGCCGGCAGCGGAGCGGTGGGCGTGGCGGGATGCGGTCCCGCCGCTGCGGGGGGGCCGGGCAGCCCCCCTGGCCCGTGAGTACGGGGCGGGGGGGGCGGTCCGTGAAGTTTTCCGGCGCTGTGTTTAACTCCGGCGCGATCACCGGCCCGCGGAGAAGTTGGTGGCGGGCGGAGCGGCACCGCAGCCTGCCCCGCGGCGGGCAGGGGATGCGGGAGGAAGCGGGTGGAAGGACGGGGATGGAAGGATGCTGGGCTGCGAGAGGCTGGGCTCTGGAGGATGGAGCGGTGACTGGGGCTGTGGGCTGGGACTGGGGAGCGCTGACAGGGCACCAGGGTGGTGAGAAGCAAGGGACAGCCCTTCTTCATAGGGGCAGTTGTGCTCGGTCATGACTGAGCCTGTACAGGGGCGGGGGGAGTGGGGAGAGGGTCCAGCTATGCATCTGCCTGTGTGGGAAGGGGCTGTCTGAGTGCTGGTGGGTCTGAGCCTCCCAAGGATGTGATGTTCCTCTGAGCTGAGCTCGGAGGCTAAGGTGACTGCTCATCTCCACACTGCATTAGCTGCTGCTGGCTGAGCCCCAGCATACCAGGTCTGGTGCTGAGGAGTCCTGCATGGGATGGGCCAGCCAGCAGCTGGGGGCTTTGGGCCCATCAGAAGTGTCTGTGATGGAATGCATGAGCAGACAAGGGGCTGTGAGAGGGGTGTGTGAGGCAGCAGCACTGAGCCCATGTCAGCAGCAGGAGCAGAGCTCATGGGCTTTGGCAGGAGCAGGGGCACTGCAGGGGCTGGGCTGCGTGGGGGTGAGGTCCTGTGGAGGGCTCACTGCTGTGTCAATGGGCAGCCCAGCTGCTGTGGGAGAGGGGCTGTGTGTCTGCGGGACATCTCCTGCCTGTCCTCTGCCCTGGCAGGTAGAGCTGTGGCAGCCTGGGAGTAGCTGGAACAGGAATATGATATTACTGGGGCACATGCAGCGTGATGTTATGGGGTGCTGTGATGTGACCGTGTTGTCACTGCTCTGGGGTGCCTTTGGGGTGTGATGACGCCTCTGCTGCATGATGTCACGAAATGTCACAGCGGTGCTCGAGGTGGCTGGGCCTGGGAGGGGATATCACTGCAGTGATGGAGCATGACATCCCTGGGGTGCGCGGTATGCTGGGCAGCTATGGCACAGTGGCATGCGGGATGGAGTGGCTGTGCAGAGAACCAGCTCCCACCCATCTCATGGTGTAGGCTAAGGGCTGGAGATGTGAAAGTGGGTGAATGAGGAGTCCTGGGGACAGCATCTCCCCACCTCTAGTGAGGAGCCTGGGTCTGCGTGCCCCACAGCTCCCTTCACAGTCCCATCTCTCCCTTCCCCACAAGGCATTGCCTGCTGCAGCCATGTGTGGGGGTAAATGAGCCGTACGTGCCATGGGGCCAGCACCCTGTCCTTGACTGCCTGGATGTACCCTTCATGGGTGGCCGTGGCACCCCTGCCCTGCTCCCATCCTCCACCTGCCTCTACCCCTGCCTGGCACCTTGGCTTGGTGTCACCAGGCCTAACCATGGTGAGCAGGCACCCTGGGCTGACCACAGCTCCTGGGGTGACCTTGCCACCAGACACCACAACACAAACCAGGACATGCTGGGGCAATACAGATTGAGCTCTTCTTCCCTGCATAAAAGCAGGACCCTAAAGCCTCAAACCTCAGGTGGAGATTTGGTGTCATCAGCAGCATGCTGGGAGCCATGATGCCTTTCCTGTCTGCCAAATAGCCTGAGCCTCCCTTCCCATTCCCAAAAGGCCCTGGCTCTGGGCCGTGCATCCCTTCCTCATGGCACCGAGCTCCGGATCACTGGGAAAAGCCTTTTGTCTCCAATCAGGAACATTGTTTCCTCTTGGAAAGGCTCCATCTAACTTGGAGGGATTTTGGATGCAGCTGGATGAGATGTGGAGGGCAACCTGGGGAGCAGGCCAACCCATGGGGAGTGGGAGCTGGAGAGAGTGGCAGAGCAGGGAAAGCCTTGCTTATGTCCTGTGGACAGGCCCCCATCACCTGGCTGGGGATGAAGGGCACTGCTCTGCAGGAGCAGGGGTCCACATGGCAACCTCGCATCCATTTGTCCTCATGTGGGTGGCTCTTCCCCATGCCTACTTTAATGGCAAAGACTCCTCTCCCTCACTGCCTGGCACTGGCAGTGACACCCAGGGACTGTCCCATCCCTGTGCAACCCAATGGAACCCCAGACCCATTGCATGTGCCTTGTATGGGGCACTTGCAGTGGGAGGCAGGGCTCTGGGTGTGTTGGGCAGTGGGACTCAGGGCTTCCTCTGCAGCTGGAGGAGAGCCCCTTCCCACACAGCCAGGTGGACCTGGAGGGTACTTGGTTGTGGCTGGGGAATTCAGGCCCCCAAAGACCCTTGGGACCCTTTCCATCCCCAGGGGAGGCAGCAGCAGGCTCTTCCCTGCAGCCTGGTGGGTCTTCCAGGATCTAAGCCTCAGGCACCTTCCTGTCCCCAAGATGGGCACATGTGGCACCACACAGCTGTCGCAGCTCCCTGTGCTTGCTGGCAGGGCCCACAGCAAGGGACCATTCACCCCTGTCCCCCTGCCAGTGCTGGGGGGCAGCCCTGCCTAGGGGATGGATGGCACAGTCACATGGAGCGGTGTCCTGACCTTGATGGCTGGGTGCTCCAGTCTGTGAGAGTGGGACAAGCTGGTTTTGCTCCCAGCTGGAGCTCTGGCATGTGGGTTCATGCCCACAGCCTGGGGCTGCAAAGGTTGGTGCTGGGTTCTTCCCCTCTGGAGGGGGTTGCTTGGCCTGTGGTGAGGGCTGCCTGTCCTGGGTGCCACCTTGTTTGTCACCTGTGCTACAGCCAGGTCAGAGCCAGCTCCAAAATCTCTGCAGCCTTGCCAGCAATGCTGGCAGGCACTGTCCTCCGCAGTCCAGGTTAATTGAGCCTCTCTTCCAGGCTCCTGTTCCTCCCAGCATCTCCATCCCGCAGCCGCATCCCTGTGCAGAAACCTTCCTTGGCCAGGCTGGGAGGAGCTCACCCTGCAGAGACCCTGGGAGAAACTGTGCCAGCAGGGTGGGAACCTGAGGCATGCAGGAGTCACCCGGCAGAGTATCCCCATGTTTTCCCTGTGGTTCTCCCCAGCTCTGGACAGGGGATAAGCTCCCGAGCCTGGCAACTGCTGGCTTCCTCTGGCCCTGCCACAGGAGCAGTGATTGACATCATGACTTGCCAGGACCTTGGGTGCCAGCAGCCCCTTGGGGTAGGGCAAGCTGAGGCTGAGCTCAGCTTCATCAGCACCCTGCAGCCCTCTCGCTGCTTTCTCAGTCCCTCCCATGGGATGGGCTCCCAAGGTCCCACTCCTGCTCAGCCCTGGCTCTCAGCTCTTTGGAGTACAGCCTTATCCCAAGGAAGCCCCAAAGGTGGGTTGCACCCAGCAGGGCCCATGCATGGGGTTACCAGAGCTGTGGCAGTGCCCAAAGGTCAGGGGGCTGGTGGTGTGGCACAGGCAGGTGACAAGGAGTGGAAAGATACTGTCTCCTATGCAAGCGTGGTGGGGATGCTTGGGCACCACAGAGCAGGGTCTCCTGCTGGAGTTGATGGGCTGCAGGTCTCTCCCAGGTGCCCAGGATGCTGATGCTGTGCCTGCTGTCCCTGGCCTGGCTCAGTGAGGGCTCCCAGCGCAGTGAGCCCATGTTCACGGCTGTCACCCACCGCCTCCTCCCACCTGACTACGACAGCAACCCCACGCAGCTCAACTACGGCGTGGCCATCACCGACCTGGATGCTGACGGTGACTTTGAGATCGTCGTGGCAGGGTGAGTGATGCACCCAGCACCTCAGTGACAGCAGGACCTGGTGGTCTGGTAGGGCCAAGAGCATCTCACTCTTATGCAGGCATGTGGCTGGTTGGGGGTTGTGCCCAAGTGTGGAGAGATGGGTGTCTGCATGCACCCACTACTGTGTGCACCCACATAGGGTGTAGGTACCAACTGGGCTGCTGCCTCTGCAGGACCACATGGGTGTCCCCATTGTGGCTCCAGGTCCCTCTGGCTCAGTGTAGCTGCTCAGTGGCTGAGGTCCATCCTGCAGTGTAGAACATGTGTGTCCCAGGCTGGCTCGACCCCACTGACGGGACTTGGTGCTCTCTGAAGGTCTGGCTAATTGGCTGGAGGGGTTTTATAGCCCTTTATTGGAGTGATGGCTTGGAAGGGCTCACAGGAGCTGAGGAGACAGGGAGCTGTGTGCTGCACTGCCTGCACCCAAGCGGGGCTGGGCACAGGGCAGCTGCTGCCAGGAAGTCTGGCCCTAGCAGGGACCATGGTGCAGGCTCTTTGTGTGTGCTGGTGCGGCTGTGAGCTGTGTGTCTTTGTACACAACACTATGAACAACCTGAGAGAGGCTTGCACATGCAGGGAGCCCCTCACTCCCACAGATCACATCCATTTGAGCTGCGGGAGCTGGGGGCACCGCAGTGGCAGGCAGAGTCTGACCCTGCTGCCACTCTGAGCATCACCCTGGAGCAGCAAACCACAGGCGACACAGGGGAGCCTGGGGCAGCCCGGGCCACCGCTCCCAGCCGGGCTGAGCCAAGCAGCTGGATGGGGTTTTATAAGCGCCACAGTGCCTGTTGTATAACTTGTTTACCAGTACACGGGGCAGGAGCAGGCGGGGAGTCAGTGGGGCGCACCATGCTGGGAGGATTTTCCTTGTGTACTGCCTTCCGTGCCTTGGGAAAGGGCTGCAAGCCAGAACCTGCACCTCATCCTTTCCTGCTTGCTACCCAGACCCCACCTCTGCCCTGGCATTGCCCTGGCGTACCCAGGCCAGGCAGACATGAGCAAGTCCAGGCTAAGCCCTTCCCATTGGCAGCCAGGAGCCAGCCTTATGTTTGGGCGCTGAGGGCAGCCCAGGGTCCATGGTCTCCATGGACCAAATGGGTCATCACTCTCCCTATCGTGGAAAAACCTGATGTCACATGCGGTATCTGCCCACCCAGGGGTATGATGGGGGTTTTCATCCTGTTCCCCAGCCTCAGGTGGCCATCACTCCTGCTCGCACCCACAGGTACAATGGCCCCAACCTGGTGCTCAAGTACGATAAGCCTCGGGGGCGTCTGGTGAACGTGGCGGAGGACGAGCAGGACTCCCCATACTACGCACTGCGGGACCGGCAGGGCAATGCCATCGGTGTGACAGCCTGTGACATCGATGGGGATGGCCGTGAGGAGATCTACTTCCTCAACACCAACAATGCCTTCTCCGGTGAGCCCTGCTGGTGGCCGTGCCCCAAGGCCTGGCATGGGGGGAGCTCTCGGTATGGCTGCCCATGACCTTCGGCGTGTGAGGGATGTGTGCGAGCTGGAGTTAATTTCCCAGTTGAGTGGGTCCATTGATTGATGGCAATGCAGATGGATGCTGAGCCTGGCCAGCTGCTGAGTCAGCACTTCCAGCTGCCCACCACCCTCCTGGTGGCACCCTGAGTGGGGCAGCAGCTTCCCCACCATCCCTGGGGATGCACATCCCTACTGTGCCCTGCAGCAGCTGTGCCCCTCCATGCTGCTGCTCTCCTGTGCCCACTGGACCAAGCCAGGTCTAATCCTGCCCTGCTGGTGCTGTCCCAGCTCCTGGGATACCTGTTGTGGGGAGGTGACCCACGTGGTCCAACCCGGCGCCAGGCATCCAGGAGCTCTCTGGGCCAGTGCTGCAGCTCTGTGTCCCTGTCCCACAGCCCTGACCTCCAGGCAGTGGATCTGTCTTCCTGACGCTCCTAATTACCCATGGCCACTGGCACACCTGTCCCTAAATCAGTGCTGCCGTCGGTGCTGTCACGGCAGCGCGGCTCACTGCCTGTGCCTGGTACTCAATCGATTTCTTACCTTCCCAGGGATGATCTACAGGGCTGTGCCCCGCTGGGACACATTTTATCTTAATGAGTTGATTCTTCTCTGTGTCTCCTGGTGACCCTTAAGAGTCATGGGGACTCTTGCAGCGGCTGCTCTGTCCCATGGTGCTGCTGGGGCCTGCAGGGGACGGAGCAGAGGTTTGGGATGCTGTGGGAAACAGGGAAAAGGTGCTGCTTCTGCGGCCTTCTCTTGCTGCAGGGCATCCTCTTTGGGAGGAGGTGGAACACTGCAGCCCCCTGACCCATGTCCCCCACTCCCCAGGCATGGCCACCTACACAGACAAGCTCTTCAAGCTCCGCAATGGGCGCTGGGAGGACCTCCTGAGCGATGAGGTGAACCGGGACGTGGCCAGCCGCTTCGCCGGGCGCTCCGTCGCCTGCGTGGACCGGACGGTGAGCAGGCAGTGCACAGTGGGCAGGTGGCATCTCCATTCCATTCCCTTCCCTTCCCATGGCCGTGCTACTCCAGCCCTTCCTTGTGGGGTCCCAGGGGGCCTTTCCCCTTGGTACCAGCCCCATCCTGCCCCAAACTGGGGCCGGGAGTGCCCCCCAGAATCCCGTGCCTGTCAGTGCTGGCAGCCCCCCCAACCATGGAGACTGCAGGCCGCTATCCACACACTTGCTGCCAGCTGATAAACGTGCCTGTCTAGGTGATTTATGTTCCTGTCACCTGCTCTTTCTTCTTCCTCCTCCTCCAGCGGTTTGTTTCCAAACGATTATCACTAAATCAGGGTCCAGCTGCTGCACGGGACAAGGGGGGCAGTGGGGATGGGGGAGGGACCTGGCACATCAGAGATGCTTAGGGGGAGAGTCAGGGTGCCCTGTGCCTACACCATGAACCTGGGCCCGCATAGCTCCTGGAGGCAATGGGGCACATCCCCACACCCGGGGTGCTTTCCACCATAGGCTTTGCGGAGCTCATTCTCAGCATATGGTGGTGGTGCCTGGTCCCATGGAGCTATGCAAGCATCCAACCCCATGGCAGGGAGTGCGGTCCCCGTGGAGGTGGGGTTTGGGTGGCTGGGTGCTGAGGAGGTGCCGCCGGCTGCAGGGCTCCGGCAGGTACTCCATCTACCTCGCCAACTACGCCAGCGGCAACGTGGGCCCCCACTCGCTGATCGAGATGGATGTGGCTGCCAGTGACCCTGCCCGCGGCGTCGTGGTGCTGGTGGACGTGGCCGTGCAGGCTGGCGTCAGCAAATACACAGGTACCGGTTGCTGCGGCCCGAAGGACCGGACGGGGCGCTGCGGGGCGCGGTGAGCGCGGGCTCCGGCGCAGGCCGGGCAGCGGGCAGTGCCATGCGCTAGGCTGCCTGACTGCCCCATCTAGCGGCAGCCCCACGGCCCGTGGAAGGGCCCAGGGCCGCGGCACGCCCGCCTGGGCTGCCCCATTGCCTGGACTGACGCCGCCGGGGCCATGGGCACTGGAGTGGGGCAGCGGGGAGCCTGTGCTGCCTGACCGCCGCGGCGACCGCTACGGTGCCCCGTCTCCCCAGCGGTGGACTGTCACTAATTAGGAGTGTTGTCACCATGGCGATGGCAGTGATTAGGGTGGGGATGACACAAGCCGCTGCCAGACGCAATTAGCTCCTGATGAGACCGATTAAAGGTGGGAGGTGGGCAAGGAGAGCACTCCGGGTCGGCAGCACCGACAGGGTTTGGGGAGCATGGGGTAGGGGCACCCGCTGTCCCCTCACTCGCGTGCTCTTGTCCACAGGGGGCCGTGGGCTGGCTGTGGGCCCCATCCTGAGTGATAGCGCCTCTGACATATTCTGTGGTAATGAGAACAGCCCCAACTTCCTCTTCCACAACCGGGGGGATGGAACGTACCGGGATGTGGCAGCTGCCGTGGGTGAGTAGGGGGAGCCGGGGGGAGCATCCAGGTGTGGGGGACCTCAGGGCAGGGCTGGCTCTGCCTATCACTCCCTGCGCAGGCTGGTTGAGAGCAGGGTGGAGGGACAGCGCTGGGAACCCAGAGCCCCACTGACCACTGGGGTGGCTGGGGTGCACCAGAGCATCCAACAGTGCAGGGATGCAGCCCTGCACAGGCAGGACCCATGTGGGGACCGTGGGGCACATCCTGGGAGGTATCCCTGGGAGACAGAGGCAGGAAGGGAGTCCTGTCTCCCCCCGTCCATTTGCTGCTCCCCAGGGCTGGATGACCCCTACCAGCATGGACGTGGCGTGGCGCTGGCTGACTTCAACCGCGATGGTCGGGTGGACATTGTCTATGGCAACTGGAACGGACCACACCGCCTCTACCTGCAGGCCGGGGCCCCTGGGCGGGTCCGATTCCGGGTGAGGGCCCCCCCTGCCATAGAGCCTCCTTGGCTGGGAAGGCTGTCTTCACCCTGATTTGGCTTTGAGCCCAATTCCCAGCAAGGAGGGCACCAAACATCTCACTCCCTGTGCCCATCCATGCAGGACATCGCCACCCCCAAGTTCTCCATGCCGTCCCCTGTCCGCACTGTCATTGCAGCAGACTTTGACAACGACCAGGAGCTGGAGGTTTTCTTCAACAACATTGCTTACCGCGGCTCCTCCGCCAACCGCCTCTTCCGGTAGGAGCCCGGTGGGTACTGGGGGGCTGGGAAAGCCTGCACCCCGCTCTGGGGGGTGAACAGGCCTGGAGGAACAGCCAGGCTCATGGGGCTCCTCTCCAGCAGTGGCACTGCTTGGACTCTGCTAATAAAGGGTGCCGTGACTGAGCCTTTCCCAGTATCATTACCAGCCACCATGATCGTGCCTGCAGCAGCCCCTTGGGTCCCCAGCACTGCTGATTAGTAGCTGCATGGAAGCTTACTCCTGGCTCCTGTTAATCGGGGGGTCAATTCCTTGTTATCACTGTGCGGGGCCTCCTTGCCTGGTGCGCGGGGTGGGGGGAGCTGGCTGTCCACCCAGTGCTGGCACATATGGGTGGGTGGAGGTCAGTAGTGTGGCAGGTTGCCCCTGGGGAAGGGGAGCATCTCCACTGCTGGTGGGATGCAACAGTGTTTGAAGATGACATTTCTGCTCTGCAGAAAAGCCAGCCTCTTACAACATCCCTGCCACACCTGCATGGAGCAGGGATGTGAGGTGCCAACAGGCAGGGGCCAGTCCTGTCCCCCATTCACCCTGCACAGCCACTGGGGCTGTCGCCTCTCAACCATGCTGCTGCACGAGACACGTGCTTCTTGGGAAGGTGCTGGGGATCATGTGGTCTGGCACTAACACCCTGCCTGTGCTCGGCAGGCTCATCCGCAGGGAGCACTCAGACCCCATCGTGGAAGAGCTGAATCCAGGAGATGCGCTGGAGCCCGAGGGACGAGGCACGGGTGGGTCTCTCCAGCCCTGGCAGTGGGGGTCCATGCTGGGGATATGCTGCAGGACCACCTCTATGCTCTATGCCTGGGCATGCCACGTGCCTGGCTGAGTCACCTGCCTGCTCCCCACCAGCATCCTGGAGCCTCCATCACCCAGGAGCAGCCCCATGCTTTCTCCCTTCACCCATGCCCAGCTAACAGTGCCATCTCCAGATGTTCCCTAGGGCTTCACTCTTGGGGGACTCCTTCCTGGGAGCCCACTGTTCAAAGCCAACTTCTGTGTTTGCAAGGGGGTGAGGCAGTCTCTTATGTCTTACAGCCCCCCATGCACCGCATGTCCCCTTCACTGCCTGGGGAGCCAATCCACTTGAATGCAGAGTGCGACACACGTAGGGACATTTACTCTTGCACTGGGGTCACCCCATCTTCCCTATTGACCTTGCATTGCTGGGAGTGGAAGAGTGATTATAAAGGCTTCTCAGAGAAGTGGTGGAGTCACCATCCCTGGAAGCGTTCAAAAAACATGTAGATGAGGCCCTGCATGGCATGGTTTGGTGGTGGACTTTCAGTCCTGGGGTAAAGGTTGGATTTGATCTTAAAAGTCTTTTCCAACCTAGTTGATTCCATGAATGCTGCTGCCACCTGTGGATCCCAGACCAGCAGAAGGTTGTAATGCTGGGAGATATGGGGCTGGCCGCACTCATGACATGGTCCTGTCCTTGCAGGGGGTGCAGTGACGGATTTTGATGGTGATGGGATGCTGGACCTCATCCTATCCCATGGAGAGTCCATGGCACAGCCAATCTCCATCTTCAAGGGCACCCAGGTGAGTCAAGCAGGGGGCTCTCACATCATCCCCAACCCTTCCACCTCTCCTTGCTCAGTGTCCCTGCTCCCTCCTGCCTTGCAGGGCACCAACAACAACTGGCTGCGCGTGATCCCACGCACCCGCTTCGGGGCCTTTGCGCGGGGGGCCAAGGTGGTGCTGTTCACACGGCGCAGCGGGGCCCACCTGCGCATCATCGATGGCGGGTCCGGGTACCTCTGCGAGATGGAGCCCGTGGCACACTTTGGACTGGGTGAGCAAGGGGCTGCCACCATCCCCAGCCCTTCCACCCTCTTCAGGGGCCAGCTCTGCTATGACCATTGGTTCATGTGCACCCCTCTGGTTACAGCCCTGTGCATGGGCTGTCAGCATGGGCACCTGGGGCAAGGGCAGGCTTTGCCCCTCCATCCCTACCACCCCCTGGCCTCCTTTCAGCCCCTGCCTGTCCCGGAGACCCCCCCCTCTGACCGGCTGCCCGCCTGCAGGGCACGACAAGCCCAGCAGCCTGGAGGTGACCTGGCCGGATGGCCGCGTCGTGTCACGACCCGTGGCCAGCAGTGAAACCAATTCTGTCCTGGAGGTCCCCTACCCCCTGGACACAGAGGAGCCGCTTGTGCCTGCCCCACTCGAGGTGAGGGCCAGCTGTGGGTGCAGGGTGGAGGCTCTGGGGTATGAATGAGGGGCTGGGCTCTGCTGGCTCTGTGGCTGCCCAGGGCTGATTCCCCCCCATCCTGGTGGTTTCCACTTCTCCCCAAATGCAGTGCGGGCAGGGATTCTCCCAGCACGAGAATGGACGCTGTGTAGGTGAGTGGCTGCCAGGGGCATAGGCTATAGAGGGGGGACTGTGGTGTCATGGGGAGGGGGGAGACCATGGTGCCAGGGGCAGGAGGCATGGCTGGCATGTGGCAGGCATTGTGCTAGAACATCAAGCAACGGGGGGCAGCAGGGATGTGGCAGGGTGGCCGTGCTGTGAGCCTCCTGGGCAGATGCATGGCCTGTGTGTGGCTACATGTAGGGTAGCATCCAGCATGTGCAGGGGGAACGGGAAGGGCCATGGCTGGCAGCTCCAAGCTCCCAGCCCACCCATCTCACACCAAGGCCCCTGTGCTTGCAGACACAAATGAATGCACCGAGTTTCCCTTTGTTTGCCCCCGGGACAAGCCCGTCTGCATTAACACCTATGGCGCGTACCGCTGCCGCAGCAACAAGCGCTGCGGCCGGGGCTTTGAGCCCAATGAGGATGGCACAGCTTGCGTGGGTGAGTGATGGCTGAGATGCTGAACCCCATGCCACTGCAGCCTAGCCAAGCCTGTAGGCACCCCTTGGGATGCTGCTGCACCCTTGCAAAGGCTTGGCTGCACCCTGCAAGCTGCTGGTGCCTGCACAGCCACCTCCACCCTTGCTCCCTATCTCTTTGTCCTGTGCCATCTGCTGAGCTGCCACTGATTCCGTTCTTTCTCTCTTGCTCCTTCTCTCCTTCTCTGTGCAGCTCAAGTGGCCTTTTTTGGGGGATACCCCTCCACTGGGAGCTGGCCCAGGCTCCCCCAGAGCACTCTCCTCCCTCTGGTCCTTGGACTCTGCCTTTGTCTCTATGCACTTTAAGCCCTCCCTGTAACACGCCGGAGCAGCCTTGGCAGAAGGGCCGGCCAGCCTCTGCCTGTCTCTCCTTTTCTCTCTCCATGTCGAGCTGCCCTGGAAGTGCCAGCTGTGCCCTGCAGGGGTGGCCTGTGGTATGGAGCCCAGCTGTCCATTGCACCTTGTCTGGGGATGGAACCTCCCTGCCCCAGCGCTGCTCCTGCCCTGCCGGCACCTCTCGGGCTGATCGCTTGCTCCGTCGCCTTGATACTGTACCATGTGCCTGCTGGTTTGGCCTGCGACGTGTGTGCTTCGCCTACCCCCTTGTCGGTGATGGGGACTGCCTCCCCAGCCCTGGCAGAGGAGGGTCCCCCCGGCCCTGCAGGGGAAAGACCCTTCTGGTCTGTTTTTTAATGTATCGACCCCACTGTTTGGAGTCGGACCCTGCTCAGTCTTCCAGCCCCTCTCCCAGAGAGCCCCTTCAATAAACTATATCCTCTCTGTCAACCCAAGCTGCTGAGCTGTGCGGTGCAGGGTTGTGCCCATGCATCTGTCCACCCTGCTCTGGGGCTTTATGGGGAGGGAGCCCTCCCTGCCCTGGTGCTAGGAGCTAGTTCTGCCCCTGCCCATCCTTGCTTCCAGCCATGGGACTATGGACACGTGCAGCACTGGAGGGAGCCGGTGCCCCTACCCCAAAAGGGCATGCTGCTTTCCCCCTGCATGCCGTAACCCCACTCTCTTCCCCACCACCAGACATTGATGAGTGTGCCCAGGGCTTGCACAACTGCAGCCAGCTCTGCACCAACACCCCTGGGGCATTTGCCTGCTACTGCCACCTGGGCTTCTACCCCCTTGATCCCGCTGCCAGCCAGTGCCTGGGTAAGTACCTGCAGGCAGCAGGGCCAGCAGCACCCCATGCTGCTACCAGGCACAGCTGCGCTGCTGTAGGAGCAGGGATGCTGTTTCCTGGGTGCCCTGTTGTGCTCATAGCCCTGGTCCCAGCCAACCCAAAACATAGTGGGCAGAATGGACAGACTGTGGCTGTGCAGGAACTGATGGAGTAAGGAGGCATCTGCCTCCCAGCAGCCTTGGGGACAAAGGGTGTCAGGACAAGAGCTGCACAGCTGTAGGCACTGGAGAGGCTTTCATGTCCCAGCTTCACCCTGCCCCAGAGCATCCCCTCCATGTCCCTTTGATGAGCCCTGTACCCTTGGCACAGCTCTGACCCTCTCCCCTTCTTTCCCAGATGTAGATGAGTGCCAGGCACAGCCTGGCCCCTGCGACCACATCTGCCACAACAGCTATGGCTCCTTCCACTGCCACTGCCACCACGGCTTCTCCCTGGCTGCGGGCGGGCGCTGCCGGCACAACTAGCCCACCCAGCACAGCCGAGTGTCCCCTGCTTGCCCCCAGCACCATGCCGGCTGCACCCAGTGCCGGCTGAATAAACCCGTTCCTGCACTGGTTTCCCTGTGGGTCCCTGGAGCACAGGAGCACTACATGGGTCTGTTGCCACTCCCCCTGTGGAATGCTCCATCCCTCTTCCTTATTTCCCCTGTGCTCACCCTCCTTATGAGGCTCTGTGCACCTTGGTGTGCTGGGGAATGCCCAGCCTGCCTCTGTGCCCCCCGGCATTGTCCCACTCCCCACTCTGGCAGGACACAGGGCAGGCACAGTGAGGGATGAAGCCAGGGTTTATTGAGGAAGGTCTCCATGCAGGAGGGCCCCTGTGGGAATGGCAGGGCCAGGGCCACCACACACATGCTCAGTGACAGAGCCGAAGGGCAGGGGTTTCCCTCCAGGGTTCCAGGAGAGCAGTGCTGCCTTGGTTCAGCCCTGCACCAGGCAGGGACTCCTCTCCTCAGGCGCTGGATGTCACAGGGACCCTCCTATTCCCCACCATCTGACCCTGGCCAATGAATCCCACACCTTGCAGCCACCCCCAGGTGCCCCTTGGGGTCCCCACTGCAGGCTAGGTTGAGAATTGGGGTGCTGGTGGCAGATACATGCAGGATGTGTGGGCAAGGGAAGGCTCAGCAGCAGGAGAGGAAGGGTTCTGCTGGAGCTGTGCTGTGCATGAGCCTGGGGCATAATGCGCAAGGTCAGGAGCCTGCCCAGCACTGTGCATCCCTGCCCTGGGCATGTGGCTTGGGGCTGTGAAGCTTTCAAGGTGCAGCTGAGGATGGCGGCGGGTCAGGCAGGGAGCAGAAGCAAATGCCCAGTGTCATGGGTTGTGCTGAAGGATGGTGCTGGCAAGGATACTGCTACCAGATGGGTGAGGGCATCTGGCCAGTGCTGGGAGCAGCAATGGGCAGTGTGTGGGACAGGGCTGGGGTGAATGCATGGCACCATCATGCAGATGAAGCAGCACCAGGGCTCTGCCAGGCACACTGGGCACTGGGTACACAGCAGCTGAGCCCATCCTGCAGCTCCAAGAACACGACACCCCAGGGAGGGGTGCAGCAAAGGCTGACAGCGCCCATGGGCTTAGGGATAAGTACGTGTCCCCCGCTTAGTGCTGCCTGGGGCTTTACCAGTCCCGCTGCTCCCTGATGCATGACACACAGGGTGCTCCTCCTGCAGCCGGGCAAGCTCCTTTGCTTGGCGCAGGGGCAGCAACACTGAGCACCCGGAGGGCTGCAGCAGCCCATTGGCACCAGTTTCTCTCAGTGGGAAGCACCTGGGATGCACCAGCACCAGCCCCTGCCAGCAGTGGGTCTGAGCAGGGGCAGAGCCACTGTGGGAGGCACAGAGCAGACAGGGGTGGGAGCCCCTGGCCTGCCCCTCCCGCTCTCCCCGGGCTCAGAAGCGGGTGCTCTGGTAGTGCAGCCTGCGGAGCTCGGACAGACCACTGTCCCGGCAGTACGAGTCCCTGCAGGGGCCCCCTGCCAGTCACCGGCCCCCCGCCCCGCCACCCCCCCCACTGCTGCTGCTGCTGGAGCTGCCACTGCTGGAGCTGCCGCTGCTGCACCGGTCCTCGTAGATGGAGATCTCAATCTGGGCCCTGCTAAGGATCATTGGTGAGATAGGCAAGCCCAATTGCCCGGCACACACTGCACTGCCCCCCCACCCCTTGCCCTTGTCATCCGCCAGCATCCTGCTGCCCAGAGGATACGACCCTCATGCCACGCTCCAGGGGGTCAGTGAGCAGCAGCCCCCGTGGTGCATAGATCTTCTCGTTCTGGTCCTGGATGTACTTGGAGATCTTCTTCAGGACCTGCCAGCACACGGAGGGACCCTCAGGGCCTGCCAGCCCCACTGCCTGCTCTGCCCTCCAGCCCCCCTGCTCCCTGTGCCCACCACCAGGCCTGCAGCCATGCCCGCCCCTGGGCCCTCCCCTGGACCTCAGCACCTTCTCGTAGTGCGTCTCCATGCAGAGGAAGATGAAATAGGCAGTGGCACAGGCCAGGCACCCCTCCAGGTAGGAGCTGCCCCCAATCTTCTCCGCCTCAGCGTAGAAGCCATTAAGGGTTTTCACTGTTTCCTCAAAGAGTTGCCGCTCGATCTACAACAGAAACCAGGGTAAAGAGGAGTTTGGTCAGAGGCTGACCCCAGCACTGCCCTATCCGCATCCCCAAGGGGAACTGGGGAACTTAAAACACCTCCCGGCTGATGCCTCAGCTGCCTGTCCTCTACCCATCTTCCGCCCTTCACCAGAGCCTCCTGGTCTCCAGGAGCACCCAAGCCCTTGCAGACAGGACGAGGCAGATGTGATTGCAAGTACCCAGCAGCATCAGCTGGCCCAGGGCCATACAACAAACATCCTATGGAGACCCTGTGCTCTCAGACCCCTCTCCCCACCAAGTCCCAGTAGCGCACCAGCATAGGGCATCCCCCACCCTGTCAGCCTGCCATGCTCCCTACCCGGCTCTCCAGCTCAGGGGGGAACTTTGTCTGGAACTGGCACGTGGTCCCATCGCTGTAATCCCGCTGCACAAAGACCTTGGTGGCCAGAGATGCACTGCGCCGCAGCTCCTGCAGGCTGTGAACCTGGGGAGGGCATCGGGGTGAGGCGGGGGGCTGCAGCCATGGAATGCCAGGCATCGCTGCTGGAGGGCAGTGCCATTCCCCCAGTGGCTGCAGGCTCACACCCCCGGAGGCAGGGAGCCTGCAGCAGGGGCTGTGTCACGCCTTGGGCACAGCTCAGTACTGAAGGTGCAAGGCCAGGCATGAGGGGAGGATGGTGGCAAGGGGAGGGTGCCACGGCAGCCCCTCACTTGGAGCATGGGCTCCCTGCTGGTGCCTGGCCTCGCCTGCACCGGCTGCTGCACGCATGGGTGCGTGTCCTCTGGTGGCCCACGGCCCGGGGAGGGGACAGCCCCCTGTCCACAGCGCACAGCCCCGCGGCAGCTCCCAGGCAGGAATGGGAGCGAGCCGGGCAGGAGCAGGGGGCTGGCAGCGGGGCTGCAGCAGCAGCAGCAGCGCGGCAGGCGGCAGGCTGCAGCGGGGCGGCCGCACAAAAGGATCGGCAGCCCCGGCCGTCGGCGCTCAGCACAGCCCCGGCACCCCACGGGGTATTGAGGGCCCACCTCAGCCCCCGGGGCAGTTTTGAGGAGCTGGAAGGGGGGAAGCAGCGGCCAGGTTGTGCCAAGGGCGCGTCCCAGACCCCACCCTCTGCTTCCCTTTGGGCGACATGGGGCCGCTGCCTGCTGTGTGCCCCACACACACTCTGTCCCTGTCAAGGGTCCTACCCACGGCACATGAGAGAGGGACCCCCAACCCCACAGCCCCCCCTTTTCCCAGGATACCCCACCCCAGACCCACCTGCTCCCTCCAGCAAGGGCACCCTTCACCCCCCGGCACCCCCACCCCTCCGGACACCCCACATACACACTGGACACCCCACATGCACACAGACCACGCACCCTCCCAGCCCCACACCACCCCCTAGCGCACCCCACTCTGACCCCAGCCCCAACGCTGCCCCCCAGCACCAGCGCATCCCACGTTGCCCTCTTTCCCCAGTGGCCGCGGGCACGGGAGGACACAGCGGGGGGGGCTTCGCCGCAGCCCGGCACCGGGAGCGCCCGCTGCCGGGGTGGTCCCCGCCCGCCGTGCGGCCGCGCACCCACCTCTGTGGCCATGGCGCGGGGGGGGCCCGGGCCGGGCTGGGCTGTGCCGGGGGGACCGGCGCTGTCACCGGGGCCGTGCCGGGCGGCGCGGAGGGGCTGGCGCTGTCCGCGGTGCTGCCGTGCCGAGCGGCGGAGGCGGGCCCGGCCGCCCCGTGTGCGCAGCCGCCCGGCCCGCCACGGCCCGCCCCGAGGCGCCGGGGATGGGCGCCCGCCGCTACCGGCACGGAGCCCCTGGAGAACGCGGCCCAGCTGCTTACCAGGGACGGTGGTACAGGGTCCGGCTCCCCCAGGGGGAGGTCGAGGAGGGGAACTGCTGCTCTATATGGGTCCGGCCGGCACTGCGGACGCTGGGGCCCGGCTGCCGAGGGGATGCGGCTGTAGGTCCCTGAGGGAAAGTACTGGGGTAACGGGGGCCCTGGGCGGCCGTGGGGCTGGCCCGGTGGAGACCCAGGGAGCCCGCCGTGGGGCTGGCGGGCAGCCGCGCCGAGAGGCCTCGTCTGAAGCTGTTTGTTTGAGAAGGATTTGCAGCTGGCACTGGGCTCTGGAGTGGGAGCTGCGATCGCAGTGTGGGCAGACATCAAAGAGCAGAGCTAACGAATTCCCTGTTATCTCTGCCCATTGACAGCTCAATTAGAGCCAGAGAAATGCCAAACACGGGGAACAGAGGCTTTCCTGAGAGAGGAAGGAGGGGGTGCTCACAGCTGGGTCCGTGGTGAAGCAAGAGGGATGCGGTGGCTGGGCACAGGGCCCTCATCATGCGGGAGAGCAGCCAGCCCTTCCCTCAACACCTGGGCGATGCTGGAGGCAGCGTGGGGCCCTGCCAGCATGTCTGCCCAGGCTGCTAACACAGCGCACAGGGACCCTGATGAAACAGCATCGTCTGACTCCTGCTCCCTGCCCTGAGCACCAGCACAGGCTTTGGGCAGAGCAAACGGAGGCAGAGCCCTGGGGAGGCAGATGGGCAGCCCCAGTACACGGGAGTGTAGCAGGGTTTGTGACCAAGGGACAAAAGCCCACGTGCAGGCAGGGATCCAAGTCACAGTGCTCACCTTCCAACAGACAAAGCTACATATCCCATCGCTTTCACGGGAACCTGCTGCTCCCGTGGTTCAGAGCAGCCCTGCCAGCGCACACCCCACAGCAGTGGGGTACACCCTGCCCGGAGAGCGCCACAGAGCCAAAGGAGCCCCCTCGGGGTGGGGGAGAACTCTCCCATGTGCACACACGTGCATGCACACAGATGAAGGTGCTCGTGCATGCGCTGGCTGCCCACACCTGCCTGCACCCCCCACACGCACCCAGGCACTCGTCCATGTGCTCACACACTCAAGCGTGTCCCCGCATGCCCCCAGGCCGAGGCCCTTCATTCCGGCTCCTTCCCGTGTCGTGTCGTGTGCCACCAGCACATCAGGACTCCCTGCCCACCTGGCAGGGCCCTGCCAGTTGCCATGGCAATGCTGTGCCTGCCAGGAGATGAAGTTTGCTCTCCACTCTGCAGCGAGGGGCCAAGAGCAGCCACGGGTCCAGCTGACACCCCAGGCTCTGCCCGGCTGCCCTGCCCTGTCCTGCCCTGTCCTGCTGCCCAAGGAATGGCTCTTCTCTGGCTGCACCAGCTCAGCCCAAGATCCAGACCCTCAGTTCTGGGCTCACAAGCCATGGAACTGCTGTCTGCATCACCAGAGCATGTGTCCTTTGGTGGGACATCTTCACCCCACCGTGGGCACCCACCTTCTGCCAGACACATGGCCAGGGGCAAGCCTTGTCCGGTGTCAGGCAGGGCTTGGACAGCCTGGACCTGCTCTGCACTGCTCATCACTACACAGCCCCTGGCCCTGCCTGTGGTGCCTGCAGCATCTCCAGAGCCCACCAGGACCTGCCAGCCCCCCCATGCAGGATGCACCGTTATGGGCTTTCCAGTTTTAACCAGAGCAGGGACAGACCCTGTTGGTTTCCATGCAGAGCGGACAGGTTGCTGCCTGTGCCAAAACGTGCCATGCCCATGGACCCACAGAACAGGCATGGGGCATACTGGGGCCCCTATGTCCAGCCCCACACAGCCAGTGTGCCTGTATCCCTCACACTGAGTCATCCATGCCCAGCAGTGCAGCTGGCTCCCAGGTCAGGACCAGAGGGCATCCCCAAAATGTCCCCAGGAGCGTAGTGCTGCACCCCATCCCAGCACCCAGACCCTCCCTGGAGTCCCAGCATGGTGCCTGAGAGCCATGGAGCCCTGCCACCAGCCCTGGATCAACCCCTAGGGTCCCGTCCGGCACTCACTGCATGCCAAGCCCTCTCCCAAGCCTGTCAGGCCTGTCAGTGGCTCTGGCTCCACTTCAAAGGGGCCATGGCAGGGCCAGGTCCTGGCAGCTACTTCACAGGGCGCTGGGGGAGCTTTCATTAATGGGAGGGAGCATGAGCTCACCACCCTGGTGAGGACATCGGTGACATTTGGGAGGCACACAGACAAAGCAGGGCAGGATGATCAGCTGATAACCTTTCCTGGGAGAAGCCAGGTGTGTACACCAGTATGGGGGGAGCACATCTCCCACACTGGGAGCCCCTGAAAACAGCTCTAATTGGCCCAACCTGCTCCTTCAACAGGACAAGGAGATTGCTCTAGGCTGATCCTACAGCCTGGGCACCCAGAGGTGCTGAGTGGCACCTGCAGCACTGCCACATCCAGCTGTATCCATCCCAACTGGTGGCGACAGGACACCATTGCACAGGGATCCCCCATAGAGGGCGTGAGGGCAGACCCCAGCAGCCCCCACAGGAGTGCATGGGGGGACGCAGCATCCTGCAGGCAGAGGGGGTTGCGGTTTCGGAGCACAGTGCCGAGGTCCCGCTTTGGGAAAGGTGCCGGCTGGGAGCCGGGGCTCTGCAGGGATTGCCCCCACCCGGGAAGGGCTGTGCTGGGAGCAGACACGGGTGGCTTTTCCCACCGCCCTGGTGGGGCAGAGGGGCGAGAGGCGTCCCCACAAGGGTCGTGCCCCTGTCCTGCCCTGCTGGGGGCCAGGCCCGGGGGTGCCGGCAGCGAGCAGGGGGTCTGTGTGCAGGAGGGGCCGGGGGGGGCCGGGACTGCGCCGGGACTGCCATTCCCCGCAGCTGGGCCGGGAGCGCTGCCAGCCCATTCCTGCGGGTGCCGCGCCTGCGGGAGCGTGTGTGGGTGCAGGGTGAGCGCACGGACACCGCCGCTCCGCCCGCTGCCCGCCCCAGCGCCACCACGGACCCTGCGCAGCTCGGCCTCACCGAGCCCCTCCCAGCCGTGCCCCAGCCTCCCCCAGGGCTGGGGGCACATCCGCGAGGTCTGTGCCCCTGCATAGCCAGCCGTGGCATGCAGTCCCGTCCCGTCCCCCACGACGGTCCCTGCTCTGCAGGGGGGGCATACTAAGCCCAGCAGTGATGCAGCCTGGGAGTCCCAGGAGCGTGGAATAGGGCTGGAACAGGGAGGATGAAAGGGTGGAAGAGACAAGAGGATGTAAAGGACGGGAAGACGGGAACAGGGAAGTAGCCCATATAGTCCACCCAGCCCACCTGGGCCCTTGGGATGCATCTCTGCCCACTGAAACAAGGTTGGCAGTGCCTAAAGCTGCAGTGGGAGAGGGAACTGGAACGTGATGGAAACAGCCAGCCAGGGCTCTGCTCACCATCTCATTTCCCAGGAGCCTCCATCTCCCCTGGCTCCCGGGGGGCACAGATCTGCAGCATAGATCTGCTCTGTGCTACAGCCAGGCACAGGTCCCTGGGGAGGGTCCAAAGTTGCGAGGGGGAACCCCCAGGGGATGTCCTCTTACCGTGCCACCCTGGCTGGCCGTCCCCGAGGTCCCCACTGTAGAGGGGGCAGCCCCCATGGTCCTGCTTCCGGCCTCGCTGCTGTGAAAGGTGACACAGGCGGTGACACAGCCAGCTCCCGGGAGTGACAGGCACAAGTGTCAGTCTCCCAGCCGGCTGCGCGGATGCAGGACGGGGACGCGGGCGCTGGAGCAGCCTGCGTAGAGAGGACACAGGGAAAGGTGCCAGCCCCAGCTGCGCTACGACCATCCCCATCCCCAGCGTGCACCTCAGATCTCCCTCCCCTGGGACATCGTGGGTGGCAAAGGGTTAAGGAAGCAGTGGGGGTGCAGCAGGGACCCCCCAGAGCAGAGGCACAGTCTCAGCTTGAGGACAAGTATGCCAGGACACATGGCAGGGTAGGAGCAGAGGGTGAGCATCCCTCTCCTGGGGCCAGCCCTGCTCCCCCCAGCACGGCCATGCTGCCAGGAGGTGACTCAGTGCCTCTAATGAAGGCATCATTACAGATGGGGGGATCAGGCCAGGTGGCAGGGAACCCCTCACTCCCCCTTAGACCCCTCACCTTCGTCCCTTCATCTGGAGGGGTGCCGGATGCCACAGGGTGCTCGGCACCCTGCACCTTCCTGGGACAGACTGTAGGTGCTGGGGGCTGCACCGGGTGGCTGGGGTAGGCTGGGAGCCAGGACCTGGTCCATGGCCAAGAGCAGGACAGCAGCAGTGCTGGCAATGCTGCAGGGACAGTGTGGGGACAGAACAAGGTGTGCTTGGCATCGTGCACACCAGCAGCTGCATCCCACACAAGCAGGCTTCCTCTGCCTCCACCTCTCAGCCTCAGCAGCCCCTTCCCAGCCCACCTCCCATGGCAATTACACCCTGCCCAAGCCCATCCATCACAGATTAGCTATTTTCTATCCGCATTTATCTCCAGGCAATCTCACTCCTGCCGTGACAGCCTGATGCTTCCAGCACCCTCCCTCCTGCTACCGGGCAGCCCTGATAAAGGGCAGCTCTATCTTATCGTGCTCCCCTGCAGTTACACATTAATGGTGCCATCTCCGGGGCTTGGCCGCGGTGGGATGAGCTCAGCCCACCCTCGGGCTGGCAGCAAGCATCACTGGGCAAGGCAGTAATGGGCACTGTGCCCAGCACGGGGGGCATGGGCAGGCTTCAGGCAAGCATAGGTTGTGTGGGTGGGGTTCCCAGCACAGCCCCAAAGCAGACGGATCCCACCAGGGTTGGGGGAACGGCCCCTGCCCCCAGCCCAGGGCAAAGGGCAGCTGCTATCACTGTCTGCACCGGGCTGTTTGCTCTGTCGCCCATTAACAGAGCTGCCTTATCCAGCAGGCAGGGGCCAGAGGCGGCCCAGAGCTCGTTGGCCAGGCAGGGGCATCGATCATGGGAAGGGGAAGGGGTGCCCCAGATAACCCCTGCAGACAAATGAGTTTCTAATGGGGTCCCGAGCCTTGCACCCCCCGGCCCAGCCCATCTCCAAGGAGATGGGGGAATGTGGCCCCTGCAGGAGCCTCACCCCACTCAGGGTCCAGCTCTGTCCATGCCTGGGGCACCAGCAGAGCCTGGGTGCAAGCCCTTTGCTGGGAAGTACAACCCCAGCTACACCTGTACCCAGCAGACCACGGTCATCCCCAGGGAATAAGGACCCCGCGCCCATGGCTTCACTTTGGCAATGACGTCACACATGGCACCTGCACATGGGTACCGCAGCTGCTCCCAGTGCTGCAACATGAAGCCTCCAGGGTGTCCTGCTTCTCCATCCCCTGCATCCCAAGCATCCCCAGACCCATACCCCATCAGGTGCAAGAGACAGTGGGGGGGGCACAGAGTAGGAAGGGGGTCCCCTGCCCCGTGCCAGGGCATGTGTCTGGGGTGCCAGGAGGGACAGGGGCAGAGGGGATGTGGATATCAGGGACACCCACAACACACCCCCATGAGGCAGGCGAGCCCTTCCTGAGGGCATCACCCCAGGGGCACACAGAGTCAGGGTGAGCTGACGGATTGAGTGCAGGGGGTCCCGGGGCGGGGGGGGGGAGCGAGGGGCATGCAGCACCTCCTGCCCGAGGAGGGAGGGCTGGGGCCGCGGGGCGGGAGGGCAAGCGGCGGCAGCAGGGTGGCCGTCGGGGCAGGCTGGCGTGGGGCCGGGGGGCCAGCCCCGGGGGGGCCCGGCAGCCGGAGCAGATTGGCTGCCGGTGAGGCCTCCCCGGGTTCCTTAGAAAGGGCAGCGAGTGTGGGAGGCGCTAAGGGAGCCGGCAGCCACCGACGGCGCTCCGGCCCCGTCCTGTCCCGGTCCCGCACGGCAGGCAGCGGCGATGCCGCGGGCAGGCGGCCCCCCGGGGGTACCGGGCTCGGCGCTGCTGGCGCTGGCGCTGTGGCTGGCAGGGTCCCCGGGCGGCGGGCAGCACTACGACTACTACGGCTGGCAGCCCGAGAGCCTGCCCCACGGGCGCTTCTACGGGCGGGAGCCGCAGTGCCTCGATATCCCGCCCGACATGCAGCTCTGCCGCGACGTGGGCTACAAGCGCATGCGGCTGCCCAACCTGCTGGAGCATGAGACCATGGCTGAGGTCAAGCAGCAGGCCAGCAGCTGGGTGCCCCTGCTCGCCAAGCAGTGCCACACCGACACCCAGCTCTTCCTCTGCTCCCTCTTCGCCCCCGTCTGCCTCGACCGGCCCGTCTACCCCTGCCGCTCCCTCTGCGAGGTGGTGCGTGACTCCTGTGCCCCTGTCATGGAGTCCTATGGCTTCCCCTGGCCCGAGATGCTGCACTGCGGCAAGTTCCCCTCCGACCATGAGCTCTGCATTGCCGTCCAGTTTGGGAACAGCAAGGCCACCCCACCGCCAGGTAAGCAGGAAGGGCACTGTGATGAGATGGGGATGCATGCAGGGTACCTGCCATCAGTGTGTTCCCGTGCAACTGGGGACTCACATGCACCCCCATCCCTGCATCCCTTGAATCAGAGCACTAGGCACTGGCCAGGGACCCTCTAACTGCAGCAGGGCACACGTGGGCACAGTACCAGCAGCATCAGCTGCTTTAGCTGGGTACCACTTGCTGCACAGAGGATGCAGGCACACAACTGCCTGCACAGAGCTGCACCAGAGTAGGGGAGAGCAGCGTGGCCATGGGAGTAGCTCTGGGGGTGAACATGGGATAAGGTGGAAGCCACTGGGGGACCCACCACAAAACTGCATCCCTCTCCTCCCACTGAGACCCATCCCAGCAGCAATGAGCATCTGCATCCTGCACCTGCAGGTCTCAGCCCTGCGCTGCTGTCAGAGGGTGGCTGTGTCCTCAGGCAGGGGAGGGAATATTACCCAAAGATAGCCCAGGGTCAGGAGCCCCTTCAGGCTGGGGCTCCCCCCACTGCTGCTGTGCCCCAGAGTGTCAGCATCAGGATGGTGTCCCTATGCCCTGTCCCCTCCTGGGGGAGTGCTTGGACACTGGCCAGTGAGAAGCTCTGTGACCCCTGCATCAGCCTGGCACAGCTGCCTGGGGGGCAGAGGAGCTGCTGGGGCTCCCCAGAATGTCCCTGTGGAGCTGGCCCAGGTGATAGGCAGCAGCAGCAGGGAGCTGTGACAGTGGCTGGTTTCTCACCACAGTGTCCAAGATCTGCACCCAGTGTGAGATGGAGCACAAGGCGGATGGCATGATGGAGCAGATGTGCTCCAGTGACTTCGGTGAGTGCTGGGGTCCCCTTCCTCCCAACCCCCATAGGCAAAGGGCTCCCTCCCCCAGCTCTGACAGCCCAGGAAGGGGTTTGCTGGAGGGTGCTGTTGTGCAGGGACATCCCCTTAGACCCTGTGTGCATGGGATAGGTGCACCACAGAGAACATCGGTGGGGGGATAGGCAGAATGGGACATTTGGGAGGGTCTCTGGGGGCCTATGTTGAACACCCCCAACAGCCCCTTCCCCTCCCCACACAGTAACTTCCCAGAGACCCTTCTCCTGCATCCCACCCCAGGGGCAGTCTGCACCCTGCCCTGCACAGGCGCCTGGCCTGGACGCCCCCAGGCAGCACCCTAGTGCCCCACAGTCTCCCCCCGGCCCCCAACCATGCCCCACTGCTGCCCCACACAGTGGTAAAGATGCGCATTAAGGAGATGACAGAGGAGAATGGGGAGCGGCGGCTGGTGGCTGCCCAGAAGAAGAAGGTGCTGAAGTTGGGCCCCCTCAAGCGCAAGGACACCAAGAAGATGGTGCTGCACATGAAGAACGCGGGTGCCTGCCCCTGCCCACAGCTCGACAGCCTCAGTGGCAGCTTCCTGGTGATGGGCCGCAAGGTGGGCAGCCGCCTGCTCCTCCTCGCTGTCTACCCCTGGCAGAAGCACAACAAGGAGATGAAATTTGCCGTCAAGTTCATGTTCTCCTACCCGTGCCCCCTCTACCACCCCCTGCTCTATGGGGCTGGGCAGCACTAGGGCTCTGCCCACCCTGCCCTGTCCTAGGACTTCTGCACTGGCCCCACGCTGCACCCTGGTTGCACCCAAGGAACCCTGCTCTGCTCCCCGCAGCCCCTTGGCTGTGCCCCCAGGACCCTGCTCTGTGCCCCAAGATTCCCACTTGCCTTTGTGGGACCCCCGATCCACAGTCAGGAGCCATGCTCCCTCCTGAGCCCCCTGTTCTGCTCCCAGTACCCCTGCCCACAGGCAGGAGCTGAGGCTGCATCCAGGACCCTTGCCTGTGAGCCCTGGTTTGCACCACAGACTCTTGGCTACTTCCAAGCCCCCTGCCAGGCACCCCAGGTGCTCTTGCCCGCACTTAAGATACCTGCTTGGCCCTCTTGGCTGCACCTAAGCTCGCTGCTCAGCTCCCTGATGACATGCCCCAGACCTCCAGCCCACCAAAGCATCCCATGCCCTCGCCTTGAGCTCACACCTCAGCCCTGGATTATCCTACCCTCGCAGGGACACACCCCAGCTGAGGCAGGTCCCTCCTGCCCCACTGTCCCCAGAGACCAAGTGCCTGGAGCAGCACGGCTCCCCCCCCACCCATTCCACATGGCTCATTGAGGGTGTGGGGGCTCCACTTCCAAGCCCCCCAGACCCCTCCTGCTGCATCCCTCACCTACATCTCTACCAGAAGCCAGCCCAGGCACCCCTTGCCCATCCACACCACAGTAAATTATTCCATGTCACAAAAGCTTGTGTCCTGTGGTTCATGGGCAGCCACCCCCTGGGGATCCCTTGAGGACCCCAGGAAGGATGGGAGACAGCTCCTGATCCTGCTCACTGATTGGGGCAGGGGGTCACCCTGAGTCCCGGTGCTAGCCCATAGCCCAGGGCTGGGCAGCTCAGCCAAGCCAAGGGATGAGGTTCCCAGTGGTCACAGGCATTGCTGAGGACTCAGGCATCCTGTCACTTATGGAAGCCTGGCAGGGTGGCAAGGTAAGAAGGATGGTGGGGGGGAGAGGGGACAGGGGCATCACTGCTGATGGAGCCCACAGCTAGGTCTGAGGGTGTTCACAGAAGAGGTTTATCCCTCTGTCATCCTGGGGGATAGATCCATGGGCTGGGAGCTGGAGGTACATGTGAGAAGCCTGGCACTGAATACAGCTGGAGACAGACCCCAGCCCGGGCAGAGTCCCTCCATGGACATCCCACCTGGGTACCACCTGAGATCCCTGTCTGCAGGTCCCATACAGCCCTGCTGGGCTGCCAGATCTCCCACCCACAGCTCCAGCATCATCTCAGAGGGCTTCCTGGGGCCACAACCTGCACCAGCAGCACAGGGACCGGGGCATCCCTCACCCTGACCCCTCTGATGGCAGAGGGATGCTGTCCCTCGGCTCGGCTCCCCAAGCCCAAGAGCAGCGGCTGCCTCTGCCCTCCAGCCCAGTCCCACTGCAGCCCTGTTTACCCAGCGCATTCCTGCATCCAGCGAGTGAGGGAGGCACGAAGGTGGCCACAGGATATTTACCCAGAGCTGGCTGCCTGACACAGTGGCTTCACACCAGAGCTGGCCCCACTGCAGGGGAACCTCCAGGGGCAAGAGGGCAACTGAGGCTGGGGATGCCTGTGCCCACCCTGACAAGGCCACTGGGCACACATCCTACGCCAGGGTAATCCCAGCTCCTTCTGCACCCCTCAGGTGTGGCCTTGGCCCCACTGGCCACCCCATAGAGCCCCCGAGGGCACTCACATTCTGCTCCAGGCAGGGGGACATGCCCCTGACCTGCGAAGCACAAGGGACAGAGGACAGCCAGCCCCAACACAGCCTCACACAGGGGCAGGTGGTCATTTTTCCCAATGTGGAAAATAAACGGGAAAAGCTCAGATGTTGTTAGGAGGTACGTTTAGAGCACAGCTGCCACAGGGATAAACATCCTCAATAACGTCATTTTACTGCATAACTTAGAGTGCGCAAATAAAACCCATCTCCCACAGCTCAGCTTTATCTGTAGCCCTCTGTATTCCTGTCATTAGCATCTTTCCAGGGAGTGTTCAGACATACACGGATCATCGTGCTCCTCGCTCCAAGTGTTTTCTCTACAAGGACAGTAACTTCTCTCTGCCTCCCACCATCAGCTGTCTGAGCTCTACAGCTCAACACCACCACCCCTCCACCCCACAGACCGGTACTCACCCCACTGCAGATAAACCCTCACTGACAAACACAACCCCACAGCTCTTGGGTGCTTCACAGCCCCCTCCCCACCATTACAGCTGCTCCACGGCCCCCAGTAACTGCTGGACTCCCTGCATGCCAGCCCCCCTGCACCCCCTGGCCTTGGAGCATTCCCAGCACTACTCAGACACCCTCAACATCCCTGCCAAGTCCAGCTTTTCCACATTTTCAGAGGGCACAGCTTGAGGAAGGGGTTTATGGGCCCATGCCTGAGGGGACAGCTCAGGCTGCCCCATGTGAGCTCCCACACGGCAGGGAGCTGGGGAGTGTCAGCCTGGTGGGCACCGGCCACCCAAGACCCCCCAGCTGGGACGAGCTGCAGCTGGCTGGCAGGGACCCAGGCCATGGCCATTCCCAGCTACACAGCAGCCAGGGTCACATTCCTGGGATAGCTGGGAGCGTTGCTGTTCATGCAGGGAAAGGTCACCCTTGTGTGTGCAGGCAGCTGCCCGGACCACCGCCTGGGTAGGGCAGGGGAAGGAGCAGCTGTGGGAGGCAGAGAGGAAACACAAGAGCTCCAGCCAGAGCTGAGCTGGTCCCTGGCACAGCCACGGAGGGGCAGCTGCACACAGCACAGAGCAGGGGCAAACAAGGCCACAGCCTGACAGGAGATGGAAACCCCAGTAAGCAATGGGAGCTAGTGGCAGAGACACACTCCTCCACAACCATCTCCAAGGGCACAGGTGCCAGGGTGACCTGAGACAGCTTTCACTGGCACAAGACAAGAGCCAGCTGAGGGCAAGAGATTTATTGGTCACTCTATATACACCTATATATTAATCTGTAGTAGAAAGCAGCAGTCACTACACGCACAGAGCAGCAATTTGTGCTTCTTCTGACGCTGCACCTGGAGACCTGACCACAGTGCCCAGCCGAAACTTACCTTCTTGCTTCCTCTACTCTCCAGCCAAACATGGGGGGAGAAAAGACTAAACCTGCAGGCAGCGAGGCAAAGCAGCACAGGAGTGACAAGCACGAGCTGAGCAGAGCCAGGACCAAAGACCACATCCTAAACGGATGCAGGTAGAGCTCCGACTTGATCCCTAAAATACAGTCACCTAGCACCGTGCTGGGAACGGTAGGGACAGAGCCCTCAGGTTATTCTGCCCCACTCAGGACCACAAGCAGAAGAATGGCTCCTCCATCACTGAGCCAGGCCACAGGGCCTGACAAGCACGTGGAAGGGCGCAGCAAGTGCCAGGGCTTGGAGCAGCTGCCATGGGGCAGTCATGGGGATAGGGCACAGCCCCTCTGCCGCAGAGACACAGCTGGTGCAGGACATGCTGCTTGGCAAGGAGGGCTGGTCTGCCCCCAGCTGACACTGGCAGGAGGAGGAGTGGGTACAGTCAGCCTCTGACAGGGTGATGCCACACTGGGAACCAAACAGCCCAGGCATCAGGCAGCACAGGATCCAGGAGCTGGCTGGGGCTGGTGCCGTCACTTGATGAGCACCTGGTTGCACAGGGCACACACGAACACCGTCTCCCTCTGAGCCTCTGGGGCTGGAAAGGAAAGGAGGTGTCAGAGATGCTCCCCTTCCCCACCACAGGGTTCCCCACTCCCAAGCAACTCTTGGAGCTGCTCCAAGAGCTGCAAACTGTTCACCACTCTGTCCTGAGCCAAGCAGCACTGAACAGGTCCTGTCCCACCAGGGCTGGTGCAAACCCTTGCAGCAGACAGAGCTCTGCCCTCCTCCACCATCCACTCACCTGTGGCTCCCATCACAGCCTTGGGAACTTTGAAGGAACAACACCTGGAGCAGAAGCTGTTCCCACAGTTACTGCAGCTCCGCTATGGAGAGAGATGGGGGTGAGACACCATTCTAAGCCCATTCCCAGCCCTCCCTGGCAAACTTCAGTGCTGGAGCACTGCTAACAGCATTCCCTGCTGAAGGGGAGTGGGTGCAAGCCCTGAGCCCCAACAGCAACAGCAGAGGAGTCATCTGCCAACACCACCTGTACAAACCACCCAGGCCTCACATGCTGGCTCCGCATTCAGGTGTGCTCTAACATCGCGGGCAGCCTGTGATCAGCCTGAGAAAGCACAGGCTCCAGAAGGTTTAAGGACACTACATCACTTCCTATGCTGTAACCCTGGAGGGATGCAAGCTCCAGAGAGTGCCAGCCATTTCAGACCCAGGAGTAAGGGGAGGCAGCAGGAAGACATCAGTGTGAGTCTGGAGGGGAGAAGAGATACCCCCTCCCCAGAACTGCCCAGGGGACCGTGTGCCATGCATCACACACAGGGACTCGGATAAGATAAAAGGGGTGGGCTTTGCTCCTCTAGTTCCCACAAACAGACCCATGCTCTACTTCATTGGGAAGCTCTCAAGTCAGAGGAAATGGGTTAAATAAGAGCACAGAGCAGGTGCCTTCTACTCCAGTACACACAGGTTTGGCCTGAGGCAGCTTCCAAAGGAGCAAAGAGATAAAAGACTCCACAGCACAAGGGATCCCTGTCACCCTTTGGCATGCAACAACACCCAGCACTTAGCTGAGGTCATCCACTGCTGAGCTGTGATTGAGGCCAACCACCTGAGCTGCCAGAGAAAGCCAGGGTGAGCCAGACACACACAACACCTCTGCCCCAGGAGCAGGCAGCAAGCTGGGGTGGAAGCCACAGACTCACCCTCTTCTTGAGCACAGAGAAGGTGGCTCCACAGCCAGTGCAGCTCCCTGGAAGAAATTGAGCAGAGGTCAGACAGGGACCACAAGAGCTAGAGGAACACCCATGGCTGTTGTAAAGCCTCAGCTTAGAGGCGATATTGCTCCACCCTCCACCTTTCCCCTTCTCAGGAGGCCTGGAAATGTCCTCCCCATGGAGAGGGGAGGTCACTGAAGGTGTCAACAAAGCCTTAAGCAGGTACATCCCCACTCTGTCCATTCCCAATGCAGTGGTCACCACTGCAGCACAGCCCCTGCAATGCTGAGCTCCTTACCAAAGTTGTTGCTGGGGTAGCGCTTGCGCAGGCGCTCGGTGAGGCGTGACACTTTGCTGCGGATCACCTCGTTTTTGCTCATAAAACCGTTGTCTGGGAGGCTGAGGTCAAAATCTGCTGAGCACTGAGAGCTCTCATCATCCTCCTGCAGAGAGCAGAGCTGCCTGAGCGCGGAGGGGTGGCTGTGGGCACGCTCATGGCCTGCAGGGCGGCCCAGCCCAGAGGTGGGCACCCAACAGGCAGGATGCTCCATATGGTATCCCCACAAGCCACCAGCAAACCAGGCAAAGGCTGCCAGCTGCTCCAACATGCCTTGGCATGGCAGTACTTACCATGACCAGCAGCTGATTCTCCTTTTCCCGCAGCATGGGATAGAGGAGAGGCAGTATAGACTGAGTCAGAGGCACCCAGCCCCACAACCACCCTCTTCGAGCACCCAGCTTGCCCACCGAGGCTCTCATCTCTTCCCACCTCAGCAGCCCTACAGGCACAATTCAATCCCACCAGTCTCAAACCTCGATAGCATCTTTGAACTCTTCATCAGGCTCTGCCTCCTCCGCCTCCTCCACGCTCCCAGGGGTAAGGTCCTGCAAGAGATCCAGAGCTGGTCCTGCCGTACTCACACCCCTGTCCAAAGGTGGGCCCACACTTCTGCAGTGGGTTCCAGGACAAAGGACCAGCCCCCCCGCAGCCCCATGAGTCCCAGAAGGTGAAGTGATCCCCTGCCTCCTGAGTCTGCATCCTCACATGCAGCAAAACAACCGAGCCAAGCCCCCAGTGCAGCAGGGCAGCCCCGCAGCCACTCAGGAGGAGCTCACAGGCTTCCATCACCAAAGCTGGCAGCTGGAAGCAGTTTGAGGGTATAGGAACACAGGCACAGTCAGACCAAAGGGTGATCTTCAATTCCCACTCCACAGGCGACAACCCTGCCCCTAACTCACCTCTGTGCTGGTGGGTGTGGGGGTCTGGTCCAGGGGGACAGCAGCAGGCAGGGGCTCGGCAGGCTCTGGAGTGCTTTCGAGGGGTTTGGCTCCCACACATTGCTCAATTGAGGCCCTCAGCTCCAGTATCACTGGTAAGAGGGGAATGCGGCTGAAGTGGGGTGGTACTTCCCATCTTAAACAGGGGAAGTTTAGATTGGATATGAGGAAGAAATTCTTTACTGTAAGGGTGGTGAGGCCCTGGAATGGGTTGCCCAAGGAAGTTGTGAATGCTTCATCCCTGGCGGCGCTCAAGGTGGGGTTGGACATAGCCTTGGATGGCATGGTTTAGTGGGAGGTGTCCCTGCCCATGGCAGGGGGGTTGGAACTCGATGATCTTGAGGTCCTTTCCAACCCTAACTGTTCTATGATTCTATGATTTCAGCCCCACTGCACAAAAGCCAGCTGCGAGAGCCAATCTCCAGGGCTCAATATGGGACATTGGCACATACAGCCTTCACCTATCAGGTATCCTGAGCCCTCCCCTGCTCACACATCAAAGTCAGGGCAGCAAGGAACCCCCTCACTGTCTGCCCCAGCTCAGGATAAGGAACAGCAGGAGCCTTAGTCACAGAGATCTCACTCCAGCATGTGCTACAGAACAGGGAGCACCTTCAGCTCTCCTCCCCCCTGACAACACGCTTTCAGGACAGTGTCATACACTGCCACAGGCACCGAGAGTATTTCGTGTCCTGCAGAGCAGGGTCAGGATCAAGAGAGATGCCAATGCTCACGTACAAGCTGTGTTGTCAGCCCCAGATTGCCACAGCATAGAGAGCAGAACGCAGCACCCAGGCCAGGACACACATCAGGAGAGGCTCTTGCCTGGCTTCACAGGGCCTTTCCCCAACCCATCCCACACAGGCCACTTCCAGGGAAGTCTCTTACCTTGGTAGAACTGGGTGTTGCCCAAGAAAAGGGTGCTGTTGAGGATGGCCAGGACCCAGCAGAGGGGCAGCAGGTAAAGGACACAGACAGTGCCCAGCAGTGCCCCATAAAATCTGAGAAGGAGCAGGAGAACACTGCAGTCAAGACAAGGCAAATCACACCACAGCACAAGCCCCCTTCCTTCATCTGGATCTCCACCTGCTCTCTCCAAGTACCAAACACATCAAATGCAGCTCCACAGACCCAGCCGGGCCTCTCTCCCGGCTGACCCCACCACAGGATGCCTGACCCATAGTACTCACTGGGAAGAGACAGTGGGGTTCTCCCAGTACAGTACACGGTACACTGCCTCGCAGCTGCAGCACATCCCGCTCAGGAACCCCTCCAGCTGGATCAGGCTGCAAATGAGACCTCAGTCACAAAACAGCCCCACAAACACACACCCTGGCTCCCCCCACACTTCACAGCATCCGGGCTGGTGTGAACCCAGACCCTCAGAAGCCCTGCAGAGGCCACAGGAGCCCCACAGCGGTGCGGCCTCAGAGACTCACAAGCTCTTGACCTGGGCGATGGCCTCCTGCTTTGAGAGCTGCACCTTGCGCAGGTCCTCCCGGCGCACGCTGTGGTACCTCCTGCGCACCAGCTCCGGCTCCGAGGGCTGGGCCCGGCACGTCTCCTGCACGTAGCCCAGCAGCGCCGGCACCACCACCAGCAGCGCGAGCACCGAGTACCAGGCGGCTGGAAGAGGAGGGACAGCGTCAGCCCGGGGCTCCGGGCAGGGACCCGGCCCTGTCCCCGCACACGCACCTTTGCCGAGGGTCAGCAGGAGGAAGTTGAGGCCGAGGCAGACGAGGAGGGAGCACATGGGCCGCTGCCACCTGCGGGGAAGACGGAGAGTGAGGGACGTGAGGCCATGGCAACGGACTCGGTCTCGGCCCGACCCGCACCTACCGGAGGAGGGAGCGCACGCCCTCGGCGGCGTCCCGCAGCGGCTCCAGGTAGAGCTCCAACCGCCGGTAGCTCCGCACCAGCTCCAGCAGGTCGAAAGCAGCGGCTGCAGCCTTGGGCGGCGGGGACGGCAGCTCCGGCGGGGCATCCCCGGCCGCCGCCGCCCCCTCGGGGTTGCCCGCAGCCCCGTCCCGCTCCACCGCCTGCATGGGCGCCAGGCTGGGCTCCGCGGCGGGGGCTACCCGACGCTGCCCGCCGCTTCCGTGAGGAGGCCAGGCGCGCCATGACGTCAGCCTCAGCGCTCGCACGCAGCCAACCAGAAGAGCCGGCCTAGAACGCGCGGGCAGAAACCCCGCCCCTGCGCGAGAAGAGCGGCGGCAGAGGCTCCGGTCCCGGAAGCGGCGGTGGCTCGGTCCCGTGTGCGGGCTGGGCCTGGTCCCGGGTCTGGTGGGGACGGTCCGGACATGGGGCTCGGCCCCGAGCTGCGGCCGATCGAGCTCCCAGCCTGGTGCCCATCCGTGGCTGGTCCGGTCTAGGACTCAGTTCGGTCTCAATCGAGGGCTGGGCACTGCTCCCTGTCTGGAGCTCGGTCCCAGCCTAGGTCTGGTCCTGATGAGGGTCAGCTCCTGGTCCACAGCTCAGTCCCAGGCTGAGTCTCAGCACGGCCCGCTGTCAGCCGTGCAGGGCGCTGTGGTTTCGTCTCCATGGGTTCCATTGCTGGGAACCTCTCTATGGGGAGAGACCAGAGATTGTCCCCACACTGGCACTTGGGAGGGAGCAGGAGGTTACCCCCAGGCCCATAAGCGTGGCTGGCAGCTCATCCACTGCCCTTCCATGACCCCAGAGCAGCCCAGCCCTGGCTACACTGGCACTGTTCGGCACAGCAGAGCTGCAGGTCCCGCTCCCACCACCGCAGGTGCCACAGGCATCCTGCCAGGTGCTTGCAGTAGGGCAGGGCTGCTGGCTCCTAGGGGTGCTCTGCAGACCCTGAGCTGCTTACACTGCAAAAGGGGGGAAGCCATCCCATAATACTCCATACAACCTTGTTAGCCCTATGCCAGTTGTTGGGCTATGAGTACAGCACAGGGCATGTGACCCATGCTGGTGGCACCCCATCTGCAGGTAAAGGTTCATCGGCACCCCAAAAGTGCAGCCCAGGGCTGGAGACAGCCCCAGGAACTGCTCCCAGCCCACCCCCAGCTCTCCAGGGCCCCAACAGTGTGGGCATGACTGCCCAGCAGTGCCCCAGCCCTGGAACAGAGAGCCCTTTCAGTCTGGAGTGACAAAGCCCATAGGAATGCAGCTCCATCCTGTCCCCACTGTGTTCCTGCAGCCACACTGAGTGCCCATGTGAGGACCAAGCTGTGCCCTGTCTCCGGAGGGGGCAGGGAACAGCCCCTGTCTCCAAGGGAGAAGTTTAAGCCTCTCTACCAGGAGGGGTGGCTCAGCACCAGGGATACTGCCCATGATCCCAGAGCACACCAGGATGTGTTGACCACATGTGCTGTGTTCAGCTGTAACAGTACCTCCTTAGTAGCTGGTGCAGTGCTGTGGTGTGGTTTTAGTCTTGAGAACAGCACTGATAACACCAATGTTTTTAGCTGCTGCTCAGTAATGTTTACTCTGACCAAGGACTTTCTGAGCCTCATGCTCTGCCAGGGAGGAGGGGAAGCCGGGAGGAAGCAAAAACAGAACACCTGACCCAAACCAGCCAAAGAGGTATTCCGTACCACAGCACGTCATGCCCAGTATAGAAACTGGGGGGAGTTACCCTGAAGGCCAAGATAGCTGCTGGGTATCAGTGAGCAATGGTATTGGGCATCACTTGTGTTTACTGCTTTTTTCCTTTCCCTTTTTAGTTTTATATTCCCTCCCCTTATCATTTCCACTATTATTTCCCTTATCATTAGTAGTAGTAGTTTTCTATTATGCTTTTGTTACTGGACTGTTCTTATCGCAACCCCTGGGGTTTACATTCTTTTAATGCTCCTCCCCATCCTGCCTGGAGGGAGAAAAAGGGGGAAGTGAGCAAGTGGCTGCGTGGTGCTAAGTTATCTGCTGGGCTTAAAACAGAGCTCCAGACAGGAAGCTCCACAGTGCAGGGATACAGAGCCAGGGGTAATCTCAGCTCAGACCCTGTCTCCAACAGATCCCAACCCCAGCACAAAGGCCCAGACACCTGGTGAGCGCCAGTGTTGCTTTATTTGGAAGCTGAATCCATAGGCACTGCAGAGGGGGCTGGAGGTGGGACAGAGCCAGCGTGACAGGCAGGGAAAGGCACTTGTGGTGGCAGAAGCCCTGCTGGGCACCTTGGGCAGCCTGAGCCAGGGGCTGCACCAGAGCAGGCAGAGGCAGGAGGTGTCGAGGACCAGCCCTGACACAGGGAGGGGACAGAACATCCTGCCCAGGGAAGGGGTAGATGGCCCGGGGGCTGGCAGAGCCCACAGCATCAGGGGGGATCAGCTGGGACAGCACCTCATGATGGAAGCGGTGACCCAGCACCAACCCCAGACCCTCCCAAGCCCCAGGAGTACCACGACTGCTGCTCTTCACTGCAGAAAAGGCACGAGGGAACCCCAGACAACACCCAGAGTCCGTGGCCAGGGAACAGACTGTAAGGAACACCCATCCTGCTGATCTCAGCCTATGGAAAGACTGGGGCAGATCATCCCTCACACCAGGAGCAAGAGAGGACCTGCCCCCAGGCAGGGTGAGGAGGGCTTGTGGCAGGGCAGCCCCAGGGTGCTGCTCCTCCAAAAATTCCCAGTCTCTGGCTGCCCATCGCTCCATCCAGCCCCACAGGGCCTCCTCTGAGCTTGGCACCTGGTGGGCTGCGGAGGCTGATCCAGGGCTGGGCCGGGCCTGCTGCTGGCATCTTCTTCTGTTGCCCAGGGCAGGCTGTGTCCCCACAGTGCCCAGCCCCAGCTCACCCGCAGCCACAGTGCCAGCAGCAGTCCAGTGCTGCCATGCTGCCGTGCTCACCCTGTTCCTCTGCCTCGCCGCGGTCTCCAGGCAGTTCAGGGCCCAAAATGGAGCCAGAGAGTCTCGAGAGGGGTTTTCTGGGATGATAAACCAAGTACCATGGAGCCAGGCAGGGCTCCAGGCCAGTCTTCAGTGCCGCTGGTGAGGTTGTGCCTGTCCTGGTTGGAGCAGGCGGGCCCTGGGGCAGGCTTGCTGGCTCAGAGCCATGAACCTCTCTGCAGGATGGCAGCGGGACAGAACGACCCTGTGCCCTGCTCCCTTCAACCCCAGGGGCATCCGGCCGCATCCTGGGGCACTATGAACCCCAGGGCTGGACCAGGCAATGGCCTTGCTTGCCCTTCCCCTCACCCCGCAGTGCTGGAGGCCTTGCTGTCCCGTGCGGGCTCAGCCCCAAGCAGGACAGCGTGTCAAGGGTCTGGGGTGACAGTGGGTCAGGCTGTGCAGGACCTGGGTGTCTCCACACCCCCAGAGTGCAGAGCAGGAGGGGCTGAACCCCGCGGGGCTCCAGCAAGACGGGAGACATGTTCAGGCCAGACAGGAGGAGGGGCCCAGGCTGGGGAAGCCGAGATCAGAGCCTCCATTAGAGAATTGTGGAGGCGCCGTGCAGTTGAGAATGGCGGTAAGCGGCTGCCAGAAGGCTGTATGGGAGGCAGTTATACCTACCCAACCCCACTACACACCACTGCCCCCTGCTCAGCTCCCCCAGGCCAGTCCCTTCTGCCCCGGGGATAGGTCAGCACCCACCTGAGCATGCAGCATCTGCAAGGCTGGGGGCAAGGGAGCTGGGTAGCGGCCCTGGAGGGCTCCCAGAAACTGGTGTCTGTCTGAGGGACTCTCCACTTGGGCCCTTCCACTTGCAATAGCCAACATCTGTCCAAGGCTGGGAAAGGGGCCTGTGCAGTGGCTGGAGCTCCACGTTGTCTTGGTGGGATGCAGGAAAAGCCATGCTTGGGGAAGGCCTCTCTCTGTCCATCCGTCTGTGCAGGAGTCTCCGGAGGAAGCACGGTGCAGTCAGCCGGGAGGGGATGAGGCATCAGGGTCACTTTGTTCCGGAGGGGTGCTGCTCTCCGTCCCTCCGGTGACGAGAAGGAGAGTGCTGTGGGGTCTCAGATGATGTCGCGCTCGTCCCGGCAGCGTCGTGACAGGCAGTAGAGCCCAGAGAAGAGGTACAGGCAGGCGGCGATGCCCCCGCAGACAGAGGCACTCAGGTAGGCACTGTAGAGGCAGTGCTGGCTGTAGCCCGGCAGGTTGCAGTAGCTTTTCCGCCCAGCCTTGTAGCCCATGATGCCGGTGGCGGCCGCGTAGAGCCCCACTCCCAGCGCCAGGTCGTGCACCAGGTTGGTGAGGAGCCAGCGGGAGCCCAGCCAGGGCACCAGGGTCCAGCGCCCCAGCAGGCTCAGCCCGAAGAGGGCCAGGGTGAGGAGCCAGACCAGGACGGCTGCGAAGAGCGCGAAGTGGGCTGCCCCCTCGTACTTGTGAGCCGCCACGGTCACCCAGAAGGCAGCGCCCAGGGCCAGCTGCCCGAGGCGCAGCAGGCCCAGCGGGCTCCGCAGGTAGGCGCGGTGGAAGCTGAGCGAGCCGCGGGCCAGCGGCCCCGGAGGCGGTGGTACTGCCGGGGGAGCCGGGCGGGCCATGGCGCGGCCCTGCCTGCTCCGGCGCTGCTCGGGCGGGACTCAGGGCCCCGGCAGCGACTTCCTCCGCTGCCGCTGCCAAACATCTGGCGCTTAAGGGTCCTCCCCGCGCGGGGCCTCTTTCCTCTCCGCTCCGCTCCTCTCCGCCCCGCCTCCCGCCGGCCCACCGGACGCCAGTGCCCGGCAGCGGATTTCTCTGCCGCGCACCTCCCGTCCCGTCCCGTCCCGCTGCCGAGGGGGCGCGGGAGGCAGCGGGAAGCGGCGGCGGGGCCGTGGGGGAACGGCACAGGGACCCCGCGCGGCGTCCGGCTCCGGGGCGCGCGCCGGGGCTCCCCTCTACGTCACCCGGGATTCCCTCTCGGTGTGACGTACACTGGGGCTCCGCCAGGGGGCAGGGCCGCGCCCGCCGCTCCCCCGCCTATTGACGTCACTCGCGCCACGTGGCCTCGCTCGGAGGAGGGGCGGTGCTGTCACGCCCCTCGTCGCCGGTTGGCCCCGGCGGCGGGAGGCGGGCGCGGATTGGCGGCGCGGCGGGTGAATGAGCGGCGCGGGGCAGCGGCGGGACCCCGGGAGAGCGGCGCGGAGCGGAGCGGCCCCGGCAGCGCAGCGGCAGCCCCGGGGAGCCGCGCCCGGCCGCCGCCGCCGGGTTTGTACGAGCGAGGGAAAGTGGGTCACGGCGGAGCCCAGCGCCCGGGGCACCGGCAGGGCGGGACCGGACCTGCGTGCGCCGGCCCGAGCAGGGCGCCTCCCGCGTCCCGGAGCGGCCCCGCCCGCGCGGCTGGCCTCCTGCCCGGCGCCGCGGCCCGCCCGCTGCCTGCGGCCGCGGCGCGTCCTTCCTCACCGGGCAGCCGCGTCAGACCCCGGGGGACGCGGGCCGGGAGCGGAGCCTGACGCCGTCTCTGAGGCGCCCGCAGCGGCCGAGGCCATGGGCACGCCGGCCTCGGTGGTGAGCGACCCTCCGGGGTTGGCGGCGCCCGCAGCCCGCGGCCGCAAGCGGGCCTCGGCCAACATCTTCCAGGGTGTGGGGCTGCCGGAGCTGCGGAGCCTGTTCCAGAGCGGCGGGGCCGAGCGGCCCGAGGAGCGCGCCCGCCTCGTATGGCGGTACGGGGGCCAGCGGCGCATGGCGCGGGCCCTGCGGCGGCTCCGGCGACGGCAACCGGCACAGCCCGGCGGCGGGATGGCGCGGGCCCTGCGGCGCTTCGGCCACCTGCGGTAGGTGCGCACCGGGGCGGTGGGGAGCAGGGGCAAGCACAGCGGGGCCGCGCCATTAACAGACGCCCCTTCCCCGCAGGATCGCGGAGAAGGAGTCGGAGGGTCCGTGTAGCAGCACCGGGCTGGCATACTGAGAAGGTGCAGGACTGCTGGACAGCAGGTGCCAGGACCTGTGAGGACACTAAGTGTATGGACAGGCTGCAATGGCTAATAAAAGGTGGACAGTGGTGGCTGCGTGAGCCTGGGCTGGGTCCTGCAGTCCCCTCGCCTTCCCCCAGGGCAGCAGGGCCTTGGGCCAGGCTGTTGTAGCAGTCCTGGTGCAAGGGGACCAGCCCAAACCTGCTTTAGGGTGCTGCAGAGACACAAACACCCAGCTGAACGGCAGCTCTGTTATTCAGACGGTTGCATGGTTTAAATACAATACATACATTTCTACAGTGCATTAGAACAATACATTTTAGGTCAGAGATGCAGCTGGGCCTGGCCAGGAAGCTGGGGTCTTGCTGCTGCCCACCCTGTGCTTGCACAGCTAGTGCTGAGCCTTCTCCCTGCACAGGAGACAAGGCTCTCCCCTCCCAGGCTCAAACAGCAGATCCCCAGCCTGCCTTTATTCCCCCCCAACTCCCAAAGATGAGCTAACAGGACACTGAGCCGCAACCCCAGCTTCCCCTGGCAGCAGAAGAAGCTGCAGCTCAAGACAAGCGGATGCAGGCAGCAGCCCTCGTACTGTTCATACAACACGAGCTCAGCAACTTCTGGGGAGTGAGGGGCTTGGGGCCTCACCCCCACAGCAAGCCTGTGGGATTGTCAGCACCAGGACAACCAGGAGCCCACTCTGCTCCCCCCTGTGCTCCCAGCCCATGCAGCAGAAAAGCCACTCCAGCCCTTCCCCAGAAGTCCCCTGCCCCCTGAGGGGGCCCTAGGCACAGACAAGGCTGGCACCATGCTGGCTGCACAGCAGCCAGGGAGCTTGCTGGGAGCAGGGGCAAAAGCCAAGCAAGAGCAGACGTGGAGACCTGGCAGAGGGATGGACCAGGGCAGCAGAAGGGGAGGAAGTGCTTGCACCCACCCTCAGCCCCCTCCAGCTGGGGAGGGGGGCTCCAAGCTACAGCCCTCCCAGGGCCACATGTTCCTCACAAGGACAAGCCAACACTTCTTTCCCCATAGCTTCTAACTGAACCCAACCCAGCCCTGTGAGTTGTCCCTCATCTGTGCCCTCCTCAAACCCCCAGCCAGAGAACAGCCGTTCATTGTGGTCCCCACTGCGCCAGCAGGCAGCAGGAACTCCCCCTGAGGAAAGCAGCGTGCACAGGGTTAGGGCAGAGGAGGGACAGTGGAGTACAGCACACCCTCGGGGCAAGGGAGGGGAGTACAACCTGCTACAGGCCTTCCCCGCCCAGCAGCCAGCACGATGTGAAAGAAAAGGGGCCAGTGGCTGGTGTGAAGGCCTGGATGGATACTGGTCCAGTCAGCCTGCTCATCCCAGCCCCAAGCAGGGGTGCTCAGAACAGCATGCAGGCCGAGGGAGGGGCAGGGTCCCAGCCACACCACAGCTCCCAGAGGATTCGCACACCTCCCCCTGGGCTCTGCCCCAGGCAGGGCACTGAGCTCCAACGGAGCTGAGGAGGGACCATGCCCGACCTGCCTGGCTCCTCCAGTTCAGCTGCAGGTTCCTCCAGCCACACTCAACCCAGAAGGTCGAGTCCCAGCCACAGGAGCCAGCAGTGGCCCGGCTCCTCTCGCAGTGCCAGTCCGAGGCAGCCAAGCCCTGCATGTGGCTCCCATGGCTACCACCAGGAGAAGAAAGGCTTCCGGCTTTGGAAGCTCTGCGTGTAGGACTCGCTGGCAGTGCGCTGGTGGGAACGTGCCGTTTCCACAATCACAGGCGGCATCTGAACCAGGTGCAGGGGGCTCTTCCCATCCTTCAGCGCCTGAGTCAGGTTCAGGATCTGTACGGCACAACAGAGCAATGCCTGAGCTGCCCTGACGCAGCAACAGAGAGCATCCACCCCATCACCCTACCTGCCACACTGGCAGGACGAGGCTCCGTGCCTCACCCATCTGCATTCCCTACACACAGCTTACCTGGCCCCTCATGACTGCAATCTGCTTGTGAAACTGTCCCCTGTCAAAGCCAGGGTCTTTCTGCAAGAGAGAGAGCAGAGAACAGTGAGATCCACCTGCTGCCTCAAGCCATGCAAGAGATGCCTATTCCCCAAGCAAGCCTTTCTTGTCCCATGGGTTTCCTGCTTCTCCCCACACTGAATCCTCAGCTCCTGGCAGAGGGATAACCCGGCTATACCTCAGCTCATGACCAGTCAGGAGCCTGGCCACATATCTGTCCTCTGCAACCTTGACAGGGAGCTTCCCAACACCACTCCAGCTTTTCTTCCTCCCAAGCCATCCTCACCTGCTCCCCAAGCTCACCTTGAAGAGCTCATACAGATCTTCCTCCAGGTCCTTGACAAAGTTGGGGTCTGAGATCTTGGGAAGAATCAGGTCCTTGATCTCCTGTGAAAAGGGGATTTTGGCCTGGGGCAGCCATGCCCAGTAGAATGGATCTGTGGGAGGAAGCAGGAGACATTAGAGCTGGAGAAGGCAAAGGATGGTGTCACACGCCCCTGGGTGACAGATTACCTGCATTTGGGACACAGGGTCCAGTACCTGCTTCCTACAACCTCTGATGAGGCAGAGTTACCCATGAACCCAGGTTTGCAGAGATACAGCCCTATCCCTCTCCTCTCCAGCCCTTAAAGAGGGTGCCTGAGCATGGAGTTCTATGGCTCACCAGGGTGCCCTGGCACAGTGTGAGGAACTCACATGCTCTCCAGGAGTCCGGGTGTTTCAAGGGAAAGGCCAAACCGTTGTCTATAGCAGCCAGCTTGATGATGGGCTCCTTCACCACCACCCAGTCACTGTCCTGAAAGGAAAAGGAGCAGGTCACAAGGAGCACCCCCAGCATGAACAGTCCCTCTCCCACTCAGAAACCCAAGCCAGCTGGGAATTCCCATCCCTCCTGCCCAGTAAGAGCCGCTCACCCGCACGCCCGCGCTGTCCAGGGGACAGTCGTACTTGATGAGCCAGTTGTCATTGCCCCGATCTGCAGGGAGATAGAACCAGCTGTGTCAGTGTCAGGGCCTGCCTGCGCTACACCAGGCAGAAGGCTACTCCTCTCCTGACCCAGAAGTGAGGCAGACCAGTTTTAGGCCCAAACTGTACCCCAGAGCCCTTGAGCTTGCTGAAGGCCCAGGAAGCCACATCAACCCCCACACAATAAGTGCTGGAGATCGGAGAGGTCCACATATCCCCAGCTCACAAAAGAGAGGTCAGCCTGCAAGCCTCAGAGTGCTCCCTCAACCCCTTCCAGCCTGCAGGAACTTGTAAGCCCAGCATGAGATGGGATGCAGGGACACAGTCAGGTGCTGGATCTCCAGATGCCCTGGATCCTCACAGCTGGCAAACTTCCACCTCAGTACCACGGTGGTTCCAGATCTCCCAGAACACAGGCCAGCAGCCGGAGCACTTCCCCGGCAGGCAGTCACAGCAGCCACATTCTACCCAGAAGCTGCTGCCTGGTGGCAACTGCCAAGTGATGTCAAGAGGAAGTCTGGGTGCTGGGAAGAGATGCCACGCCCCTGCACCCATCCCCTTTCTCCAGCTGGTAGGACATGAAGGAGCAGTGTCCCAGGCCAGGCAGCATCCCTACCTGTGTTCCTGATGATATAGTCCAGCACCACAAGCCGCTCAAACTGCAGCAGCAGCTGCCGGTTGGTGTTCTCTGGGAGTGGCTCGGCTTCGAACCGCCGCAGCCAGTAGTCAGCATCCTTGTAGCCTTCCACAAAGAGCTGAAAGGAGCCCACCTGAAGAAAGGAGAGGCTGTGTTACAGGAGGCCACAGAGGATGGAGAAGCAGTGACAGACGGGCATGGAGGCCAGCAGCCGTACCTTGGGTGGCAGACCAATGCGGTTGAAGCGCTGGCCGACTTTTGGTACCTTCTCCAGGGCTAGCCTCTTCCCCCGGGACTTCACCCTGTCAATGGCACTGTAGTTAAAGGTCTCGCTGGCCAGATACACCACCTGGGGGGAGAGAAGTGCAGATGTCAGCAAGGGCAATTGTCACTGGTCTGGCTGATAAAGCCAAGACACGGCATTTCCCACAGCTCTGCCCAGAACAAGGATCCCACAGCTCAGCAGTCCCAGTCCAGAGCTCCCAACACACCTGCGAGATCAGCAGTGCCACAAGCCAAGGTGCAAGCAGAGCTGTGCAGAAGCACACGGAAGCCTTCCCGAGACAAGGGTTTCATATCCCCTCACCTTCGTGCGGGGAACAATGTTGAGTTCCAGTTTCTGGTCCACCAGGCTGGCACCCGCCTCCGACAGGTAGCCCTGGTTGAGGACGAGGCAATCTCTCCCAAAGCAGCACGGGCAGCACAACTTCTGCAGCCACTTGGTCCACTTGGGGTTCAGCTGCCCATAGGGCTCCTCATTCTTGGGCTTGAAGACACCAATGATTTTCTGTGAGGAGGAGAGGGAGAGCTGACTCAAGGCAATTGGCAGAGCCAGAACATTACCCCCTGAGCCAGCCCACAGTGGGGACACTCAGACTGTGCCTTCACCAGAGCAATGACCAGCTCCTGGGACCAGGCAGACCCCCACAGCTCCAACGAGGGACCCTTCCTCAGGCAGTGCCCCATCCCATGAGAGCAGGGTGCTGCCCAAAGACCTTCATACCTGGCTCATGTATCTGGAAAAACCCTCCTTTGTCCCAAAAAACACCAGTGATAATGCTGTTCCCTGGTAAACATCCCAGTGACCTTTGGATGGCTGGGCAGACCTACTGCTCACTCCTGGTCATTACATCCATGCAGGAGAAGGAGGGGGATATTGATCCCTGCTCTGGCTCCAAAATCCACTGAACAGAGCTGATCCTGAACTTACTGGAGGAAAAGGGACCGGAACACCTCAGCAGGAGACCCAGTGCAATCCCAGTCTACCAAGCACCAGAAGCCAGGCCACGGCAGGCAGGAACAACGTTTTTTCCACCAGGAAGAGCAAACAGGACCACTTCAAACATCCCCCCATCACATCGAGAAGCCACTTTCCCCAAGCAGGCAGGAAAGCAATCCTCTCATCAGCCACATGTGAAGGCACACAACTGCCAACATGTCCATGGATATAAGCCTGCAAAAGGCTTGTTGGGAGCTCTGGCAGCACAGAGCCCTGTGTTCCACAGAGCCAAGTCTAGTAGAGCAAGGCTCAGTCAGCCACGGACTGTATAAAGGTGAAGGCCAGAGGCCTGGCAGCACAGCATCCCCTTCCAGACAGATCTGTGCCAAGAGCAGCACTGGCAGGGAAAACAGGTCTGCTTGGCACCAGCAGCAAGGCAGAGAGAGCCAGACCAGCCCAGAGGTAACCACATCCACCGGGGCTGGGGAAGTACATCCTAGCTGGTACAGCTCAGAAGCTGAGAGGAAAGCAGACACAAGAGAGTTCGCACACCATCAGTGGCCTCAACCCCTGCCCACAACAGCAGGGCACTGCACTCTCTCATGCCAGCAGCAGGGAAGCTTTGGTGACTGGGCAGCAGCCACAGACACCAGCTACACACCACATTCACCAACAGCAGGGCAGCCCCGGGCATGTGCCAGGTGACATGGCCAGGAGGACACAGGCTTCGGCTCCTCACACACCCCCTCCACCAGCCCCCATCAGGTTCACATCTCCTACAGCCAGGCAGCTCCTGCGCTGCTCATCCAGTCTGCCCCCACCAGCGACATCACGTCTCACATTGGGCAATGGGAAGGAGTAGGAGGGTGGCGGGAGGAAGTGTGCACAGCCCCGGCTCAGCTGGGGCTTCCCGCCACTGCTCTCAGGAGCCAGGCTCCACCCAGGGCAGGAAAACTAGGGCACACCAGAGCCCGGGGAGCCCAGGCCTGCTCCCCAGGAAGCATCTCAGCACACGTGTAGCCAGGGAGTCACGGGAAGCAGCAACAGCTCAAGTAATTGGGTTGGGCGCTGCAGGTCACAAGACAAGCCACCCCGCGCTGCACGCACATCCAGTGGGTGGCATGGAGACGGTTGCCACGTAGCTGCCAAGACCTACGGGGGACCAGCTATAATCTGAGGACTTTGCCTTGATCATATCAACAATACAGCCCTAGGGCTGGAGTCACCATGGTCATGAGATGCTGATGCACGGGCCTGGGACAGCGGGTGGCCCTCCTTGGGTCCGAGAGCCATAGAAGAGGCTGAAGCAGCACTCGAGCACAGCTGCCTCCCACGCTTCTCCCCTGCGCAGCTCCAGCCGCTCCTATGAGCCCAGCGGCCGGCACCCACATCTCCCCTGGGAGCTCCCCTCTCCCCAGCAGCACCGCTCCTCAGCCCGCTGGCCTCGGGGGCCGGCTCACCCCCTGCGGGTCCTTGACGAAGTAGCTGCCACTGGAGCCCTGTGAGATGCGCTCGGGGAAGATGCCGCGCTCGCTGGCCAGCTCGGCGCACCGCACCACCTCCGCGAACTCGGGGTCCTCGGGGAAATCATTGCGCTCCCGCTGCGCCGCCGCCGCCGCCTGGGCCTGAGCCTGCGCTGCCGCCTGGGCCTGCGCCTGGGCCTGCGCCGCCGCCGGGCCCCGCGTCCCGCGCTCCAGCAGCGGCTGCCGCTCGCGGTCGCGGCCTCCCGGGGAGCCGGGAGGGGAAGGCGGCTGCGGCGGGGGAGCGGCGGGAGGGAGGGTGCGCACGGCCGCCCCCGGCAGCCCGTAGTCGGGGGCCTGAGCCCGCTCCGGAGACACCAGCGGGCTCGTCTCGTCCATCGCGCCCGCCCGGCCCGGCCTCGCCGCAACACCCGCGCCCGCCGCTTCCGCTCGCGTCACCGCGCCCCAGGGTCTGCTCCGCCCCCCGCCACTCCCACACCGGGCGTCGCTGTGCTAGCCGCGCCCGCCGAGGGGCCGACTGCGGCCGCGGACCACGATGGGGCGGGCCGGGAGCACCCCCTGCTCGGCTCCGTGGTCGACCGGCCCCGCCACACGGGGCTGGCCCCCGTGCCCCACACAAAGATGGCCGCTCGGAGCGGCAACGCCCTCCGGTGCCCTTCACAAAGATGGCGGCAGGGCAGGGCACTGCTGCTCTGCTGTCACGCCCAGGGAGGAGACCGCTTTGCCCCACACAAAGATGGCTGCCGGCGAGGGCGTGCTGCGAAGACGGCCAATGAGCAGCCGCGTTGCTGGCGGTTGCCGGGAGACAGCCAACGGTGGGCGGGGATGGACGCTGGTGGCGTGGCACCGTCCGGCTGAGCGGGGAGCTGGCAGGGGAGGTGGCCGTGCCACCGCCCCTCGGCGGGACCGCGGTGGGCAGCGGTGCGGGCGGCGAGCGCGGAGCCAGGTGAGCGCGGGGTCCTGCGCGACCGGCCCGTCCGCACCGCCCCGCGGCACTCACCAGGGCACGGCTGTGCCATGGGGTGGGCGTGCACCGCCCGTGGGTGCATGGACACAGCGGGGAGTGGATGCATCAGCGCTGGGTGCATGGACACAGCGGGGTGTGGGTGCATCAGCACTGGGTGCATGGACACAGTGAGGTGTGGATGCATCAGCACTGGGTGCACGGACACAGCGGGGTGCGGGTGCATCAGCACTGGGTGCATGGACACAGCGGGGTGCGGGTGCATCAGCACTGGGTGCACGGACACAGTGAGCTGTGGATGCATCAGCACTGGGTGCACGGACACAGCGGGGTGTGGGTGCATCAGCACTGGGTGCATGGACACAGTGAGCTGTGGATGCATCAGCGCTGGATGCATGGACACAGTGAGGTGTGGATGCATCAGCACTGGGTGCATGGACACAGCGGGAGGTGGATGCATCAGCGCTGGGTGCATGGACACAGTGAGGTGTGGATGCATCAGCACTGGGTGCATGGACACAGCGGGGTGCGGGTGCATCAGCACTGGGTGCATGGACACAGTGAGGTGTGGGTGCATCAGCTCTGGGTGCACGGACACAGCGGGAGGTGGATGCATCAGCACTGGGTGCACGGACACAGTGAGGTGTGGATGCATCAGCACTGGGTGCACGGACACAGTGAGGTGTGGATGCATCAGCACTGGGTGCACGGACACAGCGGGGTGTGGGTGCATCAGCACTGGGTGCATGGACACAGTGAGCTGTGGATGCATCAGCGCTGGGTGCATGGACACAGTGAGGTGTGGATGCATCAGCACTGGGTGCATGGACACAGCGGGAGGTGGATGCATCAGCGCTGGGTGCATGGACACAGTGAGGTGTGGATGCATCAGCACTGGGTGCATGGACACAGCGGGGTGTGGGTGCATCAGCACTGGGTGCATGGACACAGTGAGGTGTGGGTGCATCAGCTCTGGGTGCATGGACACAGCGGGGAGTGGGTGCATCAGCCCTGGGTGCACGGACACAGTGAGGTGTGGATGCATCAGCACTGGGTGCACGGACACAGCGGGGTGCGGGTGCATCAGCACTGGGTGCATGGACACAGCGGGGTGCGGGTGCATCAGCACTGGGTGCACGGACACAGTGAGCTGTGGATGCATCAGCACTGGGTGCACGGACACAGCGGGGTGTGGGTGCATCAGCACTGGGTGCATGGACACAGTGAGCTGTGGATGCATCAGCGCTGGGTGCATGGACACAGTGAGGTGTGGATGCATCAGCACTGGGTGCATGGACACAGCGGGAGGTGGATGCATCAGCGCTGGGTGCATGGACACAGTGAGGTGTGGGTGCATCAGCACTGGGTGCATGGACACAGCGGGGTGCGGGTGCATCAGCCCTGGGTGCATGGACACAGTGAGGTGTGGATGCATCAGCGCTGGGTGCATGGACACAGTGAGGTGTGGATGCATCAGCACTGGGTGCATGGACACAGCGGGAGGTGGATGCATCAGCGCTGGGTGCATGGACACAGTGAGGTGTGGATGCATCAGCACTGGGTGCATGGACACAGCGGGGTGCGGGTGCATCAGCCCTGGGTGCATGGACACAGTGAGGTGTGGGTGCATCAGCACTGGGTGCATCAGCCCTGGGTGCACGGACACAGCGGGGTGTGAATGCATCGACCCTGGGTGCGTGAACACAGCGGGGAGTGGGTGCATCAGCCCTGGGTGCATGGGCACAGTGATGTGTGGGTGCATCAGCCCTGGGTGCATGGGCACAGTGATGTGTGGGTGCATCAGCCCTGGGTGCATGGGCACAGGGATGTGTGGGTGCATCAGCCCTGGGTGCATGGGCACAGTGATGTGTGGGTGCATCAGCCCTGGGTGCATGGGCACAGTGATGTGTGGGTGCATCAGCCTTGGGTGGCAGTGCGGGCACATGCAGGTGGGAAGCCTGGGTTGCCCCGGGGCAGATGCTGCCCATGCCCTGGATGAAGTCGCCAGGCCGTGCTGGTGGGGGGAGCCCTTCCCTGCCGCAGACATTAACAGCCCCCAGAAGCGCCCTCTCCTGCTCCTGGCCCCGCTGGAGGCATCCCCGGAGGCGCTGGGCGGGCTGCAGGCTGGGGAGCTGGCGCTGAGCTCCGGTCTCTGCCATCAGCAGGGAGCACTGTTCAGTCGCTGCCCGCCTTGGCCGGGGGCCATTTCTGCTCCGGACACAAAGCCCTTGCCAGCTCCCTGCTGTGCTCCCGGGTGCTGTGTCCAGCTGGTTAGCGTGGCTCACCACCCATCTCCAGAGACCTGCAGCCTCTTGTGAGCAGGGATACCCCCTTGGGAATTGGGGAGCCCCTTCCCATCATAGCAGCCGCTGGGGAGGCAGCTCCCAGCCCACCTGCAGGGCTGTCTCCACGCTGGTGCATTCCCTGTGCACTGGGGAGAGCTGTGCAGTGTGACAGCAGCTCCGGGGGTGTGCAGACCTCCGGGGGCTGCTTGCTGTCAGCAGGGGGTTTGCAAACCTGTGATAGCCAAGCAAGGCCCTGGAGCCTCTGAGGCCTCTCTCTGCCGTCCCTCACAGGAGGAATAGCTGCTCCATCCCAGGGGGTGAGCCAGATTTGGATTTAAGCTGAAAGAGAGTAGATTTAGAGTAGGTATTAGGAAAGATTCTTTACCATGAGAGTGATGCAGCACTGACACAGGGTGCACAAAGAGGCTGTGGATTCCCCATCCGTGGCAGTGTTCAAGGCCAGGCTGGATGAGGCTTTGAGCAACCTGGTCTACTGAAAGGTGTCGCTGTCCGTGGCAGGGGATTGGAACTGGATAGGCTTTAAGGTCCCTTCCAACCCAAACCATTCCATGATTCTATGGTCTGCCCATCTTTGATGATAGAGCTGGAAACTCCACAAGCTCTCTGCTCTCTGCCTTGGAGAACCAGTGCCAAGCATAATCTGACAAGCACTAAAATGCCTGTTTCTCCCTGGGACTGTCCTGGCAGAGCTGAGAGCAGCTGCTGGCCTGAGCCTGCTGCAGTGCAGGACCCCTCGGATCCTGCCAGGGAGCTGTGCTGGATGCATCCAACTCCTGCCACGCTCCTCTGCTGCCACTCGCTCACGTTTCACTGGGCTGTGACCCCCGTGGGTTCACATCGCCCTGAGCCCTGCACTGGGGCAGACAGCAACCCGAACCCGGAGGCTGGGGTTTCAGATGCAGGGCAACTGTGTCCTGGGGTCACCTCCTCATCTGTGGTCTGCCCCGCGGCACACACATGCCTCTCTGCAAGCCAAGGGGATGCAGGGGCTCTGGGTAAGCCGGCCTCCTCCCCCTGCCCAGCAGCCACCCTCCGCACCTCTCCCTGCCAGCTCCTGCCCTGCGCTGCCAGAGGCTATCACCATGACCCTCACCAAAGGCTCCTTCACCTACTCCAACGGGGAGGAGTACCGCGGCGAGTGGAAGGAAGGTGAGACGGGCAGGAGGGAATGCTGCTGGGGGCCAAGCAGCCCCTGTGTCCTTGCCCAGCACTACGCTGGGGCAGGTCCTGCCTCCGTCCATCCTGCATTGCCCATTTCTGCCCTCGCCCTAGGTCGCAGGCACGGTGTCGGGCAGCTGACGTTTGCTGATGGCACCGCTTACGTGGGGCACTTCGAGAACGGGCTGTTCCACGGCTGCGGGGTGCTCACCTTCTCTGACGGCTCCAGGTGAGCGTGGCACCCCTTCGTACACCCCCGTGGGCATCCCCCCTTGCCACGGGGAGTTGCTGCCTCAGGGGCAACTCTCACGCAGGTATGAGGGGGAGTTTGTGCAGGGCAAGTTCAACGGCGTCGGCGTCTTCACCCGCTGCGACAACATGACTTTTGAGGGCGAGTTCAAAGGCGGGCGTGTGTATGGCTTCGGTGAGTGCCCAGCTCAGCATGGCCCCATCCAGCATCTCCCGTTCTGGCCCTCTGGCCCCAGTGGGTGCTCTCTGCCCCTTCACTCCCAGCCCTTCCTTCCCCTCCCCAGGTCTCCTGACCTTCCCCGATGGCTCCCATGGGGTGCCCCGCAATGAGGGCTTCTTTGAGAACAACAAGCTGCTGCGGCGGGAGAAGTGCCCGGCTGTCATCCAGAGGGCCCAGGGTGCCTCCAAGTCTGCCCACAACCTGACAGCGTGACAGTGCCCCACATCCCCTCCCACCGCAGAGGGACCCCCAGGCTGGGCATCGGCTGGCCCTGCCATCCCCAGAGCAGGGATGTGGCACTGCTGGGTGCCCCCTTGCCCTCTGTCTCTACCAGGCCCCCCCTGTCAACCCTCGTGGCTTGGGGGGACCCCTCCACTCAAGTGCCCCAGGGCAGCCATGGTGCCTTCTCTCTCTGGCTATAGCCCTGGCACCTGCTGGAGCAGCATGGGGACAGGGTGGCTAGGGCTCGGCTCCTCTGCCCCCAGGAAGACTGTGGAGCACTGGGGCTGCTGGCCTGCTCCAGAGGACGGAGCAGGGGTGGAGGGGCTGAGCCCTGACCCCACTGCCAGGGTGCCTTGGCTGGGAGCTGCTGCCTGGACCATGCACTCACAGAGAGGCAGCTCCCGGCTCACTTCACTACCCTGGTTTCGAGGCAGGGTGGGCACCGTGTGGCCTGTCCCCATTCTGGGTGACTGGCCATCCTCCAGCTTGCCTGGGCAGGGTGACCTGGTGCCCCAAAAGGACCCAGTCTGCTCTTGGGGCCAGGCGACAGGCTGTCCCCCATTCATCTCTGTGCCGTGGGGACATATGCAGCAGTATCCCCAAGAAGGAGAATCAGGGAACACCCAGCCTGGCCATGTCTGCTGCACACTGGGGGAGGGCTGGAGGCATGGTGAGCAAGGAGGAGGGTCCGACAGAGCCTGGGGTGAGGGGCATGAGCAGGGCTGGGGTAGGGTGCCAGGGCTGGGGCAGGGGGTCTGGGCAGGGCGGATGGGGATAGGGTCATGGCAAAGGGGCAGGCAGGGTGGGCAGGGAGCACACAGCTCCCCATCTTGCACCCCGCATGCATCCTCCATCTCCCCCTGTGTGCTCACCCTCACTCGGTGTGGTCTGGCCATGGTGTGGGGGTCCCAGCAGCCCTGGTAGCCTGGTGCTGGGCTACAGGGGCCATGCCTCCCCTGCCAGTCTCTGCCCACATTGGTCCCGTGCCTTGCCGTGACCCTGCCTTGTGCTGCCGCCTGCACAGGCCTCAGCTGAGTAAACCGCATTGCCAAACGTGCAGGCTGTGTCCTTTTGCTGGGAGCAGGGACCGGGGGTGGGGGCTGCTTGCATGGGCAGGACTGCACACACGGATGCGGGGCAGCAGGTTTATTCCTGGCTTGTGGTGCAAGGATCCATCCCTTCCCAGGTGGGGATGGTGGGACCCTGAGGGCTGGCAGGCATGCAAGGGTGGCCAGGGGGTGCTGCATGTCCCCCCTCTACCCACCCTGCCCAGCAGGAAGGAGTGACATGGATGGCTTTCTCTCGGCCATGTCCCAGTGTCCCCACCACGTCCCCAGCTCCTGGTGTCCCTGGCTCCTGTGCCTTCCCAGTGCAGGGAGGAGCAGAGGGTACCCCTCACAACCAGCCATTTGCACTGAAGGCGCCCCTCAGCTCCTCAACCTGAGGGGGGCTCAGCGGAGCCAGGGGTGCACGGCAGGGACCCCCGTAGTAGCCGAACCACTCCATGGCCTTCTTCAGCCCTGGGATCCCAAACCGGCGGGTGACCTGCGGGAGGGAGGGTGCAGGGGCTGGGTCTCGTGGGACAGGGCGACGTGCTCCTGGCTCCTGCTCCTGCTGACCCTGCTCCTTGCTCACCACCACTCCTGCCCTCCCCATGTGAGTCTGCAAGGCTGGGGAGCATCCCTGTGGCACGGGCAGGCTCTTTGCAGCAGGCATGGGCTACAGTGCAGTGGGGTGGGGGACCCAGGGAGGAGTAGCTCTTCTCATCATTGTCTATAAATAGCCGACAAGGCTCCCACAGGGGTCAGGTAGGTGCCTGCTGCCAGTGGACATGCTGTTCCTGGCATGGCAGGGCTGGCATTTCCCATCACGCCACATCCAGCTTGGCTTGGCATGCCAACTGGGTGCTGTCTCCCCTGGACTGCTGCTCCACACCCCAGCCCCAGGGACCTCCATCCTTCTCCGCCCCCCCCCCCGGCTATGCCATGTCCTGGCACTCCTCAGCATCCCGACTGCTCACCGCCGTGTTGGGCTCGATGAGCCGGTGCTGCAGCTTGCGGGCCTCCTGCCAGTGGCCCTCGCGACACAGGCGATCGAGCTGGCACAGTGGGGCCCCCAGGACGTTGGCGAGGGCGCAGACTCCCCCAGAGGCACCTGCGGACACCAGGGTACGTTGGCAGTCAGCTCGGGACACCATGCCAGCCAGCACTGACCTGCCATAGCTGCCCAAGGCCTGCCTCCCCCTGCCCAGCTGCCAGTCCCCACCAGTGCCCCATTGCAGTCCCCTGTGCCCCCCACTGGGCAGGGGCAGCAGCACCTACCCAGGGCGTAGCTTGCCAGCAGGAAGCTGGCCGATCCTGCCAGTACCTGGAAATCCTCCTGCCGTGTCTTGTGGACCATCAGCCCGATGCGGGTGATCTGAGGAGAGACACACTGTGCCCTGGGCCAGCATCGCCCTGTCCCCTCACTGCAGGGCTCTTGCTGCCACCCCCAGCTCCTCATTCCCAGCTTGGGGCCAGGTTTGGTGGCAGCCAGCCCCAGGAGAGCCCTGCCCCACTCACATCCCCACCGCTGTCCTTGATCCCAAGGATGTTGGGGTGCTGAGCCAGGGTGACCACAGCCTCCAGGGGTAGGTCCAGGCCGGTGTTGGCAGGGACACTGTAGAGCACCACAGGGATGGGGGACGCATCGGCAACCTGCACGCAGCCAGGCCATGCTCAGCAGCTGGGGTGGGCTGGAGATGTGCAGAATGTGCTCCCAATCCTACTGCTCCAGCTCATGCTGCTGGCAGGCCCTGGCTCACCTCCGTGTAGTGCTGGACCAGGGCAGCACTGGTCATGGCTCCCCGGTAGTAGCAGGGTGTCACGACCAGCGCCACATCAGCCCCTGCCTCCGCCATGCTGAGGGTCAGCTGGATGGTGGCCTGGGTGGCTGGGGAGGAGGCAGGGGGGTCAGGGGTGCCCTGGGAGGTGCATGCAGCCCCGCACAGCCCACAGCAGCACTCACATTCGCAGCCCGAGCCGGCCAGCAGCAGGCGGTCCCTGGGCAGAGCCCGGTGCACGCAGCTCACCACCTCCAGCCGCTCCTGGGGTGCCAGGTAGGGGTACTCCCCGTTGGAGCCCAGCACCACCAGCCCTGAGACACAATGTAGGGAGGGCAGAGCATGCTGTGTGTGCACTCTGTTGAGCACGCTGCCCGCCCGCCTCCATCCCCAGCGACTGCCGCATGCAGCACCGCTAGCGAGACATTTATTGGTGCCCACAGCCACACTGTGCTGCTCTGTTCCCGGTTGTGGCACACAGACCCCTTCCTTGGGACCCTGCCAGCGCCATGGACGCAGGCATGCCAGCTCCAGGTCCGCATGAAGGGTGCAAGGGTGCTGGGAATGCCGGGTGCTCCTGTCACCCTCGCTTCTCTCCTCCCGGCTGCGCGCTCAGGCGCGGCTCTGCAGCCCGCAGTGTGCCCTCTTCCGGCTCCGTTCCCGCAGCACTGGGCTCGCAGCATGATCAGAAGAGGGGAGAACCCCAGGGCAAATGCCCGCTACTCTCAGACTCTTCCTGCAGCCCCTCTCATCCACCCATCCTGAGCAATCAACAGATATGCATCCCATGGCACAGAATGAGTGTGGGTGTGCACGGGTGTGCCAGCACAACAACGGGGCAGAGGGTAGGTGCAAGCCTACAGCTATGTGTGGAGCGTGCACACAAGCACGCAAGCACGCACTGGTGCGCAGTGGTGTGCAAGGACACACGCGTGTGCCTGGGCACGCGCCATGCCAAGGGCCCTAGGTGGGTCACCAGAGGGGCTGCCAGCCCCGGAGCCAAGTCCGCCTGGAGGCTGACACCCTCGGGAAGCCGGCAGGCCTCCTGCCCGCTGCCACACGGCCCCTGCCACAGGAGCCTGCACGGAGAGGGGCAGCGCTTACCTCGGAAGGGGATGCTGGCGTAGCGGCGCAGGTTCCCCTCCAGCCGGGCGTAGTCCACCTCCCGCATGGGTGAGAAGGGGGTGGCGAGGGGCGGGAAGATGCCACCAAGGTCCAGCTTGTGCCCCTGTCCCTGCGGGGTGCTGAGCGCCCGGCACTGCCCCGGGGCTGCCCAGCGCAGAGCTGCCAGCACAGGATGGAGGGGCAAGGCAAGGCGGGTGCTGAGCGCCATGGTGGCTGGTGCTGCTGCCGGCCCTGCTGGGGGCTGTTAATGTTTGACAGGGCACATGAGGGACCCATAACCCAGGCGGGCAGATGACATGGGGGTTGGTACAGGGTGAGCTCAGGATGCTCTCACCCACTCCAGGGGCTGGCCACAGGAGCTCAGCACCCTGCTGGGTGAGCCTTGGCTACCCCAGCTCTGCTTTCCCTTCTGGTTGCCAGCCCTGGCAGCCATCCCTCTGCAACCTATGGGGCAGGGCTGTAGGGCTGGGAGGGATCAGACATTGCAGGAGTCCAGGGGCCGTGGGCAGGATTCCGCTGCCCTGGGTGTTGTGGGGCCTCCTGTAAATGGGAGAGCAGGAGTGTTTCTACATTGGGAGCGATGAGCACTGCACTTGGCAGGAGTGACCCAGCTTGCAAAGGGGCCACTGTGTCCACCTGGGGATAGTGCCAGCAGGGAAGCCAGGAGATCAGGCAGCCATCCAGCCCCATGGAGTGGCTGCCTGGCAGGGATATGACTGCTGCTTTCTGGGGCAATGCCAGCCCCCAGCACACTGTAGACCCACCCTGTGCTGCCCAGGATGTAGCTCTTGCTGAGCTTGCCCAAGTGAGACTTTGAACCAATGTGAGCGAGCAGGGCTTCCTGCAGCAAGGAGTCCCAGCATTGAACCAATTGTGTCCTGGCCCCATGGTGTCCTTGTGCTAGGAGACAGGGCACTTACACGCTGCCGGATAACCAGCTCCCCAGTAAAACCCAGCATCCCCAGCCCTATGGAGACAAACACTGCTCTTTGCTGGCTTTTATTGACACGGACAAGTCTCAGCTGGATCCTGCTCCTTGGAGCCAAGCCCAGTCCCTGGTCCCTGCCTGGCGCTGTCATGCAGGAACCTCCATCCCATCCTGTGGCTGCTCCTTGGTCTCCAGCGCCTGGCGCGTGTCCACCTGCCACTGCTGCACCAGGTCCGTCGGGGTCTTGCCAGCCTGCAGAGCGGGCAGAGAGATGCTGGAGGCAGGGTGGTGTGACACAGTGGGGCAGCAAACAGCCCCGGTGCTGGTTCCCTGCTCACCTGGTTCTTGGCCATCATGTCAGCCCCGTGCAGGAGCAGCATTTTGATGATCTTGTAGCGGCTGAGCCGTGTGGCATCGTGCAGCGCCGTGTCACCTTCCTGTGAGAGATGCAGCCCAGCTGGGGATCATGGTCCAGCACCAGGGACACCCTGCCTGGCCCCGGCACTGGTCCCAGCCCCAGCACACCCACCTCCCCATGAGGACAAGGAGGAGGATGGAGCCTGCCCTAGCCCTGGCTGCAGCTGCCAGCACCCCAGGGTGGAGATGTGTGTGTCCAGATGTGCCCTGATGGTGCTGGCAACTCCTGGAGGGGTCAGCCAAGGGAGGGGGGATCACTGTTGCCTCCTCAGTGCTGGCTGCATGGCTGCAGCACTCACCCTGTCTGGGGAATTGATGTCCACCCCGCAGTGGATGAGGTGCTCCACGATGTCAGGGTGCCCGGTCCGGGTGGCCACGTGGAGGGGGGTGCTGAGCAGCTTGAGAGGGGAAGGAGATGGACACCAGAGGGGATCAGCACCCACCCCTGCTAACCCAACACCTCATTCCCCAGAGCATGCCCGTGCCCCTGGCACAGCCCTGCACACCTTGTCCTTCACGTTGAGGTCTGCCCCGCAGTCCTGCAGCAGCTTCACAGCTTCCAGGTGCCCACCCCGGCAGGCCCAGTGCACAGCGGTGCAGTCCAGCTGGGTGCACAGAGCCACAGTGAGGGATACCCCTGCCCTGTGTCTGTCCTGCCCACCCAGCCGGTCCCTGCGCCAGGGCTGACCCCTGTGAGGCCCCTGCCCATCACCACCTCGGGACCAGGGACCACATCGCTGCTGTTTCTCTGGCTGTGCCATGCCCGGAGGCTCAGACCATCACAGAGCCAGGGGCAGGATCCCCCCTCACCCGGTCCCTGAAGTCAACAGTGGCCCCGCGGTCCAGCAGCTTCTGCAGGATGTCCGTGTGTCCCTCCAGCGAGGAGCGGTGCAGGGCCGTGCGGTGGAACTGCGGGGACGAGGCACCGCATTGGTGATGGATCCATCCTCCCCAGCCCACCCCAGCCATGCCCCAAGCCCCATTCCATCCTGCCACAGGGGGGCACGGTGCGGGGTGGCCAGTGGCCATAGGGAACACTACCTCGTCACACGTGTTGGGGGAGCCACCGTCTGCCAGGAACTTCTCGATGATGTGCATCTTGCCCTGGACAGCGGCTCGCAGGAAGGTCTCTGGCTCCACGGGACCCTCCTGGCAACCGGACAGGCTCAGGGCTTGGACACCGTGCGGGCGCAGGGGAGGGGACAACACGGGGGATGTGCCCACCCGGCACGGTGACCTGGGGGCTGGCCCTTGGGGGCTCCAGCCCCAATCCCAGCAGCCACCTTCCCGTCCCCTGGGACACCCTGACGTACGATCTCCAAGGACTCCGGCGGCGGGGGGGGCTCGGGGGTGGCCGCCCGCTCCTCCCGGCGCTGTCGGCGCTGCTTGCGGAGCTCGATGAGGCGCTGGATGCTCCCCACGTCAATGATCTCCCGCCGCAGGTCCACCGAGCTCCTCCGCACCCGCTCCTGGCCCTGCGGGGGACCCACAGTGCCCAGTTTGCCTTCATTGTGTCCGGGCACCACCCCCTCCGCCCCAAACTCTGCCCCCCTCACCTTGATGGACTCAAGGCCGCGGTTCCTGAGGCCATGGCGTTTCTCCTCCTCCAGCTCAGGTGTGTTCATCCTCTCCACGGCTGGTGGCTCCCGTGCGCCATCGCATTTGTGTCGCTGCACAGGCATGGAGGTGCTGCATGGTCCTGGCGGGGTACGGGGCAGCCCCACCACCTCTGCCCCCAGCTCACAAGTGGAAGTTGTTCTGCGCACAGCTACTCCTTACTACTGAGGTCTAGAGGACGCCCAGAAGCCTTTGGGTTTGTGCTACTTGGCAAGCTGGGCACCTGCCTGGTTCTCAGCTCTGCCCCACCCGCAAGAGCTCCTGGGATGGGAACCTGATGTCCCTGAGAGCCCTTGGCCACTTTGCTGCATCCCACAGGACGGCAGAGTCAGTGCCAGCCTCCTCACCTCTGAGTCCCTAAGGATGGACACAGCATAAGGCGGGTCCCTGCCACAGCCCAGGCAGGTCCCCCTGCCCTATGGACCCACCTTCTCCTTCTCTTCTTCCTCCTCCTCTGCCAGCTTCTGCTCGATGAGCTCCTTGGCCCGTTGCACATCCAGCTCCATGTCTGCCTGCAGTGCACAGCCCCGTGTGGGATGCAGCCTCTGCTCCTCACCCCACAGGCAGAGAGCTCCCAGACCCGGTTCCCAGCAGCTCCGCTGGCCACGACGCTTTATGCTGCCGGCCCCTCTGCCCCATGGCCCAAGATCACCGACAGCTGTGGCTGCTCCACATGACTGGGGCAGCTTTGCCATGAGCTCACCCTCCTGCTTTCGTGGCCCTGGCTCACCTCCCCAGCCCTGAACCCTCTTAAAGAGACCCAGAGCACCCCCATCCCACAGCCAAGGACCCCGTGGTGGGTGCAGGGAGCTGGGGTGCTCACAGCCCACAGCAGCCAGTCCAGAGAGACTCAGCAGAGCAGGGACACAGTCCAGGGTGGCCCCATAGATCCTGTGTCTGGGCAGCCAGGATGCTCTCCCCAGCTCCCATCACCCCATCCCCACACAACCTGATGCTGCAGCACCCACCAGCATCACCTGAGGCTCCCTGGCATCTGCGTAGGGGGTTGCTGCCCACCCCAGAGAGAGGCAATGGGGCCCCCTCTAATGTCCCAGCCAGCAGACAGCACATGTGCCAGGAGCCACAGCCCCGCCACTGTTCTGCTTTGGAGGATGACCTCAGGTGTGGAACGTTCCGAGCAGCCCTGCCAGGGTCCTGGTGCTTGCCCAGCCTCCCTTGCCACACAAGGGCAGCCTGGCAGCAGGATCAGCCTCACGTGGGACCGGCAGGCAGGGCCGGCAGCTATTCCCGGCAGTGAGGACATTGTTCAGCCCCCCTGGGCTTTGCTCTCCTCCTTTGTAAGACGAGGCCAGTGCTGTCCCGTGCAGGAACAGTTAATGCGCTGGGCACAGCCCCCAGCACAAGACCTGTGGGAATGACAAATGGGGACACATCGCTGTCACCCTCCTGGGCAGCTCCCAGGGCCACCCTTGGGTGCCCTGTCCAATGGGTGCCACAGCCTCCAGGTGCAGAAAGGCACTGTTTTCACCAGGACAGCAAATGGTGACCACAGAGGTGGTCTTGGGACCATCCCCCTTCAGCGACTGTCCCCAGGGCAGACATCAGATGAACCCTCCAGAGGGGAAGCACTGCGAGAGAGGGGATGGCCCCACACCAGCAACCAGCCAGGATGGCAATGGGATGAGGCTGGCAGTACTGGGAAAGGGCTCGGGCAGGCAAAGAGCTGGGGCTGGCAGGACAGGGTAGGGTGGCACCAGGGAGCAGAGATGGGTGCCTGGGCTCTCCTTGCGCCCATCCTGACATGGAAGCAGATGCAGAAGAGGAACAGGGACCTCCCACAGCTGCAGGTGACAGCCCCCCAGACGTGCCCCAGGGGCCAGGGGAAGGATGAAAAGGCTTTATTGATAAATACAGACTATGTACAGAGGGGAGACATCTCCACACAGCCCAGCACCCCGGGGCCTCCTGGCCAGGGTGAGCTGAAGCCCAGCAGGTCACAGCCTCTCCCCACCAGCACAGCCCAGTCCAGCAGTGGGGCCCTGGCCATGCTGACCACCCCAAACACATTTGGTCTCTAACCTCCTGCAGCAACACGGTGCATGCCCATACACCCAGCCAAGAGGGACCACCATGGTGGCACAGCCCCATGGAGACCTTCCTGGGGGGGTCACCCCAGTGTGGAGCAGCCTGAGCAGGGAGCAGGGACTGCCCCAGCTCCGGCAGGGCTGGGACATGGCATGGGGCAACCCCAGTGGTGCCGCTGCACCCAGCTGCCTGCCCTTGCCCCGCAACCAGTGTGGGGTAGCTCAGTTCCTGGGCGGCAGGGGCTGGTTGACGATCACTTGCACAACAAAATCCTTCTGGATCTTGGTCTCCTGCAGCCGCGTGCGGTCGGTGAGCAGCTTGCCCGAGAAGAACCAGCGCTGCCAGGCCATGTCGATGCCCTCCTGTGCCTGCAGCTGCTTCTTTAGCTGCCCGATGGTGTCGCCCATGCTGGCACTGAGCCGCAGGTCCTTGCCGGTGGACAGCCGCACCTTGAGGGCAAACTCCCGGCGGGCGTTGGGCAGGGGCTCAGCCGGCTCCGATGCCTCCTCCTCACTCCGCTCCAGGATCAGGTTGACAGGAGGTGACAGGCAGTAGACAGGCAGTTGGTACCGGTTGCCCAGTTCATCGTAGCACTCTGTCAGGGACCCTGTGGATGGCAGGGGACATGCTGTGCGTGGGCATCCCCATGGACCACCCCAGGGAGTGGGGCAGAGCTCCCATTGGCTGGGCTGAGCTGCATGGATGGCTGTTGGGACCCCCTCTGCTCCCCAGTGTGGGACCCCTATATGCCCAGATTCGGGGCATTCAACAACCACCCACCATCCCACTGGTGTCATCCCTCACCATGGGGCAGGGTGATGCTGGCTCCATCGAGGATGGCCTGGGCCAGGCTGTGGTCGTTGGCCTCCACGGCGTAGGCAGCTGCCTTCAGAGCATCCCAGATCTCCTTGCGGCCCTCGAAGGCGGGTGCCGTGTCCCAGAACTCGTCCCGCTTGCTGCGCAGCTGCCCGTCTGTCATGGGGTAGTCGCTTTTCCACTTGGGACACTCCTTCTTCAGGGGCTCATTGCGGCCTGGGGAGGGGAGGATACTCAGCCAAGGGATGGAGCTCCTCACTTGGGCCCTGAGCCCCACCCTCCCCATTCCCACAGGTTCCTGGGGACCCCTTGCACCATGCACAGCAGTGTCCAAGGGGCTGCCCTGCCCAGCACAGTCCCCAGCACAGCCAGCGGGACTCAGCTAGAGCTAGCCCGAGCCCTGTCCAATGTCCCACTGACCCCACAGCAGCTGCCCCCCAAGTGACATCACTTGTCCTCAGGAGGGACAAGGGCTCTTGCCCATATGCCTGGGGGACCAGCACCTGCCCTGTGGGGTGGCCACAAGGCATCAGGGCCCTCTGAGGCAGAGCAATATTTATAGCTTGGGGAATTAGCCAGGGAATAAGCTGGTGAGTCGGAGCAGGAAGGGGATTACGGGAGCTGAGCTGCAGCCCTGGCAGGATGGGGAGGGCAGGACTCCACCATCCTCTCTGACCACCCCAGGATGGCAGGGACAAGCTGAGGGCAAGAGGACAAGCACACAGTGTCCAGGGCACTGTGGGGCAGAGAGCTGCCAGCCCACAGCAATGGGCCAGACTGAGCTGGCGCCCCATGAAACAGCCCCCAACCACGTCCCCAGTGACCCCAGCAGGCAGCACCACCTGGGACACCACCAGGTCTGGGATACCCCCATGCCAGTCCCACCGCTCCCTGCTCTCCCTACACCAGGCTGTAGCCTGGGAACAGCCCCATCCCATCGGCCCCACGGCTGGGCCGGAAGCATGGGAGAGGAAGGTGCTGTTGTCACTCCCAGCTGAGCTGGGGACAATGAGTGGCAACAGCTCCTTCCTGCCACCCCTCTCCCTGGGGTGGCCAGGCAGCCTGCGGGGACAGGACACAGGGAATGCAGAGCCCCAGCTGGGCAGGAAGGATGCCTGTGCCCGCACAGTGACCTGCCAGGCAAGACAATGCTGGGGACAGCCACCACTGCCAGCTGTGGGCTCAGCCATGTTTCCCAAGCAGCTTTGCTTGGGCAAGTGTGCGGTGACACAAGGCACTACATGACCTCCATTTTGCACCAGCCCTGTCCCACTCCATCCGAGACCACTGGGGCCAGCACAACACCCGCTTTACCATTGAGCACCAGCCTAGAGCTGGACACAACATGTAGCATCTACCCCAGGGATCTTCATGGGGCATGGGAGCTCAGCTACGCCTGGATTGGATGCTGAGCACCCCTGACAGGCAGCATCCTGCCCGCATCCCTGGAGGATGGCAGGTCTCAAACAAGGTCTCAGCGAGGGCATCCGGCTGCAGCCTGCGCTGCCGATTCAGCAGTCACGGTGCCGGGCAGGAAGGAAGGATTTGCAGCACTGCAGGACAGAGCAAGGTCGGAAGCAGCACCTGCCCTGGGAGGGCATGGGAGCAGTGATGGACAGCCTCAAGGACACAGCCAGGACCATGTCTCCATGCGGCTGTGGCCACTGGGCTGGTGCATGCATCCCTGCAGCCAGGACTGTTATGCACAGCAGGACTCATGACCAAGACCATGTCCCCAGCTCCATCACCAACAGAGGGAAGAGGCTGGCCCAGGGCTTGGCCACAGGGACAGGTTGTGGCTGCCCCGTGTGTGCAGGTGTGCCTGGCAGCCTTGCCCAGGTAGGCAGGGACTTAAGCCTTGTCTATTTATTGCTGCCACCCAGTTGGGCCCTGCAGACTCTAATCACCTCCTGTTGCTCTATTCCTGGCCCCTTGTGCAACTCTCCACAGCAGCACCACTGGACAGGTCTGGCCGCTCGCTGCACCCGGCCTCGAGCCAACAGGATCTGTCTGGCAGCCTGCCTGCCTCCTGCCTGCAGCTCAGCCCCTCCATGGAGGCCCAGAGGCAGGATGATGTGCCCTGGAGCTCATTCCCTGCCTGGATGGAGCCCCAGGGAAGAGCTGGGGAGTCTCATCCAGCGGGTGCTGGAGGCTAGCTCAGCCCCAGGGGAGATATGAGCCAGATAGCATACCACAGCGCTTCCAGCAGTGCTGACTGGTCCCCTCCTGGGTCAGACAAGGTTGGGATGCTGCATGCCACAGGCATCGCCTGCTCCTCCCGCTTTGGCAAGCTGGCCATCCTGGGGACAACCAGCAGGACCCCTCTGCCAGGGGCCACAGCAAGCCGCAGCCAGAGCAGGAGCCAGCCGGGCACACGGGCTACTTCAGCAGGGCCCCTGGAGCAGCAGAGGCTCCCCACCAACAGCTGGTCCTTGCATGTTGTGACTTGTCAGTCCCGGGCAGTGTCCCTGTACTGTGGGAGAGGGCAGCTGCAGCCTCGCTTCATCTTTCACCACCCACTGATTGACTCCTGTGGGCTGGGGGCATCATGCAAGCAAGGGCATGAGCCAGCCTGGACACCCTGGCACCGGGGATGTTCCTGCTCCCCCAGGAAGGGGCATGCTGCAAGAAAGCTGCCAGGAGCACAGGGGCACCAGGAGGGCACTGTGATCCATCCCAGGAGAGCCTGGCAGGGAGTGAGTAGTGGCAATGGAGACACAGGCTCTGTAGCCGGCTGTCACCTGGCACAGGAGGGGAGCACACAGATCCAGATGTCGGGGTCTGATATCCCCAGCCACAGCAGCCCCAAGTTACAAGGCAACGGCCCCCAAGCCCCCACTGACCTGAGTGAACAGTCTGCTATGGACCCCAGGACTGACTGACACCCGCAAGACAGCACCTGCATCCCTGGGGACCAGGGCATGCTGGGATGGAGGGCTGCGGCTCCATGGGAGGCCATCAATCTGACCCGGGGCAGCAGGACACCCCCGGAGAGGGCTGGCACACATGGAGCCCCGCACGGTGGGGATGCCTGCCCACGGGCAGTGGGCACAGTCAGACTCGGCAACCACCGCACCCCGCACGTGTCACCGGAGCTTCGGGCTCCATCCCACGGGAAAACCTCCCTCCCTCCCTCCCGCCTGCATCTCAGCTGCGGGCGAGGGCCGGGGCGCCCCGTTCCCGGGCACACGCCTCCTGCTCCTCCTCTCCCACCGCCTACCACCGTTTTGCCATAAACACGGTAATTACCGGCTGCGATTGCACCGGACGGGGAGGCGGGAGAGGGGAAGGCACATATGATTCACCCCGCCAGCCCACGTACCCCCCGCCGGCAGGTAGCCGTGCCCGCCCCCTCCGTGGCCTCCGGGACCCTCCAGGGCAGCGTGGCGGGGAGCTGCCTCATGGCACCCGGGTATTCGGCTGCTCAGTAACCGTGGGGAGCCGCGGGGCTGCACCAGCCCCCCTCCATATCGCCACTCCCTGCCCGCCCCACAGGTCCCCGGTACCTCCCAAAACCCCAGGGCAGTATGAACGGCGTTGTGCCCGTCGGCAACAGCCCGGTGTATGGGTGACACTGGCCCCGAGCAGACTGGGACCCAGCGTACTGGAGGACACCGCCGAGCCCAAACCGGAGGCACCAGCCCCTCGGGACACCCCCTCCCGGAAAGGAGCCGGGGACCGGCAACGCTGGGCAGCACGCGCTGTGTACCCCAGCCGTGACCCTGCAAACCCCCGGGGAACCGGGACGGGACCCGCGGTGCCTGCTCGCTCCCGGGGCCGCGAACCAGACCGGAACCCCCGGTGCCCGGGGTCCCAGAACGGCTCTCGGGGCTGTACATGGGGCAGCCCCCAGCGCACCCAAGACTGCACCCCTCCGGTGCCCACAGTCCTCCCGCACCCGCCACCTCAACGGGTACTGACACGGGACCCACGGGACCCTCGCGACCCCTGGAGTGCCCCGGCGGGCCGGGCCCCGCTCACCTGCTCGCTTGCGGGTGTTGCCGGCCGCGGGCCGCTCCCGGCGCTGCCGCCCCACGCAGCCGCCCATGGCTGGGGCTGGACGGCCGCGGCGCTCGGCATGGGGCCGGGCCGGCTCCGCGCTGCAGCCCCGAAAGTGGGGCCCGGCTCTGAGCGCCGGGGCCGCCCCGCCCCGCGCCGCCAGGTGCGCATGTGACCACCCGCGCCGGCACCACCCACGGGCGTGCTCCCGCTCCCGCAGCGCTTTTATGTCCCCTGCGGCTCGCCGTACCCGCCCCTTCGCGTGTCCGTGTGTGCCCCGTCCCCCCAACCCGGGGCCTGGCGCATGCGCACAGGGGGGTGCCGGTGGCCGCTGCCTGAGGCGCGCGGTGTCATGGCGGCGGCCAGGGCCGAGGCCGAGGCCCAGGCAGCAGTTACGGCTCTCGCAGTCTCCGTCCGGGACTTCGTGACCGGGCAGCAGGACGGCCGCGCCGCTGAGGTGGCGGCAGGTACCGGGGCGGCGCCGGGCGTGGGTGCGGCGGGGCGGGTCCCGCGGGCGTGGAGCTGGACACACGCATGGCTGTGGGGCAGGGCTTAGGGCGCGCAGCGGGCCCTGCTGTGGGTGTGGGCTGGAGCGGGAGGCTGTGAGGCAGGTCATGGGCAACAGGTAGGGCCTGCAGGGGTGAGCTGGGCATTGAGAGTGTGTGGACTGTGGGGCAGCAGCCAGGGTGCGGGCTGTAGGGGCGAGGATGAGGAGGTGAAGGCAGAGTTATGGATTCTGGGGTGGGTCAGAGTTTTAGATGGCTGGTCTGGAGCATGGGGTGGGATTGAAGGTGTTGGGTCAACTGGTGGTGTCAGGGTCTGGAGTCCCCTGGAACAGGGAGTTGGTGTGCCAGGGAGGGGGATGTGGTGTGGGATGTGTGAGCTGAGAGAAGTACAAGGCTGCAGGCCCAGCAGTGGGGGTTTGGAGTGCAGTGGAAGCCACTGGCTATGGCTGTCTGGGGGGTGGGTGTGTGTCAGTGAAGGCACCACTGGGAAGGGAGCTCCTGTCCTTGCTGAGGTGCTGTGGGAGGCAAATGATGTCCTGGTTTCACAGATCCGTTTTTCTGGGGCTCAGGCTCTGACCGCCCTCAGTGTGGTTTCTTCTCTTTTCCTGGCAGAGGTTGAGGCAGTTGGTTTCCTTGGGTAATTTGTGTTTCTGCTTTGAGGTGGTGATTTGGTGACTCTGTTGCATTAGGGAATTTGCAGTTTCAGGAATGTGGCTTTCCAAGGATAAGGTGCTGTGTTTGTGTTTCTGGGCAGTAGCTTCAATGTGTTTGGAGAGGAGAGAGCAGAGAAGGACTATGTAGGTTATGTTATTGAAAGGGGTAGTTTATAGACATTTCTCATGGCTGATGGATTGTGAACTGATCCATGGTAGCTTGGTGAGGAGATGAGCTGGCAGAACACTGGGTAACCCGGTGGCCCATGTGAAGAAAATGCCAAGGAAATCTGGAGGCATTCACTAAACCTGGTGACATTCAGGATCTTGCAAAAGAGTCGCACAAAGCCTCCAACATATTTGGAATAGATGGGGAAATGATAACCTTTCAACTGCTGTTGTCATCTGTGGTCATGTTATAGAAGTTCCCAGAGAAAGCTTTGTCTTCAGAGGCACAAAGAGAAGAGTTGCCCCTGTTGCCCCCAGCCCAGCTCTTCTCAGCTGCTGGCACTTGTGACAAACCCACCTTGACAAGCGAGGAGTCAGCGAGTCTCCTTCGGCTGCTCTGACCCCGCACAGAATCACACATCACGAAGTATTAAATTGCATCACGTAGCCCTGAGCGAAAGGGGAGGTTGTTTCTAACCTTGTGGCCGTTGTGCAATTGTTAGAAGAAACACACTGAGCTGCTCCCATGTGTTGCTGAGTGCTAAATTGAGTGTGACTTGGCAAGGGGAAGAAAGGGCTTGGTGCTGTCACAGGCAGCTGGGCTGCACGGGTCAGTGGGTGGCAGGAGGAGGCTGAACTCGGTTTTGTTATAAGATGAGGAGAAGATAGGGCTGGTACAGAAATCCATCACACATGCCCTGTGTTTTGAGGGTGTGGGGGAGACAGGAATGGAAAGCTTACAGAAGTGATTAATGTCTAGAAGAACACTGTGTGAAATGGGGACAGACATGTGGGGAAAGAGAGCAGATTGATTTGAGTAATAATGCAGCAACCGGTAAATGGCTTGTTTCTGTTTAGCCTCTGGGGTTGCAGGAACACCAGAACAGGAAGGCAGCTCCTCCTGATGGAGCACTGGGATTCAAGGTGTGTAATTAACCTTGGGGACGTGCTGCTGCTGCCAGATGTGGAGGCAGAAGTTTCACAGGCTCACTGCTGTGCTGATGAAGCTGTTCCAATTACACTGTGCTGGCGCTTTAGCAGTGGCCAGCAGGGCTCTGCCTCTAAGCAGGAGGCAGTGCTCACAGATCCTGCTGTCAGGGCTGGTGTGGTCACCCCATGTGAGGTGAAGGGGCCTCCAACCGCAGGGAGCATCAATAGCTGACTGTGGTCTGATCACTGCACTTCAGCTCTTTCCTGTTGATTAGGAAACCAGCAGTTCTGTGTAGATGCTGCTTTCAGTCTCTGAAACCCAGAGAGTCAGAGTGCTTGGCTGCAGGGACACTGCTTGTCTCGAACCTGCTCCACAGTGGTTCAGAGGCACTAGGGCTTCTCATGAGCTTGCAGATATCGGGATGCTGAGTGTGAAAGGGCTGTATGAGCTCCCCTGGCAGCCCTCTCTGCCTTGTGCCAGTGCACAGCACTCACTTGCTGTTGCACTGCTCTGCAAGAGGTTTTTCCAGCAGGTTATGGCTGTCACTCAAGGCAGTGCCTGGTGACTCTGCAGCCTGCGGGGCTCCTCTTCTTCACCACTGCTCCCCTTATCTGTTCTGTCCCTCAGTCCAGGCTCCCTCTCCCTGCTGTGCCAAGCAGGATTGGAAGCTCTGTCTCTGGAGTTACAGCTGCCTGCTGTCAGAAAACACTCTCCTCTCTTCTCCCATCCCTAGAGACTGCTCTCTGATGAGCAGCATGACTTAATGCTGGAATTAGCTGCTTAGGAAGAGCCAGTAAATGCTTGCAACAGCAGGAGACACCAGCTGAGACAAGGCCTGGGAAAGCCCCAAATGAAACCTTTAAGCTTCTGAGGGAGTGGGTGCTCTTGTCAGTCATGTAGGCAAGACTTCAGCAGGGCAGAGGAATGAACAGGTCCATTCAGAGTGTCCGGAAGTGCTCCTGGCAAAGACAGTGTGTTGCAGTGACTGGAAAGTGCTGGGTTTTGTGGAGAACAGCTGTTTTGTCCAGGCAGAGAGTGAGGGGTGCTGCTTGTTTCCAGTAATGTCCCCTGCCACCTGAGCTGCAGGTTAGGGGCCTGAACCTAAAGGCAGTCCTGTGCGTTCCACCCCCATGTGTGACCACAGGGCACACGCAGAGCTGTCATACTGGGAAGGTGTTATATTGGTGGTGGGTGGCAGGAATGGACACCCTTCTGCCAAGGCTCTTGCAGGATGCAGCAGGTCTTTACCAAACTTCCTGAGGAGAGACTCTCCCCCCAGTTGAGCTGCAAGACTCTTGAGGCAGGAGGAAAGTGGCAGCCTGGTGAGGTGTCTGAGTCAGAGCTGGAAATAGACTCCTCATCTTCGTCTGACCACTGAGCCGCCTTTCTCCTGTTTTTCCGTATTGGAGGGAGTTTGTGCAGGTCTTACTCAGCATAGCATGGAGATGGTGGAGCCAGTGTGGGAATCTGGGTGATTGCTGGCATCTTGACTGTTTGCTTGGCAGCTCTCCCTCAGGAAGCACCTGGGGAGCTGCTTTCTGTCTCTTCCCGGCTTGCTCACATTAGGGTGTTTGCACGTGTTGGTGATGGATGTAGCCAGGCTGTATGGAGCAGGTAGAGGCTCTCAGCTCTGATCTAGCTGAGGCAGCTCTTGGTCCCACATGTGTTCGCAGGCAGGGCTGGAGGCAGCTGCACCAGCTAAGTGCTCAGTGAGGTGCTGGACAGCCTTTCCCGCTGTGGTGCTGCTGGGAACCTTCCTGGAATGGTCTCCAGCACTGTGCCTGAATGAGGGTCTGGGAGTCTCTTTGGTTCACTCTCTTTACCTCTTTTCTTCAGGGTTGAAAGATGGAAGCTGGACCGTGCTACAGCTTGTAGAAGCCCTGGGGTAAGAAAAGCCTTTTACACACTGAGCGTAACATAAGGGCCTTGCAAGGGAAGACTCCTTGCAAGGAAGGTCAGTGAGAAGGAAAAGCATACTAGTCCTGGATGAGCTAGCTTCAGTGCTGGCAGACACACTGCAGTATGCAGGCCTGCAAGGATGTTGTCTGCTCACAGCATGGGGCCTGAGCAATGCTTTGCCTCCCAGGACTTGGGAGCTATTTGGGAAAGAGCAAGGCTGGGGCAGCTCTCCCACAACCAAGGTGTTGTGGCAGCAGCGAGCTGTGGGGTACTTCTCATCTGGGACTGTCCCTGAGCACACAGCTGCACATCACCGTGTCATGAGTTGGCTGGCACTCAGCTTTTTGCTTCTGTCTGTGCGCTGTGGTGGCCTGGGATTTGGGGAGGCTTATTCCTCTCAAGCTGGGGGCTGAGTTTGCCTCATTGTAAGAGGCTTTGCCCTTTTTTCGCCCTTGTGATCTCAGGAGCCTGAATTTCAGGTGCAGAGCAATTTCTTTGGTCTTGACTTGAAAGCTTGGATTTATTGCTGCACGGCTCTGGGTGCATGTGTGCAGCACAGTCAGGGGCAGAGGAGTCTGCTCCTGCCCTGCTGGCAGGTCAGGCAGGACTGGGCCACCACCCCCTGCCCAGAGAGCAGCACCTCTTTGTTTTTATAATGTGTCTGCTCAGGGTGTGCTTCCTGCTCGGGTGTCCCTGCTCACAGAAGGCCTCTTGTGCTTTCTCCCCATGGGCTAGGTTTTGCCTGGAGAACACAGATCCTCGGGTGCGAGGCCGAGGCATGCAGCTGCTGTCACAAGTCCTTCTCGAGTGTTACTCCGTGCTCCAGGAGAAGGAAGGTAAGGGCTGCTCTGGGCCCTGGAGTCACTGCTGGCAGGTTGGGGCAAAGCCTGTGCTGCTCGAGTGACTGTCCTGCAGTTGGCGAAGGGATTGATTTAGCACAGTGACAACTTTGTGCGTGTCTCTCAAGTTGAAGTCCAAGGAGGGCACAGGGCCTCACACTGCCGCCCTTTTGCCACTCTCATCACACAATTCAGGTCAGTCCCTGCAGACACTGAAGCCCTCGGTATGGCTGTGTGAGTGTTGCACACCCCAGGCATGCTCAGCACCATGTGGGACTCCTCGGGGTTGCATCTGCATGTCGAAATCCTTTGTTGGTGGTGATTGAATGAAGGAAAACCATTGTTCACAAAGCCAGTCACATTGCAGTCCTGAGGCCTGCCCAAGTTAAATCTTGAGAAACCCTGGGGCCTGGGAAGGAGAAGAAATCAGTGTAAGGATGAGAGTGGAGTAGAGGATTGGGGTGCACAGTGGAAGGTGCCCTGTTAATGGAAGCAAGAAGAAGGTTTGGCTGTGTTAAGTGCCCCATAGCAACCAGCTGGCAGTAGGGGAAGCCGGTGGGAGCCTTGCTGATGGGTAGCTGAACCTGTGCCAGCAGGCTACCAAGGCAGGGGGGCTCAGCTAATAAGAGGTGAAGAAAGAGAAGGATGGAAGTAGAACGTGCTTAGCCCTTGGCATTTGGTGCTCTGTAACTCTCAGACTGGTGCCAGATAGGAGCAGCTGTGCAGAGGACAGACTCTGCTGGTATAGCTGGAGTCAGATGTGGTGACTGTGTGGGGCCTGAGGTGCTCTTGAAGTGGAGAGGTTCAGTGAGGATGAGAGTCAGGGCAGCTGAGCACGGGCAGCAAACTGGATTTAGAGCCAAGTCACCAGGAGCTCTGGAGGAAGGTGAGCAGAACCAGCTTCCGTGAGGGCAAGGGTAGCTGCTATGACACCGCCAGCTGGCCCCATCTCCCTTCGTGTACTTGCTCACGCAGTTCATTTCCCAAGCGCTGAGTCAGGTTGCCTCCTGGGGGGTGAGTTTCTGCACAGCTGTGGGCACAGGATGCTGCCAGCTGGCTCTTCCAGTCTGCTTCCTGCTGCCGCTCCCGAGGGCCGGGGCGTGCAGGCGCCCGTGGCCGTGACTCAGGGGCCGGGAACGTGCTGTGGAGCCGGAGCTGCTGCTCCAGCACTGCACCGCACCCCATGACATCCTCTAGCTTCCGCTGAGCCCATGTCTGCCCTGTTGCTGCTGGTGTCTGTGCCCACATGTTGGGACAGGCCAGGGCAAATGCCTTGGGTAGCTCCAGCACCTCTGCAGTGGCCAGAGGAGGGTGCTGCCCCGCTCCAGTCAGATGTGGGTTGCTCTCAAGGGGAGGGTGAAGGTGTTGGAACCAGGTGGGTGCACCCACAGTGACACTTTGCCCCATTCACCAGTACGAGATGTGCTCACTCTTATTCCGGCAGCTGCATTTGGCAGAGCTGGGGACGGAGCCCGGCAGCTGCATTTCCTGAGGCTTACACGTGTTGGTGTCTCTTTCTGACAGTGCTGCATCTGGTCCTGTTCTATGAGAACCGGCTGCAAGATCATCACCTTGTGATCCCCTCGGTGCTTCAGGGACTCCGAGCACTGGTGAGGTCTCTCCCTCAGCCCACAGTGCTGGGATGTGTTCCAGGATGGTGCCAGGGAGGTGCAACACATGGATACAGGCTGAGCAGGGCCTGGCTGGGCTGTTAGCTCTGGTCTGGTGGCATTGCCCTGTCTCCTCCATGCTCCTGCTGTGCCCCTTGCAGAGGGGCAGCAGAGAAAAGACTGTCTTGAATTCCTGCCCCGTGCTGCTATTGGGGCAAGGATTCCCTAGCTACCCTGGGGAGCAGCAGAGATAATAAGCACCTTGTCTTGACCTGTCTGTGGGGGTGGTGAGCTCTCCCTGTAAGAGAGGATCCTGCAGGTAGTTGCAATACAGAGGCAGGAGCTCTGTTACATGGTTACCATCATGGCTTTCTACTCCTGCTCTTCTTTTCCTGTCCCCAGAGCATGTGTGAGGTGCTGTCCCCAGGGTTAGCGGTGTCTGTGCTCAAAGCCATCTTCCAGGAGGTACATGTGCAGGTGAGCAATGTGATTTCCCATCCTTCTGTCCCTGCTCCCTGGGTGTCTGGGGATGGCCTGCCTGCCCTGATGACTGGGCACAGTCAGTAGCAGTGCAGTGTAGCGCATCCTTCAACGCAGTGCAGTGCTTCTGCGGAGCTTAGAGACAGCGTGGCTCACTGCAGAGCGAGAGGCAGACAGCAGCCAAGCATCCTGTTTGGCCCTTGTCCTCTCTTCTCTCAGCCTTGGGGGAATTATTCCTTTGCTCTATTCTCCAGGCTGTGTTTAAGTGCCTTCAGGCCCCAGATTCTCCTCCAATTTAAGTTTGTTTACGCTGGCAGGGCCTTGGGCAGCATGCGTGGCTCTGATGTTATTGTGGTGGTGCATTCATGCAGTGATGGACACAGTCATGCTCCCATGCCATTGCATAGGCATGTGCACGCTTTGCATGGGATAAATGGGATCTGCATGCCAGGAAGCAGGAGCTGGGCTACTGGAGGTCCTGCTCTCTTCTCAAGGGCATGTGCTGCCCTGCGGTGGTGGGTGGTGGTGCTGCCTTGTGCAGCAGTGTTCTGATTGCTCTGCTCTTCCCTGCAGTCCCTGCTGCAGCTGGACCGTCACACAGTCTACAGCATCATCACCAACTTCATGGGCACCAGGGAGGAAGGTGAGGGGCAGGTGACAGTACCACTCTGGGGCTGTCCAGGCTGGGAGAAGGGTTTGCTTTTGCCTTCTCTGAGGGCTCTGTGGCTCTGGCTGGGGTGAACTGGAAGGGCAGGGGAAACTGGGCTGATTTCGTGCCATGTTGGTGGGGTCTGGTATCCTGCACTCATGCTCTTTCTTTCTGCAGAGCTGAAGGGCCTGGGTGCTGACTTCACCTTCGGCTTCATCCAGGTGATGGATGGGGAGAAGGATCCCCGCAATCTGCTGGTGGCTTTCCAGATTGTGCGTGATCTCATTGCCAAGAACTATGCCCTGGGTGAGCCTGTGCCAGCTGTGGAGAGCTGACTGGAACATGTTTCACTTTTTAGTGAGCTGTTGGGTGGCTCTTGGTTCTGACCAGGCCTGGGGTGACCCTGACATGCTTCAGGAGCTGCAGAGCCTGCCTATGGTGGGTGCTGGGCATAGCTGCTGTGCCTCTTCAGCCCAGCATCTCTGCTTACTCAGTCTCTTCTCCCTGCAGGTCCCTTTGTGGAGGAGCTGTTTGAAGTTACATCTTGTTACTTCCCCATTGATTTTACTCCAGTGAGTGAGTCTGACCTCTGCTGCAGCCTATTCCTTCTGGTGTTTTCTCATGGGCCTGTGTCCCTGCGAGGGAATGGGTGGAGGGGATGGCCAAGAGTCTTGGCTGGGCAGTATGGGCTGCGAGTTGCGGTACCCAGGCTGACAGGCTGGTGCCAGGCTGGCTGCAGTGACTGGCACTGCCCCTGCTTTGCTGGAGATGAGGTGATGCAGCCTCAGCTGATGGCTGGGTTGGGGGGTTTCCTGACCTTCTCTCTGCTTCCCTTCCAGCCCCCTAATGACCCACATGGCATCCAGAGGGAAGACCTGATCCTGAGCCTTCGGGCTGTACTGGCCTCCACACCCCAATTTGCTGAGGTAGAAAGCTCCTAGGGGGTTCTTGGGCACCCTATTGCTCCCTGAGCACAGGCTGCATTTCCTAGTGCTGCAGCACCTGCTGTGGCTCTCTGGGATGGGAACAGTTGGGACCAGGAGCTTGCAGTAGCGCAGCCTTGTCTCCTTCTGGGGCTGGATGTGGGGAGGGTACAGACACTGACACCCTGGGAAGGGGCTGGCTCTTGCCGGTATCCCTACACCTCTGCTCTCCTGGCAGAGGCTGAGCTTGCAGCCCTGCAGGGCCACGGACAATGTGGTGCAAAGGGTAGGCTGAGTCGAAGTGCCTCTCTCTGCAGTTCCTTCTGCCTCTGCTCATTGAAAAGATGGACTCAGACCTGCAAAGTGCCAAGCTTGATGCCCTGCAGACTCTGGTAAGAACTCCTTTACCTTCAGCCCACAGCTGGACTGTGGCAGCTGCAGCAGCTGCCAGCCACCTCTGAGCCCTTGGCCCTGCCAGTCAGAGACTCCCTTGCAGAGCTACAATTTCCTGTTTGGCCTGTATCGCCTTTCCCTCTTTTTCTGTCACTTAAGTAGTTTGTGCAGTTCAGCATGAGCCTGCTAGGCTGGGCAGTGTCCCTGCTCTGTGTCCTCCCTGTACTGGCTTCAGTTTGATCCCTTCTGACTCCCTCTTGCAGGCTGCCTGCTGTGCCATCTATGGGCAGAAGGAGCTGCAGGAATTCCTCCCCAGCCTTTGGTCATCCCTGCGCAGGGAGGTGAGTACTGCGGGGCCCCTAACGAGTGCTCTACCAGAACTGGGCTCCTGCTGAGCAGTTCACAGCCAGACCAGGCACGCCCCATGTTTTCCAGCAGCCCCAAACTGTGGCCTTGGACAGCCCCAGCTGAAAAGTGGGGGGACAGGCCAGCACCCTCAGCATGTCCCTGGGGCTTGGATGTGCCACAGCGCTTGTCCAAAGCATGTGCGGAGTGAGGCAGGAGCCTGGGCCCTTCAGCCTGCGTTGGGAGCACGAAGCCTGCGGTTGGGGTCAGTGTGGAGCTCATCGTATGGCCTCTCTGCAGGTGTTCCAGACAGCGAGTGAGAAGGTGGAGGCTGAGAGCCTGGCTGCCCTGCATGCCCTCTCTGCCTGCCTGTCCCGCTCCGTGCTCAGCTCCGATACTGAGGATCTGCTGGATTCCTTCCTCAGCAGCATCCTGCAAGGTAAGCTAGCAGAGATGCCTACCCTGTGCCTAACAGCCAGGCTTGCAAGCGTCCTCCTAGCTAGAGATCTGCCCTCTTGTTCTATTTGAAGCCTCTTTCCTCTCTTTATAGCACTCACAGCTATTATTAGCTTTTCCAAGGTGATCTGCTGCAGGGAGGGAGGAGAAGGGGGCACAGTAGGAAATGCCTCTTGGATTGAGTTGCTTCCTTTTCTGCTGGGACTGGGGCATCCAAGGCTGTGCTGTTCATTGCTGGGGAAGCAGCTCTGTTGGGGAGGCCGTGCTGCAACTGAGAGCTGCGCCCTGGCAGCACATCCCAGCTATCGGCTGTGTCCTTGCACACGAGGCAGAGGAGCTGTGCCGGTGCAACTCACACCCAGCCTATCTCAGATTGCAGGCACCATCTCTGCGAGCCCGATATGAAGCTCGTGTGGCCAAGTGCCAAGATCCTGCAGGCAGCAGCAGGCGCCTCCCTACGCGCCTGCCACCACATCACCCGCAGTGTCCTGCCCCTGCTGCTGGAGCAGTACACCAAGCACCCACAGGTGAGGGGAACCCCAGCTCTGTGCTCACAGAGCAGGGCCCAGTGCAGGGCCTGATGGGAGCAGGGTGTCAAATGGGCACCCTTCATGGCTGCAGGTGGGGACCCCATGGGTGCCTGCTGGCCTTCCAAGCACTGCACGGAGGCATGGCTCTGTCCCAGGAGTGATTGTGACCTGGGTTACACCTTTGTCTCCCTGTAGAGCAGCCAGAGGAGGACAATCCTGGAAATGTTGCTGGGCTTCCTGGAGCTGCAGCAGAAATGGGGACATGTGGAAGAAGGTGAGGCTGGCTGGTCCCTCTGGGGCATCTGTGTCCCTGGGGGCTGCTGGCTCTGACCTCACCTTCCTAGGTGCTGGCAGAGAAGGAAAGGCCACTGACCTGGCTGCATGTGCAACCCCTGCCATGTCCCAGGGACCCTGCATGGTTGTGTGTCAGCTGGCAGGTCCCCAGAAAGGGTCTGTCAGGTGCTGTGGTGGTGGCTGTGCAGTGGCAGCCAGGTGCAGGCAGTGACTCCATATCTCTCCTCTCTTCTAGAGGAGAGCACTCTGCTGTCACTCCAGGCCCCTGTTTGCTCTGTGGTGTTCTCAGCACTGACGGACCCCAGTGTGCAGCTGCAGCTGGTTGGGATCAGGGCACTTACTGTCCTGGGCTCCCTGCGAGGTTGGTGCCTTGTTTCCCTTGGGGAGGCAGAGGGAGGTGTCACCCTGTGCTGGGACACAGGGTGCTGTGTGGCTGCTGGGACATCCTTGCCTGCTGCCTGTAAGTGCACAGGAGCAGTGGCAGCATTTTCTACCCAGGTCATGAGCTCCAGGTCACTTGGTCTCTCTCTTGCTTGTTTGTGCCGGGCACCTTGTACCGCTGGAACTTGGCATGTTGCTGCTAACCTGGCCAAGGGGAAAGATGCTGGTCAGAACACCAGTATCTTTTCCTTTGGCTGAGGGCGGCATTCCTCTTGTTCCAGGCTTCCTGTCTCCCTCTGATCTGGAGCTGGTTGTGGATCACCTCATTCGTCTTGCTCTGTGTGAGGAGGATTCCCAGAGCAGGTGAGGGGTGGGCTGGCACCACGGCAGTCACCCGTGCTCTGGGAGAGGAACAAAGCCTGGGGAAGGCACAGGAACTGTCTGAACTAAAAAAACATGTTGGGTGTAAGAGCAAAGGGATAAACCAGGCTATTTATGGGCTGGAAATTAAAGTCAGCGCCTGTCAAAGCAAGGAGCTCTGTTCTACCTGCCAGTAGGGGGGAGAAAGGCAGATTGCTGAGAAATGGATTTCTGGAGGCACCTTCTAGCCCAGATCTGTGCAGCTGGTGTACAAGCAGTACTCACCCCTCTTAACTTCCTTCCCCCTGGCAGTGAAGCAGCAATGGAGGCAGCAGGATCTCTGGCCCCCATCTACCCAAAGGTTTTCTCTGGACGCATGGTACCCAGGCTTGAAGAGGAACTGCAGTCAGGTAGGGCTTGGGAAGGGAGTAATGTCTTTTGAGGTGAAACCTGTCCCATCCTGGTTTGGCTGCTGCCAGGCAGTGGGGCTGTGCCATATGGCATAGGTTGGTGGTTCTTCTTGAGGGATTCTGAGTGCAGGGACTGTGGTGCCTGTGCAGGTGGGATCGCTCTTGTGAGGAGGAGCTGCCCAGCCCCAGAGCATGCAGAGTGCCTTGGCTAGTTCTGTGTGCTGCTTCACCCCATATTCACCGGCAGGGTCAGGGCCTTGGGTGAGGGGGTCTGGCATCACCCCCCTGACTGCGTTTCCTCTTCAGAGCAAGAGGAGGAGAGCTCCCGTGACCGTTGCTCCCTGCGGCAGCGCTGCCTGCAGGCCCTGGCCGCTGTGTCCACACACACCAGCATCGTGAGGGAGACAGTCCCTGTCCTGCTGCAGCACCTCCGGAAGGTGCAGAAAGGTAGCACAGCCCGCAGCGGGCAGCTCCAGAGCTGCCTCTGGTCCTGCTGATGGCTGGGAGAGTGGGGATGGCAGTGGTGCTGGGCTGTGAGTCACACTGGAGGAGGGAGGTCTGCACTGCCACAGGATCCCGGCCCAGAGCAGGGCTGTTTGATGGGGCAGTGACTGTGTCCTGCAGGGAGCGAGGCCGGGAGCGCGCAAGACATTATCTCCGTGTGCCAGAGCCTGCACCGCGTGGCGCTGCGGTGCCAGCAGGACGCGGAGAGCTGCTGGTACTACCACCAGGCGGTGGTGCCCTGCCTGCTGGCCATGGCCGTGCAGGCTGCCATGCAAGGTAGGAGCGGGCCTGGAGCGGGAGCAGGCTGCTGCTGCTGCCGCCCTCCGGCAGCCGCGGGCACTGCGCGCTCCGCGGTGCCCCAGCGTCGGTGCGGTCAGGGCGCTGTGCCTGACCCTGCTTTCCGACCGCTGCCTGCAGAGAGCACCCACCCGCCGCTGGGCAAGGCACTGCTGCAGGAAGAGGTGTTGGCTGCCATGGTCCCAGTCATCAGCGCTGCCACCACTCACCTGAGCCCTGAGTGAGTGATGCTGGGTTGGGAAGCTGGGCACTCTGTTGTGGGGAGGGGGCAGGCTGTGTCCCCCCTGCTTCTGTCTGTTCAGGGAGACCCTGTGCCTCCTAGGAGGTACATGGGAACTCTGATGACCCTCCCAGAGCAGCACATTGCAATGTCTCCTTTCTCCTAGGCTGGCTGCCCAGAGCGTGTCTCACGTGGTGCCCCTCTTCTTGAATGGAGAGGTCTCTTTCCTGCCCCAGAACAGTTTTCCCTGCTCCTTCCACCCCTTTCAGGTGTGTTGTGTGCTCGGGGCTGGAGTGCTGGAACAGGGGCAGGGAATGAGGGTTCCAGCACAGGCTGGCAGCAGCGACCCTGATGACATGGGCGCTGCTCTTCCCTTGCAGGATGGAGAGTGCTTGGAGGCACAGAGACGCCTGGTCGCCCTGCTCATGGCCTTTGTTTGCTCCTTGCCCCGCAATGTAAGTTGGTAGGAGCCGGGCAAAGAGGGGCCTTGGCCGGGTGCCCTCCTGCCTGGGACCACAGCAAGCTCTACAGGCAGAAGAAGGGAGAGCTGCAGCCCCAGGCTGTAACACGCTCATTTTTGTTTCCAGGTGGCAATTCCTCAGCAGGAATGGCTGCTCCGGGAACTGCTGGCGCTGAGCTGCTCATGCAACTGCCCCTTCACTGCCACCACAGCTGCCAAGTGCTTCGCGGGGCTGGTGAACAAGCACCCTGCGGGTAGGGGGCTGGGCAGGATGCCATGGGTCCCTGCCCACCACTGGCAGTGCAATAGCTCAGCCTGTCCCTTCCGTGTCCCTAGGGCAGCAGCTGGATGAGATCCTGCAGCTTGCAGTGAACAGGATAGAGCCTGGCTTGGCGGAGGGGCCGCACCGGACGCAGGCACTCACCCTGCTGCTGTGGGTAAGGCCCACCCTGGGTGAGGAGGGGCAGAGAGGTGGGGTGGGGGGATGAGGGGCTGGCCTGGTGCTGACCCTGCTCTGCCTGCGTAGGTGACCAAAGCCCTGGTGCTGCGCTATCACCCCCTGAGCTCCCATCTGACAGATAAGGTAGGCAGCGGTGGGGCTGGGTGCTGCCCAGGAGCCTGCCTGCTCCCCATGGGGCTGGCTGGGACCCCCAGTAGCAGGACCCCCTCTCAGGACTCTCTCCCTCGCAGCTGCTGGGCCTGCTGAGTGACACGGAGCTGGGCCCTGCTGCAGCCGATGGCTTCTCCCTGCTGATGGCCGAGTCCCCGGACGTGCTGCACAAGGGCTGCCACGCAGACGTACGCATCATGTTCCGACAGCGCTTCTTCACCGACAATGTCCCCAAGCTGGTGCAGGGCTTCCACGGGGCTGGCCCCGGTGAGCGGCCACCCCCAGCCCAGCCTGTGACCCCAGGGGACCAGACCTGGCGTCCCCTTCTTCCCCTGGTTGCCTGTAACCGTCTCTGCTCTCCACAGACGTGAAGGCCAACTACCTGAAGGGCCTGTCCCATGTGCTCAACCACCTCCCCAAGCCTGTGCTGGTGACAGAGCTGCCCACGGTGAGAGGTAGCAGCAGGTACTGCGGCAGCACACAGTGCATTGCTGGGAGTCACTCACGTCTTGTGTGTTCTCCCCACCTGCAGCTCCTTTCCCTCCTCCTTGAGGCCTTGTCCTGCTCGGACCGTGTGGTGCAGCTTTCTACACTGAGCTGCCTCCAGCCACTGCTGCTCGAAGCTCCCCAGATCATGAGCCTGCACGTTGACACACTGGTCACCAAATTCCTCAGCCTTGCCTCCAGCCCCACCATGGTATGTGGTCCTCCTACCTCCCTCTGATGCCCCTCTTCTCTGCCCCTTCCGCTGCCCTCACCTCTGTTTGTTCTAGGCTGTCCGCATTGCCGCCCTGCGCTGTGCCAATGCGCTTACCAGCCTGCCCACAATAGTGGTAAGTGCTGCTGCAGCAGCATGGTGCCTGCTCCTGCATGTAGAGGGGCAAGGGGGTGCAAGCCTTTGCCCCGGAGACAGCCAGCACCCAGCTCTCTCATTAAGAGCCCTTTCTGCCTACAGCTGCTCCCATACAAAGCTCGAGTTATCCGGGCACTGGCCAAGCCTTTGGATGACAAGAAGAGGCTGGTGCGGAAGGAAGCGGTGGCAGCACGGGGGGAATGGTGAGTGCATGTGGCTGCAGCTGCTGGGGCACTGGCATGTTTGCGACCTGGCTGATGGCACCATCTCTGTCCCTGTAGGTTCCTTCTGGGCAGCCCAGGCAGGTGAATGCCCTGCATCCCCTCCCGATGCTGATCGACGATCTGACCAGCCCCCTGATACCCCACCATACTATGGACCCTCGGAGCCCAGTTACTGCCCCATGTGCCAGGGCTGGAGCCTGGAGGCCGGCAGGCAGCACGCTCACTGCGACACCTTCTCAGCACCCCCAGCGGGCAGGGAGCTGTGCCACTTGTGACTTACCCACCTTCTGCTGCAGCATGGACAGTGACGGACAGACTGGCCACGTGTGAGTGGAGAGGGCAGGCCTGTGCACACGTGTGCGGTGCGTGGCAGCCCACACACCAGAGGAATAAATATCTTTGTTTTGGTAATGCTGTGGGGGGTTCCCAAGCAGCCTAGGCTGGCACCTCGGTGCTCTTCTATGTGGTAAAGGTGCTGCTTTTTCCACACTGTGGAACTGGAGGGAGGAGGGGTCCTTCTCCCTTATCCCCAGAATTCTGTGCCTCCCACCAGGGAAAAGAGCCAGGCTTCCTTTAAAAAAAAGTATTTATTGGATGGTCTTAAAAAGGCTTCTGGGGAGTGCTCAGCACCAGGGGTGCATCCTCCATGCCCAGCCCTGCCGGAGAGCCAAGCTGTGCCGTGTGCTGGCCCGTACCTGTGCTCTGAGGGCAGCCCCCTCACCTGGAGCAGGGAGCAGCAGCCCTGCCACCTTTCCCGGGCTGCCTGCAGCCACCAAGGAGCCCTGAGAGCAGCGTCTTTGCACCAGCATTGTCCAGTGTTTGCTGTGGCTCCGGTGAGTGATGTGTGCTGACACCCACCTTCCACCTGGTGCTCAGATCCAAGGGAGCTGCAGCGGCTGAGCGGGTCCCCGTGTGCTCCCATGCCTGCGGGGAGGGACATCCGCAGCACCCAGGCCTCAGATGGACAGGAGCGGCGTGCGCTGCTTGGCCACACAGGGAGGCAGGTCCCAGCTCAGGCCTGTCCCATGAGGCAGGTGAGGAGAGGGCAGCAGGACACGGGTGAGCCAGTGCCTGTCGGGAGAGGAGGCCAAAACAAGCATTGGTGCTTCTCAGCTCTGCAGAGCCAAGCCAGGGCTGTGAAACGTGGCCCTGAGCTGCAGCGCTGACTGAGCTCAGCCGTGACTCCCTGGGCAAAGGGGTGCTGGGTACACCAGAGCTTGCTAAGGGGCAGGGGTGAGGAGCCATAGAGCAGCTGATGCCCAGGTCCTTCATGCTTTGCACAGCCCAGAGCAGCATGCAGCATGGGATGTTCACTGTCCTGCTCTGCCCAAGGAGAGCCCCAGTGCTCCAGCACCCCCACATGATGCTGAGCCACCACCCTCCCAGGCAGGGACTTCCCTGTATCTTTACCTTGGCACATCCACACCCAGGAACACCTTCCAGTTATCCCAGCTGCCGTAACTGTAGGGGTTCCTGAAGAGCTGCAGGCCAAGGAAACACACATCAAGTCTGGCTGTGGCCTGGCCCCCCCTCTGCTCTGCAGGCTGTGCTCACCTTGCCCTTCTTCTGCAGCCTCTGCCTCTCTTTCTTGTTGATGTGCCGCTCAATGCTGGTTTCCCCACGGGTGATGAGAGCAGCGTGCCACAGTGTCAGGGCACCCAAGGCCAACGCCACTGAGCTGGGGATGGCAAGGGACAGCAGGCTGCACACAAGCTTCCCCTCCCTGGTGCCACAGGGCTGAGACTGCCTCCCTGCATCCACAACTGCATAGGTGGGTCAGCACATCTGCTCCCCTGTGGGGGAGCCAAAATCCCTCCTCCTCAGGGGCCCAAGAGGTGGCAGGGCAGGGACGTTGATACTAGAGCCCCAGGGAGCAGAGAGTGAGCAGTGTCATGGGGCAGGGGGCTGCACACTGCTTCCCCCCACGCTTCGCCCTGGGCCCCCTTACCTGCACAGGACCCAGACGTAGACCACGCTCTTGTGGAAAGCTCTCTGACGGAAGGAGAAGGTGGGCGGTGGGGTCTGGTAGTACGTCTGAAAAAGGATTAGAGGGGAATTACCCAAACTGCTGTGTAGCCTGAAGCCAGATGGGAACTGCTCCACCCCTCCCTGATGCAGAGCTTGGGCAGCTGGAACCAAACACAACAGCCAGGGTGACAGGGAGGCAGCCCGAGACAGCCATGAGACACATGAAAGCTGGCACACCAGTGAGAAGCAGTGGGCTGGAGGTAAAGGGGCAGGGACTGCTCAGGACACCACACCAGATGCTCAGGGTGAGATGTGTATGCACTGCTGCAGCTTCCCCAGGGCAGCAGGGCCTGAGCAGTGCATGCCAAGCGGCTGCCACCAGTCAAAGCCCCTGGGAGCTGGGTGCACAGGGAAGCAGAGCCGAAGCTGCTGGAGGCAGTGCCCAAAGCAGAGCTGCCCAACCAGCCCCAGCTCTGACACACGAGGTAAGCACAGGGGCTGGCTCTGGCTGCAGGGTGCTCACTCAGAGCAGGGCCCCAAGCAGGACCCAGCCCGCAGGGCAGCTCTGCTCCATGCTGCTCGCAGCATCTGTGTGGCTGGGATGTCCCACCTGGTTGGCAGCCACCTGCAGTCTCTCCTTCTCAAGCAGTTTCATTCTCTAGGGGGTGGAAAACAGGACACCCGTTACGTGTCTCAGAGGAGGGGCTTTTCCCCCTCACCCCCTGCAGGACCAGGGCAGCTGGGGGCCTCACAGGAGGAACAAGAGAGGAAGCAACGTCATGACACGGCCAGGCCTGGCCAGCCCTGTGCTGCAAGCTCAGCCTGGGCAGCCCGGGCAGCCCTGGTGCATGGCAGGGTGAGGGCTGGGGGCTGCTAGCTCACCTCAATAGCTGCATAGGCATCCCGGAACATCTCCCAGCCACTGATGCTGCAGTAGATGCAGCCCATGGTCATGAACAGGCAAAAGGAGAAGAAGTAGCGGTGGTTGTAGTGTCCCACACAGTTGTTCAGCCAGGCTGCCTCTGGCATTAAGGGTACGTAACTGTGACATGGGTCCAAATCCACCCCAGGGACCAGGGTGGTTCTTCTGGGCCCAGCCCCCAGCATCCTTCCCTATGCTGGCTGACTCAGGAGAGGTGCAGGACAGAGAAGGGGGAAGCAGGGTCGGTTCACGCAGGAGAGTGCCATGGGTTAGTACTGTGGAAGGATACGGCAGTGGTGGTCCATCTTCAGCACACACCTGGGAGGGAGGAGAGCAGCACCAGTGTCAGCACAAGCACTGTGTTTGGGAGGGGGGCAGGCAGCCCCCAGCCCTGCAGGCTGTGTGAGAGATGAGGCAAGAAGCCAGCAGACCAGAGAGGAGCAGGCCCCTGTTTCTCAGTGTGGCAGGGGGCAAGGAGAAGGGGTCCCAGAGGCTGCCCTGAGCGCTGTGTTGGGCCCTACCTGTTGCAGATGCTGCAGTGGTGGGTGCGAGCAGGCTTGGGAGCAATGCATTTCCTGCAGATGGAGACGCCGGTGAGATCATCCTTGGCCTGTGCACAGGTCAGAAGAGATTTGTGCACCCAAGCCCTGCAGCCATCCCATTTTCCATGCTCCTCACCTCCCCTGTGACCCCACCACCACCTCCTCACCCAGCCTGACCGCACTGCTACTCCTATCTGTATGCAGCCTGCAACCACACCACCAAGCTGGTTTATCTGTTCCCAGTGATTGTCTGTAGCTGTGCCCAGCCAGGAGAGGCTGCACTGCTCGTCGGTGTCTCACCTGCGGTGGGTGCCCTGGTGAGGTGGTGATGGCCATGTAGTAGTGGAAGACAATCATGATGAGGTTCCAGTGTCCGTAGGCGAGGTGCCAGCAGATCCAGGCAGGCGTGTAGGTCTGCAGGATGAGGGGCAGGAGGCAGATGTACACGATGGCCACGACGGAGCTCGTCAGCCCGATCACCAGTGCCACAAACACCTGTGTGAATGGGGCCTGTTGTCACCACAGTGAGCAGTGTCTGTTCCCTGCTGCCATGGGGAGAGGCACAGGCAGGATGCAGCCACAGGAAACCAATCGGAACACCACAGTGAGGTCCCACTTCCTTCCTGCCTAAGGCACAGCAGCCCTGAGGCTCAGTTGCCCCAGCATCACGCTCGCCCCAGTCCCCAGTGAGGGTACTCACCACGCCAAACCACCGGGTGACGTGGTCCACCAGCCAGTAGACGGGCTCAAAGAGGGAGTCAAGCACCACGTCGCCGTTGGTGAAGGAGTTGTAGAGCAGGGAGCGGAGGCAGAGGTGCCCATAGCGCCAGAGCTGCTCCGCCTGCCGCACCAGCGTGCAGCGCCGCCGCCGGCCCAGCCGCAGGCACCGGAGCAGGAGGCGCATCGCCGCCGCAAACACCCGCTGCCGGCTCCTCATCCCTGCCACGCCACACCTGCAGGGACAGCTCAGCGTGAGCAGGCCCTGCTGCCCCTCCAGGATGCGCCGGTGGCAGCCACGGCACAGCAGGGGCCTGTCCTTCACCCGGCACAAGGATGCAGAGCAGGGGGAGCCGAGCCCGGGCTCCTGGAGGCTGTGAGGCTGCTGTGGCTGGGACAGCTCTGGGCATGGAGCGGGGGGCACAGCCCCTTGGTGTCTGGGCTCAGGTGCTCTCTGGTCTCATCTCGTCTTTCCCAGGAGGGAGGGGGCCGGGGCAGCGACACGGAGAGTCTGACTCAGAGGAAACCAGAGAAGGCTCCAGAGGGCCCAGGATGCTGGGCCAGTTCCAGGGATGATCCCAGACCCAGCCCTTTCCAACAGGTCAGGAGTGGGGGAACCCACGCAAGATGTACATGGAAAAACCAGACCAGTACTACTCTATCTCTCCAGACCAGCACTACTCTATCTCTCCAGACCAGTACTACTCTATCTCTCCAGACCAGTACTACTCTATCTCTCCAGACCAGTACTACTCTATCTCTCCAGACCAGCACTACTCTATCTCTCCAGACCAGTACTACTCTATCTCTCCTAGTCCTCTCCTCATCCGCAAAAAGCAGGGCCTGGATGCTGTTCCTCAACCTCTGGACCCACCGGCAGAGGCCACTCTGCCCCACTGAGAGTCCCAGCACCTTCTCCTTCCCCATCCACCTTGGACCACGCACCAGCAAAGGGCAGCCCCAGGCCAAGGCAATGCTGTGCAGTGCTCCCCTGCCTGCGGAGCCCCTCGTCCCACCCAAGAGCTGCACTGGGAATGAGGAGGAACCCGATCCAGTGCATAAGCAGGGAAAGTGATCCGCAGGGCCAGGGCCCCCAGGCCTCAGGGCAGGCACTGCCCATCAATATTAAGCAGCAAGGCTGCCCCAGGGTCCTGCCAAGGCACGTTCTGAGCCCGGGCCAAGTGTTCACCTCGGCACAGTGCCAGGCTGTGGTGCCACACCGCGGAGTCCTCCCAGCGGGGATCAGCTCCCTGTGCTGCCGTATCCACTGCCCAGGCCTCAGGGAGCAGCAGGAAGGGTAAAGGCAGGAGCTGCAGCACCCAAATGGGCTGTCCAAAGGAGCCAAAGGCTCCTCTCTGCGCTGCCAGGCAAGCATGGGGCTGACCCAAAGCTGGGAGCAGCTGGACACAAGGACAGCAGAGCCAGCAGCCCACCCCAGGTCACAGGCATGGCTCCTGCCCAGGTTTCCTGTACCCTGGTAAGGGAGAGGTGGGATATGCAAACCCCCGTGGCACCGCCTTCCCCGTGTTTCCCCCTGACTCTGAAACACATCAGGTGAAAAGTAGAGCAACAGCATCCTGCTGTGCAGCCTGTGGGTGGCACATGTCCCTGTGTGTCAGCGTGGCAAGAGCAAGTGCGGCAGCAGCAGCAGATCTTGGGGTCAGCCCATCCGTCCAAACACAGCACACCTCCCTGCCCTGAGCTTCCTCCCCTACAGCAGCTGCTGAGCAGGGAGCCCACAGGGGAGGAACGCAGCCCCAGGGCAGGACCCGGCTCTGTCCCCAGGCACCCGCCTGCAGGCAGCAGCACAGCCACAGGCACCCTCCCTGGCCCAGTCAGCACTGGGGGCTCCAGCCCTCGGCCCTCCCCACATCCCAGTGGGGCACTGAGCCACCACCAGCACAGCCGAGACCACAGGCAACATCACAGCCCGGGGGGGGACCTCAGATTCGGCCCTACCGCAGGCACTGCTCCTGCCAGAGCCACCCAACCCAGTGGCACCCTCCTGTGGCACCCAGCACCCACAGCACAGAGGCAAAGCCGCTCTGTGGCACCCAACCCCATCACGCAAAGGCAGCCTATACCAAGAGCACAAACCCCTCAGCCCCACTGCATCCAGCCCCGAAACACCCGGATCCGGTGCCCCACAGAAGACCGGCCCCTCCAGCCCCTCAGCATCCCCAAGGCGACAGATCCCACCGCTGCAGGCCCCTGTGCCCTCCCGGCCCCACCACAGGGACCAAACCTGCCGCCCGCGTCCCGGTGCCCTCCCGGCCCCACCACACCGGACCACACCTGCCGCCCGCGCCCCGCCGCCCGCCGCCTCCATGCCCGGCGCCCGCCGCTCCACGGCCCCACGGGCAGCGCCGCTGACCCGCGCACTGCGCCTGCGCGCCGAGCGCGCCGGAACGCGCCCGCAGCCGGCGCTGGAATACAACTCCCAGCGGGTAGCACGCTCACGGATAGGCAAGAACCAATAGCTGCGCCGCTTATAGCGCAGGATTGACTTCGAGGACCAATAGGGTGAAGGTTTTCTCCGGGCGCGCTCCCGGCCGCGGATATGGAGCCTTCGGAGCGGTTCTGTGTCCCCGGTGAGTGCGGGGCTGCGCGGCCGGGGGGCGGGCTGAGGACGGGGGGCTGCGGGGTGCATGGGCGGGGGGAGGCTGTGGGGAGCAGGCTGGCCCGGGCAGCCCTGCCCCACCGCGTTGTGCCGGCCGGGAGCGGGCCCTGGCGGTGCGGGGCCTGGGACCCCCGGCGCGGAAGGGGCCCTGGCGGTGCGAGACTGTCCCTTAGGCGAGCGGCTGTGCAGTGCGGAGGAGGCCACGGCTGGCAGCGGCACCTACACCCGGCACGGGTTCATCTTCTCCTCGCTGGCTGGGTGCGTGGAGAAGACGAGCGAGGAGAGCGGGGTGAGCACGGAGCGGCGCTCGGGGCTCTGCGCGGCCCCTTCCCACTGCGCTGCGGTGGGGTTTGGCCCGTGCCTGCCGTTGTCCTGTGCCCCAAGCTAACCCTTGTGTCTGCTGCCCTGCAGCTGCCCGTTGTGTCTGTGGTGCGGGACAGTGATCCCCAGCTCCTGCCCGACGTGGGGGTCGTGGTGACGTGCAAGGTAGGGTGGCAGTGCACTGGTGGCAAACTGCAGGCTTTGTTCGCACATTTGGGGTGAGATGAGGAGCCCCTGGGCTCGTCAGAAGCCTTTGCGTGACCCCCAGCAGGGCAGAGGGAGCCTGCTGGCACCCTTGGGTCCCTTCCTCTCAAAGGAACCTGATATTGGTGTGGGGGGAACACCTCCCTCTCAATGGTGCCTGCCTGAGGTGGGCTTGAGGGGTGGTTTTTCTTTGCTCTCCCTTCCAGAGCATTTTGTGGGGTAGGGTGCATGGAGGGCAGTGCATGGGACAGCTTGGAGAAAGAGTGGCACTGACCAGGCATTAGTTTGCTTATGGTGGGAGAGGGTCTGGGATCACAGCTGGTCTTTGCCTTATTCATGTGTATTGAGTTGCACAAATATTGTCTTCCTCGCTGGGCATCCTACCTCCACCACTTGTTTGATCTCAAGGGGGAGGAGGCTGAGTGAGACACGAGCTCCCCTCATACAGCCCTGTCCTGCCTGCACCCTGCCCTTTCCCTGTTCCCCTGCTCTCCAGGGTGAGAGGAGGCTTTTGCTGGCACCGATTCCTGTTTTCCTCCTGGCAGGTTTGCAGCATTAACTCTCGCTTTGCCAAGGTGCACATCCTGTACATTGGCTCCACACCACTGAAATCCATCTTCCGGGGGACCATACGGTAGGGAGAGGGACGGTTCCTCATGAGATGGGGTCCAAGTGCCCCATCCTCGGTGAGGGGGGGAAGGCTTTTCTGGGCAGTGCAGCAGCTGCCCTGGCAGGATCTTTGCCCTGAGCACCAGGCAGCAATCCAAGGTGTCCTGGGAGCACCCAGGGAGGCCGGGGCAGCTCCTGCTCCAGGCTGCAGTTGCCTTCACTCGCTGGCACTCGGATCCCTCCATCTCCTTTTTCAGGAAAGAAGATATTCGAGCCACAGAGAAAGATAAGGTCAGTGAGGTGCTGCCTGCGGCTGTGCTGCTGCAGCTGCCCCGCTTTCTGCTGCTGGGGGGCACCTGTCCTGCTGGTGACAAGCACCCTGACACACTGCGCCCTTCTGCCTGCTCTCTCCCGTGCAGGTAGAAGTGTACAAGAGTTTCCGCCCTGGTGACATAGTCCTGGCCAAAGTCGTATCCTTTCCCCTCACTTCCAGGGACAGTGGGTTTGGAATCTCCTTTGGGAAGCCTTTCCCTTAACCCATGTCTGACCAGATCTCGCTGGGGGACTCGCAGTCCAACTACCTGCTGACCACGGCAGAGAATGAGCTGGGCGTGGTGGCAGCACGCAGTGATGCAGGTAAGGATGTGGCAGTGCTGCCTCCTGCCTGCCTTTCCTTTCCTTCTCCCTTTCCACATGGAGGAGCATGATTTCAGGAAGGGGAACCCCTGACATGTGGTGTCCCAGGGATGCAGATGGTGCCCATCAGCTGGTGTGAGATGCAGTGCCCACGGACACACACCAAGGAATTCCGTAAGGTGGCCCGTGTGCAACCTGAGTTCCTGCAGACCTAGCAGCTGAGGGGACGTGCTGGATGGGGGGCTGTGGGGCAGGAGCACCCCCAGCCAGGCCCTTGCTGGCAGGATCGATTTTAACTTTCAGATAATAAATATTTTTTGAGAGCTCTGTGCTCTGACCGCTTACAGCCCGGACGGGTGGCTGGGGCTGCACACAGGCCGCTCTGGCTCCCACAGGGGAGCTGCTATGGGGCAGCTTCCACAGTACCATGCCATGAGGAAGCACGTGTTCCCAGCCCAGTGGTGCTGCCGCAGTGATGCGAACAGCCCAGAGCACTCCTCCAGGCTCCCACACACGGGGCTGCTCTCCTCCCTGCCCTAGCCTGATAACTGGTGCGGGCTGGCTGTGCTCAGCCCAGGGCATTGCATATCCTGCCAGTCACCTCTGGGTGTGCCCTAAAACCACAGCATGAGGGCTGGGCGTCACCCTCGGGCCAGATTGCGGAGCTGAGCTTGGCTCCCAACTGCTGCCTCACACACGTGGTGCTGGGCAGGGAGGGAGGCAGCTGCACAGGCCAGACACAGCACTGCTCAGACACCCCGTTATTGCGCATTACTCCTTTATTGAAGTGGAACAAGACAGCTGCTAACGTTGGACAGTTACAGGCTCCCCCCCGCAGCCCCAGGCTGGCAGCATGGGCAGAGGGGGAGGCCACAGCAACAGGGCCACGTACACGCAGGTGAGGTGGGGACAGTGACATCTGCTTCACTCACTAGCAGGACTCGGATGGGCTTCAGCTGGGGGAAGTATGTGGTGGGCACGAACCTCTGGGCGACAGGCTCCCTTCACCCTTGTCCAGAGGCAATAAGTTAAAGCAGGGGCTGGCAGAGCTACGTCCAGGGTCACAAGTACCACTTGCACCAAAACACAATCCCTTCAGCATCCACACATCCCAGTCACAAACCCACAAGGGGATAGGGTCCGCACCTTGGTTGCTGCCTGCACTGTGCTCACCCCACTGCTCCCAGAATGACTAAACCAAGCAACAGTAACTGGGTGATGAGCTGCCGGGAAGCAAAGCAGAGGAGCCTGACATAGCGAGGGATTGCTCAGCACATCCCCCTGCAGACAGGGCCCGAGAGCTGGGATCTTGGCAAGGAGAGGTGTGTGGTCACTGCCTGGCAGAGCCAGCACTCCCTTTCACACAGCCCTCCACACACAGCCCCTCACCGCAAGCTGCCTGCAGAGGGGAGCCTGGTCCCGAGGGAATAGGGCTAATCCTGGGGAGCTGCTCCAGTTCTGCAGCTCCAAGTTCCTACAGCTGTGGGGGGTGTGCAGAGGGGAGGAGGGGGTGGGGGCCTCTACTACGTGCTAGCCTGCTGCCTGCTCTCACTTCTTGACCTTGCCCTGAGCAGCGACGGCCTCCATGGCCTTGCGCACTGTCTCCTCATCCCCCAGGAACTGCATGGGCTTGACAGGTTTCAGGTTCTTGTCCAGCTCGTAGACAATGGGGATGCCAGTGGGCAGGTTCAGCTCCATGATGGCCTCTTCCGACATACCTGCAAACACAGAGGTGCAGTTACCTGCCCACACCAGGGGAGACCCTCGTGATACCCCTGCAGGGCTGACGTACCTTCCAGGTGCTTAACAATCCCACGCAGGCTGTTGCCATGGGCAGCAATAAGGACTCGCTTGCCCTCTTTGATCTGTGGGACAATTTCCTCATTCCAGAAAGGCAGGGCCCGGGCGATGGTGTCCTTCAAGCTCTCACATGTTGGCAGCTGGTCCTCTGTCAGGTCAGCATAGCGACGGTCCTAGGGGGTACAGCCACACTCATGCAGCAGCCCAGTGCACCCAAGCAGTGTAGGAAGGCCTTTGTCCCTCCCCCAAATTCTCCACCTAAGCACCCGCTAGGCAGGCTTGGAAGCAAAGAAGCACATTTCAGGCCTGAGGCTGCAATCAGGGCTGAGCTCTTCCCAGGGAAAGCCACATAGTGCTTGCTCTGGGCAAAAGACACCAGAGCAAACCTCCATGCACACACAGGTCATGGGACTAATGATTAACAGAGATATTCCCTCCGGTTTGAATCTGTCTGTGCAATGCCCAGGGGTTCAACTCCCCTGGGAGGGAGCGGGATAAACTGCCCAAAGCCAACGAGCATCACGCACAACCCCCTGGCTGCTGCAACAGAAGACACCTTGCGGAGGAAGCCACATCACCCTGCATGGGCCTAATGTGGCTTTCAGGAGCCTCCCAGCAAGGTGGACTAAGAGCAGTGGGTCTTACCTTGGAGATGGTGCTGTAGAAGGGGTGATCGGACTGCATGGGAGGCGGAGGGATGTCGTACGAGCGCCTCCAGATCTTCACCTGCGCCTCACCATGCTTCGCCGCCGTCTCAGCCTTGTTCAACCCTGTGAGAGCCCCGTAGTGCCTCTCATTCAGGCGCCAGGTTCGGATAACGGGTAACCACATCTGATCGATGACATCCAGGACGGTCCAGAGGGTGCGGATGGCCCGTTTCTGCACCGAGGTGAAGCAGATGTCGAACTCATAGCCGGCATCTGGAACAGGAAGGAGCGGGAGGGGGGGCGCCGACACCGGGGACGTGAGAGCCGGGCCTTACGCAACCAGCGAGGTGCCGAGCACGGCAGCCGCACCGCGCTGCTACCGGGCAGCGGCGGCAAGGACGCGACCGGTAACGGAGAACCGGCCCCCCCACCCCGTTACCTGATACTCCCCCCATCGGTACTAAAGTCCCGCCCCAGCACCAGAGAACACTCCCCGGCATCAGAGGACCCCAAACCCTCCTCACGAGGCCCGAGGCGGCCGCACCCCCCATCGCGGCCCTTAATCCACCCATCACCCCCCACACTCTCCCTCTCCCCACGGTCACCGGTACCTCGGAGGGCCTCGCCGCCGCGCCGCGCCTCTTGCTGCCCGGCGGGGCTGAGATCGGCATCGTACCAGCCGCTGAAGCGGTTCTCCAGGTTCCACGCGCTCTCCCCGTGGCGGACGAGGACGAGACGATAGGCGGCCATGGCGGCGCGGCAGCGAGGCGGGAGAGAGGGGCGGGATGCCCGACGCGCGCGCTCTCGCCCGACCTCTCCTCACGCCGCTGCGGCGCGCGACCGACGCAGCCGGCCCCGCCCCGCCCCTTACCCCGCTCGGCGCATGCGCGAAGCCGGCGGTCAGGCGGAGGCGCACGTACCGCATGGCGCGGCCGCGAAGGGCGGTGCGACCTTCAGGGAGTGACGTCACCGCGCCGTAACGCGCACCCGGGGGCCCGCGGCGGCTGCTCCGCCCGGGTGCGGTACTCGGTGTGAGGCGGTGCCTTCCCGGTTCAGGAGGGCTCAGCCGGGCGGCCCTGCTGGCGGCCGGCCCCGGGTCTCACATCCGAGCCCTAACCCACGCGCCGTGCCCGGTTTACCCGACCCCCCCCGCCCCAGTGGGAGGTGCCCAGCGCTGAGGGCAGCCGTGCCCTCACTCAAGATGGCGGCGGGCGCCGGAAGCGGAAGGGGAGGTGTGAGCTGCGCGGCCGCACGTGGAGCCAGGTGCGGCATGGCGCGGGGTGGGCGGCTGCGGTCGGGTGCCGCCGCCAAGCTGAAGCGGTGGCGGAAGGGCCACAGCAGCGACAGCAACCCCGAGACGCGCCAGCACCGCCTGGCCGCCCGCAGCCGCTTCTGCAGCCGGCCCGCGGGTGAGCGCAGGGGCCGGCCGGGCGGGGAGCGGGGGCCGCCGGGACCTGTGCCCGGCACTTCCCGGCGGGGGTGCAGGGGCGCCGGGGGGTACGGGACCAGCCTTTGAATCTCTGGTTCCCGATATCTGGGGTTGGGGTAGGAGGGACCAGGGCTGATCCCCGGGCTACAGCCCCAGGAGGCAGGGGCAGCAAACCGGGGAGGAGAACCGAGCCCACGGCGTAACGAGCATGGCCTTGTTGCCTTCACCGTGACACCGGGCCGTGGAGTGAAGCGGGGCACGGCATGCAGCAGTGCCTGTCGTCCTGCCAGGGCCCGGTGCAGGGTCCTGCCCCTAGCCGGGATATGTGCTGTCCTGGCAGTGTGACCACCTTCATGGCAGGAGCGATTCGGCTTCCAAAATCACATGTATCTGCTGACACAGAAATATGTCGTGTGGCCTGCACTGTCCTGTTGCAGCTGGTTGCAAGCTGGTGCATGGGAGCCACAGGGATGTGAAGTATACGCTATAGCTATTTGGTTGCCAGGGCTCCAGGTGGAAGAAGATGAATGGGGCAGAGTACAAGAGGCACCTCAGTGTTAAAGCCTTGGCATGGCAGGGCATGATTGTGAGGACATGATGCTCTCCTCCATCAGAGGAGGTAGCTGGACAGTGCCCTGGCTGGTTTATATAGAAGTGAGGAGCTCTCTCTAGTTATTGTGCTTTCTGCCATCAGGGGGGAGCAGCATCTGTGTCCCACATGCTGGAGATGAACTCCAGCCAAGTGGGTCTGGCTTATGGGGGTTTTGGGGTGAACAGTAGAACAACACAGCTTTGTGGTTCTGCATGCACCTCTTCGCTCTGGCAGAGAAAAGTAACCTGACAGTGGATGCAGTGAAGCTGCACAATGAGCTGCAGTCGGGGTCCCTGCGTTTGGAGAGGACGAGTGACAGCGCCCAGCTCCGTATGGAGGAGGATGGTGCTGCAGAAGCCGCAACGGAGAAGTCCTCTGGCACCTTCCTGAGCGGGCTGAGCGACTGCACCAACGCCACCTTCAGCAAGGTGCAGCGCTTCTGGGAATCCAACTCTGCCGCTCACAAAGAGGTATGGGCAGGATCAGGGCTGAGGCAAGGGGGCCTGGTGGAGATGGCCCCCCAGATGTGAGGCTGAGGGCACTGACCTGCTCTCTTTGGTGCTTGTAGATCTGCGCTGTGCTGGCAGCAGTGACAGAGGTGATCCGCTCGCGCGGGGGCAAGGAGACCGAGACGGAGTACTTCGCTGCATTGGTGAGTGGTGGCAGTGCGGAGGTGTGAGCAGAGCTGCTGTTGGCAGCATGGGTGGGCTCGCAGTAGGGTTAGTGGAGGAAGGTGCTGTGCTCGTAGTTGAGGCCCTGAGTGTCCTCCAGCAGAGATGCTTTTGGACTGCTGCTGGGTTTTATACCCTAGCCCACAAGGGTTGGGGAAAGGCTGACCCGGTGTGAAGTCCTGCTCCCCCCTCACTCTCCCGTTCTCTGTTCCCAGATGACCACACTGGAGGTGGTGGAGTCCCCTGAGTCAATGGCTGCTGTTGCCTACCTGCTTAACCTTGTCCTGAAGCGGTGAGTGGCTGACAGAGGAGTGGGGACAGCTGCCCAGCCCCAGCATAGCAGAGGGCCTTGCACAGCCTCTCCTCCTCAGGCTGGGGAAGGGACCCGACAGGGACTGGCTGGGGATGCAGTTCCCTGGATGACTGCCACCAGCTGCCCCACTCCACCCCACTGATGTGCCCCCTTCTCCCGGCAGGGTCCCAAGCCCTGTGCTTATAAAAAAGTTCTCAGATGTCTCAAAAACCTTCATGGGTATCGTGTCCTCGCAGGCCTGCAGCAGCTCCACCTCTGCGCTGCGATGGGTGAGTAGCCAAGCAGCAGCCAGCTGTGCCAGCTCTGCCCAGAGCTGGGGTTGAGGCTGCTGCTGTAGGGTGGTGCTGGTGCTCGTCTTGGAGCTGTTGCAGTGATAAGAAGGGTCTCTGTGGGATGTTGCTATTGTCTGTGCTGCTCCCTTATCACAGGTCCTCTCTTGCCTGGCCACACTGCTGCGGAAGCAGGACTTGGCAGCCTGGAGCTACCCTGTTACCCTCCAGGTCTATCACGGCTTGCTGAGCTTCTGTGTTCACACTAAGCCCAAGGTGAGTGCTCAGTGCCCCTGGCAAGGGATGACACTGCCTTTGGGACTCATTTCTGGGGCTGGCTGTGCCCCTGGGGTCCATGGCTTCTACCCACATGGGCTCTCCTTCCCCAGGTGCGGAAAGCAGCTCAGCACGGCGTGTGCTCTGTTCTGAGGGGCAGCGAGTTTATATTTGGAGACGCGGCTCCTGAGCATCACCCTGCGGCATCCTCCACCGCCAAGTTCTGCGTGCAGGAGATTGAAAAAGCTGGAGGTGCAGACCCCGTGCCCTAGCACCCCACATCTGAAGTGGGGGGGCTGTGGCTGTGGGAAAACAAGGACTTGAATGGAAGAGAGATGGGTGCAGCACCCTGGGGTTACTGGGGAGGGTATGAGATGCCTGTGGGGCACCTAATGTAATTTGGAAGGTCCCCAGCCATCTGTCTGTTGCTCTGCTCCTCCCAGAAGTTGGGGAGTGTTCACCACAGCTCTCTGGGTCACAGGCAGGGCTTTGCCATGGGGTGGTGCCACAGGCTCAGATGTTGCTCTGCTCCCACAGGCACCAAGGAGGCAACCACCACACTGCATGTCCTCGCCCTGCTGCGGGACCTGCTGCCCTGCTTCCCTGCAGCCGTGGTGAAGACCTGCTGTGAGACCTTGCTCCGAGTCATGACCCTCAGCCACGTGGTGAGTGTCCCCATGATAGGGATGGCAAGGGGACAGCCCCTTTACCTCTCAGCAGCACCCTGGAAGGGCTCAAACCTGTTAGGGTGCCAGCTGGGAGCCTGGAAATGCAGGATGCAAGACATGGAGGAGCTTGGGATGAGTGGTGCTTGGTGGTTTGCCTGCTGTGGAAGAGAGGCTGACAGGGTTGGAACTAGATGATCTGAAGGTCCTTTCCAGCCTTAGTCCTACGAGGGAGCACAATCACAGCAGTGTTGGGCATCCTGCAACAGATCCTGCTTTGGGGTCAGGGGTGCAAAGCAGAGCTTCCCCCTTCCTGACACCGTGTCCTTCACAGCTGGTGACGGCGTGTGCCATGCAAGCCTTCCACAGCCTCTTCAGTGCCCAGGCCAGCGTGGCCTGCCTGCCGGCTGAGCTCAATGCCCAGATCATCACTGTGAGTGAGGGCTGGCAGTGCGGGGAGGGATGGGCATGGCAGTGCTGTGGCACCCACCCGCCCTCCCTCTGCTTCCCCAGGCCCTCTATGACTATGTGCCCAGCACGAGTGACCTGCAGCCGCTGCTGACCTGGCTGTCCACCATGGAGCGGGCACACGTCAACCTGGGCAGGTGGGTGCAGGGGCGTGGCAGGGCAGGGGAGAGGCAGCTGTTTGGTGTCTCACCTGCCCAATCTCTCCTCTCCAGGCTGCAGAAGGACCTGTGCTGGGCTCACCTGCCCCGGCTCTTCTCTGCTGCCATGAACTGCTTCCTCTCTCCACACTCCCAGGTGGTGGCGGCAGCGGCACGGACCCTGGAGGTACCACACATGGGTTCCTCTCTGGCTGCTCTGGGCCTTGTGGGGGCTCTGCCCAGGGGTTTGGGGCTTTCTGGGGAGTGCTGTGCTCCTCTGTGCCTGCCAGGCTGGGGGATCTGTGGTCCAGTGCTGCCCCATTTTCCCTGTTTGCCTTTGCAGACCCTCCTGAGTGAGTGTATTGCTCCACACATGGAGGACCTGGGCACTGTCTCTGCATCTGCTCCAGCCCCTGCTGCCTACCTGTGCAAGATGTTCAGGTGAGGAGTGTGGCACGGGAGAGGCTGTTCCCATCAGCCTTTCTGAGCTCTGAGTCACCCTGCTTGGTCCATTTTGGGGGCTGGCAAGCACGGTGGGCACCCTGGTCATGCAGGGTCAGTCTCTGCCAGCGTGATCATCTCCTCTCTCCTCAGATCAGTGGAGGAAGGCCTGACATATCGCTTTCATGCAGCATGGGGTGAGGTGCTGCGGGTGCTGGAGATCTTCTTTGAGACATGTGGGAAGCAATGCCACCCCATCATGAAGAAGGTGAGCCAGGCTGGGAGAGCACAGACTCACCCATGGAGGCAGGGTGGGTGGCTGTGTTGTCCTCTCCAGCTGTGGAGCAGGGCCATCCCAGTGCTCACTGTGCAGCTCTGGGACTCGGCACAGGGACAGGCAGGGCAGCTGGCATCCCTGGGCAGGCATAATGAGAAACACGTGCCAGAGCTGCCTCTGTGGCTCATCTGTGACCATCCTGCCCTGTCCCCACAGTGTCTCCAGTCTCTGTGTGACCTGCGCCTCTCCCCACACTTCCCCTACACTGCCGAAGTGGACCAGGCAGTGGGGGCTGCCGTGAGCACCATGGGCCCTGGGGTGGTGCTGGAAGCTGTGCCGCTGGACATCGATGGCAAGGAGTGAGTGCAGCGATTTTGCTGTAATGTAATCATGAGGCAGTGATTTTGCAGCCTGTTGTTACATTCCCATTCAGTCCCCATGCAGTGCTGGAGGTATTTGGCTGTGCCGAGCCTACCTGTGCCCAGCTTTGGAGCTGGGTAGAGGTGCCCTGTGCTCAGGGACTCATGCTGGCAGTGCCCTGCACTCCACTGACCTGTCGTTCCCTCCCCAGGGAGACATTGGATTTCCCCCGCAGCTGGCTCCTGCCAGTGCTGCGGGACTATGTGCAGGGTGCACGGCTCGGCTTCTTCACCAGCTACTTCTTGCCCTTGGCAGCTGCACTGAAAAGCAGAGGTGAGATGGGTGGCATAGTGGGGGTCCCAGGGGGTGCAGTCCTGCAGCCCCAGGGGTCTCCATGGGACCTCCCTTCCGTACCCTGAGATGGAGTGGGGCTTTGCCACCTCTGCTGCTCTACCCATCTCCCCCTTCTCTTCTGCAGCCCTGGAGTTCACCCAGGCTGGGAAGAGCATGGAGGCCAAGATCTACGACACGCTGCAGTGGCAGGTAACAGGAAGCACCCAGGAGCCCTGCCGTGGTGTACCTGTGGTGCCAAGCTTGAGGGTGGGTGACTTGGGCAGAGGGTGCCACTCTCCACCTTTTCCCTTGCCTTCCAGGTCTGGACCCTGCTGCCTGGCTTCTGCACCCACCCCACAGATGTGCTGGAGGCCTTCAAGGGTCTGGCCCGCACCCTGGGCATGGCCATCAGCGAGCGCCCAGACCTCCGCCCCACTGTGTGCCAGGCCTTGCGCACCCTCATCCACAAAGGCTGCAGGACAGGTCAGGGGAGACAGACCCTTGTGGTGGGTCCTTGTCCCCTGTGGTGACCTGGAGAGCGGAGATGCTGATCCACCCCCTGTCATCCTCTCTCTAGATGCGGAGAGGGCAGAAGTGGGTCGCTTTGCCAAAAACTTCCTGCCCATCCTGTTCAATGTGTACAGCCAGCCCGAGGAGGATGGGGGCAGCAATGCTCAGCGCCGCTCCGTGCTGGACACTGTCCGTGCTTATCTGACCATCACTGATCCCCAGGTGAGGGGGCCTGGGGCCAGGCTGTGCTGGCTCGGGCCAGCATCTCCCACCCAGACACAGTCTGATGGGGCTATGGTGGGTACCTGACTGGAGAGGACCACAAGAAGCTGAGCAGAGAGCAGCCCGTTCTGCCCTCATGGGGAGGGAGCTCTTCCCAGCCAGAAGTTCTTCACTGTGAGAGTGGTGAGGCACTGGAACATGCTGCTTAAGGAAGGTGTGAATGCTCTGTCCCTGGCAGTGTTCAAGGACAGGTTGGATGCAACCTGGTCTAGCAGGAAGTGTCCCTGCCCATGGCAGGGGGTTGGAGCTAGATGATCTTAAGATCCTTCCCAGCCCAAACCACGGATTCTGTGGTTTCCCAGTCTTGCAGCCATATTTGGTGCATCATGCATGAGCTCTTTGTGAATTTGTTCAGCTCTTTTTTTGGACCTGCTGGTGCCTCAGGTCTCCAGAAAGTCCTGTGGCAAGGCATTTGGATTGCAGACTCTTGTAAAAGCACTCCCTTTGGCTAACTGATCCTGCTCTGTGTGCCTGCCCTGCAGATGGTGTGTGGGTTCCTGCAGAAAGCCAGCCTGAGGCTGACCAGTCCTGAGAGCTCCGAGTTTGCAAGGTAACACCTGGGTGCTGGTGCTAATGGTAGTGCTGCCTGGTGAGAAGTACTAATGCACTTGTGCTGTCCTGTGTGGGATCTACCACTCTTATGTATCCAATGAGACTTTCAGCCAGGGTCTCACCTTGGTCAGGCAGTGTCAGTGATGCTGCAGTTACCCACCTGTGTGCCCTTCTCTATTGCAGACTCTCCATCCTGGACCTGGTGGTAGCCATGGCACCTTATGCCGATGAGCAGTCCCTGGACTCCCTGTACCACACCATCCAGCCTTCCCTCCAGGTAAGGCAGCCCCAGGGGGTGTAGTGGGGCACTTTCAGCTTGCTGCCAGCTTGGACCTACACTCTGCAGGGCTGAGCAGGTGCTACAAGGGGGAGGTCTCTGCTGGGTGGCCTGGGGTGCTGTGAGTACCCAGACACTGTGGTGAGGGGCTGCTGTAACATGTTGGCTGTCCCTGCAGAGCAAGGAGCGCAGCATGCAGAAGAAGGCGTACCGGGTGCTGGAGGAGGTGTGTGCTGCTCCCCACGCTCCCTGCCAGGCCTTCGTCCGCTCCCACCTGCAGGAGCTGCAGGCAGCGCTGCTGGACTCACTCAAGAGTGTGGCGTCCCCGGCCAAGAGGGTGAGAGCAGGGGCTGCAGTGGTGGAGCTCAGCTGCAAGGGGAGGGGATGGGGCTGCCTGGTGTGTGTCCCTGCGAGTACCAGTGCTGGGCTGTTTCTTTCCGCAGCCCCGGCTGAAGTGCCTGTTGCACATCGTGAAGCAGCTTTCTGCAGAGCACGAGCCCTTCATCACAGCCCTGGTCCCAGAGGTGAGCGTGGTCCCTGGGTTCTGCCTGTTGGTTATGGCCACAGGAGTGGCAGCAGTGATGCAATGTGCTTGTGTGCCTCCAGGTCATCCTGTGCACCAAGGAGGTGTCAGTGGGGGCACGTAAGAACGCCTTCATGCTGCTCGTGGAGATGGGGCATGCCTTCATCCGCTTCAGGCCCACCCCCCAGGGTGAGCTCCTGCTTTGCTTGCTCAGCCCCGTGGCTGTGGGGGATCAGACCCACTGAATTTCAGCCCAGCACCCTGCTGAAACAGGTCAGGGATGCTGCTGGTTATGGGGTGAACAAGGGCCTGAGTCATTCTCCTCTTGCAGAAGGCATGGAGCGATTCCTGCTCCTGGTGTACGTGGGGCTCACAGGCTCAGTCACCATGATCAGCTGCACGGTGCTGGCGCTGACTCGCCTGTTCTTCGAGTTCAAAGGTGAGCAGGAGCCAGGGGGCTAGGGGACAGGGACAGCACAGGGGTGAGGCAGAGCTGTCCAGCAAAGGGCTGGAGGTGCTGGGATGAGGCTGGCTATGGCTGATCCCTGCTGTGGTTGCAGATCACCTGGAGCTGAGTGTGGTGGAGCAGCTCCTGCAGAACATCTGCCTGCTGCTGGCCTCCCGCACACGCGACGTGGTGAAGGCAGCCCTGGGCTTCCTCAAGGTCACACTGCTGCTGGTGGACACCAAGCTGCTGGCCAAGCATGTCCAGGGAATGGTGAGATCCCATGCAGGGCACCCCAAGGAGGGTGGTGGGGCAGAGCTGCATCTACCTTGGGCAGCCAGGGGCATCTCCAGCTGCACCTTGATCTCTGGGGCTGAGACAGCAAAGGGGAGGTTCCTCTGCTAATACTGGTATGGACCTGCCAGAGAACTTCCATGAACCAGCCAGCCAGGCAGGGAGACCTCCCTACGGCCCTGCCTGGGGTAGGCATGGGGAGGAGGCGGCAGGGTATGCAAGGTGGCCATGCAGGGGAAGGGTGGGAGGCTGGGTGCCCAGGGCAGGGGTGCTTTGGTCATGAGGGTCCCTGTGCTGGCAGCTGGAGGCCGTGGGGAACCTCTCCGATGACATGAGACGCCACTTCCGAATGAAGCTGCGGAACCTCCTCACCAAGTTCATCCGCAAATTTGGGTGAGCCCGGGGGTTCCTGGGGCAGCAGGGGAGCAACCTGGGAAGCGGTGCGGGAGAAGGTGGGCACTGGCTGCTCTCTGTGCACTCCTCAGCTTCGAGCTGGTGAAGGGGCTGCTGCCGGCTGAGTTCCATAAGGTTCTGGTGAACCTCCGCAAGGCAGAAGCCCGGAACCGCAAGCAGCGTGCGCTGAGGCAGGCGGCTGCAAGTGCAGATGAAGAGGAGGCACCACCAGCACAGCCAAGAGGAGAGAGGTGAATATGAGTATGGGGTGAAGAAGGAGCAGCCCCCACGGAGGGCTTTGTGGTGGATCTGCTCAGCTAGTGCCTCTAGGGATGCTAGAGACATCTCCAGGGCTGCTGTGCATTGTGGAGCAGGCTGGGGTCTGCAGCCCTGGGCTTGCTCTGTTTCCATCATCCTTCCTGTCTTTTGACCAGCATGGAGGAGATCCTGGCTGACTCGGAGGATGAGGATGAGGAGGAGCTAGAGGAACGGAAGCGGGGCAAGGAGGGGAGGAAGCAAGCACGGCAGAAGGGCCAGGCCTGGCTGAAGGAAGGGGAAGAGGATGAGCCCCTCAACTTCCTGGATCCCAATGTGTCCCAGCGGGTGCTGGGTGAGGATCGGAGCCCAGAATATGGCTGGGGTGGATGGCAGGGACTGCTGTGCTGCACAGGGGCAATGGGGGTATGATTGTCCCTGGGAGTTGGTCCTTCCCCAGGTGCTGACACATCTCTCTGTGTGCAGCCACCAAGCCAGGCCCCAAGCGGGCCAGAGGAGTGAGCCATGATTTCCAGGTGTCTGAAGACGGGCGCTTGATCATCCGTGACGAGGAGGAAGAGATGCACAATGAAGATGAAGGTACTGCCTGGGCTGGCAGGGGGCATGCTAGGCTTGCTCTGGTACTCCAGATGGTTTTCTTCCTGCCATCTATGTGTGTGAAAGTGGCAGGAGTTGGTATGGCCTTATGTCACACCCCGTGGCTCTCCAGGGCACTGCCACCCAGGAGGCATCTCCATCACCAGTAGGGTGCAGGAGGGGACATGGCCACCAGTGCTAGTTTGGCAGGAGCACCCTGCTCCTGCAGCCCGCTCCAGGGACTGGCACAGCACTGGGACTGTACTGCACCTGCATTGACCCTCTTGTCCTGTGCCGTAGGAGCAGACGAGGAGATGGTAGATGTGCTGCAAGACGTGGGTCTGCGCAGTGTGAGTATGGGGCTCGTGGTCCTGAGGAGGTGTTGGGGTACTTGGCTGTGACAAACCCCTGCCTGTGCCATGGCAGCTGCAGCTCTATCCGAGGCCAGTGTGGACACTGGGCAAGCATCAGCTGCTTGGAGGGGTGCGGGAGGCTGCCTGGGGACAGGGACATGCACAGGCAGCCTGAAAGGTCCCTGGGCCCCATGGGAGGTCAGGGCCCCATGGGAGGTCAGGGATCCATGGGAGGGCAGAACTGTACTGACAAATAAGCTGCAGCATCCTCCTGCCTTCCTCAGAAGAAAAGCCAGAAACGTCGGTTCAGAGAAGAGCCAGATGATGAGGAACCTGAGGCTGGGTCCTATCCTCAGTACAAAGGTAAGTACAAAGCCTGTGCTTTGTCTGGGCCTCCCAGGGGCCAGAACCTCATCCCCATGGGGCTGGGCTGCTCCAGGTCAGCTGAAGCAGAGATCTTTGCTGTGGGAAATGGCTGCCCTTCTCTGCAGTCCCACACCCAAGAGCTGGAGGCAAAAACAGGAGCAGCTCCTCCAGCCTGGGACTGGGCAGGGGAAGCCCTGGGATCCCTTTCCAACATGCATTCCCTGTTTTCCAGCCGGAGGCTCTGGGATCCACCGGCAGCTGAAAAAGGAGCCAGCCTTTGGTGCAGAGTACAGATCCAAGGTGAGAAATGCTGGGGACTACAGGGTTGGGGAGGGAAGGAGGATTTGCTGGAGCAGGAAGCACTGTTTATTTGCTGGGGACCTGGTCCAGTAGCATCAAGGCTGGAGGGGATCTCTGCTGCAAGAGGAGTTGCCAAACACTTGGTGCCTGTGAATGTTTCCAGCCCCTCTTGGAGTCCCTGTCCTGCCCTTGCCAGGGCCACTTTCTGTTCACTGCTCAAAGCGGGTGCCTGTAGCATCATGTATGTGGGAAGTTGGCTTCCAGAGCCATGTGCTCATCTGGCACCCCACTACAGCATTGTCTTTGGGATGGCTGGGTGGCAGGGTTGCGCCAGAATGGATCACATGCATCTTGCCTCGCACTGCATCTTCTCCCATATCACTGTCTCCCACAGAAAGGTAAAGGTGACGTGAAGAAGAAGGGACAGCTCGACCCCTATGCCTACATCCCCCTGAACAGATCTAAACTCAACAGAAGGTGAGGATAGCAGGAAAGACACGGTCAGGAATGAGGCCAAAACCTGGGTTTGATCCTGTTTTGTGTTGTTATGGGGGGTGTTTTTGTGGGTCTGGGAGGTCCCTGCCAGCCTCCACACTGCTCCTTGTGGGGCTTGGAGCATCCCTGGGCATTAGGTGTGCCCAGTGTCTGCACTGCACTAACCCAGCCTCCCGCCCCTTTCTCCCTCCAGGAAGCGTGTGAAGATGCAGGGCCAGTTCAAGGGCCTGATGAAGGGAGCACAGCGTGGGGCCAAAGCTGGCCGCAGGAGCCGTCTGAGGGCCCAGCGCTCCTGAGGAGCCTCCGGTGCTCAGCCTGCACTACCCTAGGATGGACAATACCCTGTGGCCTCTGGGCACTGGAGGATGGGGGCTCCCTGAGTTGGAGCTGTGGGGACTCCTGTGCTGAAGGTGGCCTGTGTCTGAGACTCCCTGGGAAGCCAGCCCGGTTGTGTTACGAACTCATGACCCAGGCCCTGCCCTCCTGTGCCTGGAGGAAGGTGTGTGTGTGTTTGTGTGAGGGCAAGTGATGTGTAACAGACTCTGTATTGATAAATACCCACTGTTCCTACCCACTCCAGATTCCTACTCTCCTCTTAGGAGCTGCGCATACTTTGCACATCTGTGTTCTGCCGCTGCCGCAGTGCAGCAGGGCTGGAGCCCTCTCCCCTGCGTGGGGCTTGCCTGGGAGCTGCCAGGAACAACGCTGTGGCACAGTGAGGCAGTGCCTGTGTCCCATGCACCCCTGGCACACATGTAGTTGGGTTGAGTTGTGGAGTTGTCCAAAGAAAGAAGCCAGAGGTGGTGAAGTCCGTTGCTTACAACCAGCTTTCTTATACAAACTCCCTCTTGGCAGGAATTTCTGCCCTGCACCATGGGCCAGGGGATCTGTGCCGTAGGGGGAGTGTTTGCTATTTGACTGCCCCTGGTTTCTGTCTTGTCTCTGCTTTGCCTGTATCAGCCATGCCTGGTTGTGGGGCAGGAAGAGCTCACTATAATGTTCTTCAAATTGGCTGGAAAACTGCTACTGTAAACCTGTGTCGTGCCCTTTACCTTACCTGTGAGAGCTGGGACCACCTCCTGCCAGGTAGACCTGAGCAGCGCAAATAATCCTGAACCTTGTTAGGTCCAGGTTGGCCTGAGCATCTGGTTTTGCCCAGATATTACTGCAGTGAGCCCAAAAGGTGGTGTTTGGCCAAAGTATGCTGGAGAGAATGGAGCAGGAAAGGTAGTAGATACAGGTCCCATTGCTCATGCTGCAAAGAACATGTATTTGTGAATGTAGCTGGCTTTCCCTTCCGTGTTAAAAAGCCTTAAGTCTTCTGTTATTTACTACTGTGGTAGTTTACATGCTGGAATTGCAACACTTCTCAGTCTTCTGGTAAGCTAAAGGGGTTGTGCTTGTTCAGCCTCTTACTGCAGGCTTCTTCCTGAAAGCCGTAAATCCAGTTTTGTGGCTCTCTTATGAGCTTTTGGTTTGTTTTTTTTTTTTCCAAGATCCTTTTAAAAGCTTTGGGGTGGAGGAGCTCTTGTATTGGTCCTGCCTTGGCAGGAGCACTGATCCCTTCCTGCCTCCCTAACTGAGGCTCTCAGTTGGACCCTTAACTCCCTGGTCATGTTGAGGTGCTGCTGCTCTTGTCCTGCCCACAGCATGGCTTATGGGACAGGCATCTCCAGCAGCATCATGTTCAGTCAGCAGGAGCTACATCCATCTTCCTCTGCTGCCTGCAGCCTTGGCATTGATGCCCTCCCTCTGCTGAGAGCAGGACAGAGGGAGATGGGTACCAGTCACCTTTGGGCCCCCAGCACCTGTAACATGTGGCTGCAGGCCCACCAGAGCAGTCTTCCTGCTTTTTCTTACTTCCTTGGAGACGGAGCCTGGAATGCTGTAGCTGATTCATTTAAAAGCTGCAGATTACTCACTGTGTTGTTCTTCATTTGCATGTTGTTGCATGCCTGTGTGCAACAGAAGAGTTCCATTAGCACAGAGGATGGTGTTCATTTGAGCTGGTGTCCAGAGCACAGATTCTTCTGCAGCAAGAACTGTTAATCAGCTAATTAATCATGTAATGCAATAGGAACCCGTGGAGAGGAGACGTCATCCTGCCCAGGAGGGTGGCTGCGAGTCAAGCCTGCTCCCCTCTGGCAGGGGACAGAGATACATCTCTGGGGGCTCTGCCATGGGGCAGGGTGAGCCCTGTGGTACCCCCATGTGGGTCCTGTCTCCTGCAGATGCCAGCCACAAATATTTAGCAGTTACCCACAAAGGAGCACAGGAAGGGGACATGGAGCGATGCTTGGCTTTTGCTGCTCATGCTGGGAGGTGGTTGGGGGTTATTTCTTCACTCAGCATGCCACTAAGCCATGCACCTCCTTCCCACAGGCTATAGCAGGCATGGAGTGTATCACTGTTCAGTTAGCTTGGGCAGGAAATGGTCACTAAGTGCTCTTTCCTATACAGATACCACTTGCCAAATGGGATTATCTCCATACTGTGGGCTGGAGGTGTACCAGGCACGCTCGAGGAGAGGCTGGCAAGACCAACAGGCTGTGCCTGGCACCGGCTGGGTGGCCCCTAGAATGATGGGGACAGCTGCAAATGCCCACCCTGAGCCTTAGGGCTCAAGAGCAGGAGGAGAAGGAAGACATTACCCTTTCCTTACCTAGGTTGTGTCCACTGTGGTGTGCCCCTGGGAAGGACAGACATGCCCCATGGGGCTATGCCCATACAGCATCCAGTGGAGCATTGCCTCCTTGGAGCACCTTGCAGTGCCTTTGGGGCTCCCCAGAGGAAGCCAATCAAAGACATGCCAGGTTCCCCTCAGCATGCTGATCTACGGTTTCACTTGATGCTAAAGAGTTTCTTGTCTTGTCTTGGCGGCCACCTGGACACTATGAGGCAAGTGTGCAGGGCCGCAGGGCCCCTGGCTGGGCAAGGCAGGTGCTTCCACCCACAAAGAGAAAACAAGGAAATCAAACTGCATTACCAGTGTCTCTGCTGCTCTAATTTCTCCTTGACGGTGAGCGCAGATCATTCACACTGAGATGCAAGTTGTGGTTCATGGTGTACTTCACGTTTCCTGGAGCACTCTGGTTTCTGCAGGCCCAGGCAGCCCCTGCGGCATCGGTTATGCGTGAGCTGCGTTTTTGAAGTTTCCTTGAAACAAAAACATTGCAATTTGTGGTTTTATGCTGGATACTGAGGCCGTTGGGGTGAGGTGCGCACAGCACTGATAGATGGTGCCGTAAGAGCTTCCACTGCTCTGTACCGGTGCTGTGCACAGGCCCCCGGCTCATGTGTGTTGGTCACCCCGGCTGTCCCCTCTCCCCGCGCCCACTCCCTCAGCTCCCAGGGCCCGCAGTCACACCGGGCCCGGCCGAGCCCGCCCGGCCTACAACTCCCAGCAGGCCGCGCGGGGGGGGGGCGGCCGTTTCCCCCCGCTGCGCTCACGCATCGGCGGTTGCACATTCAAACCGGCCAATGGCGACGCGACGGCGCCGGCTGTAGCTAATGGCGATGCGTCTCTCGGGCAGGGCGGGGCCAGGGGGGGTGCGGCGGGCCAATGGGGAGGCGGAGCGGCAGGTATGAGATGGCGGCGGGAGCACCGGCGCCCGGCGGGCGGTGCGGCGGCAGGTAGGAGCGAGCATCGTGGGGCCGGTCAACGCCTCGCACCCTTCCAGGGCTGTGCGGAGCTTCTTCTCTGATCCCTCGTTGTGCTGTGGGTCGCGGTCCGATCCGCTGCGGGCACCCTCACCGCTCGTCCGCAGCATGCCGCTGGCTGGCCGGTGCCCCTCGGCCCGCCCATTGCGGCGCTTTCCCTGCCTGCCGCCTCTGCTGCGGTGCGGCTGCCGCTCCGCCGGTCTCGACACCTTATGGGGGCTGTCTCTGCCCGGCAGTCCAGGCGGCCGCCAGCGCTCTGCCGTGCACCGGGCAGCCCCATGGGACTGCGGGTGCTTGGTGTGGGGGCCCGTAGGCCACTTCCGTGCTGTTTTGCCGCATCTCGGTGCTGCGGTTCCGTTGCCCCGTGGGTGCCGCGGCCGGGGAGCGCTCTCTGCAGTGTCCCGGTGCTGCATTGCAGGCGAAATGCCGCACGCTCCTCCTGTGAGGGGGGAAACCCTGCTCCAAACCACCCACCCTCAGGTTCCCCCCTTAACCCTGCGCTCGAGCTGGCGAGATGAGGAGCCGCATTTCCCCCCTGCACCGGCCGCTGCTGCCTGCAGAGGTACCGGCTGTGCTGTGCGGGGCTGGCTGCTCTCGCCGCAGCCGCAGAGCGAGTCCTACCGCTGCGCGCTTAGCAGTTGCGAGGTTTGGAAGGGTGATGGCACTATATAGACTTGCTTCGCATCTAGCCCTCGCTCTCCCTCGCTTTGTCCTTTCTACACGCGTTGTTCTTGCTGTCTAAATACACATGTGATGTCAGCTTCACGTAAGTCACCTTTAGCACATACTTTTGCATGCGTACCCATTCTGTAACTGTTGCCAGTAAAATAGTGAAGACTGTATGTGCACCTCACTGCATCAGTGTTGTCAAATGACTACTAGAAGGCTGTAATGTCTCTTTATCACGCACACACACACGCCCACCCACGTATCTAGTGAGGAGCTGCAAACTGAATATCCTTTGAGTGGTAATTCCCGTGAACTTGCAAAATGAATACAGCTGAGTGCTGATGCTTCATATCTGTTCTGATTGACAGTGGCGCTGTTCTGTCCTCTGCTGAGGAGGACCCATCTTGATTGCACTTGCTGTGCTTATCCAGAGGCACTGCTGAGGTGCCTGGGTTGGGGCAGAGATTGCTCTGGATGGAGGGATGAAGAAGTGGTGCTCACTGTGGCATGTTTCACTAGGGAGTGCCTAAAATGCTGGACCTGGTGAAGGGATAAGTATGCTTTGTGCAGCTGATACAACAGTTATAGAAAGCATTTTAAATGTGACCTGGATCAGTCCAAAAAACTGGATTTATTTATTCTATGCTGACAATTGTCCTCAGGATGAAATCCTGCAGCTCTTTTTGTCCCCCACAAGTGACTGTGTTAAAGTTAAGCCTCAAGTGCAAGTTTTATTCCAATGCTTCCTGTCACCCATAGGTAGCACTAGCAAGTCGATCTCTTTCTTTGCAGGTCTATCACCACGAAGATATTCTTTCATAAATAAATTCTTTACTGTGAGGGTGGTGGGGCCCTGGAATGGGTTGCCCAGGGAGGTTGTGAATGCTTCATCCCTGGTGGCGTTCAAGGTGGGGTTGGACATAGCCTTGGGTGACATGGTTTAGTGGGAGGTGTCCCTGCCCATGGCAGGGGGGTTGGAACTCGATGATCTTGAGGTCCTTTCCAGCCCTTACTATTCTATGATTCTATATATGTAGTTACATTTTTAAGTATGCTTCATGACTGTGCGTTTGCCTCTATTCTCATCTGGAGGGAAGTGCAAGTTAGCTAGTAAAGCTTGCATGCTGTGTGTGTGGTCTTACAGCATGCTGACTTAAAGGCTGGAAATGGAAGCCGGTTGTCTCAACCTCCCTACCAAATGATACTGAGCATGATAAAAGATGATTTGTGTGGGTCTCTCTCCTGTTTGTGGTCTCTCTAACCTCTGCCTGGCTCTCCATAACTGAGAATGATGATTGCAGTGTGCCCGAGTGCTCAATTGCAAAAGAGAAACCTCTGTCTGGTTAATGAATGCATTTAACATTCAATTTGAGCAGCGCCTAAATGCTTTGCCAGACACTCAGTGCTCCTGTCAGCCATTTGATATGGCAGGGGTGGAATGAGTGGAAGGGGAAAAGCTATGGGCCTGGAAGGCAGGATGAGCTGGAAAAAGGCATCAGGCATTTTGCTAAAGTGGCTTGCTTTAGTAAGTGATGGAGTGTCACTGCACAACTGGACATCAAGAGCTCACATCGTAAACAGGCGATCAAAGGAGCACAATTGCCATCTGTGTTTTACTGGAAATAGGAAATATTCGCTGTAAACATGACTTAATGGCAAAAAGTCAGTGACTTGCTGAGAGTCATGCAAGAAAAATGGTTGATTTCAGAGTTAAAGGCAAGGCTGAACACATGGCTACTTTTCTCTGAAGATAGCCTGGAGCCCGTGACAGTCCTGTTCAAGCATTCCCTTTTCCGTAGCCCTCACTAAAATCTTTGAGAGCTAGACTCGCCTTTAACCCCTTGCTTAGTCCAAGCCCTGTCAGGCACACATCCAGGCCCAAACTCATGTCTGTGTTGCATTTGCAGTATTTTTGTATGTTTGCATGTAACACTCTGTCCTGTTCTCATCCAGTGCCTGGGATGGGCTTGGACAACAGGATCCTTGTTCTGCTACACTTCAGTTTATTGTCTGTTTGCATGCAGGGGGAGCATTGCTTGCCCACATAACTCAGAGCAGTGTCTGGGACTCCTTGCCAGCCTAGTCATTGCCTTGCTGCTGTGTGCACATTCATGTGCACATTCATATGCACATGAAAATGTCACTGGGCTTCGTTAATGCTTCTTTAAAGGTGCCTGGGCACTCAGTTCAGCCTGAAACTGAAGCGCTGAGTGCTGGACACTGCGCTGGGAAATTGAATTCCTTGTCTGAAAGGTTAACAGTCTCCAGAGTGTGGTAGTTTAATAAATGGCATGAACAGATGGGAAGGAGACAGGGCAGCATGGAAATGTTGGCTAACATGCAACGGTTGCACTGAAATCAAGTTCCTCTTGGAAACACCGTCCCACTGTATTAGGCCCTAATCCCACTGGGTTAGGCTTTTGGTCACAGCTGGGGCCTCCTATTTTCCACTTGTTTCAGAGTTAGCTTTTTCTGTAGGATCTCATTTCACTTTTCTTTAGCTGAGGCCCTTTCCTTGGCCTGTGTTCTGCTGGGTTCAGGCATGGACCTGCTGTGCTGCTTTTGTGCAGGCTTTCACCAAACCTGTTCTGTGATATGGAGAATGACACCAGGAGTTCCTGCGTTCCCAAGTTGCAGGGGTCTTGGAGCCAGCATGGGTAGAGAAATGGGAGGAACCATGGCTTCATGGTGTGATAAATCTGTCTGACCCTTTGTTTCAGGGCTACACAGGTCTGGTGTGTTCCTGGCCTCATTTGGGTAATGCATTCCACTCACTGTTGTGTCTGACAAGCATTGGGCCCTCTTCTCCAAGGGCCTGCTCCCTGGCTCTTGGCCTTTCTCACCTCTACACATGGTAATTGCAATTAAACTCTCTGGAGTTTCCTCATAATTTTTGTCAGGAGCTGTAGATAACAGGGAATGTGATAAGCTGCTTAAATAATTGCCTGCCAGCTGGCTGACAAGAACTTCTAATGTGTTTGCTTTTGGCCTATAAAGCTCTAATAATTTGGACTCTGGCCAAAATATCCTTTCTTCTTGAGTGGCAATGTGGCAGCTCTGATTTTCAGAGGCAGGAAGTTCCCAGGGGAGCCGGCATTAGTTTCCCTTTTTGTTTTTTCTAGAGCTCAGACTCAAGGTTGAAACGTAGCTTTATGGTTTGGGAGTTCCATATGGGCATTCCTACAGCCCTGCTCGCGAGCTGTCAGATAGCAGGAGACAAGCGTGTGACGGCTGCCTGTGCCTTGGAGAGCGGGAAGCCTTTTAGGAAACATCCTTCACAAGCTCTCAGGGGTGCCTGCACCTCTCCTCTTGTACACAGGCCACTCGGCACCCTCCTGCGCAGCCGTCAGAGCAGCACATCAATACATCCCTGCTCCCCGGGCTCTGCAGAGAATCCCGGTGAATCCAGACAGAGGTGACCTGTCAGGTGGGATGCAAAGTGAAGCTGTTTCTGGTCAGTGTGGGAGAGTTGCATAAAGTGACAGTAAAGGTTACTGTCATATGAATTTTGTTATCTGTGTGCAGTGTTCCAGTTTTTGACATCCTAGCCTGCCCAAATCCCCTTCAAAAGCGCTAAGCCCCCATTCTGCTTGCTTTGGTGAGTTAATTGTGTTGCTTTGTGCATCCCTGTCTGTCTGGTGCTGCATGCTGTGCTGCTCTGAGGCTGGCCCAGCCTGTTCATCTGTGTGCTTCAGCAGCCCGGACCAGATGTCACCAGCTTATTTCAATGCTGGCATGCATCCAGGTGTGCCTCATTGCGATTCCAGCTTGTGAGAGTTTACACATCTGGAACATGGGATGTGGCCTCTGACATACTCAGTGGTGCCTGCAGAGGATTGCTGATGAGAAGGGATTTGATGTGCTCTCATCCTTTGTAAACACCACCGTGATACAAAATACAGATGCAGGCATGCAGCTTGCCCACTGCACCTCCAGAGGCAAGGAACATTGTGGAATTACAGAAGTGTAATGAACAAAAACAAGAGCTATGGCTTCCTGAGTCCTTTTCTGTATTTTCCAGGCTGTGACCACAGAACCTCACTCAACAGTACTGTTGGGAGCTGGCTGTGGGTCTTGACCCAGGTCTTGGTATCACCTTGGTCCACTAAAAACAGCAGCAGTCAAGTGAACCTGTGAGTGCTGCAGCACTGGAATTGCGATGCTTTGTTCGAGTGCTGACAGTTGCTGGTAGGATGGGATTCCCAAAGGTATTCTGGGCACCAGTCAGTTGGTGCTACCAATTTTGGGTGATTATCATCCTGTGGGAGGGCTGGAGGAAAGCATCCTTTCTGCCTTGCTGGATTGCTCTGAGTTCCCGCACTAGCTGCTGCAATAGGTTGCTAATTTTGCTGTGCTATTTTTGCAGTTGCTCAATTTTTCATGACAGAAGTAAACCTGATTGTTGTGGGGCTCCTCTTTATAGGTGGTAATTCTGCTCTGACCTGGGCGCTGGCCTGGGGCCACAAGATTGAGAAGCATCTACGTGATGTATCTTTGCTAGTGTCTGAACTGCATTTTCACTGCTTCTGGCCTCTTATCTTCAAGTGTAAGGGTGATGATCAGAGGTACATGCAGCAATTTCTGAATTCTAGAGACCAAGGAGGTAAAGGTAGGACTGGACCATGCCTTTTATTGACTTCCAGGACACTCAAAATGGGGAAGTAAAGAGGTTAAAGACATTTTAAAATGTGAGTAAGTGAATACTATCATTGTTGGCAACTGGAAAGTACCCATTGGCACACTTTGGGGATATAGCAGACATGCTTGGACCTTGCAGTCCTCCCAGGTAAGGAACAAAAGTGGGAAGGAACTTCCTACCTGGGATATGAATTAAGTCGAAGAGCAGTCAGTTGGGGAGAGTCCATGGACTGATGTTCAATAAAGAATTTTAGATTACACAAGAAAGATGTTAGGGTCCATGGGAAGAAGGGGTGTCTTTGTTACACTTGTAGCCAAAGGTCCTGGTGGGTAATTCTCTAGTGCATGGTGAGAAAAGGCCTAAAACACTTGTCCTAGACATGGGACATAGTATTCAGCTACCACCTGGCCTCACAGAGTACCTCAGATCTATGCTACATTATTCACAATGGCTTAAATTAGTAAAATAAAGCAAAACCAAATTAATTGTTTTGTCATATATATGGCTGGGGCAGGGAAAACACATAAGTTGTTTCTATACAGACAAGCCCAAGGCCCTGGTGACTTCCCAAAGGAGAGGCAGCATTCCTACCCAGCGTGTTCTGAGTGGTGGGAAGCGGCTGCAGGGCTTCCTCAGGCTGCGACCCTCCCACCCTGCTGCAGGGGTCCGGATGCAGCCACATGGTGCCCTGTGGTGCTGCCTGGCTCCTCCAGCACTGTTGGACTCTTGTCTCTGCCTCGCCAGTGCCTGGAGCTCAGCTCTTACATCCTCAGTCCCACGTCCCAGCCGTGTCTGCCTGATAGCTTTCAAACCAGCTCCTTTGTGCTCAGTCCCATGTTGCCCCTTGCGCAGAAGCTGGATTTCTTCTAAATGTCTGCAGTGTGACCTGATTATTTTTCCTGTCCTTCCTCGCCCTCCTTTTTAATAGTATCTACAGAAAAGCTGGCAGAGTTTGGTTGTATCAGTCATGCTGACTGATAGTGCTCTCTTCTCTGGGGATTCCTCCTTTTCTGTCCCTCCAGCATTCATTTCAGATTTAGCTATCAGCCCTCTAAAGACCGGGGTATTGCCTTTGTTCTGTGTTTGTACAGCATGGAGCGCAGTGGAGTCCCCAGCTGTGACTGAGGTTCCCAATGCCACAGTGATAAAAGTGAATAGATCGGTAACGAGAAGAGGCAGCTGCTGCCATCTAAGAAGATTCAGTTTTGGTGCTTATTTCAGTGAAATTGGATCTAAGGCTCCTCTTCTATTGCTGTTCCCAGTAGGGATTTATATTAAAATAAAGACACAAACTTTAGATTGCATTGAAAGTCATGAAAATTGGAGCGGCATTGCTATTTAATGCTGTTAGACTGTGTTGATCTGATGCTAAGGCATATATATGAGCTTGCTAGTTCCTTCATGTAAGATTGCTGGGTTTCTGGTGGTAGCTGTGTTCCTGCATTTTTACAGAGCCTTGGGTAGGAGGCTGAGCCACTACACAGCAAGGGATCATCCAAAGCTGTGGTGCTGGGAAGAAGACTTGGTAAGGAGCACTGCAGTGAACATGCGGTTCCTCTCTGAGGCGCCCCTTAGCACTAGAAGGCATCTGGATGCTCTGATGTCATGGTGATGGCTGATTGAAGCACTGCTTATTGACTTTAAAATATTCCAGTGGCTATTATGAAAGAGATCGCAAAAGAATTCACTGAGGTCAAACCTGAGAAATTTCATGCTGAAATGGAAATTTCTTGATGTTTCACATATATCAAGCTGTCTTGCTACTGCAGTTCTCTTTGACGCTGGCAATATCTTGCATTTTCTTCCAAAGCACACTTCCCACCCACCCCCTCCAACCCTTTTATCTTCCCAGATAGGTCCGTCTCCAGGTTCACACCACAAATGTGTAGCTGATGTTGCCGTGGTCTGCTTTGAGTCCTTTACTGAGACAGAATTTGAATTCATAGGTTGCAGCAGTGACTGGGATATCCAATTTGCCTACTGTCTAAAAGATGGCCTGGTGTTACATTAGTTCCAGGTTGTCCAGCACAGGCTGCCATCGCATAATAGCAGCTTTCTTCCCCCACTCCTTGCTGTTTAAATTGTGTATTATTATCTGCTTCCCTTAGCCAAAAGGCTGAATCACTCCGTGTTAGCTTTTAAATGGGAAGAAAGCAAAGCAAAATTTAAAAAGACAGTGTTATCTAGTATGGTGTACTTGTATGAAGTCTAGAGACAGTAGGCAAGGATCGGCATCCACTGTCCTGTGTGTTGTGTACTCATCACAAATGGGCTCTGCCCCTAAAAACCTCATGAGTATAACCCTAGGCAAAAATTGCTGCATGTTTTTCTTAACGTTTTTCAGAGGCAAATCAGTCATCTTATGAAGAGCTGCTGTGCCAAATCTGAGGCCTGAATGTGATCTTTGTTACGCTATCTTACAAGAATGTCAGTCTGAAGTACAGTCCTCAAAGCAACCTCAACTGTGGAGTCACTTCTAATGTCTCTGCAGTCCGTTCCCATTAGACTTCTTTAAAATGTATTATTTTTTTAATCTGGAAAATAATTTGTCTCCTAGTCCTTTTACTTAAAATGGTTCCACATAATTCCACTATGGTTCTTTCATCTCTTTGCAAAATCTGGGATGGCTCCTATCTGGCTCTGGAAATACTGTCTTCAGACATCCTTATTAATTGATTCCTTACTCTGGCACAACATAGGAAATGATGCTACTTCTCTCTCCCTGGGGAAATAGGAGCCAGCTCACATCTGTCCCATCTCCCTTTGTGCTTAGCCAGGCAAAGAATTGCTCATGTTTTGTGTTCTTTAGCACTGCCCGCTTATCGCTCTGCTCTCAGTATTTGGTAGCAGCCTGGCTCTTTTTTGTAGTCTAAAGATTTTGTTATTACAGAGGGAGATTTTCTTCTATTATCCGCCTTATTTTCAAAAGCTCTTTAATCCTTTCATGAGTTTTACAGCAAAACTAGTCTACTGTGGTGTGTCTGAAGCGTTAGCTCCTCAGTGGTGACATACAAGTGCGCAAAATTGCACCGGAGATGGATTTTGCCCACTGAATTAGGTACATCAGGTTCATCTGCAGCTTCCAGTTTTTCCACTTTCCCTGCTGGACAAACACAGCCCCCTTTTCTTTCTTGGCTGCTTATTTTCTCCTTAGGCTGTATTTTATGTTGCTTGAACCTGTTTCTGCCTTCACGTGGGTGGAGTTAGAACAATACAAAACCTGTAAAAGCCACTAAAACAGTTAGGTCTCACCTAATATGAATGCAAGCTTGCTGCCGCGCGAGTTAATCTGCCTGTTTGCGCAGCTCTTGCACCACAGGGTCAATCACCAGGTTTTGCCTGTTAAAGTCTTATTTTTGTTCTAGTTTCCAAGGCATTTCCCTGGCCTGGATCTAGTTACCTTAGGGATTAATTGATCCATCATGATTTTGACCTCCTGCACCATCCACTCCCCATGAAATGATGGGGCTGTCATGCCTGAAGCAAGAACGTTGTGTGTGACAGACAGCTTTCTTTGTGACTTGGCTGGGATCACAGGCTTCGCTTCTGAAAGATACCAGAATGGCAGGAATCTCAGCACAATATAGGACCCATTTTTTTTAACCTGCTGTCTTAATCACAACCCTATTGGTGCAAGGTTTTATTATTCTTTGGGGTTTGATTTTATTCATGGGATCAGAGAGGAAGCTATTTATTCCTTTATTTTATTGTCTTTTTGACGTGTCATAAAGCAGCCTGAGATCACAGCATATAGAAAAATACAACTGTGTAATTGCAAGCAAAGCCAAAAAAACCCAACAAGAAATCCCTCAATACATGATTGTCTCCCTTTGCTGCCGATATATAAACTGTGAGTGTAGGTAGAGTACATCCATCTTCCTTTTTTTACCATGAAAACAGCAGATGGGGCACACGGCTTTTTCCGAAGGTTGTAGTGTGTGCAGCAGTGAGGATTGGCAGGGTTATTGTGTGTAAAGCCAGTGGGGGCTTTATCTTTGCTCCGAAACAGTGGTTTGCTTCACATTTCCATTTTGATTAGCAATAATGATACAAAGGCAAATTTTCTATGCGAGGAAGAGCTGCTAATAAAGTGACCTTTCAAAATTAAGTAGCTCATTGAAGTGCCATACCACAATAAGTGTATACAAGGCTGGTCCCAGCTGCGGCAGGCAGGGAAACTGGATGGGAATCCAGAGAAACGTGGAACGGGAAGCCTGAAGTGAATGAACAGCACATGGTGGCAAAGTAATGGTAGCAAAGAGCAATGGCCAGGTGCTGTTTCCAGCTCTGGAGGGGGTGATCTGCATGCTTTCTCTTTGAAAGGATCTAAGAGAATGCAAGGCAGGGGCAGAGAGTGTTTCTAGGAAGGTTTCTGGCCATGGGGCTGTGCAGTTAAGGGACTCTGCTTTTGTCCTGACAGTGCCATAACATCAGTTGTGCTTGGATGCTGTTGGGAATGTGTTTGCGTGGCTTTACTCATGGCAAACACAGTGTAGCTTTGGAGCTATTTTGTGGATTCCTCTTGGATACAGGTGGAGAGCACTTAATACCACACTGGTCCTAATTCAAAACCCTGGTTTCTCTGTAGGAATTATTTGCTGTTAAACTCCAGCTACGCAGCCTTTGGCAAGAGACATGAATCAATTTGTCCAGCTTTTCTTTTCTGTTTTGTCTCTGTGTGAAGGCTGATGCCCAGTGTGTGCCAAGGGGGCCTTTCAGACCCAATAATGCGCCCTTGTGTCTCATAGCATGCGTGGAATTTGCATAGGCTGTGCTGGGACAGGCAGGTTTCTTTTGTTGCTGGAAACAAGGAGCAAGTTCTTTTCCCTGTCTCTGCTTCCTAATGCCTCTCCAAAAGCTCTCAGCACTCATGTAAGAAATTTACTTTTTATCTATTTATTTTTGAGTTAAATGTTGTTAAACTTTCTGTGACTTGTACCAGGGGCTGTGCAGAGGAGTCATGTCAGTCTGTTCTAGTTGGTGAAGTCGTTTAATTTCCGTTCTCTGAATCTAGATATCTAATTGTCATAGAGAGCAGATAATCTGTGATGCTTGATGTAACTGCTGCAAAGTATTTGCATATCTTCTCTGTGGGGAAACAAAACTGCTAGCGAGCGAATAACAGTGCACGGATCATTGCAGGCAGGGTCACTGGGCCTATACACTTGCTATTAACCCTTCTCAGGATCTGTATTGCCACAGGATGAGTTGTCATGGGTTTCAGGCCAAGGGCTTGCTCCACATTATGGGCAGAGCTGGCACTTGTTTGTGCATTGTATTCCTGTGCAATGAAATGCAAATACGATCAGATCGATTGGCAGTTGATTTTTGGCAGCCGATACCGAGTTGTTGCATTTCAGTCTTGATTTATTGCAGATAACGAACTGCTGAAAACCAGGCTGGGAGGTGCTCGGAAAAATGTGGCCCCCATTTGGAGCCGGCAGCGTGCTTGCTAGGCCACTCTGCGCCATGCAGCTGGGAGCCTTTAAGAGCTTCCCATAGTTTTAGATGACCTGGCAGGCTGCCTTGCAATCTGCCTCACAGACCTTCCTCCTCACTGTCCTCTTGAAGGAGTCTCTGACATCCGTGGAGGGCAGTGGCAAGGGGAGAGGGTTTTGTATGGGTTCTCACAATGCAAGCGTTGCTGAGAGCCTGGTTTCCTCCCATTTCGGCAAATCTGAAATCTCCTTGTGGAGCCCGAGTCACAGCTTTCATTCTCTCATTCTGATCACGTGCTACGGAAATCATGCCAAGATGGTCTTTCAGGTCAAAGGTGTACAGCATTAGCTCAGATAACTGTTGGGTTCACAGATACAGCGTGGAGACAGGCTGGAGTTCAGGTGACCTGTCAGCACATGCTTTGATGTCCTCCCATGCATCAGCTACTGTTGATTTACATCAGAACAATAAGTTACTGAGATCTCTGAACTAGTAGCTGAAGTGCTCTGTTGCTTGAACCAAAGAATGTAAGGTCCAGTGGGTTGCAAATGCTTTTGGTGTCAGATGTGCTGAGCAGTGAGTACAGATGCCCAGTGTGGTCTGAACACAGTGATGTGGCCTCCACCCCTCAGCAGAGAGGAGAAGCAGGTCAGGGTGCTCTGGTGTTATGTGGGAAAGCTTTGGAGAGAAAGCCTTTGGTGGGTAATCAGCAGAGCACGTTCTTTCTTTTCACTCCTAAGGGACTTATGTGGTCCAGGGTGCATTTCTGTTACCTGTGTTCAGTTCAAGCTCCCAGCTAAGGAGGGATGCTGGAAAGGTGAAAGCAAATGATTAAAGGGTTGGGGAATGTCACACAGTGAAAGCATGCAGTGTGTGTAAGCTGGGTGGGTAGGCAGCCTCCACCCAGAGCCCTGGAAGAACTGGCACACCGACTAGCAGGGCCAGGCCAACACTTTATAGTATGGCACCAGGGCAGTAGCTTGTGACTGGAGAATAATGGCACTAATCCTCACATTCAAGTAAAAGAGGGACAGGAGAAGCAAGCTGGGCAACTAGACTGTAAGCTAGGCTTCAGAAGCATGCCAGTGTTTGAAACAGTGGTGGGAAGATGGCGAGGGAAGACCTAGAGGTAGATGAAAATTGGGATAAACTTCAAGTGTAAGCATTAGAAGTGCTGATTAACCTAGATATCTCTTTGATAATCTCTTTATTTTGATTCTAGACGTGATAAATGTAGTTTACCTAACCTCTGGTACGGCTAAGTATCTGTTACAGCTAACGCTCAGCAGAGCGGTTTCTCAGACACATCACTTTTCCCATGCCACATGAGGAATGGAAAAAGCAGGCATCAGTAGAGAATGCGTGCTTCAGGACAGCCTGAAGAAGAGACAAGAACTGGATGAGCTGGAAAGAGGTGTTTTAGGAAAAAGGTTACTAGGGGTTCCTCGAAGACTGATACTGCATAGCTTGTGCTAATACTGATGAGTCCATGCTCACTCCACAGTCAGGAGTGTATAGCTGGGCAGTTATTGTAGGTGGCTGAAAGCAGTAACCAAATTGTCGGCAGTTTGTCACCTGGGAGGGCTTGACCACATCCCTAGAACTGTGGGTCAGTGTTATTGCATGTTTATGATCTTAAAGTTCCAGGGGATGTGACCTATCTATGTGTTGATAGGAAGGTAGGGATGATGGAATGGCAATGGAAACTGAGGAATATAAGCTGTCAGTGAAAAAATTTAGATTGGGATTTGGGCTTTTAGGACACTGGGAATGAATTTCTGGGGAGGAAGGAAGAAAGAACCAAACTTATTTATGACTGGAAGTGGTAAATTGATGTGAAGTATTGGGTGTCATCAGCCTGAGCTGGCAGGATATAGATGCAGTGAAAGTTCTACTTGGGTGTTGCCATGTGTTGCATATGTTACCATCACACTATGGAGTGCTAGTCTTGGGCTGTGTTGTACAGGCAGGCCAGAAATGTTTTTGTTCCAAAGGGAAATGTAAGTGCACTGCACTGAACCTCTCACTAAAGACAGACAGTAGTGTTGGTGTTGACTGGTGGCTCCTGTGTCAGCAGATGTCTCCTTCAGGGCAGACCAGCTGGCTGTAAAAATCAATGCAATGAGGAGTTACTGTAGGTTTTTTTTCTCCTTCCCTCTTTTCCAGTGATGCCATCTGCAGTTTTGTCATCTGCAATGATTCCTCCCTCCGCAGCCAGCCCATCATCTTCAACCCTGACTTCTTTGTGGAAAAGCTGCGCCATGAAAAACCAGAGGTGTTCACAGAGCTTGTTGTCAGCAACATTACCAGGCTCATTGACTTGCCTGGGGCAGAGCTTGCTCAGCTAATGGGAGAGGAAGACCCAAAGCTACCTGGGGCAAACAGCACAGCCTCTGGATTTTTTCGTTCTCTGATGTCTCTGAAGCGAAAGGGTGAGTAGGGCATGATGCCTGGTGCCCACATTTAGGGTGATGCTGGCTGTCGTCATCTGTTACACGTAGTTTACAAAACTTCCAGTGTAGGCCTGTTGTATGAGCTTGTGTTGAATGCTTGATACTATAGGGCTTTAATCTCTGGGAATGGCACCTCTGGAAAGGAGCAAATGGCCAGGAGGTTCACCCTGGAAATGTCCTGCCACTTCTAGAGTACCCTTCTCCTGGGGGTTATTGCTGTGGTTTCTGACAGGTTGGCCTTGTTTGGTGTGCTCAGTGCAGTGCACGCCACCAAAATACAGCTTTGGTACCTGAGTGTTTCTGGTCTGGCTTGGATAGCACTGAGCTGGAGAGGGGTGCCTGAACATGTTGCAGGTTCTTCCAACACACACCAAGATGTCCTTGTCTCTCTGCTTGTCCATTGGAGTCCATACTTTGTTTTCCTTAGATCACTAGCTTTCTTCGTAAGTGATGGAATATCAGTAAAGGCTGAGAGCATCAGATTCGATGAAGAACAATAACACCCCGATTTTCCAGGCCAGTGACTTCACTCAATGCCCACTGTTTCCTTCAGTTGCTGTCCCAGATCTCTGGAAGGTCTCGTCTTGAGCAGCTCAAAAATCTATAAGCATCTCCCATCCAAATGCCAGTGCCGCTCTGATCCACATCCCAATCCAGTGAGTCAGTGGCAAAGCTTTGCAGATTGATGCTGTTCAAGCCCAGTGTCAACCCTGAGAGATGACATATTTCTCTTTCACTCTGAGGCAAGCTTCAGCTGGAGTTTTCTTCTGGAAAACTGACTATTCTTATCTTCTCTTTCAAGTTCATCTCTCTTGGTTATGAAACATTAGCCCTAGGCCTCTTCTCAGAAGTCTGAGATTTGCTTTTGAGCACAGTTGTGTTCAGATCTTCTTCTCTTCAATGGCTGGCATTTATCACTGTTTTGCTGCAACTAAAAGGCTGTTACAGGTGTCTGTGTGCCTGCTTCCACCTCTGCCCACACTCAAGGGGAGCCTGATTCTCCTGGTAAGTTCAGTTAAACCTTCTCATCTAGACAGAAACTGCCTCCATCTGGGCACCTCTCACATCCCTCATCAGCTCTGGTTTTCTAGCTAGACTGGCTGTCTGCTGGCAGAGAAGCTGTGGGTAGCTGCCTTCAGATGTTGGCAGCCTGAGGTTGAACACTTCTAATTAGTCTTCTGCTTCCTTTGAGCAATTTTGCCATTGTGAGTACCTCTGAGAAGGGAGCTATCACTATGCCCTAGTATGGCTTTTTCTTTTTTCTTCAACCTTTATATAGTTTCTCGAAGTGTTTCTCATTCAACCAAGCCTATTACTCCACTGTGTTTTGTAAGGACAAGCTCTGCAGCCGCACTGCTCAGGCTGAATTTTCTGGTGATAACTTCAGCTCCCCACTCCTGGCTCAACCAGTAGGAACCTGGTAGATACACTCACCCTGGGCTGGACAGCACTGTAGGGGAAAATGCAGTACAGCAAATGAAGCCCTTCTACACCCTTAGGTGAGAATTATTCTGTATTGCCATCTTGCCTTGCTGCTCCATAATAAATGGTCTTCATGCTGCTCCCAAACTGAAGATAGACTGTGCTCGTACCTGTTAGTGCTCCTGCCTGTGTTCCCAGAGAGTAGCAGGACACTTTACACTTGACAAACAGAAATGAATGAGTAACCAAGCTGAAAGTGTTCTCCTGGTGTGTACAGAAACTTCCATGTGTTTGTCAAAACTCTTCTAGCAGAGGCCTGTGAGCCTTCTCTAGCTCATGTTTTTAAATTATCTGTACTTTGCTGGAGCACTGCTCTTATCAGATCTGGCATCTCCTGCTAACGCTCTTCACCAAGAGCTCCGCTTTTCCCCATTCAGCCGTCTCCATGGCCATGTGTCTCACTACAGCTAGGGCGAGCAGATGTTTCCAAGTCTGCTGGCTGCACTCCCGGGCTGCAATGGCAGTGTCTCCCTGCATTGACAGGCACTGTCTGTGAACTCCTTGGCTGAACTCTGAGAAAAAGAAGTTTGTGCCTGCAGAGAAAATCGGTTTCATGTACTGTGTGTTTTATCTTGGAGCCATCATTTGTTTTTCTTCGTGTTAGAGACCAGCTAGAATAAACAGGTTTTATTTCTTCAAAGCCAGAGGCTGAGGACCACAGAGCTCAGAACTGATCAAACCGCAAATACTTACAACTTCTTTGAGCATCAGGAAACTCAATCTCATGCTGCTTCTTAGTTTCAGAAGCAATCATACAATAACATCTAAGCCTTCTATAACTCAACATCCATTCTCCAGGCACAGCTTTCAAGTTTCTTTGAGAGTCTAATTCTCATTCAGATATCAACTTCTGACTTCAAAGGTAAATATAATTTGCCAGGCCCTGCATGTCTCAAGAAGATGTATTTTCCTCTTCTCTTCCTGGCCACTATTGATTGTATCTGTTGAATGTCTAATGAGTTCAGTTTTCTTCAAGGACGAGAATCTTGCCAGCTCTTCTATCCCTTCACAGTCAGGCCTTTCAGATCTTGAGTGTGGATCAAGAGCGCACATCACCCTCTTTTCTCCTGCAAGACTGAAGCACGCTCGTTATCAGAAGGAGGTCAGAAAGTTCTTGATTTAACAGGATGCTGAAGTTCCTGGTGGCTTCCCATGTATTTCAGAAGTCGTGGAAGAAAGCAGAACATTCTTCAGGCGGAATAAATTTAGTTGCACAAGAAGGCTGCTGAAGAAGTGCACAGGGTTAACCAGGTCTTTCCACACGCTGTGAGCATCAGCACCACAGAACAGTAATGTCTGTAGTACAACAGACCAAAAGCTAGTAAAATCAAAATGTACTCTGGGGGGGGAAAGGCAAGAGAAAGCTTGTGGGGCACATAACTTCTTTCAGACCAGCCAATACACTGTTTCGTTGATGGGCTATCAGTTGTAACAGTAAGAAGGGAAACCTTCAGCCACAGAAAGCTGGGGTGCAGATGCCCAACTTGCCCTCAGAGGTGGCCCATGCTCCTGTCAGCCTCATCATGGAGAAGGGTGGAATAACCTTTTCTTAAATCTGTTGGCTCTTTGAAGCTTTAGTGCAAGGGTAGGACAAAGCAGCTCTGTGCCTGGCTCCAGTTCCCAGTCCCAGTCAGCATGGCGTGGTATTATCTATCCAGCATCTTGCTAGCTGCAGCTAAAACGTACATGCGTCTGAGGGAAAAATTGGTGCTCAGGGCTCTGGTTGTTGCCAGTGAAGCCCTTGGGAGTTGCCTCTGTTCTGAGGGACAGAGCTGGCTGTGTGTATGTGATGGAAAAAGGCATTCACCAGCAAGACTGCACTTCTTAGAAAATACTGCCCTGCTGGATAACCACCGTCTTCCTGGGAAGCTGCTCTCCGGTCAGGAAAGTTTTCCTGCATTGGTTCAATGAGTGCCCTTCAATTAGATGGGCTTCTCACCTAACGCTTCCTCCCATGCAAGGATCTCCTTCCTTTCAGCTCAGTTGTTTCTGTCTTCTTTTGGGGCTGTACCCTCTGTTATTTGCTGGAGTTCTGGAGCTGGCAGCTCCTGCCCATCTGTAACAGCCACACGAGATGAAAGCAAACTCCAGGAGTGAGAGGAGCTGTCAGTATTCCATATGGAGAAGGGCCCAGCTCATTGTTTTGCTACTGTCCTTTTTTTTTTTATAGTTCTTCCTTGTTCAGCTTTTGTACTTTACTGTACTCAGGCCAGGGCAGCTGGCATGGAAGAGAGATTCACTGGGATCGGGGAATTCCAGGGATTACCCATCCCTGAAAAGGAGGCCAGTGTGAGCCAGTCAGATCATGTCTGCTTTCCCCACTAGTGTTTGTTCCACTCTCCCATAGACTCATAGCTGCACCTCTTCTTTCTGCTTCACTCCACATCAAGCCAATAAGGATTAATCTGGACTTGACTTCCCAGGTGTGGAGTGTGACAGTGCAGCAAGCATCCAGGCCATCCAGGCTATCACATATGCCCTTCCCACTTTGGTCTTTCCATAAGGTTCAAGCTTGCACATGATTTGCCCTTTAAAACTGAAGCATCTGTTCTGGTGTTGTTTTCTTTTCAGGAGCAATAGAATGTTTGCTTTAGCTGATAAAAAACTGTAATTAAGCTGAGGTAAGAAGCACAATGATGAAGTCCTTGTAAGTACAGCATGGTGAGATGAAGTGATTTATTTTGGAGTGCTTGTGATATCTCACATCTGTGGGAGTCCTTGTGACCACCACCCTTGGCGTTTTGGGCACTGGTCTTTGCATGCTGAGATCCTGTTCTTTGAGGACCACTCACCTCTGAGTTGCCTGACTATGTTTGTTATCTTCTGTTCTGCAGAGAAAGGGGTGGTGTTTGGCTCACCGCTGACAGAAGAAGGCATTGCACAGGTTTCCCAACTAATTGAGTATCTGCACAAAAGTAAGTGACTGTCTTGCTGTCTTCCTAACCCAAAGGGTATTTGTCCTGCCCACCTCAGGTCTCTGATGCAGAGAGACTGAAAAGCTCTGAGCTCTCCAGCAGCAGGAGTCTGAGGTTCTGCACTAGGTGACTGCTCCCCAGTTGCCTAGCAAATATGTTAATCTCTTTCCCTCTGTGCATGGACTTCTTCTACTGATGGAGCCAGCTTGAAGTCATGTCTTTGAACGCAGGTCACTGAGGTTTGCTGTCAAGCTCTGGAAATAGGAGGGAGCTGCTTTGGTAAGAAGATGGGAACCAGCCTCTTGTTAATCAGTGTCCTTTTTTCTCCTCTCTGCCAAGCAGATCTAAGAGCAGAAGGCTTGTTTCGGGTGCCAGGCAACAGCATCAGGCAACAGATCCTAAAGGATGCTCTGAACAGTGGTACAGATATTGACCTGGATTCTGGGGAGTTTCATTCCAATGATGTCGCCACCCTCCTCAAGATGTTCCTGGGCGAATTACCAGAGCCACTGCTCACACACAAGCACTTCCATGCCCACCTCAAAATTGCAGGTGAGTGATCAGCAAGAGGCAGACATGAGCAGAGGTAATTGAACTAACCTCCTCAAAAGCTGGTAATGCTACAGAGCTGCGCAGTAGGTTGTGGAAGTGTAATCCTTAAAGGCAGAGTAAGAATGGATCTTCCTGCAATCTCAGCCTAATGTTGAAAAGACTGGAGCTGAAAATCCTAAGGAATCAGACAGATTGTCTAGCTCAGTCTTCTGCCTCCAGCAGAAAACAGGCACCTACAGGAGCGAAGCCCACATTGGTAACCTGGATCTTCATCTGTTTTAAGCCTGAGGTGTCTCCTGAGCAAGGTGTGGTTTCTGTGTACTTAATAGCTGCTACTGAACTACCTTATCTGAACTTCTCCGTCTTGCCTTCAGCCCATCGCAGCTCTTAGCAGCTGTATTGTCCTCTGGAAAGAGTACCACATATTAACACATCAGCTTAGGAGCTGGGGGAGAGAACTGTTGTCCTGGGTTCAGGACAACAGTGCAGGAGTTTGGAGATGTGAATATGAAGAGGGAAGGGTAACCATTGCAATGGGCTTGCTTTTAGGGAATGTAACATGTGTCCTTCATGTTCTGCCTTGTGATTTGGCAGACCTGATGCTGTTTGATGAGAAGGGCAATAAGACCAGCACACCAGACAAAGAGCGCCAAATCGAAGCCCTCCAGCTGCTGTTTCTGATCCTTCCTGCGCCCAACCGCAGTCTGCTCAAACTGCTGCTGGACTTGCTCTACCAGACCGCCAAGAAGCAGGACAAGAACAAGATGTCTGCCCACAATCTTGCCCTCATGTTTGCACCCCACATCCTTTGGCCCAGAAATGTGAGCAATGCCACAGTATCTGCGGGTGGGATGTTGCAAAGGAGAAGGCAGATGCTTGGCAAGCTTATAGGGGAAGAATCAAAATGGGAAGATTTAGTACTGATACAGTGACGTGAGGGTTGGAGGCTGGGATGGTGAGGTGGAGCTTCCTGGCAGGACTCAGTCCTAGTGTTCAGTCCACACCTGCTGTGGGTTTCATTTGCAACTGATGCTTCATCTTTTTCAGTACAATTGAAAGCACAGCACAGTCCTACTTCTTTTAAGAATAACTCCAGAGAAACCTTGCAGATCTCTCTCGTGCTGCTTGTGAGCTGTTTGGCCCCAAAGCACTCTAGTTCTCCTCCTCCCAGAGCAGCTTTGGCTCTGTGAGCTCTGGTTATTGATGTGCTCTGTGCCCTGCCTGCCTGTCTCCTCCAGAGCAGGTCTTCTGCTGAGGCACTACGTGTCTATGTCCCAGAGACAGCAAGGGCAGCAGAGACCCTTCCTCCTCCCCTTCTAACTGACTGTCTCCCCTTGCCAGGTGACAGCAAATGACCTTCAGGAGAATATCACCAAGCTAAACAATGGAGTGACCTTCATGATCAAACACTCTCAGAAGCTCTTCAAGGTAAGTGTGCTTTGGGGTCTTGCTCTCCCTGGCCCTTCAGCAGGAGACTGAATGCCCCCTGTCCAGATAGATCCCAAGTGTCAAGTGTATCTTCTGGGAGTCCTCTTCTACAATAGGAGGAGGAGGACTTCTACAGGAAACTGTCCTTTAGTGAGCAGGGAGGAGGTCTTTGCTGGGCAGGTAGCCCAGGAGGAGGAAGACATCCCAGGGGTGGCTTTGCCTGGCAGGTCAGCAGCATGGTGCTGTGTAACACCACCCTCTGCTGGACACCAAGCACGTGCTGCCCGCCTGGGAAACGGGGCTCCTGGGGGCACAGAGCCACTCGGCTCCCCTCAGGATCTGGCAGGATGAGGAAACTGAAGGGCTTCTGCTGGGCGAGTGCTGCCATTAGCTGAATGCCTCATGCAGCAGGTCATTTTGTTGTGAACTTCTCAACCCACTGCTGTTACAGGCACCCCTGCAGTCTTGGGCCCCTGTCTAGCTTAGAGCAGGGGGCTGTGGGAGGACAGTCAGGAGTATGAGGCTTTCTGCAGGTTCCCCTAAGGAAGTGTTTCTGCAACAGGCAGTGTCATGGCTGCTCAGGACCTTCCTTATACTGTAGGCATCTGCTCTTTGCAGAGTCCTCCCACAAGAAGTTCAAGAAGTTCCCTTCTGCCTTCCTTCTCAGGCTTCTCTTTGGCTAGCTCAGAGCGGGGGGAATTGCTTGGAGAATGTTCCTGTGGAATCCTGCTCTTACTCTGTGTTGCACTTGTGCTGGTTGCCTGCATCAAAGGGAACTGTGAACAGGGACTGCATTGAGCACATGAAATGCCATTGCTTTCTCCGCCCTGAATGGCTGAGTCCTGATGGAAGTGGTGTGTGTGTGCATGGTTGAAGTACCTCTCTTGCTGGAGCCAGCACACACTAAACATATTTCGTTTATCATCACAGGCCCCAGCATACATCAGGGAGTGTGCCAGGCTGCACTATCTGGGATCCAGAGCCCACACATCAAAGGTAAGGACAGCAAATGCAGCACTTGCCCTCCACAAAGGCAGAGGCTGAAGTACTACGAATGGATTCGTGTGAGTGAAAAAAGCTGAAAACAAACCAAGTCATTAAAGGACCTCAGAGAGCAGGAGCGAGGGAACCATATGGTGTGGTAGTGCAGGTGGCTGCATTAGGGAAATTGGGCAGAGTTGAAGCATCTGTTAATCAAAAGCACAGGGAAAGCAAGCTACCAGCCCCTGTTTAGCAGTAAACCTGCTCTCTGTGCCCAGTACATGCAGCACCTGCTCCTTCATGGGATTGTGCCTTCCAAACAGACAGACCTGCTGCAGTGGCCAGGCTGCTTGGAAGAGGGGCTGGGATAAAGGCTTCTTGCCACTGGGACCAGTTTGTCTGTGTTGCCAGCAAATGCTTCCGTGCCTCATATAGTTCCAGAAGAGGGAAGATGCATTGCAAGGAGCTGCACTGACCCTTCTCAAGCCTGGAAGGGCTTCTGCATCTGGCATCTGCGAGGGGAGGGAAGAAACAATGGGGTCACCTTTGCATTGCTGTCACCTCTTCCTGGCACAGGGCCTGCTGGTGCAGTGCTGCTGCAGAGGGGTAGGGAAAACACAGCCCTGGGCATTCACTGGGGTTGAGTCAGCTCATGAGACTCTTCCCAGCCTGGCTCAGATGGGTGGCTCGTTTGGATTAAAGCATGGCAAGCAACTGCTGTCTCCGCTTTCCCAGGACGACCTGGATTTGCTGACATCTTCTGGCTCCAAGGAGCTGCAGCCCCTCAAGTCTCAGAAGCGAAGCCGGCTGGACACTTGCCATCAGGAGGAGACCCAGCAGCGCACGGAGGAAGCACTGAAGGAGCTCTTCCGTCATGTCAACAATATGCCTGACTCTGCAAAGAAGAAGAAGCTTATCCGGCAGGTAGTGTGGGGGTGAAAGGTATCTTTGGGGTGTGCTTGTCAGCACAATCCTGGGCACAGAGCTAAAGGCAGGGCCTTGAGAGTTGCTCCTAATCCTCGGCAGGCTGGGGAGGTGGCTTTGAGCTGTGTAAGGGGCAAAGCTATAAGAAGGCAAGGGAGGAGGCTGCCTGTCCTGGATGTGGCTCACCGTCGAGCTTGCTGCATCAAGTTGTGCTTTGAGCAATTTCTTTTCCAAGCCAGGGACTTTCCAGTCAGCAGCTCCGCAGTCCTGATCATGGCCTTGTTGAGCTTCTTCCCTCAGAAAAGGAAAAGTCTTGTCCCTTCTTGCCTGCAGGGAGTGGGCAAACTCATCTCCTCTCAGGCCCATGAGCATATCCAGCCAACCTGCTGCTCCAGAGACCGGTTGATGTGGTCAGCACTAGTTGTGGTTGCCAGTCTCCAGCTGCTGCCTAGCCCCCTTTCTGCTCCAATACCTGCTGCTTTTGGCTAATCTGGTAGCCAGCACAAAGCAGCCTCACACCCAAGCTCCCTGTAACCATGGGTTGGAGATGTTGCCTTCCTCTGCTTTCTTCTCCCTGCAGCAGTGAACTGCTTCTCCCTTTTGGAGTGCTGAAGAGGAAAACTGAGTTCTAGGCAGAGTGCAACAGGTAGAGCAACTGTATAACTGTGCTAACATACTGCCCTCATGTTTCTTCCTAGTTTAATAAGCACCCTACAGCTCTAACTCCTGGCTCTGAGGTACCTACATCCCCAGCACCACGACGCACCCGCTCGCGCTCCTTCAGCGGCCTCATTAAGGTAAAGGCATCCTCTGAGCTGTGCTCTCTTTTGTGAGTTTCTGATATTGCTCTCTGCTTCTGCCTTCCCCTGGCTTGAACAAGATTCTCAAAGGGTGGGGACTGTTCAGAGTATTGGCTGCCAAGGAACACAGATCCACTGCAGACAGAAAAGGCAGCACAGTGACAATCAGCCTTGTTAGTATAAAGTGTAATCATGTATGAAACACATGGCTGTAGGATCTATACACCTTTTTGAAGGACTAGTTGCTTCCCAAGATGACATGAGGACTGGCAGGGAGCTGGTCATACAGTCAAGCATGTTAGTACACTGTAGGCTGCCATAGCAGCATGTATCTGCTTATCACAGGCTGGGCTCCTGGCCAGGCCTCAGGTCAGCTCCCAGACCCTTTACAATCGGCTGGCTCAGCAGAGTGGCACAGTGTTTCAGATGGTTCTGCGCTACAGTCTTTGTCCCAGCTTGGCTTCCTTTTTTCTTTCCCAGCATCCAACCGCTTACCAGCAATGCATCCTGCTCCTTCCCTTTGCTTTTCACTTTGCACTCTAAGCACTAGCCAACAGCCCTTTCTTCTTACGGCAGCGAAAAGTTTTGGGAACCCCGGTTATCCTGGAGAGGAAGAGCAGGGATACCACACCAGAGCCTGAGCGAGTCAGCAAAGAGAATGTGCATCTGGTAAGAGCTGCCCCCAGCACTGTTAAAGCTGCTGGTGGGGAAGTGTGTGAGGGGTGTTTGAGTGCAATTTGGGCACTCATTTCAGTGATCCCTGGGGACCTGCTTACTGTTCTCTGCCCAAGAGAAGGTTTCCAAGTTTATTCTTATGATCTTGGTTTTGGGAAGCTGCTGTGAGAGCAGAGCAGATGGCAAGGGCAGCAAGGGACAGGGGTGGCTGCACTGGGCCTCCACTCCAGTGTTGCCCCTCTGTTTGTGCTCCTGCCCTGGGGACCAAGAGTGGATTTAAGTGATAGCTGCTCTCTGGTGGTTCAGGCTGTGGATGCCCCTTCATTCCTCAGCTGTCTACTCCTGTTCCCTTCTCTTGTCCAGTTACAGAAATGTGGATCTCCTGCTCACATGTCCCAGGCAAAGCTGAAAACTCTGGAGGGCAGAAAAGAGGTAAGACACATTCCTTCCTGTGGGAAGCTTGGCCTGCTGGTCTCTGATGTCTGCAGAGCTGGTGGAATGCATGTAAGGCTCTGGAATAACCTCTGTCCGCTACTTGTAGCAGTCTGCTCCATGCCGAGCTGCAGGCAGCTGGCATGTGGGAATCAAGCCTTGAAGGGTTTCACCCAAGCAGGTGTGTACAGCCCTCCTACCTGTGAGCTGGCATGGTGGCTGTCACAGGAAGCAGAGGGAAGCTGGCAATACAGTGTAGTGCTATAACAGCCTGTCAGGGTGGCAGCAGGACAAAAACTTGATGCAGCCCAAGACCAACTGCTGTATTGGTCCCTGTCTGCTCACTGTTTCTCGTCTAGCATCCTGCTTTGGTAAAAGGTGCGGGACAGACTCCACGGGGGGAATCCTTGCAGAGAGAGGACAGCATGTTAACCTGTTCTTGTGCAGTATTGTATGTTTCAGGCATTCCATTGCTCTAATTCTCTGCTCCAGGAATCCTGCAGACGCATGCGAACCCGCCTGCTTTCCAAGGATTCTTCATCCCTCTGACTCGTCTCGCACCAAGGCATGGGTGGGGAATGCCCAGCCTCACAAGCTGTGAATCATGCGCTGCACGGAGAGGGGAGTGCTGCAGGCTCACAGCAACCTTCCCCAGCATGGCAGCGCTCTTGAAACTGGACCTTTGCAGAGACTGCAGGGACTTGTTTCTTTGAGTATATAAATTGTATTTCATCCTACTATGGGGCAAACCACTATCTAACCAAAACTTGTGCAGCATGTCTGACCTGCTGGCTCTGGGAAGAGCGGGAGTGCTTGCTTACAAGGAGAGCTCTCCGCATTGCGGGACCCTGTGTGCACTCCCAGCTTTCTCTGCAGTGTTGCTAGGCTGTGATTTTCTTGCTTTTCTGCTCGGAGTTTTTAACACACTGGCTTGGTTTTGCTTCTCCCCCGGCTCTTTTAGCAGTGAGAATGATGGACTCCAACCTTCATCCGCATCCTGACACCTTACCTCCAGGCCTCCTCTGGAGCCATGCCCTCCTCTGCTCTCTCTGGGCTATCTCTGCCCTGCTGTCCCTGTAAGGCTGGGGTGCACAAACAGTACAGAGCACAGGATGGGCATGGGAGGAGATGCTTTGGATGCCATCATTTCAATTGGGGTCAGGGGAAAACAGCTTCCCCAGTAAACTTATTCCTCTGATTCAGCTTGAGCTGGAGTCAGCCCTTGCTCACTGCCTGCATGTTTCCATGGCACAGCTGTGCCTGATAAGCAAGGACTGTCTCTGCTTTGTGTTTGCTCAGGGAGGCTAAGCTGAGCGGGGCAGGAGGATGGCAAAGGCTGCCTGGGGCAGAACAGTTCAGCCTCTGGAAGCTGGGATGTCTGGGGCAGGCAGTCTTGTGCTGTGTCCAGCATAGGAACAACATGAGCAGCATGAGAGGCAATATAGGGCTCCAGCCATTTGTGATCAGCTGCAAATGGTGCCAAAGGCTTTGGCTTATCTAAATGGCTGGTCAGGCAACTGGCTGATTAGTTAGTCATTAAACTGGGGGAAAGGCTGGATCTGGGTTCAGCTCTTTGGGCTGAGTTGCAGAAATGAGATGAAACCATCTAGATATGGGATAAACCCTCATCACAGCTGGCTAGTGTCAGTGGTCTTGTTAAGCTGAAGTGCTCCAATAAGCCAATCTTGCCAAGTACCTGTCTGCAAGCACTCTTGGTTAGGAAACACAGAGGGGTCGCTACTGTGAAATAAAGATTTAATCAGCTGGGGAACCATCTAAACACTTCTTAGCCCTTCTCAGTGAAGCAAATAATCTCTGGAATCCAATTATAATTGTCTTCTAATCTTTAAGAAGCAGCAGGAGTTAGAGCTCTGTCCTTGACAGCTGTCAGAGACAACTGGTGGCAGGAGGTGTGAAGATTGGGATGTGAACAGGGAGTTCAGTTTGACAGGCCAGAGCTGTCAAAACAGGGCATTAGGGTCCTGTGCAGCTTCGCTGGAGTTTGTCACTTTTTTTTCACTGTGATTTTTGGGTTTTTGAGCTACAAAGCATGTTCTTCGTGCTGCTCTGTCCAAACGGATGTTCCTGGTACTTTATCAGGGGTGCCTGTCCCCAGCCTGACCCCAAATTGGAGGAGCTGCCTCGAAAATGTAGAGGGTAGTGGGACTGTAGATGTGTGAGGTGGGAGTAGCTGGTCTTAGCAGCCTCTGTGGCAGCAAAGAGCGAGCTCTGGTTCTTCAGGGACTGGGCAGGCAAGGATGCTGTGAGGAAGGGCAGAGGCTGTTTGCTGTGGTAGCAGTATGTGCTTTTTGGATGTGTCTGTAATCATTCCCTCAGGAGGCTGAAGCAGTCTGTGTGCTCTTCAAAGGGCACTATGTGTGTTGCTGACTGCACTTCCACCCTGCCCCTGCAGTCCATTGTTGGTGGAGACCTGGGGATCTCGGCTTTGCCTCTGAACAAAGGTGAGGTAGAACTGAAGGTTGAGCAGCAGCACAGGGGGAGCTGAGTCTGGTCTTGCCACCTTTGCTCTTACTTGCAGCAGGGGTGGTTGCTGTGTGAAAATTTGTTCATCGTATCCCTCCTCTCCATTGCCCCTAGCTTACTTGAGCATGTATCTCTTTATGGGTGTCTGCTTGCAAGGTAATCTTGCTGTTAAGACTCAATACACTGCTCCATATCGACGAGAGGAGCATCACACTTCTATCCCCATACTGGCTGTAGCTCAAGGACTCCTTCTGGCTTCTGGCACAGCTGAAATTTGAAGAAGAAGAATTATCTATGGGGCACCAGCCTGGTGTTCTGCATGTCTCTAATGCCTCCCCTGCCAAAGGGGTGCATGCAGTGTCCAGACAGCTGTCCCAGGAGGGGTTTGGTATCCGGCTTCAGCCCATGGTGCTGTGCTCCCAGTGCTGAGGCAGGGGGTAGCTAACAGATTTGGCCTCTAGGACCCTTGGCTGTTGCAGTCCCAATGTGCTCACGCTGTCTCACAGGCACAGCGGAGTTTTAGTCATGCCTGAATGCGTCTCATTTGTCTGCCCTGTGCAGTGACTCACAAGGATGCTTCCTCCCAGAGCAGCCACTAACTGTTCCCAGAGTCTGTCATTTCCAAAGGTTTTTTAATCTTTGTCCTTATTTATATATGCTATGTATGTACTGTTTCAGACTGCTGCCTTACTGTGTGTTCATGTGAAAACCCCATATTAAATGCTTTTATTTTTAGTGAGTTTGTTCAGTGGCTTAAGTAGTTTCAATGAGACAACAAGAACTTGGTGGTGCATCCACTTTGAAAAGGAAGGAAATGTCTGCTTAGAACCCCGGAGCTCCTACCTTTAGGTGCAGAGGTGCTTGATGAGCTGCTGCCCACCTGCAGGAATGGCGCTGGCCTGGGATGGTACTCGCCTCCCATGGCACTAGAGCTTGTTACCTCTGAGAACCTAAGCGTGATGCAGGATGTCCAGACAGGCTGTCTTTCCCTCAGAGGTATGAAGTTGGACCTCTTCTTTTCCTGTCTTCCCCCTGCTGTCATCCATGGTGAAGGGAAATCAGATTTACAAAGGACACTTTATATAAATAATGGATCAAATGAATACATCTTTCTCTGTAGAACCATTCTTCTCTCGCCCCTCTTGGCTGCTGAGGGAGGATGATTTCTGCTTGCATTTTCTTCTCCTTCTTTATAATGGTGTCTCAGATTTTATGCAGATTATTTCTCTGTGAAGTTCTTCCACGTTTGAAATGCCCTGGGCTTGCCTGCCATGGCTCAGACACTCATTAGCATCCTCCCCATGCAATTGAAAAACAAGTAGGAGAAGCAAGCGGCATGATATGTTTGAAACCAGCGCTGCTTTCCTGCAGCGTGAGCTTCATGTGGGCCCTGTTTTCCTCCAGGGCTGCAGTTAGGTGTCATGGGACTGCTGCATCCCATCTCCCAGAGCCTGGGGAGCAGGAGGGGATGTGCCTTTGTGCACTTGAAAGTGGGTATGGAGTCTAGAGAGACATTTCTGTTCTTGAAGATGTCGAACAAAGGAATGCAAAAACTTACAATAGCTATTTTGAATACTGCAAACCCAAATATCACCTCTGTGGTAAGCTGTGAATCAAAGTGACAGCTTTATATGCCTTACATAATTTAAAAACCGAATAGTTTTCAGACCCTGGAGCCGCAATCCAAGCACTCACACTTGGCTGCAAGTGAAAGGGCAGCAGTCACTGGGACCAAACACTGGGTGAAGGTACTTAGAGTGGGATAGCTCAGCTTTCAGTGTTTGCTTTGGCCTGCTGGTATTCCTGCACAGCAGTGGCATTGCAAAGCAAATAAGCAGTGCTCATCCTTCATTTCATTAAACAGTTTTATGTCAAATTGCACAGCACAGGCTTGCAAATAAGTTCTGCAGAGTGTCACTGTTCTCTACAGCAATTTTTGCAAGTTGTCTTGATTTTTTTTAACTGTTCTGCTCTGGTTCGGAGTTGAAATAAGATGTGTTTTCTCTCTTGACTCATCATGTGTGGCTGGGAGCTGTCATGCTGCTGCTGCATCTCACCGCCTAGGGCAACAGTGGAGACGAAAAACACAAGTGCTGCTAGCGCTAGATGTTGGCATCAGCCAGGCCAGTTATCAGGCTTTGCAATCTCATTGGCTTGGATTAACTAATATTTTTTCATGGAGTGAATAAATTACCATGTTTAGTTCTGTTTGCTCATCCCCCCACTGAGGGTTTTGTACTGAAGCTCATCAATTGTGCAGGCACGTAGATGCCAAGATCTCCGTGCTAGGTGCTGCACTGACCTTCCTGTTCTGCTGTGGACCTGGGGGGATCTCTGCTGGCACCAGCTCTCCAACCCTATCCTGCTTCAGCCCAGCTTTGTTCCTGGGACATGCCCACGCATGAGGAATGCAATGGGGCTGTATCTGGGCTCCTGTGTCTTGATGCAAGGAGAAGCTGTCCCCAGCCATACACGATGGGGTTGAGATTCAGATACTTCCCAGCACTGGCCTTTGAGGTGCTGATTTCAGTCGGGGTTGGGGGAACAGAGCTTTCCTTTCCTTGCTGAGTTCCAGCTGGAGCGGGCATTGCTGATCATCCCTCCCCAGTCCCCCCTCTCCTGGATTAAGCAGGGCTCCACTCCCAGGCTAAACCAGGCTCCCCTGCCTTGCAGCAAGCAAACCCACCACCCAGCCCTCCCGTGGGGTGCCTTATATGACATTTTAAACCTGCCTTTTGCACCGAAAAGGAGAACTGGGTCCCACTCTGCTTCTGGCTGAAGCTGCTGGGGCTGAGAACTGGGATGAATGGAGGTGCAAACCTGCCTCGGCCATCATGGCTGTGTGTAACTGGGTGCATGCACAGGTCGGGGGGGGGGATGGTGTGTGTGTGTCTGTTGGCCTGAGGTTGTTTTGGGGTTAGTTTCTTCCAACCTTTTTGCTTACAAAGCCTGAGCCTCACTCCCCGAGGGCGCAGGGTATCAGCGACCTCCTTCACAAAAGCCTCTGGCTCCATTGTGCCTCACCGAGGCCGTTCTGCAGCAGCAGCGCAAGAGGGGGCTGGCAGCACATGCTGCGGGATGGGACCCCGTGCCCACCCCGTAGCCCTGGGGGCCCCCGGCCCAGATGTGCCTGGGGGATGTCTGGCTCTTCCTCCCTGGCTGTATGGGAATGTGCATGGGGGATGAAGCGGAATAGGAGGCTGGGTCTATAGGTAAGGTGAACAAGAACATAAAACACAGAGAAAGGTGAGGGAAGAGGCTGGGGTGGGATGCCCTTTTACAATGGACAAAAATCAGTTCTGCAGGTGGCCCCTAGCATGGTTGTCTAGCTCCAGTGAGAATCTGCCCACATCTGGTGCTGAGCAGAGCTGTCATAAGGCAAGCTAAACCCTTTCCTTCTCCTCTTCAAGTTATTTTTGCTGCTGGTATCCTGCCACCCTTCAAAGCCAGACCCTGGTAGCCAGTCACTTGGTCTCATGCCTTTGGAGCTGCTGCTCCTTCTTGCAGCATGAGCACCCTGAAACTGCCTCCTTTACCATGTGGGAATTGGGTGATGGAGGCAAAGTGTGGCTGGCACCAGCTCTCCCATCCCACGTTGCACACAATCTGACTTTCTTCCAGCCTGTAGTAGCTTGTAAGCCTGGAGGAGGAGGAGTGAGGATGTGGAGGCACACGCTCACAACTGTGGGATTGGCAAGGCTCAGACAGGCCGCCCGCGCCTGCGGAAGCACAGTGAGCCTAAGCGGGCACGCAGCTCATTGATTGCATCCCAGCGTGGGACCGGCTGCCAGCTATCTCCGTAAATATAGAGCAGAGGCAAGCTTGTCTGCACCCAGCGCGTCTTCATTAACAAAATCAGGACAGAGCTGCTGCCTCTCACATCCATCAGGCTGAGGCACTCCTCATTTCTCAGGTTAGATGTCTTCCGAGCTCAGGGATGTCAGTGCAATGGGGACTGCAATAACTGAAAGGGGTTGGTGGGAACAAGCCCTCTTCCTCTGACAACAAAGCCCGGTGTCTCTGCTCACCCCATAGCCAAGGTCATCAGCTGAATCCTGAAAGCCCACCTGCTCCTATTGGGGTGCATGGTTTTATGTTGGAGGAGCTGCAGTTTACAGCACCGCCGAGAAATATGTTGGATGTGCCTGGCAACATCAAATGGGAAGTTAGTCTATTAAACAGTAAATTATCCCTCCAATGCATCTTCATTGAGGAGGGTTAATGAGTGGCTCCAGGCAGAGCGAGCAGGGAAGAGCGTGTGTGTACGCACAGCACGGATGTGGAACAATCACTACATCTGGGGACCCTGAGTCCCTGATCCCACGCTGAACCAATTGCTGGTTCCCATGTTCCCATGTGTTCCCATGTGCGAGGCATTTAGCAAACACCTCCTCGCCTGTGGTTTATTCAAACCAGCTTGTGCTGCACTGCAGTTCCCCAGTGGTTGGTGTGTCCAGCCAGGGACAGCATCGCCCCATCTGCATCTGGGCTGCTCAGCACAAATGTTTTCTCTGTGGGCTAGAGCCGGTTTTGGGAACTGAGGGTGCTTGGCCCCTCTACTCAGCTGCACCATGAAGGAGGGATCTGGTGCCTTGTGGGCTGCTCCCCTCCTGCTGTTCTGCTGTTCAAGGCAGCAGGACAGGCTAGGCTTCCCCTGCTTGGATGGTCCCTGCTGCATGAAGCATGGGAGCATCAGCATCCCCCACATCATCCTGGAGGACCTGATGGGTGCTGTTCCCTTCACTTGGTCCCAGTGGTGAGGTCCCAGGCAGTGGAGCTTCCTGCTCTCCTGCAGTCAGTGGGGCCATGTTCACAAAGCGATGCTGGCACAGGATGATGCTGGCCAGGTTCACAGGGTGATGCCGACAGTTCTTAAGGGTGATGCTGGCAGTGTTCACAGGGTGATGCTGGCCATGTTCACAGGGTGATGCTGCCAGCGTTTGCAGGGTGATACTGGCAGTGTCTGTAGGGCAATGTTGGTGGTGTCTAGAGGGTGACGCTGGCCGTGTTCACAGGACAACACTGGTAGTGTTCTCAGGGTGATGCTGGCAGTTCACAGGGTGACACTGGCCATGTTTGCAGGGTGATGCATTTGCTGTTTGCCAGCGAGGTAGGGTTCTGTCCCTGAAGAGATGACAAAAAGCGTTCATCACAGCCCTGCCTGCTGCTGCTGCTGCTAACCAGGCGAGATTTACTGTGATCCCAGAGCCCTGGCTGCCTGCAGCAGTCCATAATAGACCCATCAAGGGCATTGTCGTGCTGCAGAAGCCCAACAGGTGCCCTGACAAGGCCGACAAGCTGGCCCGCTCTCGCACAATGCCTCGCTCTCCGAAGCTGAGCGTGTCCGGCGGGACAAAGGCAGCCTGGCCTCCCAGCACGAGCCGAGCCGGCCATGTGTGACAAACGTGGCCCTGGCCAGCACAGGGGCAGCACTGCTGATGGGACACTGGGCAGCCAGAGGTCGCAGCCACTGTGCTCTGGGCACATCTCCACATGGGTCTTGCGGCCACTGCTCACAAACCATGTGTGTTTCAGTGATGCTGCTGGTGGGAGGAAGGTTTGTATCACAGCCCGGTGCAAAGGGAGCCAGATCCTGCAATGCTCCTCAGCAGGGAAGTTGAAGCAGGCACCATGCAAGCGTGCTTGTATTGGGTTTGTGTGGCAAGGTTTCGGTGGTGTGAGGGCTGCAGGAGTGGCTTCTGTGAGAAGGTGTTGGAAGCGTCCTCTGTGTCTGATGGAGCCAATGCCAGCTGGCTGGACCTACCACTGGCCAAGACCAAGACCATCAGCAATGGTGGTAGCCTCTCTGGGATAATATATTTAATAAGGGGGGAATACTGCACCATGGCAGCCAGAGAGAGGAGTGGGAACATGTGAGAGAAGCAGCTCTGCAGACCCCAAGGTCAGTGCAGAAGGAGGGGAGGAGGTGTTCCAGGAGCCAGAGCAGAGGTTCTTCTGCAGCCCATGGTGCAGCCCATGGTGAGGCAGGCTGAGCCCCTGCAGCCCATGGAGGTCCATGGTGGAGCAGATTCCACCTACAGCCCAGGGATAACCCCGTGCCAGGGCAGGGGGATGCCTGAAGGAGGCTGTGACCCTGTGGGCAGCCCACACTGGAGCAGCTCCTGGCAGGACCTGTGGCCCCATGGGGACAGGAGCCCGTGCTGGAGCGGGTTTGCTGCAGGACTTGTGACCCCATGGGGGACCCACACTGGAGCAGTCTGTTCCTGAAGGATGCAGCCCATGGAAGGGACCCACGCTGGAGCAGTCTGTTCCTGAAGGATGCACCCGTGGGAGGGACCCACGCTGGAGCAGGAATGCTGGAAGGTGCTATCTGTGTGATTTTCTAGTGTGAGATGTCCCTTCCCATTGCAGGGGGTTGGAACCAGATGAACTTAAGGTCCTTTCCAACCCAATTGCTTCTATGATTCTACGATGAGCCACTGCCAGCTCTGATGGGGACCCAGCACCAGGCCAGAGAGGTGATAGGAATGGGCTGTGGCTCATCCTGGGTTTGGGGAGATGCCTGGATGCTGCCCAGGGGCCTTGGCTTGAAACTGGCAGCATTTTTTGTTTGAAGTTTAGTAGCTGCTTCGCATCTCTTTGCACGACAGGTCTGGCACGTACCCTGGAATCCTTCCCCGGATCTTCCCATGAAAACTCCTCTCCTACAAGAAAAGCTTCTGCTTCATTTTAACCAAACCCAGAGCCCATCAGACGATCCAGATGGTCTCTCTCTATATCAAACAGTTTGGCCCAAATCCCGGTGGCAGACGGCAGGACCAGGCCTCCCCTGATATAGGAAAGTTTGGGGTTATTTTTCTCCCTGCTCCTCATCCATACTCAGAGGCACCCTGGGCCTTTCCAGGGCAGCTGTTGCTCTCTGGTGCGCACATTATCCCATAGTTGCCTTGGGATCACCCAAATGAGCCAGGGCAGAGGTATGGGAGCAGGATCTCAGCGTACAGCCTGTCTCCTCACGCTGCTGTCCTGCCCCACTGGGCTCACTCAGCCCTCGCTGTGTTGGCAGCCCTGGAAGGGGGTTGCTTGTGCAACCAGAGCAGTGGTAGAGGGCTTGGCTGTGGCCAACAGCCCAACCCTGTGTGATGCTCCAAGGAGCTGGCTGCATGGCACGCGACGGCAAGAAGCTCCCATAGGAGAGCAGGAGTTGAGGTTCCTGAAGGACAAATTGTGGATGTTGGCCTGAAATGGGGTTTTCAGCCCTTCACTCCTGCTGGAACTGGGACAGGGGATGGTGGCCTCCAGGCAGGCCCCTGCTGGCCACTGGCTTTGCCAAGCCCCCAGCCCTGGCTGTAAGGTGACAGGGTGTTGCTGCAGCTGGACACAGAGACAGGGGGAGCCTGTTTATTCTGCAGATCACAAGAACTTGCCTGGGGCAAATGCCTGCAAAGGGAGGAAACAAGATCCCTTGTCCTGCTCCTGCCTTCCTGCCAGCATCAGAGGTAAAGGGCAGGTTAGGAAGACCCAGCTCTGCTCTGCTGGCCACAGGGTGATGGGGAGCATGAGAGGGAGGGGGATCACATCACACTCATAGCATCCATCTTTGTGGAACACCAAGCCAGTAGGAAACAACCTTCACACTCCCAAAATGCAGCCAAGGTCCTTGTCACAGGGCCCCTTTGGGTGCTATTGCTGCCAGGGTCCCCAGGAGACCCAGGGATAGCAACAGGGCCACCTCTGCTGAAGCAGTGCCAGGGAGCAGTCGGCTCCTGGAGTCCTGGGAAGCAGCTCATCTTCCTCACTGTCAGGACTGCTGGGTAGCAACGAGGAACAAACCCCTTTCATCCATCTGAGGCACAGCTTCCTCCCGGGACAGGGGCCAGAGGAAGGAGATGTCACAGAAATGCAGACAGATGATGGGAGCCTGCATTGGGGATGGGAAAGGGCTGCTGATCCGGGCCAAGCTGGTGCAGTCCTCTGTGTGTATGTGTGTGAGGTGGCCTTCACCGGAGCAACACCCCATGCAGTCACCTCTTTCTTGCCCTGATTGAGGAGCCTGTTTAGCTCCATAGGCTGAGGGCATTGATTGAAGAGGCACACCTGACCCTGGGACCTGCCACTGTCCCTGCAAGTACCCCTCTGGCTGGAGAAATGAGTGTGCAGTGGGGTGTCTGTGCTCACACCTCTCCTCCTGGTGCCAGAGCGATGCGGCAGGCTCCCACCTCCCCTCCTTCCATAGGAAGGACGTCCTCAAGGAGGACATTCACAGCAATTGCTGCCAGCAGCCAGGGCTCTGCTGGGCATCTGAAATGCTGTTGTTTTTCGTGAGGACTCTGCTCGTGGAGCCATGGGGCTCCAAGTGTTTCAGGTGCCATGATAAAGCAGGTGACGAGCCCTTCTGGTTACACCATCCTGCTTTGCATTTGCAGACCTCAGGGAAGAAAATAGAAGGTAATAAAATGAATGCAATGCTCACATTTCTGGGATGTCAACCGTTTGAAGCCAAGCTTACGAGACGTCTTGGCTTTCCTTCTTTTTGCACCGAAATGGGTGCATTTTGCCTCTTTCTTCCTGGCGGATTGGCCACAAAGATATTTGGGTTACTTCATTTCTGAAAACACTCCCCCGGAGCGGGAAAGGACACAGCTTGTGCACAGCCAGGGCTTTAAGATTTGCTGTCTGTGGAGGGAGCGAAAAGCAGAGTGGAGATGCTTGCACAAGTTCCCCCTGTGCGCTGGGGTCATGGCCACAGGGTTCCCCTGAGCAGACCAAGTACCATCCTGGCTGACAAGTGCCAGCCTGCCGTGTGGTCTCCACACCTCTCCTGGGCTCTGGATGATGTGGATGGGGCTCTGAACTGCTGGGTGGGAGACTGGCCATGGGTGCCTGGGGCACCCCGGCAGATGCAAAAGCTTTCGGCACCCCATAGGAGAGGTGGGAACTCTCTGCCTGCCGCCGCACGGTTCCCAGGCTGTTTCTCCGGTCTCTGCAAGTCCCTCTGCCCGCACGCTACCCGCTAACCTTGCTGCAACCTGCAGCCATCTCACAGGGGAATCGGCTGCCCCCGGGCCAACCCCGCTGTCCTGGGAGGGGGACACCGAGCCGGAGCCCGCCTCGCTGCACGGCCGGGGCGGTGCAGAGCCCCGACGGCTCCGGGGGAGCCGCTGCGCTTCCTGGCCAGCACCGCTCCCACCGCCGGTGTCGGGGGTGCGGGGAGGGGCGGCGGCTGCGGCGGGGGGGCCCGTCGGGGCGGGCAGGGCGGAGGGAGGAGCCAGTGCGGAGGCTGTGCCTGGGCTGCGGGATGGGGCGGCAGTGAGAGCGGGCGGGTGTGCGCCGACGGGGCTCTCGCCCCGCAGCCGAGCTGAGCCGTGCTAAGCCGTGCCGTGCCCAGCCCCGCTCCGCTCCTCTGTGATGCGCAGCGGCCCTTCCGCCTAACCCGCTGCCCTCTGCCATGGCAGCCCCGGCCCCGGGGGTCCCGGCGGGGGTCCCGGCGGGGCTGCGGGCCGCTGCCTGGCTGCTGGCGTGCGCCGCGCTGTGCCGGGGCCGAGCTGCCGCCTGCCCGCCGCTCTGCGCCTGCAGCGGCACCACGGTGGACTGCCACGGTACGGCCCTGCGAGCCGTGCCCAAGAGCATCCCCCGCGGCACCGAGCGCCTGTGAGTACCGCGGCGCTTTGTCCGGCCCGGCGGAGCGGGAGCGGCTGCGGCGGCGGGGGGGTGTGCGGGAGACCGGAGGGGCGCTGGGGCCGGGGGCTTGTCTTGAGGGTGTCTGCAAGTGCCCAGCGCAGGGATGCCTGTGTAAGAGCCCGTCGGGAGTGTGTGCAGGAGCCCGTCCGTGGGGTGCAAGAGTCCGTCCGTGGGGTGTGTGTGGAGCAGAGTGCCCGGAGGGGGTTGTGCAAATGCCCGTGGGGCCATGTGTGAACGCGTGCCCAAAAGCGGTGTGTGCAAGAGCTTGGTGGGGTGAGTGCATGTGCGGCGTCCCGTTGAGTGGGGTGTGTGTGTGTGTGTATGTAAAAGTGCTTGTCCAGAGGATGGGTGTGTAAGAGCCAGTTGGGTGAGGGTATGAGCATCATCCCCTCCATAAGGAGGGTGCAACAGCCCGTCGAGGTGGGGAGCAGTGTGTGTGTGCAGGAGCCCGCTGGGCAGGGTGAGTGTGCAGCCCTTCGTCTGTGGGAGGGGTGTGCAAGGGGTCCAGCATGTGCAATAGCCTGCCTGCACCAGCGTGTGTGCGAGCATGTGGAGTGGGGTTGGAATTAGAGCTGTGCTCGAGGGGGGCATTTGCACTGGGGCAGCCTGGAATGGGCTGCAGTGTGTGGCTGCACGTCCTGTGGTGGGTGCGTGGCTATGACTTGTCATGGGGTACACACACAGCTGGAGGGATTTCCTGAGGATCCCAGCCACCACAAGCCCCTATCCATGCTGGGCACCCCTTTGTTCCCAGGAAGCCTTCCTGGGAGTGCTGCACATGGTGCTAGGATCAGGCCCCATTCCTCCACGCTCCTCCTGGGATCCCTCCGGTGTGACCAGCCTCCAGCCATGCACACAGCTCACCCAACCCTGCCTGTCCCCTGTGCCGGCACCTCACTGCTCATCAAAGCTGCTGCCCCATTCCCTCCGTGCTGGGGGTGTCCCTGGGTCCCTTGGCTGGACCCCGTAAGGTCAGCTTCTCTCACAGTTGTGGTCCAGCCATCTGCAGGGGTCCTGTGGCTCCTACTGGGCTCCCCCAAGCAGGGGGATGCCCCTTTGATGCTGCACCCTGCTGAGCACCCTCCTTACTTGGGGACTGCAGCGGGTCCTGCTCTGGGGAGAGGGGCTTAAGCTGAGTGTGTCCAAGCTGCTGCTGGCAGCAGGTTCCCAGTGTGTGGGTGTCCCTAGTCCTGGCAGGAGAGCAGGGATGTCCCCAGCCTCTCCCCTCTGCTTGCAGGGGAGCCTGGTGGCACAGTAACCCTGCAGCTCCAGCCGTGGGGCCAGGCTAGCCTGAAATCCCCGTTGCAGGACAGGGAAGCATTGGGCTGCCTCCTTCTTGGGCAGCAGAGCTGCAGGATGCATCCCGGGACAGCCACACACAGTGCTGCGCTGCCTCCCGTTACTGTAGCGTGATGTGCCCTTTGCCTGCAGCTGGGGAGAGACCCCGCAGGCAGGGACTGCAGGCAGCCTGGCAGCACCCAGCGTGTCATGCTGGGAGCTCTGCGGGACACCGCTTCAGTGGAGTTTTTTCTTCTCCCACCACGATTATCCTCATACAAATGATTATCACACAGCACAACGACCAGCCTGCTGCAAGCTGCAGTCCCATAGAGCTGGTTTATGAGCTCTGAGAGAGGATCCCCTTTCCTCTGTGCCTAGGGCAGGGGGAGGGTTTGTACATAGCCTGCACCCATCCTTTCTGCCCCTTGGGGAGCTCGGTGGGCTCTGCAGCATTGCCTTTCCATGCCCCACGGGGGAGCATGGGCAGTGAGCCCCGTCCTCTGCCCACTGGGCTGGTGCTCAGCCCTGCTCAGACCAGATGATGCTGGAGTGGGCTGATGGAGGACACTCTTGGGTGGGCACCTCGCTCCTTTCCTACAGGGCATATCTCCGGCTCTGACAGTGGGTCCTGCTTGCTGTCTCCTGTTCTGCCTCCACTGATCTAGCCCTCCATGTCCATCACTGCCCGGAGATATGGGGGTTTCTGTATTCCTGCAGCTGCCGATGCCGGATCTGCTGGCTGGGTTGGGCCAGACGTGCTGCTCTCTCGTGGGTGTTGTCTGCTGGATAACTACTTCCCACTGTGTTGCACGCCCTTGCAGGTGCTTGAGGGTGTCTGTGCAGAGCAGGTCTATCTCCAAGCAGTGAATTCCTGCTGTAACAGCTCATAAGCGAGTTCCCATTCCCTGTAAAGAGGCTGCAACCCCTCAGGCTTCAGCTTCCCACCGCTTGATGGAGCAGGGTCAGCTAGCAACCACAGGGGAGCCTGCAGCAGGCTCTGTGCTCCAGACTCGCTGTCTCCAAGGGCTGGCTTGCTTTGGGAAGCCAGAAACCTCTCGGTGGTGCTCTTTTACCTGCCTCTTTGCCCAAGCCCTGGGATGTGCAGTGTGAGCAATGCCGACCTCAGCATGTGTCCCACAGTGCTGGTGAGCAGTGGTGTCCTTGCTGTCACGTTTCCTGCCTGTTGCATGCCAGCAGCCTTGCGGGGCAGCCAGCCCAGTGTTTGGAGGCTCCAGGCTTTCTCCAGCCTTCCAGCTCTCTGAGCCCCATGGCAGCATGGGTTGAACCCCTGATCAGGGCAGTGCTGCTGCTGCGGCCACATGTGCTGCCACTGCCAAAGTGACCATGGGGACTCAGCAGCATCCTGTGACGAGGCCTGAGCTCCATCACTTTTGAAATACACCCTTTTCCCTTGAAGAAGAGGGAATTATTTGCCTTGCAGAGTCACTGCAACTTTGGAGAATTAGGGGCTGGGGAGAAACTGTCTTTTCTTCTGCTTGAAGGTTTCCCCTGTGATTCCTCCCCAGTGCCATGCCGTTGGTGGGGAGAGACACGGCTGGAGACGTGTCTAGGATGAAGCATGGGTGGTGGCTGCATAGGGGGACACTGGACCCTCTTTCCTTGCGCCAGGGCACAGCACACTGCTCTCTATGTGCCTTCTAATCTGCAACCCCACCTCTGCTTGGATGAGGCACTGAGCAGAGAGGCTTATGCTGCAGCAAGGCAGGAAGCAGCAAAATCTCTGGGCGCTTTGCAGGGCTGCCTGTGCTCCTGCCTACGCCGATGGCAAGCGTGATAGAGTGGGTCCTGGAGGCATCATAGGCAGGGTGGGACGATAATCCTCCAGCACTACGGTGCTATCTGCTCCAGGAGCCCCTTTGGTCTCAGCCACCAGAGGAGAGCTGTGAGAGAAGGACATGGTTCTGTTCCCTGTTTGCTTGCTTTGCTGTCGTTCTTTCTCTGAAAGCGCCTCTGAAGAGCGCACTGCCCTGTCAGGGGTCCACTCCCCATACCAGCAGGATCGGTGCGAACTTGGTGCTGTCAAATGGCTGCTTCCAGCCCAGGTCTTTGCTGGTGGGGGATGAATAGAGGCTGATGGTGTTGCATTTGCTCCTGCTTTTGAAGTTTTCGGCTGACAGCTGAGAATTGTCCCACTCACCCCTTTTGTCCCTTCTCTGGTGGGCTGAGCATTCCCCATCTCACTGTTGACTGTGCCCCTCTCCCCCATGTGGGGAGCAGTGGAGATGGGTTTTGGGGGTCCCCACCGCCGCATCCCTCTTTGCTCTCTCTTCTCTCTCCCAAGGTCTCTGGCCTCAGCATTGCACAGGGCTCCCATTTGCCTTGTTCCACCAGCTTGGGGTTTGCTTGTGCTGAGAAGGGGCCCATCCAGACTGCAGCCAGCTCTGCCAGCTCTGCTGTCTCTGCCATCTGCATTGGCACAGAGAAGGGGTGCTGAGCTGCAGCCTTTGAGTAGAGGAGTGCAATGCTGTGGCAGCCGCACCTCGAAGCATGCTTGCATGCTGCCTAACCATCCCCTGCCCAAAGTGAGCTCCTGGTCAGAGTGTGTGTAATTCACGCACCCACATCTCCCTCCAGCCAGTTAACCACAGTATCTTGCAGCAGCAAGGTGGGTGCATCGCAGCAGCACTCATGTGTTTGACACCAGTTGTTGGGCTTTGTCTCCCTGGGGACTTCAGGGAATGTTAATTCTTAGGAAGCACCTTGAAGGCATCAACCTCTCCCCTCCTGGGTGCCTGGACAAGTTTCTGGTGTTGCAGATGAGGAAGCTGGTTGCAGAGGCAGCAAGGGAGCGTGCAGGCTCTGCAGAGCTCTGAGGCAGGATGCAGGACCAATGTCCATCCAGGGTAGCGCCTGGCTGGTACTGCTGCCCTTGGCTCTCAGGAGAGCCAGTGCAGGGCACGGGCAGGATGCGGGCTGGATGGGAAAGGCAGCCTGCTCACAGCCCACTGCGGTGGCTTCCTTGGGAGCCTTCCTGGACAGAGGAAATTTGCAATTCTATTCCAATTTCTCCCTTCAGCTACGTCCAAGGCAGATGCTGTCTATATATCACCATGGTAACGCTGCGTTCTTGCTCTCCATGGAATTGCATGCTGGAAAAATATTAGTTTAAAAAACTATGTCGTGTTTGTATTGACTGGAGCCGAGGCTGATAGCAGAGGATCTATTGTCCCCTGGTTGGGAAAAGTCACCAGTAACAGGCAATAAAGCTGGTTGGATTGGCCTCTGGTGACCACTTCTCACCCCGCACAGCAATTGCTTCCCTATAAACCCTTCCCTGGCTCTGTTTTATTGCGTCCTTTAAAATAGATATTTTTGCCTTAAATGTGCTGCCACTTTGCTCCTCCAGGGTGATGCATTGTGCTGTCGGCAATTCCTCGTTGCTGAGGTGAGAGCGAGGAGGGGGATTTGTTCCTGGCTGTAATTGTAGGTCTCTGGTGTGCACCTTCAAACGCAGCCACTGCTGTGCCCACAGCCTGCAGCCACGGGGTGAGCTGGACACGGCAGCAGTGGTGCTGGTGCAGGGTAGCACCCTGATACACACAGGCACAGAAACCATGTAGCCAAACCCTTACAGCTTTGAGTTTCATGCTTCCCGACTTCATTGTTTCCCACTGAACCTCCAGCCAGCAGAAGGGACAAGGCAGCTATAAAATGCAAAGGGTGCTCGAGAGACCACCTCAAGGAAGCAGAGCCTGCAGCATGGGAACAGAGGGGTTCAGGTGCCACCAAGGCAGTGTGGGCAGAGAAAGGGTGTCTGGTGCAGGGAAAGGCGTATGAGTCTATGACCCCACATTGAGAGGGGCTTCTCCTTCGCCCTTGGTCCAGTTTGCTCTCCTGGGTGGGTGGGATGAGTGCCCGAGCAGGACATGTGCATGTGTGCATGCATAGGACGGTGAGGTGGGCAAACAAGGAGCAAGGAGCCTGTCTTTGTCTTGCATCCGAGTCCTTCATGGTTCCCTGCCCGCTCCCGAGGTACTTAGTGCTGTGGATGCATCCTCTTTATCTTTATTGCTACCAAAATAACCTTTCATAAAACCTGAGAGGCAAGGAGAGATTTTCGTGCATGTTTCATGGAAGCAATAAAAACCAGCTGTGCGTCAGCAAATGGCCCCGTCCCAGGGGATGTCAGACCCAGATCCCTGGCAGGCTTCCCGTGTGAGCAGCTCCGGGGCTGGCCCCTGTCCCCACACAGGGGACAGCCGGGGGGGCTGCAGTGGCAGGAGTGGTGAGCAGAAGTTTTCCTGCTGTGCAGCACAGGCTCCAGTTAGCAATGCGGACAGCGAGAGGTGCTGCTTTGCAGCCTGGTCACTAGGGTTGTGGCACTGCTGGAAGCAGGAAGGGAATGAGGTGGGATGAAGGGACCTCTCTATAGCAGTTAGTGCAGGGTCTGTCCCCTCGGGACCATCTCAGGCTTTCCTGCTACATGGAAGCTCTGAAGCTGTGCTGGGTATCTGCTTTCCTGGCATGCATTTTGGATGCACTTGCTGCTCAAAATAGCAGAGGCAAGTGTCCTATGGGGGTGAGAGGCTGCTAGAAGGAGGAAGATCAGAAAAAAGGGAAGATTAATTTTTCAAGCAATGGAGCCAAGGAGCTGCTCTGGGCACCAAGAGTGGGAGAGATGCAAGCTCCTGGCCCTGGATAATTCTCAGCGGGAAGAAGCCTCAGCTCTGAAATGGGATGCTCCAGTGGTCCGGGGTTGAGCAGTCGCCTGTAACCAAGCAGTTTGGGTGCACTTGTCCTCCTGTCCCTGCTCTAAGCTGCTGCAGGAGGGATTTGCAGAGGGAGTTTGCTGAGCAAGGTGCAGGTGAATTGGAGCTCCATCTGCTGAGCGGCAGGGGAAGCCACTGGGAAGCAGAGGAGCCACAGGAGCAAAAATGCTTCTCACCAGGCGACCCAGCACAGCACAGAAAGCCAAATTCGGGGGGTGTCGGGCGAATCTGTTTCTTTGTCTGAGCCTCAGTTTCCCCGTTTGTGAAACAGAACCAGCCGCTGCCTTTCCTCAGTCACACCGCGGTTCAGGGAGGGTATTATTTTTAACCTGAAGGTGACACCCCACGATGCTGTGTGTGTGTAAAGCATCCCCTGACTGTGAGTGGCTAATGGCTGTGGTATGAAAACCACAGAGAGAAGTTAGGAAGAGCAGAAAGCCTTCTGGGCCCACACCGTCACTGCTGTGTTTTGTGGGCTCCCCTTTGGCTAAGAGCAGTTATTCTGGGATAAGCCCAAACAGCTGCTCTTGGAGCTCTCCCCTTTTGGGCACATCACCCTGCAGGCATTTAGTAGGGGGGTGCTGGCTAGGTGTTCACTCTGGGTGTGAGGCACACTTAAAAGTACTTTGATGAATCCTCTGGGCACCTTTGCTCTTCCTTGAGGGGTCTGATCCGGGCAGGGATGGGAAGGAAAAGGAGGAAAAGGTGCTGAGCCCCTTGTGCAGCAGTGTCAGTCCAGTGTGGGTACTCAGCGCCCCTTCCCTGAGCAGCAGCAGCACACTGTACTCCCCTGCACCTTGGAGGGGGTGGGATTAGGACCCAGCTGTGCCCTCAGGGGCTGCAGGGATGCAGTGGGCATCCTCGATGCTGGTACTGGAGGGGACCAGCTCTCCTGGGGATGGGCAGAGCTCTGCCCTGCCTTTCACTGCTTGGGCAGCTCTGTGCGCCCGTGCTGGGGCTCGGTTACATTCAAGCAGCCGTGTGGAATCTTGGGAAGACTTGAAAAATGCAATAAAAGCATAGGATGAAAGGTTGCAGCTGTTCTGTCCCCCAGTGCTGAGCACAGGGGTCAGGGCGGGCTCTGACGCTGGTCCATGTTTCAATTAGCAGTCCGTGTGATGTGATATGAGCTGCTTATGACATTTGCAGATGCAAGCCAGGTTGGGATAGACACAGAAGGGCTGGGGGATGGCTGCGATTTCAAACTGGGGCTGGCACACAGGAGGAATGGGCTGACAAAAAGGATGCTGTTGCCTGGGGACTCAAGGAAGGTGTTTGGTAGGAGGGGATCACCAACAGCGCAGATGTGAGATAGGAGCACAAACTGAGCAAGTCCTGCCCCTGAGAAACCCCTCAGAAGAGATCTGCCCTGGGAAATGGGGCTTGCTGGGGGGAACAGGGATGGGAAAGGGACCTGTGTGGGCAAGGGAGCAGCCTGGTCTATGCATCATGGTGTCTTGGGCAGGCAGTGAGACCTCACTTGCAGTATTGTGTGTAGTTCTGGTGTCCTCAACATAAAAAGGACATGGAACTGTTGGAACAAGTGCAGAGGAGGGCCACAAGGATGATCAGGGGACTGGAGCACCTCCTGTATGAAGATAGGATGAGAAAGTTGGGGCTGTTGAGCCTGGAGAAGAGAAGGCTGCATGGAGATCTCATAGCAGCCTTCCAGTATCTGAAGGGGGCCTATAGGGATGCTGGGGAGGGACTCTTCATTAGGGACTGTGGTGAGAGATCAAGGGGTAATGGGTTTAAACTTAAACAGGGGAAGTTTAGGTTGGATATGAGGAAGAAATTCTTTACTGTAAGGGTGGTGAGGCACTGGAATGGGTTGCCCAGGGAAGTTGTGAATGCTCCATCCCTGGCAGTGTTCAAGGCCAGGTTGGACAGAGCCTTGGGTGGCATGGTTTAGTGGGAGGTGTCCCTGCCCATGGCAGGGAGGTTGGAACTCGATGATTTAAGGTCCTTTCCAACCCTAACTATTCTATGATTCTATGATTCATTTGCAGCAAGAGGGGTTCAGGACAGAGTTCTGGAAATGGTCTTGAGGCAGGAGCAGTGACATGCTGGAATAGGGCATGGGAAGCATCAGGCCCTGTCCCTGAAGGAGCCGTGTATGCATCTGTCAGGATTGATGGAGGGCTGCAGACACTGCTGTGGGGTGTGTGACCTTGCAGCCTTCATTTCTCTGCTTCCCTGATCATTATCTGGCACTGCCGGCTCCAGCTGGGGTCAGGGCTCTGGGATAAGAGCTACAGAACCACTGGGAGGGGAGCTGTGCCCCTAGGGGCCTGTGCTCTGAGCAGAGGGCAGGAGCAGCAGAGCAGTGGGGACCATGGAGGGAGGGACACATCACATCAACGATGCAACTGCCAGCCTCAGCAGGCACCAGGACTGTGGCAGTCCTTGGCACGGGGTCTGCAGGAGCATGGCTGGCTGCAGGCATTGCTGGCACAGACCTCTTCTTCACCTCTGCAGTCGCCACCACTCCGTGCTGGTGGGGCTGGGACAAGTGGACATTTCTCCACGTGGGGGTGCAGACGCAGGGTTTCATCCTGCAGCCTTTCACTATGCCTTCTTAAAAGTGGGACTCCGGGGAGCACAGCAGTTAGGATTTCTGTCTCAATGGGAGAGCAGAGCTGAGCTGAGCACAAGGACAGGAGTCACATGTGTGCCAAATAGCTGATGCTTTTGCAACAGAGTGTGGATAGTGGGATTGCGCTGTCTGCTCCTTCCCCTTCCTGCTCCTGATAAATCAGTGCCCAGGGAAACACCACTCATATTGGCTGTATTTAATAAATTACCTCTCAGCATTTACCTCTCTGAGGTTGTTACTGAGTTAGTGTAGCTCCAAACCCTACAAAGGGAAAAGACGCATCAGGCCCCCCCCTTGGGAATGGAATAAGCCATTCAAAGCTAGAAACCAAATATAAACCCAGACTATGCAAATCCAGTCTAACGAACTCCGCTGCAGCACAGACATCCCATCTGGGAGTGGGATGATTCACAAGCAACGTAGCAAAGGGACTGCTTGTTTTAATGACTTTCCTCTTCCCAGGAAGAAGTGGGAGGGGGGTTGAAAAACCTGAAAACTTGAAGGTTGCAAATGAAAATCCTCTGCCTCTCCAGCACAGGGTGAGATTTGGATGCACATGAGGATGCTTTCCGCTATTAAATCCTATGGATTAACGGCAGAAGAGCATCCCTTGCATCTCTGCTTTCAAATCACAGTCCAGAAGTGCAACCAATCTGCCAGGCAGCTCCCCAGACACATCAGTCCTTATCAAAGCTCTGCTGCGTGGGGCAGGGCAGGGTGTTTCGCTTCACTAGGAAAGGGCACAGAGGAAGCGAGTGAGCAGCTGAGCAATGGGGGTCTGGCTTTCTGGGCACAGCAGACTGTAATTTATCACCATGAGGAACTGAAGGGGGTTTAGAGGGGAAAAAATGGCACAAAGTTAAATTGCAGTGTTGCCTCGGCATCCTTACAAATAAGCTTTACCTGCTGTTCGTTCCCATCTTGGTTGCAAAGGCCATCATTTACCCGAACAAAGGGAAGGGGGGATGCTGAGAACGGTTGTCAGGGTGCATGCAGGGCTAGCTCCCGAGCAAGCAGGGCTATGAAGGGGCCCTGGAACACTGCCCTGCTCAGGGGCAGCCATCAGCCCCAGTGCTGGAGCCCCATGAGGCTGCTCAGTGAGCATGCAGGGACCAGACGCTGCGGTGGGTTGGTGTGTCCCTTTTCAGCACATTCTGCTTGTGCCTCCTTGTGCTGGAAAGGCTTTGGGTTCAGGCTGCTTTATCCCAGAAGGTGCCTGGGAGATGTGGAGGGACTCTCTGTGTCCTGTCCATGGCCCTCAGGTGTTTCTGCAGATCTCCATGCTGCTCTGCCTGTGCTCTGCCTCTGGCAGAAGCTCTGGGCTGCTGGTGCTCCAAGCACCCCAGAGGTGTCCAAGCCTGCCTTGGGCTTTGCAGGCTGTAGTGTTAATCTCGGCTTTCATATTGAGCAGTTTTTAAATCAAGCCTCTCTGCTGTCTGCAGTACCGGAGGTTTCCTGACTCCAGATTTTCACTTACGCGTTGCAGCCAAACTAATGTTAGATGTGTCTAAAACAAGGTGACATGGGAGTCCTGCCGGGGACCTTCCACCACCAGGAGCTCTCGGATGGGTGCCATTACCTCCAGCATGGCCCTAGGGAGCTTCCAGGCAATCTGCTTCGGCAGGGACCCCTTAGGACATTTGGAGAAAGCCGCTCCTGAAGCTGGGGTTTCTCCCTGCCCTTAGCTGACCCCAGGGCTGTGGTCCATCAGGACACATCTGTATGTACCAAGTCCCCCCCTCCCGCAGTGACAGATGTCCCTACAATGCCCCAGTGCCTTGGCCTGGAACTTACAGCCTGGTTGTGGGTTTTGCTCTCCAGGAGAGTGGCAGGACGGAGATCCATGAGGCACAGCCTTGCGGGAAGGAGCCCCAGCTCTGAGAGCCAGATGTGCATGCTGTGTGCTGGCTGTATGCGAGCTGGGCGAGCTGTGGGGCTGCAGAGCCTGAGTGTGGGTTTCAGTTTAATCGGCGGGGCTGGGGAGCCTCTATTCATTCCCCGCTTGCATTCATCTGTGTCCTAGTAACGTGCTCTCCCAACCTCCTTCCCAACACGGGCGCACACGGCTGGATAATGGCAGGAGCCCGGCAATCTCAGGCGCTGAATAGCGGTGTAATTACGAGGCTATAATGGCGAGCTGGAACTCATTAGCCATTATCAGCCATTTCAGCAGGACAATGGCAGCACCCTGGGGTGCACGGCTGCGCTGGCTGTACCCGGCACGCTGCTCAGCGGCTCTGAGGCCAGCCCCATGCTGACCCTGACCCCCTGCTTGGCCACAGAGCCCGGGGGAGGGAGACTGGCTCTGGATGGGAACGATAGACTTTGTATTCAGCCCCTCGTGTGAGTGGGGCATTCTTGCTCCCCGGAGCTGCTGAGGGGTTAAAGAGCCCTGGGTGCTGGGGTTCTGCCCAGGCACCACAGTCTGCTCTGGGCTAACACCGCCTGCCTCTTCCCTTCCCTGACTCTGGCAGCTTGTCCTTCCCTTGACTGCCTCCTCCTCCTCCTCCTTTCAGTTTATTTGGTTTCCTCTTCATTTCCACGTCTGTATTCAGTGCAGCCTGCAGTGTGGGAGCCCTCCCCAGGCTGTGCATTCGTGTGGGCATCCTCCATCCCCAGCACTTGCCGTGGGCAGATCAGCCTCATGGCAAGGAGCAAACACTGCCAAGGAGGAAGGCTCTCTCCTGCTGTAGGGTGCTACACAGGAACCACAAGTCTGCAGGCTGTGGGTCCCAGGGCTGACAGTCCCGCTGTCCATACAGCGCTCACAGCCCAAATGCAGAAAGGCACTGCACAGCCGAGACTGCAAGGTGCAAATCTCTGCAGCTCCCCACTCAGTGTGTTTTAAAGCAGGATAATCCTAGCAGGGGCATGTTTGAGGCTGTGATGTGGAGAGATGAGGAGGTGCAGCCTGCAGGCTGGGAGCAGAGCCCCTGCCACATGTGCGTCCAGCAGCTGGGCACTCCTTGCCATAGGTGGGTGTAAGCACCCCAGGTGCTGCTCTCTCCCCCTTATTTTCACCAGTGGGGTGAGCAAGCCAGGGCAGCATCTCCCTTGTGACTGGAGTACCTGTCCCTGTGCTAACCCAGGGCTTTTGCATGAAAGAGATGCCAGGAGGAGCAGCTTGTCCTGTGCAAGTGTCTCTTGGAAGGTGAAACTGTGTGGCTTATTCTCCAGGCAGAAGGTGTGAGATGGCTGAAACTGAACCAGGCATAAGTGTGGGAGACTTGCAGCTGGGTGTTTGCAGGGATCCTGCTTTTCTGTGGGACAGTGGTTTGCTTTCTTGTTACCCCTGCCCTCTCTAAGCCACTCTGCATTTTGGATGACCCTAATGGGTGTTTGCTGTGTTTCCAGAGGGCAATGATGTGCATCCAGCCAGGCAGCTGCTGGCGTCACTGGGCTGCTTATTGCATTGCTGAGAGTTCTGAGGCTTCTGTCCCAAGGGAGGCATCGAGCATGGGGACAGGAAGATGGGGGAGCTGGGCAGCCCCTGCCCCTTGCTGCTTTGTGGTCCATGGAAGGTGCTGGCTAACACACTTCTGTGTGCCCAGTAAGAATGAGGGTCCTCTCCAGAGGTGGGCCAGCCCTGCCATCCTCGTGAGGGGCACAGGAATGCAGCAGTTGCTGCTTTTGTTTGTCCCATCTGCCCTTTCTGGGGGACAGGCTCTTACTGGGGAGCCCCAGTGCCTGGACACCTCCGGAGCTCTTCCTTGCTGATCTCTGCCTCTTCTCTCCACAGGGAGCTCAATGGCAACAACATCACACGGATCAACAAGAATGACTTTGCTGGGTTGAAGCAGCTCCGCGTCCTGTGAGTTCCTGGCAAGGGGATGTCTGCTGTGACCCTGGTGGGGATCATGCTCAGCTTGTGGCCTCTCCTGGGGCTGGTAGAGATGATGCTGAGCCCTTTGCTGGGCATTTGCCAGCAGGGCTGGAAGGCATCCGCATTGCGCTGGCCACGGTGGGCTTCCAGACAGGAGGGAGTGGGAAAGAGGGGCTGGGTTGTGTTGAGGAGGTGGTGGGAGCGAGGTGGCCCAGGGTGCAGAGGAGCACTGAGGACGCTGCCGGTGAGATGGAGTTGCTGAGATCTGCCTTCTGGAAAGCTGACCCCTTCTCTCCACAGGCAGCTGATGGAAAACCAGATCAGCACGGTGGAGCGTGGGGCATTCGATGACATGAAGGAGCTGGAGCGGCTGTGAGTGCAGGGCATGGAGGCGGGTCGGTGAGGGACTGCCAGGCTTAGTTGCAAAGAGCATCCTTTCCTTAAACCATAAAGTATCGGTGCTGCCTGACTTCAAACAGCTCCTCTGCTGTGTAGCAGTGGTATTTTAGTGTGGGAAGCAAACCCATTTCTGTGGATCTTTAAAGTCCTTTCTGATGTTTTTGAGGTGAGGGGCAGGTTAAACACTAATCACTCTCACTGTTACCAGCTGTGTCCTGTGTGTTGCTGAGGGAGCCATAAGTTCCAGTCCAGTACTCAGTAAAACAGCTCAGCGGTTTAAAAACCCTGAGCAAATATGAGGAGCTGAGCGAGCAGCAGGTTAACAGCGCAGTTAAGCAGCAATCAGCAGTTAACAGCTTGGAGTCCTGTCTGCATGTAATTACAACATTGTGAGGAAGTCTATTAATGCCCCATTGGTTGCCCTAGTGCTCTGAGCAGGACAGGGGTATCCTTGCCAGGTGGGATGCTCTGCTCTAATGGTCCCTCTGCCTGAGCCAAAGGTCCCAGCTGTGCCCGGAGCTGCTGGCTGGGTTGCAGGCAGGGTGACTGCTTTGCCCCCAGAACCCTGACCCCTTCCTCCTTCCCCGCAGACGGCTGAACCGCAACCAGCTGCACACCCTGCCTGAGCTCCTCTTCCAGAACAACCAGGCGCTGTCACGGCTGTGAGTACCCCCTGCGCCGGTGGGGCTCCCCTGCGGGCTGGCTTGTGGGGCTGCTGTGGGGTTTGGAGGGGCACTGACATCCCTGCTTCTGGGGGTGACACTGGTGGTTACTGGTGTCCTGTCCCAGTGAGAGCCTGGCATGTGGCAGGGGAATACATCCTGTTTCTGAGCAACATGCGGCATGGTAGGGCATCGGCTTCGCCTTGCGGAAGACCTGAGATGGGTGCTGTTGGAGACTGTATTAAATGTCTTTGCAGTGCGTAGGGATGTGGAAGATGGTGGTGGCAGTTTGGGCTGGGGCTGGCATCACCAATCTGGGCTGTGCCTGCACAGTGCCACTTGCAGAGCTGCTGCAAGCCCTGCAGCCTCCTCTCTGCATGCAGATCACAGGCTCTGGAGCAGGGTGCTCTTACACCCTAGATTGGGTTTTCAGGAAGGGAGGGTGAAGAAGGATGTCCCCAAGGGGTCACATCCTGCCCCAAAACCTCTGTAGGGCACAGAGGGTCCCAAAACCCTGCTCAAGAGCTGTCTTTCTGCTGGTGTCCGAGGCCACCTGGGGAAGGAGGGGGAAGCCCTGAGGAGGCTGATCCAGCCCCTCGTGTCTGCTACTCCCTCCCCGCCTGTCCCCATCACTGCCTGTCCCCATCACTGCCCGTCCCTATCAATGCCTGTCCCTCTGCACCCATAAAAACACACCCAGGGACTGTCTTTTGTTGTGCCAGCAGCAGCTCTGCAGACCCCTCTGCTCCTCCTCTGTCCATGAAGCAGCAGGCTGCCTGGAGAGGGCTGCCGGGGTTTTGATAAACACTCTTTTCTGTGTTGGCTTTCCCTTTCCTGGGGCTGCTTCACGTGGGCATCAGTGCCATCGGCAGTGCCAGCATTGTTCAGATTGCAGGAACTCCTCTTAACAAAGCATTTACTGGCTCTCAGCTATGTCAGGCACCACGTTTGTTGGGAAGGGGCCATGAGTAAGAAAGCGTGCATTTAAGTGGCTGAGAGAACTGGGGTTGTTCAGTCAGAAGAGAAGGGTCATAGGGGACCTTATGACTCTCTACAGCAACCTGAAAAGAGGTTGTAGTGAGGTGGGGTTGGTCTCTTCTGCCATGTAACAAGTGATAGGACAAGACGTAACTGGCTCAAGCTGCACCAGGGGAGGTTAGTTTGGATGTTAGGGGCAATTTCTTCACCAAAAGGGTGATCAGGCATTGGAACATGATCAGGAACACTGGATCAGGCTGCCCAGGGAAGTGGTGGGATCACCATCCCTGGAAGTGTTCAAAAACCACGTACGCAAGGCCCTCAGTGACATGGTTTAGTGGTGGACTTGGCAGTGCTGGGGGAATGGTTGGGCTTTATGGTCTTGGATGTCTTTTCCAAATGAGTTGATTCTGTGATTCTATAAAATTGGGGCTGGATGCTCCCCATTGCTCTGAGAAGATGCTTGCACCCTGTGGCTGATTCACAGTGCATAGGAGCAGGGCAGCTGTGGCTGAGGCATGAGCTCTCTGCTTTACAGCATCTTGTGTCTCCGTGCCTCAGCTGTGAAATGAGGATGCCAGATCCCTGCTGGGGCAGGGTATGAGTGGATGAAATAACTGAATGGGCTGAGACATTGCCAGGACAGGCATGGCCGTGTTGGGGCCAGGCAGCCCTGCCTGCACCTGCAGGCTGCGGCTGAGCTGTTTTGCTCAGCAGCAATTCTGTTTAATTCCAACAGTGCCAGGGAGTCGGTCCTGGCGTCCGGCTGGAGGTGGTGTAATGAAGGGTTAAAACACTGTGTGGGTTTGCCAGCATGGGACGTGTGAAATGGTGGACCTGTGCCAGAGATGGGCCTAGGTAATGGCAGCTGATAGCGCAGGCGTTCAATTAATTATCAAACGGCATTTGTTGAGCTCAGCTGTGCTGTATCGAGGCGCCAACAAGGGCCCATCCTCCTCCAGCGCCCATTGCATAACAAAAACACGGTGGATGGAGAGAGTTATTTCACAAACATTCATGTCTCCCTTTCAATCTTCTCTGGATCTGAATGCCAGGCTCTTTCTAAAAGCAAACCCCACGGTTCCCTGGGGAGAGGCAGGAGGGCAGCCTCCAGCTGGGCTGTGTGGTGTGCCCCTCCACAGGCTGTGGAAATGTGTGCAGGGCACCATACGTACCGCTGTGGGTGAGGAGGGGTGTGCGAGATGCTCCCTGTAGCCACCCCATGTTCAGGTGTGTTTCAGCCTCTGCCTGTTGTTTTGCTGTTGCTTCCCATGTTGTGGTGGTTGTTTTGAACCTATTCCCTCCTGCCCTGCCTTGAAGCTGTTTTCTGCCCATCTCTGCCATGGCAAACTCCGCTTGGACACCAGCACCCGAGTTTTCTCTTGTGCAATGTGGGGCTATGTCTGTGGTGCCGTGCTGTGGGAGCTTTGATGAGCACTCAGAGTAGAGGGTCCCTGCAGTGAGCTATGGGAAGCTGTGGGACTGGGGACACACTGAGGCACTCGCCATCCTTCTCTGCAGCACGTTACGTGCATGGTACCTGTGATATTGAGGGCAGAGTTGGATGCTGTATTTATAAGCTGGAGGACTTGCAGCTCCCTCTCCTCACAGCTGTGTGTTGCTGAGGTGTTTGAGGATGGTTTGGGGGGACAACGGGGCAGGGGGTGCCCAGGGCAGAGCTTGTCTAGACACACTGTCACGCTGGCTTAGCAGGAAGGTGGGATCTGGACCGGTGCTAGTCCGGATAGTGTAGGAGGTCATAAGGACACTCTTTAATTGCTGCAAGCCTGGCTCAGGCTACAATGATATGAGTCAGTGGGGAGTAGGTTTAAGCTAAGTTGAAATCAGCTTGCCTTGAACTGAAACCAGAGCCTCTCCACCAGGCTTTGCACTTATTTAACTGCTGAAATGGATCTGGGGTGGCCCCATTGCTTGGCGCCCCTTTCCTGCCCCAGAGGCAGGCTGGGACCTGTGCTGGTCAGGAAGAGTGCTCTTAGCAGCACCATGCTCTTGCAAATCCTGGTCTCCAAACCGTTTCCAGCAAGCGGTGCCTGAGCCAGCTTCCCCTTGCCCTGCCTGCTGTGGCCACCGCGGCATGCTCCTCTGGCTCCCAGGGTATCTGCTAGGTCCTCATCCTCACGCCTTCGCGCTGGGAGGTCTCAAATCCACAGAAACTGGCTGAACAAGTCAGGCTGAGGTCTGTGTAGCTGGGAAATGAGGCTGGCAGATGGGTGGCAGCTGAAGGAGAAAGCCAGGGGTGGATGCAGGCACCAGTGGGGGGTGCTTAGATGGGTACCTGGGTGCTGGCCTCTTCTAGCCTTAGTCTTGATGCATCTTTAGCAGCACTTCAGTTGTATGACAGCAGGTTAAGGCAAGTCTGTTGAATGTGGGGTATGGGATACCAATAGAGCTGTTTTCCACTATACTTTGAGCCTCATGGAAATAATTCGGAAGCATCAGACCTTGCGCTTGGGTAGGGATGGAAAGCTTTTTGTCCACCTCCTGGGTCTGAGTGTCAAAGCCTAATCCACAGTGGTGGTGCTTTGTCGTCTCCCAGCCAGGCTGCAATTAGTTACTCGGATCTCGGCTATAAAAAGCATTTGTGCATCGGGATAATGGAAAGGGTTGGAGTTAAACCTGATCCATCAGGGCTTAAGAAACTGGGAAATGGCAGGAAAGGGCCAATGGAAAGCAAACCTCAAATGAGGGCATGAGGGAGGTGAGACGCCTTGAGAGGAATGTTTTCCCCTTGGTATTTGGGAATATTGACCTGACTCCTGGCTGGAGACCATCTCGGGCTGAGGTTGTGGTGTGGGGGGGCTGTGCCAGCTCCTCGGCAATGAGGCAGAGGGACTCTCCACATGGTCTCCCTTATTTATATCCACGGATAACTCATTAAGCAGCCCTGGTGGCTGGAAATGGTGCTGATCTGAGGTTTCACTGCAGAGCGCCTGACCCCAGTGACCCCATCTCAAAATGGGCTTAATTAAACTGTCAGCACTGGACAGAAGAACAAAGCGCCATGGGCCAGGAGGGGCCGGGGTCCCCCAGCAGCTCGCTGGGGAAGAGCACATCTCCTGTGAGGTGGAGGGCTGGTACAGAATGGATCTTTCCTTCATCGAGAATCACCCAGGCAAGAAGGTGACCTCTGCTATTGCACTGCCCAGCGCTGGTCCTTGGTGCCCTGCAGCTGTGTGCATCTCGGCTCTGCACAGGGTCCTCAGTGCAGCCCTGCAACACGCTGGGAGCCAAGGGGGTACTGGCAGACCTTGCTTCAGCATCTCTCCCGAGCTGGCAGGAGTTGTCTTTTCCCTTGGGAGCAGGGCATCCAAACCTTTGAGTTTCTCTCTGCTCCCTTGGGAGGGACAGGGAGGGATGGGAGAGGACTTTTGTAACCCTGTCTCACTTCTCTCCCTCAAAAACCTCCCCATGAAGCTGTTTCTAAGCCCTTTTGGGGGTCCTGGGGGGGGATGCGAGGAGGAGAGAGGGGGCTGAGGTGGCCATAGCAGCAGGGTGAGAACAGAAATGCTGCGGGCGCATCATCGGGAGGCAAAGACGTGGGCTTTGGAAATGTGCTAAAGGCAGTCAGGAAGACTATAAATAAATGGTGTTCTCCAAGGGAAGCCAAGCTGGCGTGAGGGGAGCAAGGAGCGGTGGGTGCTCGGCTGCAGGGAGCTCTGGGGAGATGTTCCCACAGGGGAGATACATCTTGGCTGGATGTATCCCCCCGGGAGCAGCCACACAGGTTTTTCTCATTGCTGCAGCTGCTCCGTGCTCGGTGGAGTGGGAAGCTGAGAGAGGATGAGCAGAGAGTGGGGAAAAAAGGTCTTGTCTCCAGAAAGAGGAAGATTTAGGACATGGGCCACGGTCTGTTGGCTCCTGTCGGACCCATGCCAGCAAAAACTGTGGAGGAGACAGTTCTGCATCCAAGCTGGCAGCCGGGCCCAGGGGGAAGGGCCTGCGCTCCTGCTCTCCCATCTGTAGGGGCAGGGGCTCCCTGGAAACAGCATTAACATCTCAATCAGGACCGGTGGCTTTCTGAGCCCGGGACATGTGAAATGCTGCAGGAGCTGGGGGGATTGTCACGCTCCTGCGAGACCCTCCTCCTTCGGCTGGCTGGAGCCTGCAGAGGGGCAGTGATGCTCTACACCTCCTTCTGTCTGGGAGCTGAGACAGAGACCAGGGGCTGATACAGCCCCCCTCTGGACCAGGGGCATTTAAAGATCTGGTGATGAGGGGGTTCAGAGCTGAGCTGCAGAGAGCACTTGCAGCTGCCTGGACTGGGAAGGTTACGTTATGGTGAGCTCTGGGGCTGGTTCCTCTCACCATTCCCGCATCTGGCTAAACCGAGCCCTAATTGCCTTTGGAAAAGCAGGCAGAGAAAAATGGAGTGCTGCTAAATAACTTGAGAAAATGCAAACGACGTCCTTCAAGAAGGAGCAGGCCACAACCACGCAGGAGGAAGCTGTGAGCTGAGTAGTAGCAAAACAGGGTGACAAGTGAAAAAGGAGCTGTCAGAGAAAGGAATAACAAAACAGGCCCTGCCTGCATGGGGCTGGCTGTGTGTGGGAGGTGTTACTTGCGAGACTGTACCAGTGACCATTCCTCTTGGCACTGCATTGGGAAAAGCCCCAGATAGGAAAGGGAGGGATGGAGATATGTCAGGACAAAACCCATGTGCTCGGTGGCGGCTTGGGTATAGGAGTGGAGCAGCCCATGTCCCGCCAGTGGGTGGCTGTGCTGGCACCAGTTGGGGAGGTGTGGGTGCAGGGGGGATGCTGCTGGGGGGATGCAGGTACTGCGTGCAGCTCTGCTTCCCTCCCATCAGGGTGACTTGCCTGCCTGAGCCCCGGTTTTGATCAGCAGGGGTTTTTGGTGCCTGCCTGCGTGTCGGCTCCCTGGGAATGCTGCCGCAGCGGTGGGCTGGCTCTGGCTGCGCGCCGGCTCTCCTGTGCCAGACACCCGCCCCATCCTCCCACGGCAATAGGTCCTGTTGGGGCTTTGGCTGAGGTTTGCTACCTCCAGCGAGGTTCTGCAGCCAGCACCTGCAGCTGCTGCGCGGGAAAGGACCTGCAGGCACTGAGTTGTGTTTTCATCTTCCCCTGCTGGAGCAGGGTCACTCCAGCTCCCCGTGCGTGCGCTCCTTTGCTCTGCACAGATGTGTGTGTGCAGAGATCCATGGTCCAAGAGCTGGAGCAGAGAGCAGCTCTCCCAGAAACAAACTTCCCTGCTTCCACTTCCCCCAGCATCCCATGTTTCTGTCCCAGCTGCCCCCTCTGGCAGCGTCCCCCTCCCCTTGCTGGGCAAGGGCCAAGTGTCCCTGATGTCACCGTGCCCACATTTTGGCCGTTGTCCCCTTGACTCCGGGTGCTGTACCCCCTCGCTCTCCCCAACAAAGTCCCTTCTGTTGGGGACAGAGCAGGGCTGGGGGGGCCAGGCTGGGACATGTCCCCCCGAATACCAATCAGGAGAGGGAGCACGGTAGCTGAGGGGGGGACCTGTGGGGTCTGCATGCTGCAAGACACCCCCCACCAGCCAGGGGGATGGGGAGGGGGAAGAGAAGCCTCGCCACAGCCCCCAGGAACAAAGAGTCAGTGTGGCTCATGACAGCTCTAAGGAAACGCAGGGAAACAAATGTGCCACTAATAGGTGGGGAGGTTACCTAGGAAAAGATGCTGCCAGGCAAGCGGGCGGCTGGCCCCCTTCCCAGCAGGCTGGCAGGCGGGGAGGGGCTGGGATTGACACCCCCTGACTCAAGGGGGGGACATAGGGAGCTGCAATGGGGCCAAGGCGAGGCAGGTTTGCATAGCCATGTCTGTGGGGACCGCATCCTTATGAGCACAACGAGGACATCTCTGGGTTTTTATGTGGCGTGTCCCTGCTGGGAAGCAGCACTGCCATGCAGGGAGCTGCTGGCTGACTGCGTGCTCTCCCCCTTCTTCCTCCATCAGTAACGTGCCACGGACCTCAGCTTTCTTTGGGGGGCCCAGGAAGACTCCGTGGGGGATACTGATTGCAGCCAAACCTCAAAGCCTCACAAATTAAACACTTGTTTAAGATCTTTTTATATTTAATTGCTTCCATAAGCTTTTGGGGACCTGACTCGCAGTCTCTGGAGGCACAGGAGTGCCAGGGTGAGGGTTGCTGCCATGCCCCAACTTGCTGCTGAGCAGCCCCCCTTTTGCATCCCATCAGCCTGGACACCCTCCACCGGGGTGATGAAGCAGACCCTGCACAGGGTGCCCCAGCCCCTAGCTCCATTCTGTGCCATTGTCCCGGTGAGCTGCCAGGAGCGGGCATTGCCAGCCGGCTGCCTGGAGATAATCTGTCCCCTCCCTCCTTGCACCCTGTTGTGCTCCTGACCTGCTGCTGGCTCTGGCTTTCTGGGTGTTGAGCTGCATCCAGGGTTTCCATGGCAATGAGTGGGGTCGATTCCCACTCCCGGGTTTCCCTCCTTGCACCACTGGCTCTGCTGGGTGCACCCTCAGTCTTGGTTTGAGTGCAGCCTTGGATTTGGCTTTTGTAACGTTATTAAAGCAAAGGGGTCTGGGTCTGTAGTGAGGTGCAGCTCCCAGCCCCCTGCCCCCTTTGGCAAAGTGCCCCCCTCCATGTGGCATCGTGTGGAGCTTCCCTGCCCAGCTCCCAAGTGATCCCTGCCACTCTGGCAAATGGGAATCTACAACCCACAGGAAAGTGCAATGGAAAATCATGTTGTCCTAATGCTGGGCAACAGTGCTAATTACACAGCTATTAAAACACAGGGGAATTACTTATTCCCTCCCGCCTCACAGCTCATTGCCTGCATTGTGCCACATTCTCCCCTCGGTTACCTCTGGTCCCCTGGAAGAGTTAAAAGAGCACTCAGAGAAGCCGATCCCTTTGTCCTTATATTTTGAGAGCAGAATAAAGGCATTTCCTCTCTCCTGTTTTCACAGCTCAGATAGCAGAATGGTTCAAAGTAGTATTAAAGAATAGTGAGCAGAATTAGCCTTTGGTAATTTGACTTCCAGGATGTGGAAGACAAAAGACTTATGCCGTGGTTTTAGGGTGAGTTAAAACTTGGTACACCTGCATGTAAATCCCACAGACGTGTTAATGTACACAGCCAGGTAATTAACCTGTGTTTTCTGGTTGATTCTCCTGCGGGTGGATGTTGGACCCCTCTTCTGTGCTGCTGGGACTCCCATGAAAACAAGCGGTCAGCAGTTTCCAGCACTGCTTCCAACAGCTGCCTGCAAGGGTGTCTATCTGTGTCTGCTCTCTGCTGCTCCAGAGGGGTCTGTGGTGCTGTCAGCATCAGTGCTGGACCATGCAGCCTGCAGCCCCGATGCCAGCAGCTCTGCTTGGTGGGCACCGGCATCTTGCCCAAGCAGGCTGCCTGGGCAGTGGGATGCTTTACCCACTGCGGTAGATGGGTCATTTTCCCTGTGCTGAAGTGCTGCGAAGACCAAATGTGTGAGTGTGAGTGGGGAAGATGCTGCTTCTCATACCCGGGGGGTTTCCTGGTGTGTCAGTGCTTGTAGGCATTGCCAAGGGGAACCTGTCCCGCAGTGATAGGCTGGGAGCATCCTGCTTTGAAGAGCCCATTTCCCCATGTGTGCTGATCGGTGTCCATGTACCAAGAAACCCGGACAGCAGTGTGCTGGGGGTGGGTTTGGGAAGGTGGGGATTCATTTCCCAGATTCTCATCTGTGTTAAATTAATTACCGTCTCAGCTTATCCTCACTTAACCAGTGAGACACAGACGTCTGTGGTTGGGACACCCACTGCCCTGCAGAGCTAAGCAGCATACGGATTAGGGGATCTTACCAGCTGCCCCTCCTGGCCCCTCCATGGTTGTTGCACCCCCCTTGCCCCCAGAGGCTTTGGTCCCTATTTGCGTCTGTATTTCCCTTCAGGACAGGAAAAGCTGGATTAATTTTTACTGCTCCCAAGGGAGCTGTTGGCAATCAAAGACATCTTATTGTCTTGTTTTCTGTAAACCAAGAGGCAGGAAAAGATAGGGATGGTTTAAAATGGTTTCCTTGCCTCCCTCTTCTCCCCATCTGGTCCTCACTGCCCCTCTGATGGGAGATGGCATTTGGGGCAGAGCTGCTTGGAGAGAAAATCCCTCAGGCTTTTTCCAGGCCCAAGGGCTGGAAGAGAGAGGTTTCTTGTGGAAGTGGAGGTGGGAAGATTTTGACCATCCTCTTGAGGGTTTGGGAAACAGTAATTTTGGGATCCTATGAGGAGGAGACTATTAAACGTGGAAAGCACATGAACAGCACCCCAAAGTGCCTATCACCCCAGAGCTGAGAAGTCCTCCATCCCCAGACCCCCCTCCTGTGGCAAAACTATGGACCCAGGAGTTATTCCTGTATCCCCCCAACTTTCCCATCCCCATATAGCCCTCAAAGGAGCTTTTGTCTGCCTCCAAGCCCCACAGGTGGGTGGGCTCCTCATCCCCCCCCCCTTACCCCTGGGCTGGGATGCTTTTTCCCAGGGGCCACTGTTAGCTCATCACTATGCGAGGCAGGCTTGTGGGTCGCCTTGGCAACAGGGGCCTGGGGATGCAGGTTGGGGGTTGATCCCATAGTGGGACACTTACGGGATGTTTGCTCAGGGGCTGATGATGCTGTTTGCCATGGACCAGCACGTACCCAGCAAAACGCGCCACGGCGCGTTTTGCTGGGTACGTGCTGGTCCATGGCAAACACAGTGGAGATGCAGGATCAGTGTCCATGCATGGTACCTGGCATCACGATTTCATCCCAGGGATGCTCCACTGCAGCTCCTCTCCACTGCACAGCCATGCTATTACTACCCAGCAAGTACCCTCAGTTCTATTAACTACTAATCATAGGGATGAAGTGTAGCAGGGCTGGGAATCTGTGTTCGTGGGGTGAAAAGGAGAAAGCAAGCAAGGAGCAAGCAGGGGGGCTGGCTGCATTCCCGGGACTCAGCGGCATTTCCAGCTCTTGCTGTCTGACCGGAGGCATTTCCACCTCCTGGTGTTGCCATCCCGCTCTGGCTCGCTTGTTCTCTTCCCCATGGGCACAGCGTGTTGCTCATTCCTGCATCCTACGATTTCACAGCATCCCCGCAGCCAGGTGCTAATGAGATTAGACCCAAGCTTGAAGATGTCTCTCTCTATCCTTTGCCATCCAATTACACAGCCCGCATGGTATCTGATTGCCTGGGAGAGTGGAGGATTGGGGCTGGCTGGGATGGGAGAATGCAGCTGGTCTTTCTGGGTATCAGCCCCGCCGTGCCGAGTGGTTTTCTTTCATTTCTTTTCTTTCTTCCTTCTCTCTCTTTTTTTTACTCCCCCCTTGGCTTTGAGCTGCTTCGTTTGCCTTTTTCATCACTTCTCGATGTGGCGGCTGGGCAGAATTTGTTTAAATTAACTGCTTGAATGGCAGCGTTTGTGTGTGTTGGTGGGGGGGAGCTCAGACAGCACCAGAATGGATGAGGGGGGATTAAAGGTGCCTAATGGGTTCCAGATGGGCATCCTGGACTGGGAAACACCCCCACAACCCCAACCCAAGCCAAGTGCCACTGGCAAGGAGCTCAGGGCTGGGAATTGGGACACTATGGTGGGCAGTTCCCTGGTCTGCTGCAGCAGAGCGGCTGCTCCTGCCGCAGGAGGCACCTTCGCTGGCTGGCCTGGAGCTCTGGGGTGCAGCAAGCTCCGCTGTCCCCACTACGGGCTCTGGGGACAACCGCTGTGTGTGAGTCCAGCTTTTGGAGGTGCCTCAGCTCCACTGTCAGCTGACGCTGCAGGCACAGCCTGCCACAGCAGCACCACTGGCGCGGCAGTTTCAACTCGGCAGTCTTGGTTGCAGTGTGAGGAATGATAACGTTTAGTCTTTGATGCCCTCCCCCTGGGCTCTAGGGTAGCTCATGGTGCTCGCGCAGTCCAGCGTCCCCACTGCTGCAGGCATCAGGGTGTCTTTTCTTACTGGAAAACTGAGCCTCAGAGTCAGGAGCTTTTCCCGGTTGCATTTTCCAGTTCTGTAGGGATAAAAGACATGGTGGCAGCTCTCCCTGGTTCTCCAAGGGCTGTGCCCCCATCAATGGCCAGATTTCTCCTCCAGACCTGCTGTACGGTGCCAGAGCTGTGTGTTTGCAGCCTGTCCTGTGGCAGTGCCTAGCTTGGAAGCACGTCAGCCCCAGGAGAGATGAAGCCTGCAGGAGTGAAGGGCTGCTGGGGAGTGGTGTTGCAGGGAGGGTCGTTGCTTTCAAGTTTTGTTGGTGGCAGAGAGCAGGAGAGCGACTTGAGCTGTGAGCTGGCCGGCTGCTGGGAATATCACCCATGCTGTATAGGACGGTTCATCATTTCACAGGGGATTTCCACTTCTTAGGGGAGTGGGCTGCGGAAAAGCCCATCAGGTTTAATGTGAGTGAGCCTCCAGTAGTACATTTTGCTACTAAAGCCTGAAAAGCCCTGTTCCCAGTGGGAACAAGCCCACTTGCGCTGCAATGGCTTTTTGCGAAGGCAGCAGTTTGCTCCGGCGTGGCTGGCTTCATCCAAGCAGATGGCCAAGCGGCAGGATGAGGACAAACCAGGGCAGGAGACCCACGGCAGTGCTCCCAATCCAGGGCCCTCCGGGCAGGGTGGCAGGGGTGTGTGGGGGGCGGTTGGGAAGCGCTGGCCAGCCTCCCTCACCCCCTGACCCTTGGCTGACGCTGCCAGCCCCCCCGGCCCATCCTTGGCCTCGCATCCCCCTGCCCCGGCTCTCGTTTCCTTCCACAAATATTGAGAAAATAAATAAAGCAGCTGGAGGGGGTCATCCCTGCGCCTCCCTGCACACAGCCGCCTCCCTGCGGAGCCGCGCAGGTGCTGACCCCGCATTCCTCAGCCCAAGGGTTAACCGGAGAGAAAGCAAATACTGGCTTCTCTGGGGGCTGCCCCGGCCCGTGGCCAGGGATGCCTCTTCCCTGAGGAAAGGGGCTTGTGGGGCAGACAGGTCTCCATCCCTGGCAGGGGTTGTTGCACAAGTCTGGCTCTTCGCCCTGATAGCACGAGGTCCCCACCGTGGTCTGAGCTTGCACCGTGGGGCCAGAGGTGCCCTGGCATGGCAAAGACAGGAGAAGCCATGTGGGTGACAAGTTGGAGGGTCACCTGTGCCAGGCAGTGGCTGTGGTGGGCTAGGGGCATGGAGGTGCGCTGCCAGGGCTGCCTGCCTCTCTGCCTGTGGCTGCATCTATATCCGGGGTGCATTTCTGTGCCTTGAGGAACCGAGGGCATGTGGCTGGAGAGAACTCGTGCCACCCAGGTACAGTGCGGTGCCGATGGCAAGAGCCAGTGCTGCCAGCGCCTGCTACCAGTGCCTGCCCCTCTCGGCTGGGCTCCTCACTGTGTATGTGGTTTTGTGGCTCAGAAGCTGCTCCATGAAGCGTGGGACCTGTGTTGATGCAGGAGCCTTTGCAGAAATCCTGTTCCCTGGGGCAGAATCCGACCTCAGTGGGGTCCAGCAAAGAGCATCCTCCCTCTCCCGCATCCTTCTTCAACTCTCTCCATCCTGGTCTTGTCTCTTAGCAACTGTCCCCAGCCAGGACCTGGGCTCTGTAGGAAGGGATGTGACACTTTCTGTGCATCAGTCACTTTGCCACCTCTGGAGTGACACGAGGCCGTTAACCCCCATGGCACTGGCTGGGCTCAGGCGCAGTGAGCGATGGCAGAGCATCCCTGCGACGCCTCCGCTCGGGTAGCAGCCGGCTGCTCTGCCTCCAGCTTGACACCGATCCGCGCTACAACAACGATCTGGGCTGCAATCAGGGAGGAATTAAAGGATAATTAATGCCAATCCACATGGAAAATTGCTCTCGTCAAACAAACCTGATATCATTTTTTTTGATGAGCTGACAAATTGGGTTGATAAGTAGCGACTGCGCTGACATGATATACCGAGACTTCTGCAAGTCATTTTACTCTTGCCTGGAGGATATTGCGATGAAAGCATTAATATTCTGCAAAAATCAGTGTAGCATTTCTGACAGTGTGCTTCTTTGGTAGACTTCCCGGGGGAATTGGCAGCAGTCGCCTTTCTGGCAGGGGGCAGTGGGGGTCTGATGATGGTGAACTGAAGCTCACCATCTCTGCAAAGCGGCGGTGGTCTTGTAATCCCTGGTGGCAATACTTTTTGCCAACTTTCCCATGACTCTCCCAGGCTCTCATTGCCTCCTCCTTCTGCCCTGTGCCAGCTGAGGGTGTGCAGTGAGCTAGGCAATGAAGGTGATGTATCTGGGAAGTAAGTACCTGCACCATCATAGAGCTCGGTCTAGGAGGAAACGTGAACCGATTGGTGAAAGGGGCAGGGCTGGTGCTGCTGGCGGGATGCCGGTCCAGCAGGATGCGCCTCCTGGAACACCTGCGCTGGAAAACATCCTCATGCAAGGTCATGCAGCCGGGAAAAATTAATGTAGGTCACAGCTACAAGACAGGGAGCAGCGTCTGGGGATGCAGTTACACTGAAAAGGACTTAGCAGCCATCGTGGCAGCCTGCTCTGGGATGTGGGCTTCCAGCGCTGCAACTGGGGAGTGATGGATGAGCAGAGCAGCTCTGGGCTTGCGGAAGGGTTGCTCTTTTGGGGGAGAGCGGGGAAGCTTCCACTGAGCATCGTTTCTGCTTCAGGGCCCATGGTTTAGAGAGATGTTGGGAAATTAAAAAGTGCTCGGAGAGGAAGTGTGGGATAATTGGAGATCTGGAAAACCTGCCTCCCAGTGAAAAGAATTAAAAAGCTCGGCCTATTTAGTGCATGCAAGAGGAGGTCAGGAGGGGGTTTCATCCCCATCTCTGCATACCTGTGTGGGGAGAAGCCTGATTGTAGGCACCTCGTTAATTTTGTGAAAAAAGAAGAAAAAGAGAAGCAGCAGAAAATCACTCAGTAGCTGGAGGCTGAAACCAGAGAAATTCAGACTAGGATTAAATTTGGCTTTTTCTCCACAAAGAGCAATTAACCATTGAACACTCAGGTGGGAAGAGGTGAACTGAATGTCCTTTACAGCTGCAGAGGGGACCCTACTTCCTTCCCCAATGGTGAAAATGGGAAAGGACAGGGATGGAGAGGAATCCCAGGGAGAACTGTGTCTGGGCTGGGTGTGCAGAGGTGCCCCAGTGATGAAGTGTCCTCTTCTAGGTGATGGATGGTACCTCATCTACTGTCCCTCTCTGGGCACTGGGGACATCAATTCAGCTCCTCCATCTCAGGCCAGGACCTTAATTGTTCACAAAGCCCCTGAGCATCCCTGCTCTGCAGGGCTGGATGAGTAAAGGCTCTTCTCCATCCAGGATGATGCCTGAGCAGGCATGCCTGCTGGTGGGGACAGGGCTGCTGGGGAGGTGGGGGGCTCCCAGGCTGCCCTGCTGCTCTCAGCCGGGCTGGGGGAGATGGAGATCCGCTGGCGCCGGTCTTCCCACACTCTCCCACGGGGAATGCTCAGCCATGGCCTTCCCGACCCCTGCGCTGCAATCATGTCTGAGCATCTTTAGTGGAGCTATATTTTACTGGTGCAGTAAAAGGGAAAGACAGCTTTACTTTAATGTTATAAGCTGCAGAGTATGTTGCCTGGTTAGGGACTGGCTGAGCATTGCAAGGGCTCTGGCTTTGGGTTCATTGGGCAAATAGTGGTGGGGGTGGAAGATACTGTCTCTTCCCTGTGCTGCTCCCTTGCCCATCAAATTGCTCTTCCTCCAGTGCCCTCATCTCTCAAAGCCAGTCAGGTTTTGCTCCTCTCCTGTTCCCATCCTTTGCTGGGAGATGCCAGCAGTGACCATAATAGCAAAGCCAAAAGGGAGCACTCCCTGGCTGTCCAGCCACAGGGTTTTCCTGGCTGCCGGTCCCCTAAGATCATGCCTAGGACAGTGAGAAGGCAAAACCTGGCTGTAGCTGGGGACGTGGCTCTGAAGAAGTCCCATCCCGGCTGCACATTTGGGTTCAGCTCCTGCAGAGCAGCAGGATGCTGCGGGGAGCCGTTGATGTCCCTTGGGCAGGGCAGTGTGTGCAGATGCCCGTGTCCCCTTGAGCCTGCCGACCCCTGATCCCGGGGTTGTAGGAATGTCCTTACAAGCTCTGGGAATCATTGTGCTCCTGTCCTTGCAGCCTGCTGCTGCCGGGCCTGGGTTTTGTGCTCTTGCTTCTTGTTTTCCTCCAGCCTCTTTCACAAAGACACCTATTCTCCCCTGCACCCCAGGGATTTACACAGAAAGCTCACCCTCAACACGGCAAAAGAAAGGCGCGGGCAGCCCGGGAGAGGAAGCTCACACAAAATACGGTGTGTGGTTCTTTGTGTCCCCTTTGTAATTCCTATGCACAATGAACTGCCCTGGCCACCCACCAGCCCTGGGATACCCCCAGGTGCCCCGTCCTCCCTGCCCCACCATGTGGCAGCGGGCAGAGCTGGGGATGCTCCTCACTGGGCAGCCAAGAGCGCAGCCTTTGTGCTCGGGAAAGGGGAAATTTGGGCAGGATGGAGATCGCGGTGTTCCAGCAGCAGCAGAAAGCCCCCTCACAGAGCACTGAGGGGGTCCCTCTGGCTGAGCCCTTCCATCAGCCCCCATCTGACGGCTTTTAACATGCTAATGACCCTCTCAAGAGCAGGAGCAGCTCTGTGTAAAACCCATGTTCAGGCCTCGGTCATGGACATTTGCTCAGAGACTGTTAAATATTTATCCTCCCCGCCTCCTCCCCCAGCTCCGCAGGCATTAACAATAGCGATCCCAACAGACCCCTTCCCCCTCGCCTGGAACATGTGGCTCCCGGACCATGACAGCGAACGTTATCGTTTGTACCTGTGAATTATTGATAAGGTATAAGATAGTTCTTGCAGTGAAAAAATAATGAGGGGGAGAGGCCGTTTGCAGCCTGGTGGGGTGGGTGCTGCTGCTAACCCTCTTCTCTGGGGGCAATGTGGGCAGTGGGACCCCATTCCTGCTGGGCCCCATCCACCGTCTGACCATGCTGGCCTTTAGCAGCGTGTGGCCGGCACCATACTGTCTTGGTGCATGGCAGCTCTGCCCTCAGAATGGGCCTGTCTGGTGCCTGCCTTCCCAGGGGAGGTGGGCAGCTGCCCTCCCTCCCCAGCCCCATGCTGCTGCAGCCACCCCTGCACCGGGGGATGCTCGCTTGGGCAGCTGCCTGTGGGTCATGGAGGTGACAGGGATGTCCCATCTCTGTGGGTCAGCTGCCCACCCTGCGGTGCCTTGGTGGGGAAGGGGCAGGTATGGCTCAATCCTGCAGACACCGTGGCTCCAGTGAGCAGATGGGATTTTGCCTGGAGAGCCTCTCAGCCAGGAGGGCTGATGTCTCAGGAGGTCTCCAGGGGCTGGAGGAGGGAGAGTGTTCCTCCGTCCTTGGGTTTATGGCCACTGATGCACACTGTCCTAGTGCCCTAATCTATCCCTGGAAAAAGGAGGATGAGGGGGTGCCTGGAAAGCAGGTGGTGGTCCTGGAATGGTGTCTTTTGGATGGGAGCTGAACTCAGTGCATCCGTCCCCTGAGCTATGGAGGTGAGAGCCTGTCTTGGAGATCCCCTTGGTCCCTGGTGGGTCTCGCTCTAGCAAGCCCTTGAGTCTAACCTTCTGCTGGCAGCAGGATGATCACACACACTAGCCAGGTCAGCCATGACCTGGTCAAGCAAGTCTTTAAGTCCTCAGAGGACAGAGGGTAGATTTAGATGAGACATTAGGAGGAAGTTCTTCCCTGTGAGGGTGCTGAGGCCCTGGCACAGGGTGCCCAGGGAAGCTGTGGCGTCCCCATCCCTGGCAGTGCTCAAGGCCAGGTTGGATGGGGCTTTGAGCAGCCTGGTCTAGTGGAAGGTGCCCTTGCCCATGGCAGGGGGGTTGGAACTGGATGATCTCTAAGATCCCTTGCAACCCAAATGAGGCTACGATTCTGTGCCATACAGGAGGGTGCAGATGGCTCGAGGAGATCTTGTCATCAGTAGCATGGGCAGTCCGATTAAAATCAGGGTACTTCCTTAAGCCAATTCAAAGCCTGGCTTTGATGTACTTAGACTCTCAATCCTGCTGTTCCCTGCTGCTAATGAGGAAGAGCATTAGCAGGAGAGCCAGGGCATTAGCGTGCAGAGCTTGGCCTGATCTGGGGCTACACATCTGTGTCCCTGGGCTGGGTGATGGGGCACCAGGGCACTGAACCCAGCCCAGGGACAATGAGGGCCTGGGGGGAAGCATGGCTGGGATGAGGCACCCTCCTCCCTTGCACAGAGCCCTTGCTGCACTCCACAGCACCATCCCTGCCCAGGAAGGGTCTACCCAGACCTGCCATGCTCCAACATCAGGTGCTGCTTTCGCAGACTGTGTCTGAATGCAGCGTCCTGGACTCCAGGGATGCAGGTGTTGTTATTTCTGACAGTGCAGGAATGCTTGGGAGGCACAACAGCCCCTGCCCATCACTTACTGCAGGCTGGGCCATGGCTGGGAGCCACCCTGGCAACACTGCTCCGTGCATCCTTCCCTATTAGTGTCTCCCTATGGAGCCCGGAGGGGCTGTGTGTCCCCCTCTGCTGCTCCCCAGGGTGGTGCGTTTCCAAGTACGCTGGTGTAAGGGGGGGTGAGAAAGGATACTGCTGGGGTAAAGGCTTGAAAGTGAGAATTGAGTGATTAAGAGAGCCCCTGGTCTGCGGGTGCTCCAGCATCAGGCAGTGTTATTCCGAAGTACAAGCTGCAGCAGGGGAGCTGTAGTAAGGAAGGGGCTGCATACAGCTCCTTGCTCCTGGTGCAGCAGAGCATCCCTGAGCTGGTGATTGATCCCTCATCTCCCTGCTCTCCCTCCCGCTCCCTGACTTGTCTCCAGTCGTGCAGCATATACAGGACAGACCACTTGGATGTCAGCTTTGAAGTGTGAATTTCAAACACTCCCTCTATCCTCATCCCCTCTGCGGTGTCTGACGGGAGGCACAGGCAGTGGCAGGAGCACCAGGCACATGAAACAGTTCTGCTCAAAGCCTGGCTTTCACTTGTAAGCTGAGTTAAGTTTGCAGGCAATTACCCGGTGGTGTTCCCTGCCTTCACTCCCAGCCTTTCCCCTTGCAAACTGCCTGCTCTCTGGCTTTGCTTTTAGGAGAAGAGCCTGGCACCAGGGCAGATACAGTTGCATCAGGCTGGGCTCACACCTGCAGGTTGCAGTGGGGATGCTGCAGCCCTCCTGTGCCCCATCCTGTGGTCCTCGTGTGCTGACCTGGCTCACACAGAGCCTGTGTTGAGGATCAAGGCGCAGAAGCTTTCTGTGCAGGGGCAAAGCCGGGCAGCAGCCCTTTGGCGTCATTCAGAGCTGACGCATGAGGCCAAACCTAAGCCCTTTTCTTTCCAGCTACTTTGTGGCCAGAGAGGTGCTATGGGGAGGGCTCATGCTGGATCCCAGGGTGCTGCGGGATGCTCATGCGCTCAGCTGGGGCCGTCTGCGTGGAGGGGTAATGCGGCCCCTTCCCCGTGCGAGGCAGAGGCAAGACAGTGTGTGTGAACTCGACTTCACAAGACATCAAATGCGCTGCACTCGGATGGAAATTGGCTCCCGGAGCTGCTTTCTTCTGGCACGGAGCAGCTCCCCACTCCCGCTCCCCCCTCGGCGGGTGGATGGGTTGATGATAGGAGGAAGCGCCTGCTCCGCTCCAAGCCATGATGCTGGGATCTCATCTGCAGGCTCGCTGACAATTTGCATTAATGTTCACTTAACTAACCGGGAGCCCTCCCACGTCCCACCCGCCTCGGCGAGGGGAAGTTGCACAGCTTGTGGGGGCAGCAGGACCATCAGAGGCATTTCTGGGCTGCCTCCTTTGTGCCCCAGGAATCTCCAGCCCTCAGAATCAAACCCTTGTTGCCAGAAGAATGGGCCCTTCTCCCAGCTCACTCAAAAAGATGTCCCGGATTCCTGCCCAGCCAGGACCCTGCGTTGTTCCTGGGCAGGATTTCAGTGGGCGCGTGGGCTAATTTGCAGCATTTTACATATGTAATATGTTGACAGGAATGCTTTTAAATCCCTATGATATTTAATTAAGAGGCAGCTTTTGGTGTATTAGGTGGGAATGGTGCTCTCTAATTAGTTATTGGTGATTTCATAGCCATGAAGGTAATTAAGTAAAAGCTGGAGGCAAGCTCCCATGCATGCATCCACCCCATTTTGGAGCTGCTCTGGGATGCAGTGGGGTCGATATCAGTTATCCGGCCTCAGAGCAGTGTGTACCCACTCAGGCTGCTGTGAGGGACAGGTATCCTCCACAACAGGGACCGTGGCCAACCTGCAGTCCTGGCTGGAGCAGGACATCTCCCACCATGGTCAGGAGATGTTCTCCAGCCACCTCCCTTGGGGCTGACATGTTCTTGAGCCTGTGATGCGTTTGTCTCCCAAACCTGGTATTTTTAAACTCAAACTGGAGCTGGGATCTGGCAAAATATGAATCATTCAAGAGATGTAAGAGTGGGCAGAGCCCTGGGCAGACTGGGGTGTATTTATAGCCCACAAGTGTTGGAATTTGACTGTTTCTTAGGGAAAAAAAAAAAGAGGTTTTCAGATCTGGCCATGCTGAGAGCCCTGCTACCAGCTCTGCAGGGCCTTAAAGATAAAGGTTTATGGCAGCGTGGAAAGGAGGACAAGGGCCAGGCTGTGCTACACAGCCCCTGCTCGCCTCTCCCTTTGCAGAGGACCCTGCTGGGGGCCCAACCCTGCCCTGTGCCCACAGTGTTTGCCCAGAGGCACTGACATGGGCACATGCATTCGACTGCAGGTTGTGGCAGCAGCTGTGGCTTGGGGTAGCAATACCTGGAGCTGGTCATGGCAGGGCACTCCATGCCGTGATCATTGCTACCACTGGGGGTAGCAATACCAGGAGCATGGGTGGCTCTGGGGGCATCAGCACCCAAAGTTGCTCCTGTACCCTGGCCATGCTGCCATGTACTTGCACCAATGCCAGCGACAGACGGCACATATCCCTTCCCAGGACACCCCGTGTTCTGCTGCATCCCGTGATGGGGATCCAGCCCCACTGAGAAATGGGGTTCACAGGCCACCCACCTCCCTCCAAGAGGGCTGATATCTGCCAGGCTGTGCTGGCGTGGGTCTCTCCCCCTTTGTGGGGTTTGCAGCCAGAACCCCACTGTTTGGGAGATTTCATCCCCCCTTTAATCTTGACCGTTGGAAGCCGGGGAGCCGATAATGATGAAGGAGTGTAAATGTCAGCAGGAAACCAGCTTCAATCAGAACTGTTAAAAATAAACCCGCCAGGCCTGCTCTGGCAGGGGCAATCAGGCTCCGCAGCTCCTCTCCCTGGGTCCTAGAGCACGAGCAGCAGCCATGCCGAGCAGCACCAGGCCACTGGAGCAGCTGTGCTGGATGCTGGCTGCAGTGCTGGCAGATCCAACCCTGGCCAGTAGCTCCATTGGGGCTAGGAAGAGCAACCCCTGAGCTGGCCAGGGTGCAGGGCTCTTCCCTTAGCAGGAATCCCCACTGCAATCCCATCTGGGTTTGGGCAAGTTTTAACTGGAAGAGTGTAGCATGGGAGAGGGGCACGGAGGTGAGCTGCTTCTGCTTCCACAGGGATCGCCGTGAGCTGCATGCTGTGGTGTAGCATGGATGATGGTGGTGAGGTGCTCAGCCTTTTGTGAAAAGCCTGTGGCTGTAGCTACCTCCTGGGAAATGCACAGCCTCCCCTTCCCTGCTCTGCCGGGCTGTGGCAGGAGATGCGGACATGCAGATAACACAGCCCCTGGGTATTCAGGCACATCCACAGGCTCTGGGGGTCTCAAAGCTGGTGTCCCCATCTCAAATGAGATGCACTTGGAGCAGAGACAGGAGCTATGTTGTTAACCTCAAAGATAATTAAGCTCGGGGCAGCTTGCAAAAGGACGTGGGGCTGCTCCATCCCTTTGAGCTTCAACACGGAGTCTGAAGGTCTGTGTGGGACCAGGTGCCCACAGCTCAGGGCTGGGGCTCCCTGATCTATGCCTTGTGGTCAGGCACTGGTGCTAGGCTCACTGCTCCTCTGAGGCTCCACTGGGGAGAGGCAGGAGGAGCACCCAGATGTGCCTCCGGCGACTCCTTTCTGCCTCCCCAAACCAAGGAGGAGCTGTTGATCCCCAGCAGTCAGTGGGCAGCAGTGCTGTGTGGCCGGGGGCTGCAGCTGCAATAACTGCCTGCAGGCAGAGGCTTCCCCATGGTGTGGTTTTGTACTAGGGACTCTTCAAAGAACTTATCTGTGCAGAGCAGCCCTGCGGGCTGGTGCAGCTCCCTGTCCCCTGTGGCATGGCCATAGCTGGGTACTGCTCACCCAAACCCTCTGGAGATCAATGCCACTGGGGCAAGGGTAACCCCAGCCTGAGCCCAGGCTAGTGGCAGGGCTTTGGTGCTGTGCCAGGAGCTTTTATCGTGGCTTTGATGTGTGCCATATGGGATGGAGCCTCTTTATCTGCCTGTTGGGTTTTCCCTGCTGTGTGCCCCTGTGCTCAGTTCCCATGCTCGGGCACTCTCACAGCCTCACGATTGCTCTGCCCTGCTTCCCACCCTTGTTTCCCATTGGACCCTTTTCCTATCAGGGCTGTTTCCTCCCAGCCCTGAATAAAATCACATCTCTTTCCAGATGCTGGGCTGGATTTGAGCTGTTCCCCTGGCTCCACCTTGGTTGCCAACGGGGGCTGATGTTTTTCACCCCACAATGCATCTCTCACTTCACACCCCAACCCCAGCTCTGTGGTCACTCCCAGGTTCTTTCAGGAAGCCAGGCTATCAGATGTAGCTGCTGCTGGGGCAAGAGTTTTGCCCCTCTTAGTGCTGGGGCTGAGTGTGAGGAGCCTGGGGGACCCGTTTGAATACCAGGGCATCTCGGCAAGTAATTCCAGCTGGGTCTTACAAAGTTTAGCATCGGTTTCAGAGCATCCTCCAGGACAGAAAGAGTTTGCTTTAGCCCTTTCCAAAGCTTGGACCAGGGTTTAGATTTGTTATCCCAGGACCCGCAAAGCTGAGGATCAGATTCACAGATCCTCAGCATCGCTCCTTGGCTTGCCAGTCTGTGCCAGATCTGGGACAGCCGGGACACAATTCTCAGCTTGGCTCAGCCTCATTCACACCTCGGAAGAATCCAGGAGGGCCGTCAGGGCTGGCTTCACACTTATTAGCAATTAAAAGCCTCAGAGCCTGGGAGTCGATTAGCTCTGAGCTCACCAGTGCTGCAGACCCAGGGGCTGAGCCTGCTAACAAGAGCTGCAGCCAGCTCCCCACAGGGCTCAGGGCTGGCTCGGCAGAAGTGCTATTTGCTTTTTCATTTACACCTTGGATGGGTATTGCAGCCGGGAGTTCAGGGTGTCTTCTTGGGCGCGAACTGCCAGGCAGGGAGCACACGTTGTGTGCTGCAGGGTGCAAGGCTTCATGGCACGCAGGGCTGGAGCCTGGCACCTCTCCCGGCATGGCACAGCGCTGTCACCCAGCAGGGCCTTCTGTGCATAGGGTTGTGTGGTGTGAAGGAGGATTGACCTTGTCCTGACCATCATGGGGCTGTGTATGAGGGTCTCATTGTGGCACACTGCTGTCTGCTGGAGGTAGAGGCTAGTGTGGTCCAGAAAATCCCCACCACCACTCCCCAGCTCTCTCTCCCCCAAGCCCTTGAGCTGCTGGGCTGTGGTACCCAGATTTGCTGGATGCCATGGGATGTGCTGTGTCCTTGAGCACTGGGATGCTCTGCTGTGGGTAGTGATTTCCCTCTGCAACCAGAGAGCAGTGGGGCAGTGGGCCATGGGGGGGCTGGGGAGCCTGGCTTGCAGCCCCGGGGAAAGGGATGGCTCTGTGCCTTTGATTTGCAGCACGTCAGGAACATGCTGGGAATGAGCCAGGGGATGCAAATGTGAAGCAGGTAGGTACACAGGCTGGAGGGTAGCGTGGGAGCTGGAGAGAAAACACGCTTTGGTGGAGGGTTTTGTGAGGATTTGCCTCTGTGAAACAATGAGAGAGAAGCAAAAACATAAAAGGAGGGAGGAGAACAAGCAGCTGAACACCAAAGTGGAGGGGGTTGGAGGTGGTAAAAACCATGGATGGAGAGAAACAGGGGACCATGCAACGATTGGGACACTGTCTGGGTGCCTCCCGGAGGCTGTGAGCCAGGCAGGTGCTTCTTTTAACACCCTGCGTCCAGCCAGACACTTGCTGGAGGGAACAAGGCCTCATCCAGTGCTCAGTGGAAGCTGAGGGGCACATATCAGCAACACAGTAGGAGCCTTTGCATACAGCGTCAGGTTGGCTTCTTCCAGCTGTGCTGCAGGCAATCCATGCCCACCCCAGCCGCTGCCCCAGCACAGAGCACCAGGCACAGGGGGTGTTGTGACTCTTCTGCAGAGCTTCAGGATGCTGGGGAGCCGGTGGCCAGGCCTTAGCCTCCCCTTCCTGCAGATAACGAGGTTGCAGGAACAAAGGGACGGGGGGGGGGGGGGGGGGGGGGGGCGGTGACAGGCACACAAGGTTTGCAGCTTGTTATTTCACTTGTGTTTCCATTGAAGCTGCTGCTTTTAACTTGTTTCAATCTCTGAAGAGGCTCCAGGGTGGGTGGCAGATGCTTTACTCCCCCTCCCTCCCCTCTTTTCCTTGGCTGGCTCCCCTTGTTCCCATAGCATCACCTTCCCACGGAGTCCTGCGGCTCTGGCTGTGCAGTGCAGCCCATGCTGGAGCCACTCCTCGTCGGAGCTGGATGGGATCCATGGGATCCACCACACAGGCGCTGCCCTGCACAGGGCTGTTCGGCAAAGCCTGGCTTGCAATGCCTTCCCTGTGCACATCATCCTGCTTGTGATGGATGTTGCATGTCCCCAGCTCTCCTCATGCCCAAAGATGAGGGGCTAGTGTCACCCACCATGCAGGCACACATGTGCCTCGGCATCCTCAGTGCACCCATTCAGCATATGCAGGCGCTGTGGTGATACAAGCCACTAGTGCTCGGGTAAGGACAGTGGCCCAGGTCATGGTGTGGGTCAGCAACGGCCCTTTGAAGCTGCTGAGATTTATGTGCACCCTGAAATGTTCTGCTAAATCAGCGCCACCGCGCTGGGGCTTGGATTCTTCTCACTAACTGTTGCCATGAGCATATGCTGCGTTTTACACATGCTCTGCTCGGCTGTCCAAGCAACAAAATCCTCCAGCTTTAATGTTTTGGGAAGCATCTGCATCTCCCAGGAGGGAAGGGACCGGGGCCAGAGCCCGGGGTCAGCACGGCGCTTTGGGAAGCCTTTCCTGGCAGGGGAGCAGCGTGAAGCATTGCTCCCTGATCTGGCAGTGTTCAACTTCACTCTTCTCTGTTTGTACATGGTGGCAGAATTTGATTTGGCTCGTGTCACTGAGGTTTGCGGTCTGAGATGCTCAGCACACCATGATGTCTAGCAGCATGTTGCCTTGCTCCAGCAAAGGATTGTTTGGCCCTTATATGTATGGGCCTGGCAAGGATGAGCTCTGATCCATCGGTTTCACTGGTGCTGTGATAACAAGAAGTGATTATTTGTTGTTGCTTGGACAGCAATACTGGACCTTGGTGGATGTGACCTGGGGTGTCATCCTGCCCACCAGGAGGTCCTGAGGACTCTGGTCTCTTTGGAAGGACTGTCCCAGGGCCAGGAATCACATCACACCACCATGGGTGGTGTGTGAGCACAGGGTTTTGGACCCCCAGGGCCAGGCAGCCTGTGTGATTCAAAGCACAGGGACCCTGCAATGTGCAGGTGGGGACATGAGCTCTGCTTTCCAGCTGGGCTGGGGTAGAGGCACTCATGAAAGTGCACATAAAGGACACACTCCCCATGGCAGCCAGCAGCGATGAGACCTGCACGGGGCAGGAGGGGCTAGCGATGGCTTTCAGGCTGCTGTGGTGATTAGAAGAAGGACTCCCGGATCTCTTCATCTCTAGGACTCCCTACCTTTGCACAGCCCTTCACTGTGCCACAGAGATGCCTCCTGTGCTGAATACAGATTGCTGCCACCATCCTTGTCCCCTCTGGCTATTCCATCCCTGCTCTGTGCACCCTGTCCCCAGTACCCATCAAGGCTGTCTGTGTCGGGAGGCAGTTTCTGTGGCTGCAGTTTGCGGTCTCCCCCAGCACGCTGCAGGCTGCAGCACCCGGAGCCAGGAGGATAATGAGATCTTAATAGTCCAATTATACCCCATCGATTTACTCAGCACGTAATTGTTGGCGGCTGGGGCTGCCTGATGAAGCGCTCGATCGGCTGCCAGCGGGGAGGGTTGTGCCGCACCGCCCAGCCTCGGATGCTCCTTGCAGCAACCAGCTGCTCCCCCTCGAACAGGGGGCTGCAGGAGCAGCCCCCCTCCCTGACCTGCCGCCCCACAGCCCAGAAGAGGGAGGGACAATCAGCGGTAGGCAGGGATTGGAGTGGGACCCCTGGCACCCTGCCCTGGCGTGAGGCTGACCCCAGGTTGACATCCCCGCTGCTGCTGTGGGAGCAGAAGGGTTGTGCATCTCCGCCTGCCACTAAAACAGGCTGATAGGAGAAGTGACTCCCGGTGGGTGACAGTTCCTGCTGGTCGAGCAGGGCTGAGCCATCAGCAGTGTCTGGCAGCCTGCACCAGGCAGTGTGGTGGCTACCAGAGGTGTGCTCAGCTGGGCTCCTGGCAGCAGAAGCCAGCTCTCGAGCATCCACCTGCAGGTGTTCCTCGCTGCGGCATGGCACTGCAGGTGCATCTCTGTGCTTTTCTTCTATTCATTTCCATTTTGAGCTTGTTGTGGCTGGGAGCCCCGTGGACTAACAATGCCTAATTTGGAGGAGTCACTCTTAGCTGTGATTTTAAGCCTCCTGTTGTGATATTGCTGGTCATCCCTTGTTCTGGTGTTGTGAAAAACAGTTAATAATGTTCTCTTTCCCCCTCATTGCACTCCTTTGGACTCTGTCCCATCTCATCCAGTTCCCTTTCTGGCCCTGCAAAGTGCCATTTCCACTGTCTCACGACCTCTTTCCTGAGTGGCAGTGGCTCACACTGAGCCTGCCATGCTGCACCCTGGTTTGTTTGCACCATCAGGCTCTGATGATGCACCTTGTCCTGCACGAGCGTCATCAGCTCCAGGGCCCAGGGTCACAGCAAGTAGCAGGCAGCAGCAGGCGGATCGCAGGCTCCCCATGACCTTGGGGATGGCAGAGCAAGGCAGGGGTGGATGTGGTGGGAGGTCTGTCCATCCCACTTGGCCAGGATGGAGCTGTACTGGCAGCTGGGCCAGCAGAGCCCGTTGAAAATCAAGCAGCCTGATGTAATGCTGGGTGCATGCTGTGGGAGCCTGAAGCTGACACAGGGCCCTCTCACACCAGGGCTGGGACCAGAGCAGGTGATACAGTGGACAAAACCCTGCCACATTACCTTGGCATCCTGCTAATGCAGCGGCAGGGAAACTATCCCCAACTTCCAGCAAGCAGCTGCCCTCCAGGATACTCCTCCTTGGGAACTGAGTCCTTGCAGCATCAGGGACTTGTGTCCATCACCTCAGGTGGATTGTGTGGCTGGAACACATGGGTGACTTGTTTCCCCCACTGCGGGGCTGTGGCTGCTGAAGTAAATGGGTGCAGCTGCTTCTTCTCTCCAGTGAGAGACAGGAGTGCAAAAACCCCCTTGGGGGCTCTGGGCTGTTGGCTACTAATGTGAGTGCTGATTAGTCTATTGATCTGCATAATGCAAGAGTCTTTCTGTCCCTTCACACCCACCATTGACAACTGTCAGGTGGTGGTATGAGCCCCCGTGCTGCGGCTGCCCCATCTCTGCCCATCTGTCTGCCCTGGGCAGGCTGCGCTGGGACAAACAGCATGTGTGGGGTGACCTGAGGGACAGCAGGCTGCTTAATAGCTGCTGGTGCCATGCTCCTTGCTGGCTAGTCCTCGGCAGGCCCTTTGGCTTGGGGAAATAATGTCTGCACCCTGACATAGCCTCCTCTGGCACAGCACCAGTGAGGTGAGGCTGGCATCTGGGAAGCACCTATCCCAGCCCAAAACGCTGGTGCTGACCGCGGCTGGGTGGCTTTGCTTGTGAGGGCAGCTGCCTTGACTGCTTGAGACCTGGTGGATGGTTTCTGTGGCTGAGCTGGTGTCTGACTGGCGCTGCTGGGGCAGGGCTGCTCCATAAGCAGGGGCCTGCCTGTCATACAGTTCCATCACGTCAGCTGGCAGCAGCTGAAGGGTTAATGCCTTTGACCTGAGACAGAGAGGCTCTGGAGACCCCCGGATGCTAACGAGATTGCAGCATGGAAGCTGGGGAGGAAACAGCAGAGGTGAGCAGCCCGCTGCGGTTCACCCGCCCGGGGCCAGCAGCCAGTCCTGGGCACGCGGGTACTCCCGGCGCGTCCCCGCAGCCCTCGCCGGCGCGCTGGGACGCGACACGGGCGGCAACCTTGGCCTGGACGGAGGCGCCGCGGTAGCCGCTGCCAAACCGTGCTTCCTGGCGAGGGGAACGCCGTGCCGGAGGGCTGCCAGGCCGCCCCAGCGCTCTTGGCAGGCGGCGGGGGGGCTCGGAGGATGAGGGGCCAGCGCCGCTGGGAAGCAATTACCTCCCCGCTGCGTCCGGCCCTAATCCCCTCACGCGGCGCGAGGAGCCGGCTCGCCAAACAAGGCTCAATCAGGTTAAAGTGTGAAGTCAGGATTAGCCGAAAGAATGAGAGCGTGGTAATAGCCCCGGCCTCCCCGCCCGGCCGCCGCAGCCCCGCGGCGGCCCCCTCCTTCCCGCCCGCCCTCCGGCCCGCCGGGCTCTTGCCGGGGAGATTAAGGCTGCCGGGGTTTGTCTGCCTGAGTGGGCTCCCCACTGGGAAGCGATGTCGAACAGTTTTGCTCGGGTGCCCCGCTAAGTGCCGGGCAGGGAGGCGCCGTGGGGGGTTGGCTCCCGCTGCCGAGCCCCTGCCAGCCCCGGGGAAGCCGTGTCCCTGCGCCTGGCTCCTCGCCGAGGCTCCCCGGGCACCGGTGGGGGGGCGGGGGCAGTAGATAGTGCACCAACAACCATCATGCATGCAGCGGGATATGAGATCTGAGCAGGAAAGTCTCCAAAACCCCAATGCTTGACTCCTGCGGCCCGGCTAGGGAGGGGATTGTGTGGACATAGCCTGTCCATAAGGCTTTTGGGGGACGTGGAAGGAAAAGTGGGCACCCTCTTTCACCCCATGGCACAGCCATGGGCTACAGCTGGACTGCTAATTAGCAAGCACCTGCTGGGTCAGAAAACCCTGTGGGAGGTGAGGCTGGGGATAGCAATGTCCCACATCACCTCCTCACCCCTTATCATCCTCCCCTCTTTGCAAGCCCAGGAGTGTCAGAGCTGTCTGCCCCCTGTGCCGTGCGGGGAGAAACTCCAGCTGCATGGTCCCTGTGGCAGAGGGATAGGAGGACAGTGGCTATGTGGATGCACTGGCTGCTTGGACATCCCTGGGTTCAATAGCCAGAAACTGTTAAACTTGGAGCTTTAGGAAAATTCCTGGAAGAGAATCCAGAAAAAACAGAAAGGGCGGCTGTGACAACAGGACAAGGGCTGCTTTCCTTTTCCCTCCTCTGTCTGTGCCCGTCCATTGATTGGTCCTCAGCAGAGCTGTTGGACCTGTCAGTGCTCGTGGTCACTGCTGTAAGCTGGCACTCTGCATGGATGGCAGTGACTCGCTGTACTTGGCAGGGTGTGAGGTGGCACCGGCGCAGCAGCCGAGGGTGCCGCAAGCCGCATGCAGAGCAAGGAGAAGCCGTGCCATCTGCTGTTTCTTCCGTGCCAAAGTGTAAAGCAAACATAGCTGGGAGCTATGAAACACCAGGAGGGAAGGGGCCGTGCCTTCTTCCAACGCCGGGGCGAGGATCCCGCAGGCAAAGCATGTGTTTTGTCCTGGTATTGTCAGCTGTGTAACCGCGCTGGTGGTGTAAGCCCAGCGCCAGGCCCTCTCTGAAACCCTCACATCCAGCGTCTGTCCCTCTTGGCGTCGGTACCCCCAATGGCAGAGCTTCATCGGTGGCTGTCACCAAAAGCTGTGAAGGGGAGAAGCCTCACAAAGTCAGTTGCAACCTTCTAGCAGCGTTTGCCTCGCGAGCTGTAAGTGAGCAGCTTGCAGACAGACGCCTGGGTTTACTCCCCGGGCACAATGGGACTCCCATGTGCTGCGAGTGGAGAAACACGAGCTCAGTTTCCATGAGGGAAGCAAACAAGCTGCAGGCAGGGGCTGCCTGGGCAGGCGACAATGGAGCTGGGAGGAGGGTGCAGAGCACCGAAGTCTGGTGGGTGCTCCCATGCTTAGCTCCACTGTGACTGGTTTGATGTTGGTGAGCAGGCAGCTAAGAGGGAGTGCGATGCATTGCTAGGAAGAATGGTGAAATTCGTCTGGAGTTTTCCAAAGGGTTTTCTAGGGGCTTCCTTCTACTAGGATCCAAAAGGGAAAAGGGATTTTGGGGCAATGCTACATTTTTCTGCAAGGTCAGTGCAATTCCTGGGGATCCCGGGGCTCATTGCAGCTCCAGCAGATGATGAGAAGGTGTTTGCTGCTGTTTTCCTCTCTGGAGAGTGCAAGGCGACCCCGATCCCTTCAGGCAGAGCAGGCAGCGCAAGCAGAGTGGGTAGTGCGGGCAGAGCAGGCAGCGCAAGCGGAATGGGCAGCGTGGTCCGAGCAGCGCGGTCCGGGCAGCCTGGCAGTGCCGCCGCGCGGGTAGCGGGGAAACTGCGGCTGCTGCGCGGCCGGCTGCTGGCAGGGGAACTGGGCTTCACTCTCCCCGGGAGCGCGGTCCCCTCCAGGGGCGGCATCTCCCTTCCTCTGCCCCAGCAATGGTGCTTTAGCGGCCGGGTTTGGTTCCCCAGGAACGACGCAGAGCCATGCACCAGCCACTGCCGCTGCATACGGTGCCGGAGCTATGGGAACTATATGGCAGCTCCTTGGTGGCTGGGCAAGCCCACTGTCCTTGGATTTTCCTTCTCATGCATCTGTGCAAGCAATGCTGGTGCTTCCCTTTGGGAAGATTACCCCGTTGTGGCAGTGAAGCTTTTGACTGGGGTGAAGTCCCAATATGGAGACCTTTAGGTCATTTGCAAGCAGCTTATTGGAGACACTGAGCCAATTTTCTGGAGCAAGTGAGGTGTGGGAAGGAGGGAGGGTAGATGCTGTGCCTCCATCCTGACCCAGCACAACTGCCCAGGGATATCAATAGGGAACAGGCTTTGTTATGGTGAAGCAGAGCTGGTGATCACTGAGTGTGAAATGCTGGCGTCAAGTGATACCCCAAGCCGCCTCTCAGGCTGAGATGGCGGCTGTCTGTGCTTAACCTCTGTGGGATGCCCTAGTTCTGCTCCTCACTCACCCATGGACTTGCTGCATCGGACAAAATGCTGTGTTGTGCCTCAGTTTCCCTGTGCCCGGAGGGAGCTGTGGGCTGTGCTGACATGAGGCTGTGGCCATGTGATGCAAGTACCCGCTGAGCCTGGAGGAGCTCTTGGCCCTTGGAATGGGAGAGGGAATGGCTGCATGGGGGACGTGGGGCACAAATACGATAGGCAGGTCCCCCAAGGATGGGGCAACCCAAGGCAGTCTATCCAGACCCTACTTGAAATAAGATTGTTGATCTTCATGGTCATTAAAAGCCAACCCAAGCATGGTGGAGGATCTGACCCACTGCCAGCCCTGCAGTACAGAGCCCTGTGTGCCCCGGCATTGCAGAGCAGGTAATTACACAGACAGTGCTGTGTAGTGATGAAGTAATTAATGACCCGATTATTTGTGCCCTCTGAAGTGCAGGGCAGGCTCCATGGGAATGCCTGCTGGAGCCGCTAAGTGTAATTACCAGTTAATCAGCAGGGACCTGTAATTATGGCAGTCAGAGGGTATTTAAGTACAGAGGGTTTTCCCGGAGCTGTGCCCTGCTGCTCTGCTTGTCAGAGCTGGGGACAGCAGCTCCTGGGGACCTCCGGCCACTTGAGGCCACCAAGGATGGAGCCGGACTTGCCTCAGGGCAATGAGCAACCAAGGACCTGAGGCCAAATTACAGTTTCCCAGAGCCCCAGGGGGATCGCTGAGTGCTGGGGCATGCCCCTGCCTGTGGACACCCTGGTCCCGAGGGGCACCGTGCCTTGCAGGCACTGATCATGTTTGTTTCTGTGCCTTTTTTCTGCAGGGACCTGAGTGAGAACTTTATCCAGGCCATCCCCAGGAAAGCTTTCCGCGGGGCCACCGACCTCAGGAACCTGTGAGTCCTGACAGGGATGGGCACAAGGGAGTTTGGGATCAGGTCCAGTGCAGGAAGCATCGGGAGCCACTGATCACTCTCTGCCTGGGCTGTCCCAGTAATGCTCCCTCTGTCTTCCTCCTTCAGGCAACTGGACAAGAACCAGATCAGCTGCATTGAGGATGGGGCTTTCCGTGCCCTGCGGGGTCTGGAGGTCCTGTAAGTGGCCAAGAGCTGGCTGGAGCCTCCAGCATGCAAGCCCCATGTGGGGTGAGAGTGTCCCTGGGTGTTCCCCACTCACAAGACACTGCAGGCACTCTCTCCCATTTATGGCCTGGCCACCCTGACCTGTCCCCCTTTGCTTTCCTGCAGGACCCTGAATAACAACAATATCACTTCCATCCCTGTGTCCAGCTTCAACCACATGCCCAAGCTGCGGACATTGTGAGTGCCAGGGCCGTGGGGGTAGGAAGAACCCCCCTGGGCTGGAGTAGGATGTCCCCAGCTCTGCCACTAGTGCTGGTGGCATCCATGGGGAGGGGATGGAGAGGACACTGCTGCAGTGTATTCCCAAGCACTCCCAACCTAGGGGGCCTTGGGAACTGGCACAGATGCTCTGAGGCTCCTCTGTGTTCTCAGCGCACCTTTGTGCTGAGCCAGGCTGGGGCTGCTGGAGGGCAGTGGGGTGTTGAGGAGCTGTCCTGCGAGCACTGACTGCCCTATCCACCCGCAGTCGCCTGCACTCCAACCACCTCTTCTGCGACTGCCACCTGGCCTGGCTCTCGCAGTGGCTGCGCCAGCGCCCCACCATCGGGCTCTTCACACAGTGTGCTGCTCCAGCCCAGCTCCGTGGCCTCAACGTGGCCGAGATACAGAAGAATGAGTTCAGCTGCTCCGGTGAGGGGGACGGGAGGCAGTGGGTACCAGGGCAGGGACATGGACTGGGGGGACAAAGCTGGTCCCATTGGTGCAGCCCACCTCCACTCTGCCACATGCCCCAGCTCAGAGTCTGGATGTATGCGTTGGGCTGGCTCGGGTCAGCACTGTCCCTGGTGTGGGGACACCACCACCCTATCAGTGTGACAAAAGGTGCATCAATCAGTGCCATTGTAGCTGTGTGCCTTTCACATGGGGGTGGTGTGCACCAGGACCTTGTGCACCCACTCAAGGGTGCCATGAGCTGTACCAGCACTCCGAGCTGTCACCAGGCTCCATTCCTTGGGGTGCTGCCACCATCCACCTGGCCCAGCTCTTTTCAATTCCCATGCTGGTTGCTTTCCCAAAGGACAAACAGACTCCGCACGTGCCCAGCTCTGCAGCTTGTCCTCTGGCTCCTGCCCGGCCATGTGCACTTGCAGCAACGGCATCGTGGACTGTCGGGGCAAGGGGCTGACTGCCATCCCTGCCAACCTGCCCGAGACCATGACAGAGATGTGAGTACGTCCCCACACCGTCATCACTGGCTATGGGTGGCTCAAGGCAGTGGGGACATGGGGGCAAGCCCCATGCTCAGCCGCCCCATGGGGCAGAAGGCCTTTCTAGCTCTTCTCCCATGCTGCCCAGGGTTAGCCCTGGATTTAACTGCGTTAAAAATGTAAATAGAGAAATAATCTCCTTAGGGGAATCCAATTATGGTGCAAAGCCCCTGCTGGGACAGCATGCAGAGTACATGGGGGACAGCAGGCTCCCCCAGACCTAGGGTGCTGGGAGGCAGGAGGTGCTCCCTGCACCACAGCCAGCACAGTCCCCCCATCCATGGCACCCCTCTCTGATGGAGAAAGCCCAGACCACAGGCTGCAAGTTGTTCCTGGGGTGAATGGTAACACCCTGGTAGGGTAACTTACTGCAAGCTTGTGGGTCTTGCAGCTCTCCAGCTCTGTCAGTGGGGTGCTGTGATTCAACCAGCCCTACAGCCCTCATCCGTCCCCCTTCTCTTTGCAGACGCTTGGAGCTCAATGGCATCAAGTCCATCCCCCCAGGTGCCTTCTCCCCCTACAAGAAGCTGCGGAGGATGTAAGCGTGCAGCCCTTGCCAACTCACCCTGAACCCCAGCACCCTTCACACCGCCGCTGTGAGCCCACAGGCCCCCACTCCGATGGGCTTGGGGCACTTGGCGTGACATGGGTGCCCCACATGGCAGCACTGGGATGGGGCCTTGGATACCCTCAGCTCTGTGTATTGAGTGCAGGAGGTGGACCCCTGGGCCCAGCAGGAGGATGGGGGCATGGGGCAAAGAAGAGGGGACGAGGCGACTTTCACCTTTTGGTTTTCAGAGACCTGAGCAACAATCAGATCTCAGAGATCGCCCCTGATGCCTTCCAAGGACTGCGCTCACTGAACTCCCTGTAAGTGCCCCCCCCGGGCGTGTTGGGTGGTGTGGGGTGGATGTGGCATGCCCTGAATCATGCCCCACACCACTCCCCCCCGTGTCTCTCACACCAGTCTCTCTCTCCCAGGGTGCTGTATGGCAACAAGATCACAGACCTCCCAAAGGGTGTCTTCGGGGGACTTTTTGCCCTGCAGCTGCTGTAAGGCGCTGGTGGCTGGGTGGGATGCTCTGTGGGGACACCAGAAAGCAAGTGAGGTCCCCAGCACCCATGGTGCAGTGAAGAGGGTCCTCAGGCTCACCTCCCTCCCTGCCAGGCTCCTCAATGCCAACAAGATCAACTGCGTGCGAGCAGACGCCTTCCAGGACCTGCAGAACCTCTCGCTGCTCTCACTCTATGACAACAAGATCCAGAGTCTGGCCAAGGGCACCTTCACCTCCCTGCGGGCCATCCAGACCCTGTGAGTACCCACACCAGCTCTGATGCCTGGGCTGGCACCTGGGGGCGGAAGCATCTCTCTTGGGTAGCCAGAGCTGGAGCTGGTGGTCACCCACTGTCTGTGGCGCAGGCACCTGGCCCAGAACCCCTTCATCTGCGACTGCAACCTGAAGTGGCTGGCAGACTTCCTCCGTGCCAACCCCGTTGAGACCAGTGGTGCCCGCTGCGCCAGCCCCCGGCGCCTGGCCAACAAGCGCATCGGCCAGATCAAGAGCAAGAAGTTTCGCTGCTCGGGTGAGAGCCGTCCCCATTCCTGTGCTGTGCTCAGCCCCGCCACAGCCTCATGTCCATGTGCTCAGGGTGACGACGCGCTTTTTATTCCACAGCCAAAGAGCAGTATTTCATCCCAGGTAAGAGGAGGAGCCACACGTGTATGCATGGGTGCGTGCATGGTGCCCTTTCGGCCAGGCTGCCTGTGGGATGGTTGTGCCCGAGCCCCACGGTCTGGCCTGGCACTGCATTTCCCATCATTTCTGGTTGCTGAGTTCCCAGGTGCTGCAGTAACAAAACTGCTGGGTAGCAGGACGTGTACCAGCATCTCCCCTTGTGCTGTTATCCAGATGGGCACAGAGGTGTCCATGCAGTCCAGCTCTGGTTGCAGGAGAGGAGAGGGTGGTGGGTAACACAGCACCCTGTGTACCCAGGACAAGTACCCCTGCAGATAAGATGTTTTGAGCATGGAGAGGAGTAATTTGGCATAGCCTTGTGGTGAGGGGAGCTGGGGAAGAGCCCGAGACCAGCTGGGGGTGTGGAAGGAGCAGGGAGGGGAGGGCAGGCACAGCCCCGGTGCCTCTGCCTGCGGGACCCCACGCTGCCCTCACCGGTGCACAGGGACGGAGGATTACCAGCTGAACAGTGAGTGCAACAGCGATGTGATCTGCCCCCCGAAGTGCCGCTGTGAATCCAGCGTGGTCGAGTGCTCCAACCTGAAGCTCACCAAGATCCCAGAGCGCATCCCACAGTCCACAGCCGAGCTGTAAGAGCCTCCTCCCTCCCACCCTGCTTTCCCTCCTGCAGCCGGAGCATCGCCAGTGCTGGGGTTTGGTTCAGGGTTGGTCTGTGCCAAGCCGTTTGCAGCCACCTCCTGAGCTCTTTTCCCTGCTGCCCCCCCCCAGGCGCCTGAACAACAATGAAATCTCTGTCCTGGAGGCCACTGGCATCTTCAAGAAACTCCCACATCTGAAGAAAATGTGAGTATCGGGCAGGCACAGCTCCGTCAGGAGTGCCTGGGGGCTGGGAAGGCGCATGGGGTCCTGATGCCAGGGCAGCCTCGAGTGTGAAACCAGGGGAACACACCAACCCAAGGTACCAATGTACCAATTCCAAGGCAAATTCCTGAGGAATTAGCCATCATGGGGTGCTCAGTGCGACCTGGCGGAGGCAGGTTTCAGGTTGAGGTTGGGGCAGAGCCCTCTGTCCCAGCCGGCTTTCCCCTCTCCACAGCAACCTCAGCAACAACAAGGTGTCGGAGATCGAGGATGGGGCATTTGAGGGGGCATCCTCCGTCAGTGAGCTGCACCTCACCGTCAACCAGCTGGAGTCTGTGCGGAGCGGCATGTTCAGGGGCCTGGACGGGCTGAGGACCCTGTGAGTGCCCCTTTCTGCATGGGGACAGGGATGGGGACGTCCCTGCTCCTTGCTCCTCTGCCCTGCCTGCGATCCTGGGCTGGTGGTGCCAGCTCAGGAGTGCCTTATCCATCCACTGGCTGTATCCAGAGCTGGGGGGCAGGCTCTTTGCTATTCAAGGGCTGGCTCAGCAGCAAGGTGGGCACAGTCCAGGCACTGCTCAGGTGGGTTCCCCCATGGTGTCTGCCTGGGTCATTAGGTGCCTTTGTCCCCTTCCCTCTGCAGGATGCTGAGGAACAACCGCATCAGCTGCATCCACAACGACAGCTTCACAGGGCTGCGCAACGTCCGCCTGCTCTCTCTGTATGACAACCAGATCAGCACCATCACACCGGGCGCCTTTGACACGCTGCAGTCTCTGTCCACGCTGTAAGTCTCGGGCCTCAGCAGGGATGCTCCCAGGCTGTGCCCATCACATCAGGGGGGGTGGCAGGGGGAACTCTTGCCTGGTGGCTGCTCAGGTGATGCCCTCACACTCCCTCTTGTGCAGGAACCTGCTCGCCAACCCCTTCAACTGCAACTGCCAGCTGGCCTGGCTGGGGGACTGGCTGCGCAAGAGGAAGATCGTGACGGGGAACCCGCGGTGCCAAAACCCTGACTTCCTCCGGCAGATCCCACTCCAGGACGTGGCTTTCCCCGACTTCAGGTGTGAGGAAGGTAACTCAAGGGCCCCGCGGTGCCAGGGGTGAGAGGGGATTGGGCTGCTTGTCCCGGGCTGGCACCATGATCTCCTTGTCCCAGCATCATCCTCCTGGGATGTTCAGCACTGTCCTGTAACAAGCCAGTAGCTCAGGGGGACACTCAGCCCATTCAGCTTTCCCCTGATGAGGCACATATTTCCCTTCCTGGTACCCAGCCCAAATCCTCACAAGCTGCTCTGAAGCTGGGAGAGGAGTTTGCGCCCACTGCACCTTGTGGCCCTCGTACATAGGCAGGTCTGTGCTGGCAAATGCTGTGCCCTGGGTGCTGGCAGGAGCAGATGTACAGGCAAAGCCCACCAAGATTCATCCTGCTTCTTCCCTTCCCAGCCCCACATGATGGAGCTGGGCAGATGGAGCAGGCAGGGAATGTGCCTGCTGAGAGAAAAGACTTCTTTTTAAAGTTTTGTTAATTTAGAACAGCTTTTGAGCCCTCTGTAAAATATTTACAAACACATCGTCATTTCTTCTGCTTTCCCTCCTCCACCGCGTCAAACGCTGAAGGGTGCATCCTGCGCCTTTCCCAACGGTGCGAGATAGCATACGGTCGTTCTGGGGCCGCCTCTCCCATGGGAAGGGGGAGCAATGCTGGCTCCTCCGGCTGCTCCGTGCAACCACTGCTGCCTCTGGGAGATGGGTGAAGGAGGTTGTATCAGTAGGATTGCCAGGGCTGAGCCTCTTCTCGTGCGCCCTCCTCTCTGCTACCCCTGGGACTGTGTTTTTGCTTGGAAGTGGTGAGGATCAGAGCAGCCTGGAGCTGTCTGATTGCATCCATCCGAGTGGGGCAGGCGGTTTCTGGGTGCAGGAGCGATTCCTGCACTGCTGACACTCAGCTGGGCTGAGGCTGTTGCCCTCAGCACCCTGCTTTGGGGGCGAGGGGAGACGGTTGGCATGGGAGGGGAGCAGTCCTAGGCGAGCACAAGGCATCGAGTCCAGTCTCATGTGGTGCCCCAGGTGACTTTGTGGCTCTCTGTGCCCGGTGCAGGTCAGGAGGAGACGAGCTGCATCCCCCGCCCGCAGTGCCCTCAGGAGTGCACGTGCCTCGACACCGTTGTCCGCTGCAGCAACAAGCACCTCAAGGCCCTGCCCAAGGGGATCCCCAAGAACGTCACGGAGCTGTGAGTGGTGGCCGAGTGCCCAGGCTCTGCCCCAGACTTTGCAGCTCTGGGTGCAGGGGCCTCTGCTGAGGGGTTGTGCAGGTGTCGTGGCAAAGATGCTCTCTGTTCCAGCCTGGCAGTGACCCCCACCCAGCCAAGGGACCCTGTCCAGCCCCAACCCCAGCAAGGGGCTCACTGAGAGCCTCTGCTGACTCAGGGCTACTAATGGGGATGTGCAAGGGGCTGTCACAGCCGCTGGGTCCCTGTTCTTCGCCATCTTTGGGAGGGAGCAGTTGTGGTCCCCAAGCAGCTCTGCAGTCCCAATCAGCCTGCCATCAGCAGCAGGGACAGGGCCATTCTGCCTCTGCCAGCTCCCCAGCCCTGCTGTGCCGTCACCTCTCACCAAGGCTGCAGGGATACTCTTGGCAGTCCCAGCTCCGAGCACACAGGCAATGGGATGTGGTATACATGGGTGTCAGGGAGATACCCAAGCAGCTGTGCCAGCTCTGGATGTCCAGTAATGCCCATTGCTGTGAAAGGGGCTCTGCTCCTGTCTGGAATGGGGGACAGCAGCGAGTCCTGTGTGCAGGTAGTGCCGGCACTGGTTGTGCACGTACATGTGTATAGCAGCGCCTCACACTCCTGCGCTGTCTCGCACACCCCTCCTCTCTCTGCATCCTCCGCTGTCTCTCACACGTGCCTTAGGACTGGTTTCTGCTGCCCACACTCACACTGGATGTGTAAACACAGCACATGGCTGGCTGCGCTCGCACACACAGGCTGCTTGGAGGCTGTCCTGGGGATCAGCACACAGAGCTCTCAGGCGTGCCTGTGTGCTCTCACACTACCTGCCCCGCAGCCCAGGGTCCCCTGAGAGCCCCAGGCCCTGCGTGCTGGGAGAGAGGTGGTGCTGGAGATGCTCTTTGCAGCACATAAGAAGGTGCACAGGAGAATCGGGGGGCAGAAGGAGGGACCTCCTGCTTCTCAGCCACCTCGAGGTGCTTTTATTCTCCCTTGCAGCTACCTGGATGGAAACCAGTTTACTCAGGTCCCGGGGCAGCTCTCCACCTTCAAGTACCTGCAGCTTGTGTAAGTAGGCAGGAGCAGGAGGCCAGGCAGGCAGCTGGCCCCACTGCTGGCAGTGGTGGACAAGGACAGGGGCTGTCCCCATGGTGCATGATCCTGGGGAAGGGCCAGGCAGTGTGCAGGGACCCCTGACATCCCTCTGCATCCCTGCTCTGCACTGGGAAACAGCTGACTGCAGCAATGCTCAGCACCTGGGTGCTCACAGCCTCTGGGGGCAGTGGGCAGGGGGACAGTGGCATTCCTGCCGCCACCCTGTATGACAGCCCTGCTGCTCTCTTGGAGGCTGTGCTGCTGTTTGCATCCAAGCCCTGGGGTTTCTGTCTTACAGCGATCTGAGCAACAACAAGATCAGCTCCCTGAGCAACTCCTCCTTCACCAACATGAGCCAGCTCACCACCCTGTAAGTGCGGTCCCTGTGGTATGCCGCAGAACTGAGCTGTGGGGGGCTGTTCCTAGGGGACCCCAAAGATTGCGGGGTGCTGGGGACACCAGAGTCTCCCCTCTCTGTGTGGTGAAGCTATAGTTTGAGCTGACACAAGGGGAACATGCAACCAAGGGTGGGCTTCTTGCAGCACACACGGAGGTGCCCCCAGCACTGTGCTGCCTCCTTCTTGCCTTCTACAGGATCCTCAGCTACAACTCCCTGCAGTGCATCCCTCCGCTGGCCTTTGAGGGCCTCCGCTCCCTTCGGCTGCTGTAAGTACCTGCCCATAGCCCTGCTCGCAGCCCCTGCTGCTGCCTGTGTCCACGTGTCCCCTGTGCTTGCTCAGAGCTGGGTGCAGGCAGGCAGGGTGCAGGCTGCAGGAGGAGCAAGGGGAGAAGACTCAGCCTCTCAGGGCACATGATGCCTTTGCAGCAGTGACAGAGTGATGGGGTCCAGCTCTGCCACCCGTGCCTGGACCCACGGGATGATGGCAGCCCTGCTGATCACAGCCCTTGCTGCTCACCCTGGAACTATGGGCATTACAGGACCCTCTGTTCTCTGCAGGTCTCTCCATGGCAATGACATCTCCAGCCTCCCTGAGGGCATCTTTGCAGATGTCACCTCCCTGTCCCACCTGTGAGTATCTCCTGCTCTGCAGGTGCAGGGCTGGGTGCATGCTCAGGAGACCTTTGAAAACCAGGGAGCTGGGCCCAGATTCTCTGGGGCTGAGCTGTCTCCTCTCCTCTTCTCTGGGCTGGTAGTTGGGACAGTGTTTGTGGGGCACCGATGTGCTCTGCGCCCAGGTCCAGGTGTGCAGCTGAGCCTCCCAGTGCTGCTGGTCCTTGATGGAGGTGGTGAGGGGTCCCACCAGGTCCCCAGAGCCCCTTAACAAGCCATGCAAGATGCTGGCACAGCAAGATGCTACCCTGACCCGTGCCAGCGTGTCACTAGCCTCCTGCCAGGGTCCTTCCCTGCAGCAGCCCCAAATCTCTCATGAAGCATCCTCCTCCCTCCTCGTTGAGGAAGCCTGTACCCCAGCAGCACAGCCCCATGCCCGTCACCGGGAGCGGGGATTTCACTTTGTTCAGGATGACTTTTCAGTCCCTTCCCTGTTCTGCTAAGTGGTTCCTACCCACCCTCCGGTGGCTGGTCCTGCTCCTGGCGCCCTGGGGCTCTCAGGCTGTTCCTCCAGCCTGCAGAGAGCACCCTGATTCCCAGTCCTGGCCTCCCTGGTTTTTGGGAGCAGCACTGCTCCTTCTGGTCTCCCCTGGCTCTTCACTGGTTTTCTTGCTGAAGCGCAGTGCTGCCGGTTCCCACAGGGCTGAGCTGTGTCACCAGCCGGCGCTGTTGGTGCTGCAGGACCGGGTTTGTAAGCCCCAGCAGATCTGCTGTCCCTAGTGCCTGCCTTCCTGCCTGCCATCTCCTTCATCACACGTGTCAGTCCCACTGGTCCTCTACCGCTGCTGTCCTTTGCGGTGAAGGAGGATGCAGAAAGGCATTGAAGCCCTCAGCCTCACACACCACCCGTTGCTCCCTGCCCTGCTCTCTTGAAGCAATTGCTTGCTCTCCCCTGATGCTGTCCCCACGAGCTCAGGCTGTGACCTTGCTGCTTGTCCCCAGCAGCCTGCTCCAGTGCCCCTGCCCTGCATTGTGCAGCAGAGCCAAGGCTGTCCTCAGCTCCCATGCAGTGGTTCTGATGTTTCTGCACAGCCTCAAGCCCAGGCAGCTTTGCCCAAGTGCTGGAGAGGGACTCACGAGGATTTCTGTGTGGGCAGTGGAGTAGAGCTCCAGCACAGAGCTTTGGGGCCCCCATCACATGGCAGCCAAGCCAAGTGGCAGAGTTGTGCCCAATCCCATGGTCTCCAAGCCTGGTTCCCCCTGCAGGGCAGTGGGTGCAGTTTTGTCCTTCCTCCCCTTGCAGAGCCATTGGAGCCAACCCCCTGTACTGCAGCTGCAACCTGCGCTGGCTCTCCAGCTGGGTCAAGACGGGGTACAAGGAGCCAGGCATAGCCCGCTGCGCAGGGCCCCCCGACATGGAAGGCAAGCTGCTGCTCACCACCCCTGCCAAGAAGTTTGAGTGCCAAGGTGAGAGGTGCCTGTGGTGTCCGTCTGTCCATTGTGCCCTCCTCAGGCAGGGCAGCAGGTGCCATGGGGAGCCCTGCTGCCTCCTGCCTGGTGCCTGATGTTCTGTGAGTGTGCGGGACTCCAGCATTTAATGCGTCGGGCTGCCTTGAGGAGGGGGCAGACCAGGAGGCTTGTCCCCTTACCTGGCCGGTGGTGCGTCCCTGGTGACCGAACACATGGCTGTCCCCTGCCCCTTGGTGGGGCAGGCTCTGCACCCAGCAGTGGCTGGAGCTCTGACCCCGGGTTGGTACCCACAAATGGGCACCTCTCCATCACTCTCTGTACTAAATCCCGGGTTATCTCTGTGCCTCCCATCCCACAGGCCCACCTGCCCTGAGCGTCCAGGCCAAGTGCAACCCCTGCCTCTCCAGCCCCTGTCAGAACCAGGGCACCTGCCGCAACGACCCCCTCGGTTTCTACCACTGCACCTGCACCAGCGGCTACAAGGTACCATGGTCCCTGGGGGTCCCCAGCGCAGGGGGACATGTCCCTGCAGAGGGGAAAGGAGCAGCGAGGGCTGGCCCTGGGGCTCGCTGCCAGCAGGACTGTCTGCCCTCCCTGTGCACCACAGTGCCACACCAAGTGTGATGGGGCAGGGAGAGCTGGGCACCGTGCTGTGCCACCCTCCTCGCTCCCACCTCTCCATCCCTCCCCAGGGCAGGGACTGCGAGGTGGCACTGAGCGCCTGCTCCTCCAACCCCTGCCTCAATGGGGGGACCTGCCAGCCTCAGGACGGGGAAGGAACCGGCTTCAGGTGAGTGCCGAATGGGAACCCATGGAAGATGGGTGTTTGGGCAGTAGCTGGGATCCCCAGCATCCATCGAAGATAATGTTTAATGCTTCCCTCCCCTTCTACATGCTCCCTTAGGCATACAGCTGGGCTATTGCATTCATGTGGTAGCTCCAGCCCATGCACCTGCCCTCTGCAGCCCTGCCTATGCCTCCTGCCAGCACAGCACTAGCAGGGCTGAGCACTGGCTCTGCTTCCCTATGCCCCCCAGCCCTGCCGGCTCCTGGGCTGGGGGCATGGGGGACAGAGCAGGTCCCACCACCACAGAAGGCATGGGTAGGGCTCGCACAGTGGGATTGGGGGTCACTGCTGCTCCCTGCAGAGCTGCCATGCCCTTGCACAACCATCTCTACCCTGAACTCTTCAGGCCATTCCAGGAACCAGGACACAATTAGTAGCCTAAAATAGATATCAGGATGGGGTGAGGAGGTGGGCTGCGCAGCCACTGCCCCCCCCAGTGCTGAGTGGCCTCTCAGCCCGTTGTCGTGGCAACTCAGCATCCTTGCAGCCCACTGCGGCTGCCACCCTCCCTGTGCCCGCTGTGCTGCTTGTTTCACAGGAACCACCCCAAAATGCTCCATTTCCCGCCCCATGACACTGCCCTGTGCCCCATGCAGGTGCCTGTGCCCAGCGGGCTTTGAGGGTCCAAACTGCCACACCACCAGCGACCCCTGCAAGGAGCACATCTGTGAGAATGGGGGCTCCTGTGTGCCCACTGCCACCAACTACACCTGCCTGTGCCCTACCCACTACACAGGTACCCGGAATGAGGGCTAAGCATCCCCAAACCTCTCACGCCTGGCAGGGATATGTGCCCACTGCTTCTCCCTTCCCACTGATGAGGGCTAATAGCTCCTCTGCCTGCTGTCCCGGTGCCAATCACTATGGCCTCTAGGCCCAGCCACATCGAGTATGGGTGCATCCAACTGAGCCCCCACACCCTGGGATGCCCTTGGTGCCTGACTCAGGCAGGAGCTGCCTGCAGCCACAGGCTGCCACCGTGGAGCCCCATGACCATGAGCAACTCGGGCAAGTGCCCATGGTAGTGCGAGCTGTGGGCTCGGCAGCTCCCTGCCTGGAGCTGAGACCCCCCCAAGCTGCCCTGCCCCACAGGGACCAGGGCTGCCCCTCTGGTCTCATTGCTCCTGGGCATCCCTGGTGTCCCCATTTCTGCCCTGCAGGGGATTTCTGTGAGAAGCCACTGGATTTCTGCTCAGCCAAGCTCAGCCCGTGCCAGCATGGCTCTACCTGTGTCTCCACAAGCCAGGGGCCCAGGTGAGCTCCCCCTCCCCAGACTGCTTTGTCCCAGCTGTCTGGTGGGGGAGATTTGCTTTTGGGGGGCTGCGGCTCACAGACTGGGAAGGGGTCATGGGGAGGGGGATGCCAGGAGGAGCAGGTACCCACTGGCACTGGGGAGATGGAAGGGGCAGCTGTGAGCCCCCTGCCTGCCCCAGGTGTGAATGTGTGCCCGGCTACGTGGGGAGCAACTGCAGCGAGGACTTCGATGACTGCCAGGACCACCGGTGCCAGAACAACGCTCGCTGCCTGGACGAGGTGAACGGCTACTCCTGCCTCTGCACCGAGGGCTACAGGTACCACCGGGAAGATGGGGGACACTGGGGATAGCAGGGATAGTTACATTGCACTGTGCAGGAGGAAAGAGTCCTGGCTACCATGTCCGTCCATCCATCCATCCATCCGTCCATCCATCCATCCACCCATTCCCTCCAGTGCAAGAGAAAAGATTGGGGCTGGAGGTGTGGGTCTTCAGGGAAGAAGGCTGGGGGAAACCAGCATCCCTGTGGAGGGACTGCAGGGCAGCACGTGGCATTCAGGCATCCTCAGATACCACTGGCTGGAGAGCCTCCCTGGGCACCCAAATCAGGAGAGTGCTGTCAGATCCCCATAGGGCGCTCTCCCAGCCCCATGCTTAGCAGCACCCTTGGCCCCACAGTGGCCAGCTCTGCGAGATGCCGCCCCACGCCGCCAGCCAGCCCGGGCTCTGCGAGCGAGCCGAGTGCCAGAACGGGGCTCTGTGTGTGGAGCGGGGTGCCCGTGCCCTCTGCCAGTGCCTGCCCGGCTTTGGCGGCCCCAAGTGCGAGAAGCTGCTGAGCGTCAACTTTGTGGACCGCGACACGTACCTGCAGTTCACTGACCTGCAGGACTGGCCCCGGGCCAATATCACCCTGCAGGTGAGGGCTGGGGGGGCATGGGGACATCGGGGGGGCGGGCAGCGGGGGTGCTGCCCCGGGGATGTGGGCTCTCACCTCTCCCCTGCCAGGTCTCCACTGCTGAAGGCAATGGCATCCTGCTGTACAACGGCGACAGCGACCACATGGCTGTGGAGCTATACCAGGGACACGTCAGGGTCAGCTATGACCCCGGCACCCACCCCAGCTCAGCCATCTACAGGTACCTGCCACCCCTTCCCCACTCACCGGGATCACCACCCCCATTGCACAGGCTTGGGGGGAGTCCCCGCTGACCCAGCTGTCTCCACCAGTGCTGAGACTATCAACGACGGGCAGTTCCACACCGTGGAGCTGGTGACCTTCGACCAGATGGTGAACCTCTCCATCGACGGCGGCAGCCCCATGACCATGGACAACTCGGGCAAGCACTACACGCTGAACAGCGAGGCCCCCCTCTATGTGGGAGGTAGGACAGAGGCCAGAGGGGTGACCGGGGGACGTGGAGGGGTGGTGGTGGGGACATGGGGGACATCCATGTGTGCTGACGGCCCTGCTCTCCCCAGGGATGCCTGTGGATGTCAACTCGGCCGCCTTCCGCCTCTGGCAGCTCCTCAATGGCACCAGCTTCCACGGGTGCATCCGCAACCTGTACATCAACAACGAGCTGCAGGACTTCACCAAGACGCGGATGACGCCAGGGGTGGTGCCGGGCTGCGAGCCCTGCCGCAAGCTCTACTGCCTGCACGGCATCTGCCAGCCCACCGGCGCACAGGGCCCCGTCTGCCACTGCGAGCCCGGCTGGGACGGGCCCCACTGCGACCAGCCCCGCGGCGGCCCCTGCCAGGGGCACAAGTGAGTGTCCCCGCTCCGCTGGCTACCCCACAGCAATGGTCTTGTCCCATTGCCTGCCCTGCAGTGGCCCATCTGCCCCGTTGGCTGTCCTGAGGCAATGATCCTGCCCCATTGGCTGTCCAACAGTAATGGTCCTGAGCCATTTGCTGCCCAGTGTGACCCACCTGCCCCACCGGATCTCTGACTGCCCCACCACAACTGCCTTATTCCATTGGCTCATTGGCTGCCTTGGCATTAATTGCTCTTCACTGGCCACCCTCTCATCCTTGCTCTCTCCATTGCCTGCCCTGCCCACCCCTCCTACTGGCTGTCCCCTGGGCCTGGGTTGTGCTGGTGGTGCCATACGGTGGCAATGCCACTGCACTGAGTTGTGTGTTGCCATGCCAGACCCATGGCATGATGGCTGTGCCATACCAGTGCCGTGCTGGTCCCACGTCCAGTGCTGTGCTGGTACCACGCTGGTGCTGTGCCGTGCTGGCAGCTGCCTGATGGCGCTGGGTGCCCACAGGTGTGTGCACGGGCTGTGCCTGCCCCTCGACGCCCTCTCCTACACCTGCCAGTGCCACGAGGGCTACCAGGGCACCCTCTGCAACCAGCCCACTGAGCCGCCCGACCCCTGCCACCGCCAGCCCTGCGCCCACGGCCACTGCCGCCTCACCCCGGGCGGACAGCCCGCCTGCGAGTGCCACGATGGCTACACCGGAGCCCTCTGCGACCAAGGTAGGAGCCGGGGAGGTGGGTGCCTGGGGCGGGGGCAGCCCCATGCCGGGATGCCGTTCTGAGCATCGCTGTCCCACAGAGCCGGAGTGCCGCGGGGAGCCGGTGCGGGACTACCACCAGGTGCAGCGGGGCTATGCCATCTGCCAGACGACGCGGCCGGTGGCTTGGGTGGAGTGCCGAGGGACGTGCGGGGGCCCCAGCGCCGGCTGCTGCACCGGGCTGCGGCTCCGGCGCAGGAAATACGCCTTCGAGTGCAGCAACGGCGCGACCTTCGTGGAGGAGGTGGAGAAGCCCAGCAAGTGCGGCTGCAGCCAGTGCCTGTGAGCGGCCACCGGCCCTGGCAGGCCGGGGGGCCAGCGGGGAGCCCTCCTGAGAGCCAAGGACCTCGCTTTGCCCTGTGGCCGTGGTGCTGCTGGTTGGGTGCTCGTGAAGTGCAGCAGAGCCCGGCGGAGGGCAGAGCTGTTGCACCTCGAGGGTTGGGAAACAAGGAAAAAGAAAAGAAACAAGAAAACCCACAAAGCAAGCGTGTAGATAGAGAATTTGTTAAGAACTGCAGCTACACAGGTGTGTGGATAGGGGGTGGCCGCTGCCCAGCTGCCCCCATCCGCTCCATGCGGCACTTGGCCTATTCCCCAGTGCAGCCCCACAGCCGCAGAGGGCAGCGTCTGCATCCCCTGGTGTATCCCCTCCCTGGCAGCCCCATCCCCTGAGTCCAGACCTGTGTGCCGGGGACTTTTCCAACACCCGGGGCTGGAGCAGAGGGGTCTGACATGGCAGAGCTTCATGGGCTGTGGCTGGCAGAGGGCTGTGCAGTGTAGCCGACACTGTGGTCCTGCGAACCTGGAGCGCTGCTTCACATCCTCTCTTCTGGCAGCCCTGGACTCCCTGCTGAGGATCTGCCATTGCCCTGATGGCAGCGGCAGTGAGTACCCAAATATCAACGGCTCCACTGCCACAGGCTGACCCACTGGTGGCACCCCTGGGCTGTGTGCTTGCCAGCGAGGATCCAGGGTGCTTGGGCACAGCTCCAGCCCATTGAGGTGGCACAGGTGCCATGGAGCAGGACCAGGGTGGTCCCAAGCACACTGTGTGGGTCACAGGCAGTGGTGTGCAGATTTCCGTGGTGGTCTCAGCACCAGCCCTGCCACTGTGCCATTGAGATGGAGGAGGGCTCCAAGTACCCTCAGCCCAGCTGAGTGGCTCTGCTCAGAGGTGTGGGGCAGCACAGACACCCCTTTCCTCCAGGCTCAGCCCTGTGGAATGGGTTCTGCAGCAGGGCAATGGTGCCTCGTGTACCCCTGGCTCAGCCAGCCAGGGTATGACAGCTGGGGTGCGGGTTTGCCATGCCCATCACCGGCACCTCAGCCTCGTGGGTGCCAGGGCTGCCTGAAGAGGCTGAAGATGCTCAAACCTGGAGCTGACACTGCTGCCATGACAGGTCCCACCAGCTCCTGGACTCGGGTGCTGAGGCTCAAGCCGCTTCTCTCCGAAGTCAGCAGTGCTGGGGTACACACTGTGGGACCAGGCCCAGCACCACTACCGGTGCGGCACAAAGGACCCCATGGTGGGGTACTGCACTCACCCAACTTCCACAGCAGCATCACTTCTCCGCCTGTGGGGGCTAAGGATGGTGGGTGCCGGACCTGGGACACTGCACGCAGCTGGAGAGTGCATCACCATGTCACCGGGGTGGACAAACTCATCCCAGGGCTGCAGCTCCAGGTCTCTCCAGCACACTGCTCCAGCACGTTGGCTTCAGGTCCGCACCGCCGGCTGTGAACAGGCTCTGGGTATCTCCACTGTGTGCATCCAGCTCTGTGGGTGCCACCACCATCCCTGCTCACCAACGGCATCCAGGACATTCCCACCGCCATGGGGATATGTTTCTGCCATCAATGCCCCCTCCACAGGAGCCCCCTCTGCCGCACAGAGGAGCCAGGACGTGTCTCATTCTGCCCATGGCCCAGCTGGGGCTTGGTTGTATTGTGTTTCTGTTCTTGCTGTACGCTAACCGCTAAAGTATCTCTTTATACAGAATACTTACAGATTCTAATATATATTTGTATTTCATTTTGTTATAGTATTTTTATATGTTCGGGGTCAACAAATGATGTTTTCTTTTTGTTTACAGATGCTACTGGGCAGGAAAATGACGGTGGCTTTGTTTGGCCTGTGGGGTTTGTGTGTGTCACTGTTGAAGACGCTGGTTTGTACTAGGCTGGTGAGGGAGGCACTGAGCATCCTTCCGCTGGCAGAGGCTGTATTGTTTTAGGAGATGTTTGGTATTGTCTATGTTGTCTTCCATGTGAACATGACATTTATTCATTCAGAGGCTTGGCCTCTTCTTTCCTGGAGGGGAGAAGGGGGTAGCTGGTGCTAGGGAGCTGCTGGGTGTATGAGGAGGTGGCACAGGCTGGGGAGAGTTGGTCCTGCCATGGGTGATGGGGCAGCCCTGGCCACCTTTTCGGGCCAGAGCACTGCCCACATAGAATCATGGAATGAACTAGGTTGGAAAAGACCTTCAAGATCATCAAGTCCAACCACCCTAGGAGTGCCAAGGCCACCACTAAACCACGTCACTACATGGTGCAGGGATGTGCATCCTGGGCTGAGGGCTCATCGCTGGGGAGAGCGGGGGTTATCCATCCGATGCCTTGCAAAAGGAGCCATTACCCCCTGGGTGCCTGCTGCCATGATGGAGCGGCTGCAGGGGACACTGGGCACCTACAACTCTTTGGGGTGTGGAAGGGGCATCCTGGGCAGCAGTCCCCAGGAGCACCGAGCGGTTGCACTGTTTGTCCCACAGATCTGTGGCAGAAAACAGCACCACCAGCTCGGACACCAGCATGGGTGCGCTCAGATCCCCCCTCTTTGTGCACTCACTCACCTTGGCCCTTCCCCAGTTATCACACCAAACACATGTTGATATCAAAGAAACGTTTAATAAGCTGCAATAAAATACGGACCTTTAGAAAGCTCATAGGGTGAATATCGACAGTGGAGGAAGAAAAGAAAACAAGGTGGTGGGAATCCTTGAGGAGTTCAGATCTGAGTCAGGGACCTTTTACCTGGAACAAGAACACAACTTCTTCCATAGGCTAGGATGAAATAAAAGACAGGAGCACAGAGTTCACAAAATGTCAACATTTAGAGAGTCGATACATATTCAAAGTTCAAATGACCCAGCTCTTATAGCTATACATATTGATTTAAAGCAACTTAATATAACTTTATTTTCTTTTTATATATACACTTTCAAAGGTTTGTCAGGTGAGGTATGTAAACATTATCTAATGGAAACCCCTCTCCACATTTCCAACCGAGAATTCACAGCAGACAGTTCATTTTCCCAACTCGCCATGCAGTACTTCCTGCTCCCCAAAGCCCCCGGGAATGCTGTCCCAAGGCACAGCCACCGGCTCCCATTTCCCACCGCTGGTCTGTACAGTTCACATTGCTTAGGCTCAAACATACAGTACCGGACAGGAGGACTTTTCAGCTCAGTGTCTAAAATTCATAGAGAAACAAACAGAAACAAAACTCTCCCGGGGAAGCAGACACAGATGAAGGAAACACATTTGCCATCAGGGTGGCGATAACAGTTAAACAGTGAGTGTCTTGAGTAAAAGAATCATTGGGGTGTTGTTGCCTTTCTTCCTTTGCTGTCTTTGTTTTTACACACCTGCTCCAAGAGCAGAGGAACCATAGGGATGGTGAGGGGTCCTGCAGGGCCAGCACCCAGCAGCACTCCCCATGCCACCCTCCAAAGTCAGAGACCCGTCACCATAAAAGCAGCAATGACCCCACTGATGCTTCCCCACACAGCGAACAGCTCCAGGCAAAAAAGGGGTTTAAATAAAACAAAGAAGAAAACTCCAAACCCACTTAGGAAAACCAGGCAAATGACCTCGAACCGCATAGAAGGAGGATTCAAATTGCAGCATGGCAAGCACACGACCTTCTGGAGCCGGCACTGGGACTGTAACAGTGACAGTGGTGCGCTCCCTTGGGTCACCCATACCCACAGGAATCACAGGAGCCCCGAAGGCAGCTGCTCCCTGCAGGAAATTCACTAGCAGGAGCTTGCTAACGGGACCTACCTACCCTAACCTGGCCGTTTGGGGGGGGTTCCTTGGGGGTGAGGTAGCCCCCACCTCCTGCATCAGTGGGGATCCCTAAGCCGAGAATCCCCACATATGCTGTGCTGGACCGAGCCCCCGCCAGGAGCGGGGTTATTCCCACCCGGCCCTGAGCCCCTGCCATTGAAACAGACATTATTACTACAAATCTTATTGCTTGCAGTGCCCCCCACCCCGGGGAACAGCCATGGGAGTAAACTGCTTCCCCGGGGACCGTGGCCATCGACCAGGCTTGACATCATCAAAATGAGATGAAGAGAAAGAGTTAATGCTTCAACTTTGATGTGATGTTAAAAACTCAAACCGAACACCACCACCACCACCCACCCCATCCCATCCTGTCCCCCCCCACGCAGTAGCCAGCCCTTTGGTTGCGGCACGCGGGGCAATGCAGCCCCACCAACCAACACACCAGGCAGAACAAGAACCTGTGGAAAGCCCATGAAATAAATATCTTTAAAAAACTATTTACAATATTAGATCTGTGAGCATGAAGTGAGAGAAAAATGCTTTTTCCTGCCCCAAGAAAAGCTTAAAAAGTAGGTTAGCATCCTGCTGCCTAGCACAACACTATCTTACATGGCACCTACACATAATATATATTCACATTTCATTTTAAAATTAGGTACTCTTACAAACAGACTTAGAAAACATTGGCTAGCAACGCAGCCCGAGGGACCCACGCCACGAACGCCGGCCGGCTGCATCCCAGCTCCTCCGGCTGCCCCCAAGCCGCCAACGTGCCCTGAATCGAAACCACCAGCTGCCCCCCCACTGCCCTTCAGAGAGAGGGTGGAAGTGCTCGTGAAGGAGAGGGCTTGTCCGCAGGGATGGGAGGAGGAAGGATGGGGACTGTGATTCCTGCTAAGCCTAGGGGTGAGCTTAATACAAACAAGAACTCCTGAGAACATCTTAGAACAGATGGATTCATTTCACAACCACCAAGCAAAAGGATGGGCTGAACGGATGCTAAGACACACAGGGGGAGAGGCGGGGACACGCGCGGTGTGGGGACATCGTAGCTTCGTGGTTTGCTCACGTAACCTATCATTACAAGGAAAGCTGCAGCGGCCTTCCCTGGCAGGGGTGAGCCTGCCTCTGCCTTGCTCCTGGGACATCTGGGTGTACAGCCCAGGAATGTGGACCCGAGGATGCCTTGGCTGGGCTCAGCCCTCTTCCCCTGGCACAACCGCTGGCAGTGGAAAGGTGGGAGCACCTCCCTGCTGCCCCAAGGCACTGCCATGACTATGGGAGGCTGGGAAACACGGCTTTCCCAGTGGTATTCAACTGGGAATGCAGTCAGAATACGAGCTGGAGAAAGAAACTGTCCATTAGAAAGTCTTAAAAACAGGGCAGCGGTACATCCGTGTCCTTCTGAGATTACATTTCTATTTACTAGGGTCTGGAAGAGCTCCTGGGAACACTGGCATTTCCAGATGCACCGTGTGAGCGGCTGGGACATGGGCCTGGCTAGAACTTTGCTCATCTGCACACCAGCAAAAAGAGGCTTGGCCAGCTCACCAGCCTCTTCAGTCCAATACCACACAGCTTGGCATGGCGGGGACAGGGATGCAGAGAGCAGTGGGGACAAGTTCATCCGGCCCTCCCATCACATGGAGAATGATCAGCAACATGGCAGACAGTTTGCCACAAGCACCAGCACCAGCACGCCAGCTCCTTGGGGAAGGTTTGCTGCAAATGCGTCTCTCTGATGCGTAGGCAGCTGAAGACAAACACCACAGCACACAGCAAACGTGAGCAAACCCAGCCTGGTGAGTGATGAATATAAACATGCGCACACCTTGGATGTACTGCACACACCTCATCAGCAGAGAAACCCATTCCAGGGATAGCACTGCTAGACAAGAACCTAACAGCGACAGACAGAAGGAGCCATCCTGGGTACAAACTGCATCTCTCAAGCCCAACAGACAAACCTTGACTCTGAGCTCACAAAACCAGCCCCTCACAGAGGTTAGGTAAGATGGGTGGCTCCTGACCACGTGAAGTGTGAAAATGCTGAGCTGCCAATGAGAAGGTGAGAGAGGAGAAGGTAACCATGCAGATGAGAAAGGAGGGCTGGCAGCAAAGGGACAGTAAGGACTTCGGTGGAGGTGCAGAGCTAAGAAGATGCTGCTCATGATACATGCACCAGGGAGCTGGGATAAAGGCTAGTTTCAAGAACAGGTTGGGAAAGTGGCCACCAAGGAAAGACAAAGTGATAGAAAGAGGTCTGTTTTGTGGGATACAGCCCTTGTGCTGAAATCCGGAGCTGAATAAGCAGAGCAGAGAGCTGTGATGCAGCCCAGAGAAGAGGAGCGCAATGAGGCTGCGGAGCTGAGGATGGCACTGTGGTAGTGCCAGTGGGCAGATCAGCACCGTAGCAAACAGAAACGCACTTGATGCCTGTGTGTAATAAGGGGATAAATCATGTTGCTTATTTCCTTCCATTCATTAAGATCATCTGCAGGTCCCTGTGCATCCCTTGCACTGCATAGAAGCTGCATTCACCGGAAACAGGCTGCTCTAAAGCAGCGGCTGTGCCTCAGTAGCACACCTCACCGCTGCCTTGCTGTACAGTACACAAACGAGTAGCGCATGACCTAAGGCATTAACAAAGAGCAACAGGTTATACATATGGTAGTACCTCTACTCATTTTTGTGTCTCTTGTGTACTGTTCTAGCTGAAACATTGCTGCATGGAGAGAGGAAACTGGGAAGTCAATCGGGAAGAGAGTAATGCAACATTAGGACTGATTGGGAGAAAAAGAAAAGAAGACAAAATCCAAACATCTGAGCACTGACAGGGAAACTGGAGCTGCCCAAGCAATAGCACACTGCCAGGCAGTCACCTCACATGCAGACCCTTCCATTTGCTAGCAAATTGCAGCATTGCTCCTTCCTGCCCAGAATAAAGCACTCACAAAAGCAAGTGCAAAGCACATTATAAGCGTGTCTTGTAGTCTGCAAGACCTGGCAGCTACTACTTACGTCAAGTGGAGAACGCACACAGGAGAGGCAGAAGGGCCAAGACAGCATCTCCAGGAGCAGTGACAGAAAGGAAAGGAGCCCGGCAAGGAGCTGGGGGTTTCCTCTGAGCAGAAAGCCTCTAGGCTGTTCTAGAGATGACAACCACCCCCAGGGCATCCTCCCCTGGGGCAACCCAAAGGATTGCACAGATCGGTAATTCAGAGAACTTGTACAAACGCACCAGTATTCCCACCTGGAGAGGTCATGCCCAAGTGCTTGCTGCAGCAATTCAGCCCTAGCTGATGGCTTCGCCCTACCCATCCTTGGCAAACAAGCCTGCTCTCTATAGAAGCTACCTGCATGAGTAAAAGCTGCAGGCGCTTTGAGTCTCAGGCCACGTTGCCTGCACACTTCCCAGCATGGCCACATCAACCTCACTCCCTTCTGGAGACCTGCGACTCCCTGCCTTCAGCATGGAAAGTCTCCATCCAACCAAGCCATACAGCAATACAAGAGAAAACTACAGACAGAGACTGGAAGTTCAAAGGGGTGGAAGGAATACGGTTTTCCTTTTAGCATCTCTGATTTCTCCACAAAACAGACCCTAGCCATTCCTCTCCGGAGCTGATGCCTGGCAGGGACACTGCTGGGAAGCTTGGCGTGCTGCTCCCACCACCACCTAAGCCAAGCAGCACACACTGAACTGGGACAGATTCTGCTGTGCTCCCAACACCAGTGTGATGCCTGCCATCACCCAGCCTTGCCATGCTCAAGCCGAGGAGCGCAGGGGAAGCCCTGGTACACAGGAAGACAGCCAAGAGGCTGGAGCAGCAGCATCCAATCTAGAAAGCTTCGCTTGCTTTGTCAAGGATGGCAAAGGTTGGGGTAAGGGGGGTTTGCTGCAGAATGGCACGAGAACAGAGGTAAGAGGGGTGCTTGCACTATGACTAGCCCAAGGTAAGGAGGGGAAATTCCAGGCCCATATGCCTGCAGAGAGGCTTCCTCTGCCAGAGGCTAGAGGAGGACCACAAGTACAGATGGAGAAGCAAGAAGGAAAAACAACCTGTAAGAAAGGTACAGATCAGTCATGTAACTGCCATCAGTGCCCTCCTGCCTCACACCTCTCCTGAAATGCTTCCATATCTTTTCTGATGGAATGTTTGACATATTTAATGCATGCAGGAAAAATTAAAGTAATAGATAACTTCATAGTAATCTGTACAGGGGCTGACAGGCTGCATTTAATCACTGCCTGGCTGTTCAGAGAGTTAACTTATTCTAGCATGATTCAAAGGAAAGGTAAAGGATTTTATGGGTTTTTCTTTTTACATCAGCCATTTCATAGTAAGAGGAAAACGTGCTGCAGCCTTGTTTGCGTCAGTGCTGGGGGAAGGGAATACCTGCAAGGCAGCAAGAGGTGCTCTGCAAAGGGCGTGCAAATCTCAAACACCTGGTTTCATCCTCTACACCAAATGGGTACAATGAAAGCTTTAAAAGATGATAATCTGCTCTCCAGCTCCAGTCCATGGGTTTTGGGATCTGGAGTTCAATGCCAACTGTGAAAAGCAATTCCTGTTGCAGCTGAGCCCTCTCTGACCTCTGCCCCCAGGGCAGCATTTCCGGAATGCATGTCCTGCACCAGAGCCTTGCTGAGCAAGGATCAGCAAGTGGCTGTTAAAGGTCAGGTCACCCCAGAGCCTGTGGTACCCTCTCCAGCACTGCTGCTCCCTACATCAGGACCCGTGCAAATGGGCTTTGTGAAGCTACAGAGATGCAATGGCTGAGCAGGGTCCTTGCCCTGAGCACAGACCCCAGCAGTCACTTCTCAGCCACTGATTGTCTTTCCCCAGCAGAGCCAGCACGGCCACATGCTCTGTGTACTTGTAACAGGTCTGTCTCAGAGGTGCTGTGCAGGGCAGAAGCTTGGCTGTTTTCACGCTCCCCAGCACCAGACACAAGCTAGGACAAACCAACTGCACCTTGCCAGTAAAGGGATGAAATGCAAATTACAGTATAAAACAGATTTAAGTCAGTCCCTTATCCCAGCCTTATTCCAACTGCAAATGCTGGCTTTAGGAAGACACTAGGAAAGATGTGCACAAAAGCACAGGGTGAGGGGCAGAGCTCCTGTTCTGCAGAGCACCAACATCAGAAGGAGCTTGGGCACGTCAAAAGGCAGAGATTCAACCTTTAGTGAAGCGCTGTGGAAACTGCTTTGCCATCAGAGACCACAGAAATCAGCACAAGGGCAGCAAAATGGGAGAAGAAGGTCTGTCCAAACACACGGCATGGCATGACCGATTCATCCCTGAAGCCAGCAAGAAATAAAGACGGATACAGCCCAGTGTGCCCACCTGGCAGCACTGGATGCAGCAGCCTGGTACCCAGAGCCCCTGCAGCATCTCCCCTGCTGCCTGAGCAGGACCCCCATCCCATGGGTGGTGCCATGGGGGAGTGAGGCAGCCATCAGCAGTACACACACCAGTAGCAGGTACCAGTACAGGACACCAGCAGCTGCTACTAACAAACCAACAGAGGACAGATTTGCCTTTCTCTCCCTCAGTGATGGGAAATGGTTTTGGTTTTGCTTAAAATGCCACTAAGACGACAGACAGGAGGAGGACTCTGAAGGAAAGGGAAATGTTTGCGTGCACCCAAAGACTGCAAAAGCTACTTCATGTGCACGGTGGTGGTTTTCTTTCTGCTACAGTACAAGTGCTTGTGCCTCAAGTATAAAACGCAAGCCTCCAAATCACACAGACGAGCTTCTTATTTTTATTTTTAAAGTGATAAATAAGGCACTGTACTTTTAACTAAAACTGCCTGGTTCTGGGTTTCAAAAAACCCAAGGAACGTCCAAACTGCAGAAACTTCCTTCTGAACAGCAGAGCCAGACAGGCCGACCTCTTCTCTGTCCAAACACATCTGCCGATGCCTAAAATCACGGGCATTATCCTTTAGCTGCGGATTTTTAAAGGCTTGCTACAGCTTATAAAAGCAGCTTTAGTTAATGCATGGTAAAGGGTTACTACTGTACATTGGGTTTGTACATGGCTACCGGTTCTTTGCTATTTCGGGTCCAGTCGTGAGCGTTTGCTGTGTGAACAGTCCACTTTTGCCCTCAGCTTCCTCTTGCCCTGCGACCCACTGCTCTCCTGCATCTTCTTCATGGACCTCGTGAGGGTCTTCCCACCGCTGGGCTTCTTGTTGGCCATCTTCTGTGACCGTGTAGAGGACTCCCCCAGGGGCTTCTGCTTCGGGGACTTGGCCATCTCCTCGTGGCCGGTGAGCAGCACGGCCTGTCTGCTCGTGTTCTCCTTGCCCTTCCGCATGGGGAGCCGCACCTTCTCCAGCTGCCTTTTTGGGGCTCTCTTCTCTTTCAAAGACATTTTTCTAGCCAGCTTATTGCTCCTCTCCATGGCAGCCTGCTTTCGCGTGGCAGGAGCTTTTGTGCTGACCTCCGAATGCTTTATTTTACTGGCCTTCTTGGCAGGCAACTTGTCCTTGGTGGAGGAGCCGGACCGCTCCTGTGCACTCCCGCTCTCCTTCAGCATCCTCTTCTTCCTGCTGAGCTGGAGGTCAGCCTTGGGCGAGGGGTCCTCCTGGGACCTGCTCTTCCCCTTCCGCCCCTTCCCCGTCCCATCCACTGAAGGAGATTTAGCAGGAAAGGCGTCTGCTTTGACTTGCAACGCCAGCTTCGGAGACATCAGTGGGTTGATGCACACGCTCTTCCTGCTCTGCTTGCTCTCCAGGGATGGGTGGTCCCCTGCGCCGTCGCTCTTCTTCTCCGCCTTCACCATGCGGTGCTGGGCTCGCAGCTTGCCCCGTAGGTTCGAGTACTTGCGCAGGATCCTGGTGCTGGCCTGTGTGGGCAAGCTGGGGGCAGGCTGGATGGTTTTGTCTTCACTCAGGTCCTCGGTGCTGGCATTGGTGGGAGATGTGTGGCTGGGAGCGGTGGCTTCCTCAGCCTCTGCTTTATCAGCGTTCTCCCGAATTTTGGCCCAAAGCTTTTGGTTCTTCAGGTTATTCCGAGCTGGAGTAGTGGCGGCGAACTTCTTGAGGTGTTTCTTCAAGCGTTCGGCTTGCACTGAGCTGGGGTAGAGACCCGAGGAGGAATATTTCTGCATGGGGACTTTGATGGGGGGGATCTCCCCTGGGAGACGGGTGTTGAGTTTCTTCACGATCACCAGAGACCTGGTTTCAGTTGTCTCCAGAAACCACTGGCAGATGTCAGACAGCTTAAAGGCCTTCATAAACAGCATCTGGACAGGAGAAAGCTTCTGCACTTCCAGCGAGCCTCTACTTTTCCGCGTCCTTTTCTTGCTTTTCCAAATCTCTTTCAGTTTGTCAGCCTTGCTCTTTACCTTGGGGGTTGGCTGCACCTCCTTCTCCAGCTGAATCCATCCTTTCTGAACTTTCATGTACTGGGTGTTGAACTCGGCAATGAGCTCCTGGTTTTCCTCTTCAGCACACCACTCCATGAACTTTGGTTTGCTGTCAGCCGTGTCTATGTCCTCCAACACTGGGGAGTCATCATTCCCTGAACTGCGTTCGTCCCTTGGTTTGGGCATCGCTTGCATAGGCTCCTTCCCTGGAGTGCTCTTTTTTGCGGTGTCTATGGGTGTCGGGGTGTGTCTTAAGTTATAAAACTGCAGGGCAACCTTTTTATGCTTTGCAGCCTTTGCTGGAACATGCTTGCTTCCACCTCTGCTGCTGGCACAGGGAGGCGAGTTGGCCACTGGTGCGTAGCTCTGCTTGCCCATGTCCACGGCACGGTTGGGGCTCTCCTCGTCCTTTGTGCTGGCATTGCCTGGTTTCACATCCACTTGCTCAGTATCGTTTGCAGGCACGGTGCTCTCCAGAGGGAGGAGAGTGTTTCTCTTCTCAGAATCATCCTGGACACTGATTTCCAGCATCTCTTCTGATTGACTTTGGCTGCTGTTAGCAGGGGGGTCACCTGCAGAGGAATTTTCTTCCTCTGCTACAGTCTCTTTTGCCAAGATGCTTTTATAGGTTTGTCTGGTAATGACACCATTCTCCTCGCCTGGCTGCTGCTCAGTGATGCTCTCTGGAGCCTGGCCGGTGCCCAGCCCCTCGCTGGGTTTGAGCAGCACATTGGGGAAGCAGTCATTTGGGAAGTGCATGGATGCTGCCCCATCCACGTGCACTTCTCTCTTGAACCGCTTAGTGCCAGGGCTCTTGGAGAGTTTGATTTGAAGGCAAGGAAGCTGCACAGAGCTGGAAGAACCAGCATCCTCAGCACTGCTCTCAGTGGGTGACTGCGATTGCTGGCTACGGAGACGCCGGTCTGATGCCACAAGCACTCTCCTGCCTTTCTTTCGCTTCTTGTCTAGACTGTCTTTGGAAGAGACAGAGTCATTCCCTGCAGTGTCAGAGATGTCAGATTCAGGCAGTGCTTCCCCTTCAACAGGTTCTTCTTCACCTGCTGGGCTGTTATTCTGCACTGCCTCCCCTTCTGGTATTTCGAGGGGGGCTGGGCTGCCCAGCACGGCCTCCTCTTGCTCAAGGGAGCTGTCACCCACCATGCCTGGTAATTCAGCTTCCGATTCAGCATTGATGCTTTCATTTACATCCACACACTGCAAGGTGGCAGGGGGCTCTGGGGAGTTCTCCCTGTCGATGGTGGCAAGGGACTCATCAGGAGCCTGACAGCCTGGAGAGCATGGGCAGGGCTCTGTCAGCCCCAGCCCACTGGGCTTTGCATCCCCTATGCCAGGAAGCTGGGCAGGATCCCTGGCACCATCACAGGCCAGGGACTCTGTGTCTGCAGTGGCAGCAGGCTGCAAGGGGGACTTTGGCTCCGGGATGGTGGTGAGGTCTGGATCAGTTTGTATGTTGGAGCTGGGACATCCTTGCTCCCCACTGGGTGCTTCTGAGATGGGGGGTGCAGCAAAATCAGCTGGCTGCCCTCCACCACTGCTGTCCCCGGGGGAGCCCAGGCTGCTGCCAGCCTCCTGGGGCACGGTGCCTCCAACTCCTGCGTCCCCTCCTTCAGCAGGAGGGGAGCTGGGGGGTGGTGAGCCAGCCGAGCTGCCCTCTTTCTGAGGGCTGGGTGGAGCAGAAAGGGAGAAAAAGGGCATGGCCATGGTGGCTTCCCTGGACCGCAGCGCCCGGGTATCCCAGGGCTGCACGGAGCTCAGCTCAGGTCTCTCTTTCACTTCCCTGCTGGCTGGTGCCCCTTTAGCCAGGAGCCTCAGGGAAACCCTCTTCTCGCCCTCTCGTCCTGTCCCCGCAGACCCCCCCAGCGAGAGCACCAGGGGTGGCTTAGCGCTTACAAGGGCCTCTGTTCGCAGTGCTGGGCCGCACCCCCTCTCCTCCACCCGGGAGCTCTTCATCAGCGTGCGGACTGTCGGGAGCTCACAGCACTCCCCATTGAAGTAATACCCCCGCGTGCTCTTCCTCGCCGTCTTGCGGGAGGACACCGACCGCTGGCTCTCGAAATGGCACTCGGTGATGGGCTGGCTGATGTACACCACATCGCACTGGTTGTCGTAGTCATTGATCCTCAGCCCCGATGCCTTCTTGCTCTTCCGAGTGGATCTGAGGGAGGCTGCCTTAGTGCGGGGGTGCCCGCTGGGGGTCCGGTGGGTGGCTGGCACAGCACCGGCGGGCAGCCAGCCCTCTTTGGACCTGTCGAGCGGGCCCTTTTCGGCCGGGTGCAGGTGGCAGCCTGCCTTGCCTTTGGGCACGGCATGCAGGTGGTTTTCTTGCTTTGGTCTTGCATCTTGTTCTTTTGCATCTAAGTCCTGGTGCAAAGATGCGTTTGAGCTGCATTGCAAAGTGTTCTCTTTGTCAGCTCTGCGAGGGGGGGTCACCGCAAAGCTGGGATCCCAGGACTCTTCTGGCAGAGCTCTGAAGGAGCTCTTCTGGGACCCCAGACAGCTGTCTAAGCTGTCCTCACTGCCGTTCACATTTGCCACCTTGACCGATATATAACCTTCCATCAGAGTCTTACCTGCTAGCTGCTCTTTATTGTCCTCACACTTCCTGACTTCTTGCTCGTGTCCAGCAGCTTGCTGCCCGTCCAGGCTCTTTGTGGCATGATGGAAATTCAAAGAGGAAGAGTTCAACGTGCTGAGGTATCCTTGGGTGGAGCCATCCTTTGGACTAGTAGAACGAAGCCTGGTGACGGGGAGCTCAGAGAAGTCCCTTCTCAAAGCAGGACCGGAGCTCTCTGCTCTGTCCAGACACTTCAGCTCTGCCAGCTGCTTCGGGGCTTGTCCCATAATATGCAGGGGGCCATCGGACCCCAACAGTCCTGGGTCTGAGGAAGAAGGGGCCTTTGATTCAGTACAAGTAGCACCCTTGTCCTGATTTTCAGTGCTTCTCTGGCTACAACCAGAGACACAAGTAGAGGCCTCCATGCTCTCGGATTCAGACAACTGCTGGCCTTCAGAGTCTGGTTGTACTTCAGTGTATATGTCGTTTAGCACACGGATGAATTGCTTCTGGTGATGTGTACACAGTCTGACCATAAACTTTTCCAGTGGAGACTTCGGCTGATTGTTAGAGTCTATTGCTATTGTCTCCGCTGCATCCTCACTAGAGAGAAAAAGAGAGAAGCAATCAGTACCATGTCGCAGGGAATAAAACTTTATACCGCAAAACTGGAATAACCTTTCTCCTCCCACTCAGGCATATCAGTTGCCTGACCTCCAGCTGAGCTCAAGCATCCTGTTGTCATGGGGCTGGCAGGCACCCCACCAGTCCCCAAGATACACACGTATGCATATTACTGGCAGGACATGGACCACCCTCCTGTTGGTCTCCCACTGCCTGAGCACCCATAATTACACTTCTACCTATCACATCCTGGTGCGTAGCACAGTGTGACACGTTCAAAGCAAACCCAGATTTCTCAGTAAGAATCAGACTTAGCATCTACACAGTGTGCAGTGTAGAGGGCCCAGCACTTGTGGGACCCAGCAGGACGGCTGCACACCTCTGCATGCTCATCTGCCCATCCAGGCTGGGTGGGAGCAGAGCAGCATCCCAGCGAGATGACAGAAGCCTTGAACTACTGTGAGACTTCAAACTCTGCTTACGCCTGGGTGGCAGAACACGCGGCTGGGGCAAACTGGGCAGGTCGGAACCTCCGCTGCAAACCAGCGCAGAACCTGCGGTGAGCTCCCAGCCTGCAGGACACACAGGCAGCAGCGTAGCCCTGTGTGGTGCGGTGCCTTGCCATTTGCACTGACCTTTGATTTAGTGCCATTTAATAAAGTGGCTCTGCAGCTGACGGGCTGTCAACACACAGTGGTCGCTCGGAAAGGTGTGCTTCTACAGCACAGCATTGCTGCCATTAGCTAGCTCTCAAACCGAGGCGATTATCATTTACTTGCTTGGCAGAGGCAATTAATTAGGACTTATTGGTGGAGAGGTTAAGGGATAATTACCCAGTGTTTGCACCGTGCCAGGTGCCGTTACTGACACCCTATCTGCTCCCAACGGCAGCGCGGGCGATTCCCGCCCAGTCCTGCGAGGGGACCATGCGCCTTAGCACCCACACTGCAGGAGCAGGATCTGTGCCAGCAACGCCACGTTGCTTTCCAGTAACAGTTGCACTTTGCACCTCCCGGCCTTGTACTGGAGGAGTGAGAGTCATTTACCCCCACTACAGCATTACTCTGCCCTCCCCAGCATCCGGCTCTGACCTTGCTCGCTTGGCTGGGTCAAGGGGGGCAGCGCTCATCACAGGGGTTGGGGCCAGGGTGGGGAAAGGCAGCTTTATCTGGAGTGGCATTTCCCTCCCCGTGCTGCCAGGCAGGTGGACAAGGAGGAAGAGCCCTGGCCTGGACAAGCCATTGGCAGAGAGAATGAGGGAAAGCCAGCGACCAGAGCCAGCCAAACCACCCAGAAAGGCTGAGCGACCTCAGCTCCCAAACGTACTCCAAGGGTTAGCAATAAACAACGTACCTTGAGACTGCTTTACTACACCCAGGCGAGAAACCCGCCCTCAGCAACCGTCTCAACTGGTTCTACCTGGCTCTGCGGTGACTTTCAGTCTGCGATGCCTGGATTAGTTTAAATACGAATGCTCAGGTACAACCTGGCCCCTCTCCAGAGCCATGCACGGGAAGGGTTATGTCAGCCAGGATCTCTTACACAGCCCGGCTCCTCCCCTTGCCCTGCTGAATAACAAAGGGGATAAAAAACCTTTCACCCCCTGCAGGAGGAGGGCTTGGAGCAGGGGGCTTTGCAGAGAGGCAGAGCTTTTACTCCACCTTTGCAAAGAGGGCGGATGCTTTTCCCTTACCTGCTCACAAGCCCTGCTCCTAAGAGCGGCAGCCATCTTCCCCCAGGGAGCCTCAATTTATAACCGTGGCGGCAGAGGTGTGTCCCTGCCCCAGTCCTCCCCATCCTCATGCTCCTCGGGCAGCTTGGGAGCAGGTTATGGTGGCCAAACAGCCAGCTCCCTCCTTGCTGCGGCACAAATGGCTGCGAAGAAAGAGCCATGGCATAGGCAAAGGCCGGCGGGTGGTGAGGATGAAAAGGTGAGCTACAGGCTGGGAGATGCCTGGCGAGGGAGGACATTGTGGGTCTGTGTAAGAAATCCCTAGTCTGGGAGAAGGGAACAAAGCAGCCAGACACAGTCCTTCCTTGCCTTGCAGCAGTGATGCTGAACACAGCCGGTTGCAGGTCACGCCTGCCTTGCAAGGTGTGCAGGTCTTCAAAAGACCCACATCCTGCTTGTATGGCAGAGGAGACCTGGGCTCCCTGGTCCCAAAGGATCCAGGTAGCATTTCTGCCTTGCTTGCACCAAGTTTCCTCCTCTGAAGAGTGGCTGAGTCCATGGTGCTGATTCTCACCTTATTTGCCCCACTGCACTCCAAGGAATCAAGCTGAGATACACACTGCTTGTCAAGCTGTAAATTTCAAAAGCAGAGATAAGTATTTCTCCTGCTTGATAAAGGAAAAGCCATGCAGCCTCGATGCCCTTTGTCCTTAGAAGACCCATCTCACACACAGTGACACAGTTCACCTGCTTCTGCAGGTGTGTTGCACTCCTGGTCCTCTGCTTTCACATCACTTTGGCTCAAAGATGGGTTGCAACTTCTCACTTTGCACTCATTCTGCTCCTTACCCAGCCCACCCAGCACCCCAAGTCTGGGTGCTGCAGGCAGCACCCCCTTTTCCAAAGGATAACCTTGAGGCAGAGCTCTCCTGCCACTGGGCTCTGGGCATGGCTGGGTCCTACCTCAGTCCTTCCTCTCCCTGTGCCCCAAGGGTGCTGAGCTGAAGCCTGTGCCTCTCCATCCCCAGATCTCATAGGCACAGCTCCCTGGGACCTGCCAATCTGCGCATCCCGGGACCTGCCCAGTATTTCCCACCACTCCTGTCTGTTCTGGCTATTACTATTAAATAAAACATGCCCATGGCCATTCTCCTGCCTACCTGCCAATGGAATCAGGATTGCCCATTCTTCCCTACTTAAGGCAGTTTCTGAGGCTTGTTTTATGCTCAGGTGCAATAGAAGAGTTTATTTCAAGTGCCCCATGGCTTCAGGCAGGGCTGCTTATGGACTGTGTAAACTGTGGCAGAGAAACTATTTACGTGGCTTATCAGAAAGAAGAGAGGAAAGGAGAGGAGAGCTGATTGCAGAGCTGAAGCGCCTTCCCCGGGGGAAGGTGCTGGATACTAACAGATTCCTCAGCCCCACGGGCAAATGCACAGCAGGAGCTGAAGACTGATGAATGCAGAGGATGGGAATGGGGAACACGGTTTTAAGAAGGCTGAAAACTTGCTCTTGAGAGGCAGCCACCCCTGTCTCTGAACAGCCTGCCTTTTGGGAGGCACAGGAGCTGCTGGGCTCAGCACACAAGTGAGGGAGCTCAGGGCTGCCCACACCATCTGCAGCCTTCTCTTTGGTGCCTGTGCTCACCCCTTCCCCTGGGGCTTGGCCTGAGGCTCTCTTAGTTTTGAGTGTGCATAAGGAACGTGCCATTTCTTTCAAGTGCTGGAAAAGCCACAAGCCTAAGGGTCCGTGGCCAGTGAGAGGTGACATAGTGAAGACCCTCTATGCCTATGGCCAAGCTGCAAGCGCAGTCACCCCCTATGGGGTATGCAGAAGGATCCACTGCTCTGGAGAGACAACCCATCTTCCTGCAGAGCCTGGAGATGGCAGGTCTGACCTTTCTGTCCACCACCATTGAAAGCTGCCTACACGAGGAGGCTCTGCTCCTGAGCCTCAGTACCCCCTTTCCAGCCCCACTGCATGTGGCACCCCGTGCCAGCAGAAGACACCCCTGTGTCCCATACAGACCTTACCACCTGAGCCTCTCGCTACCTCCTGGCCTTTGTAGCTTCTCCAGGGCAGCCCTGTTCTATCCTGCTTCCCCGCCTGCCACAGAAGGTGTCAGAGGCATCAAGGGGCAGGAGCTGTCAGAGACACAACCAGAGCTGTTGCTACGCAACCCCGGTGGTGCAGCAATTAATGCCGGGGAAAACGCTGTGCTCTGAAGCTATTTGCATAGCTGCGTGCTGCAATACATTTGTTTGCATTGTGCCTCCACTGTTTAGTGGAGTTTGAAGGCAGCCCTCCCCCTGCTCTTGCTGGGGGGGGGCCTGGAGCTTCCAACAAAGGCCAAACAGTTGGGGGTGATGGGGGAAGGCAAGGGGTTATCTGTCCATAACACCTATAGACTGCACAGGTATAGCATTTACAGTATGGGGATGAAAGAGCAAATTGTCTGGATTCCACCCTACACAGCTTAAGGAGCTTTGTCCACGTTACAGAGCCAGCTCCTGCAGTGAGGACCCACTGGTGGGGGAGCCACATCTCCCCTTTTCCAGTCACACCAGGGTGATGCTGTGCTTGCTCTGCTTGTGACTGCCACAAACAGAGCTTTGGGGGCAGCTCAGCCTGCCTCTGGTTCAAGAGTGTATTTTGGGTGGCAGTAAGGGGAAGAGAGGGAGAAAGAGCTCAACTGGTTCACACCAACCTAGCCGGGAAGCCGGTCTCTGAAAACCTGCCGATTGCCAACTGCAATCTCCTATTATTCCCACCCCGTTTCTCACTATTCAACTTGAAGCCTGTGCCCTTTTTGGGTTTCTTTTCTTAGCCCTGAAACATCAGTTTGATTGACTATAAGTTTACAGCATGTTTTGTACCTCAGCGGCACAAGAAGCAGCAGCAGAACAAAAGTTCAAGGCTAAGTGTTTCTGTTCCCTTCAGACCACTCTAAGCACCAGGATTATAGTTCTGTAAGAGAAACAAAATACAGCTGTAAACTTATGAAATCCAATTCACTCTTTTTATGGGGGTGACCTTTCCTCTCCCCCTCCTGCTGCCACACAGCTCACCCTGTGCCGGTTGGTAGGATGCGGCCTCACACCAGCCAAAACCAGAGGTACCACTGGAGTACTCCACCAAGCTGAAGGGAAACCTGGCTAAGAGCAGAGACTGGGAAATGTGGGTGACTGAGAAGAAAGCCTGGCTTGCCAGAGATGCTCTCCATCAGTTGAACCCAAAACACTGACCATGTCCACCTTGACCCAAAGGTCAAAGGCAACATGTCTTGCTGGCTTCAGGCACTTAATTTATGCTCCAGGGCAAATGGAAATGCCATTTCGAGGGATTGCAAAGGAGGAGCACCTCTCAAAAGGACATGACTCACTGCAGGCAGCCAGGTGAGCTGACCCCAGCCCAAGGGGTGTTGTGAATCATGTGCTAAATGTGCAGTTGAAAGTGGCTGCGGGTTGCCATTGGGCTCCCTTTCCTCAGTGTCAGGGGAGCTGCATGTGGAGCCACACGTGGGTCTTGCCCAGCAGGAGCTGGAAATGAGTTCTCTGCAAGCCCCAGTTTGGCTGGTGGAGTGGCTGTGCAAAAGCAAACACCGCTGGGGAAAGGCACTGGATGGAGGCAGGAGGTGGCACCGCGTGTTTCAGCAGCAGCACACACCAATGTCAGCACAGTGGACACAGAACCACGGCTACTGCCAGCTGTGTGCCAGAAATTATTACCCCAGGGTGGCAAAAGGCAACCCAGGCTGCATCTTCCCTGCTCCGCTTGACATGTGGTACCGTGCTCAAACCCATCTCCACTCATAGGTGCAGCAAAGACCTCATGCTCTGAGAGGTGGAGGTGGGAAACACGTTTCCTTCTGCTGGCACTGCTCTGGGATGATCCCTTGCAGGGGATGGGCAAAACAGCCCTGGCACAAATAGTGTAAAAGGCACTGCAGCAAGATTTTCTGGAGCTCATCTCTCAAAGCCCCAGTTAAAAGCTGACACTGGATGTACCAGTTTAAATGCCTGTACTTCAAGCCTCAGAAATATGCCTGGCACCTAACACTCCCCACACAGATGAATGAGTCCCTTCACACCTCTGTGGGTGCTACAGTAATTCCTCACTGCACTGTAAAAAAACCAGCAGAAAAAAGCAGCCCAGAAAGAGCCGAGGCTCCACACAACAGCGAGGAGGCAGAAAAAGCATTTTCCTTCTCTAAATTAAAAGCTGAAGTTGTGCAAAGCACAGCCAAAATAACTATGGAAATACTGCTGTCAGGTTCTCAAGGCCCCTGAATTTATGCTGTCCTTGGTGACGCACGTGGGGATGGATTGAGTTTGCATTTCCACTGAAAAGCAGGAAGAAACAAGTTACGGATGGGTTTTGTTTGGTTGGGGTTTTTGTCAGCAGCATGTATTGGTATAGGAATCCAGGCTGTACAACAAGCCAAGTGACTGGATAAACAAGAGACATCCATTACAGATTCAGATGTTTAACCCTTCAGAGTAGTGTCTTGTATTTGTTTCTCTCATAGTTCAACATTAAAAATCACTTCTCCCCACCTGGAGCCAAATACAAATCTAACAAATCAAAGCTGGTTTAGCATTAAGAAAACCTAACAGCAACCCAAGGTAAGCTGATCGTTCTTATATTCCTGTCATAGCTTCCTCCATTCCCACCTTCCCCAGGTAACTAACCCAACTGCATTCTGTGGCAGTTTATCACCACTTGCGATACTTCTAATACAACATCTAATGACTAATTAAAAACCTTACCACTGAGCTATTGCTTTGAAACCAAGGGAAATTTATCACGTTGGAAACATTATTTTACGCACTGGCTGTCAAAGCCTGTCCACAATTGTCCTCGCTAATTTTTCTAATTATCAAGGACACCTGGGATATTCCCTTTAAGGAAAAAAAATAATGACCATGATTGTTTCCATCCAAGGCAGCAGTGAGCATCTTCCCTGAGCAGAGCGCTCCAAAAGAACAGGCAGCACCAGAAGAGGAGAACGGACCGAAAACCAGATAGTACCAGGACACAGATAACAAAAATGTGCAGGGCAAAGAAAGCTCTTACGCTGATTTTCACAGTTTTGCATATGTTTCTTAAAAAGCAGCACCCAGTTAAGGCAAGGGAGAAGGAACCACAGGGACTATGGCGTAAGGGAGGGATGCCCTGCGTCAGTGACAGTCCCAGGTGGGTGCGCACACCAGCTCTGGACCCAAGGTGAGGCAGGTGTATGGCTTCTCCCCTGTTCCTGAGCACATCACTGTGAGCTCCTGGTCTGTCCTGGGACAAAGCTCTCCCCCCCAGCCCTTAGGCATGCACACACAGGTCAGCTGGGGCCACTGCAACCACAGGGGTCCAACGAGAAGCAACCCCCCCCCCCAGAAAGTGCACTCATCTGCAGTAAATTAGGGCTTGTGAGCAGGTTAAGCTGCGCTGTGATACATCCCACCTCCTGAGCTGCAGTGATGCTGCAGGGCTGTACCTGCAGGGTGGAAGAAAACCCAAATGCATCAGATGTCCTCCTCACGGACACTGCCAGCTCAAACAAGCACATTGCCACGCACTGCCACTGTCTACTTCCAGAATCCTTCAAGGATTTTGAAGTCTGCAAATATCCAGGATATTTTAGGTTTTTTCCAACAGAGATACCAAAACCAAATGCAGGAATTAGCTAGATCATTTGCTAGAGCTGAAAGCACTCAGCACAACCTGGTTGCCAAAACTTGGGAGGAGCCAGGGAAAGACATTTGGAGAGCAGAGGGTATCTTGGGTGTAATTAACAGGCGTTGGGGGATATGACCCCATTTCAGAAAACCTGGAGATTCTGGTAATTGGGCCTCAGATAATCAAGGCCACGCTGTTAATAGAAACAGCATCACAACTCCTAATGGCAGCATTCCTGCGTGCCGATGCTACACCTCTTTGCACGAAAACCCCTCCTGAAATATGAATTAGTGGTTTGATATGTGCCCATATTCTCTGTCAACCACCAGGCTGAGAGGCAAACCCTGTTTCTGATGCACCGCTTTGGCTGTCTGCTTGGGAAATAGGTTAAGGCAGAGAAGTGGATTGCAGCCCTGGATGCCTGGGGACGAGGCTGTCTCAGAGCTGACGGGCTAGGTAAGCTCTATTTTGAAAGTGGGTTAATTTAACTGCCATTCAACTACTATTAAATGATGTAGGTTAATTTTATAGTCAGATAACTATTAAGAAACCAAAACACAAGGCAGAAAATGTCTCTATGCATGCCAGTGGGGAGAGGTTTCCTCTGCGCTAATGCATACCCCTCCCCTTCAGCGCCAACCTCTCATCCTTCCATTTCTGTGCATCCCTCACATCATCTCTTCTGTTTCTTTAACCCTTGTCATTACAACCATTGTCCTTCCTCCTCTTTAAAGAGAGCCTGTTCTCCTCTCAAAAATTCACCTTGCTATCCCAGCCCACAATTATTCTTCTCCTTTGTTTGTATTGTCACACATCTCAATGCTAAAGGAAAACAAACACAAACCTCACCCAATCACGGCGAATGTCCACTAAAAAGGGTCCCATCTCCCCCCACATCAAATATTTATCCACCTATGTGGCAAACCAAGGCAGGGAACTACACCTTGCTTAGCATGTAACATGCCAGCACCACTAATACACCTGGCTTTCTCTAGGGTTATTTACCACATTTAAAGCCTCCTCGATTTTGACAGTTCCACAACTGGGTGCCACAGTTAAAATGTACTTTTATCTCTGCAATTTTTGTTCCTGCAGTACAATGATAGGTATTGTTTGATTCTTTATGCTGAGGACAAAACCCATCTATTGCTGGTTTGCCATAAAGGGAAAAATAAAGGGGAAGAAAACCATGTATCAACAACAGCTTATGCCTGCAAAGGAACAGATCCTTTGGAAAAAGCAGAAGTGACTCATCACTCCTCTCGCACAGGGAGGAAGGAGCCAGCACTGCAGCCAGGCACATCCCCCCTGAGACGCCTGAGCTGCCTCCCTGACTTCTGCTCCTCCCTGGTCCCACTGCTCCCACCAGCAGGAATATGAGTCCCCAGCCTTTGCTGAAGAAACTAAAGCGATGATGACCCATTGGCACACGCTGCCCATCAGGCACTTGCGGGTCTCCTCTACTGCAGATGTTTATCATCGATGATGACCCATTGGCACACGCTGCCCATCAGGCACTTGCGGGTCTCCTCTACCGCAGGTGTTTATCATCGTATTAACAGTAAGCGCACTGCACGAACCCTGAAAGCTCAGAGAGATGAACTCACGCTTAACAGCACGGTGGTAACGAGAGCACAGCACTAACGGGATGTTGGTGCTTTTACTGCACTCCATGTGACCAGAGGAACACAGAATGCGACCATCCCCAGGAATCGCAGCAAAACCACCTCTGAAAAATGCTCCTCATGGTGATTTACACTCAGACAGTGACGCCGGAGCCCAAACCAAGTATGCCATGGGGAATTTTGACCCACAAAAGGCTGTGCCAGATTCCCTGTTGTCCTGCTGAGGGCCCGCTACTCATATTAATCAGAGCCAGAAAAGAACAGACAAAACAGCCAGAACAGAAACCTCACCAACCTGCTCTTTGTCAGCGCTAAGGCATTACTTTCGTCACTCTGAGCTAGGTTATACAGATTTTAAGCTTTGTGAGTAATTATTATTCCTGATTTATTAAAGAGATCACTAAAGGGCTACAAAGGTGAATTTTCTTTAAATCCAGAGTTATGTCATTTTTGTTTTCATCAATCAGCAATCCAGTGTACATGCAAACAAAAGCAAATGCACCAACATTAGGATAGGTATAGGTAAGAAGATCAGAATTAAAGAGCAGCCAAGCAGTCACTCTTTCCATACACACTTGTGCCTGTCTATTAGAGAAAAGCCAACACAGGTCCTGAAACAGGAGCAAAAACCTACTTTTTTTATGTATCAGCAGAGGAGCTCAGCGAGTTACAGCCAGGCAGACCTCTAGCCACCAGTGAGGCCAGGTCACCACGGTCCAACAAGAACCTTGTTATTAGTGAACGCGCTTCAGGTACCAAGTAAGTCGGTTCAGGTTTCACAGCTCAGGTTGTGTTTGACGGTTGGAAATCAGAAGAATTTCCACGCAAACAGAGTATGTTTTTTATGAGAGCTTCTTACACAAAAGCAGAACCCTACAGCGCCCTTTTTGCAGTCTCTTTTCAAAGCCAAAGAGTTTCTTTTAAACCACTGCTAACACCTCACACGCAGCTACTTGCTTTAGAGGCCTGAAAGGAATCTGAGGAAGATACCAGGTGTGACCACAGCACATCTGACATGAAAAAACTACACCACCACCTTCACCTAGAAGGGCAACATAGCAGGAACCAGTGGATTCTCCGAGCACCTCAGGCTTAGATTGCAGCAAGTGTCCCAGCACTGGAATGTGCCTATGAAAACCCCTTCACGCATGTGGGGAAGCTGTTTGGCTTCTCCTAGTGTCAGTTTCCTCCCTGCAGAGCCAGAGAAACTCTCAAGAACTGGTGTCAGAGCCTTCCTCTAAAGCTCAGTGAGAAGAAAAGCACAGTCAATGGCCCCGCTTTAAGAAAGGAAACCATAAAAGCCCTTTCAAAGTTAGGCATGTCATTCCAGAAACGAGTTGAGCAAGCTGTACACTTCACTAGCTGGGCAGGAGGGATCAGGGACACAAGAAGATGGGATCTCGGTGCAAAAACCCCTAAAATCGGCTCTTCACAGGTGTAATAAAACTGCACTGCAATGTTTACAGGCAGTTTGCTGATAACCCTGTACAAACCATTCCTGCTGTCGACACAAGGCTGGTGCATCTGCACTCCCAGGCAGAAGCCCAGCCAAGGCAGGCATGTGAGCCACGATGGAGCCTGCCCAGGGAGCCCGGCAGCAAGAGAGATAGAGCAGGAGCTGCCACAATGGGCTGCGGGATCCACCGCCGGCTCTCTGGTCAGTCCCTTGGGGAGATACAGGTGTATTTTCCTCCAGGAAGCATTGCACTGATCAAGCAACAGCGTTTATATCGCTACACTCTGAAATACACCTTAAGCAGTTCTAATTTTAGCTGAGCTTTTAAACAGTTCCTGGAGATTTGAGTCGCAGCATCTCATGCAAAAATCTGCCTTTTAGTCAAGCGCGTATGGAACAGACCTCCTGCAGAGCTGCACAGCACCTGCAGAGGAGGAGGCATGAGACAGTTTTAGAAGCTCTCTTTCAAACGTGACCTGTAAATTGCGATAAGTTCAAAGCGACCTGTAAAAATGAGGTGCAATTGTTTGTGTTCCCTCTTTATGACATCAGAAAGAGAACTTTTAAAGGTTGTGTTGTCTGGGGTTTTCAGGGAGGTGAACAAGAGGGAACCTAATTAATTCATAGCTCAGAGGTGTGAAGTCATTCAGATTTCTTTTGAAGTTCCTACTAGATAACTGAGAACATCTTGGAGTTGAAGTCACAGAGTCTGCATTTAACATACCAGATCAAGGGAAACAGTACTCCCACAAATGGTGTTGCTTGGGATCCTTCCAGCATCGTAACAGAAAGTGTTTTAAGAATAACTATATTAAAAAGATCAACTTTCATTTTCATCTCTTTGCCATCTTCTTCGTATCAAACTCCATATTCCTGGATTTGCCTGGTTTTGAAAGTGCTGGTTTTGAAATTGCTTTTGGTCTGCACCTCTGTTCCCCTGCACATGAATCATCCCTAAACAGGTCCAAGAACCTGCTACTTGCTTCCAGCTCAAACCACAGTTCAGACAGTAGCCATGGCTGGGCAGAATCCAGAGCACAGTTTGCATAGTAAGAAATCAGTGATTTGCTGAAGTATCTTCCCAATATTGGGATTTAAATCCTCCCTCTCCACCCCACTTTTGTCATGGCTCTAGGAAATTAGACAGCTCAGCACACCCAGGCAGGAAAGTCACAGTGACACTACACTGAGCACACCAGAGCTAGCTTTGCATTGCTGCTGTTTGAGCAACCATGACATGAGGGCTCCGTTTTGGTTGCACAAGAAGATGAAATTGTGATGCGCAGAAACTTCCTCAATTAAATCAGCTTCACTCACAGAACTTCACAATGTCCAACACAAGAGTTTCAGATCCTTCATGCTGAGGTGAGGGAGATGCCTACTTTTAGGTCTAGCGTTAATCCCAACACCTGCAGGTAGTGACCTGAAGCTTTCTGTTCTTCCTGTCAGAGAAGCACGTGTTTCCAGGCAGCACAGCCTCTCATTTCACATCTGCCAGAGCATCTGGATTGTAGAAGGTGACCCAGGTGTAAGTAAGGGTACAATCCGCTGCTGCTCCATGGAGGATCTGTTACTTCAGAAGGTGATCAGATATGCTCCTGAAGGTTCAGAAGAGGCAGCTGCCTCTTCCAGTAACAAATGGAGCAGCTCAGAACCCATCCTGAGTTGCAAAGAATGGAGGTAAATTAGCAGAAGACTTTTAAAACTGCCTAATGGGGCTAATAATGTTTCTTTTGTAGAAACTTCTATAACAGCATAGATGCTTCTTTCTGGGTCCGGATGCATTATCTTGAGCGCTCTCACCATGCCACACACTTGCATTACAGAAAACAGCTTTAAAAGAAGAACTTAAGGCTGTGTTCTTTTACCTCTGAACAACTTCAGCTTAAACCGTGTGAGACCATCAGCAAGTCCTTCAGGGAAACCAGAAAAACTTGGTATTTCTGCTAATCCTACGACTAAAAGTGTCGATTCAAAATGTTCTGGGAAAAGCTTGCAGGGTGTAATACATCCTGAAGAATGGCAGATGGGAATATGGTTCATCACTTTCAAAGGTTATTTCCATGGATTTGACAGATGTATTCAGACATACACAAAAAATATGATAAATACTAGTTTACAGCACAAGGCTTTCAAGCTATTTATGTATAAAGACTCACTATTCCTGAATAAGATGTAGTCTCTAGTCAAACCAAGCTTTGTATTTAAAAGAGATTTGCCCAGTAAAGTTAAACCAATGACAACATCCAGCTACCTTACCATTTTGCTTTTTGTTCTTAATACCAGTATTAGTATGCAAGGAATACAACAGCTAGTTTGTAATGTAAGAGTTATTTATGGATCTTAAAAAAAAAAGCACTGAAGAATCATGTTAGCAAAAGCAAACCCTAAATTACCTACTTTTCAATAGCACAAGCTCAGAAAGGCAGTTTCTCAGGAGAGAAGAAACCTGAGCTAGACAGTGTGCAGCACAATAAATTTTCCTAAAGCTAGGAAATCCCTATGCACCACTCTTAAAATCAGCCTAGGGCTGAACATAAAGGTTAGCAGAAATGCCTAAACTCACACGGGTTCCATTATACACCACTTACTGCAACCTACTTTTTAGTATTCAGCTTTTCGGTATCAATAATGCATAACGTCAGAAGTAGTTCAACCCAAGGCACGGTCGCAAGAAAGTAAACATGGGTCTCCAACACGGCCCAGCTGGAGCATGGTGCCGCTGCTGAATCTGCCCTGCGCCCCTGCGAAGGGGGAGGGCAGGACAGAGCTGCTGGAGCTGTCCTTGTGTTTATCAGGAGCTGGGGACCTGCCTCCCCTGTGAAGGGAGAGCTGATGGCCGCAGAGAATGAGAGCAAGAATAAGTTCCTACCTTGACTCATTGCTAAGTGCTCAATGAACAAGCCTACATCACTTTCTTTTTTTTTTCCCCTGAGAGGATGTTTGTTCTTCACCGGATGAATTATTTACCATTAAAGAAATTAAGGTGGTCAGTAGGGAAGAGCAAATGAGAGTACAGGAGTTCATGAGGCCAGGCTGCTACGAGACAGCATTTCAGCCTTCACATGTGCTCCCCGCCCAGCTGCTAAAGCAGCTTTACCACAATCCTATTTCGGAGAAGAATCAGAGTACAGAGACTCCAAAGCTGGATCCTTCAGCCAGAATTGGCTTTACATTTTCACTTCCCTGCTGCTCTCGATCTGTGACAGTTTGCCTTCCATATCCTGGGGTGATTAGTGTGGCCGTTCAGGAAGCACACCACAAACAGAACTGGAACTCCTTAAAGTTTTTCACAACAAAATTTATTAGAAGAATAGTGGTTCTGAAAAGTCTAGCATCCAGTGAAAACTACCATACACAACGTTACAGCTGGGAATGTGTTTCCAAAATGACATGGTCAAATAATACAATGGAGCCATTAAATCTTACACATGCACAACAAGAGAATTAGCGCTTTGACATACAATGCAAAAAAATAAATGGACCACATGAAATAAAAATTTAAAGGTACTTATCACATACATTAAGACACAGCTTATTTAGTCCAGTCAAAAAATCAGAACTGCATTAAAAAAAATTAATGTAGTGCAATCAAACCAAAAACCTTAATTTGTGATCATAAGTGCTCTACTACATAAAACATTGATCATAGCAAGGAACAAAAAATTCAAATCACACAGTACAAAAAAAATCTGTAAATAAATATAAACTACAGTACAAGAGAAATATTAAATTATACAATTCCGTCAAACTGTAAACAGTATATTGAAATGAGGTCCATAAGAGTAAAGGGGGGGGTTCCTGTTTTATTTCTTTTTCCCATGACACTTGAACTTCTAGAGGTCAGAGAGAAATGCCATTTTCCATACTCTTCAAAGACTATGGGTTACATAAATAGAAAGAGAAGACTTTTTAAGATGTAAAGTGTCAAATAATAAAGCAGAGGTGTTGCTGACTTGCGACTGCCAACAGATCCCTGCGAGAGCAGAGCAGCAGATTTCAAGGTTCGCCTCCTCGCGAGCGCAGCGCAGGGGCCCATCACTACAGATGTTAAGTGCCAACAAGTCCCAGATTAGTGCTCAGTATTAGAGAGGAGACACCTGCTGAGGGCCTGGTCCTGCCGATTAGGTGGAAGCGATTACGCACACCATTAGGGATGACTTGGACCTCTGCTCATTATCTGACAGGTTTACAACGCTTGTCATACAAACACCAACTTTGGCAGAACAATTACTAATAAACTCAAAGCACTCCCGGCCCATTGGTTTCCATCACAGTGGCCAGTGCACAGAATTCTCTAAGGACATTGCATAACTAGAGTGTAGAGGTCAGACAGCCAAGGACCCGTGCTTGAGGTTAGAAGTAGTTATGGTGAGAGAGAAGCAAGAGCCACGTTAAGAAGCTACCTCTGCCGTTCGCAGAAGCAGTTGGGAATGTGTTTCATTTTTAGCTGCGCTGGCTAGTAGTGGCATTTTAAAATATATAAGTTTAAGATAACATATATACTATATATGTATATAATATAATACATATTATATAATATACATAGGAATTTCTTACAATACATACCAGGAACCCCCACGCGATCTGCTCAGTAGTAATAACTGAATATACAGAATGCCACTATAAGTGTCTGAGGCACTGTGTGCTGGAGAGTAAATATGCAGCTTTAAAATCCGTTTGGCTGAGTTATACCTGGATACCTGAACTGAGTTTTAAGTTGACATTCATCAAGGATGTGCTATCAGCACGTCAAAAGAAAAGCAAAACAAAATACAAGTCACTGCTAGGTTTAAGAAGAGAGTACAAGTACCTGAATTGAGTGAGGATAGTGTGTAAACTGTCCCTGAGGGTTTTTAAACAGTGTGTGTACAAGTTGGATTCCTAAGAACATTAGTTTAAACTTACATTGCGGACTGATAAAATACCAATGTCTGACAATTTAACAAGTGGAGGTTAGAAAGAGTTATGAGCAAACACTCAAAACATATTTTATACATTTTAAAGCAGCAGTAAGCTGCTGTAAGCATACATCCCATCAGTACAAGCAACACATGGGACTCAGATAAAGGTTTCTATTTGCAAAAAGCCCATCATATATTGATAAGTAAAGAATATTCACCTGCTAAATTAGAATGCACCTAGTTACAGACTAGCAATTCAAGATTAATTTCTTTAATCAAATACTTTGCTATACTTTGCTATTACATACTAAAATTCCTTAAGCTCACTAATGCTGGTATTCTAATCTATTCTTTTTAAATGTTCCCCCTTCATTTAAGAAATATACCATTCCACAACTTAAACATTAAGATCCATTTTCAGTCCTCAGATGTAAAAAGCATGTCAATGAGTTTATATTAAAAATTCACATGGTAAAAAGGCTTGAATTTCAGCCAGAGATTCTAAATACTATTCATTCCCTGAAGGCATAAGGGAGAAAGAATCCCTACCCATTTTTCTTGTGATATAGTTTTCAAACTGAACATTAAACAATGGTCCAAAATGATTTTTCGGTGTGGGAAACTTCCCTTCCCTACCCATCATCCCAGATTCCAACTGTCCAGCCATGAGATGGCCTACCAAAATGATTAGTTAAAAATAATCAGGCATGCATATATACATCCCCTGCCTGAACTTCACAATATTTTGTTGTATTAGTCTTTAAAAGACAGATTAGTATCCCAAGAGAACTTGTGATCTGACCTGAAAAGCCGTTAATGATCCTAGATTGTACGTTTAAGATATCTCATAACCTGAAGACCAGATTTAATTAAGACTCTGGCATTGTAACAGAAAAAGTGCTGCAGTTATTTATCCCTTTTCTGGTACTTTAGAATAGGTCAGACAAGTGCTTTTATAGTGACAGTAAAGTTTACTTCCTTTCATGCAGGCATAAAAAATATTATCTGCAAAAATATCTGAGAAATGTAGCACCAAGTAATTGAAAACCTGTATTAGTGGCCGTGGTAGTGTCCTCATTATTTCCAAGGCGGAAATAAAAGTATTAAGTTAGGCTGTACTGGGTGATGACTATAGAAATTGTTTCCTGACATTAACTTTTCCTGCTCCAGTCAGAATGACGTCTGTGTCCTAATCCCTGCTCCATAAAGTAGTTATCATCTGGAGTTATTCTACATATTACTTACCAAATCAGCAGCGACAAGCACAGGGGCGGGGAGGTTTGTTTTTAAGAAGGTGAATGAAATGCCCTGGACAGGCTGAAAAAGTCCTTCCTCCTATTACATGGCCCAGAAAATTGCTTCTGCCACTGGGCCAAGAGATTTTTGTGAGGATTAAATGAAGTTTTCTGAATAGGAAGGTTTTCATGACAATGCCTGAATATAGGCAGTAGGACAATTCAGTAGGACATGAACTCCACAACTGCTGCTGTAATACTGGTATAGAGACTTGGCCCCAGTCAAAGCAAGAACAGGAGAGAGGGAGAGAGATGGACACTGGAATGCTGTTACTGTTTTTCTGGTATACGTGAAGTGGACCTATGGATCATTTTGAGTCCGCAATATCTCTCTGCTTAGTGACCATCACAGTACAGCACGTTTATATGCTGGATAATTTGAAATGAGTAACTGCAGTGGTTATTTTCTTTGCTACATCTATCAGAACTGCATACGATCAGCAGTGCAGATTTTCAGGTTTCTGAAGGTTCTAACTACTGAGTTTTCAACACAGTTTGAGATCAAGAGGAAACCTTTACAGTACCAAACTAGGTACAGCTTTTTAAACCAGTATTAGTCAGTATTATCAACTGGTGCCAAGAAAAAGCAACATCGACCTAGACTGAAATTATATTTTGCTTATGAAACATTTCTGGGAAAACCTAGAAGTTTCTGATCCTCATGAAAACGAGGGAAACAATCCTTCCCATTTTACCTCTAACATTTGGCAGAGAATTCAACCTATTCAAAATATTGTGACAAAGCTTTCGGTACAGGTTAATAATTTTGCCTTCATAAGAGTTTGGACTGCAACAAGTGTATGCATTCTTACACTGAAGAGTTAAAATTTTGTCTTCACTGAAGAAAGAGCTCTTTACATTACAGATGTAGCCACGCTGCTTTCGAAAAACAAGGGAACAGCAAAGTGTTCCCTTCACTCCTTGGACACTATGTTCATCTCCTAAGACTCAAGGACATCTTAAGAGCATTACTTCAAAGTAAACTGGAAAGAAACACACGGTAATTCCAGTTTTTCCTGTATAACAACTGCTGCAGATGATATAAAAAGCAAGACAATCAGAACTGAAAAGAGTTGTTCCAATCTGTGCAAAGCTTACTCAACCCTAAAGCCCCTGAATCACTTTGCCAGCTTCTGCGAACTTCCAGGGGAAGGCAATGTACTCTCAGGTTCTCATGAAAGAAATATTTAGACTCAAACGTCAGCCTGCCACAAGACAAAGCACAGACTGGTCTGCTCTACCTGGTCTAAACACACGTGCAGTTGCCTCCCATGTTTAGGAATATCCTTGAGCACTGGAAAGCTCTACAAAAAGAGGTGGTATAGGAGTTGTGTGAGAACACAGAAGCAGAAGGTGTCACCTTACTAGAGGCACTACCTTACCTGTACACCTGCATTGTTAAAAGTAATTTGTTTTCCAATTGCAATGAAAAGTCAGTGTTTGACTTCAGGTCTAGCAATAGGGTTGGCAATGCAAGCATCAAATGATGAGTTCTGCAACAAGAAGCAAAGCAAAGCATACCTCTTTGCCTATGCAGCAACTTCTTCTGTGCAACAGAGGAATAAAAAAAAAAGAATGAGAAATTCTAAAGGAAACCATCTTGAGCCTTTAAGAAAAGAAGTCAGAGAATGAATGGAAAATAAAGTATCTTTTGACATAAATAAAAACGAGTCCAGAAACGTGTCCCTACTAATATCTAACTGGAAACGTTCAACTCTATAGCTGTACTCAAGCATTACGGCCACAATAATGCCTACAACACTGTGGAACGAGGATCCAGCTGGCTGAAAGTGAGGTAATAGTTTGTAATAGGTCAGAGTTCTAAAAAAGCACTTTTACATCTTACAAGTCCAAATAAAATAAAATTAAAAGGACACATTTCATACATGTTGGGCTTTCTCACCAGAACTGTACGATAATTAACTCCACACCAGACCCCTACCACACTAAGCCTTACTTGTCTTCAATTATATGCTGCAGCAAAGATTTACCAAGCAACACCTAAACTTCAGTACAATATGAAACTTGATTCTTAAAACTTTATACACACAAAATATAAAATTACTTTTCTAGGATGGGGTAGGGGAGAGGGATTCTCCTTCATGATACTTGGACTGAAAAACTAGTTTTCAGAGACTGCCACAAATAGTATTCACAGTTTCTTGCTGTCAGGCTTTTTCAGCTACATCAACGTAGTACACAACAATACTGTTAAATCCAATAACTACATTGGATGGACGTTCTCGGGAATAAGAGAAAACTAGTGACGAAAAATACCCGAAAGGCCTCCTCCTAATGATGTCTCGATTTTTACAGGGTTGCAGTTTGTCCATGTTACACGTTAATGCGATCTCAAAAGAGCAGCAGGAGAAAGATTTTAAACCTCCTCTCCTGTCCGACCGATCCAAGTAACATAAGCATCCACTTACCAGAAATAACATGAGAAACAAGGCTTTTGCTACAAAGACAGCAGTGAACCACACCTTCCCGCACCAAAATATGGTCAACCAGGGATTCTGGCCATGCAAGCTGCTGGTCAGCAGGAAATCAAGCATGCTAATGGACAAACATTAATTCCAATCATATATTTAAAATGATCGCAAATACTACTAGTTAGCTACACTGAAAGCGCCTGTAAAAAATATGTAGTGAGAAAGGAAACAGAACATCAGTGATCACTGCAGCACTTCGAGTGATACTAGCCTTACGTGATGAATCACCTCAGAGAAAATACATTAGATGGGACTTTGAAACAAAAAAAGGTAACATTAAAAGGTGCACCTGAATATTACAGACTAAATTTACAAAACCTACAATAAGGTAAAATATATATCTTTTGAATATTCAGCAGCTTTTTTTTAAATTTGTTTTCATTTTTTGAGAGGCTCATGAAATTTTAAAAAGGGACCACTAACTAATCTCAACCATGCTTCACAAAACAATAATGGCTATTTCATATTGCAGTTACCAACGTAATGCAATTAGTGCTTAAAAAATAATCTACACTTTTTTTTTTTTCTTCTTTTTTTTCCTTTTCAAACAGAGACCTTTGGAGGAAATACGGTTGTTCAAAAGCTTCTCGAAAAAAGATTACCTGAATAGTAAAGTTATCACAGATCAAGTGTTGTGTTTAAAAGCTTTGCAGACATGAGTATTACAATCTTCAGGTCTCAGGACATTTAAACTGAGAAAGTTACGCGTTTGGTTTGTTGTTGGTTTTTTGTCTTTTTAAATCCACTTTCTAACCAAAGCAAATAAAGAGCACTCAAGTTCTCACTATCTATTTACAATTCTTAGCCTACAGTCTGAAATGACAAGACAAATTCTCTTTTAAAACTGCAGCATTAAAGGGTAGGCACACCATTCTTCTGCTGCACGATTGTCACCCACTTAAACATACACATACAAAATATTTAGGTTAGTAAAATGAGCACTCCACATACACTACAGTGACAAGGTTTATAAAACTCAACTCATGTTGCTTAAATAAAGACAACTACAAAAGGTTAAACCTCTCTAAACAGTAAAACTGTGTTAGTTTTCTTTTTTTCTTTAAACTTGCAGCAAACTTTCTACCGTAACCTCCAACAGCAGATGAAACCACACGTTTAACTGCGCCTTTATTGCAATCACCGGCTAAACTGGAACGTATTGCAGAGTTTATATACTGCTACTGAGCTTAAACTGCTTTAAATACCAAGATGACAACCAGAAAGCTACAAGGAACCAGGAGTTTGAGTACTAAAATATATTAAGTAAACAAAACCAAAGTGTACTTGGGGCCAAGTGCCCAGTCCATTGCAAGAATAAGCAGTGCATATTTAAAACGACAGCAATGGTGTGCCTAACCTTTGAAAATATGAAGTTGCTGGGGAGGGGGGAAGAGAGAATCAACTGTTCCAGAAGTCAGTCAGCATCCCTAGAGCTATTTAGGCCACCCTCCCATGAACTTTGAGAAACCACTTTCAATCACTGACATCACTTAATGCTCTCACACAAAACCTCTAATGCTTCTTTTGGTTGTGCAAATGGGGGGAAAAAAACCAAAACAAAACAAAGGGTAATTCTATCTACCTTTTGCACAGGTTAAGACCAAATTGTTTCTACCTGAAGAACCAGCAATTCCAATTTGGTCATACTGCGGTAAGTCCAGTAAGCTCCACCCAGTTACTGACCACTCCTGCAGAAAGTAGCAAAGATAAAAGCTCTGTACAAAACTTATCCTGGATCTCCCATATATCCTATGATAATGGTATCATCATATTGAAAAAACTGGACTTGTGGTTTACAGAGTGCTTTTATGGTGTTTAAATGCTTATTCTAGCATGTAATAAACCACTTATCAAAATAGATTAAATAAAAACAACAACAAAAAAAGCAGGACTTGGATTAATTCCTGCTACTGGCAACTGTAATATTTAAAAAGGAAACACCCATTCATTGAGTGTTCGACCCTGACAGTATTACAGACAGATATGATGCAGAGCCTGAATTAGATCAGGCTACCAGTGTTTTACTTCTTCCCTGAACATTAACAAGCTCCTTCACTAATGTAGATATTTGGGCAGACTACTGAGGTTGTAACGTTTGAGATCACCGTTTTGTGGGCTTTTTTTTTCCTCTTTTTTTTTTTCCATTTTCTGCAATATCACAGTAGTTTGTTACACAAATCCCCCTTCCCCAGATTAGAGTCGCTTAACTACTTGTTGGAACCACATAGTTTAGTAAACTCAGAATCAAGTCTGTAAAAAGCATAAAGGTCACGAAGAACCATAGTTCTGTTATAATGAGGCATACCCTACTACATCATTTAGTGTACCCTGACTGCTCCTGACTGTGAGAAGCTTGTCTTCCGTGAGATAAGGCTACATCCTCAAGCAGGTGAGTCTAAATATCACCCTTCAAAAATATCAAACAAAATTACAGCGAAGGTAGTGTTACAAATAATTAACTGACATATTCTGAAGGTAGTGTATGTAAGTTTTCCCTTCCCTCCCCCCTCCCCCAACCCCCCCGGGTGAGCACTAAGCAGACAGTGAATGGTAAGTATGTTCAATTTATAAAGAAAATAGTGGAGAGCCTAATTAGATCCAATTGATTACCCTTCTAATAAGCAAATCTCTGAGTTCAAGCGAGGTACCATTCCTAAACAACCTGATTTAGCTTAAATCTTTCAATCAACTGGATCAAAGGAAAGGAGGGAAAAAAAGATTTCTGAAACGTTTTGAAGAATGACAGTCTGATTCTCATTCAAAAAATGCCTGGTTTTAGGAAAGTATCAGTTTAACAAAGTGGACTTTTTTCTATGAAGGCAGACATGAAAAATCCAACACCAGAAGTTCAGGCAGGCCCTACAGGCAAGACGTCCACCTTCCACAGATCTGCATTCTTTGTGAGGTAACTCAACTCTCTATTACAGAGAAACATGCAAAAAGCAAAAGAAACAAAAAGAAGAAAAGAGGTGAAGGAGGGAAACTGCACCATACCGGGCTAGAAAAATTTACAAATGTGACATTCAGAGCACACCTTTCACCTGTGTCCACACAAGTCTATGCTAAACTGCAAAGGAAACAGCTTTGCAGCAAATAGGAGAATCAGGTGCGCTCAGTGGTGGTTGAACTATGCAGTAGTGCTCACCCAGTTTGCAAAGTAATTGGCACTCTACAACATCCCTACTCATCTTTCAATTCATTCGCACTTTGTGCTGCTTCTCCCTGGGGATCTAATTCAATCTTTACTGAAACATCCTGCCCCTCCGACCTCATTAATTTCATTTTTTTCTTTGGAGGGTTTTTCAAAGTGCCCAGCCTCTCTTTAACTTTGTACTCCAGTGTACTGTGGGGGATCCCATAAATACTCTGAGCTTTGGAAACACTCATTTTCCCGCTCATAACCACAGAGATTGCTTCCTCCAGTATCTCGCTGTTGTACTGTCTGTATCTCCCTCTTTTCTTCCTAGGTTGCTTAGAGGCAGGATCTCCCTCTTGATCTGAGGTGGGATATGGCTGTCCAGAGGTAGACTGCTCAGCATCTGAGCCCCAGGAATCTGGTCCAGCATCCAGCAAACTTCTCCTGTTTTGTTTTGGAAGGATAGCCCTTAACTTTTTGCTAAGCGCGCTCTCCGTTTGTGAACCCATTACCAAAGAGCTATAGCTGTACTGGTCACCAGAGCGGGACTCCCATGAAAGGTCCATGCCTCGAACTTGTGGTATCTTTAAATCCACAGGAGACGAATGGCTCATGTCCTTTTTCCCATCCTGTTTAGTTTGAAGTGCCATTTTTTGAAAGGCAGAGTTTTCTGTAAGAAAAGGAAGGTCACTGATGTTGCTGAGTGCACCATTTCCCCTGAATTTCATGCGGCTGAAATTGAATTCGTAGTGTGGTTTTGCCCAAGAAGCCTCCCTGGATAATATTAAGTGCTGTCCATGATTCTGTAGTCCAGATGGCCCATGGCTGGCAGCCGTAGAAAACTGGTTTCTGCTCAGCAGTTCTTCACTAATCTGGAGTGATCGAGCCAGCGGTACTTTAAGAGATGTGGAGTGGCCATAACCTTCCCTGGTTCCATCCTGCAAGCTTCTTGGAGGTACCCCATCACCACTCTGTAGTCCCTCCGGATGGTGCTGGCTGGGTCTCCCAGGTCGCCTAATTGGATGGAAGGAAACTGATGTGAGCAGGACTTGCACAGGTAGGGAGGGATGGGTGAGGGGGCCACTCCTTTATTAGAAGGCCTTGCTTGGGTAACATCACTTTTTGTGTTATTTATTTTTTCTCTAAATTTGTATTTATTTTTTGATTTTATTTTAATTTTTTTTTTTTTTTTTAAGTCTCAGCATCAGTCAGTTTTAAAACTTGTTCGGAAAAAAAGAGAAGCTTTTTGGGCAAAGAAAAATGAAACCTGTTGGCTGGTCTCTGGTTGGGTTCACAAATTCTCGGAGTAGAAAAGACTTCGCGCAAGCGTCTGCAAATAGCACCTTAATTACAAAGTAGTAATCAATCGCCATAGAGCTACACACAACTGTGTTACTGGTGTGACGTTACCACTAAACAAGTACAGTAATAAAAGAGTAAGCCAAAGTGCAACATATTCAACATGCAAATATGACTGCCACCCGCAGTATCTACAAACAGGTGGAAACCTTGGATGATGTTTGCTTACATCATATTGAAGAATTACTGCTCAGGGTAAAGAAAAGAATGCTTAGCAGGCCTCAAAGGTATTTGCTTGACTTTCATTAAGCACCAAATAAGAAAGCTGGGACACAGCAGATCACAAAGGAAAACGCTGCATTATACTAGACTTACCAAACTGCTCTCTTAACTAATTGCATATACACATGTCCCTGACAGAAAGGAAAAGAAATCCAAGTCCCAACTGTCATCCATATCAAGGGTTAACAGCAAAAACAGCAATGTGCATTTTTACCATTTTTCTTTTGTCACAAATGTTGTACGATACAAAGTACTACTACTGCAGATAGACATGTATTTTAATTTTCTGCTACCTTACCCCTCTCTAGAAACTAAGTCACACTAATTTCAAAATCCACCTCCAAACTTCTCCATGCTCAACATACAGATCAACAAAGAGACTAGCAAGTGATTCTATTTTCATGCTCTGGGACACTGCAGTGGTGTAAAGCCCTCTAGCTAAGTCAGCATTATTTAAGGATAGTATACGCACTGTTGAAAAGCTACATTATTTTAATCCTAGTGTGATGCTAAAAAGAAAAGTCTTAGGAGAAAAGACATCCACTGAAAAGGACCTGGCACATAACATACGCTGTGGTTGGTATGGATGCTGCTAGCTTCTCTCCAGCACACAGCAGGTCATAGCTGAAGCGGACAACAAGAGTCAACAAGGATTCATAACAAAATCCAGAAGCGAATGAAAGTTTACTATTCCAGAGAACTCTCTCAGACAATGTGCAACCTCTGCTCCTTCCACAGCACATATCAGCATCTGAATGCGCACCAGTGGTTCTGAACCTAAATAAAGGTCATATTGGCAGGTCCCTAGGACAGAGGTTCATACTTGATTTCACTGACACTAAACAGACTGCAGTCAGCCTCACGTACAAGTAACCACATGCGCCAGTATGCCGCATCCTCTCAGGACCCACAGGACTGCTCAGGGCAGTACTAGGTGGTGGTCCTGCACCCCTGTTTGCTGGACTTTGCCTCTCACTTGACACACCAACAAGGGAACAAACAACACAGAGCTGCAGTTACTTCTGCTGCCTTCCTAGGAAAACAGAGCTGGAAATAACTTGGTCAGCATTGAAAGAGAAGAGCTGGTGGGGAAGGTGTATGCTAAAGAATTGTGAAAAAGTATTAAGACTAACTTTTCAACAAGGATTGAAGTATTTTACTAATAAAAGTATTCAATATTTCAAGTCTGAGAGCAATATTTTTCCAAGAAAAAATTCAGATCAGTTGTTAGTCCATGGCTTTGATGGTGGGGGGGGTGTTAGTTTAAAATTTCAAGTTTTTCAAAGGCTATTGTAAAGCTAAATCCAGCAGTTAAACAGCAGTTTAAACCATACACTCTTTCTGTACTTCACTAAAAAAGTGACTTGTTCGCAGTAGCTTCAAGATAAAATTCTCCTATCAACACCCAAAATCCCACTTACTCCCAGTCAGTCTCTCCAGTACAATTGACTCAATCCTAACTAAGAGAAAAGGGTTTCTAAATGTATGCAAAAGTGACCAATAGAAATACAAGCTAAAAGAAACTTTATATACCATTCTTTCACACCTCGAACTAATTAAGGCACGAGTACTACACCACACATTTTATAATTATTGTTTTAAACTTGTTCAGTGCTATGGTACAATCACAAATCCAAAAAAGCCATGTTTAAAGTTTTCTGAGCTACCAGGCTCCCTCCCCCAGCCGCTTTAGGTTGTGATTTACGGTAGAAAGTATTAACAAAAAGCATGCAGTGATTCCAACCTTTTAATTCAACTTGGTTCATCACTCAAATCATCGCTACCCTAATGTTTCCTGTTAGCTTTCCTCTTTGCGGAACAAAATCTAAGTCGTACTGCAAAGTCTCCAAGGCTCTTCATACATTTAGCTGAACTGTTATCTCCATAGACATCACTTACCACTAAACCCAAGCAGCAGGTAATGGACAGATATTTGGCTAAGTACTAAATTGGTCAAAATAACAGATATTAGAGTTCTTAACTGCAACAACTTATTTGGCAGGTGGGGTGAAAAACACATTACTCCAAAGGGTTAACACCAAAAGTAAGTTAAAATTAACAGGAGGTAAGCACACATTTTTAGTATAAAACAGTTTTAAAAGGTCATAGTAAGTTGCTGTCTCTTACCCATTTCCTGGAGTACTGGAGCACCCTGGAGAATGACTCAGAGAGGTGCTGCCGGCACAAGGACTCTTCTTAGTGGATAAATCAAGCACACCGTCTATAGAGACAAAAGAATGACTTCAGTGTTTGAAAAAGCAGGATCGGCCATGCTGTCCCTTGACACAACAAGTCTTTTGGGCTGAAGTCTCATTTAGCACACAGCATTTACTATTTAGTTTTATTTTTAAACAAACGAAGGCTTTGATTTGTTTGTGATTTGGCTTATGTGTGACTTCAACATAGCCCTCAGAAGTCACAACATAAACTGACAAAATTAAAAGTGCACCTATTACCAGAGCCAGGGAATAAAAGGTGACCTACAAATGACAGTTCAGGGGACACTACAGTCTATCACACAACTAACCCTCCTCAGTGCTCCCAAAATGAGGCAATATTCAAACTCCTGATATATTCCCTCTCCTTAAAGGGCACTTTAAGCCAGTATTTGATTTTTTTTTTAATCCAATTCTCTGTAGGAAAATTCACTGGGAATTTCATACTGGAAACTCACTTTCAGATAACCCATGCTTAAACGTGAGATTCCCCTCACCTGGCAGCTATCATCATCCTTTTTCCATATCTCCAATGGGTCCCTACTGGCAAAGCTGCCGCCTTTTCCCTCTCTATTGCGTCATTTTACTCCCTCTCTTTGTCCATATACCAAATTGTTTTTCCTGCTAGACTGCTTCTTCCATTCTCACTAATGGCACATCCACACACTCGCCCATACTCCTCTGCAAGCCCTTATGTAAACTCTGTATTTCTAGGCAACAGAAAAGCGAGCGCTTTTTGCTAGCAAAGCCTTGCTCCCACTGCACTGAAATGACTTGAAATTCGGGTCATTTTAAAAGGGCAACATTGTTATAGAAGCAGCACAGACATTTGAAATTCCTGGAAACTGAAACAAGGAATGTATGAGGCAAAGATAAATGAAACCTGTTGGCAAGGTAAACCAGAGACATTTTTGAGCTCCTCACTTATTCCATCTAATCAAGTAAATATCACCCAGCACAAGAACAATATAAGATGGCTTTTAAATTGCTTAAAGTTCTCATTTGCCATATGGAGAAAAAAAAACCCCATGATAAACAGTGAACTAGAATTAACTTGTGGAAAGCTGTTCCACCCACTGCATTTGGGAACACACCGCAACCCAAACTTAAGCACGGAATTCAATCTTCCTTTTGAACAACACTTATGCAGCCACAAGAAACAGACTGGATCAAGCAGCACCTCCTTCTCAAGGGGCTACACTAAACAGCATGGACTGCTGCCAGGGGCACTTGCATCCACACTTTCTTTGTCAGGAGGGTTGTAATGACCTAGAAGTCTCTGAGGGCAACTAGGGCCAGGCTCATACTCCACAGAGAAGTTTACAACTATCTTACCTACTAGAACAGAGATATAACAATAAGCACCATTAGCAGTCTTTCCTGACAGCCTCTTAAATCTCTCAATAACAAGTTTGGCAAAATCTCTTCCCAAGTACATTAAATGTAAATTGTAAAAAAAAAAAAATAAATAAATAAATTACATGAGCAAACAGATTGCTGTGTAAGTTAATATGTGTATGTTCTAACTCTATAGCGAGTGTTATAAAGGGTTGGGGTTGAAAGTAGATGATCTTAAAGGTCCCTTCCAACCCAAACCATTCTATGATTCTATGAACAGTACAAGTTATCTTAGAGCTTTTTTGTCACATGGTGGCTAAAGAACAGTTCATGTTTTCTTCTTCACCTACAATCCTCTAATTGAGAAAAAACAACTAGAAATAAGAAACAGAAGTGAAACCGATTGTCTCTGTTTCAGCAAAAAGCTTCACAATAAGAACAGTTTCACATTCATAAGCATACACGCAACAGTTGTGAAATACATTTATAATTAGTTAGAAACAAATAAAATTAGCTAGAAACATACTCCTATCAGCTAATGCACAGGTCCTCACTTCAAGACAGGCACCATACAACCTTCCACTGACACCATATAACCTTCCACTGCAGTTTTGTAACTGAAATGTGGCGACAACTTCCAGTAAGTGCGGTAGGTACAGCAAGTGTCCAGACACCCAAGCTGCATACTGTTGGACACATCAAATTAACCTTTGTACAAAAGGCTTCATAAACCTAAGCTCAAAGAAACATCCTCCTACAATTCTGTACTAGCTTTTTAAAGGCACCTTTCCCACTGGAGGATGGACAGCCTACTTTGGTTTTGACAGAATGATTTCAGACACTAATACATTTCTAGAGAAGGGTAAAGGGGCTAATTTTAATCCTCTCAGTAGGGCACTTACAATAACCTCTAGTCAACAGTTTCGGGAAAAAAACCAAACCAACATTCACATACCGTAAATCACTCACAGAACTCACTCGTTAAAAAACATTTTTAATGGCAAGGGAGGTTTTCAAATTAAAACAAGCTCTGCAATGCTGTTACAAGTTATTCAATCTGTGCTCTCCAGAACAAGTCTATTTTTAAGGCAGAAGAGAGACATTTCTTCCAAATGCATAAACCTGGGAGTTTTGTACAGTTCATGGGTATCATTTTTACAGCCTTCACAAAGCCATTTCTCACAGACTTTTAAAAAGATACTGTTTTCACACTATGGCCAGAAAGAAAATACATCAGTCTTTCAATCAGACTGTGTACTGATCTCAGAAAAGAGACAACATTATGGTTTTCATGACCACATGAACTTGCCTTATCAGCAAGCATACAGTCTATTTTGGCAGACTGTTTCTTGCGGCTCCCAGTAGGAACAGCCCACTTGTCTCCAGAGTATGGAGCACGTTCATTCCCTTTGCCCTTCTTCAGAAAAATCATTCATGTCTATGGGCCTACATTCTTCCAAAAAGTCTCTTCTCTCCCAGCCACATCTAGCTAGCTTTTCCCCTTCACAGCTTATGTAGAAGTGCAACTTTCCAATTGCCTGGTTTTGAAACAAGAATGCCATTAATGGATTGCTGTAGGATGCAAGACACTAGTAAGAGTCCTACCTTGTTCACTAGGTTCTGACTGAGACTTTCTGACAGTAAGGTCCAGAGGTGAGTCTTGGTCAGCCATGAGAAGTTTGCTGAGCACAGGGTTCTGAGCAGTTGCAGCCGTGGGAGAAGAGGCGACCAGAGATGCTTTCAGCAGGCTTTGGTTCTTTGTGCTATTGGGCTGGCTGGAGTCCTGAGTAGAGCTAGTTTTTGAGGTATATTCAGCAGCAAACTGTCGGATCATTCGCTGCATGATCTCACGGGCCACTAGGGGAATATTGGGGTCAGAGACCCTAGGACTGTCTGTAAATATTAGAGATGTTTTTTAAGGAAGCACTTTAAGTAAAACAGTGTTTATATTAAATCATTGCTTATTTACAAAAATAATAATCTAAGGGGAAGAAAAAAATGAAAGCTACAGATAAGATAGTTTTTGCAGAAAATGTACTTTAGTCTTAGAATATCTGAACAAACACTATTGCTAATTCTGGTATAAACTTCCCAAAGTAAGAAATATGCAACCTTATCTTTTGTTTTTAAACACAGACATATTCGACCAGACCTTTGAGAGGTGAAGACACGGAAAGGAGAGTTAGACTTACGAAGGTAAGTACCAAGTAATGAAGCTCATTCAACAAAAAAATTGAACACATTATTCAAAGGAAGAATTGAGTAACTTACCTGCAGCTACAGAAGGGGAGAAAGGAGAATAAAGTTGCAGCAGTCCCCTACAAGTCTACTATAGCTCTACTCTATAGTTCTGATTCTTCAAAATAACTCGCATCAAGATCAAACATTCAAGTGTTTCCATCCCATTCTATCTATCTATTCCTTTTGACATTTCAGTCATTATAATCAATGCAACATCAGGGATTACTCAAAGAGCTTTCACATACACAAAAACCCCAAGATGTGTCAAATGAAAAATAACTGTTTCTAGGAGAGCTGCTAAATCTGTTAGAAATGTGAAATGGAACAGGCAGACATTCCAATTTATTTATATGAAATAGTGTATAAATACAAAAGTATTTGGGGAAGTGGGAAAAAAACCCACAACAACCCCCAAAATCACCACCACCAAAACCAAAACAAAAACAGAACCACACAACTCCAGCAATGGCTCAAAAGGGTTTGATTTTCTGTTTCTGAAGAAACATTCAAGGAGAATTGTGCAGTAGAAGACCAAGCAAATCCCTAAAAGCAGCTCTCAAAATGGAACACCAGAGAAGTGTTTACTTCCTCTTTAAAAAAAAACTGTCCAAGTTCAAAGGTAATCCATTGAGACTGAACTATTAGAAGCACAAGCAAAATCTTCTGTGGGATATCTAGTGTTAGATTTGACTTTTGCCGCCATTTCTGACAGAAGCGCATCATCCCAACAATCCAGCTTTAGTGTATCTGTAAAGGATGACTGACATGAAGTTTGAATATGGAGCTGTTCACAAACCAGAAAGAAGCAGTAAGCAGCAGCCTCTGTGTTTCTTGATGAAAAACCATGCTGAGCTTTAAATACTTATCAAGCCCACATTCCTTCGTGTTAAACACAGCTTTTAAAACTAGGACCTTTTACAGTCACCATGTATATAAGGGCATAATAGCTGTAAACTTTCAAGATGTTCAAGTAAATTCATAATCATTTTCTTGTAAAATCTATAGGGTGTTTTATTGTTGCTAAGGATGAGACACTAGAGTTTAAAGCAGCTACCAAGAGATGAGCCAAACTTGAATTTAGGTACAATCACATTCTCATTTTCTTACTAAGCAGCCCACAGAGACCCTGGAGAAGCGTGAAGGCTTTTTTTTGCTATGGTGACATTTCTTCCATTTTCTGGCCTCTCTACTATCACCTGCTGAAGGACATACGAAAGGCTCTAAGAAAGCCTACAAGGGCACAAACTGGTGGCATGATCACACTGATACCAGCTACCCAACATGTGCTTGTAGTATATACAAGTGGGGCTGGCAGGAACACAGAGCTCTGTGGCACCCACATTTTCTGAAGAAGAATCATGCCTTCACTGTGCACCCATGTCCCTATATACAATTCAGTAATGCTTACAGTTAAGCATATTTCCAGATTCAGGGAGAAACTACTGCATATGCCTACAGCCATGCATCTTGATAATCTGCAACTTCAAAAAATAAGCACGGGATCACTACTGAGAGCTTTCCAGTGCTGCTCAAGATAAACTCACTAATTCAGGACACAGAACTCTATTTTTAAGCAGAAGAGCAGTTACCTTGCACATTAAAGCCTGAACACTAAGGATTAAAGCTGTTCAAAAGCAAGTGGAAAACATTTGCTGGTGCCTCTGCAGCATCACTTGAAATCAGCAGATGTTTATTTTGACTCCATGTGTCTCATTATTTTGTTATTTGCTTTTTATTTTAATAAACTAAAATTAACTAAACCATAGAAACTCTCAGAGAAGAACAACAGAGCAAATATTTATCAGCTATAAATAATCTGAAGCAGTACCTCTGAGCTATAAAAAACTTAATAGCTTCTGTATTTTATCTACATTGAAATCTTCATTAAACCATCAAAAGAAGGTCATACCCTGCCACAAGGTAAAGGTAACAGACAACAAGGTATGCTCTCATGAGACCTCACTTGAAGTGTTGTGTGAAGCCCGGGTGTCCTCAACATACAAAGGACATGGAACTGTTGGAACAAGCCCAAAGGAGGGCCACGAGGATGATCAGGGGACTGGAGCTCCTCCTGTATGAAGATAGGATGAGAAAATTGGGGCTGTTCAGCCTGGAGAAGAAAAGGCTGCATGGAGACCTCATGGCAGCCTTCCTATATCTGAAGGGGGCCTATAGGGATGCTGGGGAGGGACTCTTCATTAGGGACTGTAGTGATAGGACAAGGGGTAACAGGTTCAAACTTCAACAGGGGAAGTTTAGATTGGATATGAGGAAGAAATTCTTTACTGCGAGGGTGGTGAGGCCCTGGAATGGGCTGCCCAGGGAAGTTGTGAATGCTCCATCCCTGGCGGTGTTCAAGGCCAGGTTGGACAGAGCCTTGGATGGCATGGTTTAGTGTGAGGCATCCCTGACCATGGCAGGGGGGTTGGAACTAGATGATCTTAAGGTCCTTTCCAACCCTGACTATTCTATGATTCTATGATTCTATGTACAGACAACTGGGAAGTATGAATATTTGAAAGATGCACCACAGAGTGGGCACAAAGCAGAGAGGAAGTACGTAAGATTAATGGACCTGCCCAGAAAGTTTGCTGATCTTGCTAATTGCCTATCTATTTAAATACAAGAATGCATGTCCTTGACGTGCAACAGGCATCTGTTCACAGAACATCCGCATCTTCTCTGATCTGCCTGGTCTACAAAATACCAGTCTCAGATATTACTGACAGTGAGGATGGAAAGAACAAACAAAACAGGAAAGAACTAATGACTGGCATGATGCCAGGAGTGCCCAGCATCTCTGGGCAACACAGGAGTGTCAGAGTTCTGGCATTCTTTGCGTTCTCTTCAGTATGACACTGCCTGGGGATCTTACGGCGTTGGCATGAGTTAGAATAATCTTTCAGGCCATCTAAATACAGCTAAGCTTGACAATGATGCATATTAAGGATTCAAAAATTACTTCCTGCCAGGCTGCTTCCTCTCCCTTATTACTCTTGCACCAAGCACAGCTTTTCCAGAGGAAGGAAAGCAAAAGTATATTAAAAAAACTCATAAGGATTCTTAGACATCTGAAGCCATTTCATTATGTTCATTGTGTGCATCTGACCAAGGACAGGGCATTAAATCCCTCATCAGCACACTGCAGTATCCGCCAATGGTCTTCCAACATTCAGGAAAGTATGCATTTCTAATAAGACATGCATGCAGGTCATACAGAAAAATTTCAGCTCAATGTTAAAGGTATCACATCTTTAATAAACCATTTGGAGGTGATGGAAGTGCATTATTTTTTCTTTTAAGAAAAGTAAAATGGAAAAAAGTATATTTTCCTCTAGATTTTTGTTTACTTAAATCCCTTTTGGATTCAAAAAGAGATGGGATAAATTTAAAAGTAAAAGGAAAACATTAACCTTAGAAGAAAGAAGAAAAAGAAGAGCCAAACAACAAAAAACCCACACTCGGAGAAGGAAGACTTTCAATAGAAGCATTATCTGAACTATCAGCAGTAATGCAATAATTATCCTTCCTACCATCCTACATGCTTCTATACTTTACGTAATACATCATAATGTATAGTTTGTATTTCATCATTTGAGTCCTAAAATAAAGGCTAAGATACTGTTATCTACTTAAAACACCTTTAAATATTTTGGTTCCTGCGAGGAAGGGCTGAGGACTGGCTACAGCAATTTCTAATTTGTTAAACTGAAGCCTTGCATTGTCCCCCAGAAGACAGGCTGGAATTACTGATTTGGCAGATTTTCTCACACATGGGTTAGACTGATAAGTCCAACGTACTTTCATTCAGGATGCATTTGGAAGCAACCTCTGGATTCCCATTTCTCAGATTGGTAGAAAACACTGAAATGAGTTTTGTGCCTTCCTAAGAGCACAGTTTAACTGACATAACTCTCCAGAGGAGATTTACAGGATTGTCTACCATTGAGCTACTGTTACTGTTCTCAGAAAATTCTACAGCATTGATTTTCCAATTCTTTCGCTGATCACATTTTGAATTCTCAATATATCCACCTTAGCACTATTCCAACATTATTTTGTACTGTTGATTTCTGGGGGTGGGTAATCACTACAGACCACAGTGAGAAAACTGCTGAGCTTTAAGAAAAACTGCATTAGTACACATCCCATTAAAGTAAGATTTTAAAAAGTAATTTGTTGTTTAAAATTGCCCACCTACTACCACCATCTCTCGCTTCTTCCAAACAGCCCACTCACCCAAACACTGGTTTCAGGGGAGCAGTTATACTGGGTAAGAACTGAGTCATCCCTCTGAAAGTGCAAAACACCAGTGTTCTCAGGATGAGATTTGGTTTAGGGCTAAGTATGTTATATTCTTTTCCTCTCTCCCAAGCCCACACTGCTGTATTGATACATTATTTGAGAGTCAATGGTCACTCTTGATAAATATATATTACGACAACAACTGAAAGATACTGAACATACAATGACAGCTTGAACGTCAGATCTTTGATACCTGCATTGCATGCAAAGAGACCAGCAAGAGATACCATTCCCCCCCCCAGTAAAACCAACCTTTTCTGTAAAAGACTGCATTGAGGAACTCTTCCGCTTGCCTTTCAAAACGAATGATTTTTGCTTGCTCTTGTCTAAGCAGAGCTTCTTGTCCAGCTTCCGAGGCTGGCTCATCCAGACTGACTAAGTGTTCCTGCAAAGATATTTAATATTTGTAAGATCTTCCTGACTCCAAAATTAATAAAGTTCCTTAGGCATTAAAAATTTTACTTAAATTCAAAAGTTTGTTATGTACTACACAGAGTTGAATCTACTGAAATCACAACTAAATTTTTGACTGCTCCAGAACATTGTACTTTGTCCTGTTTTCTTCTTGTAAATGCAGCAGAAGCTTGTGAGATTTGATAACATTATGGGAAATAAGAGGCTACTATAAAGAAGATGTAGATATTTTACAACACTTGGCTGCGAATCTCTTATCTAGCACTTGTTCTTTAGCTACTACTTTTAGTTCCAAGAAATAACCATTGAAGGCAAAACACAGAAAGTTCTCCTCAATCTATGCAGCATTCATGTGAACTGAGCGATAAATACACGACCAAACTTTAGCAACAAACAGATCCTTTGTGGAAAAGCTCAGCAGTAGCTACTTTTAAGTGAAATAAACTTAAGTTAGCTGCTCACACCACCTGCAGTGAATTAAAATTCATTCTTTTTCTTCCAACTGGAAGCAACTGAGTTATCTCAGTATTTCAAAACAAGTGTTTTAACGAGGGTAATTAAACTGTGTGAGATGCCAGCATAAATTACTCACTTTAAATGCAACTCAAGAAACTAGAAGCCAATGGTTATAAAAATAAGAAATTTAAATCAGATCATCATCATATTCCTCCCCCCCCCACACACACACACACTCCCCTTTTCTCATTTGTTTAATGCCCTGCTCCTACTTAGGAGAACACTCTCTTTCCGGGCCCTCTCCCTCCACTTTCATTTTAAGCTATAAAGTTACCTGTATTTACCTACTGCAGGAATGCATATGTAACCACTCTTTGGGTATAGGGAGTGTTTTGTTTTGTTAACCTTTACGAAGTATCAGTTATCATAATATATCTAGAGTACATCTGGATTTTGGCCTCTAAAAGTTGATTCCAGGTTCATACCCTCATGGGATTAGCAGAGAAGGAAAGAACTGGCAACTCATTTATAATTCACAATAAATTCAAAGAAGTCACTCTTCAGTTTGTGCCGTCTCAACTTTAAGAGGTTTAATGAAGCAAGGTCACATAACCAGCCCATAGTAAATTAACAAACACTACAGTCACATGAACTACGTGCAAAGGGTAATAATACGAAATGCTGTGGACTCTGGCCTTAACAACATTGGCTCCCGCCTCAGATTTGTAATTCAACAGCTTCCAAAAGTATCACAATTAAAGGGAGACACTCTCTCAGACAGGGTATAGAGACAAAGCAGTGTTTTTAATAAAAGATAAGGAACATGCAATGATGGAGGTGGCAGGTGAGTAAAATAGGTAAGAGTCTGCACAAGCAAAGACTTCACAAAGTGACTTTTTTTCCATACCAGAAGGATTCCAGGCTTGCTCCCACAGTTCACTGGCATTTTATGAACACACTGAAAATACAGTTGTACTTTTCTGATACTTAAAAAAAAGTGTGAAGTATCTGCACAGTGGAGGGTAAGCCCAACACTTCCGTAAGACATAAGCCTCAGTTGAGAATTCATACAGCACACCTGCATCCTCTTTTTGAAACTGTGTTTCTGTATCTGACAAACCTTACTGCAGGATCTGTCCCAGTTATTGACAGCCATTCTGAGTCAAGCTCCATTACCTTTTAGGCCTTATCAGGATAATCGTAAGCTTGGCTTATCAGGTTGTATAAGAAGCAGATGTTTGCGCAAATTAGCTAATAACAATTAATCTGGGCATACAGAAGTGTTGGAACGATCACTGGAATATCTTAGCATTTACAAACTGCTTCAAGTTTAACTTTAAACGGCATCTCTGCAAACTGATGCGCGGAGATTTGGCTAGATAAGCTCCATTACAGCTAATTGGCATCCTCTAGCTAAAGTCCCACAAGCCACTGCAAAAAAAACTCTTTTAATTCAAAGGACAATCACAGAATTCAGAATTGACAGAGACATTACCCTTCAACCTGAGCTGATCCTCTGCCCTTTGACAGACTTTAGCTCTGGAAGAAGCCTAAAATAAAAATAACCCTTGGCCAACCAAATGCATTTCAAACCTTCCTAGTATTTTCTGCAACTAAGAGAATACACGTTAAGTACTAGCCTAGCAACTTGGTAGAAACAGAGTTGAATGGCAGCATGCCTCACCAGAAGCAAGTGTACTTTACATTACTCATATAAAGGCAATGCATAAAAGTACAATTTAATCTACCTAGGCTAAAGCTGCACATATTCTAGAGAAGTAAAGAAGAAAAAAGGAATCAGCCAGGAAAAAAATCATAAGTAGCTTATATTGGTGAATGGCTGAATGAAGGATCATTTGATCTGCATCTGGAAGAAGAGGGGAATAACCAAGGCAATGGCAGCACTTGGCTCTTATGCCTCAGACTAAGGAGCATGCCATTCTTTACATGTATGGGCTTTATTAATGCCCATGCTAAGACATCAAACCTAAAGAAATACAGTTCTATAGCAGTCATTTAACCTTGTGCACAGAAAAAACAATAATCTTCAGCTATTTTCTGGTATCTGCAGCACAGCACTCACTACATGAGAAAACATGCGAAAGATTTCTGTTTATTGCAGTTTTTAATAATTTTTCTTATCAATTGTGTTGCAACCATGCCAGAAATCACAGCTGGCTCACTCCTCAAAGGCAGCTTCAAGTTTCCACGCTACATATTTGATTGTGACTGCTATTCAAGTCAGCTTCCGAAAGTGTGGCTTTTGTTCGTTCTGGATCTGTGTGGTTGGTTGGCTGGTCTCGGGTTGGGTTTTGGAGGTTTTGGTTTTGTTTGTTGGGGGCTTTTGGTGATTTTGGGGCATTTCGATTTTTTGTGGGTGTTGTTTTTGTTTGGTGTTTTTTTGGTGGTTTGTTGTTTGTTTTTTTTTTTTTTTTTTTTTTAAAAAACATTTTCCACCATTTCTTCCCAAAAAAAAACATTACATAGATCCACTATCTTCAGACTTATCCTCCCACTCCACAGTCCTGGATCACACTGAAGTTTTCAGTACCAACATGCAGGAAGTAGGAAAAAGAAAAATGAATGAATATTTAGATAGCATTGTCATTAGTTGCAAACACCCTGGAAAAAAAAAAAAACAACCAGTAACTGTTACATAATATTTATAGCACAGGATTTGCTCTACTCTCTTTGCCCACCTCTTCAGATGGGAACCATGCCCCAGAGCATCCCTGGAATCTCATCAGTGAACATACAGTATCACTGTACTGAAGAATATAGCTTCAGGAAAAGATACTTGGAGTGGATTGCACATGCTCCCAAAGGTCTAAAGCCTTTTGCACATTGAGATATACAGCACAGCTATATAATTAAGTCAAAGAGCCTTAGAAATACAGAGCTTGGAGTTTCAAAATGCAAGGTGAATGCATGACCTTGACAGACCACCTAATCCTGGACAGCCTGGCTTTGTCAGCACTAGTGCTGGGTCCTCACTGAGACCCTCCTTGTAGGAAATGTTGAGACAGCAATTCTAAATGCTAAACTGCTGGCATGAAGAGAAAGGTATGATGCAGGCTGGTTTTTTTACAGATATGGCAACAGTAGCTTCATGTTTAAGCCACAGGCTGCACGCAGATGGAGCAGGAATCACCCATAAGCTAGAATACTCTGAGGCAATTCTTATCCATCTTCATAGAAGAAACAGAGTGGTGGCTTCCTGTAGACCACTCGTGGCTGAGTGGCCAACCCATGGCCCACAGGAATATGATTTAGTTCCCCACCCCAAGGCAAGATCAGGAATATCAAGTAAGAAAGGAATGTTTCAGCATCCTTAGGTTGTCTCCTCCAACATTTCATTTTTCTTAAGACTGTACAGTCTTTTTATCTGTTAGCCAGTACAAAGGAGAATAACCTTTGCAGAAAAGCCCTAATGGCACCAGCAACTGTCTTCTTTCCTTCTATCTTCAAGACCAAGTCATTCTTGTTGCTTTCATTTCAATAATATCCAGTTTGTTTACATCTCTCTCAAAATGCTACACCCAGTTGAGGTTTCACCAGCACTCAGGCTTTCCTCCCAGGTATGAAGACAAATGCCCGTATTGCTTGGTATGGCCCCACAAACACTTTAGTACTTTTACAACGCTATCACTTTTCAGGTATCGGCAACTTGTGACTCGACAAAATAAGTCAGTCAGTCCCATTTTTCAAATTTATTGAAATCATTCTCAGTTCTGAGCATGTCCTTTAAAGCATCTACAACAGTTCCCAGCTTGGAATCAACTAAAAGTTCAGATGGCTTAGTTTAAAGATGACCCTCACTTACTGAGCATACATGCTCATACAGTAAGAAGTAGTATTTATTTCTCTATTAAGATGACTGATATTAAATTTGGTTTGAATTCGATAAATATGACTTGACTGATCCACAGTTATTGAATATAATTTATTAGCTATAGTACAGGGAGAGAAAGACAAAAATCTGTGGAATTACAATAAGTTTGACATTGGCATTTACACACAAGCAAAACTGTAACCCTGCACTACTACTAAAACCAGCTGGAGATTATCAGAAACAGCCTCTTCAGCATTTAGACTCCATAGCAAATTATTTTATAACCACCCAATACAAAACTGACCTTCTAAACGCTTAAGGCTTTTTAAAGCAATGAAATGCATGAAAAATGTTTTAGGAGCATCATCCTGCGCACTTCAGATCTCTGTACACAGTTTAAACACATTCTAAAGCCATCAAAAAAATCCCAGCAGTTCCACAACTTCAACTCATTTTCAGATACTTCCTCTGCTATCTTCAATAATCCTAGGAGTTAGTGCTTTAAATGATAGTGGTAGCTTCTTTTCAGAATTATTCAGACACTTACCACAGTTTGCTTCTTATTATGTTCCTCCATAGTGAAAGGATACCACATCAGAGGCTGTTATTGTGACTAAACATAACCAAGTAATGGCACAGCATAACCTTTTAGATGTTTGTGTAAAGCAATTACTTACACCCTTTTAAAAATATCAAAATCTTATCAGAATAACTCTGAATTTTAAAATGACTCCTTCATGTGCTGTACCCTCCCATACTTCTTCACAACTGGAAGGGCCTTACGCTGAAGCACAGATATTGCATGGTACTCTGAAGTCCAGACTCAACCTTCTGATGTCAACAGCACAAGACTCCAGAATATGTTCCCAGAAGACAACTTCTCTCTTGCTATTTTTGTAGCTTAAATATATCTATAAAATACTTAATGTGCTTAGGAGTATTATCCTTCTTGTTCAGCTCTCACCAACTAACGAGATTCGTTGTGTCCCCCCTTCCCCTTTAATTTTTTTTAATAAAACACATAGATTGCTTTATGTAGCTTTAGACAATACTGTTTTCTTTTCCAAATGACTATACTCAACTAAATCCTCTTCATGTAATCTTTTCCAGTTTCCCCTCTTATCACTGGTGCTTTCTTCTGTCCTTTCCTATCTGCATCTCTTTCTTAAAAAAAGAAACATCCTAAACTAAGCTTGAGCTCCAGCTATGAGCAACTGACAGCAGATACATTTGATACAAACATTCTACATGAAGCCACAGATTTCATCTGCAATCTCTGTCGCTTTATTTAACAAGCCAAACTGAAAAATTAAGAACCATAATTAAAGAGATAAGTCAAGTACACTTCAAGTTCAATTCACCTGAAGTGATGGGTCTTCTCTGTGCCACGACCTTTCAGAAGGAAAAGCTTCATTATAAAGAGAAAAAAAAAAAAAAACAAAAAACAACCACCTTGCAAACTAAGCTATCTTAAATATTCCCTGTGAAGGATAAAGCCCACAAGCAATTGAGAACTATCACACTTGCAGATTACCCAAATTCACCATATTTGCAGATTACCCAAGTTTACCAGGTTTGGTCCCATAGAACCCAACCAACTTCCTCTCACTAGGAGTAGGCAGCTAGGCTGCTAACTTTGTCTTTTTTGTCTTTCATACCCATCAATATATCCATATGTTTTTGCACACAGACACCCACATTAATAACCTGGTAGCAGATCCTTAGGCAATTAGTTATTCTCTGATCATAGCATACTGAAATTACAGTTTATTCTGCATTCTTCTGGAATTTTTCTGCATTCTTTCTGGAAGAAAATTAAACTACTTTCTAAAAGCTTTACATTATTGCACATAAACCTTTGGATTTGGGCAAAAGTGTGTCTGTGAAGATTTTAGTTCCCTATTTTGTCTGTATTTTATCATCCCTTTAAATGAAGGCACTTAAATCAATTTCTTGATCAAAAACTGTCTTGTATTTTGACTGCCAAAAAAAAAAAAACCCATGCTTTTGCTCAGTATTTGCAAGTAGAACTACTGCTACAAATAAATTAATCTCTTCAGAATGCTTTGGCAGATGGTTCTCCATCCTTTGAAGAACTCATGTAATTGAATCTGATTGCCTGTAAAAGCAAGAACCAACATCACTGAAATGGGGGGGAAAGCAAGTGTACAGCTCTGCCAATAAACTAATCTTGGACTCCAATTCTCATCCTGCAGTAGAACTCAATTCTCCTTAAGCACAACTACTGGTCTCCCATATTACAGGTAATTCTTAAGGGCAAATGAAACCTAGGAAAAAGCCCTGAAGATTTTTCCTGGGTTTGAACTTGCCAGACCAGGTACCTAAATGTCACACAGAGGTGACAATCAAGCACACCATTAATTACTCCACTAATCTAAAAAAGGCGTATTGGTGAAGAAGTGCTTACTGGGAAAAAATGGCCAACCACAAGCCACACGCTGTTGTAACGTGGTTTGTGGCTATCTTGCTCCCAGCTACAGCATCAGTTACACACTTTTTAATTCTGTAATTCAGCAGTACACAGAAGCACAAACCCAAATCATTCCATCAGTTCTGTTCCTAAAAACCTAACAGAATGCGCATGTACAATAAAGAAAAGCAGTATAGGGGATAAGGCACAGAAAGCACAACTGCTACTGCTTTACGTACAGGATCTGACAAGTTTTAGCAGTTACAGAAGACTGAACCTGCAATTCCCCAAAAAGAAAAGTTAAACCCATCAGTACAGATGTGCAATGGAAGAGATTTCAAATAAACTAGCACCATTTCTAATTTAGTTTTGTCCATCACTTGGCTAAATACCAAAGGAAGTTAGTTACAAACTTTTTGTAACAACTAGTTTTCTGATGCTTTAATTCAAATTACGTTGTAAAATCCATACTATTTGAAGGCTCCCATTAGAGAGTCATATTAAACTCTGTATTGTAAGCTAATGTCATCAGCAACAGCCAGCAGTGCAGCAATTTGGCGTACCCACAGGGGAAATGAAGTACTCTTACCATGCCATCTCTCTCAGCTGATATAGAAGAACTCACTAAGCCTAAAGGGAGACACATTCTTCCCTCAAAACCAAACCACACAAAAAAGCCCCAGAACCCCAAACCCAACAGAACAGATACAATTGCTGAGAGGCAGGAATAAAACAAAAAAACAACTGAAAAAAGAACCATACATACTCCAAGCACGACAAGAAACACCAGGATTAACAGAGAAGTCACAAGTTCGATGCCAATGAACTGGTTCACCCCCCTACCCCATTGCCTCAGCCAGCAACCCCTGGCCATAGAACAAATAAGCCTGTGAACAAAACTTTGCTGTCCCCATTTACCAATCAGTTACAAGAAAAATGGTTGAAACAGGTATTTTTTGGCTACAGCAATGTAAAGCGACAGAAGCTGCTTGGGTTTTATTTATAGAAGTTATTCCACCCAAGTCTATAGTGGCTGACTGATACTACCACAGCCTTTAACTCACATTTCTCTCCTGCCTGCTCAGAACTTATAACCTCCATCCCTTTCACTGAGCACCTTTGCCTAGCGATGCTGCACATAACACAGCCCTAGAATCTCCTTAGAGCCAATGCCAAAACACCACGGAGCACACCAAATGTGACCACACCTGCATTTTTTTTTTTCACCCATTGAAAAGCCACAGTACAATGGAAACCTTAATATGACCCTTCCAGGCAAGGAACCTTAACACAAATTATAACTACCACTAGCATAAGGAATACATCACTGGTTTTTCAGTGATACTCAGAATCCTGGGCTACACATTACCATGTGAAACTAGACAGGAAAACCTAGTAAAGTACATGAAAATACAAACAGTGATATCTCAGCTTCTGATCGATAGTTGTGTTGAAGCTTGAAAAGGACAAGACAACCATCAGCACACTACACAGTGGACATTCGTGCTCTCAGTTTTTGTCTTCACCTAAAAATCACTGATTTTCAGAAGCTTTATTTTAGGTATTGTGGACCTCTGAGGACAAATGAGATGTAAACAGTGGTTTTGAAGCTATACCCACACCTGTTGGACTCCCCCAGACTATGAGTAGTCTTTGACCACAAAAATAATTTCAGAATCAACTTAACTAGACCTGTGCTGAACACTGAATTTTGTCTTTTTATGAGATGACATAAAACAAACAAGACAGAACTCCTCACAGCACAAGCATACATACAGCTTACCTGCTGTACCTCTCAATGAAAGACAGCATTATGCCTTACATCTGTTCTAACCTCAAGTGTTCCTAACCCTCCTCTCCATGCCTTAAAAACTGTTCATACAAAACAAGTGTAAACTGTCAACATGGCAAGTATCAGTATCAACAAAGTACTTCCTTTATGAACAAGACACACATGGTAGCTGCTGCAGAGGAAAGAGTGCTTTTGTTTCATTTCTAAGTCGATGGAGACCCACTCTGTGTGTTATTTTACATCGTGCAGGAAGAAGTAGTAGTTACAAGTTCCAGCAAATGAAGTTTTGTCAAGACAGATGAGCCTGCCTTCCTTCCTATGCTGTAGAACAATTGCTTTTGCGACACATGAGCTGAGAAACAACCACATATAGCACAAGAGCCTTTGCTTTGTATACTGCTATATCTCATTAAGAAAACCAACTGCAAGTTTATTATGCTGACAAAGCTGACTTGTCCACGTTTAGGCTCTGACTATGATCTATGTGTCTATGACTTGGTTATAAACAAGCACAGTACAAAACCTACCATACATGAGCCCTTTAATAAAAAGATATGGCCCATAGGGAAAGAGATTCTGAGATACAGAACAACACTCCAGGCTGTTAAAAGGACCACATTTCCATACTGAAGATAAGCCCAGCATCCGACTGTAGTAAACATGCACAAGCCACAGTTTGGCTCCCTTGGGAAGGGCTTATGATCCCAACAAGGTCCCTTACAGAGAATTCAAAAAATCCAAACCAAACAAAAAACACCAAACAAAGAGCCACTACACATGGAAAAAGAATAAAAATGTGCATCATATCCTACAAAGTTGCAGAGAAGAGGCAAGCCTGTTCATTAACTTGCACTGTTTTAACTCAAAAAGCCTTTTTCTGAAGGAGGGGAAAGCGGTAGGAGGTTGCAATTTTCTATGTTCATCTAACTAGGAGCAAGCTCCCTCCCTTTGTCCCTCCCCTACAACTACTAGCTCCACACATCTGCATTGTTACCTTCACTTTTTCTCTTCTCAGGCAGCAGAAAAGACAATTTTCATCAAAAGACCAATCAGAAACACCTTCAGGCTCACAGTCTGTAAATCAGAGGAATAGCAAATTACTTCATATTCATATAGCGCGACACAACTGGAGCCAAAAGAGAAATGCCAAATTAAATACCTGTTTCACCACATTCTTGCCTGCATTCTGAGGATGCAGGCTTCATTTCAGCCATTTTTCTAAATCCCCAGATTACCAAACTGTACACATTTTATCTATGCACAACCAATCTGTTTTTCCGAGCACTGCCAAATACACTCCCAGCTACATAAAGATGAACGCACACTCATTAGTAATTTTAGCCAATATGAAACTAACTGTGAGCACTGCCTGGGGGAGGGGGAAAAAAGCACAAATCACCACGGTAACACACATTTTCTAGAGGCAGAGCTGGGGCTGCTTCTGTCATTAGAAACGCAGAACAAGATACAAACATAGAGATTGAATACCTTTAAACAAACTGAGATCTTTTAATAATCCAGGTCCAAACAGGCCTTCTAGAATACTTTCAAACCCTAAAAGCAAATAAAAGAATTGTTAGCTTTCTAGGTTAAGTACGTCACTACAAGAATATTCACAATAGCAGTTCTATATTTATCTGTTCCAAGAACAGAGCTCAACGTGTTTTCTCTAAGTATCACAAGATGCATGGGTCAATTGTGATGACTGAACTCCTGACAAATCACAGCACAATCCAGAGAGCCCACCAGCTCCTGCACTTCTGTAAACAGCAAGGTTCAAAACAAAGAACATTATGACATTGAAATAAACCATTTCAGAAAGAAAATAGGAAGTTGTAGGTTGTAGTTCTACATGATCAGATAACTGCTGTACAAAATCTCTTGTTTAAAACTCTGAACTAAGGTATGCTTTCCCAAATAAAAAAATACATTCTTCTATCTGAATGGCATTCAGTTACTTTTCTGAATTTCAGCAAATGTTAGAATCAGTGTTTCCGGAAGAGTTACAGGTTTGAGAAGAGAAAACTCAAAGGAAAGGGATTCAAAGTGGCACGCCACTAAGGAACCAAATTCCAATCACAAATTCACATCCAAGATACACAGTCCAATTTACTTAAATGCCATGATTTGTGCCTAACTTGAAATAAATCTCACCAATTTTAGTTTATTCCAAAAGAGGGAAAACCGGTGCCAAAATCACTGCCATTATTTGGAAATGTTAAATCAATATTGCACTAAACCTCTGCTGGCAATAAAATCTGCAGAGCTATCAACTACCCAATACTGTGAGAAGACAGGTTAGCAGAATGAATATGAGAAATACAAAAACTACTTTAAGAGGGAGAGATAAATCCTACCTGTTTAGAAAAACATACTCCCAATATAACCATAAAACTCATGACTACAACTTACTGTAGGTAATTAATAGGGTAATTTTTCCCCTATTAACACTTTTGCTTTGTAGGTTTAATAACGGTTTGCACATAGATAGTGCAGCTTCCCCTACTTGCCTGAATCTTTGAGAGGCAGAAGAAGAAATGAAGAAAATAAAAAAAAAAAAAGCAAAAATGTTTTTAAATTCAGAGAATCTTGCATGGGTGAATCAGGGACAAATAAGTTACCTGAGTTATCCATTTTAAGAAACCAGTCAAAATACAAATTGATCACATCTATGAAGGAAAATGGTTATTACACTGCAGTAATTCCAAAATAACTCTGACTTTAAGCAGATCAAAGTTATCTTCTGGACAGCAGTCTTCAAAAGGAAAAGACAAGTAGCGTTTCACCCCTCTGGGTGTCAGCAAGAGTGCCACTGCACCACCATCTTCAGGTACCAGATGTGGAAACCTACAGAATCTGCATGCAGCCTGCAAACAACTGATGGCCGGAGCATTGCTGGGGTACATCACCATGGGTGATCTAATGCCTATCAGAGGCTGGCGCTAAAATACCTAATTTCGGAAAGGGTCAAATGGGAAAAGACAAAAAAAAATAAAAAGGAAAAAATAAAGGTGTAAGAGGGGCAGTGAAAGTAACAGTCAAGAGTAAAGAGAAATAGGGAGGGATCAGAAAACAAAGTGGAAGAGGAGAAACTGGAAAAACATCCCATTGAACAGCACCTTGTCAGGCAGAGAAGTAGCACTGCCTCCAAAAAAAGCCAATTCAGGCTTCAGGAAGTGGCAGGAACAGTGGGAAAGGGCCGACCAACCTGACCTAGAAGAAAAATAGGAGAATCAGGGTATTGACCCATAGATTTTTAACATTGACTCTCTTATGGGCAGTGACCCCTCAGAATTTGTATCTGAAATGAAACTGTAAAAAAAAAAAAAAAACAAACAGGTAGCCAACCTCATTCTTTATCTTTTTGTTTCAAAAAATTATATTTTATATATACTATATAAATCAAGAGAGCTCAGAAATTTTACCCAAACTCACTGCTCTTAAAATAGTAACTGCCAATGACTCATGCCCCAGAGTTTGCCATGCATGCAATTGCACACTGAAGTCCCTGCCAAGTTTTACAGCTTGGATATTGTACAATCATAGTTTGCTAGCCCACTGTTCTGAGTGATGCTAATGCCACTCGGGTTTTATTAATATTAAATATTGGATTTAGCAGTTGCATAGCAACAGCAGAACATCTTATGTGCAATGCTTGACATTAAAAAAGGCAAATAAGGGAAGTATGAATGTATTCAAAATTATACTGAAGACTGGCAGAACCACCATGACGCTGAGCCCTACTCCCCCCAAACGCAAAGTGCAGCACAGTAAAGACAGTCTAAGCCCTGCGCTGTAGTATTCAGCCACCGAGGACTCCGAAAGAGCAACTGTGTACAGTTAATCATGCATAATACATTGAAAACAAAATCTTGAAAAAGGAGCTGCCTACTTTTTATAGTATTTTTTCTCTCCATTGTCACTGCTCTTAGAAGCTTGAAAAGAACATTTCTTTTCCCACCGATTGTCCTTTTCCATTTGGCAGATGATATTTTCCTGCATTTCAAATGGAAGAAAATTAACATGGCTGCCTCTGCTAAATCCCAGTTTTCATATTTCCACCATCTATATTTCAGTGTCTGACAGTTCACAGCAGCTGAAGAGCAAGGCCAGTGGAAAAGTTGCAGGAATAACAGAGGAGAGAAAAGGGGATGAAGACCCTGATATTTTAGAGCTTCCCCTTAGGTAAGTTCCTCACAATTAAAGCAGCCACCCTTTTAACCCTTATAACTGCTGACTTATACAAGGGAAAACATCATTTTTCCCCTAAATTCTTACATTATGACCCAAAAAGTTTTAATTTGTTTTCAAAATACATCATTTTTGAAGTGTAAAACACTTTGGCTATATGAGAAGGCTCTCCAGCAAATGAAGAGTTACCAAAAAGAAACCATATTCCCAGAAAGAACAAAGAAAACCCTTAATACTGAAGCAAGACTAGAATAACTTCATACTTTTTCACCATTGTTAGCTCTAAAAGAAACACTATTCTCTACTAAGACCTCTGACAAAGCCCAGAACATGCATGTGCCAGGTTTATGCCACAAGTAACAAGCACAGAAATTAAAACTTAAAAAAAAATAAAAAAAAAATAAAAAATAAAAACCCAAAATTCAAGACAAAAGTTAACGATGCAGTTTTCAGCATGGTTACATTTCACTAGTTTTGTCTCTGTACCTAAACAGTTCAGTTTTCATCTTTTCTGGCATTTATGTCCTCCCTTCTGTAACCAGTATTTTAAGTCATAAATTTTAAACTATTGGCTAACAGTTTAACGCAATGTTTGACTTCAAGCTTTAGAAATAAAATTATCCAGTTAGATCCTCTTTTGCCTTAAAATTGAGAGCTCTTGTCATGATTAAGTAGCTACTGGGCTCTTTGAGATAACACTACTAGAGTGTTATCAGAGTCCAAGGGAGGACTTTGCTGATCTCCAGCAATGTGTGTGAGCCAAAGACATACCCTCCCCCTTAAAAAAACAGGAATGCAAGATCAGAAGGAGATAGGGATGCATTTCTGGACTGCCACTGCCACTGAGCCTAGCTTTTCAAACAATGCTTTCTTTCCATGCGACAGCACAGCTCAAACATACCCTTTAATACTCACTACACAATTCAGCCCTACACATGGCTCTCATGAAAGCAGTAAAGCTCGTACCACTAACCCAAAGTCAAATCATTTTGAAGGTAGTAAAGAAAGGCTACAACCTGTCTTTACTATTACATAAAATGAAAAAAAAAAAAAAAAAAAAAAACACCAAAAAACAAGTCAACATAGCAAGGGCCTTAAAAGGGGGAAATAAAGCATATATAGACATCAACTCTAATTTGTGAACATCGATTTAATCTGTGAATATCAATTTGCATGAAAGATCTCAATAGATGAAGTAAGTACTAGCCAGGGCAGTAGTTAAGTACAGTAGATATTGTAGATCAATTGCAACAAGAAGACAACGGATTCATTAACATTTATTTCTGATAAGCAATCAGCCTAATAAATAGCAACTTGAACTTTAGAAGAACAACTTCAAATAGCTGGAAATTGAGTCAAATCAATTAAGACAATAGTTGCTTATAGGTTTTGTTTAAATTTCTTGACTATTTAAGAACTTTTCACCTAAAACCCTCAAAAAAATATCATGGGGGAAAAACAAAAAAAAAAAAACCAAAACCCTAACAAAATCCAAACCCACACTGCAACTAAGAGTGAAAGCACAAAGACAAGAGGTTGGAAGAGGGGCAGGGGGATTCAGAGCAGAGAACATCAATAAAAATTCAGAAATGTTACAAAGGTCAGAGCAGAAAAAAAAAAAAAAAAAAAAAATCAAAAAAGGCACATATGAATAGCACCTTAAAAAAAAAATCTGTAAGAATACGGTAGTATATGAACAAACATTCAATATAATGGCATACGATTATTCAACACGATCCAGCAAGGTGATGTTATTTAACATTTGTAACTTAACAGTCTTAAAATGCTACCTAGGCTATTTTACCACCCCACCCCCTCCTCCCCCTCCCTGGGAGTTACTCAAGGAATGCTTGCAGCAATGTTTAATTCCAGAAAGGCTTGGAATATTGAGAACGTTCCATTGGGCTGGGGGGGGGGAGAGGGGCAGAAGTCATCCCTGTGAAGTGCCCCTTTGAAAAGTCACCCCTTTGAAAAACATTTAACTGGGCTCTCAACTTGGCAAAGGTTTTAAAAACCAAGGAACAGCTCAGAGGACTACTGAGGATTTAACAACAGGCATGGTGTCACTCAACATGGGCTAACAATTATTTAACAACTTTAATGAAACTGAAGATTTTATTAACAGTAACAGATTTGATATGATATTTTTAGATTTCTGCAACATTTTTGGGCCAGCACAACACATTTTGACTAAAACCAGCTGAGGAGGAGGCATTGAAAAAGAAAAACCAAACCAAACCAAAATCAGCCAAATACATATAAACTAGATTAAAAGGCAATTAAGTGACAGCTCTTTAAATGTTGTTGTCAATGGGAAAACACTGCTAGTGAGCTCCATCAGGTTCTTGGCTATATGCCATTTCACGTTTTAGTCAGTGACTTGGAAGAAAGCAGTCGCTAAATTTGCAGGAGATACAAAGACAGGAAGAACAGTAAATAACAAAAGCCCAGGTCACAAAGGCTGCTTACCAAAGCAAATGCAATTAAACACTACTTTGAAAGGGGGGCAGAGTGAAATGGAGAAAGCCACAAATCACACGTTTAGCAACAGGATTATCAAAGACATCCCCAGATCCAGCAGATGAAATTGGAAGCTCATCAAACTCAGCCAGACAATAAGACAAGGGTCCAAGTGAAGACAGAAGACGTGCACTCTAGGACAAGACCCACACTTGCCCTGCTCTAGGATTCTGGAGGTGTTATTTAAGGAAGTATTGGCTGGATGCTAAGATCTGCTCTCCTTGTACTCTCCCCCAGCAATTACATTCATGTTAGGAGCCTCATTAACTAGTAGGAAGCAAGAGCTACCATCATCACATCAAGTTTTTATTGGATTTCTCATGCCTAGATTTTCTGGTCAAGATTGGATATATTTATCCACAGCTATGGGATTTGAAGGAGGAATTAATTCAGAAAAATCCTACTGCCTATGTGTAACATGGGAATTCTGACTCTTCCAGGACAAAAATCTATTAAACTTGAATGGCTCAGTCACAGGCATCTTAATAGAAAAGCAAGACCAAGCAACAAGGGAGGGGAAAAAAAGTCACAGGACAGTTATTAATATACACCAAGTCTCAGGACATGCATATAATTATAAGTTGTGAATATTCTTTAATTCAGGCAACAAAATAAAAGAAACTCCCATTCATCTATGATGAGAGATCTCATTATGTGAATGGAGTCCAATTAAGTACTCTAACTACAAGTTAAACCAACTTTCTCTGAGCTTCCTGTGGAACAAAGAAAAAGCTGTGCATCTTCAGCAAGTGTTTAAAGTTCATTCTTCTACATTTTTATTAATGAAACTGCACTGCTCAGGGACTTGCTGTAGATATCCCTCCTCCAGAGACAACAGATGCTTTAGGAAATCCAAGGACTTCCCAGGGACCATAAATACCAATAACCTAGTTCTACAAGAGCAATACAAACACATGCATACAGAAGGAGAACTAAGTACGTTAAGATAGGTATTGCTTGAAATAACAGATACAATGAAGTTCTATATAGTAATAAGTAGTTCTTCAATAGCTTTTTTCATCAGACAAGATGAAAGTCTTTTCATCAAGACAGAATACATGGTATTACCTGCTGAGGTCCATAAACAGGCCCTTGGAGTTCAAGAGAGAGTCCTTTGGCCTTAAACTAATGCTTCATTCACTGTAGAACAGCATCTCCAGTAGAGAAGTTTCATTTGAAGCTAACAAGAAGCCAACAAGGCACATGCTCTGTGAAACAGCCGCTTCACTGTTATAGTAACTTACCACAGCAGTAAGCTGAGAAATCAAAAAAAGGGACAAGAAAACTACTAAAGCAGACAAGCACTGTTGATAGAAGAACTTCTGGCCATCCATCCTGCAAGACTTCATTAAAATTCCACTACTGGTCTGTAATTTTAATGAAAAGGCAGCTGCAGCAGGCCATCCTGACTCTTCTCTCCAGCCCTCTCTACCAAGCAATTCCTTTTCCTCTGAGAATCAAGCCTAAACACATTTTCTCTGATGTAATATCAAACTCACAGCAAGGCATTTAAAAGTTAATGAGCTAAGCATGACAGAAGAACAGCTACACATCTAAACTACAGCTGCAGTGCACTTGCCTTCACAAGAGAAGAGCGTCCTGCCAAAGCCACTAAAAGAGAGGTCTCTTCCCTCTACAGGGCAGAATGGAGAGGCAAAGAAAACAAGTTATCAGGCTGGTCTCCAACACAAAAAATGGGAACAGGTCTCCCCATCCTATGTTAGCACTCCAACTAGCAGCTTATCTCACTGATTACAACTGAAAAGTCACCCCCCAAAAAACCCAGAAGTGACAAGTTACAAAGCTTATTGCCAGAGTACAGCTAGGCAAAAGACATAATATGGATTATCTCCCGTCCCCCTCCCACGAGGAGTATTTTTGTGTGTGTGATCTGATACCAAGTAGAGAATCAAATGAAGGCATGCAACCTTCTTATCTCTAATCAAAAGCCTCAGCAGCAGAATTCAAGAAAGGCCAAGGACTCTGCAGCAGCTCAACATCACCTCAAGATACAGCAACTGATCAGGCAGACTGAGCTGTAACCTTGTGTGAGCTTGTGGGGGTGGGAAGATCCTCTGATTTGTAGATACTGCATCACTAATTTGGCTCGTCATTCAAATCAGCAGTTGTTGGCTTTTGTTTAACATTTTAACTCAAGACCAGGAGGTTTATTGTATCACTACCTGGTTTTCTTCACAGCCAGTCACCACCAATGCAGAACCTAACTGGAATCTTCCCATGTAAATACTTGCATTTTATTACTTTAGAAAATAAAACAGAAAACACAGGCATCACAAAATGGCAAAGAATGACAGCAGAAGAATTTCAATAACTAACAACTTTCTATGTACACTTTAAAAGGTCATTTTTACTGAATGGTAAAATATGATCCAAATTAAAAACAAACGAAGAAAACCCCAAACCCAAACAAGCATTAACACTACAAATTTAAGTGGGAGCTGGTTTTAGGTATCTCCATTCAAAGACATTGCTCTTAATTGTTCAACCTCCAGGTCTGGATTTCCAGCAGGCAACCTGGTACAATTCTCACTGAGGAAAAACTATACCAACTAGCTAGAAAGTTCATAAACAGATTAAAAGAGTCAAAAAGCTCACAAATGAGTGTGCTCAATAGTGTAAAGCATCAAGGACCAAAGGTTCTCCTATACAGACACCCAAATATTTCTCAATCTTGAGGCATTTTTTTCCATATTCAACAGTGTTGCATTATTTATTGCAGCAAAATAAAAACCTTGAATTTTTTTCCTGTTGGAGACAACTTGTTAATGTTTCACTCCCAAGCAAAGTTAAGACGACATTCATTAACCACCAGTGTTTATCCCCATGCTCCCTTGGCACGAGTGTAAGAATAGCCTTGAAGTAGACAGAATTGATCTGCCTGGAAAATGCCTCCTACAGAAGAGATAGGATTTCCAGCAGCATCAATTCACCGCTCCACTTTATTTCATGGCCACAGTAACGTCCATATCACAGATCAGCCAGTCAGGTATGGTGCCAGGAATAACTTGACACAAGTAGGTAGAGCAGAGGCCCAAGTCAATTTAAACCATGGAGGAACCTTCCCTCTCCCCCAGAAGTAGTATATGTGGAAGCACAGGACACCAGAGACTTACACCTCAGCCTCAAGAGACAGGTATTGGCACAGAGCAGAAGTGTGTTATAAGTGTGGGTTAAACTGGCTGTGATATAATATTCCATACTCCACAGTAGTCCTATTTGAAGAATAAGCCTTCACCTAGGAACTCAGTCCTGCCCCACATCATTCCCTGTCTGCAACATACAGCCACTTACTGAAACACTTCAGTTAAACAACAGCCCATAAAGGGTAGGCACAAGCTGCTGAATCCATTTAAACAACTACACTCAAGCAAACGCTTGGAGCATCACTCAGTTTCACCCCCTTTATCACAGCAGGTCAGTTATAGCATTCATTACTGAATTAATGCAATAAATTATTCTCTTCTTTTAGGATCTCAAGTTACAAACGCCCCTTTCACCATCTCTACAGAGGTTGTCAAATATATATAGGAGTCTGCAAAGGGGAATGATAATGTGATTCTACTTAGGAAACTAAACATAGTTGTAATCACCCATTATTGAAAAGCTGATGATCTTCAACAAATAGCATAGACCGGTGAAAGTTTATTGAACATTACTTAGTTGAAAGGTGAATATACTGAGCTTACCTGTAAGGTAAAAAGTGCCAAGAACCCTTTTACTCCGTGATTTGTGATTGTAAAAGTCTGACGTTAAATACATCTCCATCACAAGCCATTACATTACTGCCCCCATGAAGGGTTTGCCTTCTGACTCCAGCTAGCTAACAGCATCCTGAAAAGTCTTACAATATGTAAAGATGCACTACTTAATAAAGTCAAGTGATTATCTCACTAAAACATCAGTGAGTGTATCTAAATTCTGATTAAGCAGCTCACAGAAAAGTAGAATCAAGATCATGCGAAGAAAACTGAATCATGACTACAGTGAAAAGGAGGCATGCCTGATGTCTGGAGAAGGCTTTTCAAATTCTAAAAAAGTATCCTTAGGCTTTTCAGATGGACTGCTCAGTTCTGCCAAAAGAAAGGATGATCTAAGTGAAATCAGCAGGTGATACAGGCAGCTACACAAAATGAAAGGGTAACAGAAAGTAAGACAGCAGGGAAAAGATATCCACCTTAAATATCCCCCCCCTGCCCCAAACAAGCATCAGCACCCACAGAGAAGTATCTTAACACTGAAAGATGCAAGCACAGAATTCATACTAGCTGCAGAGCAGATTACATGGGCTAACTTTCACCACTGAAATCACATTTGAAAGTATACCTCAAGTGAGGCATTCGTGAGCCTACAACACAAGATGCAAACTCAAAGGGAACACACCCAAGCCCCACAGCCCCTTCAGCTTTATGACCCTTTGCACAACAATAGTACCAAGAGCACAACAGTACAAAGTCAGCACATGACAACATCACAGAAGATACAGCTGTGTTACTATTGCTACCCTTGTGCCAACAGAACTAAATAGTAACTGAAATACCTGCCCTCCATTCACACCTTGAGTTATGCCCGTGCACTAAAGCTGCAAGCCCAGATATTTCTCTGGAAACAGAAGCATAAGCACAGCTGCTGATGACACTGTAACAAAAGATTATAGCAGCAAAACAGTTTGGTGCTGAAGTAAGTTGTGGGAACTGAAATTGCCAGACATGATGGAACTTCATTACTCAGTGTACAACAGGAGCAGTGAACATTCTTTAAAAACTACACACATACAAGAAACTTGCAGTGAGCAGCTTTAAGGCAGCTTGGCTTTTGGGGTTTAGTGGAAAATTTTCCCAAAGAACAAGAGACTGATAAGTCTCTCTCACTTCTAATGTCATGCAATGTTTGCCATCATTTCATGTAGCAGCTTTTTGAATCTCACTAACCTTTTAGCTTCAGATACACACCATCAATTCCATAAGCTATGCCTGCAGGAGCTTCCCAGGAGAAGCACACACTTTCTTAGGGTATTCTGCGTCCAACTACAACTGGAGTTACACTGAACCTTTCTTTTTCCTCCTTGACAGTAGCATGGGACAGAAGAAAGGCTGCTTAACACCAGGCTTTTCTATTCACACTCTTCCATCTTCACTGGCAACACACCAGCACCTGTTTAGGTGCAAGCAGAAGACTATGAGAAAAATAACCTGTTTTGCTTGCCTTATTTCTAGACAAGAAAAATTTCCTGGCCTAGTCCAGGAACAAGTGGCAGGATCAGGGACAGCTTAGACAGCAACACTGCTGAAGTCAAGACCTGTTCGACTGTCTAATTACCTATCTGATTGCCTTTCTCTTATTCAGATTTCAGACAGACATCTGAAGTAGGTACTGGATCAGAGCTGAAAATCATAGTCAGAAAAAAATCCTTTGGGATTCGGTTGATGCAAACGTAATGTGACAGTGAACACATTTTTTATGATGGCCATTCAGGATTTCAAAGTTATGCTCAAGTATCTTTTCTGGGTAGCTACAGTGAATTTGGTGTCTACAGTATACTTAACCATTTACTTTGCATTTACCCAAGTAATTTCATCTCCAGTTACCTCTTTAAGTCTTTCTCAAGCCAAGCAGTTCTGTGCAACTTTTTGACTGAAGAAGCCCAGTCTCCTGTCTCATTTACTCCAGACCTTCTAGAACTCACAAAATCACAGTTTGGGTTGGGTTGGAAGGGACCTTAGAGATCACCTAGTTCCAACCTCCCTGCCACAGGCAGGACACCTTCCACTAGATCATGTTGCTCAAAGTCCCATCCAACCTGGCCTTGAACACTTCCTGAAGCACAGCATATTACCAGGCTTTCACAATCAAAGAAGTCAAACATTTAATCCACTGCATTTTGGTCGCTATTCCCACACAACTTTTGTTTTCAGCCTAGCTGAAGTTCTTTGCTTGAAAACAGCATGTGTGATCTGAATTTGAAAGCAGACAGCAGTCCCACACCTTCTGCACACTAAATTGCTCAATGAGATTGAATTACAGCAGAATCCCAGACAATACTCACAGTTAATCAAATTTGGGTTTCTAGTCAAGAATATCAAATTGTTAAAGACAAAATCTGTGGAGATCAGGCTTCTAGAACAGCCACCCTTGCTCCAATTTTACAGTTGATATCTCAATGAAAAGGTCTTGGCAGACCTGTTACTGCCTCAGATCTGTTCAAAGAATTAATCCCTGTTTAAGATGCTCAGCAGATCTAAAAGCATTTCTTTGGTGCTAAGAAACACTGGGAGAACACTCAGCCTTCTAAGCTGACTACCACAGGATCTGTGTTCAAAATCTGAGTTAAATTTTCCAGGTAATCTATACACAAAGCTCCTCAAGCTTGGCATTCCACATTATGTTGTACTGCTAAACTCACTAGAGACAGACAACCTCTATATGAGGAAACAACAAAAACACCTCACAGTTTTGAGTGACGCTTTGCTATAAAAGCTTCAGCTTATAAGATGAGTCGCTATCCACCTATACCCAAACCAGCCCTTTTTGTAACTTCTGAACATTCCTTTGAGAGCAAAATCTCAGAAAGGGATTTCCTAATGCAGGGCTAGGAGCTGCCAGAAGCACAGCCATATCAACAGTGAAGAAATTTGATACAAACTGTGCTTCTGCAGGCCACATGTTAATCATGCCTGAAGGGGGCCTATAGGGATGCTGGGGAGGGACTCTTCATTAGGGACTGTGGTGAGAGGACAAGGGGTAATGGGTTTAAACTTAAACAGGGGAGGTTTAGATTGGATCTGAGGAAGCAATTCTTTACTGTGAGGGTGGTGGGGCCCTGGAATGGGTTGCCCAGGGAAGTTGTGAATGCTTCATCCCTGGCGGTGTTCAAGGTGGGGTTGGACATAGCCTTGGATGGCATGGTTTAGTGGGAGGTGTCCCTGCCCATGGCGGGGGGGTTGGAACTCGATCTTGAGGTCCTTTCCAACCCTTACTATTCTATGATTCTATGATCTGATCCTAAGGGTTTAAAAGTCTACAGTAGCACTAACAGATATTTGAAGTTACAAAATCGGTTGGTGTCTACGGCACTTAGTAAATATCTTCCCTTAAGGTCAGCTTTTCCCTATAGAATTCTTCATACACAAGTTTCTCCAAAAGAAAGAGTAGCCTGCGCATGTAATGAACAAAGTATCACAAAGAATGAACAATAAATTGCCAGAGACAGCATGTGCAGGAAGCACAAGTAACAGTATCATGTAAGTGCCTTGTTCCCCATTACCCCACCATTTTATACCTTAAATCCTCTGAAGGTTGTGTCAAATATAGGCAACATTTTTAAGAAAGTGGTTTGTTGACACTAGGAACACTTCCAGGCTCAAGGAATATTTGACTTCTAGAATACCTTGCGCTTCAGCAGACTTGATAAAATAAACAGTAGTATTCAACGAGTTTCAAATTCCCTTGAAAAGCTTGTAAGCAACTATGCCAAACTCACTTTTCTGTAAAACCACAGGAATAACACTAGCAGGGGTGAGTAAAGGAATGGACCACGAAAATAGGCAGTGGAACATTAGAACAAGTGCTGCAAACACTGCGCTTCCCTAGCACTGGTTTCTGAGAGCATCCAGCAAAGTAGCTAAGTTGAAAATCTGCAAACTTACCTAAATTTACTACCCATGTACAGAGCCATACAGTATAAATGAAAATCCAACTACTCCAAAATGTTAGCCAAGAAGACAGGCAACAGTTTTAACAAAAGAAATTCAAACCACATGAAGAGAAGACTCCATTTACAAGAGGTAAAGAATGGAAGTGCACTGGAAAACCAGGGCTGCAGAGGAACCTGCAAAGCCCACAGCTACTCAATGAACACTGCATTCAGCGTCAAATTCACTTCAGTAATTAAAATAGTTGCTTGCAGTAGTGTTTCAGTAGTTTGTTCAATTAGATATAGTGGCAGTTGAATACATCAGACACTCCAGGAGGTGGCTGAGACAAAAATACAGTTTTAAAAACAGCACATTACTTTAATGCTGACTTCTTTATCTTTAAACTGCTGATTACTGCTAGACAATTGCTTACATAACAGAAAACATGCACTAGCTCATTTTTCAATAACTGCACCGTCACAAAACACATTGTAAAGGAAGCTGCATTATCAACTCTGCAAAAGTACTTTAGCTCAGGGTTTACTTTTCCAGACAACTGGTTTCTTACAAATACCAGTATAATGCAACCTGTGATGCAGGGAGTCAAAAAACTTCAGTGTGCAATTCTAGTTTTTTATTAACGCTTACTTGATGAAAGTATTTCTGTAGATATTTGATTATTTCAAGTATTTAAAAATCTCTCCTAGGGCCTGTATTCATGCATTCACAAGTCTGAACTGCTCTTTCATAAATATCTTGAACACAGGTCTAAATATTTGATATGGTTTTGGATTAACCCACAGATAATCTTATTAGACAAAGAGCCAAGATTTTCAAGAATGAGTGCTAAAGCTGTAACACTAAATAAGCCTGGCTCCTTTAAAACCAACACTTGAAATGCTTCCTACTCCTGCACCCATTTTAAAGTCACCAATAAGCATTAGTCAGACTGCAGAAAAAGTCTTTCTAACAGCAGGCTTCTGAACATGCATAATGCCAATAAAGCAAATTACATTTTCAATAATAATAATAATCTATGTGCAATTAATATAGTGGCAACATTTTAATGCAAAAATAAATTGTTCAAATATACTAACATCCTAGTCTTGGGATATCCAGTCAAGCTACGCAAAGAGATGTGTTTGTCCCTTGCATACTCCCAAATGTGGAAGTAGGATCAGAAACTGGATCTGGAAGAAAGGGTAAACAGCATGTTAGTTAAATTCACAGAGGATACTATGTTTGGAGATGTTGCAAACATTAGTGAAGACAAATACATAAATGACCTAGACAGAAAATAAAATTAGGTTGGAAACAAAAATGTCCCATGGAAAAAAAAATTCAAACACTCAATGTAGAGGAAACACGAGAATAGGGAAGAGAAAGTAAAATGAAAGAAACCTAAAAGCAGTAACAGTGGACAGTCAGCTGAATATTTGCATTGAAAAACAGTTTGGAGTTGCAGAGGCATCAAACAGAGCAGGAAAATTAAAGTTCTTTCTACAGTCTTTGAGCCGGTAACAATAGCCATCTCCTTGCACAATTGCCAGGGACTGAAAAATTCCCCTTCAATCCCAGCAAGTGGAAAGCTCTTCTCAATGGCAAATCAAGTTCTGCAGGAGGTAGGGTTTAATTTTTTTGAAGCAAAGTTAACATACGGTTAGCATAAGCCTACGCAGCAGGTTCTTCCAGTACTTCTGCTGCTCGTGGCTTTGTGCAGAACAGGAGGAAGCTAACAGAATGCATCCATTTTTACAGGTGCAACTCAACCTCGTATTGTTCAGGTTTATTCATGTGGTCCTTGAGAAAAGAAACCAAAACAGCTAGCTCCACTATTACAAAAGAAAGAAAGAAAAATGGATAAAATCCCTTCACCCTTTACTTTCACCTTACTTTCCTGAGCATGACATCCACCCATCCATCATGGCAGATGTCTGCACCACCCAGCTTTAAGGGCAAAGGCAACAGGAGGAAAGAACTGACTCTACCTTTAGAAAAGCTACAAGAGGATCCCCACCTGCAGCAGCCACATAAATACAAAAGCAGAAGTTTCATTACCCAGCATACATCTTCAGGGATTGTCAAGCCTTTGTTCTTAGAAATATTCCCAGGCACAAACTAACAACCATTTATTCTGCTTCATTCCCAAATTAACAGAATAGGCTAACTCTGCATGATTAAGTAACTCTCAGTAACAAGCCTTCTGTGAGGCAACCATGTAGATGCTTTACACTCAGGGCAGATCAGAAAGGAAAGGAAAACAACAAAAACCCTTTTAACAGAAGCCATCCTTCCACCTATCGTTGCTGTATCTTAGGACAAGCTCCAGTGTGGATGCTCATGCTTCAGTTTATGCATATGATCATCACATGAAAACAGGAGAGTGAAGGTTTTGCCTCCTCTTGACAACTGCTAAGCTACCAATTTCTGAAATAAGCCATTTTGATGAAGATGTTCAATCATGAACAACTACAGCTTCTGCTCCTGGTATAATAGCAAGAACAAAGAAACAGTTCCTACCAGTCTGCCTCATCTTTGACAGAGACTGGTTAGTCCAGCGTATTTCAATGGAAATTCAAACAACAGACTCCCAGGCATCCCTCAAGCCAAAGGCACATGAAACGCTGCTTTTAAGGGATTGTAGTACCATTTTAAGGTAGTTCAAACTACAGGGACACTACAGAATTGAAAACCACATCATCTCATTGAAGAACTCAATGCTTTTTAGGAAGATGTGAGGCTTTGGACATGACAAAAAACCTAAATCTTTGCTTTTTGCACCAGGGGATATTGGCAAAGTATTTATGCATGCAATCTTTTGCCCCTTTTGAACTATCAGTGCTAGCACGAGGCAAAACACTGGGAGACAAACTCCAATCAAGCCTACAGATTCAAAGCACAGTCTCATAAGCATGTCATTCAGCAGTAACAGCAGGTTCTGCAGCCCTTCCCTTCTCTGCTCCATAACCTCATTCCTACCCCTGCACTCCATCAGTTACACTGGTGCAAATTCATGCAACTGCATAAGGAACAAGTGATTTTGCAGCATGCATGTCCCCATACTTTATTTTATTCTTTTTAGAAGTAACTTCTGCAAGTCCACCTTGCATAAGAATGGCTGTTCAGGGTTAAGACAAAGGTTTAACTAGCCCAGAATCCCAATTCCAAAAAGGGCAATACGTAAGTGGTCACATAAGGGGTTGCTGTAAACAACACCACCATGAAAATCATGCTCAACAAATCCACTCCACATCTGCTTAGGAGCTAGTAGTGCAGCTACTGCTTAAGAGACTGTCCAAGAACAGAGTATGCACTTACTCCGATCAGTTAGATGCATAACTGCTTACAACTCCTTGTAAGTGAAAACCATGGGAGATGTGTACTACAGTGAGGATGCTGGAGAATCAAGGACTGTTACAACAGAAAGTAAATGTGCTCTGGGAACAGTTTTTACTCCAATTCTCTCTCCTGTGCTGGTCTGACATAGTCCTGTTGTGCTCCTTGGTCAACTTTCACGAGTTGCTGGCTGACAAATATCAGCAGATGAATTCAGCACAAGTGCCAACCTGCCCTTAGCCCTACCTGATGACTTCAATTTGGAAGTAAGCCCTGTGCCAACATCCAAACTTGCCTAAACACAAAATTCCTACCCAGTAGCCATGCTGAATACACATCCTGACTGGCTGACCACACAGAACGCCCAGTTCAAACCTGCTTGACCTCTGCACCTTGTGATCATCCCACATCATCCCCTCTGGTAGGGATTGTTTCTCAGTGAAAAGGGAAAATACAAAACTAAAACAAGAATGCTTCACAGTCATCTGATGTAATGAGGGGTTGACTACCCTCAGGAGGCTCCCGTGGCTAAAATCTACTGTCTCTGCCATTTGGGAGATCATTGCCCCTAAACAAGCTGTGTTTTTATGAGAAAATTCACTTTCTATTGCTATGTATCCTTTGGATGCGCATTCTATTTCCTGTGGTAGAACCAAGACCTTTCCTGAAGGATCTTATAGATTGGCCACCATTAAACAACTGCATTCTCCCATTCTGCTCATTAAGGTTAAACGATGTAAACCTGCCATTCCTCCAAAATTACCATCAGAGTTACTGCCCAAACCTGTACCTACTATAAATGCAAAGCAAATTCTCACAGTTTGGCAAGGTCTGTAGGTGGACTTGCATCTTCTTCAAAGTCAGGGTGAAATAGTTTATTTATTATGCTCTAGCACACTCTCTTCTTTATTTAAAAAGGGAGAAAAAAAAGTCTACTGAATGCTTCCTGTAGCATCTTCTACTCACAGGTTTACGACATATAAACTATAATCAATACACTTCAATATTTTCCACTTAAACAGTTATTTTGCACAGACTAACTTCATGCCTTTTCAGAAACCTGAACCTCTATAAACCTGCTTACATTACTGTGATGGAATACAATTTAACAAATAAATAGTGTAATTTTTATGCTAAAAAACCAAACAAACAAACAAAACAAAAACAAAAAAAAAATCAAAAGCCAACAGTGGTTCTACTAAATATTCTTAAGGACCATTTTCTGATGTTGACTTCCTTAAAAGAAAGGTTCTCTGATGACTCTATCTAGGCAAATCCCTATTCTGTCCTAACCCCACAACCCCTTAACTGAAAACAATGAGCTTTTAGAATAGTTTTTTTCCAGGTAACTCCTATCTGCTTTATATGATTGGAGAAAAAAATCCAGCACAGAATCATAGAATAATAGAATGCTTTGGGTTGGAAAGGACCTTCAAGATCACCCTGCAGTGGCAGGGACACCTTCGACAGGCCCAACCAGACACGTTCCACCAGATCAGGTTGCCTGCCTGCCTTCTCCCACCAGCCTGTCCCCATACACTATCCCCCAAAGTCTCACGCTAAAATATTAATAAGCAAAGGCTTCCAAAGAATATACTTCTTCCTCTCTCATGGGAAAAAATGACCGGTGCTTACTTGAAACTGGGATTTCCCTAGAGTGGGAAATATGTTGTCCATTTCCCAAAAATTCTAAGATGTATTTGGAAGACTATCAGTTGATCTGTTTTTCCAGTACCTTAGAAATAAATAGCCATGATTTCCCTGCAGATAGGTCACTTAGTTATGCTTACCCCCACCTGATCAAAAAAGAAAAGGAGAAAAAAAGCCCACAGCCCAAAACGAATAAAAAAATCCCAACCACCACACAATAGAAACATCTGGTTATGGCTATACTTTTATGCAAAATTTATTTCATTGCTCTGGTTGACCTTCCATGTTTCTTGTCTCTGGATTTCACAGAACTATCTCTCAACTAAACTAACTATACCACTGAGTATGGCACTCGCAGCTAATTTAATCCAGAGGCAGAACAACAGATATTTCTTAGTTCTTTGTTTCAGATGCACCTTTACATCCCTTCAGACAAGGCAAGTAATTATACAGCTATTACAGTATATCATCTCCTTTTCTGAAAGCATTCATTGTGATGTTTGACCCTCATTTGTGCTAAATCTGAATTTTCAAAAGAGACCTAGTTTTAAGAAAGAGACTCATTTTCCTTCACCAGTTCCGAGAGGAAAGACTCTTGAGATATTTCAAGGCCATGATGTCCCATTAGCTCGTATTCGGCTCTATCTTGTCTACCTCCCCTTGGACTGAACTAACAGGGAGTCGTCACTTGAGCAAAAGAACGCATTACCAAGGAGGTTGAAAGCCTGTAGATAAGTATTGTAGGTGTCATTTTGAGCAAGCTTACAACCTTCTGTGTGACCACCTGAAGCAAAATATCATATTCCCAAGGCTATCTGAATCACTCTGCTTTAGCTCCCAACCTCAAGTGTGGGTTTAGCACCACTGTGGACTGACAGCAGAGTGTGAGCTATTATTACTGGACTGACAGCCAGAGCCCATTTGTACACTGGCTGCAATGCTGACAGAAAGCACGGATTTCTCCACAGGAGAGCCTCACTTTCCATGCCTCAGCATAAGCTGCGCCAAGCAGGCACCAAAGCCCTTCCGCAGCCACTGCGAATAGATGCTCAGAGGCATAGAACACCACGTGCAGGGATTCCTCCACATACCTATATCCATGGCTTTCCTTCAGGCCCACTCACAGCTGAGGCCCCACACACTCTGCTCAGCCTAACCTAGGACCTCTCACTAAAAGAAAGGCTTATCAAACTTCAGCTTCTGGACCCAGCTTGCAAAGAGACACTGATAACTGCACTAGTAAAACTATGGGGCAGCAAAGCAGTGTTCAGAGCAGGGATTCTTCAGGGGTTGGTTTTGTTTGGGTTTTTTTTTTGAGGGGGGGTTGTACAGAAAGTTTTGCTACCACCACCAGAATCTCAACACTAGGCAATAAATTCAGCACTCTTAACCCTTCAAGTCTCCCAGTGCAAACCAGCTGTGAAGTTAGTTGTCTGCTCCTTACAGGTAGAATCACAAAAACATTCCTAGGTAGCACCATGGCATGCTGAGAGCAAAGACGAAGTCAGAGAATCACTCATCTCTTCCCCTGAACTGAATAGAAAGAACTATTCCTCTGCCCATAGCAGGGGGGTGGAACTAGATGATCTTAAGGTCCTTTCCAACCCAAACTATTCTACGATTCCCTTACAGCAGCATAAAATGCTCCAACTTCCAGATAATGGAAGGACAGACAGGACAGAACATCAAGCAGGATTTAGGGTTAGGATGCTCAAATGCCCATGAGCATGATAAGCAGAAGGTGATGGTTTCTGGGAAACTAGTGATTTTGCATAGACTTTTTTAAGTAGGTTTAGTACGTTTAGTTCTTAGAGAAAAAGTTTCCAAAAATAACTACTTATTTTCTGAAGTTTGTGAGGTGTCATCACAAGCACATTTAGCTGCTAAAGTTCACCAACATGCCAGTAAGTATAGACCAAAGCAGCTGTGATCGACTTCTCCCTGCATGTCTTCCCCTCCACCACCTCCCATTATACACAAAACTGCATAAGGCATTTCCTATCCCAGGGCAGGAGCAGTCCTTGGCCTAGGACGGATTGAGAAAATTTAAAGCCCTATCTCCTGTTCTTGTTTGGAGCACAGAATTCAGCTCAAAGTACAAGCAGCAGAAAGACACGAATTCAAGATTAGTCACAAGCAAACAGATGATTTGGGAACAAGAACCGATCTGTTTGTTTCAGGCAAGGAAGGCAGCCTCCATGGCAAAGGAGGCTACAGGCCTGCAACATCTTTAACTTACGAAGTCAATTTTTAATCTAATTTGAAACTGAGCAACTTGTTGAGCAGAGTAACCTCCGAACTCTATATTCAAATTTGTTAGTGCACTCAGCCTGTGACCTCAGCTAAGGTTCTAGTAAAATAAGAGTGAGCTGGAAGAGCTGTTAGGAGGAGACTTTGATACTCAGACTACAGGTGTACCTAGGGACTACCAAACAGCTTGGTGTCCATTTCACACCTCAGATACCTTCTAGTCATTAAAACCATGTCCTCTTGAGGCCAGAAAGGTGGCTTACCTGTTGTCTCAGTGTATCTGCCAACACAGGGCATGGAGACTATGTATATTTACACTCAAGCCTATGTTCCCTTCTCAACCACAAGGGAACACGGGAGCACTAATGAAATCTTTATATCTACCACAGACTCTGTAGCAGGAGTCTGACCTTCACAGCAAAGTTCTTGAAAGGGAGAATACAGAAGCTCCGAGTACAGAGAGCACCCAACTTAAAACAGGCCTACTTAATGCCACTCAAACCTTCTTGCAGAAGCTAGTTTTCAAGTTGAAGCTCTCCAAGGTTAGTCTCCTCTGCGATATCCATTTTTGGATGAAATATATTTTTAAATAGTTAGGTATGAAAAGCAAAAGGGAAAATAAAACTCAATCCTAATCTAATACATGACTAAATATCAGCTCATACTCCTTAACACCTACAACCACTTTGGAAAAGGAAAAAAGAAAAAATAGCTCTTGTTTACAAATCAGTTAGAGCAGTAATTTTCAAACCGGGCTCTTGAAAAGCACAAAGACCCCACACAACTTAAACTACTGGCAATAGTCATGGTTTTCCACAGTTGCTTCTTGCCAACTCCAGGTTGAAAACCAGTGATTTAAGAGAGCCTGGGCAAAACACAGTTCTCTCAACAATTCAGGCTTGTTCAAGAGATAAATACAGTATTCCTGCTGAATTCAAAAGGCCATATGCAGAATGAACCTCATGTGGCCTGTCTCAACTGAGCACTGAGGCTGTTCGCTCCCAAAACACCGCAGATCACTCAAGACAAATTGCAGAGGCAAGACCAAAGGATTAGATTTTGTGAAGAGTTTACAAAAATACTCTTGTAAAATGCAATAATTAAATTCTGGTAGCATCTTACCACACAGTTCCAGACAATTGTATTTTTATTATTTTGTATGAAGGCACATGATGACAAGGAGGACATAAAAGTATAAAACCCAAGAGAAATGTGTGGGCAGTGCTTAAGCATTTATCCAGAAATACCAATTCTTGCTCTAATTTTGTCCCTCAAGTACAAGCTAGAGTAACCTAAACATTCACAGAAACATTTCAGGGAGAAAGTTACTTTTTCCCCCCCTCCAAGAGATTTTGACACTTCATTTTTACCCAGGCTCAGTACACTTGGCTTACACAACACATTTTGAAGAAGGGATACTCATCTAAACCTACACACAACCAACATTTCACACTTAGTTTTTCCCTCACACTTTTCCATCCTTAATGTTGTAGTATTTTGAAAGACAGTAAGTTACAGCATGTAGTTAAATGATAACCACTAAGGGTACTGAAATGTTCCACTTCCAGTTGGAGTACAACTTTTCCAAAGGACATTTAAACCCAGCAAGGAGCACTCCCCTTATGCACAGTGAGGTCAATTAGATCAAGAAATGATCAACAAAACAAAAGTGCAGAAGCTTTTTTCCAAGAAGAGTTTTCCTCGCTGCCTGTTTTGGGAGTGAAGACTGGTTCTTCCATAGGGAATAAACAGATCCTTGTAAGAAACCCCAAAAGATAAACTATAGTATTCTGTAAACTTAAGTTTCACTAATCACTTCAAAATGTAAAATACAAAGTTAGGGATAAGTTAACTACGCTTCTCCTTTTCCAAAGGATGTAAATGGACCAACTGCTTTAAGAAGACTGCTTCTAAGTTTTCTTCGGTCGGAAAAGGAAATGACCTCCCTGCTTTCCTATTCTCTTGCTTTTCCAGAGCAAAAAAGATGTTATTAAGCGTTATTAAGCGTCCACCTCTGCAAAAAGTTTTCTTCACATAAAGGATACAACGGCATGTTTTCAGAAACACACCTAGAGATCATGACGAAACATCACTTTGAAAGCAGCTTTCATCATTTTTTTTTTTTACCAGAATTGTGAATCTGACCCAGGAGATGACCAAAATTGAGATAAGGTCTACTCTAACAACAGCTTATCGACATGTTCACAAAAAGGACAAACTAAGTAACAAATAACCCAAGAGCCAAGCAAACCAGTTTGCTATACTTAAAGACAATCCATTTTGCATATTCCAATCTATTTGTATATTTCTCAAGGAAGCCCAAGACTGCAGGACACAAGGCACAGGCTGAGGGGGCTCTTCTGGCCACAAGGCTCCCCAGCTGACACGTACAAGCACATCACTGTGACTAATCTGTGGCTGTCCCATAACGAAGTCTCAAAACTGACCCACATGTTTGTCCATGCATTAAGCACAAGCAGAGTACATAAGAGCTTTGTGTATACGAATTGCTGCGGAGTTTAACAGCTGCAGGACTAGCCTGCCCTTGCAAAGCAGGAGGCTGAACTCAAAGTCTGTTACACAGGTAACACAGCCCATCACATATACACAGTAGCAAAGGAAGCCAAACAGCACATTGCTACAGAGCAGCGACTGATATCAAAGAACATGATGAGCGTTAGGTACTGGCCTGAAAGCATTAGAGTGAGGAATTGCAGACTGTGGGCTGAAACTTTCACATCCTTTTGTGTAACCAACAAAAAAAGAACTCAAGAAATGAAGATCTCTGTAGCTTGACTACCTGTTCCTCTTCCTACTCTGGAACTCACTCCACTTTTGTAACATGACCACCATCCTATCCTAGTAACAGCAGAGGAGGGAGAAAGATCGTATCAGATATAGAATCATCTATGCAATTCTCTCCAGCTAGATATTGGAACACCTGTACTGTAAGTGTACATAAAAAATGTTCAAAGAGAACCAGGAAATTTTTCATTAGTAAACTCAGCTCAAGAGTTAAGATTGCCTGGTGGCCTCTGATGTCTTTCCACACTGCTGGATTCAGCTTCTGAAAGCTTGCTTTGTTCATGAACACTAGGCTCTTGTCCAGTCCTCTTTTCTCCCCCTCTTCTCCCTCCCATAAAATAGCATGGTCCTCAGGGCATAAGGAACATCCTTTGTCTCCCTGCAAATCTTCCCTGTGCAGCCACTTTGCCGCCGCCTCTGGAAAATGCAACAGGAGTACCATCTTTTCTCTTCTCTGTAAGAGGAATGGAAAAAAACAGATGGGAGACATCATCTAATGCAATTTTACTATGTAGTAGGAAGTGGTGTCCTGCAGAAATGTTGAAACACCACAACCTCTACTTCATCTTTCATGTGCTAGCACCATTGATGGGTAACTTAAATCTCCTACTCAGCTTTGAGAGCTTACAGTTTTTTGTCAACCCACCATAAAAGAATACACAATACTACACAAGTAAACTAAATCTGAGGTAAAAGGTAAATGACTTGAAGATGTCAAGAGAAATAACAGTAGAGCATTCTTCAAGGGAAAAAGAAAGAAGATGACGGTCTCCTTTTCCAAAGGATCGAACGCCATATGGATTTATCCGAGAGAACTGAGGAACCCCAAAGACCTGCAGAGATTCTGAGGAGAGGTGGTGTAAAGCTGCAACTTATTAATGGAGGCACTAGATAAAAGCATCCAATGTGGTTGCAAAAGCAAAGCCCACAGTTCATTATCAGGGAGAGAGCATGGTATAACCCACGGCACTTTGAAGAGGGAGAATGAAGCAATTTTCCTATTACTGTAAATGAATACAATGCATGCAGAAATTAGCACTTACTCAGCAAAAGACAACTTGGATTTGTGCATGTGTGACAAGACCAGCTGAATAGCCTCAACTCTTCATTCTCTGCCTCTCCATGCTCTGCAGATGCTGTAGCTAAATAAACAAATAAATAGATTGTTTTCCAGTCAGGTCTGATCAGGGAACCAATTCACCAAGTTGCCATACATAGTTGTGCCAGCACAGAGGGGACTATTTAAGCCAGCTTAGACAGTGCTGCTTCAAACATAACCACAGTCTGTAGCGCAGTTACAAGACAGAAACTAGAAAACTCCCTGCTTTAGGAGGAGGCCATTCTGTTCTCTTCTCCCCCTTCCCTTCATCCCAGAGGTGTGATCCTATTCTCCAGTACTTCAGGTAAGCTCTCCCCTCATCTCATTCCTAATTAGGATGACTCAGGTTACTAAACATCACCATAAGATTAGCTGGTTTTGCAGTGTTCTTTCAGTTTAGTCAAAACAAGCACTACCACCCTTTTTAGCTAGGGGTGGAATGCAGACTAGCTCAGCCCATCCCATCCAAGCCTGACCTCAGAAAATCCCAAAAGTTCTGTATTTCTCAGAGAATTATAAATACTCATCTCAGTAACCTTCAAGAACAAAAGCTTCATCCTCTTAAAACTGAAACCATATATACATAGGAGGGTGAGGAAGAAGACTGAAAAATCCCCTGTAAAATACTGCATTACTGTCCCCTCAACCCCAATCAGTATGACAGGGTTACCTTTCTTTAATCTTATTAAATGCCTGGTTTTCCTCAAACTTTGCCTAGACTGACTTTTAGGAAGTATTCTCATTGTTATTTTACATTAGCCATGAAAGAACATAAGTTCTCAGACAAGAAAAACCAAAACAAAACACATGACAGTACTTGCCTGGGTGTAAGACAGCCTAAGATGGCAGAGCATTAAGCCATTTAAGTACTATGCAATAAAGATTTAGACAACTCAGCACAAGAACTCGGATTCCGTATCATCCATTCTTAAAGTGCAGTTACTATATTTCTGTACATAACAGTATTTGGATTGTTATCAATATATGGCACAAACTGTTAAAAAATGGCTTAAAAATTTGGAACTGTCCCTTGGGTGCTCTTTTAAAACAGTGCCATACCACAAAGCTGTGAATCTGTAGTATATCTCAATATAAATACTACAAAGATTTTATCTAGGTGAATTTGGACTATTTCCTGCATGTACAGAATGGATTACTGTAATTCATTTGGAGACATGATATTAAAAGTGGGTGAACTCTGAATGTCATTAACTCTTAGTTAAAAATAAAGACAAAAACCCCAACACTTCCTGCAGGATAAATATGTCCCACGAAGGAACCCTCCCTTCCCTGCAGTGACGGTTATTACTTCACACAAGTTAAAATAGATTTCTGTTGAAATACTAAACAAACCAACTCATTTGGCATTGTCCAAAATTTCATGTCGCAGGCACCAGAAGAACTCAAGATGCTTTAATAGGAAGTGATTATCAAGATTTTCTTGAGTATGTTTTTGTTTGGTTGACATCACCTCTGTCAGGGTAGAAGCTATTCTTCATTTGCAAACAGGGAAACAAGGGCAAATGTGAAGTGATTTATAGCAACTCTAAAGAGATACTTGAGACAAATCTGGACTCATCCCTACAGTTCAACTTCTACTGTTCTTCAGAGGCATACCACCCTTCCATGCACATCTTAAAGTGAAGCTAAGCATCGAGCTGTAAATTTCATTCCTTATAACTAAAGATTTTCATTTTTAAATGACAGTTGAAGATTTTTCTTTCCCTGGCATGACTTGGCCATAAAAGAGTAATTCTCCCTCCCTATATTTATCCTGCCAACAAGCAAAAGTGTTTGTTTGTAGATAGATCTTCTTGAAGAAACCTCCAGCTACTACAGTGAAAAGTTGCCGTACAATGGGCTTATGCTAACTAAAAAAAAAGAAAAGCTGCAAGCTGCATCTACATTAAATGCAAGTTGAAATAAGGCAAATAGTACCACTGGCACATATGCTGGGGACACAGCTGGGGGCGTATGTAAAACAGATACCAGTTTAGAATAGCCCTACATTTAAACTTCTACTTTAGCACTTAAACTTGCTTTTTATTATTATTTTGTCTCAACATCAGGGCTACAAGCTTTCTCATTTTGCAACAAAGAAATACAATCTGCCCTTTGAACTAGAACTGTTACACACTTGGAGACAATCCTACTTCCAAACCAAGGAGATAACACGGCTGTTTGGAAGCAGCAGCTAATTCATATCATATACAGGCTGGAACTATACCCAAGCAATAATCAAGATAAGAAAATGTAATAAAGATTTCAGAATTATTGAACTGTTAGACACCTTCTTTTGATTAATATTAGTTTCTAATACTTCCTGATGCATCATGTTTCTTCCCCAGGATCCACACTTCAGACCCAAGTATCCAAGGTCATGGAAGACCATCACTATTCAACAAATGAGTACACAGAAACAGATCAGGCACTCAGTTTGCAGTATTTCCCCAGCAACAACCACTGAAAAAAAAAAAAAAAAAAAAAAAATTGCTTCTTATTTTGATAGCTTAAGAGCAAAATCAACAGCTATGCAGCACCTCCGTGAAACACTGACAGAGCTTAAGATGATTGGAAATCCTATGTGAATGTTAGAGGTTTTCCCTTTAAATCATCATTTTGGTTCTGAAACTAGGATCACTGCTGAAGAGAGCTAATACATTCTTTCCCTGTCCCCAGCTCCCCGACCCAGGCTGTAATTCAGTCAGGGAGTCTCCAAGAGCATGGCTAATATTTAACAAAGGGCCAAGCATCACCAGCGAGTAGAAACGCACACGACCACCTCAATCTACCACTCCAGTAACCATGCAGCATTGCAATGCTGTAACTGCCTGTGGAAAAGGTGTCAGCAGGGTTTTAGGGATGTCTTCTCCCTCAAACTCCCCATTTCTTAGCTGATCTGATCTCACCATCCATTTCCAATTCAGCAAGTGCCTGAACAGCAGCTGACTGGAGGCTGGGAGGGAGGGAATTATAAAAAATAAAATCATCACATACATTTGTCTCCAGGTCTCATCTGCTTTTGGCCACTGAGAAACATGCTAACACTCAAGACTGGTACAGAGAACACATATGTCAGCATCCAGTAGTTATCATGTGGCATATCGTGTTTCTAAAAATCAAAGTCCTACCAGGGCATCAAGACCCTGTGCACCACTCCTGGCTACCCTCCTATGCTGCGGCTCGACAGCCCAATGCTTCTCATTGCAAAGAGAGCTCAGACACCCCTTCCCCACACTTCCCTCCACCTCGGGGCACAACATGCTGCTCCCTCAATTGCATCACGGCAGAAGCGCTCACAGACTTGTCCACCACGAGCCACAACGCTTCCCTCCTCTCAAAAAAAATGGGCTTGAAATGCATGACAAGGAAGGAAGGTTTAAGCCAAACCAGTGCCCTGAGCTACCTCCCACAAAAAGCTGCACTGACACAATCAAAGTTGCAGCTCTGTGACAGTTCAAGATGATCTTTATCTTTGCTCTTTTTCTTTTCACCAGCTATGCATCCTCACCCTCTTCCTTGCGCTAGCATTGGTATTTGCCTGACCCAACAGCCAGCCAGCTAAGGGAACTATACTAGCAAAAAACTGCTCTACTCCCTCCAAGAAATGATGTTTTTTTGCTAGCACAGCTCCCCTGCATTGTCTCCCTGTGTGCAAAGGTGGTCCCTTCAGCCCTCTTATGTTCTTGCTCCCCTTGACAGCACAAACTGCCATGAAGCCACAGTCCAAAAGAGTAGCCTATTGCAGAAGCAAGAGGGGAAAGTGAATTACTTAAGCCATTTTTATTGCTAAATGCACTAGTTCAAACCACAAGCTTTATTTTTTCTGACTACCACACTGTCTGATACTAGAATTACTTCTTAGGGAATCATGCTAACAGAGAATCCCACACACCTCAGATTTACTTTCAGAACTCAAAATGAATAGGTATTTCTGAAGTAACAGAAGGGGTTTTCATACTCTGCTTCCCCATATTTATCTATCAGTATTTATGACAGTAACAAATTCTTAAAGACTTCTACAAAGGGCCAAGGTGAACCAGAACATTACATCATTTGGCAGGTCAAATTCCAACTCTCAAGGAACAATGTCAAAACTGTTTGAAAAGACAAGAGAGATGTATCTGGGGCACGAGGTGAAAACCACAGCATAATTTCAGCTGAACATCCTGGGCTTGTGCAATAAACCTTTTCTATTTCTATTAAAATCATATCAAAAAGGTAACAGCACATTTACATGACCCAACAATTTATGCAGCATTCATACTAGGAACAGGGCAGGTCCCTAGACCTCATAAAGCTGATCAATTTGAGGTGGAAACTATTTATGACATAGTGCCATCAAGATAAAAGTCACAAAGCATTGTTACACTTTGGACTTTATTTTTTTAAGAAATGGTTTTGTACTTTACCTCCAAAAAAATCCCAGTCAACTTTGCGTTTAATAGAGCTCACAGTATCTTTTGTTAAAACACACACAGAGGGACTTTTACAAGGGAAATCTTTTGGAGAAACAAAACATATATCAAATTTAAGTATGAGGAAGAGATATGAAAGGGATAGAGGAGAAAACAGCTTCTCCAGGAGCTAGCAGTTTAAACAGCTTTAGGGAAGTGGAACAGGGTGTGTATAAATGGGGGTGGCAGGGGGTGGGGGTGGTGTTTGTTTTAAGTTTTAGCACATAGGGTTGCTAAGAACTTTAATAAGGTAGGGATTTCCTTGAGGTGGTAGATAACACAAACTTCCCCACCTACCCATGATTTTCCCAAAAAGCAGTATAATGAACAGACAAAATTCCTGCATTTCACCCCAAGATCTTCAACAACAGCCATGAAATGTTTTTTTTTCCTCCCCTTTCTTCTCCCTACTCTCACATTTACTCCTCATTGCTGTCTGGTTAAACTCTGAGCTGCAGGACAGCTCCACTGGAGGATACAGAGACCCGAGGAGAGAGCAGCAGGGAGCGAGAGCAAGACAAGATGATATGCTGCAAGTAGGGAGTTTAGAAAGGACTAGAACAGGTGATCCCCAGCAGTCGAGGTAACAGATGAGAAAAGGAGATAAAAGTAAAATAAACACAGTTCAAGCAAAGGTGGATGCCAACAAAATGTTCCTAACATAGCAAAGCTAGAATCAAAATAAAACACCATAAACTGGATCTAGAAGCATCAGTAACTGGTTGGAAAGAAAAACCGTCATTTGTGTGTAGAAGTCCGAGTTTCTCAGCAATGTATTGAAGCCCTTGAATTGCTTTATGCTTAAAACCAGTTAACTGTTCATATTAATCTGGAGTTCACAAGCATCTAGAGCATGCTTTTATAGTGCAGAAATTTAAACATTTCAGATGAGGCCAAAAATACACACAGCAGCAGTAACAGCTCCTGGTGTAACCAAAAAAGGTGCTTCAAATCCCTGATAATGAACTAGGATGCTGGGCTAACTGACAATAAGAGGTTTAACTCTGCACACAAGGAACTGAAGTGAATCTGTGAATGTTATTACAGATTACCTACACTGAGCAGTCCCCAGCAGATTATGGCCATATTTGCATACTTAAAAATAAAATGAGGGTTTGTGCTCAGTTAAAAGCAAGAGGCCAAACAAGCAGAGACACACCAGTGCTCTGGTTCGAGATTTTTAAGATTACTCTGGAAGTTCGTAGTCTGCTGGTGTAAAAGCTATGTTACTATCTTTGCAGACACCCACCAAATTACTGGCCTTAGAGCTGGTGTTTATGTGTGTGTTGGGACCCACAGAAAAGGCCTTGATTTTTCGCTAGGAAAAGAGAAAAAGATGAAAATGTGTATTTTGAAATGGAGAAAGTTACTCAAAATGAAAGGGCATCGGGGACTTCTTTTTCAAAACCCCCAAATATTCGATTGCAAGGAGCCTGCATAATAACAAACGCGCACAAGAGAGAAGGAGGAAAAAAAAAGGGGAGGTGGGAGTGAAGGAAGAAGAGAAAAGCAGTCACACATCTTTCTAACCCCCCGCGGCCGCGCTCCGGATCCACGGCGTCGATCCGGCACCCCGATCCACAACTTTCCGCCGGCCCCGTCGCCGCGCTCCCCCCATCCCTCCTCGAGCCTCCCCCCGCCTCTCCTCCCGCCGGGGCACGGGGTGGCCGCGCCGCCGGCTCCGCGGCCTCCCTCCCTCCTCTTCCTCCCTCCCTGCTCCTCGCCTCACAGCGGCGGGTCGGGGGCAGGTGGGCCGGGCCGGGCTCGCCTCCCGCAGCGGCGGATGGGCAGTGACAGTCAGGCCGCTCCCCGCCGGCGGGCGCGGCCCCGGCCCCGCCGTAAACAAGTTTGAAGGGGCCGCGGCCGGGCCGTGCCGAGCGGGGAGGAGCGGGCGCGTTGCTGACAGGGGCCGCACAAAAGGGCAGGGCAGGACCCCCCCACTCCCGGCTCCCTCCCCGACGAAGGGCGGGGCCGGGCCCGGCGCCGCTCGCCTCACAGCGGCGGGGGAGAAGGGGGGCGGGCCCGCAGGCCGCGGCGCCGCTCGCCTCACGGCCATCCTACCCCCCCCCATCCGAACCCGCGGCGGAGCCTTCTGCCGGCGGCCACCGCCGCCGCGGGGCCCGGCCCGGCCTCCCCGCCGCGCCGCCGTCCCTCACCTACACAGTGAATGAGCTTGTGTCGCCACGAATCGAGCTGGTGGCGGACGCCGCGCCTCTCGATGGAGCACTGCTGCCGCCCGCACGGGCTCGCCATCTTCTGGGCGGCGGGCGGGGGTGGGGGCGGCGGCGGGCACGGCCGGGGGGGCAGGGACGGGAAGGAAGGGCCGCGCGCCGCGCCGCGCCACGCCCACCCGCCCTCAGCGCCCGCCTCGCCGTGCCACGCAGGCGCCGCCGGGCCGCGACACGCCCCGCCCCGCCCCTTCCCGCCGCGCGCCTGCGCCGCACGGGCCCCAAACCCACCGCGCCCGCCCGCTGCCTGCCCGCGCGTGAGGCAGCGCCGCGCCCGCCCGCTGGGGGGCGCTGCCGCCCCTGCCCTGCTCTCAGTGATCAGTGCCCCTGAGGGGCAGCCCGCCCATGGCAGACTGTCCCGGAGGAACAGCCCGCCCCAGAAGGTGGCTGCCCGAGGGAATGTCCCGCCCCTGAGGGATCGCTGTCCCATCTCTCCTGAGGGATCCGTGTTCCCTGAGAAGACATCCTGCTCCTGAAAGGTTGTCCCTCAGGGAACATCCCCACACCTCCTGAGAGATCCCTCTCCCCAGAGAGGACATCCCGCCTCTGAGGGATCACTGTCCCTCAGGGAACATCCCACTCCGGAAGGGTCACTGTTCTCTGAGAGGACATTCCACCCCTGAGGGGGCCGCATAGTTTTCTGTCAGGAAGAGTTTAAATCTCCTCATCCACTCAACAGTGTGGTTAAAAACACCAGGTCTGTCGGTGGCCATGGTGAAAAGGGAGGACATTCAGCTGCAATGACTAAGAGGCCTCCCAGTACTGACCCCACAGTGACAGCTCCCTCACACATCCATCTCCCGTGGTTTAGTGGTGTCCATTTTCACCCCCACACCACAGAGACCTGCCTCTGGTGAGCTCAGACAACGTAAGGGGGTTGATGCAATAACACTATTTCTGGTGGCAAGACGTGAGCACATGGATAGGCAGGGAAAGGTGTGCAGTGGAGAAAAACGTTGGCATCATGTTTCTGCAGGCTCAAGGGATGAACTCGGCAAGGTGAAATGTCTTAACCCAACCCTGCCACAAGGCCAGAGTGAAGCCCAGGAGTCGTGACCTTCACTCCCCATCCCTAACCGCTGGAGCCATTATCATCATCTTGCCAAGAGACGCACTATTGGGGCATTCGCAAGGCAGAGAGATCAGAGCTAGCAGTGTGCAGATGTGGTAGTGGGATGTCCCAGATAAGATATTTCCTGTGAAGATAGAGGAGCGTTTAAGCCACCATTCAGATACAGTTGCAGCTGCAGTAAGCCAGCTGTCCTATTCAAAGGGAACTCCAAAAGGCACACGACTGGCTCTTGGTGCATGGAGGTAGGAGAGCAATGAGCCTGTCCTACAGAAGGAGACCATGTCAACTCACTTTGGCTAGTCCATCTAAAGGAGAGTAAACGGAGATGTGCTTGCTCTGCCCGTATACTGGAGAAGTTCCAGGGGTGTAAATTCCAAGGAAGGGACAGAGCTATCTGAAACCAAATAGAAGCAGACGGGCAGGTTATTAACAGGCTGTTAATGCCATCACAGGAAAAGTCAGAGACGGCTTTTAACTGTAGGAGGTAGAACCAGACAGCAACCAGAGTAGCAAGAAGCAAAAGCCCGTTTAAACATGCAGCTTCCTTGAAAAGAGGGCAATGTGAAGCTTGTTTTCATGAGTGGAGCAGACAGGTTTAGTGATCAGGGAATTCCAGTCCTGATTTGAAGGCTGTTAATGGTGTAAAGACACAAAACATGACCTATGTGGAATATCTCTGCTACAAACACCAAGAAAGCCCTTTGGGCACCTCTTCTCAGGAATGATCCCTTTAGCTGCACCTCACTCCAGTTGTTGGTGATATCCTGGTCTTCTTTCCACCCCTTTTTCAGTGTGATGAGCCACTAGAGTCTACATGTCTCCATTTCCAGAATCCCTATGTTGGCAGTAGGGTATCTTCTTTCCACTCAAAGACATGCCTCTTGCTAGAATCAGTTCAAAAGTTTGTTAGGCACTGTACTAACCGCAGAAGCAGTACTTCTTCCCTGAGAGGTAGATGACCTAAACAAAAGTATCGCTGCTTGAATGCTCTAGGCTTCAGCAGGGAGCTTCTGTCTGCAATCTGCGTGGTAGCTACAACATGAGGCGGACAAGCTGCTGGAGTGGCTAGTGGTTGCTGACCTTGCATCTTAACAGTTCAGATACACCAGGACTAGTGCCTTCCTACTGTGGTCTTCGTGAGAGCCTTCCTGCAAATTCTCCCATGCAAGATTCTTCTCTTGATCTGATGCCCAGAGAATAAATCTGGTGGTGGTAAGCTTGCAGGCAGCAGAGATATTGGCCATCAAGCTGTTACTATCTCCTTGTTTCTTCTGCACTCAGTTCGTATCCCTGCTGTGATAGAAAACTGGGCCATTCTATGCTGGATTTAAATTTATCAGTCTCCATTTCAGAGGAGGTTTCTTGGTACTGCTAACTACTTTCAGGAAGCTTCCCCCCAGACTTCCCTTCCCTAGTGGCTGCAGAACTGCTCCTAACACAGCAATGACTCTGTTTGCCACTCCACTTACACTCAGGAGGTGCTGAAGTGCCCTTTGAAGCATCTTTCCCCCCCAGCCTTCTCCTAACCCAATGCTGCACAGAGCCTCCATGTTTCCCTCCTTCTTCTGGGGTGGATAAGATAAATTCCTAAATTCTCACAGTTCCTTCTTCTGTGGCAGTTTAACTATTGTCCAGATGGTATTGGCTGTCCTTCAGCTGATTGATTGTGAACATACTTTTTTCTTGAGCAAGCATAAACAGAATTAGGTATGTTTTTCTTTTCCACAAAGCACATCTGCCTTCTGGAGAAAGTGCCTTGCCTGCAAGTCACATCCTACAACTTTGACTCATGAACCTTGATGGCTTTAACTTTTCTGGTTGCATCCTGCAGCTCCTATCATCTGTCCTGTGGCTGGAGGTTAGCACTCTCACAGAAGAGCTGGCAGGAAGCATGTGCTGGCTGGCACACCACACTGTGGTTATACTATCTTTAATCTTGACCCCCATCACTTATTAATGAGAGTTCCAGTTCTGTTGTTCTCTTTTTTCCACTCCTCTGTTCCTATACTGATGTTTAGATGTGAAGTCTTTGAGATAGCCCCAAGTTTCTATTCTGTGCTGATGCAGCACTTAACAAAAAGCTTCTCATCTCTAACTGGATACATATGAGAATTAATTCATTTTCCAATCCCTGCTGGCCCCAGGGCTAATCACTGGCTGCTAGCATGATAAATGCCAATGACTTGGATTTCTTGCACATCGCCAAAGCAAAAAGGAAGAGGATGGGGAAAGCATGAACCACAGGATCCAGTACATAAAACAGGAGAAAGTGCTTGAGAGCTAGAGGAAGGGAATGGACCTGCCATGTAAAAAATGTTTTAATTCCACAGGCCTCCTGTGAGGAAGGGCAAACAGAAGGTCAATGTCCATTTAAAAGAAGCAGCATCTGGAATCACTATCCAAAACTTTTGTGTTCAGATGGATCAAGAAGAAGGGTATAAAACCCAGAGGGGCTGGCCTCACGAAACCCATCAAGAGCAGCAGCTAAGTAAGCAATCACAGACGCACCAAGGCGGCAGCAGAGCTAACTTGATCCCAGAATTAGGCTGGACTGGTCTGATACACCAGAGCTTGCACCATGCTGCCATCAACACAGCTGGCTGGACAGTTTTGTTGAAACCAAAGTGGATCTACCATTCCCTTGGCCAACACCATCAGCAGGCCCCAGCAGCCGTTCCTCTGCTCCCTCCTGCAAATGTCTCTGCACAAACTCTAGCTGGGACAGAGCTTCAGCCTTCCCCTGCTTCCCCACCTGCCATGAGACTTGCTGCAGCAGGAGCGTTGTTTTTCCCCTGTTTCGTAGTGGCTCCCCTTTGATGTTAATTGTTTGCAGGCAAAGCTTAGTGGAGAGCATAGCTGTTCACTGGTTCATCTGCTGGTTACTACTGAGCTGCCCAGACTAGTGAAGAAAATGCTTTGATGTTAATGAGCTGCAGACAATTTCACTTAACACCGAGCAGGGTCTGGCATCTCAGAGGTAACTCTTTCAAGGCGGATTCTACAGCAAGTCTCTCCAACATCCGTTTTGTCATAGGAACAGAAAATATTCAGAAAGACATTGGAGCAGTAACCTGTCTGCTCACCCACACCCAGTATCGTCACAGCCACAGAAATGCCAGAGGCAGGGAAGCAGAAGAAATGAAAGATGGCCCCAGCCCCCTCAATCCACATGGCCTTTATGGGACTCAATGGAAGCATGATTTTCTCCTTCGTCCCATAAACCGCCTGCCCCTCTGGTCCTGCACAGAAATGGGAGAAGGGGATGGATTGTAAATTGCTGATTTGCAAGACATTGGTTCCTGTGTGGCTGGTGCTTGAGGCAACCCCCTTCTGAATGCGGCACCTTCTCCAGCTACACAGCAGATGTTTGAACAGAACGGCCCAGCTGCAGTGAAATCTAGAGCACCTCTTATGAGGAGAGACTGCAGAAGCTGCGCTTGTTTAGTCTAGAGAAGATTGAGGGGGGATATCATGAATGCACATAAATATCTCAAAGGCAGGTGCCAGGAGGATGGTTCCAGACTCTTTTACTGGTACCCGGCAACAGGATTAGGAGCAAAGGCCATAAACTAAAACACAGGAAGTTTCACATCAACATGAAGAACTTCTTTATGCTGAAGGTGGCAGAGCACTGAGCAGGCTGCCCAGGGGGGTCGTGGAGTCTCCCTCTCAGGAGATATTCAAAACCTGCTTGGACACGTTCCTGTGTAACCTGCTCTAGGTGGCCCTGCCTGGGAGAGGGGTTGGACTGGATGATCTCCAGAGGTCCCTTTCAACCCTAATGATTCTGTAAAGTGCAGCTAGCACCGGCAGCCTCAGACTATCCTCTTTGTAAGGTGGATATGCCAGCAAAACATTCTTCTGTGGATCTGCTACAGGCAGCGGCACACTGCCAGGTGCATGCACACTGACAGGTCAGTGATGGGTCCCCTCAGAGACAGGGGTGTTGTAGCTCCTCCAGGTTCAGTCAGCCTTTGTTGTGGGCCCCAGACAAGGAGGCTGGGGTTCACCTCTGGGACAGCACCTCCCATGCTTGAGGGAGAGACCAGATTAGGCAGAGCTCCTGCTGTGGAGGGCTGGTGTGGGAAGCAGGGAAAGGTGAGAAAGAAATCTGCCCAGTGAAAACGTGAGGGACCTCAATCTCAGGCGGGCAGCACTGAATCACAAGTATGAACAAGGACTAGTGAGAAAAAAGGCACAAATTCAATTTAATAACCCTCTGTCAGCCATCAGCTATGTATTTTTACCATATCACACAAACTCTGCTTCTATCCACACACTGGAAGCTTTTAAATGAAGAAGCAAGTGACCCGATCTTCTGGGAAGCCCTCAGCCAAACAGAACCAAACGCAGACTACGTCCTGTCAAGTAGAGCAACAGATGAAATCTCACTGAAGGTTAAGGAGAAACATGCCTTCTTCTGAGGAATGTGGTTTAGTTCCAATATATTGCCTTTGTTAAATGATTTACAGTAACGAGAAAGAGATAGTATCCTCTTAGTTTTCTCGCCAGGACAGGATTGATCCCTGCAGCAAACTTGGGATTACAAAGTTGACAGAATGCAAACCAAGACAGAATGCTTGTCTCTCCCCTCCATTGTGGGGAGGAGCTCATGCAAACGTGTACTCCGTCCTACTCTGAAATACAACCTAGAAAAGAAAAAACTGACTGATTGCAGGCCAGCACTGCAGTTTGGAATGTCTACCCAAACCAATGGGAAGAGACGCAAAATGAACCTTTGACAAGGCATTCAGCATGTGCTGTGCAGCAGAAGTAACTCCGTCTATGCAAAGCTTGACACTGTGGGTACGACTGTATGTCCTGCAACAGATGAGAATGGCAGAGGAGAGGCCGTTAGGTTGAGGACAGCACAGATCCATGCATACCATGGTCCACAGATAGCAGGATAGGAAACATTGTGGTTGACATTGCTGGGCAGTGGTCTGCAAGCCACCACGGAGTGGGTGCAGGACAGATGAAGGAAGGGGCAGAAATTAGATCCCTATCTCAGAGGGTTTTATTGTCACATGCAATAAAAGCTTCACTAGAGATGGACAATCAGCCTGAAAGCGAGGTATTAATTAAGTTTAGGATGGATTTCAGTGCACAAGACAATGCGTTGTCAGTAATTGTAATATTAATGTAAATAGAAAGCAATAGATTTGGAAGGTGGACAGTAATAATCTGGGGTTTACAGCAGGGAATTCATCCCTATTAAAGGAACAGGAAAGCTAGAGAGTTGAATAAATGGACTAGAGAAGATCACCTTTGCAATAAAAGGAAGGGCGCATGCAGCAAGGTGAACACTAGGTCAATTTGTAACTGTTTCAAGGGGATGAGGAAACATTCACCTGAAATCAGGATAAAGCTGGAACAGAAGGCTGTCTGCAGCAAACACAACTTGACGCAGTTTTTTTACTTTATCAGAGGCTGAGTGTATATAATGCTGTAGTTGCAAAAGTCTCAGGATGTGTTTAAAAACAAACAAACAAAACCCAAAAAACAACAACAGACCAAAAAATCAAGAATGGGTATATTGTGGGACGATAACAGATGCCATCCAAATCCATACATACAAAACCCTCAAGATGAGGGCTGTTGATAAATACAACACTGAATATTCTTCTACCCTGGATGTGTCCATGGAGTTTTGCATCTGCCCTTAGCAAAGCAAAGCATGAGGTTGCAAGATATCTTTTCCTTCAGTTGTTGCTGTGGCTGCGTTTGGCACCCTCCATGATCCAGAGGAAAGCAGACTTGGTTCTGTTCCGTGTGCTTTACTCCAGTGCCACTGTCCCTCGCACATACTAAGCATATCTCCTCTGCATGGCTCTTCCACTCACATGAGGCTGGTCATACACGTGTGTGAGAGATGAGCCATTTTGCTGCTGAAGAACAGATAACCACTGAGTTCTGCTTTTCCCCCACTTGAGGGAGAGGGTCAGCTACGTGTGCCACAGCTGACTGTCAGGGAATTTGCAGGAACTTAACCAACTTTGGTCAGATTCAGTCAAATTTGCAAGAATGGTGGCAACCTCAGTATAGTTCTACAGCTCTTAGCAGGGTAGTTAGCAGACAACATGGTCTGGGTCATTAAGCAGCTTGGCCAAAACCATAAATGCTACAGAAACAGGAAACAACAAAACATTAAATCAACCAAGCATGCAGGTAGCTCAGAGGAAGTCTTAGTGTGTCTTAAGCACTAGAGAGAAGCCAGGGGAACAGGCAGATGCACCTTATAAGCTTTCCCCACCAGCAACCTGACAGGTACAGTGTCCCCAAAACAAAGGTTGCAGAGAGTTTGAGAACTTAAAGTTGCTCATGAAAGAGCTCCAAACCTGATATAATAAAGCAATACAGGCAGCATTCAAGGACGGCTTCAGACACTGATGTCCTGTACTCACAGCCATGCTCAAAACTGTGCTTGATGTTAAATGTGTTTGTGGTCACTATGAAGGCATGAGGGAGGTGGTGGAGGCCCAGCAATAAATGACTAATTGTGATAGCACTTGCCCAAGGACTTTAAAGCCTTTCAGATATGAAACCACTTAATTATTTGATGCAGTGTACAGCCTTCTGCTTAAGCTGACCTAGGTAATGAAGAAGTGAAAAGTACAAATGTAGTGCCAGTTTCTGAATAGATACCGAGGAAATTAAGGAATGATTACTATTGCCATCACCCCGGCAAGAACTCCAGCGGTGGCATAAAAGGCTGAACGTGATATACAGTAAGCCGACCTGAATCAGCAATGACCGTAAAACGCTTCTTGCCATTACAGAAGATGGTGGGAGCGCACAGAGCTAGAAAATCTCTCTGCCCTTCTCCAAGGTGATAGAAGTTTTCTTTTCAGCTACAAAGTACGTTCAGCAAACTGAAAAAGGAGCTGGTGAAGGAAGACATTTTCATGGAGCAGAGCCCAGAGCTAGACACTGAACATGTGCATTTTATTTTTAAAAAGCAACAACAAGAAAGAAACACAAGCCAATGTAAGATCTTGTCTCATTTCAGTAAGATGACTGCCAGAGCAGCAGCTCAAGATGTGAAGCCACAGAAAATTATTCAGGCTCCTTGAACAGTATTTATTCAGGTTCCATAAAGAAGGAACTAAGAAGAAGGAGTAAAGAAGAAGGAATGAAGGAAGGGGGATCGGGGTGGGGTGGTGGTGAAGGAGCCTGGGATGTTGTTTAAACTACTAGAGACCACTCCATATGGACATGTTTCTAAGTAATACTGAGCGTATACTATTAACCACCTGATTAGAAGAGTGGAATGAAAAACAGCTGGAGGACTTTAAGAGGTTTTCAGGGGAAAAAGAACATAATGATAATGGGAGATATTTATTACGCCCATACAGACCAGGTAGATACCATGTCAAAGAATGATGCGAAGACTGTATTTTTAGCCCTGATAAATGAATAGTTCTTAGAATGACCACTTAGAGGAGCCAAGTGGAAGATGAACTCTAGATTTAGTCGCTAGTAGTACATAGTAGTACATAGAGTACACAGGAGTTTGAAATGTAATAGTGAATAGTTGCTTTCTCATAACAAACATGATGTGCTCAGATCCAATATTACTGCAGGGGAGGAAATAGCAGCAAAAAGGTACACTGTGGTGCACTGCAACTTCAAGGGGAGATGGGCATATCCTCCTTTGAAAGCGAATAAGTATGAAAGTCAGGAAAGTAATTCAGAAGAATTTTAAAGTAGGTGATGAAAGGACAAAATGTTTACAATGACATTGAGACCCTGTATTTAACGCTTTGAATACGCCATCACTTGAAATATATTAACAACCAAACAAAAATCTTCAAGCCTGGCCCAGTTAAGCAGCTGAGCAAAGGAGACATCTAGAAGTAAAGAGACAGCCTTCAAAAGCTATAAGTTATGGCCAAAGGAAAAAAATAAAGAAAATCGCAAACTCTGCCAAGCTAAATTAAAACCCCAAACCCAAAAAGGCAGCCCAACACATCCAGGCCAGCCAAATAGTTCTTGAACAGAAGCTTTCCAACCCCATGAAGATTACTAATAGAAACATGTTCTACACAATAGGAGGAAGCCTACAGGGACTCAGGGGCCCAACAGCGAGCTTTAAGGGAAGAACAGTCAACAGAAATGGCCTTGACTAGAGGCTACTGTCACACCAAAGGCAGTTGTGCACATCCAAACGTTTTTTTGCTACATATTGAATATCCTGCACCACTTCCCAAGCAGCTGTGGTTTAACAGCAATGGTGTATATATAATTTCTACTGAAGTTTGGGTCCAGCCTTGTAATTGTCTCACTCCATTATGTGCCTCCCAGCAGGCTGAAGGAAATACTGCAGCAATAATAGGGTGGTGACTGATGGTTTCAGACTGGATTTCAGTCCCTGTTAACTTACAGACATTTTGTTAATAGATGGCTCTGAAGTGAATAGTCAAATGAGAAGCACTGAGGTCTGAGGAATTAGCCGCTAGTCAAAGCACTGCATGAGAGAGGCAACAAAGACAAAACTGAGCCCAGCTTTAGGTTCTGGGAGGAGTTACTGCTTCACCAACCTCGCTTTCACATGGAAATGTTTAGAGATATTGATAGAGATGGGGATTAGGAGAACAGCTGTCCACAGCAGTAACTGGTGTTGGCTGCTGTCACCTCTCTTGTGGTTGCTGTTGGCACCCCAGAGACCCTGTCCTGCTCTGACCTATTCCTTTTATCCAGGCCATTAATAGCATTGACTTCTCTGGAGTCTGCTTCCACCAGCATCCGGAGGACTCTGACTTATTCATTTTCCTCCAGTGGCAGCTACAATTCATGAGCAGATGTACCCTGCAGGTCTCTTCACTCATAAAAGACTGTAGATAGCACTCACTCTTGCCCACTGGTGAAAATGGACCATAGTGTTGCCTAACTGTCCATCAGCCAGGCTTCAGAGCCTATAAAAGCCCAAGCATAGTCTGAACTAGTTCCTTGTGAATTTTACCATGTGTTTCATCAAACGTTATGATCTTCTTCTATACACTTAATGTGAATTTCTTCAACCAATTACATACTTTGTCTGCATGCTAAGTGCAATCCCAGGTCTTGGAAGTTGTGATACACAGACATTGCCCAGTTTGCACATATTCGTTGTGCAACACCACGAATGTCCCATGTGCACTGAGAAATCTTTGATGGACTGTCGACATTTTGTTGGTTAGCCTTATCAAGCCATTTGAATAACACTGCCAAGCATTTCCACTCTTGGGTTGCATGCCTTAGGGCTGTTGAACTTCCATTTTCTAAGGCTGTCCAGCATTGCTCTAGCAAACAAGTGGTATTTGGGAATCCCTTTGCCCCCAGGTTCTTGAAGGAGAGCTTCTTTACTTAGGAACACGTTCCAACTGTCTCTAGGTAACAGAAAGTGTATTTTCTGCTGGTTCTCTACATACTTCCTGCCTCTAAAAATAAGCTATTTGAAGGTGCAGTTTCCAATACTCACCAATTCACCTGGAAAGAGAGCTTGTACACAATATTGATATCATACACACTTTCACAACCTTGTAACTCACCCATTGACTAAACCTTCCAGCCATCCTCAGTTCACCTTGCCTAGTGTTTTCACATGGATTTGTGGGTTTCCCTTGAATTAAGCTGGGAGGTGTTAAATCCATTTGTCCTAACAGTGTTATCTCCTAGGGCTCAGTTGTCACCTAACCAGAATCTTCTGAGGTTAAACTAGAAACATCATGTCTTATATCTCCCTCATTCATTCCTGGTACAAGTTTTTCTCCTTTCAAGACTGTGCACAGTCTGTGGCCACTGATTCTGTGGGCTTCCCCACAAGTTGTGCTTTTTGCTGTGGTCACATCCCAGTCCTGGCATACTGACAATATGATGAGCCAGAGGACGGTGCACCCCAACGCAGCGGGATGCTTGACAGGTGCACAGCATACTGCCAGAAATGAAGCCACAGAGATAAACATGCATGGAAGCTGGCTGGGAGCAGCAGGGGAGCAGGAAGTTGTGAAGCACTGCTAGTAAAACAGGTTGTTGTAAGGACATGAAAATGGATGACATGAATAAGATATGTCCTGAGAAGGTGTGAGAAAGGGTAGTAAAGAGAGTCCTGCACAGGTATTCTCAGGGGTTGGCTACAGAAACAGTGTTGAGCATAAACTGTACTGTCTCTAAGGCTACCAGAAGAATAAAGAGTAGAAATAGTGCAATTATAGCCTTTAATTTCCCAGTGAATGCCAGGTGATACACAGTGCCAGAATAGCAGGGCTCAGGTATCCTCTGACAAGACAGAAAGTAAATTTCCTTATTGATTCATTGCAATGTAACCCACAGCATTATTTCAGACATAGTTTTAGTGAATGGGGAGAGTGCGCTCTCAGCCAGCAGCAGACCTGCAGCAAGGAGCAGGCACCAACGCAGGCAGAGCCAGCAAGGAGAGGGGTAAGGGAAGAGGAGACTCAATCCAGCTGCAGCCAAACTCCAAAAGTGGGTTTTACCCTGTTTCAGTAAAGGTGATTAGGGAAACAGAGGGAACAATGAGACACCTAAAGGAACAGGAAGAAGGGCAACAGAAATTGCGCACAGATGAGGCTGGCAGCTTTAGTCTAAAGCACTTGGTTCAGACTTGAGGATGATGCAGTATGAACCAGGAGAAACTGCTCCTAAGGGTGAAGATGAGTCCATCCAGGAGAGACTGCCCAAGCTGCACCAAAACCAAGCATGGCCAGGCTGCAGGAAGGATATTAACCACGTATCTTGGGAATAAATTCAGGTTAGTAAATCTGTTGGTAGTTTCAGAGGAGCCAAGTGCCAGCTCTCAAAATGCGGAAGCAGCGCGGTGTTGGGAGGGATTTCAAGTGCTGAGGGAAGTAGGCTGTCATAGAGGAAAAAGAAGGGGACCTTGACCTTGTCAAGGGATGGGGGAAGTAGGGTGAAATGTTACAGCAGAAAGGTTAAACTTAAACACTTAGGGACCAGCAGAAAGGACATTTGCTATAAACTGATAAAATGGAGGCACTGAAGGAATAAAAAGACCTTACTGCACTAAAGAATGAATGTGAAGCGGCAGCATGATGCTTCTGTGAAAAAGGAATGGCATGATGCTAGGATGCATCAGACAAGCTATTTTTAGCAGAGACAGAAACATTACTGCCATTGCGCAAGGCATTGTGAGACTTCTTTCAGAATATCCTTGTAGCTCTGCATCCAGGAAGGACAAATTTCCACTGCACAGAGAAAAAGTATTTGGATACAGCGACAAACAAACACCCGCTGATGAAGATCAGCTAGAAGAATTTGGCTTGTTCTGGCCAGGAAGAGGCTGAGAAGAGACAAATGCATTTCTGAAGAAACACTGCAAGAAAATAATAAATTAGAAAATGCTAAGAAAATCTGTAAGATGTACAATAACGGCACCAAATAATGAGTAACTTTGGTGAAAAAGGTTCTGGGCCAGCCTTCCAAGAAGGGTAATGGAGCTGAGAAACACAGATCAACTTAACATACAGTTTAGTAGAACTCCCTCCATAAACTTCTAAATGGAGGAGCCCTGGACACAGGCAGCTCAGCCTGGGATACAGCTCCTGGCTGGCCCAGGAGTCAGCAGCGCTAAGGCTGTTTGGAGGAGGCGCTGCTTCAGCTCCAGGCTTCCAGGTTTCCGCTGGTCACATGGAAGACGAAGAGTAAACAATTTCCCCCTTCATTTCCTTCTAAAGGTACTGAGGTTGTCCTTCTTCCAAAGCACTGAAGACAAGCTCTGGGACCCATGCGTTGGTATTCCCAGCATTATAGTCCCAGAGGCCTGCTCACCCATTAGGCTTAACGCCATTGCCAGATTAGGGTCAGGAGGGAATTTTCCTGGATTGACAGAAAAATTGAAGTTGCATTTTTGTGTGGTTTTATTTGTTTGGGCGGTTTTGTTTTGGGGTTTGGTTGGGTTACTTTGCACTTCTCTAACTTCACATCTATTTTCTAGATCCTCTACATTTTTTCACCCCAAATTCTCTGCTATCACCAGGCTGCAGACCTGATCGTCCCTTAATCTCCCTGCTTGCTCCCTGTGGCATGTTACAGCTGCAGCTTTTTTGCTGAGAGGAGACAGGAAGCATTTGCAGTGCCTAGTTTGTCAGATGAGTGGAGCAGGTGTCTGGCTTAGAGGTACCAGCAGAACAATCATTGCACCTTTACCCTCGACTGCAGGACCCTTGACTGTAGCGTGACCCTGGAAGACTGCCCCAATGTGAACACCAGTACACATAAAAACCACAAAAGCAGCTGCCAGAGGGAACACATGAATTAACCCAGGCTGTCAGCTGTACAAACACAGATTTGAAGCATGCACCACTACTGGCTAAGCTCAAGGGCTTGCTTGCAGGCAGGCAGGAATTTGGGACAGGGGATGTGTAGGACAGCAGAGAAGGTGTGAGAGTGAGGGAGTCCCAAACCTACAGGCTCTGCGAGCCATAGGGAGAAGAGCATCTCTCAGGAGCAACTCTGAGCCCACATCTCCAGTGATCCCAGCACCAAACTCCCATGGCCCCTCTCTGCAGCTGAAGCACCCTTGTGAGTCTCTCAGTGCAAGGAGCCTGGGCTGGGGAGACAGAGACACGGATCAGAAGCAGTCTCTGCTTTGAGTCAGGACCTCTGAGCTCTTGGATGTGTGGGGTCAGTTTGAATCTCAAGGGCTGATGGTGCCAAGGAAGTAGCATCACACAGCCAGGTTCGTGCCTGGCACCTCTCCCCACAGGGGTCCTGTCAGCTTTCAGGATGAGCACACTGAACCTCTTAAGCTGGATCTTAAATGTGAACATCCTATGTGTGAAAAGCAAACCCACTTCATGGCAATGTGGGTGGTCAGCACCTGGGAGCATCCAGCTCCAAGGTCCCAGACTAACCATTCCTGAAGATAAGGGGCTCTGCTGATGCTGAGGAAACACTGAACTCTGCAAAGCAACAGACAAAAGGGCAGTACAGCCTCCAGCCCCGGGCGGATGTGTGCAAGGAATGCTGAGACCAGAGCCTCCTGCTGCCCCACTGCCTTTGGCACATGAGGTCCAAAACAGCTGATGCACAGGGAACAGGCCCCTCATCTTCCAAGTTTTGCCCACAACAAAAGACCACTGTGGATGCCCTTCTGGCTGCTTTCTGGCTTAGAGATCACATTCAGGACATACTAACACGAGAGGGAATGAGAAAGGAAAGGGAAGAGGAAAGTGTGAAATCAGCACCAGTCCCTTGGAATTTTGCTCCAGCAGAAGGGTGCAGGTGACAGGGCTCAGGTTCCTGGTTCAGGAAGTGTTAGGGACAACCACATGAGAGCGAAATCTGCAGCAGGAAGAGAAGGGGAAAGGCTGAGAGTGCCTTGAAGAGAAATACGGTGAAAACCCCAGCTCCACTTAGTGACCTCTCAGAAAACACCCCTGTGTAGTCCCCAGCCATGGGCTGCTGCAGCTCAGAGCAGAGCCACTGATACGGGCATGTATGAAGATGCCAAAGGATGCTGCAAAGTGCAGGAAGAATGTTGAAAGTCCTATGTGCACTGTGTGCCTTCAGTGAAGCAGATGTGCTTCTGAGAGACCCCCACCGAGGAGCTGGGGTTCCTGGAAAGCCCCAGCTCTGCCCCTCACCTCTGATATGCCTTTGGCAGGAGAAACACCACAGGCACCGCTGATGCCAGAAGGCAAAAGCTGTGCATGAGCTGCACCACAGCCTCTTCCAAATGGCACCTGTGAAGTGAAGGGGATCTATTCTGGGCCAGCAATGCAGCCATCAGCAGGACTTACCTATCGGTGTGCACAAAGAAGAGCCAAGGCATGGCTCTGCCTTGGGAGGTCCAGGTCCAAGCTCCCAGCCTGGGCTATGTGCAGCACAGCAGGGTTGTCTGGCTGGCAGCAGGGAGGCAAGCAGAGCTGGGAGCCAGCCACACACAGAGCTCCAACACGAGCCAAAGGCAGGCACGTCCTGCCTGTGCTAGAGCTCAGGGGATGCATCTGTGTGCAGCTGCAGCCGTGCCTGCCAGCTGTAGAGCTGAGCAAGGGAAGTGGTCCAAAGTGCTGTCCTCCAGTCCTCTCCAGACAGCTCCTGCCAGCACCCACACTTCCAGAGAGCTGTGCACCGCTTCCCATTCTCCTGCTGCCTTTTAGCAACTGTGCCTTTGCCGCTGGTTGGGCGACAGGAAAATACCTTTCTGCAACCCTCACAACCTCTGCTACAGACTTTAAATCAATAACCCCAGAACACGGGGCCAGGTTATTGCCAACGGAAACCATTAAACTGTAACACGGGGGAATAAAGCCAGCCTCTAACACTTGAAAGATTTACAGGGCATGACAGCAGGGTGTTAATTCTTTTGGCAACACAAATGCTTTCACACCCCCTGCTTTTCCTCACCCGCAGAAGCAAGGAGAAGGGACCATGTTCAGCCCAGCCCCAGGAACACAAGGACACAGCCTCGTTCATACTGCAGCCATCTGAGGTGACACCTCATATGTGCATAGGGCTGCCCAAATGCACAGACTTCAGGTCCATGGGGCAGCACATCCCCATGGGTTGTTCTGCCAGGAGACATACCCCATGCCTAGCTCCAGCTTCCCTGGGACACCCCTAGTCCCTGCCTGCTTCCACAGCTGCAGCAGAGAAAAGACTGGAGAAACTTCCAGACTACCTAAGGCGGTTGGAGAAACCAGCTCTTGGGCACAGAGCCTTTCCTCAGACCTGCATCAGCCCATGGGTATTTCCACAGCTGGCTGAACAGGCGCTCCCCCTGCAACACCCTTGCTTGGATCCACACGTCCTTAGCACTGCTGCGGCAGCTCAGACTGGGGAGATGCTCGTCAGCCCGGCTGTCCTGGACGGGAGAGGAGCTGCAGCAAGAGGGGTTTGCATGGACTCCCAAAAGGGACACTCGCATCCTCTGTGAGTCCCTGCCAGGCTCTGGCTCTCATTCTGCTCCTGCCAAGCACACATCCCTGGGAAAAGCTGCATTATTGATTAATAGCCCCCTGCCCGCTTCCCCCCCATCCTGCCTTTGCCTGCAGCCACCTCCTTGGACCCTCCCTTGTGCAATGTCCAGGGCCAGGCAGGAAAGAGGATGAGGTGGGAACTGGACCCAGGACTCACCCCACTGGCAGCCTTACTGCACGTGGGTGCTGTGGAGGCTCCTGGGGCCAAGCTGTGGAGCAGCACGAGACACCCAGTGTGCAGACAGGAGCAGGAGCATCTCTTTCCAGCCAGGGGAGCAGAGAGGGCACAAGTGGGCTCCAGCCACTGTGCTAATCCCAGACCAACAGACCGCTGGAACACACGCCCAAAGAGCCTCAGACATCTGAGCATGACCCCAGTGGCAGTATCAGCTTGGCTGAACTCCCACATTGTGTCACTCCTGCTGGACACCCCACTTGAGTTATTTCCCTCCTCACTCTCCTACTTGCCTCCATCAAGTAAAGTGTCTGTGAGGAGCCCTTTGGGGGTCCATCCCCTTCCTTCTGTGCTCCCCCAGCTCTGTAGAGCCCAGCTGGATGGGTGCAGGCTCCCCAGCCCCAGGGTGTGCTGAGAGGGGCCAACCAGGCAGCACTACACCCTGCACAAGCCTGTCCTAGTCCTGAAACCAATGTGCTCGATGCAATCTTGATGCCAGCCAGCACTGCCAGCTCAGCCGTGCTGGGGATCCACAGCCCAAGGCAGGGCTTTCTCCGGCTGCCAGCACAAGAGCAAGGTGCAGGGCCCTGCACTGCTGGCTCAGGGCAAGGTGCAGGGAAGATGCTCAGCAGCAGGTCCAAGCATGCTCCCTTGGGTGCTGCCTGGGATTGTCCTTCATTGTGAGCTGCATCACACTGTGGGGCCTCTATAGGCATCCCACATCCCTCCCTGTCCCTGTCCATCCTTTTTCTGCCAAGCACCATCCCACTGTGCTCTGCCCACTGTGGACACCTGTAACTCTCCCTCGAGGGACACCTAGAGGTGTCAGACATCCCTCTCCTTCTGTCGAGCTGGAGCGAAATCAAGGAGCAGGCTTGAAAGGGCAGGCAGACATCGTAGCTGTGCATACTGCCCTCAGCGCAGGCAGACCCCTGCCTGTGCTCCAGCCAAGGGCTTGAGCCCCCTGTACCCCCAAGTAGAGAGCGGCAGCAGAGGATCTTGCACTGCCCCTCCGTGGCCACCACGGGAGGTGCAGGTAGCCCCAAAGCCCAGCTGCGGGCCCCAGCGGAGCCCTCACCCCAGCAGAGCCCAAGAGACAGTCAGAAGGATCTGTGCTGCCTGTCCTCAGAGGCTCTCACCCCGTGCATGCCAGGCCACAGACGCCTCAGAGTCCCCGGTCCTGCCCCCTTTTGCAGACAACCCACTCCTGCACCTAGTCCACAACCTGTGATACCTCTCATGGGGTCAGACCCAGAGGGAGTACAGCCCCAAGCCCACACCTAGGAATGGCCCACACGAAGGAGACGACAAGGCAGCTCTACTATTTGGGCATCCACATTTATTACATGGCTGAGGCAAGCCTCAAAGTGGCTGGGGGCTGCCACTCACCTGGGCCCTCTGGTCAAAGGCAAATGACCCGTCCTCCTTAAATACTGGTTATAAAACAAATTTCTTTTTTAGCTTTTTCTTTTTCTTAAAAACCCTCTCTCTCTCTCTCCCTCCATACTTTTTTGTCTTTTGTGTTTGAGTATAAAAGTGGGTGCGGGTTCTCCGCCTCGCCAGCCGCTACCTCCGCAGGCTGCGCTGTGCCTGCCGCAGCAGCGTGTCGAAGTCCAGGGAGTCGAATTTGCTCTTGACAGGGGCTGGGTCGAAATCCTCCCGGTTTGAGTCTGGAAGACATGGGGAGAGGTTGCTTTGAGCCACGGGGACACTGGCACAGTTCTGGCCATGCCCACAGCAACTCCTTCACATCTTGCTTCATGTACCAACCTCTAAGCTCAGAGATGGGCTGATGATGGAGGACTGGACCTGGATAGGATGGGGAGCCCCTGCCCAAACTCCCCTTGGGCAAGACTATCCCTGGATGTGGTCCTGCCCAGCCAAGCCTGACTGACCTCAAGGATGGAGATCCCTGCACCTCTAGGAAGGAAAGGACTGAGAGTGCCACCCCCCAACTTGGGGGCTGCAGGACTCACCCAAGTCAGCATAGTTCCTCCTGCAGAACTGCCGGCGGCCGCCGAAGCACAGGTCAAAGGGCTGCTCATCTGGGCGCCGCAGCTTGTGCCCACTCTCGATGGCAGCAAAGGCTTCCTCAGCATAGCGGTAGGTGACAAAGCCATAGTTGTCCCTGGAGCCGGAGAAGAAGGAGAAGCTCAGCAGCAGCACAGTATGTTTGTCCCTCCTTGCTCTGCCCCATCCCCTTGAGGAATGGAAAAAGGGATGAGAGGAGCCATTCCAGAGAAGGGGCTTCCCCATGTCCCTGCAGCTCTTACCCCTCGGAGCGGAAGTGCAGGGTGCACTCCTCAATGTCCCCGAACACAGAGAAGCGGTGCTGCAGCTCCGACCGGGTCATCCTGCTGGGGATCTTGCCAATAAACACAACTCGCCGCTCCTCCTGCGGGCAGGGATGCACCGTCCCATGAAATGGGAACAGGGGGACTCAGCATCTCCAAGTGAGCCCTCCCAGTGAGCAGGATCTCCTGAACAAAGCACCCTCCCTGCATCGCCACCCATTTCACCATGCCCTGGCCAGAGCCCCCCAGCAGTGCTGCCTGCAAGGCTGCGACCACACAGCTTTCTGAAGCAATGGAGGGGCTGAGAACACCTGAATCTCCATCCCCAGCTTCCCAGCCCTCCAGCACTCACTATTGCACGTTCCTTCTCGAGGATCCTCTGCCTTTGGTAGTGGTCCTGTGCATCGTAACTGTATCTGTCAGGACAGAAAATGGACGCATGAGCTACAGGGGGCAGAAGAGAGTGATCCCAGACACACAGGAGATGCTGAAGGAGCGGGTCCACCCCTGCCCGGGATACCAGAGGCCAGGAGATGGCTTGTGGGGAGCTCACACCCCTGCAGAGTGGTCAGTGCTCACCTTCTTCGCCTGTTACTCCTCCTGCGGGGTGAGGGGGAGCGGGACTGGCTGCGAGACGTGGACCTGGATGAGTAGGAGGATACTGATGATGAGGATGAGGACCTATCCCGGGACCTGCCGCATGACCCACAGCTGGAGCGGGAAGAGGAGCTGTGGGAACATCTTGAGCGGTACCTGGGGGAAGGAGACACAGCTCAGTGCCAAGCCCTCCCCATGCCCCACACCACAGGGCAGAAAAATACCTCCATTCTCTCCAAGGTATGCAGCACCCTACTCAGATAGTACCCAGCCCCAGGGTGAGCTGGGCTGTGGAAACCTCTGCCTAAGTTGTCTGGGGCAGTAATGACACTAGAGAGATGTTGCTCCACTTGACTCCAAACACCACAGCGACAGGAGAGTACGCTCACAACAGGCACAGCCTCTGAAGAGCAAGAAATAGTCATGGGGAAACCACGCAGCATGTGGCTGCAACTGGACAAGGGCCCAGGAGGGGCCAGGGCTGCCATGCTGAGGCATGGGATCACCGGAATCACTGCATCCACCTTGCACTCAACAGCCACGCAAACTGAGACAAGGAGGCACCAAATGTAATCGGCTCTGGGTAAGGCTGGGTTTGGTGGCTTTGTAATGGAAAATAACTGGTGCTTGAAGGTAGCTGACATAGGTTTGGGTCCTTAGGACCCCAGTACAAAAAACATGGGAAAAACAATAGAAAACCAGGACCTGGGGATGGCAAGTGTGTGGGACTAGCAGATGTCCAGGATGGGCACAGTTAAACTGGCTGATGGTGGAGGGACAGGATGATTGCTATGTCTGTCATGTTAATTAAGCTGGTGCTTCAAAGACTGCCAGCAGTTATGACGATTGTTGGAAGAAGTAAATGACCCTCAAAGACCACCACCACATTTTTGTATGTACGTATGCCCAAATGACCATATAAGGATGGCCTGTGTGGCAACACAGAGAGGCACGTGAGGAGGAGCCATCCCCCGTGTCTCCCAGTGCCACAACAAAGAATACCTGCTTGTCAACTAGAGAACTTCGTTGGCAAGTTTGTTCCTGGAGTTTTCTCCGCATCAAAACGGAGGCTGTATATGCCTCCAACCATATCCAGGGCTCTAGCATGCACTGGTACAGGACTGGGCTTCTGTGATCACAGCCTTCTGCCTGCAACAGCTCCTCTGGCAGGGCCAGGCAAAGCCTAAGAGCAGCAAGGCTGAAACTCGCCTGGGATCAAGCTGTGCTGCCTCCAGCCAGCAGCAGAGTCCCTCTCCAAACACGTTGGAGATGGGTGGTCTTCACCATAGGCAAACCCAGGCCCCAGGGAGGGTATGCTGCCTGGTACTGCCACATACTCTCCTGGAGGACAGCATGTTAGGATGGCACAGTCCACAGAGACACTTCCCAGCACAGAGCCAGGCGCATTTGCTGGAAAGCCAAGTCAGACAGGGCAAGTCCCTGAGCTGCACATCCCTGCAACGTGGTACTCTATGTGTCCTTTCCAGCTCCAGCCTCCACATCTATTGGCCACCAATGGAGGAGCCTTGGTTGGACAAGCCCCAAGTGCCCAATGGCCCAAGATATCTCCAGAACTGGCTGAACACCCAGGGGAAGGTGGATGAGGGATCCCTCGCCAGCTCCAGCACCTCCCACGCCAGCTGGGACAGACTGTGCATCACTCAGGTGCACAAGGACTCCAGAGGAAACGCATCCCGCAGAGACTGAGCTGCCCCATTTTCCTACATGGCCACCACCATAAGGAGCACAGAGAGCCCCAGAGGCAGCCAAGCCACAGGTTTTCCCCTGCAGGTCTCCAGCAGCTCCCTGGAGGACTCCACTGTGGCTCCTCTCATTTCTACACCTAGGGCTGCACCAGCTCCACAGGACAAACACCAACACCTGCAACAATACCCCAGAAAAAGCATCCAAAAGCCAAGGTGCAGCCAAGGAGGAGTTCCAGGAGGAGTAAGGAAGCCTCGCCGGACACAGGGTTCATTAGACACTCCCCACAGTCACAGCAGAGCCACAGCAGCTCCCCCAGTCTCTGCGAGCCAGACACCCCTTCAGAAGAGCCACAGGGACAAAAAGATCAAACACAGCCATCAAACAGGTCCAGAAGGAGGTGCCTGGGTACCCTCACAAAACGCCTGCCCAAAGAGCGAGCAGGCAGATGCTCCACTGCTTACCTTCGCCATCGCTTGGGTGGTGGGGAGAATGACCGTGAGCGGGATCGGGAGGACGAGGATGAAGATGAAGAGGACTCGCTAGCTCCATCCGAACTGGAGCTGAAAGAGCGGCTGGCACGGCTCCGGCCAGCCCTCCACCCACCGGCAGAGGGGCTGGGCGAGTCCCGGGGTCTCCGGTAGCAGCGCAGGGACCTCTTGGAAGCAGCATGGCTGGGCTGGGCACTGGAAGTCCGCACCTCCTGGTCCCGGCAGGGGGATGCAGCTGGAGACAGGAGCACTGAGGTGGGGGGGCTGCTGCCCCCATCGGTGGCCTTACTGGGGACGCTAGTCCGATAATCCAGGGGGGGTTGGCAGGCCGTGCCCAGCGGCTCCGGGCTGGGCCCCACGGTGTTGCTGGGGGCTGGTGGGGTGGGCTTGGGCTGCTCCAGCGTCCGTTTGGTAAAGGAGGAGATGGGTTTGATAGTGATGTCCCGGTGGTGTTTGACGTTCCAGCGGGAGCCGCCCTCAGCAGGAGGCTGCGTGCCAAGGCTGCTGCTGCTCTCTGGCCGCGCTGTGCTGGGGATGCAGTAGTCATGGTCTCCCGAGCAGACGTGGCTGGGGGCTGAGCTGGCGGGGGCCGGTGCCAGGCTCTTCCCCTGGAGCTTGTTTGGGAGCAGCGGCTTGGCTTTTATCAGCTTGGCCGTCTTCTGCAGCCCTTCCTGGGCTGCACACCCGGGTGACTTGGCCTTGGCCAGCAGCGAGACAGCAGGCAAGGGCTTCCAGAGCTGGTGAGGAGGTGTTGCTGGTGGTGTGAGGCCTGTGAGAGCACCGGAGGGCTTTCAAGAGCAGCCCCTTGCTGCAACCCACCCAGCTGCGGCTTCCTCCGGGCCCAGCTCCCCTCAAGCCCTGGGGTACCCCCAGCCCCTCCACAGCCCAGGCTCCCTGTCTTGTCCCAAGCGTTACCTGCCACGTTGGCCAGCTCAGAGGTGTGCGGGCTGTCTGGGAGCTTCTTGTCCTGCTGGGTCTCAGGGCTGAGAAGAGGAAAGGAGCTCTGTCAAATGCAGCAGGCAAAGCCCATCCACAGTCCCCACACCTGGGATGTTCCCCACTGTCTGGGCCCAGGGGACGGAGGATCTGAAAGAGCTGCAAGGATGGAACTTCCACAGTTTGGTTATGCCCATCTGCGTCCCCCAACATTTGCCCCTCTGGCTCCAGCTCCCCAAGGAGCTCAGCCTCTCCTGGGATGGTGGATACAGACCCTGGTGCAGCTCAGACCCTGCCAGGACCAAGAGCTCCCCTATACCCCGCCAAAGGCAGGGCTCAGCCTTCTGCTAGGCTCCACACTGGGGCAGCGGATGCGAAGTTGCTGGTACTCACCCGGAGCTCCCAGCTGGCTGCTGGTCCTCAGGGGGCTGCACAGGAGCCTCCTCCTTCTTGGCTGGAAAGAGAGCAGGTGGGTGAGGGTGGTGAGGGGCTGGAGGGTAGGGGATAGACCCTGCATACTGGGGGACACAGAGCACCCCAGGAACAGACAGGGAGAGGTTTCACAGCTCCTCAGCTCCCTGCAGAGAGAAGCTGCACATCCCCTTTCCTTCCCAGGCTCTTCATCACCCCATTCACCGCCCTGGGGACCCACGGATGCTTTCACAGACCGAGGACACAGAGACACGGGCAGAGACACCCCTAGGACAAGGCGCCCAGGCAGGGTAACACCAGCACCCCTCCCCACCACAGGGGGCACAGGCAGCACAGGGAGGCCAGCATGGCATGTCGGGAGCCCCACGGGGATGGATGCTGCATCCGCACCTTCAGACTTCTCGAACTGCTCCAGCAGGCTGGACAGGTCGGTGGCTTCGATCCCTGGGCCAGGGAGAGAACACTAAGTCAGGTCAGCCAAAACCCCCTGACACCACAGGGATGCACCCCAGCCCCATCCTCCCCCTGCATCAGCCTCCCTGAGTGCTGGATGTGTGCTGGGAAGAAATAGCAGCACAGCCTGCAGCAGCTCCACATCCCCTGCAGCAAGGACTGGAACACCTGGCTGCAGCCCCAGGAGGGACCAGTTTGGGCAGAGCCAGCCCAGACTGTCCACTGGAGGCAACATCCTCCAGATGCAGATGCCCTTTCCAGCGTGCTAGGAAAGACTGCAAGCCTGAAGGCACAGCTTTGCCACCCTCACCCTCAGAAGTGCCAGGAACTGGTCCTGCTGCTGGCAGCACCGCAGCCCTGCAGGCTGGGGATGCTCAGCCCAGCACCCTGCAGCCCCACACTCACCGATCTCACTGATGAAGGCTTGCACGATGTCCTTGCTGCTGTTGCTGGGCTGCACCATGCTGAGGAGCGGCTGGTGCCTCCATGGCCGTGCAGCGGGTGCCTTGGTGGACAGGCTGCTCTCTTGACCTGCTTTTGGTGGTGGTGCCACAGCCTGGGATGTGGATTTTTTGCTGGGCAGCTCCTGCCCATGGGCTGCCTTAGGCTCTGGTGCCTTCTCCACTGCTCCTTTTCCCGGCGCTGCAGCATCCTCCATGGGCTGGCTGTCAGGGGACTCCTCAACGGCACCAGCAGCAGGAGACACCTCTGCAGGGCAACCATCAGCAGCCAGGGGAGCCTTTGGGACCTCACAGGCGGGTGCAGCCTGGGGCTCCTCCATAGGCTGGATGGGGACAGCCGGGGGGTCTGCTGTCTGCTGGGCTGGCTCTGCAGAAGGGACCCTGCTGGGCTGGGCAGCAGCAGCAGCAGATGGGGCAGCCAGGGGCTGGGCAGAGGCCGGGGCTGGAGCAGCCTTGAGGAGGGAGCTCTCCCCTGCCAGCCGTGCCTGCCTCCTGGGGTCAGACACCCTGCTGGTCGCTGGCCTGGCTGGGCCACCGGCAGTGCCCATCTCACTGGCCGGGGTGGTGGGTGGCTGGGCAGGGAACACCAGTGGCTCTGGGCCACCGAGCGCAGGGCTGGCAGGAGGCTGCCTGTGCAGGGGGCCACCAGCCGGGAAGGCAGCAGCACCCTGCAGTGCTGCTGCAGGGTCCCCGTACGCCAGGGGAGGCACCAGCGGTGGTGGCACAGGGATTCCTGGCCAGTAGGATGGCGGTGGCCACCCCACCGGGGCATAGGGGCCACCGGGACCAAACGGCAGAGGGGGTGGCATGGTCGGCGGGGGCCAGGCCATGGCTGGAGGTGGGAGGCCAGGCACCATGTGAAAAGTGCTGGAGGAGCCAGCGCTGGGTGGCGGGGGCAAACCATGGCAGCCCATGGGCTGCGGGCTGAAGCAGGGCCAGGAAGGCACTGGTGGGGGGTAAAGGGCATAAGCACCGGCAGAGGCTGGCAGCATCCCGGCAGGGGCCACCCCAGCAGCTGGGGGCACACTTGGCGCAACAAAAGGCATTGGTGTTGATGGGGGTGCTGGAGCTGTGGCGGGCGCTGGAGCTGAAGCCAGAGCAGCAGGAGCTTTGCTGGCAGGAGAAGGGACAGCGGTGGGGCTGGCGGGTTTCTCTGGGCTCTTCTGAGCGCTGGCCACCTCGGTGGTGGGGCGCAGGGGTGACACCAGGCACGGGATCTCCGCCAGCTCTGTTGGAGGCTCAGGGACGCTGGGCCATTTGCTGGCCGCTTGCTTATTGCTGTCCTTGCTGCCCGTGCTGGGCTGGCGGTGCAGCATGCGGATGCGGTATTCCCGCAGGCTCAGGGCCTTGGGCTTGGCTTCTTTGGGCAGGCTCTCGATTGGCTCTGGTGCTGACTGGCTCTGGGGGGGCTCCAGCCCCACGCCTTGCTCCGGGAGCGGGGAGGCAGCTTCCAAGACCCCACTGCCCTGCCCAGCAGCCAGCTGTGCATCTCCACTGCCTTCAGCCTGGTCTGCTCGGCTGGGACATGTGGCTGCTGGGCACCCCTCCGTGCTTGGTGCAGCCTTCTCCAGAGGCACCACGGCCTCGGCCTTCTCCAGAGGCACCACGGCCTCGGCCTTCCCTGGGTCCACGCTCACCGCCTTCCCCGGGTCCATGCCCACCATCTCTGGCCCTGGCTCCCTGTGCAGCTCCCACTGTGTTCTCTCAAGTGGGGAGGCCCTTGCTGCGCTCCGGGGCCTGCCCCGGGGCCGCGGTGCCTGCTGGGCACGCAGCTCCATCTGCCCCTCTTCCCGGGCTCGCTCCAGCTGCCGTGCCAGGAAGTCCGAGACCTGGACCGAGGGACACGCTGCGCGACGCCGGCCGGCGGGGGCCTGGTCCTGGGGGTGCCCAGCGCCAGCTGAGCGCAGCCGATGGGCGACGCAGTCCCTGCCCGGCCTGGCCTGCTCGCTCTGGCCGGCCTCCGCTTTCCTTCTGCGGCTCTTCCTTGCTCTCTCACGGCCACGGCCCTTCTCCGAGCCCTTGCGTTTGCTGCCCACTGCGGCCTCCGTGCTGTGCCAGGAGCTGCTCTTGGGGCTCTGGGCTCCGGGCACTGCTTCCTCTGGTGGGGACATGCTCTCTGGGATGGTGCAGGATGGATCCTTCCCAGGCAGTTTCTCCTCCTTCTTCTTCTCCATCCCATTCTCCTGGGCTGGAGCTCCTGGAAGCTCCTCTCGATCCTCTGCGATTGACTCCCTGGTGCCCTCCTCTGCCCCCAGGAGCTGGGGCTCCAGGGTGGGGAAGCTGGGAGCCAAGGGCTGCAACACCACAGGGATCTCCACGCTCTCCCCCTCACCAGGCACGATTTCCAGCAGGACAGGACCACTCAGGAGCTCCTTGGCCACGGGCTCAGTCTCAGGGTCCAGGCACACGGTGAAGGTGGGCAGGCAGTACGGGTGCATGGACTTCACCAGCTCGCTCAGGGACACATCGCCCGTGTTGATGATGCAGGGGTCTTTGTGCTCCTCCAGTGCTGCTGCAGCCCCACTCACACGGAACTCCCCAACCTTCACGCCACGGTCTAGCTCCGGGCTCAAGGCAGCCTCCTCCTCCTCTTCCTCCCCGTCGCTGCGCTGCGGCAGGGGCTGCTCTCGGGCCCGGTGCCAGGGCACCTTCCTCTCCACCCGTGGGGTGCTGCAGAGCTGCTTCTTTGGGTCCTCAAGGCCACGAGTGACACGGTCCCAGGTCAGGTCTGTGTCAGTCTGGAAGACGAAAGCAGAGTCAGCTTCTGGGCCTTCATCAGAGCCCCCCCAAGCACAACTAATTGTGGTGTGCTGCACCTCTGCAGCAAAGCCCTTGAGCAGGCAAAAAGATGGAACACATCTCAGCCTCCCAGTAAGACACAACACAGCTAGAAACCTGCTACCCCTACAAGGGCATCCACGGCATCCCCAGTCCCACGGCAGCCCGGCTCCCACTGCCACTGGTGCCTTGCAAAAGCATCACTTCTGGGAGAGGACTCCTGTGCCAGGCAGGAAGGAGGGGCTGGGGCCAGAAGCAGGACCCCAGCATCACCCCAACACCCATCCTTCAGCTTCCCCTGCGGAGCTGCTCACCTTCCCAACCACAGAGATGCTGCTGCTGCTGCCGAGAGGCAGGAGAGCCTTGGGCTGCTCTAGGGCAGAGCTCTCGCACTCCAGCGATGGACGAGACAAGCTGAGAAACTTCTGAAACTGGAGAGGAGACAGAGGATGACGAAGCAGCACACTTCTGCTGCTGGAGGGACAGCCCACCCCCGGCCCCAAACGTCGCCCCACAGAGCCTGGGAGCAAAGCCTGCCCTATTTTACCCATGGCATGCACAGCCCTGGCTGGTCAAACAGAGGGGTACACGCTGCTCGCCAAAGCCTCTGGCGCATCTCTGCCTCTACACCAAGAGCCAAGGTGAAGGCGTGGACCTCAAGCCCACACTGGAACCTCAGGGGTGTCCAGGGCTGGCTCAGCCCTTCTCTCACATTGCTGGTCAGAAGGGCCATCCCAGGGCACTGGGGACCAGTCCTACCAGTGCAGGACCTGGCAGAGCTGTACCTGAGCATCTTCCCACCCGCTCTGGGTCAGGATGACTCTGCCCCACAACTCACTGAGGGATTCTCCCGCTCCCGAGGTGAGGTCAGCAGCTCTGCGTCCATGATAGTGTCGAAGGGCGACAGGGTCTCATCGTCCGTGCTGTCCAGGATCTCGGTGATGGCAGTCAGCAGAGACAGCTCGTTCTGCGCATCCAGGCAGGCCTTGCTCTGCTACGAGAGGGGCAGTCTCAGAGGGCAGAGGGACACAGCCACAGGACCTGGCCATAGGGGACACTGCCACCACCCTCACCCACGCCACAGCCAGAGCCAGCCCAGCCACCGCTTGCCGTGCCTGTGTGCATGCTCCCACCTCACTCAGAGACAGGTCCTCGATGATGGAGATCACAGAGGAGTCCAGATAGTTCTGCATCGTCCCCAGGATCTCTTCAGCCTCCAGGATGGTTTCTGCATCCAGCGACGTCAAGTTCAGGTCATCCTCCTCGAGGGAAAAGCACTGTGGAGGAGCACGGAGCCAGGTAAACACTGTGCGAGGCACCACCACGAGCACCAACCTCTGCAGCACAGACAGGCTCCCAACAGCCTGCGCTGGAAACAGCGGCTGAGCTCACTGCTGCACCCCCAAGCGCACAGGGGAGGCCGGTGGGACAGAAGATGGCACAGGGGACCTTTCCCTATTGCTTTCAGAAGAGGTTCAGGCCAGCCCACCGCCGGCTTTCAGCTCCAGACCCTCCCGATCACCTGCAATGGTTCCACACCAAAATGACTGGGGAAGACACATCGATAAACCCCCAGCAATCCCAGGCTGTGCCCAACACCACACATCGCTCGCGCTGGACGGGAAGAGGCTCCCGCACCCCCCGGGCTGTCACACGCTCCTGACTCCGGCTGCCAGCGCCTCAGATAAGCCCAAATCCATTACGAAATACGTAACAAAAGTGCAGGAGTCAGCAACAGGGACGCAGGCGGCTGCCACTGCCAGGGCCCTGCCCCAGCACCTCTGCTGCAGGCCACAGGACACGGATTGTGCCCGCAATCCAGGACCAAACCAGCCTTGCTGCTCTTCTTCCTTCAAATCCCAGCCCCACGTCCTTTCCAGTCCCCATCCAGCTCCAGGGGTGCTCAGGTAATGCTGGGTTAACTTCAGGAAGCTCTCTGTCCTGCACTCCTCGCAGCCCAGCGCTGCACAGTGGCCACGCAAAGCGAGGCGCTGGCGCAGGGGCAGAGGCTGCAGCCCCCGGGGGAGCAGAGCCACCGGACGCAGCCTCTGCCAGGAGCCGAGCGGCAGCACAGACACCACAGACACACCACTGGCGCGAGACAGGACGTGAATTCCTGTTTGTAGATGGGCTTAGGACGAGATAACGCACTCGGGGAAGATAAGGGCGCCAAGGACGGAGCCCTGGGAAAGCACACCTCCCTCCCAAAGCAGGAGCAGGCAGCGAGCTGTCCTCCCCTGAAGCATCTCAGAGAGAATGCGACTGTTCCCTGGGGGATGCGCATCTGATAACGCGGACGTTTCACTAAAGAGATGCACCCTCAAACATGGCAGTACCAAAGCCACATGCCCAAACCCCAGTCCCTGGGGCTCCTCGGAGACCTGCCCCATCAGAGCGGGCACCTCTGGCATGGCACAGCCAGGAGCCCTCTGTGACCCTGGAGCAGAGGCACCCCAGGATCAGGCTGGGAACTGCAGACAGGACCCCCAGAGCAATGCCCCTCAGCCTGTTACTGTGTGCCGACATGGCAGCCCTGAGGAGCAGGAGCCTGCAAGGCATGTCCCCTTTGGTATGGGGCTCAGCATCCCGGGCCACCCTCTCCCAGGGCTCTCGTGGCAGAGCAGAGCCCACCAGCAGCACTGGGCCACTGCTCCACACGCAGTGCAGACCCGTCTATGGAGCAGCGTTACCACCCAAGCATCCCCAGTCCCCTCCCTTGGCCACGCTGGCTGCGGGTCAGAGCCCAGCGCAGAGCCCCGCTGGCAGCTCTCTACAGTGCAGTCTGGCTGTGATTCCCGGCCAATCCTCCTGGAGATACTGGGAGGAGCAGGGAAGCACATCCAGCACTGCCAAGCGCCGGCGTGCAGCCCTGAGTCAGCGCTGACCGGCAGGCAGAGGAGCAGCCAGCGGGAAAGATCTCATGGAGCACCAGCAGCCAAGGGACGTGGGGCTGGCTCACCCCTGTGGGGATCCATGGGATGACCCCGGGAGTGCCTGGTCCGGCCATGGGGCTGGCTCTCCCCAGAGGCAGTGTCTAATAAGAGGTTTCCAGCGGTGATCAGCGCTGGCCATTTCGAGGGAGGGAAGCACAACCCTCCCACTCACACGGCCTCTTCCTGTGGCTCCCGCCTGCAGCCCGGGCCATCTCTGCAGCCCTCCTCAACTCCCTTGACTCAGCGCCTTGCAATGAGGAGTCCCACAGCCGTGAGTCACCGCTGAACCAGGCTGCATTCCCACAGGACTCCCTTTGATCCACCTGGGGCCGGGCACCTTCTTCAGTGCTCACTGCCTGTGTGTCGGGGTGGGGGCATGAACCAGCCCAGCCTGCTCCCGCATCCCTGCCTGCTCTGGTCCCTGCTGGATGGGAATAGAAGTCCCCTGTCCCCCCATAGCTCGGAGCAGGGAACACCCTCTGCGCACTCCCAGCGCTTGCTCTACACTCATCAGTGCAGCAGGGAAGAGGCTGTGGGTCACAGGGATGCTCAAGGACAGGCTTGGGCACAAGCCACACTGTGCCCAAGCAGGCAGCGCTGCCAGGGAGAAGAGAGGATGCTGGCAGCCTCAGAGCAAGCTTCAGGCACACGGGGAGCCGGGATCTGAGCCAACAACCTGACATGGAGACAGCCTGAGCATGGCCACCAGCTCCTGCAGCGGCCAGCCGGGGCAGGGGACGCTGCACTCGCTGCCGCGATACCCAGGAGGCACAAACGAGGCCACTGCGGGCCCCATCCGAGCCGTGCTGGTGACACACAACACGTGTACCCGGCGTGCCGCGGGTACACCCAAGCACAGGGCGGCCGCCCTACCCGCAGGCAGGCAGCCAGGGAGCCTCTCACCTGCGGGCAAGGCCACGGGGCTGCTGCCTGCTGGGGCACGGGGGGGAGGCGGTGGGGACATGCAGCCAGCACGGCACCGGCAGAGGATGCTCATGGATTCCTCAGCTGCTTCTGGGAAGCGTCAAGCAGGAACACCCCCCCATTACCCAAATGCAGACCGCTCCAACAGCGATGGGCAGACAGGGCGACCTCAGCGCCCCCCTGGATGAGCTCAGAGGGTGTCCACGCAGCTCCCGGAGCACCGTGCAAGGGGCAGGAGCGTGGGGCGCCCCGAAATCCCAACGAACGCACAGCGCCAGTGCCCCAGGTCCCGGCCAGAGGAGCTGCACCCCGCGCTCCCTGTCCCACACCCAGCGCGCCGGCCCAGCACCATCAGAGCCTCACCGGGACCGGTGCCACCGGCGGTGGCGGGGAGGCAGCGTAGGAGAGGCTGCACTACGCCCCACACCTTCCCTGGAGCGGGATACGCCTCCCCCGGGATAAGCTCCCGGAGCAGCACGGGAAAGCTCGCCCAGCGCGGAACACGCCACGTCCTCCACCCGCACTCCAGCCGCCGAAACCGGCGGCTAACCATGTCCCAACCCGCGCTCCCTCTGCCGCAGGCGGCGGAGGGCGGCGCCGGGATGTAGGGACCGCGAACGGGGGGACGGACCCTGCCGGCGGCCCTCAGTCCCCATGAGCCGCAGGGGAGCACCAGGACCCCCGTCCCAGCGCCGTGCAGCGGCCCTCCCGCCCCGCGGGTGCTCCTCGCGCCGACGTCGTCGCCGGCGCCCCACCCCGGCAGGAAAGCACCGGGCCCCCCCACCCCACCTATAGAAGGGGCGCCCCGGTCCCGCGCAGGGTCCCCTGCCCGCCCGCCGGCACGGTGGGCCCTCTGCCGGCACACGTGGTGCCGCCGCGGGAGCCGCCCCGGCCTCCCTCCACGTGTCACAGCACGGCCCGGCGCGCCCAGCCGCCGCTTACCTGCGGGGAGCTACCGGCTCGGAGGGGCGGCTCGCGCGGGGCTCCGCCGCCCGCCAGCCCCCGGGGAGCGGGAGCGGGAGCGGCCCCGGCCGCGGTGGGCACCGCTCCGCCCCGCCGCGCCGCCATCTTGGCGCCTCCGCTCCCGGCGCGGCACGTGACCGCCCACCGCCCCGCACTACAGCTCCCGGCAGACACCGCGCCCCGCCCCCGCGCGGGGCATGCCGGGAGCGCACCCCTGCGCTGCCGCTGCACCGCCACCCCCGTGCAGGGCAAGCGCAGCTGCGGGGGGCGGGGGGGGTACGGCGGCCATCTTGGGAGCGGGCAGGCCCTCCGGCTTCGCCGCCATGTTTGTGGCGGGCGGGGAGGGGAGGGGCGGCCGCGCCCTGCGGCGCGCCATGGGCGGGGCGGAGCGGGCGTCATTGGCGGGAAGCGCCCAAGCGGGGCGGGGCTGTGGCGCGTTTTCCCGCGGCTCTACCGCGCACGTGGGCCTGGGGCGGCGCCGGGGCAGAGCTGCCGCGGGAGCGCTGATTGTCCCTGTGCCCCTCGCAGCAGCGCGGGCAGTGCTCCATTGAGCCAAAGCCGGCGTGGGGTTGGTTGGGGTGGCACGCATGTGTGGCAGGCAAGGGGGAAGGAGAACAACTCTGCGGTGGAAAGGAAGGATGGGCACTGCGAGCTGTCCCGCAGCCTCCAGGCACGGCCGCTGGGCAGGGCTGGGTACCAGGTAGAAGCCTGTGTTTGGGCTTGTGCTGCTCTATGGGGCTGGTGTGCAAAAAATTGCCTGGAGGATGCAAGAGATGGGAGGAAAAGCTTGCTTCATTTGCCCCATCCCTGGCACTGTTCAAGGCCAGGTTGGATGGGGCTTGGAGTAACCTGGTCTAATGGAAAGTGTCCCTGCCTGTGGCAGGGGGTGGAACCAGAGAAGCTTTAAGGTCCCTTACAACACAAAGCATTTTGTGATTCTGTGACAACTGCAGTCTGACCCAGCTCCCCCAGGAGGGGCAGGGGATGCTGGTGTCCCCAGCTCTTGGCCTGGCTCTGCTCTGGGACCCTTTGCCCAGAGTCCTTTTGGGTGCTGCCACCTCCTGCAGCTCTTCCTTTGGCTCCCAGACAGCAAGTGCAGGGATGTGTTCACAGCAGCACAACTGCAGCTCAGATACACAGGTAGGAGCTTGGTGGTGCAGGATTTGCCTGGCGGGGGCTAATTATCCTGTCCCTTGGGGCACAGGCCTCCCCAGGCCAGATTCCCTTGGGGATCCACAGGATAGAGCTGTTTTGTTCAGCCTTGCATGTCTGCTCGCTGAGCCAGGGCACGCCTGACACATAGCTCATCCTGCTGCTCTTCTTCCTTCCACCCCTGCCACAAGGGACTTTCATCTGCAATTGTGCATCCCACATCACCTCCTGCCTCACAGGGTCTGCTCCTCCTCCCTAGCAACAAACAGGCTTTCACCCAAGGGAGCTGCTCCCCATCTCCTCTAACAAGCCCCTAGCAGCTACCAAGCCTCTCACTGGAACCTCTGTCTGGCCAAAGCTCTGGTTGAGCAGCAGCCAGGCAGGTGGGTCCTGCTCCAGGGCTGTGGATCCACAAGTGAGAGCACCCGCTGGGTCCTGCCTGTGAGTTGGTAAAGAGGGGTCTGAGCACACCCCTGGATGCTGGGCACAGGAGGCTGAGTTGGTTGTAACAACAGGCTCCTCGGGCCAACGCTTGCCACTGGCAGTGCAGAGGAAGCAGGGAAGCTTGGGAAGCACTCCAAGCTCCATCTGCACCCCAGGAGCGCTGCCTCTCTGAAAGGTAATTCTGAGCTCAGCATGTCTAAAGCAAGCAGCAAGTCACTTTGGTAAAACCTATGACCCAGCACTTGGGGTCCTGCTGACAGGGATGCAGAGTGACGCTGCCCTCAGAACCTCCCTTCCTCCTCCTGCTCCAGACCGTTCTCTCCTTCCATGTCCTCTCCCTGGAGCACATCCAGGGCGTGCAGTGACCTGCCTAATTGCTCCATGCCTGCATGTGGCAGGACCCTGCGGCATTGTGAGGCCTGTCCCTCACAGAGCCTGCTGTGAGTCCTGCACGTGGGACCACATCTCCTGCACATGGCATCCCTGGGGTGTAAGCAGGAAGAAAACTACATGCACCTCCCTACCGCAGCTGGACTCACAGCAGGGGTGCTCTCCCGGCCCAGGGGCAGCACCAGCCACTCCTGTTGGTTTACAAGGCAAAACAAACAACAGGCAGAAACGAAAATGCGCATGTTGCATCCCAGCTCTGCAGATCCCCTCCCTGCACGGGTGTTGATTGTATCCCTGGTGAGGTACATCTGCTAATAGCCCATCCTGATGCTGCACCTAAGGCACACAGCTTGCTCTGGGCTAATGGGAACAGCCTGCAAAGCAGAGCTCTAACCCGTGTGATGCTTAAAGGACACTCAGTGAAGAGGAATGTGAGTCCCACCCGGGCAGGAGCTATGGGCTGGTTCAGCAGGGAGAAGGGGCCCAGGCTCTCCAGGCAGTCTGCTCTGCCAGAACACTGCTCCCACCGTGGGGCTGGGTCTGCATCTTGGCAGGGGAGCAGAGGGACAGCACCCACCTTCAGACAGGGCTGCTGGGGCCACACCAGGCTCTGCCCCTGCTGCAGGCATGCAGGGTCCTGCAGAGCTGCGCGGGGCTCCTCTTGGGAGCGGTGCTGCTCCTGCCCTGGCATCTCTCTGGCCCTCGTCCTGAGAAGGTGGAGGGATATGGTGATATTGCTGCGCGGCACCGGGCGCAGCGCAGACGCAGCAACCCCTGCCATCTCCACACGGCAAACACCAGCCACGACCTCCCCAGCTGTGCCTGCCACCACGTGCTGCAGACCCTCCTTCCAGCCTGCCCCCCAGCTCTGGGCTGCCTGGCCTCTTCCCTGCCATTCACCCTCCTCCAGCCCAGCGGCGCCCGGGGTGAGGGACTGGTACCAGCTCTGTGCACACTCACGGTGAACAGCCCTTCTGAACACGCCCTGTCACGTTCCCCGGCCTCCCGGGTGGAGACAGCCACCAGTCGCCCTGCGATCTGGATGTGTCAGGCTCTGGGCTCGCATGGTGTGTTCATCACTGCCCCTGCACTTGTCCCTCCACCATCTCCTTGGCTCTTCCTCCTCCTCAGCAGAGAGCTGCCGGGGCCGGGCTTGCTGCTGGCCCGCTGCTGGCCCGCTGCCGGGAGCTGCAGCCTGGGGCCTCTGCAGGGCCCCGGGGAAAGGCGCCGAGCTCCCCCGAGACCGGGAGGGGGGGAGCCTGGCAGGGTGAGAGGCTGATCCACCCGCTACCTCTCGGGGCAGGACCAGCCCCGGCGGGTTACCCGGCCCGCGGCGCCCACAGCCCTGACCCATGGGGGGCTCGGGGGCTGCGCTCCCCGCTGCGGTCCCCTCTCTCCTGCGGCGGCCGCAGACCGCGGGGGAAGCGCCAAGGTGCGGGCACCTCCCCCCCTTCCCCTCACAGTGCCCAGGGCCGGGTCGGGTGCCACAGGGCCTGGCGAGGCGGAAAAACGAAGCCCCGGGAATGAGGGCGGGCGCCGGCTCCTGACATGGCGGCGCCCACCCGGCCTCAGGGTGACGCGAGGAAGAGAGGGAAAAGGGGGGAGGGGGGGAGCGTGGTGCGCGCGTGCGCGGCACCGGGCCGCTGTGGGGAGCGCGCACGCACGCCGCGCGCACGAGCCCGCCGTGCGAAGGGGAGGGTGGAAGAGGGGGAAGAACGGTGCGTCCCGCGCATGTGCAGAGGCGCGCCCGCCCGCCCGCCGCCGGCGCAGCCGCCCCCGCTCCCGCTCCGCCGCCGCGGCCCCCGCCCCGCCCGCCCCCGCTGCCGCCGGTCCGCGGCGCGCCCGCCCCTGGCCGTGCCCGCGGCCGCGCGGGGCTGCCCGCCGGAGCGCGCGGCGCGCCGCTCATGCGAGACCCCCGCGGCCCGGGCAGCGCGCAGCGACCCCCGGCCGGGCTAGGCATGTGAAGATGTCAGTGGGCTGTGCATGCCCTGGTGAGTGCCGGGCGGCGGGGGGCTGCCGGGGGGGGCTGGGGGCCCGTTAAGGGGCGGGAGCCCCGGTGGTGTTGGGGTTTGACTGTGGGGCTTAGGGCACCATGGCGTTGGTGTTGGGGTTTGGTTATGGGGCTGGGTTCCCGAAGAACGGGGACTGGAGTGTGGCTATGGGGCTGGGGTCCCCGCTGCGTTAATGCTGGTGTTTGGCTGTGGGGCTGGGTCCCCGAGGCATAGCTGCTGGGAGCTGGCTGTGGGGCAGGAAACAACTCAGCGCGGGTGCTGTGGTTCGGGGCTGGGGTCCAGCTGTAGATCAGGGGTCAGCGAGGTGCGGGGGCTGGGGTCCCGGCGCTGTGGTGTAGCCACTGGGTGCAGCCGCAGGGATGCGGTGCCCGTGGTGCTTTGGTCCAGCTGTAAGGGCTGAAATCTGCGGGGGTGCTGGGGTCTGGCTGCAGGGCTGGGGCTCCACCACATGGGTCCTGGGGTCCCCTTAGTGTGGATGCTGAGCTCTGCTCACGGGGCTGGGACCCAACAGCGTGTGTGCTGGTGCCCCACACCATGGGTGCCAGAAGTAACCCCAGAGCCGGGACCCTGTGGGCAGGGTGCTGCAGGGACACTGGGCAGGTATGCAGTTGGCAGTGTGAGGGGTAACCCTGTAACCTTAGACCCACATGGGCAGCACAATAGCTCTGTGGGGTGCCCCTCTCCCCCACGTGGGTATGGGACACAGAGTCCTTGGAGGGGCTTAGGCATGCTGCTGGTAGGTGTGAGTGCCCCCCTCATGGCTATGGTGGGGTGTCTCCTCTACCCTGGTCCCCATGGGCTGGCAGGGCTGCTGGGGTACGCTGGGGGTGTGATGAGCTGGTGAGGTCTCAGTGCCTGTCAAGGGGGCTGCCATGGGAATGCTCACCGTGAGGCTTGGGGCCGGTTTGAGGCTGCTGTGATGGCTGCATCGCCTGCTGCTGTGTGCAGGATGTTGCTGTGCTGGGGGCAAGTCAGGGCAGGGGTCCCGCGCGGCTGCTGGAGCCTTCTCCAGCCCCAGCTCCCAGTGGAAGGCCCCAGGGAAGGGGTTCTGCTCTCCCTGGGCAGCCAGCACTTGGGGTCCCTGCAGGGGAACAGCAGGGACGCTTCTCATCCCATCTCCTGTGACAGTGTTCCAGTGCCTGGCGATCCTGAGAGCCTCCTGCCAGGCTGGGACCCCCATGCTGGGGGGCAGCAGGATGCAGTGACAGCACATGGTCCCTGCGCATCCCCCAGCGCTGCCTCCACCGAGGGGTTTGCAGCTAGATCCCCGGTGCGGGCAAGGGGGTGCCCCTGCGCGGCGGCCCCCCCTCCCTGCGCTGCCTGCGCCTCTCCGCCGTGTTTCCATGAAGGCAGGCGGCCCCTTCCCCCATCCTCCTCCTCCATCTCCCACTGGAAGCTGCCAGAGCGCTGCTTCCTCAAGCAGAAAGTCACGTGAACCTCCCTGCGAGCCAGGCCGAGCAGCCACAGCACCCGCACGGCGGGCACCCCGCGCCCCGGGGCTGGGGCCCCCCCTCCCGGCACCCGCAGCCTCGGCGTCCCCCCTGGGCAGAGGCGAAGCCAGAGCGGCTGCGTCTAACGGCAGGGCCCATCGCATCCCCCGGGAGCTGGCCCCGTGCCACCGGGAATGTCATCGCCATGTTGGTGGGCGCAAAGAGGGGGGTCCTCCCTCCGCGCAGTGACAGGGAGGGGGCCGAGGGGTGACCCCGCAAATGGGAGCATCCCTGCGGATGTTGTTGTCGTCGCATGCATGTCCCCCGGTGCTGGAGGATACGCGGGTGCTTGTGATGTGTGTGCACACGCCGGTGCCCCCGCCGCTCCCCCCGCTGCCCGCCGGGGCTGGGTGGCACGTCCAGAGCCTGCGCCCCCCTCCCCCTTCCCCTCCCTGCACTGTTTATCGGAATATAGAAAAAACAAGCTCTGCCGCTGGCCTCCCGCCAGCCAGAAACATTTAATGAGCCGCTGCCCAGCCTGCTCTGGGGCTGCATTAACTTGGAGGAGTTTCCTGCCTGGGAGCTGCTGCTGGGGGGGGTCTCAGCCGTGCCCCCTTAGAAACTGTGCCCTCCCAGGCGGGTGACGCGTTCCCTGCCGTGCCAGGGGTGCATCCTGCCCCGCTGCAGCTCCTCTTGCACCCCTCTCGGGGATGTTTCACTGCTCCTCACCCTGCTCTGCAAGAGCTTTGGGGCAGGGAGGTGCTGCTTAGCTGGGAACCTGCTGTAGTTCTTGTGCCTGAGGGTGGTGGGGAGCTGTTGGGGTCAATGGGGTTTGGGGGGCTTTGGCCCCCACCCCAGAGACGGAGCTGTGAGCAAGGAGAGCGTGCCAGGCTCGGTGGAGGAGGCCCAGCAGCAGTGGTACTGGGGTGCCGCAGGGCTGGCTGCTCCGTTCAGCCCTTTGCAGCGGGCAGGCCTTGGCACCCAGACCCCCGCGGGGTCCTGGCCCCTGGGGCGCCGCTCTCCCAGCATGCGCCACGTTGTCTTTGTAATTAGTTTTATTATTGTCATTATTTTCCCCCTGTAGTGTCAGTGTCGGGGCAGAGAGGGGGCGGAGGGGAACGGAGCCCTGCGCCCTCCCTGCAGGGCTGGCCCCTGCTTTGGCTTCATGGCAGGGAAGCGATGTTCCAGAGGTCAGCACCTTCCCTGGGCCGCCTCACGGGCGGCCTGCCTGCTCGGTCCTCAGGCAGGAGGGAGGACTTCCCGGCCCACACATTTCAGGTCCCAGGATGGATGTGCCCGGCCAGGGGGCAGCCCTTTGCCATTTCCCTCCCTTGTGCGGGGCTGGCGCTGTGCATCCCCCGCCGTCACGAGGCCAAGCTGTGCCACATGCCTCCTGTGACAGATGCACTGGGAGAGGGACAGCGGGCTCAGCACTGTGCCCACTGTGCGTGTGGGCTCTGGCTCTGAAACAGCCCCTGGGGCTGCCTGGCACCTTGGGGTGCACATGGGTGTGCTGTGAGCGTGTCCCAAGGCCTCACCCTGCATGTCCATGTGCTTCTGCTCAGGCTTTCTTCGTGTTGCTGGTGATGCTTGGATGGACGGTGCCATCCACCCCGTTCCCCTCTATGCAGTAAAGTGGCTGCCCAGGAGATGCCACATGCATCATGTTGCCTGCCTGTACCTGGCACTATCTGGTAAAGTCAGGATGGGGTTGTGGCTACCTGGTGCTTGACAAAGTGTTCCTCAGGGTTTCGGGCACTGGCTTGAGGTTGAGCACATGGCAGCAGTCCCTGCGGTCAGGGCGAGCTCACCCTGCTGCCGGCTCCACTTTGCCCCGGGAAATGTGGATGGGTCCGTGGTGGGCTCAGCACTGGGTGCCAGTGCCAGGCTATGATTTTACTCCAGAAGTGGTATTGTCTGCTGAACACAAAGCTGTGAAAGCTGCTCCCTTGAGCAGTGGGTGCATGTGGGACAGCAGGATGAGACCCCCGGGGCAAGGGATGCTTGTAGCCAGCAATGCAGGTGCTGCATGCCCCCAGTCTGGGCAGGTGTCTCCTGCCCATCTCCTGCATGTTCAGCTCACTCATGCCACCTTCTCCCCCCCCTCTGTGCTGTGGGATTCCCCAGCCACATCCGTGTTGCTTGTACATGAGGTGCGGGGCTGTGTGCCGTGCCAGGAGCCGCTGGCAGCGCGTGTGCCCATGCTCGACGGCTGCTGGTGCATCCTGGGGCGCGCTGCACGGCTGGCACTGCCTGCGAGAGCCCCCAGCTCCGTGCAGGGTGACACGGGTCCTGTGGGGTTGCCATGTGCATGGTGTGGGTGCAGCTCTTTACCTTGTGCCCCAGGGCAGCTGGGCTGGGTGCCCCCTCCCTGGGCGGTGGTGGGTGCAGGCAGGATGGGGCTGGTGACCGTTATCGGCCTGCCTGCAGGCTGAGGCTGTGGTTTCCTGCCTGTGCCAGGGGTAGGGTGCTGGGGAACTGGCAGGGCTGCCAGGGGGCTGCTGGGCCCCTCCTGGAGCAGGGGTAATGGCAGCCATGCACCCAGGACCCCTGGCTTCTGTCCTGGGGGTTCTGCTAGGCAGGGATGTGGTGGCCACAGCAGAGGTGATGCTGGCAGGGTTCTGGGAGGTCCACTGTGATGTTGGATGTCCCCCTTGTGCAGGGGTGCTGGTGGGTGTCAGGAGGGACATGGTTCCCACAGAGCTGTCAGACCAGCCCCCCCCCCCCCCCCCCCCCCCAGCTTCTTGTCCCCTTCCCTCTCAGGCAGGTCGCTGATGGGGGCAAACGTTAGACCCAGGGCATAATCTCTCCTGTTGCAGGCATCACGCCCTGCCCGGCCCTGATCCCACCCTGCCCATGCGGTGGCTGATAACGCCCTGTCCACGCCTCTCTTTAGCTCCTTTCCTGGGGGGCCCTGTGGAGTGTAGCTCCCTCCCCCTTTGCAGGGTCTTGCTCTGACCCTGGCTTTGCAGGATCCAGATGCAGGTCCCAGAGATCCCCTTGCACCAGGGTGACAATGCCTTGCCCCAGGATGGCCCCACAGCGTAGGGGTCACAGGCAGGAGCTGGGGGGACAGGGCCCTGCTTTCTGTGGGAGTGTCAGCCCCATCCCTGCTTCTGCACGCCAAGGGGCTGGTGCTGGGAGCACAGCCAGGTTTGTGGAGCCGGGCTGGGACACCAGCCACCATGGGGACGTGCTGGGCAAGGGCTGTGGGGTGTCAGCCCCCTGCGGCAGGGGCAGCTCTGCACCCTCCTGCTCTGCAGCAGCCGTTTGTGCCACCCTCTGCTCCACCACATGCATCCTCCTCCAGCCAGGGCTGTGCAGGGGGCTCCCCTCGAGGATCGGGGCTACCCCTGCCCACCCTCCCTACCCTGCATGGCGCTGGGAGCAAGCTCCTGCCGCTGCCTCCCCGGCGGTGGAAGGAGGTGGCAGCACACCGCATGGCATGCACACAGCTCTGCCGGGCACGGGGCAGGCCTGGGCACCCCGACCTGCCTGCACCGACCGGCCCGGAGTGAGCCTGGGGCAGGGGCAGACAGCAGCAAGGCAGCCAGAGCTCTCTCCCTGCGGGGGATGGCAGCACAGAGCTGCTGGAGGAGCCCGACGGGGGGCGGCAGTGACTGGAGTCGGGAGTGGGGTGCTGCCCAGGCACGGGGGATACCAGGCTGCCAGGAATCCTTGCAGAGAGGCATTTCTCCACTGAGGTCATGGAGATGCCATCGTGCTCCTCCCAGCTCGGTGGCCCTTGCCAAATCCTCTGGGCAGCCGCAGCGTGCCGAGGCTCTGTGCCTGCTGCCAGGGTGTGCTTTGGTCCCCCTCTAACCCCGGGCTGCCCCTGAGCTGGGTGGATGGGGTTGCGTGTCCACTCCTGGTGGAAGTTGGACCGTTGTTGTTCCCTAGGCAGCCGTGTCCCTGCTTGGCCTAGCTGGTGGGGAGGAGGCGGCCGCTGACAGGAAGGACACGCATGTTAGCAACGAAAACACGGCTGCGAGAGGAAGCAGAAGCGATGCATTATTGATAGAGCTATTTGATGCTGCTATATTCGGAGGGCTGCTCCGGAGCGCCCGACAGCACTGCGTGGGGAGTGCAGGGGGGGTGGGCTCTGTCGATGGAGACTTACCTGCATTGGGTCACCCGCATGTGGCCATGGCCCTGGGTGATGTCCCCTGCCTCCTCCTGGAGGGATTCCAGCACAGGAGGGCATGGTGACGTGTGGGGGATACCAGCTCTGTGCTTATCCCTGGGAGTTTGGGGGGGGGCAGCTCCCAGCTGTGCAGGTCTCTGTGGGGATGCCCGGGCTCCTGCTGTGGCTCAGGGAGGGGATAGAGGGGGAGCAGCAGGCCAGGGGCTGGGGTGCTCTGTGGGGCTGCATGTCGAGAGCTGTGCCTTAGCTTCCCTTTAAGCAACAGTGCCTGTGCCTTGGAGGGGGTGCAGGTCTTCTCTGGGAACGGTGAGCAGATGCAGGATGCTGGGGCTGCACAGCCATGCTCCGTGTCACCCCCTCCCCACCGTGGGATCCCAGGCCAGGAAAGGGGCTGTAAAATGAGCCATTCCTGTAACATGAGCAAATCCACCTGGAGCCTCTGGAGGAACCTTAAAACCCTGCAGCTCTGGCAGGCTGGCCCCGGGCTGCTGCCAAAGGGGCCGAGGCTCACTACTGCGGGTGGCCATGCGGTGGCCATGCGGGGCAAGCTCTCACAGGACAAACGTTTCAGTGTCTCAGGGACAGCACGGGAATGCTGAAGGGCATTTCCCTGGTGCTGTGCAGAAACCCCTTGCTTGCAGGACCTGCCAAAGCTTGTTTTTGGACTGCGCCTTCCCCTTAGAGCATGTGGCCAGCCGGGAACTGCTGTGGTCAATCCCACCGTGCCAGAGCAAGGTGTGATGTGGGGTGGACCCTCCATATGAACCCTGTGTGCTTTGGGGTCCTGCATCCTCTGTACTCTTTCTCCGTCTCCTCCATTTGGAGGGGATGGTCGCTTGGCTGCTGCTTCTCCAGTGCTTGTGTACTCATCTCCATCCTCCGTGGGATGCTCAAGATGAGACCCCATAACTTCACACCTTGGCCTGGCAGCCGTCTTTTCCCTCCAGCCCCTGGGCTTTCCATGGGCCTCTGGGTGTCTGGAAGCGATTCTCCTTTTGAAGGGTTAATCCCAGGAGCCCCCAGGATCTGCTGCCTGCCTAGCATGACTCACCGTTGGGTTTCCAGCCTCCCCCAGGCCTGTCTCCTGAGGAAAGATGGTACTGGGAAGGATGGAGACATGCCTTCTCCAGCCAAAAAAGGGGGCCCCTACTGGCCCAGACCCCCCTTGATCTGGGCATACATAGCTTAAGGGGGAGGGAGAAGCCCCTCCTTGAGAAACAGGGCAGCAAAGCATGTTTCTCTTCTAAAGGTGATAGGATTGGGATGAGGGATGTGGCTGTTGTACTCCTGAAAGGGGGCTCTGGGGTGCGTGCATCACTGCAGACCACATCTGCGTGCGTGTGACGGTGCCCCACTCTTGCTGCTACCCGGCCAATTGCAGGAGGTTGGAAGTGCCAGGCCAGTCCGTGCCCCTGTGCGGGCTGTGCTGTTTGCAGAGCCAGCAGGCTCTTACTGTTATTAGTTTTGATGTAAGCATGTGTCCACATCCCTGCTCTGCGCCTGACGGGTGTCAGTGTGAGCATGCCCTGCCTCTGCTGCCCTGCTCGCGTGGGATCCCTCACACTGCTCTGTGGGCACAGCGAGCCCCAGGCACGGGGATCACAGAGACCTGGGCTTCCCTGACTGCCACGATGCCCAACGGACTCTTCCCATCTGCGTGTCCAGGGTGCATCCCTCTGCTCGCTCCTGCTCCCAAGTTGCTGCCAATTCCCTGGCTGAGACCTGCACTGGGTGTTGGAACAGGGCTGGGCTTTGGGGAACCCAGGCAGGCGTGAGGCCCTCTTGAGGGGGAGAGTGTAGGCTGAGATCCAGGAGATGCAGTGCCCCATCACAAAAACCTGAGAAGCTGGAATCACCCCCTGCTCCCCCTGCAAGCACATCGTGAGGAAGGGGCTCCCCCCCACACCGTTGCTGCCACACACGCTTCCCAGCTGCATCCCAGCCCTTCTGCTCTCCATCCAGCATCTATTTAATTATTAACTCGGCTATAACCATAAACAGCTGGGGCTGCTGCAGCCACGTGGACCAGTCCAGCGCTGTCGTCAGAGCTGAGCATGGACACGTGAGCAGTCCCAGAGGGCTGCTGAGCCCCGGGATAAATGGCTTGGGGCATGTTTGCTGTGGATGTGCCAGGCTGGGGCCCAGTGGGGGCTTCTCACTGGTCCCCTTGACCATGGCATTGGTGCTGGTACAGGGGCAAACCACCCCTTTCTGGAGTATTTTGCAGTGACGGCCTGGTGTCGAGCGCTGGTGGATGGCTGTGCCTCGTGCATCCTTGAGCCCTGGAGTGGGAACGGGATATGGGCGGGCTGTGTTTAATGGCCTGTCTTGACCAGGAGGGCTGCGCCGTGCCATAGCTGTCCCTGGTGTTAGTCAGCATGGTTTATTGGCCTTATGATGGATGGCGGGTAGCAGCCTGCCAAATCTTACCTGCTGACATGCAGATAACAGGCTGGCAGGGTGATGGGCAGCATGTCAGGGCATTCACAGCATTCCCCCATGTCCTGATCCTGCAGCGCCAGCAGTGTGGGTACCTCCAGCTACACATGCCTTTCGTGGTGCAGGGTATCACTGAGGCTTCTGGGTTTATAGTGAGTTTTTGTCTCTGTTTACCAGGGTTTCACAAAGAGCTCTGCTCTGTTTATCCACGTGCTCACTGAGAAGCGGTGCTCACTGCAAGTCAGCCTGCAAGTGGAAATTAGGCACGATGATGTGATGGGGACCAGTGTGAGAATGGAGCCTCAGTCAGTGTGGGGGACAGGAACAGGGGGATACTGCCACAGAGCTGGTCCCAGCCAGCAGCACACCAGGCTGCGGATCAGGAGGCTGCCCGCAGTCCTCAGCTGCACGGCTTTGGGGATCCGCAGACACAGAACAGAGAACACCCCCAAAACCTCATGGCTGAGGTGTTATGCACTGTTGGGGGACAAGTGTGCTTGGTGGGACCTGGCCGGTTGTGCCTGTGTTATCCCACAGCTGCTGTTCTGGGGAGGGGATGGGGTGTGGGCCTGGTGCTGTGAGTGAGGGGTGTGGGAAGGTGCCTATGCCCCGAGGGGTGCACACCCGGCTGGGGCGTGCCAAGAGGCCTCTGGGGAGATGTGCAAGTGCGTGCGGCCTGTCAGTGTGTGCAGGGAGAGATGCGCCGGTGTGTGTGTGCCTGTGACAGCCTCATGTACTGAGCCTGCTGCTCCCACCCGGAGCTGGGGGCTGCTGAGGCTCTGGTGTGGGCCAGACAGGACTCTGGGGTGCTGTCCCTTGCCCCTGCTGCTGGGTTGGGAGTGGAGGTCTGTGCCAGGCCAATGTGCTAGAGCAGGCAGTGCAAGCTTGTGAGAGGCAGGTGTGGGACACGGGGGGAATGGGAAAAATGGATGGTTTTAAATGGAAGTTTTCATAATGGAATATTTTTTTACAAAAATAAAATCGTACATTTCCATTTTCTTGTAAAAACTCCTGGTTGGAAGAGGTTGGAGTTTTGTCAGGGAAGGAGCCCCTTTGGGTCTGTTGGCAATTGCGAACCAGCGCATTGTACATTGGATACCGCTCCCCGATGAAACGCTTGTATTTTATTTTTCCTCACCAGAAACTGGGAGAAAAAGGAAACAAGTTTCCCAGGGGAAAAAAAAATCCCGAGAAACTTGAAAGCAAACCCCGACCCAAACGAGGGAAAAGGTGTATTTTTATCCGAACTTTGCGGGGGGAAGGAGACCTTTCCCGCCTGGGACCGACTTCCCCGGCGGGACCCGGCTCCTGCATCCCCCATCCCGGCGGTGCCGCTCTCCGGGGCTCCCCCCACCCCCGGTCCGTGGGGCCGAGGAGCGGTGCGGGGGGAGCGGTCTCGGTCTCCGCCGCCGCAGCCATTGTGGTCCCGGCCGCGGCGCAGACAAAGGAAGCGCCCCCGCCCCGCCCCGCGCCCCGCCCGCCCCGCCCCCGTGGCGGCCCAGCGCCCGCCCGCCCGCCGCCCGCGCCGCACCGGACCCCCGCCCGCCGCCGCGCCGTGAGTCACCCCGCCCCCCACCCCCCCCCCCCCCCCCCCCCGCGGAAGTTTCCCGGTCCCGACCCCCCCCTCCTCTCCGGTGGCGGCCCCGCTCGGTGCGGAGGGGAGGGAGGGGAGGGCCGGGGTCCCGCCCGCGCCGCCCCCGCGCCTGCGAAGTTGTGCGCGGCCGCACCGCGCCGCCGCTCCCCGCACGGCCCCCGGTGCAGCCCCGGAGCCCCCTGCCCGCCCGCACCGCTGCCGGCCCCGGTGCCCGCCCCTTCGCCCCCGCTCCGGCTCCGTCCCTGTCCGCAGCTCCTCTCTGCCTCCCCGCTCCTCTCCCCATCCCTACACAGCTCCCCCGTCCCTCTCCTCTCCCCTAGCTCCCCTGTGCATCTTTGACCCTCCCCGGCTCATCCCCTCCCCACCAGCTCCCCTGCCCGCCTGTCTCCTCGCTCCATCCCCCAGCTCTCGCCTTTCAGAGAGGCATCCCCGGCCCCGCGGGGTGCTGCCGGCAGCCCCCATGCCCCGCCGTGCCCTGCTCCATCCCAGCCCGCAGCTCTCTTTGTTCTTCCCCTGGCTCCATCCCCGGCCCGAGCCCCCTGACAGCTGCCCCGCACCCTCCCGGTCCCCCCGTGGGTGCTGTCAGTGCCGGTGCCCAGTTCCAGGGGCTGCACGCTGGCCTCCCCTCACTGCCCGCTGCAACTTCATCCTTGCTTCCATCCCGGAGGGTCCCACCAGCCTCTCATGGGTGCCTCGAAGGGAATCAGAGGTCCAGGGGGTGCAAACACAGGATGGCCACACAACTCCTTGCAGGAGCCGCTCACTGGGGCGGTCCAGGCGCGGGGGCTGTGGGCAGAGGGGCTCATCCTCCCTGGTAGACAAAGCACTGGCTGGGCCCAGGGCAGCTGGAGCAGGGCCTGGGCTGGAGGTGGGTGCAGTATCCTCAGGGCTGGGGAGCCTCAGTGCCGCAGTTCCAGTTTGGGAATCAGCGTGCCGGGGCTGCAGAGGGGTGTCTTACGTGGGGGATGTTCCCGTGAACCCCCCCAGCCCAGCATGCTGTGGTGGACTGTCCTGATCTCTGGTGGCTGGGCTGGCTCTGACCTCCATGGGTCCCAGCCAGCCCACCTGCGTGGGATGGGGGATAAGGACTCTATGGCAGTGCCCCCTGGGTTTCTTCAGCTCTGGCAGCCCTGGTCCCCTCGCTGCAGCCCGGGCTGGCAGGGATCAGGCGCTGTGACAGGAGCCTGCGGAGCAGCTCCTGCCAAGACTGGTGCTGCAGCAGGAGCCTGAGCAAGAGGTGGTAGCCAGTCCCTGGGCACGGTGTGAGCAGTGGGTTCAGGAGCCATGGCGTCCTGCAGGGAATCGCCTTCTGGGGCACAGAGTGGTGCACCCCCCCATATCACAGCCCCCCCTGCGGCTTCCTTTTCACCAGGAGGGGCTAAGCCAGCTTGTGGATGCCTGGCAGGGTGGGAGCAAACACCTCCTGGGGTCTTCCCAGTCTCTTCCTCATGCTGTTGGTAGCACCTTGTCTTAGCACCTTAGCAGCGACTCCTCCAGCGTCTGCCAGGCATTGGCTCTTGCAGCTTCTGTATGGGTAAATTCGGTGTCCTTATTCCTTCTTTAAAGCATCAGGCTTTGGAGTGTTCTCGTTGTGTGAGAATTGTGGTTTTCACTGAAAGAGAACCAGACGTAGTCTGTGCTCTCCTGATTTTGTAGCAATCCCAGGTCTGTGATCCGAGCGTGCCTTAATGACTGGGGAGGGAAGCGCCGAGCAGAAGCGCATGCAGGTTGTGCTGCTTGAATAAGAGAAAGAGAAGTTGTGATCTAAGTGGGGACAGGCTTGCGTTGGAGGGTTCGGTGCTGCAGGTTTTTACCTGGTGTTTGAGGGGGACTTTCCCCCTTGCCCGCAGCGGGTCGCACCCCATGTGGAATAGGAAGAGGCCAGTGAAAAGCCACAGGAGTTCGCTAGGAGCAAAGGTGCCCCATGCTGGGGACTTGGAGCCTCTTTCCACTTCGTTTTGAAGAGCAGTGACCGCCCCTTGTGTTGTGGGAGCAGAGGGAGCTGGGGTGGGAACGTGATATGGGCAGGGCGGCAGCAGTGCTTGTCCCAGAGGGGTCTCTCCCAGCGTGCCAGGCTGCCACGTACTCGCAGCTCTGCACCGGTGTGAGCCTAACAAGTACAGGTCCTGTGTGGTGGCAGAACGCTGCAGCTCTTGTCCTGGCCCTGTCCCTTAGAAACCTCCTGTCCTCTGAGCGACCTGGGGATGGGGTGCTCCCGCTGTTGTTTGCGCCGTGTGTTCGTGGGTTGCAGTGGCTGCTGCGCTGAGGTGTGCTGACCCACTGGTTGCTGTTTCAGGCGGACTGGTGTTACAACAGAGGATGCCCAGCAGAGAGGGTTTCCCTGGGGCTGTGCTGCCATGGTGGAGATGGTTTGTACAGCACTGCTGGGGCCAGGAGCTCAGGCTGGGCTGCTTGTGCCTTGGGAGCAGCAGACAGGTGTGGCTGTCCCTTCACTCCCTGGGCTTTCGCCTCCATCCCGCACTGGTCATCCAAAGCCCCAGTGCCAGCGGCAGCAGGTGCTGCCAGTGCAGCGGCACGGTGAGTCCAGCAACCACAAGCGTTTGCTCTGTCCCCAGTGCTGCCAGAACCTGCCCCATCCCTCACTCAGCTGCTCCCATATCGCCTCTTGACTCAAGTCCTGAAGAGAGAGAAGTTCAGGCTGAGCAGGGGGAGCAGAGGCTTGCCCTGACAGCGTGAAGAAGCAACGGACGTCCTTTGCAAGCTGCGGCGAGCAGGTTCCCACCGCGCTCGCACCATCTCTCCCATCCATGAGCGGCCCAGACTTTGGGGCAAGTGCTGCACCCCAGCATCGAGGTTTGCCCCCGGGCACACGCCTCCCTGGTGCGGGCAGCTGGGAGGCGCCAGCTCCCACCGCATCCCACCTTCGCAGCAGGAGTTATCCAGCATTTTTCCCCCTCGGAGCGGATGGCTGGCTGGCTGCCAGGGCTGCGGGGCTCCTCCTAGGACGCAACATGGAGCGAGGTGGCTGTCGGCTGCCCCACCGCTGTCTCCAGAGACTACGGGTCCCAGCGTGCAGCACTCGGCGCCGTCGGCGGTGGCGAGGAACGAGGTGGAGCATTGCATCCCGGGATCGTGAATCTCCATGCGCCACGTGGGGGCTGACAGCATCCAGCCTTCCGAGGCAGCAGTGCTTGGGGCCCAGGATCAACCTGGGGATCCCCCTTTGCTGACAGAAGGACAGACCTCAGCCTCCTGCTGCCCTGCCTCAGCTCCGGCCCTCCCGGGCAGATCCTGCCCCAAGCAGCAGTCCCACAGCGCTGTGTGGTTTTGCCCCACCACGTGCATGGCAGGTGAGGAGCTGGGAGCAGGAGCAGAGATGCTGGTTGCAGCTCTGCAGGGCCATCGCAATGGTTGGCCATGGCTGTGAGATTTCCCTTCCTGCTACAAAGCCTAAAGAAACTTTGAAGGTGAAAATCCTAGTTTCTCAGGAGGGGGTTTTCATGGGGTGCTAAAAAGGGGGTGTTTTTTCCATCCCCATGGTTCCCACACCATGTCGTTTGTTGCTGATGCCGCCCCAGTGTGTGCTGTGGGAGGGATGGAGACTGATCACTGCAGGAGCCCTGCAGGGTGGCAGGGACCCAAGGTGCAGGGGTCTGAGTGAGAGGGAAAGTGGCCAAATTGTGAAAGGTGCATTCCTGAGGCTGAAACCGGCACTGTTTGATTATGGATCGTCTTTGAGGCGGCGAGCCGAAAGAGGTAATTAGGGACAGTGGGATATTTCCCCGAGAGTCGCAGGAAATGACTGCCTCGTGGTAAGTTGATAGTAGTGGAGCTGAAACTGGGTTATCTGTGGGATTGCATCTGGGGCTTGCAGCCTTGGACGTGATTCAATTTTCAGGCTGTTTTGCAATTGGCAGGGCGTGCTCTTCTCCTGTTCTCCCTCCTGGAGAAATCCCCATCCGCGTGTCTGAATCATCGGAGGGCTGAAACAGGAAAGGGGAGACTCCTGCTATCCCTGGGGTTACCACAGGGCAGTGAGGGTCCCCGGGGACCTCACAGAATACCCACCTCCATAGGAGGCCTTCCCTGGAGACCCTGGGCTCCGGCACACCTGAGGCTGTGGGCTGTTCTGAGCCTTGACCCAGACATCCCTATCCCAGACCGTACTCTCCTCATCTGGTGCTTTTTGGATAGTGTAGTGTTCATCGCTGATGTTCACCGTGATGTGCAGTCCCATGGTGCAGCCTGGAGCCGGGACACGCATCCCTGCCTGCTGCCCTGCGCGCAGGGGACACCGTGCACAGCCACGTGGTGCAGGCAGGGAGGCAGCTTGCGGTCAGGATAAGCTCTTGTGGCTGGCTCAGATGCGTGGCTTGGGCAGAGTGAGAGGGTAATCCCTGCATGCAGCAGGGCGGGTGGTGCTGCAGGTTTTGCCTCCATGCGGGTCAGGAATGAGTGGCGTGCTGGCTCGCTTCGGTCTCTGAATGCCACTGGGTCCATGGCATCATCCCATGGTCTCTTCCAGGAGCAGTGTCTCTTATTCCCTGGAAATCCTGGCGTCCTGGGAGCTTCTGCTGGGTCGGTTCTGTGTTTTCAAAGCACATGGGGTTGCTGCAAGTTGATCTTGTCACTGATGATGGCTTGCGCCATGCCTTGGTGTGTGCTGCCTGGGTTCCTGGGTCCCAGTTTAACAGCAACACTGGGCTTTGTGAATGGCCTCACTCCATCCCCTCCTGAAGCGGAGGAGAAAGAAGAGGTGAAGGCAGCTTTGTGGGGCAGACCACGGACTGCTCCATGTGCTTCTGCCTGTCCCATTGCTCTGGATGTTTCTCTGTTTGCCCCGCAGCCCTGCCAGCTTCCTGGACAACAGGCACTGTCACAAGCCACAGTCACTGGGCAAAGCCACGTGAATTGAGACACTGCCCTGCGCCCGGCTCCTGGGAGCACCCTCCCGGCAGCCCTACCAGTGGGGCTGGGCTCCGAAGATGGATTTCTTGCAGCTATCAGGGCTTCCACACCCCGGCGAGGCAGCCCTGCAAAACAATGCCGCTATTTACACTTTAAAGCCTCGTTAGGCAGCCAGGAAGTAGGCACGGTGCATGCCGGGAAGCATCCACAGCCTCTAGCGAAGGCTGGCCTCTCTTCTTCATGTCCTTTGGGCTGCTGGGAGGAGCAGGATGCTCCCGGCTGAGCCGCAACCTTGCGGCCTCTTGCAAGCCCCGCTTCTTCATTTATCTTTATCATATTTAGGGGTTTTTTAGCCTCTGGAGCCCCTGTGTCGTTGCTGAGCGTTGCTGCTAGCACAGTGTGCTGGCTGCCCATCCGGGGATTGCTCCTCTCTGGGATGGGGAGCACCGATTCCTGCTGGCAGCCACAGGTATAGGGGTGTGATGCCGGCATTCATTCCTATGCTTTTGTCCTCAGCAGCTCTTTGCTGGTGAGACAGAGTGAGTGGAGTGCAGTCCTGCCTGCATTCCCCTCTGTTCTCCCTGCCAGGCACCAGGGAAGGCTCTGTGTGTCCCCTGCCTGGGCAGGCAGCTCTGCTCGCAGTGCCTGGTTCTGCAGGATGCCTGCAGTGCTCTTGACTCCTAGCCAGCTCTGGGGGCTTGGTTAGGGTTTTAACTGTTCCTACTGCAGTGAACCCACTGGGCAGTGCACTGGGAAAGCATCCTGCAGGGAAGCAGAGGGGAAGGCAGGTAGAGGGCTGGGCAGTGCCGGGCTGTACATGAGTCACGGACAGAGCGCTGCCCTCCCTTCCCATGCACTCACCTACATAGAGCTGCTTCCTTGCCCCAGTTCTCCTGGTAGCCCCGTGCAGTGCTGACCAGCTCCATCCTGCCCCCAGCAGGGGACCTGGCCTCAGAGGATGCTTAGCTGGGGCATCCCTCTGTGGGGTTCCTTTCTCCTGTCTCCCTGCTGAGGAGGAGCCATGGGGCCAACCATGGGCACTGTGCTGTCTGCCCGGGCCTGCCTGGGCTGGTAGCTCACCAGCTGCAGCGTCAGCCTCAGTTTTTGCCTTGCCGACCATGCATGTGTTTTTGTGGAGCTGGGTAAGCGCCTGGGGACAGGCGAGGGAAGCCGCTCCCATCGGCTTGGGGTCTGCGGATGCCAAGCGGCATCCCTGCTTGTGCTGAGCCTGACTGGATCCTGCCTGGATCTTCTGTGCTTGAAGTAGGAGGCAGCAGGGGCATGGGGCCAAGAGCTGGGCTTGGCTGGGCCACATCTGTGGGTCTGGATCACTGCGCCCGGTGGGATGGAGCTCGCAGGGAGTGGGGAGCCTGAAGGGGAGAGGAGATGATGGAGGGATCTCGCAGACCAGCCAGCGTGACCCTTGTGTGGGTATAAGTTGGTGTTGATGCTGCTATATATTGACTGTTATTTCGTGTGATGTGTGTAGGGTGCGTACAGTGAGCATAGGATCCGGGCAGCCTGTACCAATCCTAAGGCTGTTGTTGGCCTTCCTGAAAACCACCGAATCCTGTAACATACTTTATGCTGTGTTAAAAATCATGCTTGGTCAGGATGCGCTGTTGCTGAGGTCACATAGCGGGCTCCTCTCCACTGCTAGATCCTGAGATAGGTCACTCTGTGAAGCCCCAAAAGCAGGTTGTGTCCATATTAACCTGCTTGGGAAGGTCCAGGATGGAAGTGGATGCTTGGGTTGGAGCAGCAGGCCTGCTCATCTACTGTCCCACCTCTAGGAGCACTGGGCTAGGGAAGAGCACGAGAAGCAGAACAGATGGAGAGTGATGTGTGCCCCGTGTCTCACCACCTCGTGAGACCTTCCTGCACCCCAAGAAGCAAGGACTGGGGACAGCGAGAGAGCATGAGGGCTTCTTCCTTCCATCTCTCACTGGTGAATAAAAACAAAGCACTGAAGAACGAGACCTGCTGGGTCGGAGTGTTTTCTCCCCCCTCAGAAGACATGGTGACCAGCAAACGTGCAGTGCAGCTCCTCCTCCAGCCGCTGCTCGCTCTGCCTACAGAATCGGTTCATTTCCAACAGAAGACAGCACTTTTGGGAAGTTTCCTATGAATCAAGCACGCTTCGACATCGTGTTCAACAGCAGCACGGAGGAAGTGCCAGTGCTGTGCTTCTAGTGCAGTCCCAGCTGAGCTATCGTTTCCATTGGGCACAAGTTGACGGGGTAGAGCAGAAAGCACAGATTCCCTTACACCAGCACCGAGCTCCCTGTTACAGAAATGTTTATCTGTGAAGACGTTGGGTAAGAGCAGGGGGCTGGCATTGTCAGCAGCTAAGTGAGAGATGGGGCCATGCCCCACTTTTCCTCGCTTCGGGTGGGCAGGAGCGAGGGCAGGAGCAGTGAGCCCCCAGGGGCCGGTGTGTCCTGGTGGGGAGAGGCTGGGTTTGGCTGCTGCAGAGAAACACAGCGGGAAGGCACCGGGGCCCCAGGAAGACAAGAATCAAGGGGTGAAATGAGTGTTTCCTCTGTTGCAAGTTGGAGTTAATGCCGAGGAGGTGACTCCCTCTGTTTTTGACTGGCTCTTACTTGTCTTGTGACTGCTGTGACTGCAGGCTCGGGGTCACAAGTGGCTCAGCAGTCTTGATGGTGATGCCCTGGCCATTTGGGCTCCTGTGCTGGTTAACAGGCTGCCACAAGCTGGACATCTTGGGTCCCAGAGCTGCTGGCACTGCTTTCCTTAACCCTGATGGTCTTTGCTCCTCTTCTTCATCCATTGCAGCCGGGTTGGTTGCTCCAGTCTTGTCCTCGTGCTCTTCCCTGCAACTTGGCTGTGTGGTGACACACGGTTGGGCAGTGATGCCTCCTGGATGCTTCTCTCCACCAGTGGGCTCGCTTTCTGCAGCACCGGCAGCTTGTGGGTGTTGGGAATTGCCCAGCCCAGGGCTGCGGGCACAAGGGCAGCCGATGGGGATCCCTCCTTATCCCATCCAGCAGCCTGGCACGGCCGCCTTCGTGCCCTGCGCCTGCAGCGCGGCATGGGCAGACGTGCCCGTGCGCGACGGTGCTGGCTGAGCCGGTGGAGCCGGAGCTGCCTGGCCCGCCGCTGTGCCCCATCCAGGTTAGCCTGTCTGCCCGGCTCTGCCGGGGGGGAGCCGCGTGCCTCAGCAGCGCCCGCCGCAGCGTGCTGGGTCCTGCCAGGCACGGGGTGTGCCGGGGCTCCCGTGGGGAGGGGTGATGGGAGCCGCCGCTCCCCAAAACCTGCCCCAGCAGCGGCAGGGGGCTGCTAAGCATGGGAGCCCCTCGGGAGTCTGGATGGGGCTGGCCATGTAGCTGTATCCCGTGGGAATCCTTATCTCCCATTGGCAGGCCGGGTGGGGGGGGGTCCCAGGTTTCTTTCAGAGATAGGTGCTGGCTTGCACATGTTGTGTGCCCCATTGCACACCCCATGGTCCTCCATGGGTTCCTTGTTCTTTGCCCCGGTGCTGGGGGGCACAACGAGGGTTTGGGGTGCTTTGCTTAGGGCTGGTGTGTGGGATGTGTGTGTCCTCCCGGAGCCGGGCGGCCGCTGGCTGCCCGAGCGAGCGGCAGATGGTGGCTGCCTGGGGACCAGCCGTCCATCCCTCCGGGTGATTATTCACCCGTCACCATGACGATAGAAAGGTCAGCAAAAAGATCCCATGTGATTCCAGGGTCGGGTTGGTGGGATTAGGAGCAGCATGGCAGGGAGGGCTAGCGGGAGGATAGAAGGATAGGGCCCAGCCAGTGTCTTCATCCCACCTACCTCATCAGGGGCTGTCTCCCTCAGGCACCATCCCCAAAGCCAGGCCAGCTAAGAGCTGGCAAACTCTGGGCACCAGTGGAAGATCCCTGGGATGGTGCTGGACCCCTCTGGCTGCTGATCCTGAGAGCTCAGTCCTGATCCTATGGGTCCAATCCTGCATGGGCAAGACCTGGACCTGGGTGTGGGGTGAAGGGGCTGGGCTGGCATCGGGGTGGAAGCAGAGGAGGAATGGGGCTGTGCTGATGGAGGCTTGGCTGGTCCTGCATCCTTCCTCCGCCTCGCAGCAGGGTGTCTCCTCACAGGGTGCCCCCACTTGACCCATGTCCCCTCTTTCTCTCCAGGCTGTTCCTCTAAGTCGTTCAAGCTGTACTCGCCAAAGGAGCCCCCGAACGGCAACGCCTTCCCCCCTTTCCACCCGGGCACCATGCTGGATCGAGATGTGGGGTGAGCCGGGGCCTGGGGAGGGGTCTGCAAGGCTGGGGGTGCTCTGCAGTCTGCACCTAGGGTGTCTCTGTTGGGTAGCATACAGGGAGTGCAGCACATGAGTTGAGGTAGCACAAGGGGAGAGGGGATTGGAGCAGGCACAGGTGGGAATGGGGGGAGAAACGGTGATATCTGGGATGAAGAGAGCCCCCAGGTCCCTGAGCTATGTGGGACCAAGCCCCTTGTCAGGCCAAGCCCCTGGCATGAAGCAGGACAAGGGGCATTCTCAGCTCCTGCCAAAACAGCCCCTTCTCCAGCCTCTGTCCTGCCTGGCACCAGCCCCAGCTGCAGAGGAGCTGGACATGTCCCTAGAGAGCCCCAGGCCTCATACCAGGAGCTGTGGAACACCAGCCAGAGCCCAGTTCCAGGGGTGCAGGTCACCCCGTGGGGCTGTCTGATGTCAGCAGCCAGGCCACAGCCTGCACCATGTGTGGGGGCTCGCCTCCAGTGAACCCAGTGCCTGCCTGCAGGGAAAGGGGAGCTGTGGTGGGCAAGGAGGGAGTTTCCCATCAGCACTGACCTGCCTGTATCTCTTTCCCTCGCAGTCCTACTCCCATGTACCCACCGACGTACCTGGAGCCTGGAATCGGGTAAGCACAGAGGGCTGGCAGGGACCCCGCTGGGAGGAGAGCTTGTGCCCATGGTGGGGATGCCTTACAGGACCAGCACTCTGCTGGCTGGGGTTGAGGGGGGATGCTCTGACTCTGCCCAGCCCTGGAGGGGCTGTGTGTCCCTCCACCATGTGCTCAGGACCCTTCCGCACCCTGTGGCTGCCTCCCCTGACTGCTCTGCTCTCTGGGCAGGAGGCACACGCCGTACGGGAACCAGACTGACTACAGGATATTTGAGCTCAACAAGCGGCTGCAGAACTGGACAGAGGTGAGGAGCTGGGCAGTGAGGGGGGGCCAGGGTGGGATGATGCTCCTGGGTGTGTGTTTTGGGGATGGGGTCCTGTGTGCTGCCTGCCCTCACAAGCTGCCTTGGCTCTAGCAGAAATCCCCTTGGCAGTGGGGTCCCGTCCTGCTGTGCAGGTCCCCAGGTGCCTTGTCCCTCACTTGGCCGTGGGACAGGGCTCATCGTCCCCATATCCATCAGCCAGGAGTGCAGCCTTCCAGGGGCTGAGCATGTGACTGCTGTGCCAGGCATCCAGAAGCTCCCTGTTGGTCTGTCTGCTCTCCTCCCCATAACCTAGAATCTATCTGCCATCCCCAGGAATGTGACAATCTGTGGTGGGATGCCTTTACCACAGAGTTCTTTGAGGATGACGCCATGTTAACAGTCACTTTCTGCTTGGAGGATGGACCAAAGAGATACAGTGAGTACCAGGCTGAGCCCTCGTTCCCCAGGGCGTTATTGCTCCTCTGGCAGGAGGCACAGTAGTTGTGCTGCACAGGGGGATGCGGGCAGGGTGCTAGAGCTCAGCTGCCTTCATCCAGCAGGCATGGGGGACACTCTACACATACAGCCCCAAAACACATCTGTGTGGTCCTGATTCACTGACCATAGTTTCCTCCTTCTCCCACTCCAGCGATTGGCCGGACTCTGATTCCCCGTTACTTCCGCAGCATCTTTGAAGGGGGGGCCACAGAGCTCTACTACGTGCTCAAGCACCCCAAGGAGTCCTTCCACAACAACTTCGTCTCGCTGGACTGTGACCAGTGCACCATGGTCACGCAGCACGGCAAGCCCATGTTCACCCAGGTACCTGCTGTGGCCATGGATTCTCCTGCCCCTCATGGCTCAGTCCCGTGTGCCCTCGTGGTGGCCACAGTCCTGTGTGGGCTCCTGGGTTTGGCTTGTGCCAGGTCTCATGGCAGGCAGGGACGAGCCACTGGGAGGGTGTCCCCAGTGTGCAGAGTGGGTTCCCAGGGGATGTGGGCTGGGGGAGGTGGGAGCGGCCTGTACCTGACCCTGTGCCCTGCCCAGGTGTGTGTGGAGGGGCGGCTCTACCTAGAGTTCATGTTCGATGACATGATGAGGATAAAGACGTGGCATTTCAGCATCCGCCAGCATCGAGAGCTCATCCCTCGCAGCATCCTTGCCATGCATGTGAGTACCACTCCGGAGCTCCCCTGGGGCATGAGTGATATGGGGCTGCTGTTCTCTTCATGCAGCACAGGCTGGGGGACCTCAGCCCTGACCTCATCACAGGCAGGGGGACGGGAGGGCCATCCGCAGCCCGGATGCAGCTGAGCCACCTGTATCTCTCACTCCTAGGCACAGGACCCCCAGATGCTGGACCAGTTATCCAAGAACATCACCCGCTGTGGGCTCTCAAACTCCACACTCAACTACCTCCGAGTGAGTGTGCAGGAAAAGGGAGGGATGCAGGCCTCCTCCTGATCTGGGGTGGGCCTAGGGAGGCCACCTTTTGTGCTCCAAGGTGCCCAATGCCTGACTGCCCTGGGGTGTGTGGGGGCAATGGGGCAGGCTCTGCAGGAGGGGTCGTGCAGATGGGCTGCAGAGAGCCGTGGGGCAGTGGAGCATCATGATCTAACTCCCTTGTCTGTCTGCTTCTTACAGCTCTGTGTAATCCTAGAACCAATGCAGGAGCTCATGTCACGGCACAAGACCTACAGCCTCAGTCCCCGGGACTGCCTCAAGACTTGCCTCTTCCAGAAGTGGCAGCGGATGGTCGCTCCGCCTGGTGAGCCTCATGCTTGCTGCCCTGCTGCCTGCAGGTCTCCAGGGCTGTCTGATCAGGCCGTGTCCTTGGCATAGGCTTTTCCCAGCCCCAGAGCCCGTCACTGGCTTTGTCTTGCAAGGCTGGGGGCAGTGAGTCAGGCAGCCTGCTGCCCCTCCTGTCCCTGTGCTGGGGGGACGGGGAAGCTGCAGTGGGGAGGAGGGTGGTGATGCTGCCCTGGCAGGCATGTCATTGTGGACAAGGGGCTGGAGGGTGCTGACTCCTTCCCATTGGGACTGACCATGTCTCCCTCTTCCACCAGCGGAGCCAGCACGGCAGCAGCCAAGCAAGCGCCGGAAAAGGAAGATGTCGGGGGGCAGCACCATGAGCTCCGGTGGGGGAAACACCAACAACAGCAACAGCAAGAAGAAGAGCCCAGCCAGCACCTTTGCCCTGTCCAGTCAGGTACCTGTAAGCATCCCGTTTCCATTCTCTCTTCCTCCCCCGGGGTGGAGGGGAGGGCTCCCTGCCCCAGCCCCTGGGGGTGTCTAGGGCCAGACCCCTGGGAACTGCCTGTGCAGGCACCCCCCCAGCTCTCTCTGGGTGGTGGGGAGAAGGAGAAGGTGTCCCAGCTGCCTTCCCTGTGCTGCTTTCCTCCCCTGCAAAGGGGTGAGGATGTGCTGCCCCACCAAGTGCCCAAGACCCAGGTCCTGCGATGGAGATGAGGAGGTGGCCTCATGGCTGGGGAAAGGGACTGCGGCGTTTGGGGGGGGGGGTCTGGCAGCCCGGGCTCCCCCCACCTCGATTATGTTTCGGGACCGTCTCCCCTTTCAGGATGTGATGGTGGTAGGCGAGCCCACGCTGATGGGGGGGGAGTTTGGGGACGAGGACGAGCGGCTCATCACCCGGCTGGAGAACACGCAGTTTGACGCCGCCAACGGCATCGACGACGAGGACAGCTTCAACAACTCGCCGGCGCTGGGGGCCAACAGCCCCTGGAACAGCAAACCGCCCTCCAGCCAGGAGAGCAAGTCAGAGAACCCCACGTCGCAGGCGTCGCAGTAACGGCCCCCCCGCCGCCCCCTGGACTCAGTCCCAACCGATCTACCTGTACATTTGCAACGGAGAGTAACTGGGAAGCGGCGAGGTGCTGGGGGCAGATCGGCGGGTGCACGGCCAGGCGAGCAGCCCCCAGCCCTCTCCCCCCGCCGCCTCCCCGCTCCCCCTGCGCCTGCCTCCCCGCCGGACCCCAGTGCAGGGGTGGGTTTCCGGGGCTGTAGCTGCGTTATTCCCTCTTCTCTCTCTTCTTCCCTGCTTCTTCCCTGGAGAGCTTCTCATCCCTGCCCCGATGTGCCCAGCCCCTGCCCGCTGGAATTAGGAGGGAGGCGTCAGCAGCTGGCATGACCGGGAAGCCGGCAGCATGCTGGTGCAGTGTATTGGGGTCTGGCACAGCCCAGGTGCCCTCCTCTTCCTCTTTCCCCCTGGGTCCTATGGCTGGGGTTTGCTTGGCAGCCGCCTACAGCGGGGTTGCGCATCCCCAGGCCAGCATGGGGCTGGTGGAGGGTGTCCAGTGATGGAAAGCCTTCCCTGTGCCGCAGCTCTGCCATGGAGCCTCCTCCATCCGGGGTCAGGTCCTGCTGCGCTGGGGTGGTGTTGAGGATAAGGGCCTGTCGCAATCCCTGCTTTCCTGCACCCTCCCCTTTCCCTCACTCCCAGGGGCAGGGCCGGGGGGGCACTCTATATACAAGAAGTGTGTGGTGGGGGGGGCTTGATGGAGCTGGATGGGGTCACAGAGGACCCGCTCCCTGCCCCTGCGTTCCCCCTGCCCTGTGTGAGTCTGCCCGGGGCCCCTTTGCAGCCCCTGGTACCTCCTTTTGTCTTTTTTTAAGAAAAAGAAAAAAATAATATTATTAAAATTGTAAGTTTAAAAAAAAAGGAAAAAAAAAAATGGGAAAAGCCCCCCCCCCCCCCCCCCCGCTCCCCTTTCTCCGGTTCCCCCCTCCCCTCCGTGAGCCCTCCCACCCTGTCCTGACTTTTGTACAGGCTTCTTCTCTTGGGAGTCTCGTTTTATATCCAGTTCGGAGAGCTTCAAACCAAGGAGAGACTTTGCAGACTTCCTTTCTAAATCCCTCCAGGGGCCGGGGGGGGGCAGCCCCCCCCGCTCCCCCTCCTCAATGTAAATCTTGTGTGCTGTTGTCCCCGCTCCCCCCCCCTCGGGTTCGTGTACCTCGTGCTTGTACATTTCCGCGCTGTAGACAGTGTGTACGATACTGTTCTTTCAATGTGTTATCACTAGAGCAGGTGCCTCCATTGATGTTAGGGGAAACGATGAGAAAAATAATGATTTTGGGGGTTTTTTTGGTTTTAAAAAAAAAAAAAAGGTAAAAAAAAAAAAGGAAAAAAAAAATTATAATCCCTTCCAAGGCTTCTTCCAAGGAGAAGGCGGGAGGTGCGGGGGGAGGGCTCCGTGCTCACCAGCTCACCCCAGCAGCCTCGGACGGGGTAGCCGGGGATTGGGCCCCCCCGAGGTGGGGTTGGCTGGGGTGGGGGGTGCGTGTGTGCGTGCAGGAGTGTGTGTGCGAGAGGTTCGTGTGTGTCTGTGAGTGTGTAAGGGCCCCGGGGCCGGCGGAGCAGCTCTGCGGGGTGGGGGGGTAGCGGGGTGCACCCCGCTCTCTCCAACAGCCCCCCCCCCGTTCTCACAGCTCCTGTGCCGCTGCCCCGTGGGGCCGTGGTTGCACCCCGTGTCTTGCCCGCTCGTGGTTGGGATGCAGAGGGTGGCCGAGCAGGGGGGGGGATGCACTGTGTCCCCCCTCCTTCTGCTGTCCCTGGGGTCGGGCATGAGATGGGAGCCCCTTGGCTCAGCCCTGGCCCGCTCTCAAGCCCTGGATCCCCTGCATCAGCTCCCAGGCCCCTCCAGGGGCAGCCTGCAGGTGGAGGGCTCTGCCCCACATCCCCTTTGCAGGGGGGGGGTGGCTCCAGGGCAGGAGCCCGGCGTGGTGGGGAGGGGGTCTCTGGTTTGCAGTTAAGGTACGGCTCTGGCTGCCAGGCCCAGTGCAGTGTGCGGGCCCCTCGCTGCCCCCCCGGGCACACTGAAATGCCTTTTTGTTTCTTTTTCGTTTTGTTTTGGTTTTTTTTTTCCTCCTCCCCTCCATAGTTTGTGCCATTTATGAGTCATGTATGGTACCAATAAAACGACTTTTCGGTTTGAGGCTGTCCTGAGCACTTATTCCTGAGCATGGGACCCGGCTGATGCAAGCAAGGCAGCCCCTGTGCCCTGGCAGGGGGTTCCTGTGCTCCCAGGGTGATGCTGGCTCCCAGCCGGGCCCCGGCCGGCTCCCTGCCATGCCGCGGTGGAAAGCAGAACTCCCAGCAAGGACAGAGCACAGGGCTGCTGGGAAACGGCCCTGTCCCCGAGCCAGAGCAAACAAGCAGCTCCGGGCCTGCCAGGATGCCAAGGTGATGGGCACGTCTCCTGGGGACCTGCTGTGGGCTGGAAGCAGCAGCTGAGCAGCACGGAGGTGTCCCGGGGGGGGAAGGAGGGACAGCACCAGCCTCCATGGGGAGTACCCCAATAATCCAGAAGCTGAGTGCCTCTGTGCCAGCGCTGGGAGCAAGGTGCTGGACTCCAGTTCCCCCAGGCAAGGCAGACAGCTGACCCCAGAGGAGGCTTTTTGCTGTCCCTCCTGTGTGGGGGGCAGCTGGGTCTACCCCCAGTGGGGCCATTGGGGACACAGTGGGCTAAAACTGTGGGTGTTTCATCTAAAGCACCCCTCGTGGCCAAATGTGCGAATGTGGCTGTGGGTGGTGGTGGGGCAGGGGCAGGTTTGGCAGTGGTCGATGGTGGGGTAATGTGGTGGTGGGGTAGGGGCAGGTTTGGCAGTGATCGATGGTGGGGTAATGTGGTGGTGGGGCAGGGGCAGGTTTGGCAGTGGTTGATGGTGGGGTAATGCGATGGTGGGGCAGGGGCAGGTTTGGCCGTGATCGATGGTGGGGTAATGTGGTGGTGGGGCAGGGGCAGGTTTGGCAGTAACTGATGGTGGGGTAATGCGGTGGTGGGGCAGGGGCAGGTTTGGCAGTGGTCGATGGTGGGGTAATATGGTGGGGCAGGGGCAGGTTTGGCAGTATTCAGGGAGGAAAAAGGAACATCGGTGAAACCAGGCTCTTCAAATCAGGCTGATGCGGAGGCAGGAGGATGGTTCCGTGTCTTTGGAGCCAGGGCAGGGGTGAGACCTGCACCAAGGGATGCCACCTTGCCGGCCTTCCCCCTGGCAGGGCCGGGGGTCAGGGGTTATGGTGGGAGCTCGTGGCTGGGCAGGTGGGAGCAGGGTGGCCCCCGGTGAGCCCGTGGCGTGGTGGCACCAGTGCCGAGGTGTCGGCGCTCTCCCTCCTGGCTTGCAGCGAGCGCTGGCAGCCTCAATGGGGCTCCCTGGGCTGAAGGGGAGCAATGCCCTGTGGAAGCAGGTTGTTCATCTGCAGAGGATCCGGCGGAGGCCTGGCCAGGACCTGCCCTCACACAGCCATGGGGAGCTGGGGACACGTGGGTATGGAGAAGCGCAGCACCCAGGGCAGCAGTCCCGTCCCACGCAAGGTCCCTTGTCCCCAGCTCTGCTGGTGGAGAGACCTGAAGCAATGCTTTGGGGTTGAGGTCTCAGCTGGGAAGACCAAGGTTGCCCACAAAACCCCAAACCTCCCTCCCTGCATCAGCCCCGGTGCTGTGAAGAATGCGCTACTTCATGCTTTGGTTTTGCTCTTGCTTCTGTGTCCCCCCCTGTCCTGCCCTGGTGCCAGGGCTGAGCTGGAGGGTCCCACACAGTGCCCTGGCGCCCAGCATGGGCCAGGCCAAGAGGGAACCCTGAGGCAGAGCTGCTTTCCTATGCCGCCTTCGCCCGAGGTCATGGGGAGCAGCGACTCCTGCTTGTGCCAGGGAACACGAAGCAGTAACTGGGGAGGCGGCAGCCAGCGAACCATTGGTACTGGGGTGCCAGGGAGCGTGGTTTAAGTCACAGCACAGCACAAAGGACATAGGGTGCGGCTCCTGCAGACCTGCTGCTGGGCCCGTTCGAAAGCACATGGTGCCCCAGGCAGGGTCCAAGGGCCATGCTGGGGGGCACTGGCTGCCCCAGGGAGGTGTGGGGCGCAGCTGAAGGCTGGCATGGGGGCAAGGCAGGCAGCGTGGCGGCTCTGGGCATAGCGGCTGTGGCAAGGTCTGCTGGAGGGACCAGCATGGGTCTGGCAGCGTGGAGCCAGAACTGGGTCTGTTGAGCAGAGCAGGAGCATCACCTGGGCATGGGGCGGGGGTCCTGGGGACAATGGGCTCTTCCCGCACCGGAGCCGGTGTCGGGGTGGGATGGGGCAGGCGTGGGGCGGGTGCAGGGGGGTCCTTCCGGCAAAGGAGGGGTCCCGGGCGGCCGCACACCCCGGGCAGACCCCGGGGGGCCGCGGCGGAAGGCGCGGACCCTTCCAGCCCCACCCACCCCTCCCGGGGCCGCTCGTCCCGCGGTGTCGGTGCGGGGCTGAGCCGTGCAGAGGGGCTCCTGCTGCGGCCGCGGCCCCCCGGGACACGGCCCCCGGGGCTCCTGCCCCGCGCCCAGCGGGTGCGTCCGCGGCACGACCCGGGGGGACCGCCGGGACCTCCCTCCCTGCCCCGGCTGCTGCTCCCAGCGCCCCGGCGGCGGGGCGGGGGTGAAGGACCACGGGCGGTCGCAGGAGCAGAGCCACCCATGGGTCCCGTTGGCTTGGAGACTCCCCGGTGGGCAGGGAGGGAGGGGGGATGGAGCCGGGCAGATCCCCGGCCTTGGCGGGGAAATCCCGTGTGTGGCTCCGGAGGCTGCCCCACGCTCGGGGGATCGGGGTGCGTGTGGAAAACGCGGGGTTTGCCGCAGCGCCCCGTTTGGGACGTTTTAAATGCAAACCCTGGTTCTGTGGCTGGTTTGTGCTGAAGCTGTGGCCGGCACAGTGCACCCCATCCTGAGAGGATGCAGCTGGTGCTGAGGTGGAGCCGCGGGATGCCTGCTCTCGGGATCACCGCGGCTAAGGAAACCAAGAGGAGGAAACCAGAAGGGGCACGGCCGCTCTGCAGGGACGGGGCTGTCCCCTCGCCTGCGCTGGGGTAGGTCGGTGGTGACCCTGACCCGGGTACAGAGGCGGCCTGGGGTGGCCGTGTGCCAGGAGGTGACAGGCAGGGTGGGGCGATGCCGGCATCGCAAGCAGCTGAACCTTAGCAAGCCATAAAACGCGGGCGCTGGCGCTGGCGCTGGGCGGCCGGGCCCCGAGGCAGAGGTCCCGGAGGACAGGGTAAGTGCTTGGTCTCTGCTTCATTCTCCCTGGTGAGCATCTCCTGCCCGTTCCCCCGCCCCGCTGCGGTCAGGATCCCCACCTCTGTTTGATGCTGTCCCGCAGCTCTTTCCTTCCGGGCAGGACCTGGCAGGTGCCTTATTTTTCCCTCCCCACACTTCCTGCTCGGAGGTAGGGCAGGCGAGGAGCCCTGCACCCAGCCACACCGACAGCCCCTCTCTGTGCAGAGGTGCCCACCGGAGCTGCCGCGATGGAGCTGATGGGGAACATCTCGCAGCCTGTGTATGGCCCCGGCCCCGAGGCACCGGGGAGCAGCACCCCAGGCCTGGTGGGGATGGTGCATGGATTCCTGAGGATGGTGCAGCCTAACGCCCTGCCCATAGGTGGGTGCGTGGTGATGGGGGGCTGGCAATGGGGTGGGGGTGCTGCTTGGAGCCGTGGGGTCCTGGTTGAGGCTGAGCTCTTCCACACTGAGACTGTCCATCCAGCATTTAAATGCTGGGTGCTGGTTAAGAGGGGTATGGTGGGGAGTAATGGAGGGGGATTCCTGACGACTGCCAGCTGTGTCCTGCCTGTGTCCCGTCACAACTGTGGGCAGTCTCAGATGGGGCCCAGAGGAGGCTTTGGTGGCAGTGACACCCTGCAGCGTCCTGCCCCATCCTCCCTCCAGGTATCTTCATGCCGGGCAAAAGGTGCAGAGCAAACCCTATGGTACCTGTAAGTTTGCGGGGCCCTTGCCTGTCTTGCAGCCCTCTGTGCTTGCAGGTGATAAGGTGTACTTAGGCAGGACCCAGCTTGGGGCCACCAAGAGCAGTGTCCCAGTGCCCACAGGGCAGCGTTGTAGGTGCTCCCTGCACACCACCCAGCTTGCCAGTGTCCTGCCCCCTCCTCCTGCAAGGGGATGTGTGGCTGGCACATCTCTGTCCCAAAGTGGTGACAGGTCCAACTGGGCCACGCCAGGACCCTGTGGCTGCTTGATAGCCTGGGGCAAGGGCTGCCTTGCAGGCAGTTTTGCCGCTCCTGCTGTTGGCACTTGTGCTTCCTCCTTCTCTGGGCCCAGCCCTTGCTTGCCAGCAACTTGTAGGCAAATGTGTGGCTGGCAAACAACGCAATGGCTTTGTGGCCTTGTTAGTGCCATGCAGATAGCAGGGCACCGTCACGCCATGGGACAGCACAGCTTGTAATGAAGCCATCGGACACAGGCAGGATGAACTCGGGATCAGGAGGCAGCATGGTGCGTGGACTTTGCCCCAGTGTTCACACAGCCCTGGCACTGCATGGGATGGGCTGCAGGAGAGCAGCTCCAGGGCAGCCGACGTGGCTATTGGAGCATCCTCCTGGGGTGAGGACCCCCTTGCTCTGGGGACCCCTGTGAGCCTGGGTGCTGGGCAGTGCTTCTGGATACAAGAGGCTGCGTGACACAAGGCTGAGGGGCAGCTGGAAGGGCGGAACGTGCCGTGCCCTCACAGCCACTCTGAGCGGCAGCACTGGAGGTCATGCCTGGCGCTGGGGGCTCCTCTCTGTGCTGAGCAGGGTATCGGGACCCTCCTAGAGAGCACCTCAGGGCCCAGCGCCGGCTCACTGTCCTCCCCACTCCTTTTTCCCAGAACTCATCACAGGTTTTGGGCAGCCAGAGAGTGAGAAAACCACTGGGGAGCAAGTTGAGGAGGTGAGCGGGCAGCCAGGGCAGGGAGCCAGCAGCCCAGAGCGCCACGGGCTGGGGGATGCTGGTGGGTGATGCTCTGAGGCTGAGCCCTGTGGGATGGCTGGCAACAAGGGGAGATGTGCAACCCCTGGGGGGGACCCATCCTGGGGGTCCGGATGGGACCCTCAGAGCTGGGAAGCCTTCACGGGCGCTGCCTCTCTTCCCCTCGCAGCTGCTGCTGTACGAGCTGGGTTTCCTGGTCTGCGCAGCCATCGGGCTGCTCTTCATCCTCCTCGTGCCGCTGGTGGGATGCTGCTTCTGCTGCTGCCGCTGCTGCGGGAACTGCGGGGGCCGCATGTACCAGAAGCAGGGCCGGCGGACGGGCTGCCGGCGCCGGGCGCTCTGGGCTTCCGTCCTGCTGCTCTCCGCGCTCCTCTTGTGAGTGCGCTGCCCGCGAGGCTCCGGATGGGACCCAGGGGCGGGTGGAAAAGCCGGCGCTTGGCGGCCGTGTCAGGAAGCTGCCATTGTTCGCAGGAGCAGGTCCCAGCACGGCGGGACAAAAGAGAGGAAGCGGCAGCAGTGGGGAGCTGGCCCTGGGGGGCTGCGTGTTCCCAGCAGCTTTGCTGTGGGAACTGCGGGTGCACCCCGCACTGGGCTGCTCCCCTGTGCCTCACTTTCCCCTGTTCCCCCTCTCTGGTCACTCGGCTGTGCGCAGGGATGCTCTGGAAGCAGGGCTCAGTGGACCCTGCAGGCTGGGGTCGGTGCGGGTGGATTCAGGGGCTCCCTGGGGGGAGCATCAGGGCTGAGCTCCACACGCACTGACCCTGCCACCCTTTCCTTGTAGGGCTGGCGATGTTTGCGCCTTCATCAGCAACACTCGCTTCTCCCAGGCTGTGTGCGGTACCTTCCCCAACGTCAACACCACCCTCAACAACGTCCACATCTATGTGGCCTCCGTCCCCCAGGCACGCCTGAGCCCCCTTCCCTGGCTGGAGTGGCTGATGGGGGGCAAGGGGCTGAAGTGGAGGACAGCAGCCCAAATACCCCCTGGGGAAGGGTCCTCACTGACAGCCCATCTCTGTTCCTGCAGCAAATCAATTATATCATCGACAGCAGCGACGTGCCGCTGAGCCATGCCAACAGCAGCCTCCAGGGTGAGGGCGTGCAGCAGAAGGGGTTGGAGCATCCCCAATGCACCCATGGCGAGCTGCCATGCAGCGGGCTGGGGATGCTGCATGGGTGCCCTGATGCCTTGCAGATGCTTGCTGACTCTGCGGGCTGCTGGGCTGGCTCTCATGGGTTTGGGTTTGGGGACTCTGCCGGACCCCTGCTCTGCTCCAGCTGCTGCTTTTCAACATCCAGACTCCTCTTTGGGGAGGGTGATGCAGGCGGTGGCAGGGTGGGGGTGTCCCCTCTGCCCCCTGCCTGTGGGGTGGGAGTGGGATGGCGTCCCACACAGGGGAGTGTTTTCGGCAGCTCTCCTGCGAGCCTTGAGTCCACACCATTGACACCCTCCCATCTCTGCAGACATTGGACTCAACCTGGGTGGCACAATCATGTTGAGTATCAGGAGTGGCATGGATGGGGCTCTGGGATCCCTCCAGGGCCTCTTGCAAGGTAATGGCCCAATCCCTTGGATGGGACTTGGGGAAGATGCCAGGGCTGAGAGCTGGGGTAGGTGCATGTTCGGGTGAGGCTCCCAGAGAGGGGGGGGGGGGGTGTCCCTCTGGCCTTCCAGCTGAAGTCTGTGTCAAACACTGGGACTTTGGGGGGTGCCCCTATGTCACCCTTTCTGATGGGTCCCCGAGGTTCAGCTGGATGAGGACCGGCAGGATGAGCTCTGTTCTCTCTGTCCTAGAGATGCAGACACTGCGTGGTGCCTTCAGCAGCATTGCCAGCGCTCGCTCGCACCTCGAGGCTCTGCAGAGCAACTACAGCGAGCGGCTGGCCATCCTGCGGGACGAGCTCAACCAGAGCCTGCAGCGCTGCGGCCAGCCCTGCAGCAACGTGTCCCTGCACGGCCTGGCCTTCAGCGCCAACTTCAGCACGGTGAGCAGAGGCAGTGTGTGCGGTGAGGGTCCCCCCGGCCCCCCGCAGCCCCCTCACCACAGGCTCTTCCCCACAGATCCCCAGTGTGGAACAGCAGCTGGAGGCACTGGATGATGAGTCTGGCTTCGACATTGAACATGATTTGGAGAGGGTAAGGGGTCCCCCTGTGCCTGGGTGCTGCTGGGGCTGTGCTGCAAGGAGGTGGCTTGGGAAGAGCCTGATGGCAGTAAATTGCTGTCAGCAGAGGGAAGGGCTGGCTGGAGGCCTGCCTTGTCCAGAGCCTGCCTGCTGTGCCGCCACCCCTGGGTGCTGGCGCGGTGGGTGGGCGCTGGGGGAGCCTGGCTGTCCTGTGCCACTGGGATCTGGGGATGGAGGGGACGTGCTGCTCAGCCCTGCTCTGCAGGCAGGGATGTGAGCTACGCGCTGTGCCCTCCCACATGCAGGTTAATGACACACTGAACAGGATCACTGACAAGGTGCAAGAGGGGTCCCAGGATGTGGTGACAAGTAAGCAGGGCTTTGTGCCCCAGGTGCTGAATTACCCCTCTCCCAGGGCTCTCTTTTCCCTTCTCACCCCATCCGTGTCTGGAGCCCTCCCCTGCTGTCACTCTGCTGCCTGCAGCCCTGGCTGTCCCCAGGTGCCATCATGCTGATGCTACCTTTGGCCACGACTGCCCCCTTCCCATCCTCTCTGGCTCCCCACTGCCCCAGGCTCTGGCAGCAGCTTGCAGCACCAATCTGTCCCCATCTCCTGCAGAGACTCAGGAGGAGTTGGGCCTCATCAGGCAGGAAATCAGGAGCTTCAAGGAGCAGTTGCAGGACCAGTTGCGACTTGTGGATATGGAGGAGAGTGTTGGGGTCTTCGTGGACAATGCCACATCAATGCTGAATGAGTACAGGGAACCAACCATTGCCTTGGATGGGCTCAGGTAGGCAAGGGGATGCTGCCATCCCCTGGCCCCCTTGTCCAGAGAGGCTCAGGCTCTGCATCCTCCAGCTTCTGGAGGTGGGGGCTTGCTTGGTGCAGGGTGGCTGGAACTGTGCCACCCTTTGTCCTCCCCTAGCTGGCAGGATGCTGGGCACTGCTTGGGGTGCCACGTCCTGCTGTCTGACTCCTCTGCCCCAGGTGGAGCGTGTGTGTCCTCCTGTGCTGCATGGTGCTGCTGGTGGTCCTCTGCAATGTTGTTGGCCTGGTGCTGGGGCCCCTGGGGCTGAAGGAAGACGTGCTGCCCACCCAGCGCAGCAGCCTCTCCAACGCTGGCGGGAACTTCTTCATGGCGTGAGGCTCCCTGGGCCGCTGAGGATGTGTGGGAGCAGTGGGATGGGTGGACAGGGCTGGCTGGGGGATGCTCAAGCTGTTAATTCATCAGGTCACTGCAGCTTAATGGCCTGCATGAGGGTAACTCACAGTGCAGGTGTTAAAAACAAGGGCATAACGTGGTGCTGCTGAAAGGAGTTCAAGCAGAGCCCATCCAACCATAGCTGGCAGGGACCTGGCAAGTGTGTGGGGTCCTGCAGCTCTGCAAGTGGCTTGCAAAGCTATGCCCGCGGCTGAACCCCAGGCTACAGCCTGGCTGTGCTCCTGGGGCCAAAGGCAGGGCCAGATGTGCTTACAGGAATGGCGATGCTTCCTGGCATTGCTGAGGGGCAAGGGATGAGCAGGCTTCAGGCTCTGTTAGCAATCCAGAGCATCAACACTGGGTGCTGATGGTGTCTGTCCTGGCAGAGGGGTTGGCTTCAGCTTCATCTTCTCTTGGGTGCTGATGCTGCTCGTGGTGATCACCTTCGTGCTGGGGGGGAACACCTACATGCTTGTCTGTGAGTCCTGGCGCAGCCAGCAGCTCTTCCAGGTGAGCTCTCCAAGCACAGACACCCTCGCCCAGACCCACTGCTGCCTTTCCAAGGGCCGCTGGTGCAGTGGGGACATTGCTGTGTGGTTTGGGATGCTCCTCCCAGTGTCCTGCCCTCCACCATACCTAGTTTCTCCATCTTTTCCCTCCTTTCAGATCCTGGACACCCCTGGCCTCATCCCTGGCTTCAACCTATCAGAGCTGCTGGGCCAGCAGGATGGCACAACAAACTTCTCAGAGATCTACAGGTGGGTCCCAGCCCTGGCACTGTGTCTTTGGGGAGGGGTACAACTGCTCAGCACCCTCGGATGCTCCCTGGGATGGGGGCAGCTTGCCCTACCTGGATGAGGACATGCTCCTGTGAGAGCGTGGCCCTTGCCTGCCCTGTCTTCATCCCCATGTCCCCATCCTGCAGGCAGTGCCAGCGAGATGCTGCCCTGTGGCAAACGCTGCACTTGGACCGGAGTGTGTCCTTGGATGAGCTCTTGAACATCAGCCAGGTGAGCGTGGGGTGCCAGGGTCTGGGGGGCAGAGCTGTGTGTGTGGGGCTGGCAGCGGGGATTCAGTGCGGGGCCAGCACAATGCCCCATCATGGCTCCCCTCCTCCGCAGTACACTGGAGAGATCTCCACAGCCTTCGAGAAGATGAACATCACCCTGGGCCCCATCTCCCTGCTCAGCCAGAGCCAGAGAGACTGGCTGACAAACGCCAGCCAGGCCGGGCAGCCCCCCAACTTCACCCTCACCCTGGAGCAGGTGGGCTGGGAGCACCTTGGTGTTGGGATGGGGGTCCAGATGTGTGTTGGAGGGGTTCCACTGAGCCTTCCCCTTTGCTGCTGTGGGATTTCCACTGAGGCTTCTGGGGTGTCCCTTGCCATCCGTGTCACCCCTTGGGGCACCTCCTTCATGCGGGAGGCCCCGGCTCCACTCTGCCCTGCAGGGATGGGGCATTCCCCCCCCTCCCCCCCCCGTGTCCCCCACTCTTATGGCTCTGCCTCTGCCTTTTCCAGCTGGATAAGAATGTGATGCAGGGAAGCCTCCTGGATCTGGCTGAAGAGCTGGAGCAGCTGGGAGACTCACAGGTGAGAGACCACAGCACCTTGGGACCATGGCCACCCTGTCCCCAGAGCCACTGGCTGTGTGGGACAGGCTCTGCAGGCATGTCTGAGTACCAAGCTGGGTACCAGGAAACTCCGGCTTGGCCCCACATCAGATGGCTGTGGTGGGGCGAGGACTTCATGCTGGGGGGCACCACTGACTGCAGCTCCTGCAGGGTGTGGATGTGAAAGAGGACCTGAAGACTGATGCTCGCAAGTTGAGGGAGCTGGATGAGGAGATGCAGATGAGCTTCTCTGGGGAGCTGGTGAGTGATGCCCAGGCGGGGAAGGTCCTGGGGGCTCTGGCTTGTGGTCCCAGAGAGCTGGGAGCCTGCTGGCATCGTCTCAGCTGAGCTGTGGGGTCCTCGCCTCTGACTCCCCCCTCTCTCCATCCACAGCAAAGCCTGAAGGAGAACATCCACTTGGTGCAGAGCAGGGCTTCCGAGCTCAAGGTAAGCTGCGTAAGGAGGGCTCCTGAGCACACCCCAGTCCAGGGCACCCTGCATAGCACCCTTGGGGTTCCACATTGGAGATGTCGGGAGCAAACCTGCAGTCTGGGAGCGCTGGTGGCTGCTGTGGGACTGCTGCGACAGGGAGGGAGAGATGCGGGGACCCCGCTTCCCCATCACGCTGCTGAGCACACCTTTCACCCCAGGCACGGACAAGCACTGCGCTGTACGAAGCCAGCAAAGCCCAGGAGTTCCTGGAAAGGGAGACCCCGAAAATCATTAAGAATGTGAGCTCGCCTTGCCCTGCTGCAGGGCTACCTCGTGGGGTTGTGACTGGACCCCCACATCAGAACCTCCCTCTGTGCAGGGATGCCAAACAACATCTGGCTGCTCATCCTGCCCTGTCGGCTTCTCCGGGGGTCCCTGCACCTCCGGGTGCCTCCTGCCCTTAGGCAAGGGGCTGGGGCAAGGCTTGCAGCCCGATCGCTGCTGGGTTGAGGTGGTCTGGCAGCCCTGATCCTGATACAGATGGGGCACTGGGTGGGCTGGGGGTGCAGCACCCCCAGTCTCTGCTTGCCCTTCTCCCAGGAGACGTGGGCCTTCCTGGAGGAGCTGTTGGACTTCTTTGAGACCTACATCTCCTGGGCCAAGAGCGGGGTGAGTTGAGCCTTCCTCGTCGGGGTGGACGGAAGGGGAGGACAGGCTGCAGGGCTCTGGGGACACTTACGTGTCCTGTCCGCAGCTGAAGGAAGATGTGGCACGTTGTAAGATCATAGCTCAGACCCTGGATAACATGGAGGCCATCACCTGCGACTACATCCTGGACTCTCTGGTGAGTGGGGCAGCAGTGCGTGTGAGTGCTACACGTGTGTGGAGTGGCAATGAGGTCCCATCATGCACAGAATGAAGGGTACCTGTCTCTGTCCTAGCAAGCAGGGCTTGGCATCTTCCCGGCAGATTACTATGGAGAAGAGCAAAGGCCAGGCTCTCGGAAGGGATGGATAGGTGGTCTTTTGGGGGGGCTGGGAGAGGCTCTTCCAGCCACTGTCTGGGCCCTGATGGCTCTCCCCCTGTACCCAGAATGCGTTCTGGTTCAGCCTGGGCTGGTGCACCTTCTTCCTGCTGCCCAGCATCATCCTAGCTGTCAGACTTGCCAAGTTTTACCGCCGCATGAGCATCGCTGATGTCTACAGGTGAGGAGTCATCCACCCCCTGTGACCACACTGGGTCTGGGGTCCCCCCTGCACAGTGCAAACCACCCCTTTGTGTGCCTCATGGCAGCCTGTGGGGCTGATCCTAAAGAAACACAGGGTGGGGGCAAGTGGCTTGGGACCTTCAGCCTCTGAGGATGGAGATGTTTTGGAGAAGAGCCTGGATCTGCAACTCCTCTTTGGGCAGCCAAAAGTGACCGCAGCTCCCTTCAAAGGAAGAGCCTGGTTTGCATGGCATGGCCGCAGCTCCCAGCCTGGCTAGCGGGTCCACCACCGACTCGCTCTGCTTTGCACCATGGTTTGTGAAGGGCTCCAAACGGGAGCATAGCGCAGAACATGACACGCTGCGTGGTCGGTGCTGCTGCCACGAGGGTGCAGTGCTTGCTCATCTACCCATGGCCACCAGTGCCCTGGGGCTGCCCCCCAGCCTTCTGGGGCCCTTTCCCTGTCTCTCCAAGGGCTCTCTGACCAGCAGCCCCACTGCCAGTGCAGCTCCAACCCCTGCGTGTACCAGGGTTTCCAGGTGGATTTCCAGCTGCTGAGGCCCTGCAGTGCAGCCGGTTTGCTGGGGGCTCCCTGGCCCCCTGCCTGCCTCCCCTGTCCAGGGGTGCCAGGGTTTGCAGCACCCTCATGCCCAGTGCAGCCCCCGCCACCCTTCCTCCCTGCCTGCCCCACTCCTCCTCGCTCCATGCCCCGGCTCTCCTGGGACCTGTGCCGGGGCTGTACGTGGTGACAGTGGTGAGACAGGCTGTGCCCTGCCTGCCGCGTGCCTGGTGGCCCCACTTTCACTTCCCTGCAGCCAGCAGCTGAGCTGGTTGGAGACACAGGCTCGGGGCCTGGAAATGGGGGAACAGAAATCGTGGCACTGGGGAGCTGTGTGTCATTGAGCTGGTGAGCGCGGGGCCCCATTCTGCCTGCCCAGGGAGGGAGCATTGGTGCTCTGGGGGCAGACATGTTTTCGGGGCCTGTAGGTGCCCCTGCTCTGTGTCCATCCAGATGGGTCAGTCAGGATGGAGGGGACCACAGCACCCTGCAGCCCCTGTGTCCTCCTCGTGTGCTCTGAGGGAGACTTTGTCCCAGTGAGAGATGCTGGGCAGTGCCAGGAGGCATCTTCTTGCCATACTGATGCTCTCCCCTCTTTTTAATCCCCTGCAGGAATGAAGCTGTGGAGATGTAAGTAGCAGTGGCAGCGCCTGTGTGGGGTGGGGGGCAACTCCTGTGGCATGAGGGGGGACAGGGCACAGAGGGGAACAGGTGAGTGCAGGCCAAGGAGGGTGCTGGTATCAGGGCAGGACTGGGAAGGTGGGACCTGTTCTGGGGTGCCCCTGTCATTTTCCCCCACTCCCAAGTTCGAGGGTGCTGGTGCTCCCAGCCTCCGCCATGCTGGTGGGATGTGTGGGAGTCTCCGTACCATCTTTCCTGTGGGTCCAGGTGACGGGAGTGAGATGGTATTTGGAAATCACAGCGCATCCTGGCTCCCCTCTGTGGCTGCAGGTAACACATGTGACCTTGGTTTTGTAGGCCTCCCACGTTCAACTTCTACATCCCTCGGCCGGCCACGAGGCATTAGTGCTGCCCGCAGCATGGCTGCACTGGAGATGGACACTGAGCGCTGGGGAACAGGTTGGGACCCCAGCGGAAACCCCCAATTCCCATTATGTGACCATGCCCTGTTGCACATGGGAGGAGGGCTGCCTCTTGCGCTGCCCCACGTGGGACTTTATCCCCCATCCACTGGACTCTGTGGGCTCAGAGCAGCTTGTCCCATCCATGCCACCGCAGCCTTCAGTGCTGGCCAGCGGGAGCCTGCTCACCAGGCCCCTTGCTCAAAAATGTATTTTTGCAGGGAGCCTGGCTCCAAGGTTGTGACTGTTTTGGTGTCAAAACAATAAACAGGGTGTTTGTGTGCACTGCAGCCATGTGGCTGTGCTCTTCACATCCACCTGGGAACTCTGTGTCCAGCTCTGATGAAGGATGCATGGGTAGAGGCAGAGAAGGTTCTCCACTGCTGGACTAAAAGGCTCCTGCTGCTGCACGCATGCTCTGCCTGCAGCAAGCTCTTGGAGTCCTGACCCAGCCCATGGGTTGATGCAGGACCACTGCTCAGCATCACCAGTGCTGGGTGATGTTCCCTTCACCGAGCAGCCCACTGCACCCATAGCTGGGTGGGTGCTACATCCTCCCCTGGGCAAAGCTGCACGAAGAGCCTCCTGTCCATGAGGCACACCCCATGCTGTCCCCAGCACCCTCCAGCAACTCTGCTATGTATCGCTGTGGGTTTCTGGTTAGTTTACGGGGCGCTGCAGTCTGCACCTCCCTCCCTCTACTGGGTATGGTAGCAGTGACTTTCAGTGTCCACCCCTGCATGTCCCATGCTGCTGCACAGCACAGATGGGCCTGCCAAGAGCTGCATGCACCGCGATAAGAGATAAGCCAAGGGCAACTTGTTTTGCACCTATGGTGCTGCCTTGTGCCGCTCCTTGGCGCAAGCACAGAGACCATCCTGAAAGCTGGGTCATGCACAGGGGATGTACGTGAGCAGCTTGCCTCATTTCCTTCACTGAAAAGTCCAAGTCTCTCTGGAGCAGAGTAACTGGGCTGCACTGGCCCGCTCGCCCATCCGCTGTGTGCATCTGCTTTATCGCTTGTTCCATTTGCCTTCAGACCTTCTAACGCTGCCTTTTTCCTTCAAGAAAGCTGAAGCTGTGCTGGCCTCACCTCCTGCGATCTGCCCCCAGCACCCATCCTGACCGCAGGGAGACCCATGCTTCTTATCACCCTGATGAATCTGTCCTGTGGGGTGGTTCTGCCCCTGCTCCCCCCATGGATGCCTGCCCTTTCTGGTCCTTGGGGTGCAATTTCCCAGCAACCCTTGGAAAGCATTCAGCTCATGCTCTGCCTTTGCCATTCCCCACCCTGAACCCTCAGCCCCACGAACTGTGACTGCTTTCTGCTGACTAGAGGCCATGTGCGGAGGTCTCTGTCCCCAGGCTCTGGCCTGTCCCCACTGTGCCGTGTTCCCTGCTTCCTCTTCCCTTGCTGTGCCTCAGGGACACCAGCCCACGCAGGAGTGCTGGTGGCTTTGCGGGCAAAGCTCCCTTCCTGCTCCCCTCTTCTGCTCCGTCTCCTGCTATGGCCTTTTCTCTGCAGAGCGACTGCTGGAAGGCAGGAAGCTTGATCCTCCTTGTTGTGTCACCATGGCCACCAGCATCCAAACCCAGCCCTGGCAATGAGAATCTGCCCCCAAATTACTGTGCAGCCTTTGCTGAAGTGGTCCTCAGCAGCTCCTCATTCAGTGCTGCCCCAGGGCACCATCTCAGTCCCTGAAGCCATGGCCCCGAGAAGGGCCAGGGTCTGTCCTCCCCCTCCGGAGCAGCCTTTGAAACAGCAGTGCTCACAGAAAACGTGAGGACAGCTCATTGCAACCTGCCCACAGTGGCTGCTGCAGGCTTTCCTTTCAGTCCAGGCTTCCTCTTCATGTGAGCTGCAGCTGCCAGAATCCACTTCCCCTGTGTGGGAAGAAAACTCGCGGCGCCCGCAGCCACAGCACAAGGCCTGCCATAGGGAAGGTCTCAGCCAGCCTTGAGAGAACCGTTGCAGCGGTTCCTCTTCCCCTTTGCCAGACTTCTTCCATCCCAGGGACTTTCTGTAGCTGAGTCCTTGTCTGGGGGAGGCCCTGCTGCGTCTTCATAGCGATCTGACAAACCAGGCAGCAGGCTCCCATGGGGGCCAACCTGGTGCTCCCTGATAATGGTTTCCAGCCAGGAACCAAAGGACAAGTTACAGCTCTTGAGAAAAAATTCTCCCTTCCTCAACATTACCTTGGGCCCAGCCACAGCTGTGCATTGCCTGCATGGCCCTTTTCTGTGGAACACACATTCCCGCCTGCCTGTGTAGGCTCCTGCTTCCATGGCTTCAGTCATGAGCTGACTTCCGCAGAGGGAACGGACTGTCTGGGCACACAGCTCGACCTCTGAGCCCAGCAGGTACCAGTGATGAGTTGAGCTTGGCCACTTTTCACCAGAAGCAGAATAAAACCACCCTCCTCCTGAGGGTGCACATCTTAAACATCCACCACCACCCCAGGGCTGCTTTAGAAACCTTTATTTTCAAAAGGAGTCTGTCTTCCACACTTAGCCCTGCTCTGATGAGGCAGGGCCAGCCCAGCAACGTAAGAGACAGCTCCTTCACAACACAGCCTGGAAAGCAGGGGCAAAGCCACAGCCAGGGTCTCTCTCCTGAAGGAGGGGGCCAGGCATTGAACACCGGAGAGAGGCTGGAACCTGGATCTTCCTGCACAACTGCTCTCAAGTTACACTGACTTTGCAAACAGAGGCACAATATGAGCCAGACAACCCTGACAAAGCCCCTTTGTGTGCAAAGGGCAAAGGTAGAGGAGATGAGAACAGAGGGCCCGAGTGTCCTGCAGCATAATCTAAGCTTCCACAAAGGAAAGGCAGAGGCAGGGCCAGCCCCAAGCTCATACAGGCTGCTGCCAGCTTCTCATCTAAGAGAGTTTGGGTACCGCCTGGGATAGAGAGATAAGGGAATTAGGCTGCTCTCTTCAGCTAAGTAGCTGCAATCAGTCACGGCTCCAGGATTGATCCCAGGGGAACTGCAGCCAGATAGCATGCAAAGTGCTGCAGCTGCCAGTGTGCGTGCTGGGACCCCCAGCAGAACAGAGCTGTACCATGCTAGCATTCAGGGACCTGACTGAGCCCCATGCAGCAGCATTTGGTGACCTCACTGCAAGAAACATGCCCAGTTTCCCACAGGTAGAGTTTGGGGCCACCATGAAACCCACTGAACAGAGAACTGCAGGGGGAGGAAAGACTGTGTGTGTCCCTGCCTACCACTCCTCGGGGATCAGTGAAGTTACAAAGGAGCCAGGCAAACTGAAAACAAAGTGCTTTGGGCAGGGAGCAGTACCGTAGTCCTGTAGTGCAGCCAGTGCTTTCATCTGCAGATGCACCCGGCATTTGCTCCTCCACTGGGGCACACACAATTGCACTTGCTAGAAATAGCCAGAAAGCCTGCCCTGGCTTCAGATGAGATCCCCCCAACCCCAGCTATCCAACACACTCTTTGAGATGCTGCCACAGGAGCAGGCTTCTGTATTGTCAGACAGGGCAGGACTTCCTTGGGAGGATGAAGCTTTCCTCTCCTTGTGCACCCAAGGCTTGGGATCCAGTTGTGCTTTCCCCCTTCACACACTGTCACCTTGTAACAGTGCTGAGGGGGAAGAAGTCCTTGGCATGGATGGCTGAGGGGCATCATCATCAGCTGCTTTTGAGGGGATCTTGTGCTCCCGGGGCGGGGTAGGAGGGGGGAAGGTGGAGCTCTGCAAGGCATCCAGGTACATCTCATCCTGGACGCAGGGACGCTGCACAACCCTTTGCAGCAGTGGCTTGAGCAAGCCCACAGTCAGCTGGTTCCCCTCACTGGAGAAGGGCACTGGGTCCTCCTGGGAGTGAGGGAGGTGCTGTAGGACCACAGTGAGGATGTCTGAGGCAGTGAGCTCAGCGGGGCACAGTGGCCACAGCGAGTCCAGATAAGGGTCCAGCTCCCTGTGCTGGGCAAACTCTGCCAGCAGCGTGGTGAATATCTCCTTGTTAAGCAAAGGGCTGAACTTGGAGAACTTCTCTGCCACCTCCACCACCCGCTGCCACCGCTTCATTCGGATGAGAAGGTGCAGAGCTTGCAGCACAGCCTTAGGCCTCTTGCTGCAGAGCAGCAGTTCAAGCTCCATCTCATCATCTGCCACGCTATGCCTGTTCTTGGCCAGTACTCCCAATGCTCTCTTGTACAGTGGCACTCGGCCCTCTGGGCTGTCCTTGCTGCTGTATGCCCAAGAGATGCTAACATACTGCTGGGTCAGCTCCACAAAACTGGGCAGCCATTTGGGTTTGAACCTCAGGAAGGAAGCACAGATGAGCTCAAAGAGCGGGACCACCCCATTCTGACCCATCTCCTCCTGCTGTGGCCCTCCCAGGACCTTCTTCCACACCTCTGGGGTGGCCCTGGCTACCAAGAGGCCATCCCCATTCTGCTGCAGCTGCAGGCAGCTCTTTGTGGCCTTCCAGGCAGCCTTGGGGAACGAGGTAAAAATGGAGTTCAGGTAGGCCAAGTTGTCCTTGTCCACCTCGGAGTGCAGAACACGGCTCACCTCCTGCTCCACCAGTTCGCTGCAGTAGCTTTCCACTTCACTCTCTGGGGCACACACCACACAGGTCTTCAGGACCTCCAGGCTCATGAAGCTCTGCAGCTCCAGGCTCATTGTGCTCAACAGCTTGGCATAAGTGTCTTGAAGACCTCGGGCTGGCTTCTGCTTCTGGTGGAGGCTGTGCTGCAGGATGGTGGCAAGGGCCACAGGAGCCTGGAACACACCATCTTTCTTCAACTTCTCCACTGTCAGCTTGGAGGTGCCGAGGCTTCTCCTTTGGTAGTATCTGCAGGCTTCCTCAAACACCATCTCCACCAGGCACGGCTCAGGTCTGCTGCTGTCCTCAGATTTGGAGAAGCTAAAGCTGTAGATGCCAGTTTGAGTGAGAAGCTGGATGCTGTCCTCCTCTCCCGGGGACTCCAGGAAATGCACTTCTTTCATGCTCAGGATTTTCTTTTCTATGAGCCTTCCAGTGTTCTGGTCCACCAGATACAGGACTCCAGCGAGCACACAGGCCAGGACGCTGCCAAAGGTCTTCAGCTGGACATGACTTCCTTGGGCCAGGGGACACCCCTCCAGGTCAAAGATATGTCTTTGTGTCCCATCTGGCTCCACCATGGTCACAGTACCCTTCGTGCTCACCAGCAGCAGCCCCCCACTGCTGGAAACAGAGGAGGTGTGAATGTCCAGAGGTGCCAAACCTGAGAGAAGACCCACAGAACCAAGCAGGAGCTTCCTGAAGTCTGACTTGCTGCTGGCATGCAGCACCTTTCTGTGGATAAAGCCTGCAGAGGGGGCTGTAATGGTGAGCTTTGCCTTCTCGGGATGCCAGATGAGAAGGAATTTGGAAGTGGTGGCAAAAGTGGCAGTGGCAGGCACCAGGAAGATGTGCTGGGGGGAGGCCAGGACCTGATATTCAGGGCTGTTGTGCAGGACTATCCCTACGGTGCCCAACCGCACTCCTTGCTCCCCCACCTCCAGAGCGCGGGTGCAGACGCAGAACCTGAAGGCACACTTGCTCATGTCCGAGTGGGCATCCAGGGGAGGCCTCTCCTCACACCACACCAGGCTGGCTCCCTGGCTGCACACAGAGACGATTCGTGCCCGAACACCCTGGCAGAGCTCCAGCGTTTGCAGCAGCTGCCAGCCCACAGCCACCACAAAGTGCCAGACCTCAGTTCGCCCATGCTCCCATACAATGGCCAGTACCCAGGAGCCCAATACCAGAGGGCTCTGCAGGAAGAGCAGTCCCACAAGGGCTGGCTGGGGCGGCTGCCAGTTCCTCTCCAGGTCGGCTCCACTGATACAGTGGCGCTGGAAGGCCACCACCCGGGGAAGGGTGGGCGGCCGGCTCTTCTGCAGGACTAAAAGGTGCTGCCCGTCGGGACTGTACTGGACGTGTCTGAACTCATTTCCCTGGCACAGCAGCTCCTGGAGCCAGTGGCCTCGGCTGAAGTCACTGAAGTCGGAGACCTGCCGCAGCATCCCGGCTCGCTTCATCTCGAGGCGGCCACCCTGGTCACCAAGAACATGCACCAGTACTAGCAGGGGCTCGGAGCTCTGCTGCCACAGAACCCCCTCCCAGTCCCCTCACTGAACCGCGTTCCCCAGGCTCTCTCCGGAGACCCCCCTCGGGAACCCTCCTCCCCTGCCGCGCCCTTAGCTCCCCCGACCCCTCTTCCTCCCGAAGGGACCCCCCGCTGCCCGCCTCCCCAGGCACCCGCGGGACCACCCCGCCCCGCCGGGGCCCCGCGGGGCCTACCTGCCGCAGCGGCTGCCTGCCGGGGACGGGCCACCCCTGCTGCGGGGCTCGGCTGGGGCCTGCGCTGCGCAATCACGAGAAGGCGGTGAGCTTCCGGGCGGAGCAGCGCCGCGCCGGCCCGGGCCACCCTTCGCTTACTTCCGTCACGGGTGCGGGGAGGGCGGCGGGGCCGAGGCTCGGGAGCGACCTGCGGGGCCTCGCAGACGGAGGGACCATTCTCTACAGGGGGTGGGTGGGTGTGGGTCTCAAGAGGGACAAGCAAGTTCCCTCCGGCCCGGGGAGACGTCTCCCCACTGCCGCCGCCCTTGCCCACCGCGCCTGCAGCTGCCGGGAAACCGAGGCCGCCCGAGGAAGCGGCGCTGACAGCGCCCCAACCCGTCCCGAGGGCTGGCGGCGCTAGGACCGCGCGGCGCCGGCCGGCTGGCAGCGCATGCGCGGGGCTGCCGGCGGCGCCTGCGCCGTGTGGAAGGGAGAGGCTCGCCTGCAGGTGAGTGCTGGGGATGGGGGGGCCGCGGCCCCCACCCTTGCGGGGCCAAGCCACTCCCCCTTCGCCCCTCCGGAGCGACCGCCCCGGGACTGCGGGAGCTCCGGTCCCGGGGGTTCCGCCGCTCCGGGGAGGGGGCGGTGGGGTGGTGTCTGTGTCCGCGTCCGCCCCGAGGGGCCTCTCCGGGCTCCGTGTCCCGGTGGAGCCCGCTGTCCCGCCCGCTGCGGGGTGCCCCGCAGGCCCAGCTCTCTGGGGAGCCATCCCCCGGCCTTGGGGCAGCCGGTGCCCGAGGAGGGGAGCTGCTCTGCCGCAGCCCATTTGGCGGGCGGGTGGCCGCGGGGTGTGCCACCCCCTTCGCTGCCCACCCTGCCCTGCCCGGTCTGGCCGGCTCTTGCAAACTGCGGCTGTGCGAGAAGCTGTGGCAGGGTCTGGAGAGCCAAGTCTGATGTGGACCGGCTGAGGGAACCGGGGGTGTTCTGGCTGGAGAAGGCTCAGAGGGGACCTTGTCTCTACAACTACCTGAAAGGAGGTTGTGATGAGATAGGGGTCAGTTTCTTCTCCCAAGTAACCAGTGATAGGACAAGAGGTGACGGGCTCAAGCTGCACGAGGGGAGGTTTAGCCTGGATATTAGGTAAAACTTCTTCACAGGGAGGGCGCCCAGGCATTGGAACAGGCTCCCAGGGCAGTGGTGGTGTCACCTTCCCTGGCAGTGCTCACAAACTGTGTAGACGAGGCCCTCAGTGACATGGTTTAGTGGTGGACTTGGCAGCGCTGGTATAATGGTTGGACTTGATGCTCTTAAAGGTCTTTTCCAATCTAGCTGGTTCTGTGATTCTACATGGGTCTGTTGCTGCAGAAGCTGCCGCTCCTTTCCCCGCCTGCCCGCGGCGCTGCTGCTCACAATAACGAATCGTTACCGCTGCGCTGGCCTGGTAAGTGCCCCCGGGTGCCTGCAGTGAGGGTGGCCCGGCCCGGGGAGGCTTCGCAGGTTGGCTGGAGTTGCCCAGGCCTTCGGCTGTGCTGGCTGCTGAGGTGGGCTGGGCTCGAGATAACTCATGAGAAGGACATAGCATTTGGTCATTAATCATTCTAATTGTCTGGTTCACCTTATGGCCCTACAAGTGCTTGTATTGGCAAAGCAAAGTGGAGCAGTAAACAGCAGTAACGAAGTGCAAATTTATGTCATGCTGAAGGCAGAGGCAGCTTGCTACATGAGAGAGCTCACAGCCTCAGTCAGAATCCTGTTGCGTATGTCACTGTAAGAAAGTTTGCTCTGAAGCAGGGGCTGCAGCCTGAATGTGTGATGAGAGCCAGTTAGGGCCGAGCAGGTGGGTGGAATATGCAAAGTGACAAGATAATTTGGATCATTGCGATATGCGGTGATTGCAGCTCACCAGCTGGCTGAGCTCCCGCAGGAAGTGTGACAGAAATTTTTAAGAGGGATTTTTGGGGGGAGGGGGTGAAGGCCATCAGTTTGGTTTGACAATAATAAGAGCAACTTTATCCTCTTTGTCATTTAGGGCACCTTTTGCAGCGTGCGGAGGGACACTGCAGGCAGGGAATATCCAGCGTAAAAATGTTACACAGTTATTGGCTAGCATGCACAAAAGAAGCAGTGGGGCTTTAATGAGATGCTAGGCTAAGCATTCATCAGCTCACCACCATTGCTAATGCACCAGCCAGCCATGAGATACCCATGAGGAGGGGAAGGGTTGGCCCCTGCTGCTCGGAGTTGCTGGATTGCAACATTCTAGCTCCCTGCTGGATTTTTAAAGGGAGATGTTGGTTGTGTTGGTTTTTTTTTCTGGTTTGTCTTACACCTTTTTATGTTTGTGTTTTAACTCCTGAGTACTTGTGCTATTAGTTGTCCGTAACTCAAGAACATTACCTCTCAGTAGCAATACCTTTCTTATCTTGACGTGGCTTTACTATGCAGCTTCTTCACAAGTCGGGAGTCAGGGTCATGGAGCTGTGCTGCATTCAGTGTGAGCATTGAATCCACACCAACAGCTGAAGCTGTGGGAAAAGGGGCAGGGGAAGGTTACAGGAGGAATGTCCTTCTTCAGAAGGAAGACATCTAAAAAGGTCTCGGAGTGGCATGAGCTTTTAGGTGGGAGTATAAGAGGCAGTGTGAAATACTTCATGGTAAACTAGGTGGGCTGAGCTTTGAAGGGCTTGAAAAGTAAAAATGCAGAGGGACTTTCTGACACAAGAAAGCTGGGAGTTGGAGCCAGGAATATGGAAAGGAAGCGTGATTAAATGGAAAAATTAATTTGGGAAAAAATGGTATGAACAGATAGAGGTGGAAGCATGTGATGCTTGTCTAGATGGACTTGACAGGAAGAAACTTAACTAGTTGATGGCTTAAAGTTGATGGATTGGGTGTTATTTTAACTGCACACATAGAAATGAAAGGCAGTTATGGATGGAGTGTTAAAAATGTGGCTTGGATGTTAATCTTTTATGTCATTGCTAAAGCAGGTATAGTGAGAGATAGTCAGTGCCTGTATCTGCACTAGGAAGCTGCTTTTCTTTTTTTTTCCAAAGGGGGAAATAGGTCAGTTTTGGTGTAATTTCAGATTGTACCATGTAGAAGCGCACACACTGCTGCTGCTCTGAGCGGGGTGGATAGACTTGATAGTAAAAATGCAAATACTGGGGCGTTCCTGGAGATTTTGTTGCTTAGTACTGCAGAAAAAGAAGTGGGATCTATGTGGGGTTTTGTCATCAGCACAGCACACCCACAGAATATATTTCTCATTGCATACTGCGTGAAGGCACCTGGAAATTCTGCCTGGTGGATCCCATGCTTGTGTGCTGTGAATATTATTCTTTCCCTTGTTAATGGGTTGGACACCTTGTTGTAAGATGTAAAGGAAGGTACAGCCTGAGCAGTTTTCATTCCAATGGACAATATACAAATAAGGTTGTAAAGAATGGAAGAAATGTATAAACAGTGTGGATGTATTAGCACAAACTGTAACGACCAAGGCAAGAGTTGGTGGAGAAGAAGCTGAAAAAGGGCTCATAGCAGGTATTTGCTTATAGCAGTTGCTAAAGGTGACAAAATCTAGCCCAATGTGTTCCTCCTCTCTCCATTCACTAGTGGTCTGCCAGAATGCTACTGGGTGGTCCTGGGGGTTTTAATGCTGGAGCTTGAACTGGGTCAAGGCGCTGCATGTGCCTTGTGCTGGGTGCAGATTGTTGCTTCCAGTGATGGATGAGTGCTGGAACCCATGTTTTAGTTGCCTGTTGCTCAGGTCCAGTATCAACTCTGCACACACATCATGTGGATTAAGTGCAAGGTTTTCCTGGAACTTCAGTGAAGAGTTTTAATGACTACTTGGCTTATAACATGTAGGTTTTAGAAGCTGTAGGTTAATTTTTAGGTAGGGTTAATCCCTGTCTCTTGCATGATTGAGATAATTTTTGAACAACTGTCCTTTAGACTTGACTGATATATCCACAAAAGTCCTCAACAGGCAAAGTGTGATCGCACTGGTTCCCAATTGCATGAAATTGGTGGTGGTGACAGTTACTTGAAATATTTAAGCAAGTGAGTCCAATATTAGTAGCAGTGGCAAGTCAAGGGTTATGGGATTCTAAAAGCAAAAGTATCTCAGTTCTTATTCAGTCTTTATAAATATTGATTGAGGTCTTGGGCTTTGGATTAACCAGCTAATATAGGTCACATCATTGACACTATCTTTTCCAGACAGGAAATAAATGGTTTGCCAAGTAAGTCAATATATGAAAATGCCATTTTATGTAATGTTTGTTTGCTTTTTATTTAGCCAAGAAGTGTTACAGTATATTTTTTGAGGGGTCCAAACTGAGGCAATTCAATGCAAAATACAGTGCTTGATGGGCTGCATGCAAGATTACCGAAGTTGCAAGTTTTGGATCCTGATGTCATTGTAGTGTAGATGTGCATTAGTGTAGAGTATTTTTGCTGTTGTACAATGATCCAAGGAATGGATCCAAGGAATGATCCAAGTCTGTACAGGAGCTGAGTGTCAGTGTGGAGTAGCCACAGTTTTCAGTGTGCACAAATCTGAGTAAACCTCAGACTCAGAATGTCAGGTGCATTTTTTTTTCTGCGGATACTCTAATGAGAGGCTAACAGAGATGTGTTCATCAGAATATCACGTTTGGTTGGAATCTCTGCTATGTGTTTAGGGGTGAAATGGATATGAGATGGATGGTTGGATGTGCTCATCCCTTTCTTCCTGACTGGATCAGCTGATCCTGGGGTTGATAATAGATAAAGCAAGAGTCTGCCTGAACTTTCGTCTGTCATGGCTTTTATCTTCTTGCCTTTGAGTTGCCAAGACTCATGCTCTGTTGAGGTTTCTTTTAGTTCCAGATGAAGCTCTCAGATCTTCTGCTGCGCAGCAAAGTACTTACTGTTCCAAGAATCCAGGGGTATGTGATTCTTTTAGCCCTGAGGAGTAGTTCTCCTGTGCAATCAGTGACTACAGCAGGATTAGTTTAGCAGCGCTAAGCTGCTAATGGGACTGACCCATTGACAGAACAAATTACCCATTTGAACCTCAAATGTGGAAAATGCACCGATGCTTTTAAAATGTGATGTGTTTAAAGGATAATTGTGAACTATATTCAGTGTCCTTGTTTTCATAAGCTGTCACAGGTCCTGGTAATTTGAGGTCTCCAGGACTTATAAATGTTTTGTGCATTTAACTGTGTTTTTTCTGCAGCTGCCTAGAAGGTCCTCATTAGCAAAATGCAGTTTCCTGTTTCTGTCTTTGACATCTAGAAAATGTAATTGCCTAAAGTGAAAAGAAAAAGCCCTTTGTACAGCCTGCTCATCGTAGGTCATGAAACAAGCACAGCCTAATAAAGCCTTGGCATGAAAAGTGACTTTTACTTTTCTCCCCTTGCTCCTCCATAAGCTTATTTGTAGAACAGCAAATTATAAACAAGAACATTATTTAGTCCTTGCCTCTAGCAGTCTGCTTTGTACATGCTCTGTGCAGCTTTCATTGAGAGAAAATGAATCCCAAGTCCCATTTTGACAGAAACTAGGAATTTCACATGATCGTGCAATCCCTCTGATGCTCCCCCAGCATCAAGCCTTTGTGTCTTGTGGGATTTAGATTTTTCTGTCTTTCTGGAAATGTAGGAAAAGTGTTAAAATGCAGCTCTCAAAGTCCAGGCACTGAGCAGAGTGTATTGATCCTCCCCCATTCATGTGCACGTTTGATGTGAGAACGCTGACCTAGAAGCACTGAGAGTTTATTAGTTTTGACATTGTTATTCGTTAGCTGTAATTCAATTAGAAGCATGGTGATGGAAGTGTTCGTATGCTGGGGCTGGCAGCTGCTTTAGGTTCAGAAACTTACAGTTCTAGTTGGGAGATGGTTTTGTGCAATCTGGGGTAAGATTTGTGTTGGTAGGCTAAAAGTGACATCATTCTTGATTTGGGTTTTAATAGATTCCTCTCTGTTTCCAATTATGTTTCTAATTAGAATAATGTCTTGTTTCCCATGACAGTTTAAAAATAATGCAAAGTCTGTAAAAGAGAAGCTATCAAGATGATTGAATAATGTTTTCTTTTTCATTTGTTGGACTGAAACCTTTTTCTATCTTAGTTGGATACATAGACCTACAGGCTACAGGAATAATTTCTGTATTTACTGAAAGTTATGTTGCAGTAGTTGCTAAGCTTTCTTCTGTCAGTGTGTCTTGGGGCTGTTTCCATCACAGCCTCAAGCATACACGCTATCCCTTATCCAGCCAGCTGTGCATATTCCCATTCTGGTGGGAAGACAGAAGACCTTTCCACCTTTCTCTATAAATCCCAGCTTTTCAGGTGTGAGATCTGCTGCTTTCTCTCCTAGTCTTTGCTTTCCCATCCAGGCAAAGCTCCTTCCCTTCCCAGCTGGGGTAGGGTCTTTTGCAACAGCATTGTTTCTCCAGGCCTGAAGATGTTTTCCTGCCACTTAGAATTGTGATTTATGGCTCAAGGGATGTGGGTGTCTGAGTAAACTGACTCTGGAAGCTGAGAGTCCTAGTTGAGAACATAGCTGTAGCTTAAGACCATCAAAAGCTGTCTCCAGTGGAAAGAATGGAGGCGAGACCTTGAATTAGTGATATTCAGTAGTTACTCTAACTTGCTTTTTGAGGAAAAGACAGATCTAACCATGCTGTGGTTATGGAAGGGATTCAGGCAATCGGGGATGGAGGCTAAATTCAAAACTACCTGCATGGCTGACAGCTCATAAAGCCCTGGGGTCTTATATACTGCAGTGAACTTGGCTCTCTATGCATAATTTAGCATGGCTGAGTGCAGCTGCCACAAGAGTCTGCCCATGTTTTTCTGGAGCATGACTTCAGTCAAGCCTCTGCCTGAGGTATGCTGCTGCCATGTGTGTAATTACCTTTGGAGGTATGGGAGAAAGGTTGGGAGCTCAGGGATATGCGAAGGGATGGCATTTTCTTTCTGCTAAGTACCACTGACAGTGCTGCAGTGATAAAGGAGGTTAGAGCAGTGCTAAAGCTGTGATGCTTGCCAGAAAAATGGGATCGCAGATAAATACTTGCAAGGTCAGAGTGGTGATGTGCTTTGTAGCATCAGACGTGAGGTTGAGAGTACAGGGCAAGTCACACGTTCTGACTCTCAGCCCCTGCAATGGGTTGACTGTCACAGAAGGTTCAGGACTACAGAGCCATGGCTGTTACTTTTTTGTAACAGCTCATTTTGTAATAAGAGATACCTCCTTTTTCTTCCTTTAATGGAATAACCAGTGAACATAAGACACCGATTAATTATAGTAAGATCTGTTTGTGTTCCTAGAAAACTCTCTGCTATCAGATGGATCAGGAAATTCATCTAGTTTAAAAAAAAAAAATAAATAAATCCCTGCAAAGCTTTTTTATGTTCCTCCATCTTCCTTCCCAGACTGAACCACATGTGATGCTTTTGAGGCTGGGGTTCTTCTCTGGCTTGATTTGCAGAGCAGCTGGTACAGCTGAGGGATGCCAAGGTGCAGAGGTAGGGATGAGTAGGGGTGGCAGGAGTGCTTTAGAGAGGCTTTGCAGCCAAATGTTTCCTAGTGTTGGATGGTGCCTCAGAGTGCAAAAGCAGAATTTGGAGTGCTTTGGTAGGCAGCAAATTAAACAGGTAAGAGAAGACTTTTTCAAACAGTTTCAGGAGCTTTTTGTCACAAGATGTCCTTGAGGCTTGGCCAGAAGGACTATGTATCCAATTGATAACAAGTTAGAACAGTTCATGCAATAAGATTGAAAAAGGCGTACTTTTCTAGATGTAAACTGTATCGGTCTGGATCACGAATCAGCTTCTAGCAGGAAAGAATTAAGAAAACTTATCCATAAGGAGCTTACTCTGTATCTGCCTGTGTCTGAACTTTTGCATGTTTCTTTGAAATGGGATGGATATAGAGCTAGGTGGGACCTTTGATTTCTTATCTGTTATAGACATAAAAGCCTCAACTTTCAGCTTGTGAGAGACTTTTAGTGTTTCAGTGCAGTGAAAAAGGCTTTCATGGTTGAGGCAGACCAGATATACCTTGAAGAAAGGTTCAAGTTTCCTTAGCCTTTTTTTGTCTATGTTTGCCTTCAGGGTGTACAGCATGGCCCAAACAGAGAAGAAAGGTGGGCTGCTCCGGAAGTCTTCAGCCTCCAAGAAGCCATTGAAGGAGAAAGTCGTGTTGATGTATGATGAGATTTTCGCGGTAAGGACCTGAGCATATCTTCTTTCTAAAGAAGAAATGTTGTGTTAAATTTTCTTGGTTTAGTTTGTGCTGAAGGTTGTGTATGGTGGATTCTTTTCCTAAGGTAAGGGTTGCACAGTATAGGCACATAGAATCACAGAATGGTTTGAATTGGAAAGGATCTTAAGATCATCTAGTTCCAACCCTCCTGCCATGGGCAGGGGTGCCTCACCCTAGACCATGTTGCCCAAGCCTCTGTCCAGCTTGGCCTTGAACACTGCCAGGGATGGAGCATTTAGCACTTCTTTGGGCAGTTCATGCCAGTGCCTCACCACCCTCACAGTAAAGAACTTCTTCCTTATATCTAACCTGAACTTCCCTTGTTTAAGTTTGAGCCCATTACTCCTTGTCCTATATGCTTCAGGCTTTCCTACTGTCATGCAGAGCTCTGTGTTGTGCTCTCTTCCTTAATGTCACCTTGTCCTGTTGTCTACCAGGACCATTTGTGTTCTTCAGGAAGTAATGGCTCTTCAAGTATTCTCAAAAAAATAATCCAGAAGATAAACAGAGGCATTCCAGCTGAGAGTTGCTTCTGTTTCTGGGGATCTGTGTAGACAGAATACTGTATGTGAGAACACTTTGTTATCCAGTGGGATGATGCTGACTCTGAGCTACTCATGATAATGATTTTCTTTAAATTTTACCTGGAAAGATTTCTTGTTGTTTGTTCTCATGGGTATTCCTTTTTCTTTCAGACAGAAGACCCCAGTAAATGCAACCCTAGGTTTTGGGAGGAGCTGTTTCTCATGAAGGTAACTGGAACTGAGCATCCCCCGATTTGCTGCTGCTGTTCTACCTATGAAGTGGCAGGCTGTCAGTGCAAGAACTTGCATTTCTAAGGCGTCAGTGGTTGTGTAACATTCCTGAACTGATTCTTAACCTGACAGGTCAACTTGGAATATCTAGAAGGCAAGCTGGAGGCTCTCGATGGGGAAGAGTTAATGAAGATAAAAGATAACATCAACTGCTTGTTTCAGCACTGCATCCAGGCACTGGGTGAGGAGCACCCAATCAGAGTGGTCAATGCATTACAGGTACCACGCTGAGAGATAGGGGATACTCTCTTCTACTTCTGATGAGGCAATATATTCACTGCTGGTATCAAACATCTTGGGTTCATTTCTTTGCTTCTAACGAGAAATGATATCTACAGAGCAGTTGCTGCTTACTGTTGGTGGAGGTTACAAACATTCATAGCCTCTAGTCTTTGAAGAACAAAAGCTTGTTTCAGAATTCAAGAGGATGTGGTGATGCAGGATCAAGTGGGTGGCAATGGGAGGACAAGAGGGGCTTGTTCACTACAGGCTTCCAGTCTGGGGGCTCAAGAGTACTCTGTAGCTTTGTCTGTATTCTACTTTTGCCTATTCTTCCTTATTTCAGCCTGCTTTTTGAATTACCATATGGGTCAAAAATGAACTAAAGCTCTGGAGAAGTTAGTGTGGAATTCATACAGGGCACCTTCCCTGTTGGATAGTTTGTAATTGGAAGCTGTGAAGAATTGTCACGTGGAATTAATAGCCATTTTCCTACAGGTTGCTCTTGACCAAAGCAACATCAGCCTGTGTCTTGTGTGGGATACTCCCCTCAGTCTGATGTTTAATGTAATTAGGTCACAGGCTGATTCTTACAGTTTGGTGAATGCATTTGTCTCGGTTTCTTTCACCTGTAGGAGTATAGGATTTTATATTTCAGGTTTGGAGAAGTCACCTGTAGGAGGTATTGGACAGGCAGTAAGCTGGGGAAAGCTGATTTAAACCAGAACATTTACACCTCTGACATACAATCTTGCTTTATGTTATTAGTAGTAGTAGTTTGAAAGAATGCTATTAAATATTGTAGCTATAGCTACATAGACAGTCTAGCAAGCCCTGAATTCCCAAACTTGTATTTGGGCTTTTGGCAAAAGGTAGGCCAGGGCTCAAGTCTACAATCCTGCTGTGTAAGTGTAAATAGGAACCAGATAACATATCTATCCTGAGCTTGAGTTGGGAGAGTGTTCCCTTAATCAGACTGTGTTCATGTGGAAAGTGATCTTGAAACCAAAACTTACTTAAGCAATCTTTTGTTGAGAATGACCGTGGTGACTAAAGGTTTGCCAGTGCTAGGTCCAAGGGCGGGTTTTAGTCTTGAGTTGTAGGCGTTGCATTATGTGTCACCCTCTATTTGTTTTTCCCTTTTTGCAGACATTGTGTGCATTAATTCGGGGTGTCCATCAGAAGAACAAATCCACTTCTGGGTTTGACATCATCAACATGCTTGTGGGTTTCGATAAGGCAGAGCTCTGTATGAAGGTGAGGCCCTGGCGATGTAGAGAAACGATTTGCACAGCAGCCATGTAGCAGGGGCAGTGAGTTGTAAGCAGGTGTGTCTACCGAGGTACAGCTATTGAGGGAAATAGTCCAGACACTTATTAAAACCCGCCGTCCTGAAGTTCTTTACCTGCTACTGGCAAAAGGACACCTGGGATCCCCATGTTTGTTACTAACGTAACAGAGCACTTTAGTTCCAGTCTACGCAGTCACTGTGGTTAAGAAATCTTAAGGCCCTAAAAGGCTGTTACAGGCCATTAGTACCTAGTATTGAGCCTCTTACCTTGTTCTTAATTTTCAGCTGTTAGTCATGTCCTGCGTTCCATTTCACATTTCCATCAGCACATGTACCATTTTAAACTTGCTTGATCCTCTTCTTTGTTAAGATGCTGAGGGTTTGGGAAATGACAAAGTAATTGCTGATAAAGCTGAATTCCTGTTGTACAACACAAAAATTCCTGTTGTTCTTGACAAAAAGTAGTAATTTTTCATCTCTCTACAAATAGTAGTACATTTGGGGAAATATTAAGTAGTAACTTGCCTACCAGAACAACATTTTTCCTTTAAGAATAACTGTATTATTTGTTTTTGTGTTTTTATTATATTTGTATTTTTTTAATTAACTGTATTATTATGTATTATTAGCATATTTCCTTTAAGAATAACTGTGACTTAGTATTTAGAAACCAGTTATTTTTCAGTATCTGTTAAACAGCTATATGATATCTGGTTTTAATCATAACTAATGTGTGTGCTATTAAATTGGAGGTGTGCTGCTTACAAAAAATCTAATGGTGTCTGTAAGTAAAATGGAATATTGAAAAAAGCAAGCAGTGATATTACGGTCTTGCAAGCAAAAAGGAAGATGTCTGAAGGACTCAGAATTACTTTGTGAATACAGTCGTTATATGTATACAGAAATCTCTCATGCATCTAGAGAAAACTCTTGGAAAATGATCATGATGTTATGCCTGTAGTCATTAAAATGTAGTTAACACAAAGCAGTTTTGAGAGCCAGCAGTGTGACTATGGCCTGTGTAACAGGAGGAATGGCTTAATTATCGATTCTGGGATAATGTGGCTTTATATTGGTGCTCTTGTATTTGAATCTCCCCAAATGCTTTTTATAGCAAACATTTAAAGTAATTTTAAACATTACTTCTAAGTAATATGACTCTTCTTCTTTAGAATCTGATGGAGAGCTTGGACTCACTCCTCTGTGCAGAAGGTTCTGAAAGCCTTAAAAGCTTGTGTCTGAAGCTGCTTCTCTGCTTAGTGACGGTAAATAAATACCAGCTGTATAATAACTTAAAAGCTTATGAAGCCACATCTTGAGGGATGGAACTGCCTCAAAACTTGAGCAGAATGCTGCAGTGTGAAGCTTATGAAGGGGAAAGAAATTGTGAATGAGAGCATGGATCAGCCCAGAATATGCATCATTGATCTAACATGATGCCAATACAGACTAGCAAGTTGTTTTCAACTCATAAGATAGGTGCCAACTGGGTCAAAAGGGGAGACACAGCAGGAGGTGCCAGTTGGATTCACAGGGATTTTTTTTCTAGGGAAGAGGATATTTAATAAGCCTTAGATAAAGGGGAAGGGAGCAGAGGAGAGGGGTTGAGGAACGACGGGAAGTGTGGAGTAAAGAGGTGTGGTGAAGAATGAGGAAGTTGGAACAAATGGCCACTCGTCATCTCTTGGATATGGTCAACTGTGAACTATTTTGGCTGTGATAAGAGATAATTGAGTGTGGGGAAGGACTTCACTGCCCTGCTCATGATGGAAAAGTGCTCAGTGGAGCATATGCACCCGTTTTTTTCATTCTCCGCCTCCTGTGTAGCAGTCATGCAGCTGTGTAAAATAGCAATCTGTAGAGAAAAGGGGGAGCTCTTAGTAAGTGGGTCATGCTTCTTGCCAGAGGGGTGGGAGGCAGGACAGATTTCTTTTGCTTCATGTCTAGCTGTACTGCTAGTCACACCTTGACTTGCTGACTAAGTGTGAGGTTCTGGATAAATGTGTCCATCTGGTAGCAAAACTCTTCTGTTCCTGGTGTGTGCCAGAGGCAGCTACAGCATCATGGAAGGCTTCGGGTGAGATTTTAAAAGTTGTGTTTGTATTCAGGTGACAGATAACATCAGCCAGAACACCATCCTGGAGTATGTGATGATTAACAGCATATTTGAAGCTATTTTACAGGTAAAGCTTCTTCCTTCGACTGCAGGGGCTCTTATTCCGTAGTGAGAGGTTTCAGTGGTATATTTGTCTTTTCAATGCAGCATAGCTGACTGGCACTATGTGTTGCTTCCATTCATAGCTCAGTCACAGATTTTTATTTTATTTCTTTTTAATGCTGTCTCTCCTTACTCTACTCTGCTGGTTTTAGTCACTACTGAGTATTTAAAGTACGTTCACTTGAGGCATTTGTGCATAGATAGAAGCTGAACAGATTGCTAGGCCAATTTCACAGAGAAATCCTGTATCAGAGCGACATTTTTTCAAAAGGCATTCTGGATATATTGAGGTTTTTTCTACTCTTTGATAAATTATACTTCTTAGAAGTGGAACTGGGCTTGGGGGAACACAGAAAACTTGCACAGATAATGTTGGTGATGTGCTGAGGTACTGTTAAGAAATGTATTTGCCCTTTATACCTAGAAAGCCTTTGTAAATTCTCTGTGATAAATAAGCCTTTCTGTGTGCAGAACTTCTTGGAAGCAATGTTAAATATCCTCTTTCATTAGGGCGTAATTTGCTCTCAGACATACATTTCATGGCCACATACTGAGAGTCACTGAAAGCTTCTTGAGGCAGGCCTGTACAGAGCAGCGTGATTATTTGTTCCAGATCCTGTCCAGCCCACTTAGTCGCAGGGAGCATGGCTATGATGCTGTTGTCCTTCTCGCCTTGCTGGTTAACTACAGAAAATATGAGGTAGGTGTTCTTTTGCATAACAGAAACTTCACTTCTCTCTATTATACGCACACCTCTGCTTTATTAAGGCAGCTTACTGTTCAGTTTTTAGCAGTACATGCTATAGTATTTATCAGGGTATCCAGCACAGAGCTACGGAAGTTTTGCAGTGCAGTCACATTATGCTAACTGTATCTGTCTCTAATGTATGTGTATAATCAAATGTGTATGATATACAGCTTGTTTTGTGCAAGCATAAAAGAAACAATGTAGGATATATGCATTTACTTCAGGAAAGTTCTCTGAATAGGGTCCTTTTGGAGGAGTTACTGTTGTGCCGAACTTGTCTGTTTGCCCTTGTGTGTGTGACTGTGTGATTATACACACTCTCCAAAGTAAAACTGGCTGTCAGTCATCTTTGGCTTCAGATTGAATTTGTGATTCAGAACTTGACTAGCAGACTGAAAGAGCACAGATCTCCAGAAGACCTGGAGAAACTGTTACCAAAGAATGAACTGAAGCATCCCAGCTAGTATTTCCAGGAGAAGTCTGTCTCTGTCTCTTTGGCTGATTCCTCTCTGAGAAACTTTATTCATCTTCATTTTCTTAAACTGGTTGTGGTATATTCCCTTTTTTTTCTCTCATTCATCACCTTGAAAAAGAAGCTTATCATATGTCAAAAAAGCACCTGTTGGGTTTTCTTTGTATGAGGCATGATCCTTTAATGATCAGTCTTATTTTTTTTTCCATAATTAGGAATATCTTAATATCCTTAGATTGGCAAAAAATGGGAAGGTCATGAAATATCCTTTCCTCAACAGAATTAATGGTAGGGGGCAGGCTCCAAAATCCACCTGGTTTTATAATAGATGTTATTTTATGAAGTGTGAATAGACCTAGAGAGCGGGCAAAGACAGGAGCTACACTTACCAAGTAATCCCTGTTAATTTCTCTTTCCTGTGAATGTTGTCAGAATAATGAATTACAGATTCTGTTCGGCAATGTGTGCTGTGGTATCTTGGAACAGGAGCATGCAGTTTGGTTTTGGTATATGGCCATGAGGGAAAACTGTTGGGAATGATATGGATAAGGTTATTGATGAGAGCAGACTGGAAAGATCAGAGGTCTCATTGCAACACTCTGTTGAAAGAATGGAGAGATGTGTAGTCCAGTCCCTGAGCTGTGGATTCCTGTGTACTATTGTTTATGTCCTTAGTAAGGTAGAGTGCTGTGAGTGTGTAAGACCTGTGCTCTGCTCTTTGCAGTAGCTTTCTGCAGAGTATTGAGTTGGCGTTGAGTGCTTTGGAGACCATTGTCCCAGATGTCTTCAGAGTGGGCACTCTGAAGAAATTCACAAGAAATTGTGCTGATGTCTAAAAAGTACAATCGAACCTGAGGCAGATGTGTAGCAAGGGGAATTTTAGCTTGAGTAGTTCATCTGGCAAGGTTGAAAGCAACTTGAAGAAAGGTTTTGTATGACAGCTGCCTGACACTGTCCTTTGTAAGCAGCGCTGCAAGCGAAGACTGTAGTAATGCAGTCATAATCTTTGTCCTTAAGTAAAGTTGCTGCTTTCAGTTGCTGTTCATTGGCCCTTGGAGTCAGTTTGGTGGTTCCCTGGTTGTCAGTGTTTTGTAGGATACTTTCATGCCTCAGATCATTTGGAGTTCTCTTTTTAGTTAACTGCTGCAGTTGATAGGTTCTCTTTTGTTCTGAACTAAGTTGGTTGATAAACTGTGTTTCCAGCTGCTTAATGAAATCTAATTAGGCCGAAAATTCATTAGTTGGCTATGAGTTTGTCTCTGTCTCTAATGTGAATACCAGTGTGTTTTTCATCAGGATGTTCTCGCATACCTTGGGACGTTCTGTAGTATCCTCTGAAATTCCCTGGGGAATATCTGTCCACATTTTCATTACCAGCGTAGCCGAGATCTTGGCTTGCTCATTAACTCCTGTTCTAGGAGTAAAAATGACTTACGTGTCTTCACATGGAATTTTTAAAGGAATATTTAATATTTTAAATATTAAAACGTTGTATTTTTCAAAAGTTGTTCCAAAGAATCATAGAATAGTTGGGGTTGGAGAGGACCTTAAGATCATCCAGTTCCAACCCCCCTGCTGCGGGCAGTGTCCTGGGTTCAGCAGCAGCAGTCATTTTTCTCCTTCTTAGTAGCTGGTGCAGTGCTGTGTTTTTGACTTTCGGCCTGGGAACAGTGCTAATAACACCAGTGTTTTTAGGTGCTGCTCAGTAATGTTTACTCTGACCAAGGACTTTCTGAGCCTTGTGCTCTGCCAGGGAGGAGGGGAAGCTGGGAGGAAGGAGAGACAGGACACCTGACCCAAACTAACCAAAGAGGTATTCCATACCACAGCACATCACACCCACTATATAAACTGGGGGCAGTTACCCGGAAGGGCTGGATCACTGCTCTGTTGGGCTGGGTATTGGTCAGCAGGTGGTGAGTGGTTGTATTCTCTTCCCTTGTTATTTCCCTTATCATTATTATTATTGGTGGTAGCAGCAGTGGTTTGTGTTATACCTTAGTTACTGGACTGTTCTTATCTCAACCTGTGGGAGTTACATTCTTTTGATTCTCCTCCTCATCCCTCCGGGAGCAGGAGAGGAGGAAGGGGTGTGTGAGCTAATGACATTGTGGCAGATTTATGGCTGGGCTTCAACCACGACAGGCAGGGACACCTCACACTAAACCATGTCACCCAAGGCTCTGTCCAACCTGGCTTTGAGCACCGCCAGCCATGGAGCATTCACAACTTCCCTGGGCAACCCATTCCAGGGCCTCACCACCCTTACAGTAAAGAATTTCTTCCTTATATCCAATCTAAACTTCTTCTGCTTAAGTTTGAACCCGTTACCCCTTGTCCTATCTACATCCCTAATGAAGAGTCCCTCCCCAGCATCCTTATAGGCCCCCTGTATATATTCCTGTATTATATTCCAATTGTATAATTATTCAAGTCTTCAGCTATATTTTATGGGTTTTTTTTAATCCTAGTCCTGATTTCAGGGAAAATATTTTTACCTTGGTACTATGTGAGAGAAACGTGAAAGAATAACTAAATAATTGACTGTATCTTGAAAATGGTGAAGCTAAGCATACACAAAAGTCTGCCAAATGGAGAAAATGCTGTGAGGAAGACTGTTTGATCACTTTCTCAGTGGTTTAAGGGACGGCTGCTAGAATAGCAACGTAAAACATGAAATTAGGTAGTGACTTTTCAATAGTTAGATTCCTTTAACATCTAGGTGGAAATGTCTTTGCCTCGTGTTCAACCTGCTAGCTTGTGCCTTTTGCTAGGCGGAGCTGGAAGGAATTAGTCAAAACAGGGGATCTTCCATGTGCGTGCTTATCTGACAGCATATAGTGTATCTGACAGTCCTTCATGTATGGTTACTTATCTCCTTGATATGATTGACTACAGGTGCCAAAGAGACGCTTTTCAACTTTGAAGAGTCAGAAAATTCATCTTTTTTTATATATATGAAAAAAAAAGCCCTCAACTTGTTTTAAATGAGTCTCTTTAATAAAAAGCATAATTATTCAAGCTCCAATTCCCTGCAGGATGGCCTGCCTGCAGAGGAGGTGGCCTCAGCAGGGCTGACAGCAAAGCTGCTGAATCATCCTCAGTGAGCCTTCCTAGCAAAGTCTTGAGTGGACTCTGGCCTTCCTTTGTGTTACAGATGTGAAGATAAGTTAAGCATCTAACTAGGGATTATACATGGTTAGCTTGGGTTTGGTTTTTTTTCTGCTCGCTTTTCCTACCAAAACCAGTTGATTCCCATAGGTTTGTGTTGGAGGCAGAGATACGTTTGGAGGCATGGAGGAGATCTCATTCACTCTGCCAGACCTGTGTGCTTCTTCATATAATACTCACTTTGCATGGCATGTCTCACCTGGGGATTGCTTTAAAATTGCCTGGTAATGATCTCCCTGCAGCCTCCACTTTAATTTCTATGAGACAATGGTGGCTAGTCTGTGGAGGACATCTTGACTATTCCCAGGTTGCAGGGGTTTGTGTCTGTACCTCATCACTGACAGTAAGACCTTAACCCTATAGCGTTTGTTATCTGTTGTCAGTGATAGGGAAGGACTTGTGTTCTCTGAAGAGCTGAGAATCATGTTTTTGAGTTCTTCCTGGAGGCACATGGAGGCAGGCGCTAGTTTTACATTTCTGTAACCTCTTCATTGACTCACTTTAAAGTTTTCAAAATGCTTGTCAGCCACTTTTCAAGGCTGTTGCATGTTTCTGCATGTTGTGGAGTGATGGGTGTAATTTAGGCTTTTACAACTTTTGCTGTGATTCCCAGTGAGAAGGCAAGTGAACTCTGAATCAGCAGGATTAAGATAGGGAAGCAGGTGACAGGGAGTATGGGATGGGCTTGGGGGTGCTTGTGCAACTTGCAGGTTGCTGATGTTCATTGTAGATTTGCAGACTAATGCTCATAGACAATAGCTGGAACTGTTTGCCCTTGAGGGGAGGGCAGGAGCAAACCACACACCCTGTGGGCAGCACAGGAAATAGTCTCATCACACCAGTACAGACTTGCGCACCGAAAGGCACTAGAAATTGCCTTGTCCCATGTCGGGTAACACAGTGTGTGAATTACAGTGGTTAGTCATCTGCCTGCTGCTTAAGGAATTAGGGAAGCCTAGCGGAGGCATAGAATGTGTCAGGGGAATGGAATACTTCAGGCAGGAATTATTAAACAGACTTCTACAGATACGGAAATGGCAACTGAAAAGATAGAGGGCAGAGATCTGTAGCAATCTAGGCCAGCTTCATGACCCTTGTCAGCTGTGCACTGATGACATCTTGCTACCAAGAGGCAGGAGATGCATCTTGGAAAATCATGGGCAGTGAGAGTGTGAAGAGTTGGTCATAGACTGTATGTAGGATGGATTGTATGACTAGGTCTCGGGGCAGCCTTGTAGTGCTGGTCAATGTAGTGTCTCTCAGTTTGCTTATTCTACACATCTGAGAATTTGGATAACCCTGCAGCCTCCGATCCGTTATAGCCTTGCTACTCGCTGTCTGGAAAACAGTCCATCACTTTTATGGTTTGTGAGTCACAGGCTGGCTTCTTTTCTGTGTGTGAGCTGTGGTGTGGAGAGTTCTTCCTTGTTGTATAAGGAGAGCAAAAGAAAGTGGCAAAACTATGACATATTTGCAAGGATAGACTTTAATCTATTTCTAATTAAAATTTTGTGAAGCTTGTGTGTGTTTTACTGACACTGACTGTATTTGATTTCTGAAGGGGAGCATGGCTGTACAGAGAGGATGCGGTGCCCCTGAGCATGGCAGGGGGGTTGGAAGTAGATGATGTTAAGGTCCTTTCCAACCCTCACCATTCTATGATTCCATGACCATATATTATTCTTCAGTAGGAGCCTCTATTCCAGCATCAAGGAAACGTCTTTGCATGCTTCATGCACAGATGAGTTCTGTGTGAGTTTTCTGTCTTTTTCTCAGGCAGCAGACAGGGCTGTGTGCTGCTGGAGGCAGACTGACAGGCTGCCTGAGCTTTGGTCTGTTCTGATCTGTTTCTTTTCTGAACCGAAAAGAAAGCCTGATCCTTCCAAAGCACCAAATAATTGAGAACGTGGTGTTTCCTGATGAGCCTTATTTGCAACTTGCTGTCAAGCCCTGGGCAAATCAGTCAGATAACTATGCAGCTTGTATGGCATCTGATACATGCTTTGTGTTTTATTCTTCCCATCCGCTTTGGACTTACTGCATAGATAGAGCCTTTTCTCTGTCCTGGTTCCAAATTGACGTTGGTTTTGCACTGATGCATGTAAACCAGGGAAAACAAATGTAAATTGCTAATTTAAAATGCTTCCTAAATTATCAGGACTTATCTTTATAGATGGAGCCTGTGTGCTTTGCTTGGTTAAGTTCAAGGAATTCATATTCTACAGAGAGTTGTAGCTCTCAGTCGTGTAAACTGTTGAAGTGGTGAGCTCTAACCCCAGCAGCAGATGAGTCTGAAACATAGTCATGCCTTCCTGGGTCCTCTTTCCTTTAAGCAATCTTTGCAAGGTGTTGCCGAGCGAGATATCAGACGCTAATGTTCAGTCCCAGCTTCACTGCTTGTTCCTGCTGCTTAACAGTGTGTGTTACAGATAACAGCCTTGAAGGACGGCTGCTCCACTTTCAAGCTGACAGATGAGCTAGTGGAGGAGCAGAAACTCCCTCTCAATAAAATCAGGAGACTGCCTGACTGGGCCAATAAAGAGGTGTCCCAGGCATAGCAGCCCTAGTGTGTGCTGTGACTCCTGTTTCTTTATCTGTGTTCTGCTTTGTGGGACAGGAGAGAGAATCTTCGCAGGTGGTTGGGTAAACTTGGATAGATAATAGTGGTTTTTTTCCAGAAGGCTGAACTTCAAACCAACTTTCTTTCTTCTTTCTCCCCACCCTGAGCAGTCAGTGAATCCCTACATTGTGAAGCTCTCCATCGTAGATGATGAGGCCACACTCAATGTGAGTATTTGACTTGATTCCTCTGTGCTGCTGGTGTTAGTGTAATGAATGCAATCAAAGTGTCTGGTAGAAAGAAGGTCTAGGAATAGTGGTACTATAAAGAACACCAGTATAGTGGGATTCTTCACTCTTGCAATAGGTTAGGCTGCTCCTGGTTTGGACATTTTGATCATCAGTTAGATGGTGGGGGTGGTTAAACGTCTAGGTAGCAATGAATATGCTGAAGTTAATCTATTATACATTTATAAACTATCTATACACTATTTGCGGTCATGTGCCAGAGAGGCACAAGATAGCTTATGCCAAAGGAGATCTCCTTTCCAGTGCTGTGTCACACAAGTCCACAAGCCAATTCTTGTAGCTCAGTGGAAGCTGGTGCTTGAGTCAGGAGTCATCAGCGTATTTTGGGTAGCCGCTAAGGTTTGTATCCAGACCTGGATAGAAAATGGCAGCACGCTATGAGCTCTGTGAGGTCTGGACTTTAAAACTGTTCTGTAGGCACCAAGTAAAAAGCAAACTCCATGCTAACCAAAGGGCGAGAACAGTTTTTTCTCAGTTAATTAAATGAGCTCGACAGAAAGGATGATCAGGAGCTGTGGCATGGTGGAGGCTGTTTGCAAGAAGTTAAATGGTTACTAGTGTTTATGGCCTTTGCTTTGGACTTCTGGATGTCTTTCTTCTGACACCAGCTTCCTTCTGAAGTTCTCGCTGCTTTATTGAGGCTTCTTGAGTGAGTAAGCCCTGTCTGGAGATACAAGAAGAGTAAATGTTCTCTGTTGAACTTAGCTATTCAACTTTAAATTTTGGTGTCTTGATTTTTGAATGATACTTTGTCATATCATAGCATGTCTTAATAGTTCAAACAGCTTCAGGGGAAATCCTTCATAGCATGGTAGGTTGTCTTGGAGGGGACACTGCTGAGCGTGTACAGTGTGATTTCCTGCATTGATACTTGTAATGTAAAGATTTTTTTTTTTAACACTTCTTTTGTTTTTTCAGGGAATGGGATTTGTAATTGCTCAGGCTTTATCAGAATATAACAGGTAAAACCTTGCCGTCTCTGGTTTTTCAGTACATGGTACTTGCTGTACATTTGTGTTAAAACGCTTATCACCTGACAGCACTGACGCACCTGGAGAGACGAGGTGTAGTTAGTCTTATGTTTTGCTGTATTTCAGCTCAGTTGTTGCTGTCATTGCAAGTGTAAATGCATCTGTACCAGCTGGGCTGATGTGCTTCAGGGGAAGCCTTGCTGTAGGGGAAGATAACTATTGTATGCTTTTACTATCATGGATTTTACCTCTGTATGACCCTTGAGCACAATCTCAGTCCCAAGTGAAAAAGTAAACGATTTGCAGAGTACTTGTGTGTTAGAAAATTGACGTAACTGAAACACAGTCTAAACCAAACACGTGTCCAGGGTTATCCACATGCCAGAGCAGAGATGATTAGGGGATGTATGCTTTTGCAAATGGTGGAAAGCATTAACTGCTTCTGAAGAAAGAGCAGAAAGTCAGCAGTTGGGGTAGCATGTTCCCAGACTGTGTTTCATAAGCAACAGCACAAAATGTATAAGCTTTCCTAAGAAGAAAGTGCTTCAGAAAAATCTGGAAACTTAAAGCAGTTTCACCTGAGCAGCCCAAGGCTCCAATTTTGTTGTTTTATTATTTTATTTGGTGCAGTAGGTTCTGAAAGTATCCAGAAAAATGTTTCAATTCCTTTGAAGGGTTGCTATTATGCGGCTGACTCGCAAGATCAGCAAATCCATGTAAATGTGTTTAACAGAGTAAATTATTGGAGTAAAGCAGAAAAAGCCTCACCCGCCCAACTTGCTTCATTCTGACAAAAGCTGTCTCAGACTATGGCCTGTTTTGCTTAGCTCTTTCTTTCCCCCTTCCCCCAAAAAATCAGTTATTTTCTTTGCTTGTTGCATTGTCTGTGATCAGATTCCTTTCAGATACAATAAATGGCCGTGTGAGGTTTGCTAGTCCATTTGAATGCCAAATGAAGCAATTTAGCTTCAAGCTGAGGTACCCAGCCGATTTGTTGACTTCACTTACCCTGGTTCCAGTCCCTTTGCTTACTCCAGGAATGTGGGCTCAGGCAGGATGATGTCGTGAACCATAATGGTCCTCATGTTTTCTGCTGGCCATGGGGTAGTGAACTCTGTTTTAGTCTGTAGTGGATGATGGTTGAACTGAAATTGTTATGTGGTTACTGATTGTGCATGTTCACATGGTTCATTACTGTTTTGCCAGTATAGGACAAAATTTTCTTAGTCACTTGATCTGTTTCCTTCAGTGGATGTGTCCTCTATAACAGCACAGGCATTGTTCAGTCTCATGTGTTTCAGTAGCCCCACTTAAACTCTACACATTTTACAAATAGTTTAATACCCTTTGCATCTCTTTTGTGACTTCTTGAAAAGGGCTTGTGAATACTGAAACTGCTGCATCCTGTATCCTTATCAGATAAGACTGTATCATAGAGTGTTAGATAAAATAAGCCTAGTTCAATTTCTAACCCTGAGGCTTCATCCTTACTCCTTTTTGTTCAGGCAATACAAAGATAAGGAAGAAGAGCACCAGAGTGGTTTCTTCTCAGCCCTGACTAATATGGTAAGCAAGGAAGCAGTGTTTTTCTATTCTTAAAATGGGTGCCTTCATAGAAGTTCAGCAGGAGGGTGTTTCCAAAAATTGAGCTTGATGTGTGGGTTCTGGAGGAGGAGATGCATTGGCCCAATCCAAACCAAATACAGCTGAAATGGCTATCTGGGAAGCGTGGTCTTGTCTGGGTGGGAGAGCTCTTTCAAAGGATGAGATCTCTGTTGTGGCACTGGTAATTGAAATGGTTTTCTTTTATCTTCTTCATTCCAGTTGCCTTTATTTAAAGGAATCACAATCAGTTGTTGGGCACTTTTAAACAGTTACTTGTTTTAAAAAGCTAGCTGCAGCTCTGCTGATGTACTCTGTACCGGAGAAGCTGAATATTTCTGTGGCAAATTCTGGTCTATCACTAGCTTTGGATATCTGTTTTTTTACGGCCTTGTTTCTCAAGCCTGGGTGCACTGTCGCAGTGAAACAAGTTTGGATTCTGCAGTGGGCAGTGTCCGCATTTTCAGAGAGGTACCCTCCAAAGGCACTTGTGAATCTCTTCCTTGTTAAGAATATCCACTGTTCTCCTTGTTCAGTTTGGCTTTGCTGTAGTCTGAGGTCTAACTGACAGGAACATTTCCTGTTGACAGCTGTCAGGGGTGACATTTGTTAAAACTGCTACGTCTTTGGGGCAAGCAGATAGGAAATAATCTCTGTTGTCCCCTTTCAGCATCACAGACTAATCTGAGTTGGGATTCAAAATACAGTGTTCATCCTGTTTCCCATTTGTATTTTACCATTATTAGAAAGTAAGTTGCATGTGTGCCTTAGATGACAACACCTCTTGCAAGGCACTTCTGGTTTAGTTAAATCCGTGTCTTCTCATTGTCTTAACAGCTTTCACAAATTCCTTCTATGCAATACTCTTTCTTTCCATAGGTGGGCAGCATGTTCATAGCAGATGCTGATGAGAAGATCTCAGTCCAGTAAGTGCGCAGGTGTCAGTTGCACAGTGAATGGTAACTCACTACACAGGTCAACATTGTCCACTTGTGGAGGTGTTCCAGTACAGCAAAGCAAAATAGAGGAACAGTTTCTCTTGTAACTAAAATGGTACCACACCCCTGCAAATAGTGGATTCTTACTGAAGTGAGAAGGGTGCAGCAGGAGGAGCCACAGTTGAATTTTTTGTAATGAAGTGTATTAAAAAAACCTTTGACAAAGCTGTGGATTTTAGGAGGCATGTTGGACATGGCAGATGGGAAGTGGTGGTTTGCGCACTCTTGTGCCCAACAAAAGCTTTTCTAAATCAAGGGGGGAAGTGATAAATATGAGGGTTTGTGGTATCCGTATGACCCTCTGCCCTTAAAATAAAGGGTTTTAAAGGGAAAACACTGAGCAACGAGGGATGCCTTCAGCAGGAAGGGAAAAACTGTAGTTGTGCTCTAAAAATAGCTATTTTTCTGGATTGTGAAGTACTACTAATAATCAGAGTGACTGAATTGCAGAGGCAGAGTTTTGAATAGTTGAAAAAAAAGAAATTCTTCTTTCAGATGGATTGTGCTTCTGGAAACCTTTGCTCTTGTGATTCTTACCTAGTATTAGCCTTAACTCACTGTGCTTTTGTCTATGTTTTCTACAGAACAAACGAAGCAATCCTTCTGGCCCTCTATGAAGCTGTTCACTTAAACCGGAATTTCATCACAGTTCTGGCACAAGTGAGTTTCAGTATGATGTTTTCCCATTTCTTTGTAAGTGCATGCCTTTGAAATTAGAGTCTCAGAAATGGAATTGGTGAAAAGATAAGTTTTCTTGCTCCCTCCCTCCCTCCCCTGCATGCTTGTCATAGGTATAGGTGAGCACGGAAGATCAGAAGCAGGCCAGGACCTGGGTTTATTACAATTTTAGGAAATGCTTCCTCCCTTGCTGGAAAATAAGTCAAGTTTTGAGGGCAAAGCTCATGTTGGAATGAGCCATTTTTCCCCCTGAAGGATTGCCTGGTGTGTTTAGAAAACCTCTCAGGTTTAGGCTTTTTATCTTGGTTTGTAAGTACTGATGGTAATCTGTGAGAAAAATGGCATCAACAAAACAGCTAACGTCTTTCCCCAGTTATTTCAGGTCGTCTGAGTGCAGCCATACATCACTTTCTAGACAACATGGCATGATGGAGGAGACCTTTGGGGACTCCTAACAGTAGTGGAGATGGAAGAGGTCTGATAGGCAGATCTGCTGCCTCTGAGGAAAGCTTCTGTTCCATGGGTGGTTAATTTGCAGAGGTTTCTTGTCTCTTTTTTCCCAGGTTATTCATTTTTAACACTTCTGAGAGATTTCTGCTCTTTCAGTTCTGCGTAATACGTGATCAAGATATCCCTGAGGGAGGAAAGGCCTTTGGCAGGGAAAAGAGCAGGGCAGGGAAAGAGCAGCCAGAGTAAAAGCTCTTAAATTAGAAATGAAAGGATAGATTAGTTATTTGTGAAAGTCATAGATGGACCAGCCACTGATGAGTGGGTTTAATTGAAATGGAGGCCTGATATTCTTGGGGGGTTATCTGTAACCCTTCATTTAAGAGAGGGCAAAGTAGGTCATGCTGTCCTTTGAAAAAACCTCATAAAAACTGATGAATGTTTTTGTCTAAGTTGGTGTCCATTGCTGGGAAGTGCATGAATGACTGTGCCCTGCCGCTGTGTGGGCGCATAGGAAGAGTAGGGATGCAGCTGTGTTCATGCCTAGTGGTAAGGTTTTGGTATGCTTACCAGTTTGTTGGTCCTCAGTTTTTGCTGCTAGGTGGCACTAGTATCTTTCAACTGATGGTTAGCGTTTGGGGAAAAGAAAGGTAAACACCATAGCAAAATGTATGTAAGCAAACCTATTTTATGTAAGATTTTCCTTGGAAAATTGTATTTTAAAGTTTAAAACAGTATGTGTACTGATTTAAAATTGTCTTTGAATTGTAATACATGTGTCTGTGCTTCTGTTAAAATACATGCATTTATAGTTGGTTATAAAATGAGATACTCAAAGACAATGTGCAGAAGAGTCACTTGTGAAAAATCCCACGGAACTAACATCAAATCAGCAGTTCTGTATCCCTTTTACTTTGAAATCGTGATGATGTATTAAGGCGGATGATACATTTATGTAAAACTTGCCCTATGAAATGGACACTTTGCTTGGCAGCCAGGCTTAAAATAGCGTGGCAGATTGCCTGCAGTCTCACCAGTGTGGATAGATCTGGAAGCTTGCAAAGAATAAAGTCAAAGCAGTAATTAGGCAGGCAACTATTAGCAAAGATGAAATGGGGAGAGTAACTGGCTGATGGAAGCCAAGAGGATCAATAGTGGTAGTGTTATTTATGTTATGGGCTCTTTTCCTGCAGTGCCTGGGCTTTATAGTGAGACAGGAAAGTAATAAATTGCCATCATCTTTGAATATGAACAGGTGGAGGGCAAGAGCGAGGAGAATTTGCTTTTAGAAAGAGAAAGAAAGATCTTGGGGGAAGACTTCAAATGCACACCCTTAGGCTGTTTTGGGGGAAAGCAGAAGCTACAGTGTAGGATTCTGCATGCCTCTTCCCATTCTACTCTGGGGACAGGCATATTATCTGTCTTCTGGGGACAGCCATCACTTTGATGTATTTCTGTTTTGTGGAGTGAATAAATTGATGTACAGTTTAATTGTTAGATGTCCAAGGTAAGGAAGCATAGCTTTGTGTTTTGGAGGAGGTTGAAGTTTCTTGGGAGTTCATTAGTCATGCCTCCTGTGCCAGAGCACGAAGCAGTACTACAAGTAGCGATCTGTATGACTGGTGCCTAGGGAAGCTATTGACCTGCGTTTATCTGGGCATTTGTGTTTTCTGTTAGAGCCATCCTGAAATGGGGCTGATGACAACACCAACAAGCCCAATTCCAGCAACACCTGTTACTCCACTTGGAACCACCCCACCTTCTTCAGATGGTAAGAAACATCGTGATCTCCTAGGGAATAACAAGTAAAAACTGTAAAATAACTAGCAAAGCATTTTCTGAAGACGACAACTAATAAGGTCAGTCTGGAGCAGATGTGACCTGGTGGTCTCTTCCTGGAGCAACTTGCCTTACTAAACTCGAGCAAAATTATTTAACTCAAACTCATTTCTGTTTTGCCTTGTATATTGCTCAATGAAATATGCTGATATTCCTTCTGAAAACAGTACTGACCCAGTCAGTATCTGCGTGAAGGTACACCCAGCCCATTAGTTATTCTATGTAGGCTTTTACTTATGAATATTTCTAGTGTCTGGTTCTTTGCCTGGGATTATTTGTCATTGGAACAGATTTACATAGAATCACAGTGGATTCCTGCTTGTCATTAATGCACTTGTCCCTAGCTTTGAATTAAGTAGGATTTGAATGCAGCCTGGGTGCGTGGAGGTATTCCTCCCTCTTGTTGCCTTTTCTCTGATAGGCTTTGTAAATGACGGCTTGCCCTGAGATCTTTCTTCTAAATGATGTGTTACGTGTCCACATAAATACGCTTTAAAATATCTAAAATACAACTCCTTTTGTTTAAGGTATGGACAGATATAGCCTACTTTAATGGAGGAAATCAAATGACTGTTGTCATGTACCTTAATGGTATCCTCTAGATCTGAAGAAAGTGTTTAATGAAGGAACGGAGTCAGTTTGAATAGCGCACAGTTCAGATATTGGGGAGAAGCAGCCTGGGTTACTCAGCTGTATCAGCTATTCAGGTCATTTGATACCCTAGTTAAGGATGATCCTCCTTGTGGATGAATTCTGTCTGGTTACCATGAATATCAAAAGCTTCATTTAAAAACCCCTCGATGTCTCAACTGTCCCTGTGCATATAGTGTAAAATGTAAAGGGATGGGCATTTTGTGGGCTTCTGTTGCACGTGTTCATTGCAAATGTATCCACCCACACACCATATTATACAACTGGCAGAATTTATGCTTACCTACATCTACAGCTTGCTCACGCTCTCTTTTCTTAATTTGCCAGGAAACAAAAGCAAAACAAAAACTCCATCCTGCTTTCAGCAGAGGCAGCAGTCTCATAAAGCTTGAGGCTTCTTGCCGCTTGTAAGGTTATTACGCTTAAGAAGAGGAGCTGGTTCTAGGATGCAGTAATTACAATGGGGAGCATTCTTTATTTCTATTTGCTGTCACCTTGCTGATCCCTATTCTGTGATAATTTGGGTTTTGTTTTTTTTTTTTTTTGAAGGCCTTGGCTTAATTTAGTTTGGTGGTGCTTTAGTCTTGCTGTAATTTTAAAGGTATGTTAGAATTTTCCTCTTTTTCTAAGGTCTTGCAACTCAGCTGTAGAATTAGCCTCTGGCTGAAAATTAGCAAGAGGCTTTTTGGCTTTGGAATGAGAAGATTGGTTTCTTTTTCCTGAATTAAAAATAAAGCAGCATAGTTGAGCTATTTTCTACTTAGAGCAACATGTAAAAATCCGTCTGTGGGTTTCAGGTGCTTTTAATGCTGACTGGGATTAAAAATGAGTTCTTATTCTGGTTTGAAATGTCTCTGGCTGTTAGCCTGTGGTGTGAATTAAGACCTTTTAAAGTTTCGGCATGTGTGTTTAAGCAAATGAAGGTCTGTAGCATGAACCAGGACAGGCAGAGACATGTTCTTCAGAGTCAGTGCTTTTTATTTAAAAAATAAAAGAGACTTTTGCTAGAAACTGTTGATCCATAATATGTAAATCATGCGTGCCTGTCACCATAGTTATCTAAATGTCAGTTTGCTTACTGTCGTTAAATATTCATTCTCTGCATTCATTGTAACAGTGCCAGAAGGACCCGCTGGGGCTATAAATAAGTTTTTCAGACTTGTAGCTACATCTTTGAGCTATTCATAATATTGGGGGTGATAAAGCTTCCAGTCTTGTTGCATAGACTTTGCCAACAGACTGGGCAATGTGTCAGGAGCCCCAGAGTTTCAAGATTGAATGGACTAAAAGAGCTCACACTTGGGGATGTGCAGCCTTTAGGAGGTAAAAGCTCCATTATGATTTCTTTGATGTGATTCAAACAGCTAGATTACCCTGATATTTGGCCTGTTGTTTCTAAGGGCTACAATTTTGTATTCAAGGTGATTGTATAATTCTGAGCTCCATGAGAACCTCTGCTGGGCTCTGAGCCTCTCAGTGCTCAGTTTAAAGAATCTCTATTTTACTGTTGTCTCCTTCATCCTTCTGTGCCTGTGCTTGCCCCACTTCCAGGGGTAAATAAGCCTTACTTGGCTCATTACATGGTTATGAGATATAAGGCTTGAATTAAGGAAGGGTGTTGTTTGTTAAAGCAGACTTGTCTCTGAACCAAAGTACAGTTGCATGCAGGATCAGATCTCTTTCTCTCAGTCCCAAAGCTAGCCATACAAAACTCAGATGTGAGTAATCCTTACTTCTTACAAGGTCCAATTTCATCATAAATACCTTTTTTCTTTCCCAAAGAGTAAGAAAAGCCTTGAACATTCCTGAGGATAGATGGAAGAGAGATAATACAGTTAATAAGATGTCCTAGTGGTCTGCAGATCGGTTTCCAATGCAAAGGTGCTTTATTTTGGGCTATCTTTGTAGCTTGAGAAGAGAGAGAGCCTTCTAGCAATTGTAATTCAAGCCACCTCTGACCTCCTGCATGTGAAAACCTGCAAGTTTGAGCTTCTGGGCAGCCAGAGCAGTGGTGGTGGTGTCACGTCAGGACAGACATGTAGAGCTGCAAAAGATCTTGACTCTTTGAATCTAGTGCCTTGTGCTTGCAGGCACATCATCTTAGAATGCCTTAAACTGGTCTCTATTTGTTAAATTTGTTTCACAATAATTCCTGTTGGGAGGCAGTTTCACCAGCTTGTTCCTTGGTTAAAAATCTTCAACTTTCCATCCTGCATTTCTTGTCAGTTTATACCCATTTATCATGGTTTAATCTGAGCACAGCTCTTTCAAACATGGGGTTACTTGCCTGTGTATTTTGCTGTCTCGTAGAAGGGCACTCTTTTCCTCTAATCAACTTACTAGGCTTTCTGTAAAGTTGCTCAAGTATGAGTTCATCCTCCTTGAACATGGGATCAGCGTAATTATGCACAGTGTTTGAGACAAGGTCTCACTGCCACCTTGTGTGGGTGTTACAGTGTTCCTGTCTCTGCTGGAAATGCTTTTCTGGGTATGTGGTGGTACCACACTCTTCAGTGCTTGGTGTTGATAGCTCGTCATCTCATGATCTGATAGTGTACTATGGTATCCCAGCATTCCATTTGCACCTGACGAGTTTTCAGCTGACCATAGAAATAAACCCCTGAATTCCTGACCTTATAGCTTGTATTACTGAATTTCATCTTTTATTTATTGTATGGTCTTTGGTTTTATCCTATTCTTTATGTCCTCTGTGTTTAGGTATCCCCCACTTTCTGTTATTGGGCGATTCATTAGCAAGCAACTGTTTCTTGTGCCTAGGTCTCTCACGAAAGAGAAAATTATTCCCGAAACTAACACCTAGGAAATTCAAGTAATAACTTTTTTTCCCAGACTGATACCATTCCAATTGTTTCTCCTTTGCCAGATCTTTGATGTACTTTAAATTTCTGTACTGGTTCCCACCTATCTGCTTCTCTCTAATTTTTTTCATACAGAGCTGTATTAAATGCTTTACTGAAGTCCTCCTAAAGTAGCTCAGTTTGGTCTTGTCTGGGTTTTCTTTGTGTCTTTATTTTGTCTGAGCTAATTTATCTTCAAGGATATCAGATTTACCTGGCAGGATCTGCAGTTAAACACATGCTGCATTTTTGCCACCTTCCAATATTTTTTGTAAAGCCTTTCTGAATGGGAAGGCTGAGAATGGCCCTTTGCACACAGCTCAGGGTCAGTCATCAGTAAAAATGTGGCTCGGTCGCATGCTGGAGGTCTGACAGCTCATAAACTCAGGGCTTCAGATGGTACATGGGGAGTGAGCAGGAGGCATGTTGTGCAATTAGCTGAGTAATTGAGACAGCTCCTTGTAAAGTCTAAGGCGGATGATGTCCAGTGTTAAGGTGTCAAAAGTACAGCTGGTGGTAGGAGGGAGTGTGTCTGGAGAAACGCCGATGAACTGCTGTTCTGCTGCGGATATGTTTCTGCTCCCTGCTGTGTTGTGATTTCTCTAGTGCAATCTATGATTGCTTTTGCTTCTTGGTTTTTTTATAAGGCTGCTTTTTCTACCTCTCTCTTCTACCGCTACGGTTATGCAGTAGCTATTCGATTAGTGTCTTGAGTGTTGCTTCTGCAAGAAAGAGAGGCTGTTGTTGGGAGGGAAGAATGGAATTGATGTGGACCTTTTTGAACCGAAATTCCAAAATTGCTGGAACTGAAAAGGGTCTTTGCTGGGTGTGTTTCTTGCCAAACTGAGAGTGGTGTGAGAGTTACCTGTGTTGATTGTGAGAATTAATTGGATATTGGTGTGAATATCTTGGGCTCCCTAGGTTGGGAATGTTGATGAGTCCTAAACTAGCAAGTTGGTCTTCTTTGGGGAAGTGGGGAGGGGAGGACAGAGAAGGGTATTACTTTGTTGGGTACCACAACCTGTACTTAGAGCAGGAGAAGTGGTCTCTGAGGGAATGGTACCTGTCTTCAAACCAAAATCTTTGCTGGGTGGTCATGAAGGAGGAGGAGGTCAGGTGACTGTAAATAAGCTGATCCTATCAGAGATCTATGTCTGTGCCTCGGTTCTCTGTATAGTTGTCTCTTGTGTTTGTGGAGGGTAAACGTGTCTTATCTGCTTTGTTCCAGTTATAAGCTCTGCGGAGCTGCCTTTGGATGCTGATGTGCAAACCAGCAACCTGCTGATAACCTTCTTGAAGTACAGCTCGATTGTGATGCAGGACACAAAAGGTAAATACATTCTGTTGGATGCAGCAAACAGTGCTTCTTGAAGTCAGGAGGGCAATAAGAACATGTCTAGTCATTCCATAAATAGACATTTACTAGAGTCTTTTTAGAGGACTGAAGATTCCACCTTTTGAGAAAATGAAATGATTTCTTACTGCAAGATAGAGTTAGGAGACGAGGAGAGACCTAATGCTGGTAGGAGAGAAGTCAAATTTGGAAAGAATGTGATAATAGTACCTAACAAGCAAGCCTGTCACTATGAAGGAGGTGTGAGCATATCTGATTCCCAGCTGTCTGTCAGAGAGGGGAAGTATTTTTAAGAACATTTAGAAGCTGACACAGGAGGCAAAGCTCATCATTGGGAGGAAATATTTCCTTTGTCCTTTGGTACTTGCTGGTTAAACAGGTAGCTCTTTGGTTATAAAGAAGACAGCAGTAACTTACGCTGTACTGGCAGTAATTTGCTTGAGAATATATATTTCCGTATTGTGCTTTTTGTTTCTCCTGATTGTTTTGTGGGAGTTAATTTCAGCTTGCTGGAGTTAAAGTATTGCTTCCTCTTCTGCTCAAGGTACCCAAGAGTGCTATTTTGCCCAGTGGTTGTAAGGGCAAGACCATAGTGTGACCATAACAAGTGATCTTTGTACCGTATTTCAGCCTATTATGGCCTTGTGCTGCTAACTGAGATGTAACAGCTGAACAAAAATAGGAAGGTAGCTGCAGAGCTATGAAACACGGATTACTGAACTTCATGAACGCTTGACACTGACTAAGAGAGCAGGCAGGAGAGTTTCCTTGTACCTACTAGCTTGCAGTGAAATTGTACCTGGCTGTTGTGTTCTTGTTCAGTATGCAGGCTAATTAAGAAAGAAGTGAATAACTCAAATTAGGACCAAAAGGGAATTAATGAAAATATTTACTGCACCCCACAAAACCAAGGCAGAATCAGGTTTTGCCTGTGTCTTTTCTCAAAGATGTTGCTAACATGTTGGATGAAGACACTCTGAAAGTGGCACATCATTTTTAGACTATCCATTCTAGTGTTTAACTACCCTTATTGTGAGAAAGCTTCATGTGCTCTCTAATTCTTCACTGTGATTTAAATTAATTACTAGTTATCTCCTCCAAGATAGATACCAAGAGTGGTTTATTTCTTTCTCCTTTGTGTCAGCCCTTACGTATTTGAAGTCTGCTTTCATGTTTCCTCTTGCTTTTGTCTTTAAGCTAAAGCACATCAGTCTTTGCTCAGTCATTTTTACAGATTGCACACATGAGGAGGGTTTACCAGCTCCCTAATCGTTCTCATTTGCTTTTCCCAGGGTCTCTCTTGCAGATCCAAGTCTCTAGTGAAACAATGTTTTTCAGTTTAACTTCTGCACTTATTAGTCACTGTTATATGGAAAGTCTGCATTGGGCCTCAGGAGCTGCCAGACTGGATTAGTTTCAGATGGAGTGAAATTTAACAGAGGGAGTTCTTTACTAAACAAGCCAGTGAGAGATGAGTTTATTCTCGTGTGAGACAGGAGCCGATGTTTCTTTCTTTGCTTTGGTTCTAGTCTGTAAAACATTTGAAATTCATGTGGCTGATGTACTTAATCTCCTTCCTGTCATGGCAGTAATGTGACAGTGAGCTTCATGGACTGATCATTCAGAAAAAGAGTGCCTTCCAGCCCAGTGGGTTTGGTTCTCAAATGGGTATATTCCTGTCTTTATATTTTGATGATAAATGGGGTCCTGCCAAACCTTTTTTAATTCTTGTGCAAGACCAAGCATGAAATAGGCTGCCCAGGAAAGCGGTTGAGTCACCATCCCTGGAGGTATTTGAAAGATGTATAGACATGGCACTTAGGGACATGGTTTAGTGGTGGACTTGGCACTGTTAGGTTAACAGTTGGACTCCATGATCTTAAGGGTCACTTCCCACCTACATGATTCTATGATTCTGTGTCACACCAATATAGCAACAAGAGAAGAAGGATGAATAGCTCCAATTTACTCCATGTGTCTTGATACAGGTGGGAGTGCTTAGAGGGGAGACTGGTTTGTTCCACATCCAGGACTAGACAGTTCTGCCCTGTCTCAGAGAGCATAATTTAATAGATTGTGTTTGCCAGATCATCCTCTTGTTTTCTCTCTTGTGTCAGTCAGAGGCAGCTGCCTTGGGAGAAACAAAAACTCAGCATCATTTATTCCCATCTGTAAAACAGGGTTCGTATTGATATACCTCCCCATAGGAAGTCATATACTTTGCTCCTTTAATGAAAGATGCTGTGAAAGTATGAAGTGTCTGTGTGAGTAACTGCCTGCACAGCTGCCCCATAACTGTTAATAAATGGCGCGATCATGACACATTGGCTAAAGGCAGAGTACCTGGTGTGAAACAGAAGCCTTTACCGCACGATCCCCTGAGAGAGAAGTGGTACAAAAATACACAGGAAGGCCTTACAAAAGGAAAATAATAAGACTCCAGTGTATCAGAGTTCTTTGAGGCCATTACTCCTGCTTTGCTGGAGTACAAAACTTTTCGGTTAAACATTTTAGCTGAGGCAAGGAGACATAGAAGAGACTTAATTCTCCCATTCCAAAATTCCTCTTCATCTTACTTAGTGCAGCAAGATGAAATCTGCACACTTCAGAGCACATCTTGTTAGTAAACATCTGTCTCTCAGCAGCATAGAAGAGAAAATCAAAGAGGCATCAAACTAGACAGAACAGCTCATTCCATCTATTTTTATAGATCACTGTGCATACTCTAACTAGCAAAGTGTTTATGAAAATGACCTGCAAAGAGCACGGAGTTTGGCTGATGGTTTCTTCTGATTTATAGGAGAGTGGTCTAACTGGTCCAGATTTCTCTCTCCTCCCAGTTTGACTCGAAGGCACATGTCTGGGATGACACGTTTGGTCGTCTTACGCTGTAAAGAGTCTGTTGGAGGTCTCAGGAATGTGCAGTTTTAAGCTTCCTTGGAGCTTGGTTGTATGTTGTTGTGGTTGCTACCTCCTTTTTGTGTTTTGAGGTGTGTGTGATGTGACTGGTTTGTGTTTTAGAACAGAGATTTTTAAATGAGCTTGATTGGACAGCACGTTGAACAATCTGATGTTAGCTGGCCCTGCTTTGAGCGCAGGTTGCACCAGAGGTTTCTCCCATCCCAGGTTACTCTGACGGTGTGTATCTTTTTGATATTTCAACGTTAAAATCAAGAAGGAAGAGTTTTAAATAATCCAGACAAAAATGGTATTCTTCTGCCTTAGTCCCTCTCTGTGAGCCTTTCGGCCCTCCAATTGTCATTCAGGGCAAAAGCTGCTTGAAACTGCGAGATGTATAACAAATTGCAGAAAATGATCAGGGTGGAACTCCTTTGACTTAAAATGCTCACTCTTTGCCGACTTCCTTCTTTCAAGGCTTTGCAGAGAGCAAAGGAGATCATGTTTCTCAGTACTGGGGTTAAAACTCAGGACTGTTAGGAGTCGTTCTGCTGCACCATGCTATGCCTCTACCAAAACTTTTGCTGTTTGTTTTATAACCTATAACAACAGTGATCTTTTTCTTTCTGTCTGGTCTAAGAGAGGGAAAAGTAAGTCTCTGCTGTGACAGAAAGACATGGACTAACTCCCGTATGTAGGGTATCTGGGGAAGTAAAGCTGAATGAGACAGAAGCCCCACTTGATAGTTACAGTGCTATTGGAGGTTCAGATGAGAAACTTTACACAGTCTGGTGACAAATTGTGGGATGAGTGGTCAGGCTAAGAGAGTGAGTGCTTAATGAGAGTAATTACACTACTAGCTATCATGGAGGAAGCCGGAGTATAAAAAATCTCCAAGGCTAGGCTTTTCTCTTGCTTCAGTGTCGCTCTACAGCATTGCTAAGCTTGTGTGGCTCATGGAGGACTCGTGTTTTCTTCTTTGCAGATGAGCACCGGCTGCACAGTGGCAAGCTGTGTCTGATTATCCTGACATGCATAGCAGAGGTAGGTTTCTTGATTGAAAGTGTTCAGCAGATGGTGACAGGGCTCTATCTGCATGCACATCCCCTGCTCGTGTTGAACAGGAGCTGAAGATCTGCTGTGGTACTGAGTAGTGACAACCTCAGGCACTTAACATTTGGCTAATAAACCTGATGCGTTACTGTTAAAATTCACTTGAAAATTGGCTTGTTATTTGGGTTACTGAACTCCCAGAGATGAAGAGAGAAAAGAGCGAGCCTAAGTCTTTTCTCTTTCAGCTGTTGAATGACACTGTGGTGTGGCTTTTAGATGAGCAATGTACTAATGGCTTTCAGCTCTGTGCTCTTCATGCTAAGCATGGGCAATGCCGTATCCCATCTGCTTAAGAAGGATATGAGTCTGAAAGAAAGCTCTGTGGCTGTAGGTCCCTACAAGCAAGACAAGTAGTGAATCCGGTAGTAGGGTGAGAAAGCAATATTGCAGAACTACATCAGCAGTCCTGTCTGAATGTGGTCCTGTCTCATGGGAAGTATGTGCTGATGGAATGATTGACATCCTGAATGATGATTGGATTTGTGTGACATTTGCATTTTCCTTGCAAGTACAGAACTTTCATTCTAAACAAAGAATAAAAAGCAGCGGTGCTGATAGCCACTGTAAGGATTTTGAAGTAGTGTTTCTCCAGAGTGCAGCCTGAAAGTTAATCATCTGCATTTCAAATTGAATTGTTTTGGTACTTGAGTTCTTCAGGTGGATGTATAGATAATACAAGATTCTGTTTCTGCAGAGTGAGAACATGTTTTGGTTCTGGTAGTAAAGGGAGGGTATATTTATTACCAAACCTGGCTGTGCATTATCTGGAGGGATTACTTTGATTTAGAGCTGGTCCTGGAATGAGCTTTGCCTGAGGGGTAGTGCAGCTGATAAACCTACCTGCTAGTACTGCAGGAACTTCTGGCATGATGGGTCCATCAAAAAGCCAATATAAACCTTCATCCACGCAGTCATAGGAACTTGCATGGAAATCCAACTCGTGAATTATACAGCACTTGTTGAACTCTTGCCACTGTGGTGTGTGCAGTCCAGAGTCTGGATGAGCAGAGGAGGAGAGGAGAAAATAAATTGTTAACAAAACAGGCAGTAGTACCGACTTTAGTTAGAGTGGAATTAGGATCAGGAGGGTTTCACTTTTGTGTGATTGGAGCCATGGGTGGGGACAAGAGGAGGTGACAGCTGGCTTAATAACCGTATGTAGCTCTATGTTGGGAGTTGTACACTGAAACACATGGGACTTGAGAGGCAAGTGGGAGGTGTCGGGCACGTGGTTGGCTATTCATATCTCCTCCCTTTTCTTACTCTTTTCAATAGGATCAGTATGCTAATGCCTTTCTCCATGATGACAACATGAATTTTCGAGTAAACCTACACAGAATGGTGAGTTTTTCCTCCAGATGGTGTATTTTCTCTTTGAGGTGAGAACACAGAGGATTTTAGTCCCTGTATGCTGAAAACTATGTCAGAGTCTTCTAACCTAGATTGCTAAGGCATGTGAAAATACTGGTGAGAAATGCAGTAGCTGGGGAATGATTTTTGAAGTTTCTCTCAGAATGTGTCACTCCTTCAATGAACAAAGAGCTGATTTCCCTGTTGGTGAATTCAGGGGCCTGTGTAGCTGGGGAGGAGCTGTGTATGGGGGTCTTTGAGGAGGTCTGCGTCAGAGAGAATGTTCTGCCTGAATCTTCAGCAAGCATTAGCCCTTATGTGATATATATTGCCAGCTGAAGTTACACCGAGTGTTCAGATTTGGCTTATGCTTCATCCTGGGTGGGGTGATTCACCTTCAAGCATTAAGATATTTTTTCCCAGGGCTTTTTCTTACGGGTGTCTGTGGAAGAAGTGTCTACCTGTCTCATGAAGCTCTGTAGTTAAAGTAATTTGTATGGTTATCCTAACTTGATGTCTTTGTTGTACTGGCAAGTTCCACCTCATCTGACAGTGCAGCAGCACTTGAAAATATTCCTAGTCCAGGACAGAAACAAGCATCTTACTTTATAGTGAGCATACTGCATGGATGCTAGTTATTTCCACTTAACTACAAACTTGCCATTCAGTTAGCCTTTCTGGTCTGTTACAATAAAGACCAAAGCTGCAAATACTGCACATGCTGATAAAAATGCAGATCAGACTTCTGGGTCAGGAGTAAATCACTGTGTTAACCAAGGGGGAGGAATTGCTGTGTGCTGATATTTTTTTGTGTGTGATGGTTTCTTCTTCCACCAGTCCCACCCCTTCCCATGGTGTAACAGTGCCCTTCAGTTATACAGCTGGAGAAACAAAAAAATAGTGGTCAGCATGCTGAAAAGCGTGGCACAATTTTGCTCCAGCTGTGGCCTGTAGAATTAATATAGATGAGAAAGCATTTGGCAAAAAAGGCAAAGGGAAGCCTGTGCTGATGGTACTATGTGCACAAAAGATACAGTAATACACAGAATGTCACTTCAGGCTTCTACTGAATTCTTTTCTTCTTTGTGCTTTTGAAGCCAATGAGACATAGAAAGAAAGCAGCAGACAAGAACCTGCCCTGTCGCCCGCTGGTGTGTGCGGTGCTTGGTGAGTATTGTTAGAGCACGTGTTTGTGGTTCCTGAAGCATCTTTTGTTCTGCAATGGAAATATGAGAGTTGTGGATCAAGGGGAGAGGTGGATTGACTTAAAAGGAGGGCAGTTCCATACTAAAGATACTTCCAGCAATGGACTGTCCCTCTTTATATGTGGCTTCTCACAGAGAAATTAAATCCAAGATTACTGCTCTGTAGCAAGAAATCCTATGTACATTTACAGTAAGTTTTGCAGAAGCTTCTTGACCCCTTTTACATGAATTAGTAACAATAAGGAGGGCTATTGGCCAATAAATTTAGTGGTTTAGGTGGTTGTGGCAACAGTTAGTCACAAGTGCTTTGTAGATGATATGATGAGGGCAAACCTCTGGAAAGGACACGTTTGTGAATGCATTTTCTGGGCATGTAGCCTTTTCTGAGCAGAAGTCCAATAGGAATGTCCATAGCTAGAGTTGGTTTTGCCTGTGGAGATGGAGGCACAATGGAAAGGTTTTCATGCAGCATAAGATTAAATTGTGATACTCATTGCTGTGGAGGCCCAAAGCATAAATGGATGGAGAAATGTATGGAGCCTGGGTCCCTGATGACCCTTAAACCAGATGATGTGGAAGCAGTCTCAGACTGCAGTGTTTTCAAACAGGTAATTGTTGAAGCCAGGACACAACAACTGCATGAAGAATCTTTCTGTACTTCATGCACTCTTTCCTTACACTATTTTTAGTCACTACTGAGTCACATTGCTAGGCTGTTAGTGCCCTAGGAGGTGGCATCTCCCAATTGCTGCCACTAGCACAGGTTAAGCATGTTACACTGAAGCTGTGTTGGGCAGAGAACACAGTTGCATTCAGTTAGCATTTATTAGCTGAACCATAGTAACTTATCCCCTTTAATTGTATTTCTTTATTTTTTGCCTCTTATCCTCACACTGGGAGTTCTAAAATGTTAGAGACGTTCTCCCTTATTTGTTTTAATCTTTTCTCTTGAGTGAGTTTTAAGCAGACGTTTGGCCCATGTTGAGATCAAACTAGGTTTACTTGCTTCCGAGTTTATTTTAGGGAAAAAATAGCTGTTCTCCACAATGTCTTCTCTTCAAGTAAACATGTAAGCTGTGCTCTATTTCTGGTAAGAATGATTTTCTGAAATTTGCTTCTCAATAAAATTTTCCATTTGTGACATGGCTTGAAATATAAAAAGTAATTCTAAGCGTTGGAATTCGTGGTGTATTCTTTGACTTATAGTGGGGGTCGCCTTCTATGATGGACCTGCAGAACTGATGGACAGGGGTAGAGCAGTTGACGTCATCTACCTGGACTTGTGCAAAGCGTTTAGCACTGTCCCACACAGCATCGTTGTCTCTAAATTGGAGAGACATCAATTTGATAGGTGAACCACTCGGTGGATAAAGAACTGGCTGGATGGCCACATGCAAAGAGTTGTGCTCTGTGGCTCAATGTCCAGATGGAGACCAGCAATGAGTGGTGTCCCTCAGGGATCGGTGTTGGGACCGGTCTTGTTCAACATCTTTGTCGGTGACATGGAGAGTGGGATTGAGTGCGCCCTCAGCAAGTTTGCCAATGACACCAAGCTGTGTGGTTTGGTTGATACCCTGGAGGGAAGGAATGCCATCCAGAGGGATCTTGACACGCTTGTGAGGTGGGCTGGTGCCAACCTGATGAAGTTTAACCATGCCAAGTGCAAGGTCCTCCACCTGGGTCAGAGCAATCCCAGGCACAGGTACAGGCTGGGCAGAGAAGAGATTCAGAGCAGCCCTGCGGAGAAGGACTTGGTGGTGTTGGTCGATGACAAAATGAGCATGAGCCGGCAGTGTGAGCTTGCAGCACAGAAAGCCAACCATATCCTGGGCTGCATCAAAAGGAGCGTGACCAGGAGGTCAAAGGAGATGATCCTACCCCTCTTCTCTGCTCTCATGAGACCTCACTTGGAGTATTGTGTGCAGTTCTGGTGTCTTCAACATAAAAAGGACATGGAAGTGTTGGAACAAGTGCAGAGGAGGGCCACGAGGATGATCAGGGGACTGGAACACCTCCCGTATGAAGATAGGCTGAGAAAATTGGGGCTGTTCAGCCTGGAGAAGAGAAGGCTGCGTGGAGACCTCATAGCAGCCTTCCAGTACCTGAAGGGGGCCTATAGGGATGCTGAGGAGGGACTCTTCATTAGGGACTGTAGTGAGAGGACAAGGGGTAATGGGTTCACACTTCAACAGGGGAAGTTTAGATTGGATATGAGGAAGAAATTCTTTACTGTAAGGGTGGTGAGGCACTGGAATGGGTTGCCCAGGGAGGTTGTGAATGCTCCATCGCTGGTGGCGTTCAAGGCTGGGTTGGACAGAGCCTTGGATGGCATGGTTTAGTGTGAGGTGTCCCTGCCCATGGCAGAGGGGTTGGAACTAGATGATCTTAAGGTCCTTTCCAACCCTAACTATTCTATGATTCTATGAAAGCTTATGGGGAAGCAGTGCCTGAAAGCAAGTTGCATTATGTACCCTCAGTTTCCAGTAGTTGGGATTTTTTAATTCTAAAGGATGTCTGATGCTCTTTAAAACAAACGGACAAGTGAAATTTCTCTCATCTAAGCAGGACTGTTGTCTGGTAGAGGTACATAGATGGGGCAGTTTGACTTCCCTGTGATCTACTAGAAGTTAACCTTAGCTAGCTCAATGCTTACCTTATCATTTTCTTTTCTGTCAGATTTGATGGTGGAATTCATCGTAACGCACATGATGAAAGAATTTCCTATGGATCTCTATGTGTAAGTGTCTGTGGGGTGACTCATTGTGATTTTATGTGAAGTTTGAATTTGGGTAGAATTCTAGTCATAGAGCAATCTTCTGGCTGAAGCAACACTTTGTGGCTGGTGGTGGGAGCATGAACTCTTCCAGCAACTTTTCTTCTAAAATGCTCTGTATGCCAGAAAATTGAAAGCGAAATGAGTTTCCACCTTTCAAACCGATTTCCTAATCTACTTGATCAAACACAAAGAGCTTTTCAGTCTGAAAGGACTTTCGTAATACACAGTCTTGCGAGTCTCCTCTTACTAGAAAATGAATCTTGGTCTAGAAACCGAAAAGACAGTTTTGAAAACCTCAAGTATTGACTGACATGAGGCCTGGAAGGCAATCTGGAGAGTGGGAGAGAGGTTTAAGCCTGAAATAGCCTGCTAGGCAGCAAGGGGTAAAATTTAGCAATGGGGAAAGGGAGAGAAGAGGACAGGGCTACACGTAAGTACTCCATGTGTCCCATGAGGCCACTACAATGCTTTGTTCTGTTTTAGCCTGGAGGGCAGAAATAGGATTTAGACAGGTTATTGGCTTTTCCCTGACTGTACAGTACTGGATTTCCCCAAGGCTTGAACCAGCACTGTATTCTGTAGAAGAGATAAAGATACATAGGCTGTTTTTCCTTAAGGTAGCTTTTCAGCATGTTCTGATTTTGCCCAAATAACCTTGCAACTGCAGTGCCTTTGCAAGGGTTGTTCAGTTGAATTATGCATTCGTGAGAAATGTTTGAGGTTTTTTTTAATGGCAATTACAGAATTAGCCATAGATGGGTGTAGTGCATTGGAATTTCACAAGGAAGATGAGAAATGCTTGGGCTCAAAAGTAAGGTCACATCTAGAAACCCCATGAGAGTAAAAATAATAAGCAGCAGCAACCATCAGTGGACATCTGTAACCATTCATTTTGGCATGTTTGTGCAGTCCTTTCACTACATGGCTGCTGAAACCATCCCATAGCAGACACAGTTATTGCAGGCAAGGTGGGTATTCTGAATGCACAAATAGTGTCATACTTCTCTGCAGTACATTTAAAAGGTGACAGTATGAAGCTGCTTAAGGGAGGGCATATTAATATTTAAAAGAGAAATCTAAGGTTGCTTTGACCAAGGGTGCTTTGTGTCCATTATGTGCATTATGAATCCTTGGCACAAAACCAAAAACAGAGACACCCCACTGGGACGGATAATTTCATAAGTAAAGCAGTTTCATAACTAAAGCAGTGTGGTCTGGGAGTCTATGGTCTGGTAGCTGGTGCTCTGGCTCTTTAGCCAGGGGTACTAGGACTGTTATGCCCCTTTTCATACCTTTACTTCCATGCCTTGATTTCACCCAGAAAGCTGTGTGGTACTGTATACAACCACAAGGTTTCAATGCAGAGTTATGTCTGCAAAGTATTTTGCATTAACAGCTACTGTAATTATAGAGAAAGGTTTTAGCATTGCCTGAGTCTCTCTGTTAAGTACCACAAGTAGTTGTGGGTTTTCTTTTTGTAGAGCCCAGTTTTAGTCTTACAGCCAAACAAATACCAGGGCGGAAAGGTACTGGCATTGGCTGGTACCAGTAACATCAGAAATAGCATGTCTCTCCCCAGGGTGGTTGCTGTTCCTGGTCCGAAGCTGTATCCGAGCTGATCTGCTGCTTTTTCTTGGTTGAATTTATGAGAGTACAATTTGAAATACAGCACTTAATGTGATGCTCAGACATTATAAATGGGTTTACCTTCATTTGTTTAAAGTTAGTTTCCTTACCCCATCGTGGTATTTTTTGGATCATCTAACAATCTGAAAAGAGTGATGTGTACCTTCTGCATATTATTTCTTATGACTTTTTAAAGCCTTATCTGGAACCCTTCACCCCAATTTTGAACAACTTCCATGTAAATATTTTGAAATTTGATTTCTCTGTGTCTGTGTAGTGTCTTTCGGTGGTGTCTTTTCACTGACATGTTGACATTAATGAGATAATATTGTTTTGAGAAATGAGGATTTGGACAAAAAGGAATTTTTCCTTTTTGAAGTCTTCCTTCTGTTTTTTTCCAAATGTCAGTAACTAAAAATAGCTTGGTCCAACAAATTCAAACTCGCATGTATTTTCTGTCTTGTCTTTACTGATAGCCACTGCTGGAGAAGTTACTCATTATGTTGTGTATTTAGTTCTGATGTTATGTGTGAAGAATGCGCACTTGAGAGTTTATGTGAACACTAGGTGCTTTAGAGGCCTACAGGATTTGGAGACTTCACAGGAATACTAGCTGTACATTGGGAGATGTCAGAGCATGTGGCTGTATTGCTTGGTCATTCCGATGCTCATACTTAACTTACTTGTTTAAGGAGACTGGAAAATTTGACAGAAACCTGTCTCTTTTTTTTTTCTCATTTAATGTAATTGAATTGGATACCGTGGCCAAACTAAAAATCCTGCAGTCCGTCACTTCCTTTAGCCTCATCATTTGGACCAAAGAAACTGAGAGGCTCCATTGTGTCCAGATTTTACAAAATCTGAGTGCAGGACCGCATAAGTATGGAGCCTGCAAGTTAAGTAGCTCCTTCTGTGGAGCTTATGAGACCCGCAGGTGAAGGCATCAGTGAGTGGAAAGTATTCATTAAATATAAACAACAAACTTGCATTTGTAGTTGGTCCAACCACGTTGAGCTTAAACCGACTTACAAGCTCCTTTCTCTCATCTTGTCTGGTCCTTCCTTGTGGATGTTGCTTCTGTTTAAGTTTCCCAAAACCATGAGCTCCATCCTCCTCTTATAGGATTTGAGTCTGTCTGTTTCCCTGCTGCTGATTTCAGAGACGTTTCCATCTTCAATGTAGAATTGCTGGGAAATGCAGTGTAATTAATTCATTGCCCTCTCTCTTCCAGACGGTGCATTCAGATTGTGCACAAGCTGCTGTGCTACCAGAAGAAATGCAGAGTGAGGCTTCATTACACCTGGAGGGAGCTCTGGTCAGGTACTTCACGTCTGCAGAGACAGTCAAACATGAAAATCCCAGAGTAGGCGGCTGTTTGGTGGCTGTGACTCCTTGTTCCATTGCTACAGGGTTGAACAGCAAGCAGCAATTCTGTTAAAGCATCTTTATTTTGCTTTTTTAGTTGCTACATGCAAACTACCTCTTTTAGAAAGCCAAGTCATTATCATAATGGTAGCTAATTTACTTTCTTGTCTGGCCATGATCACCATGGTATCCAAATGTCTTTGTTTTCTGTTTCATTACCTGAATCCCTCTTCACCTGATTGGAGAAATGGAGTAATGTTTATGCAGTAGTGTTTTTCTCCCAGATATTTGTAAGCTGAAAGGAGGTAGGCTCTTGAGTAAAGTGGGGTGGATCTTACTATTTTTGAATCTACTGTAAGAGGTGGATGCACATAGAATAGTGTGTGCAGCTCCTTCTGAAGAGAACTGCCTAGAAATGTCAGTGGGAAGGAAGAGAAGCTTTTAACTCTGACCTTTGCTTTGGTTGTAGATAGTCTGGTTCGTGCCACTGGTATCCTGAAATAGATAAGTATTATGGGGTTTGACTCATAATCTAGTGGACGTAGCTTTGTAGGACTGTTCTATGAGGCAATTGTTGTGTGGGAGGTCAGAGGAAGAGGGTAGCAGAATGGATGATGACACCTAACAAGCTGCTTCTGTGGATGTGGTGTGCACTTCTGTTCTTATCTTGCAAGCAGTGAAGCAGCTGAGCTGGGAAAGTACAGTTAATCCCCTAGCTGCTGTGACTTAAAAGAAGGTGTATGAAAATTCAAGGGAACGTGGTCCTAATTTTGTATTCCTGGAGCTGTGCTTGTGACCTAGAATCAGTGACTTGGCTAGTGTAGTGCAGCTCCCATCAGAAATCTGAGAGAGGTGACTTTTGAAAACGGCAGTGATGAGTGGTTTGTGAAGCTGTTCTCAATTAACACTGAGTACTTCCCTGCAGTACCTTTGCACAGTTGAGTGTAGGTGCGGAGAAATGAACCAACAATCTGAGTCACTTTCACTTATTACATTTTCGCCTTGGGTGACGCGTGGCCCATTCAGGCTTTCTAAATTATTCCTGTAGAAGGTGAAGTGGGTGCCCCTAATCAAGGGATTAACGATTTCTTTTCATTTGTTTTGTTTAGAATAAAGCCCCTAGAGGCAAGGCTGCAGTGTATTGCTGGTTCAGGAGACAAGCATGTGCATTGTCAAAGTCTGTTGTGAATAGAAATGGCATCTGGTGGCGCGTGTGATACCTTCTCAGCAGTTACCAGTGAGCCTTATCCATTCATCTTTGGCCTGGCTGAGCTGGGTCTTTCCAACCTGGCGGTTTGAAGTCTCAAATATAATGCCTTTTACTTGAAGATACTCTTCCACGGTTCAGAGAGCATGCTCTTGGGCATCTTTCAGTCCTGATCTTTCTCCTGTTTTAGTGGGGAAGAAACAAAAATCCTTGCTACATACTGAGATTCAGTATCTTGGGATAGTCTTGTTAGCTGTCTCTAATTAGCTGGTGTTTGTACAGTGCTTGAGAAACACAAACCGCCTCTGAAGTATTAAATACTGCGTATGCTTCGAAAGCAAAGCAGTAAAGTAAAAACCACTTGGATTGGTCAGGTTTCTGTGAAGGACTTGGCATGTCTGCACCCTTGATGTAGCTAAAGAGCTCCACGCTTACTATGGATTTGTGTGTTTAGTGAGATCCTCTCAAGCAGGAATAAATTACAGTAAGAATATTTCAAGTTTTGTTATTTTTTCTTGTAGGATGTTGAGATGATCAGATAAATTCTTCAGTAGATGTAGGTGACTCATGCAGGCTGGAAGGCCCTGGGTTGGATGGTACATGCACCTGTAAAAGGGCACATCTTGGCTGCTCCAGGTGTGTGTGTACTTCTGGAGCGCTCTATTTGGCAGACTAAATGCTAATTCCTGGCTCTGTCTTGAGGTGTATTTCATAATTAACTCATCCCTGTTAAGGATGCTCTTTGATTACCCAGAATGCTGCTGCCTTTGATGTGAAAGAAAGGCTATTTTTCTGGTCTTGATCTGTCTGACAGACAATTCCAAACCAGAGCATGGGAACGTCTGAATTAATTTCTATCCTTTATGTGAGCACGTTTCCCTCCAGGCTTTTATTTGGGATTGAAGAATTAGTTATCACTGCTGATGCACAGCATTGCAAGCTATGAGATCTGAGATACCAAGTTGCACCATCAGGCATGCTTTACAGGAGGTCTTCAAGCCCACACTTGTCTTCTTGAATGACAAGGTGTGTGATGACTGAAGCAATGTCCCTGTTGTACAGCATGGATAATAGCAATGGAAGCCCACCAACAGAGCTGAGTTGGAGGGAACTGGTGTGAGAGAGTATTGAAAGAAAGCAAGGGAATTGTACCTGGCACGTAAGAGGAGGAGAGTTGTTTCAGGCAGAAAACAGAGTAGGAGAAGAAGACAAAGGGAATACTGGGGGGTAGGTAGACAGTATAGGGTATGAAGGAACTGAGATAAAGGTTGTAGGTGGAAGCAGTAGCAGTGTATGGAGCCTGCTGTTCACTTGCTGATTCTAATGTTAGCTAGTTTCTAATTAAGGAAAGCCACTTGTGTGTCATGTGGTGGATAGCTGCTCTTCCTTTGTGGGTGCTTTGTCTTCAGTATGGATGGTCAGCAGTACTTTAAGACAGTTTCTGCATTTTCCTTTTCGGTTTTCGGGTGCAGTGATTGCAGAGAAAAGCAGTGAAGCCAGGTGTTTGGCATCTCTCAGGACACAGATCAGGCTGCTTGTGCAGTCTGGAAGTACTTCATAGCTTTTTGTATATGTCATCTGAGCTTGAGAGGGCAATATTGTTACTGAGTTTTGGTTGTGATCCAGCCTTAGTGTCTCTGTTCGGTTAATTCTCTCATATTTGACAAGGGGTAATGGGTTTAAATTTCAACAGGGGAAGTTCAGGTTAGATATAAGGAAGAAGTTCTTTACTGTGAGAGTGGTGAGGCACTGGAACAGGTTGCCCAAAGAAGTGGTAAATGCTCTATCCCTGGCAGTGTTCAAGGCAAGGTTGGACAGAGCCTCTAAGATGAGGATTCCCATTGCAGGGGGGTTGGAACCAAATGATCTGTCTTAGGGTCTTTTCTAACCCAAACCATTCTGTGATTGAAGGACCTGGTGAATGAAGTTGCTATGCCACTGTCCATCATATTTGCAAAATCATGGCAGTCAGGTGAAGTTCCTGATGACAGGAAAAAGGGAAATATAACCCCCATTTTCAAGAAGAGGAAAATGGAAGACCTGGGAAACTACACACCAGTCAGTCTCACCTCTGTTCCTGGCAGGATCATGCAGCAGGTTGTCTTGGAAAGCATGCTAAGGCACATGAAAAACAACAAGGAGGTTGGTGACAACCAGCGTGGCTTCACTAAGGGGAAATCCTGCCTGTCCAATCTGGTGGCCTTCTATGATGGGGCTACGGAACTGATGGACGGGGCAGAGCAGTTCACATCATCTACTTTGACTTGTGCAAGGCATTCAACACTGTCCCGCGTGACATCCTTGTCTCTAAACTGGAGAGACACCAGTTTGATGGTTGGACACCCAGTGGATAAGGAGTTGTCTGGATGGCTGCATGCAGAGAGTTGCGGTCAATGGCTCAGTGCCCAACTGGAGATGGGTAACAAGTGGTGTCCCTCAGGGCTCAATGCTGGGACCAATCCTGTTCAACCAGTTCCCTGCTCTCAGAAATAGCATGTTATGACCAACGTTTTCATTAACTTTTCCCCCTTTTCATATGAAAAATGAGTTCGATTTTGCTGCCATAAAGGTGGGGTTTGTGTTTTAGCTGTTGAACTCTAACTAGTTTGTACAGCATTTGAGTGATGGAAGGTGCTATATATGTTGTTGTTGTCATCAACCATGTATAAGCTATGCCAAAAGAGTTTTCATGAGTCATTTAAGCTTTTTATATAAAAAGACCTCATTTCTTCAACTCCTCCCACCTCAAAATTAGTAATGCTTGAGCAGTTCACTCAGAGCTTAGGGGGTGCAGGTAACTTCTCTGCAGTTGCTATGGTTTGCTTTAAGCAAAAGCCATATTTAAAGAAACAGAAAACAATTCTAATACAGACTTACAATAGCAGGAGTGAGAAATCTTACATATCATAATGAATAATGGTGAAATAGCTATTTATTAGGGCAATTGAATGCAAAGTAGGATGAAAAATGAGCTTTGCCATTAGCAAGCATGAAAAATTAGCTTTGCCATTAGCAAGCACTGAAGTTCTGTTTCCAAATTATTGTGGACTACAGTTTCTTATCTTGTAGCTTAGTTGATTTAACAGGTGTTGAGTGCACTGCTAAAGGTGCTTCAAATGTGTAGCACTATCAAGAAGTTCATTATTCTCTGTTTTTATTTTAGGGTTATTAAGGAAGACTTTTGCAATGCTACTGGACAAAATACAAGTTTTTCCTTCTTGTAGACTCCTTGGATCTTTCTGTCAGTTTCTGTATTTATAACATGAGGATAATATTACTTTCACAATCCTTTTGGGTGAATGCTAAAGAGGAGAAATATTCTTTTGTGGAGCATGGTGAAATAAAGAAGTAATACTTGGGGGGGGGGAGAAAGGGAAAAACCCCGCGCTTTTAGTGTGTGTAATGCGCTTGCCCTTACACAGTGCATATTTGAGGTGGTATTGCTTCGTCACTTGTACTTTGTTATTTCTGTGGCTGAAATATTGATTACTGATAGTATATTACCTCCAGCATTTCTGGTTCTCCAGCTGTTGATCAGGTCTGCTTCAGCCTTCCGATTTGTGTTGCTGAACAGACTGGGAATCAGATGATGTTGCGCCTCCCCTTCATCTCTAATCCCGCTATCACTGTCGCATTCTGCAGCAGCTACCTGGCAAGGGAAGCTTGTCTTCTTGCAGCTCTTGTGGAGGCAGGACTCGTGCATATACTGGTATACCAGACAGTCTAGCTCACTGATAAAATGCCTGATCATGAGATGCAGTGAGAGTTTGAAAGACTGTAGGGCTGCTTGGCCGCTTAGAAAAATGTCTTAAAGATTTTAGAGACAAGAATCAAAGACCTAAAATTTGACCTTCTTATAAACTTGCAGAATGACTTATGGCTTTAAGAAATGCCAAGGTTCAAGATCTAGCAACACTGTCTTCTGCATGCTTCTGAAGTCTTAACAGTTCAGAGGAAGCAGTCGTGTTCCAGCTGATGGTATAGATAAGGCTGCTGTGGTAACTTCTGTGCAGTGAAAAATTCTTTAATATAGTAATGAAGAAAGAAATGTCTTTCAGCTGTGAAGGATGTTGCAAACATTAAGAAAGCAGTCACTTCAGCACGTCATCTTCAAAGGTAACTAATAAAGGTCATGTGTAGGGATAGGGTAGAAGGAACAGGAGCTTGCATATAGTAGAAATTGAAATCTAGGGTGAGTACAAAGAACGTCTGTTTGTCTCTGTTAAAGGGTTTTACTTGAACTTCCTGTTTTGGGAAGAAAAAAGTCATTATGTGAGACTTGACCTTTCAAATACCATCCAGCAGAAATGCTTTCTGATTTCACTGCACTGCTTATAAACTGTAAAGAGAACTATAGAACAAATGCTAGAGTTTTAACACCTTTGTAGGTCAACATACTCTACCTAGTGCAGGTTTTACTGCTGCTTTTACCCTCTTATTTCTCTGTGCCTTTTGTTAGTGGGAGGCTGGCCCAACTCTTCAAAGCTGCGCATTGGAATCTCCATGTGACTAATGGCTCCCAGCCATGTGCCATATGCCTTGCTGGAGATTTGGGATCTCATGAGTCGTTTGAGTACAATTTGATGCTGGCTTTTTAAAGAGGGTGCCAACTCACTGAGGAATGAGGCTAGAAGTGGGAAGGATGGGCTCCCTCTGCACATCCCAGTGGTAGTTCATTGGGAGCACCAGGAACTGAGGGAAGAAGCAGCAATAAGAGTCTCCAAGCTGTTTAAAGGTGAGCTGCTGAGTGGCTTGCAATGGGAATGGGAGTTCTGAGTTGATGTGGTGGGTAGGTCTTTGGAGTTGTAGGGGATCTCTGTCTGGGGGGATGTAGAGCCTAGGATGAATTGGAGGTGGATAGTGTGTTAGAAGGATTAGGAGGCCCTGAGTATAGGAGGGACTAGGTTGGGTGAGTGAGGTCTGGGGTGAGAGTGTTGGGGAGGCTGGGAGGTGTTACTGAATAGAAAATTTGAATTAGAAATCGTTGCATCATCTAGAAAAGGAGCTAGTCAGCATTTTTAACTCTCAGGGATGGAACTAAATATCCTTTTCTTATTCTCTTACTTGAATGCCTTCCTAGGACCATTGTTTGGTGTGGGAAATTGAGGAGTGAGAGCCAGTGGCTAGCTCAGGTGTGTATCTTGGCTATTTTCCTTTTTTCCAGTACTTCTGATATTGTATGCTTGAAAGAGGAAAACACTTTCTTCTCAGAATGATGTTTTGACTGTTTCAGCTGTGCTTATGACTTCTTCCTTTGCTAAGAAGGACATGGACAGGACGTGGACATTCAGAGGTCTCGTATTAGCACCCTGAGGGCAGAGCTGCTTAGCTCTAGGACTGCAAAAAGCAGTGAGGTCCTTTAGTATTCCTTATCTTGGAAATTGAAAGAAAATAGATAACATTAGCCAGCTGTTTAGTAGGAAGCCCAGTGGGTTCACAAGCACTTGTGCTTGTTGACTCCTGTGAAGTTTCTGAGGAGGTAGAATATTACTGAAGACCTATCGGAAAGAATATAGTTTCTCACATCAAACTAAAGGCTAAAACTGTTATGTGCCATGGAATATGTAGTGGGAGCTGGCAGCACTTAGAGTTGCCCATTTCCTTTGCTCATAGGAATGTTGGTGCTTGGTTGGACATGTGGTACTGTGTTGGCATAAGCGTGGTACCGAAGTGCAACTGTTAGTCCTGTTAGCTATTTCAGTGAGTTTAGGAAAGGTTTGAAATGGAAAGAATTTTATAAAATGAATTTTGTTTGTAGTTGTAAAGAGCACTGTTGGTTGATATTCATTGATTCATTTAATGTGTACTTCTGGTAGCACTTCATGTTAAGCTAAAGAAAACCCCAGTCCCATCTTCTAAAGCTTACTTACAGGCAGAAGACATGAAGCTTAGAAGGAAGACTACGAACATCTGCTTGTAGACTTCTGGTGCCATTCTCAACTGGTTGTTAACCTTTCCACATTACTTCCTTCAGACAAAGCTAAAACACTTATGTGGTAAGAGCACACAGCCATTTGGTGAAATGCACTAACCTAAATTTCCTAGAGAAGACAGTGTAAGAAGTGCAAAACCTCTGGCTTTCTTGTAAAAGAGGTTGTTCTAAATTCCCCACGTGGGGCATTTTTAGGAAGCATCTACTTTTACTTTAATCTTCCTTAGTGTTCTATTACTTCATTCTAGCTACCTTCCCTTTATTTTATTATTAATGATGAAGAGTTTGGCTCTGATTGGCGATGGAGAGAAAAAGAGTAATACAAGATTTGTGGCTGTTATTGATCAACTGGTAAGATCAGGATGGGAATTCATCAACAGAGCTTTGGGATGGGCAAAGAGATGGGCAAAAGTCTAGTAACCTTTTGGTCATCCTGTCTCAGCCTGGCTGTTCTCATCTGGATATGTTGCTCTGTTGTGCAAATTACTTCTTAAATAAAGCTAGCTAACACTGGAGAGCATGATTGTGATTCCCTAAGCACATTTTGCAGATCATGATGACCTAGTGGATATAGTGTGATAATTTCTCCTGGGAGACAGTTCTATCGGTGACAGAAGTGCTACAGCCAGAGCTGTTCACAGCCATTTCTTTGCGCAGAGGGATTTCAGCATTCATGCAGTGATGCAGAATGCAGTGATTTAGCCCTGTCCCCTTTTTGTTTTTAAGAAGCAACCCTCTTGCATCGCATTCTTTGCTGCCTTTCCTTGTTTTCACACAATATTTCTGCTCTTTCTCGAGGTTCTTTTTTGTTTTAAAGCTGAGTGCAAAAATGTGCAACCTTAACTCCCAAGACTACTATTTAATCAACAGTGTGAACCTGCACTGTCAGACAGAATAGAATTAAACTCAGTGCTTCCTTTTCCTCTACAGGGGAATTAAGCTTGTGGGTATGTGGTTTTTTTTTATTTATGCTTTTTAAGGAAAAAAGCATATTGTTCATTTGAGCTTTAGCTGAATTTGGAAAATTTGGTTTCTCGCTGCTTGCTGGATTGCTGTCAAGCAGCATTGCTCTGGCATCAGCAATCAGCATTTCCATTAAGCTTGCAATTTTCACACCATTGGCTGCTGTTAGGCTGGAACAGCGAGTACCAGTGATGTGGAGCATGTAAAGAAAGTAAAGGACTGGAAGTGAAGTGGCCTACTCAACTGATCCTGGGAGCGATGGGTTATGCCAGCATGTGCTCCAGCCCTCTGGCAAGCTATTGTTTCTCGTTAAGAATACAGGCTGTTTCATGCTTATACCCTGAGAGTCATGGGGAGAAGAGGGAACAACTGTTGAGAGTGGCGAGATGCTGGTGATGGGGAGCCTGCCAATTGCTGGCTTCTGTCTGCCACAGTTTTAGTGGCTGTGAGCAGGAGTTTGGCAGTGCCTGTGGCAGCAAGCAGGGAGGCAGCAGATAGAGGAGCTGTCCAGACAAGTGAATCATTACAACTACGAGTAGGGTGCTCCCTCCCTATCAGAGCAGAGGGAAGAAGCTGAAGCATGTTTAATAGTGATGTTGACAGAGCTTTTATTGCTTCCCCTGCTCCCCTGGGAGGGGACTGCAGCAATGGTGCAGCAGTTTTGTTTTCTAGCACTATGGCTGATTGACGGGAAGCTGCAAGTGCTGTCCCTGCGTAATTGATTCACTTGTCCAAGGATGCTGGTATAGTTTGTGCCTCAGGGGGTTCTGGTGCATTAGTTTGTAATAGCAGTATAGCTATTTCTCGGACACGCTTTGTATGCCTACTGCTCTATCTGAGAACTACCTCTTGTTTTTTTTCTGTCAAACCCTATCTGTAGATATTCATCTCCTGCTGAGTTTGTTTTGATCAGTGTTCTGTTGAGTGTCTGCCAGTGCTGACCATGGCCATATCTGCACCCTCTTAACACTTGGGTCATTTCAGTACATTGTATTTGAGCTTTTTGTGTCCCTACTTCTGAATTTATCTTCAGGTATAGCATTTATCACATTTATTACAGGTGGTTACTCTGTTCCGGAGTCTCTCCTTGTAACAGCACAGTGGGGTATATGCTTATCCTAGCTTAGCCCTTCTGACTTCCAGTGTGAAATAGGAGAGTGAACTGGTGCGTGGTTATGGTATTGTCATGTTGTGAGAGTGTTATTTCCACAGTCTCTGCTGTAGTTTCCGCTATGTAAAAGGGGATCAGGCTGAATTTTGGAATCTGGAAGAGTGTGATGAGAAAGCATTGTTTGGACAACGCTTTTTAACAGATATTTGGTGTTGACCAGTTAGAAACAGAATCCTGAGCGTAGGTGGGCCTTTGGTTCCTGTTACTATATTTATGCTTTCAGTGCTGTTGCAGATAGGATGGTGCTGTTTACCCTTTTGTGTAGGAGCAGTTGAAGCACAGAGAGACCAAAGTGCTTCTTCCTGAGGAGCTGGATCCAGTTTATTTTTGTTACAGTCCAGTGCATTAATCCTTACCAGATCTGGCTAACCGTGTGGCAGAGTGGTATGGACCTTGGCTTGAGAGTATGTGTATGTGAGCAGGATGGCTGTAAGAGGTCCGGGGTGGTTACTGTGATGTAGCAGTACTCCTAGGTGGAAGATTTCTTTGCATCATTGAAGTGTTACCCAGATGGCATTATCAGCTGCCGTGTAGTGACATGTGAGTGAGGATCCTCCTAAAGGGGTTGCCAGTTGAAATGCTGAAAGGAGAACACAGAATACACTGTTGGTACAATGGTAACTTCCAGAGGCAATGAGAAAAGTCACTGTTCTTCCCAGTGTGCCCGGGGAGTTGGACAAAATGTCAGGATTTTAGTAGAGTGTAGGATCCTGTATACTGATGTTATAGTGCAGATGAGGTGCCCTCGCATCTCTTTTTCTCCTTTGCTCCTTAGTTGAGGGCCATTATATGCACAATTAGAAGATTTTTGACCTGTAAGTGCAGCTGATGCAGTGACAGAGGCCTCCATACTGTGCTCAACCCATCCAAGCTCTCATTGATTTGTGTCTCAGGGCTGTTCTCTTCTGCTCTGTTGTGCAATAACACATCAGAGCCTTCTGATGCTCTTGGCAGAGTTTGTGCTACATTCTGACTTGCCTAAGGGATGGTACTATTACTTTTCTTTTCCCCCTTTTGTCTACTTAACCTACCTCCATGCTCCTGTTGCATTACGCATGATGCAAACAGTGAACACCGAGACACTAAATAGAACAGAAACTGTGCAAACCCCAAATGTGCTGGGGCTGAATATACTTCTGTTTGAAATGAGGCTTACAGGGAGAGAAGGTAAATCTGCTATGGCAGGAGGAACAGGAGGAGGAGGGAGAGAAGGGCATCTGTCTGTAGCAGGAATTACTTCCTTACTGAGAGAAGAAAGAAAGTCTTATCACAGAGGATTGGCTTGAAGAAGGGTAGCAAATAACTGAGCAGGAATACTGTTGCTCCTCAGCATGCAGACTGGCCACAAGAGCTGATAAAGGAAAGTGACTGCCCTGAAAAGCAGCTGTGCAGCGGAGGAGCTAAGAGCTTCTTTCACTGCAGTCATTTCAGTTTTTAAAACAGGGAGAGTATCTGTGAAAGCTGGTGATGTCCCTTTTCATCCTTTGGCTATAATAATCCTTGGGAGAGAAAACTGCCTGGAAACCAACCTGTATGCTTTACACCATTCACAAGCAGCAAGTCATGTGGCTTCATGTCCAATATAAGTGTCCACTCAACATGCTTTTCTACGTGGTTTTGAGGCTATAAATGTAGATATTCAAGGCTGTGTTCTTGTCGATTTAAGAGGCCCAGCCACCGTGCTCAGCTCAGGTCACAAAATTAAGAGCTTGCATGCAGATACTGATGGCTACTAGTTTAGTTTAGTTTAGTTACAGCCTCCTGCTTTTGTTGCTAAAGAAGTTCTAGTGACACTATAGTATCGTGGATGTTTCAAGACTCACTGTAGCAGGTGTATTGTGTCCTGGGAAGGGATGCCAAAGATATCTTTAGTTAAAAAAACCCCAGAGGTTCTAGAGGCTATTGCAAAAATGGTGCTGTTTTCCAGCTAACCTTGAAATGCATTTCATGCCCAAATCATCCATCACTGTTAAATCCTGGAGCACAAACTGGGATAATGCGGCTGAGCCCAAGCAAGGGCCACAGTTTGCCTATGCAGCTGAGTGAGCTGCTCTTCTGTTGGGAAACAGCATGGATAATTTCCTGGCTTCTGTGAGAGGGCAGTCTGCAGATTGGATATGAGAGGTGAACAGTTGATTGCAGCAGGGAAGTAGTAACACATTTGGTTTGGCTTCATGTTGCTCAGGAGTAGTAGTAGCAGTGCTCCGTTGGAGCTTGGGGCAGAGGAGCATTCAGCCAGTTGGACCTTTGCTTTGAAGGTTTATTTTGTGTGTGTGGTTGTCACTGAAGGGTGCTGGGCATTTGAAGCTGGATCTAAAAGTTGTCAATCCTGAAAACTCCAGGGCATAGCTGTCCTCATTTTCAGTATGTGGTCTGCCTTACAAGCAAATTAGAGATGCAGGTAGCCATTAATTTAAGGGTTCATTTTCCACAGTTTTTCCTAATTGGGGGCACTGCAATTTTTTTAGGACTGTGTGGTTTCTAAACGGATAAATTTGTCTGTGCAGTGCCGCAGTGACTGTAAACCTGGTGGATTTGGTCTTCTGACCAGCTTTGAGCACAGCACTGAGTTGTTTCTCCATATGAAGCATGTCCCTCTCCTTCCTAGCTCTTGGGAAGGAGCAGCATAGACTGGCTGTGAGTGGGCTATGATGCGATGCAATTCATTTCAAGCAGTGGTAATCTTGCGTCTTCTTTGTAGCTGGAATAGGAAAATTGAACATGAGCAAATTCATCACAACAATTGGGACAAACGTAGGAGCTGTTGTTGGGGTGGAACAGAACAACAGTTCTCCTTCAGGTGTCATCACCAACATAGAGCATTGCAAGTGCTCTATAGTTCAGGATGGTATCTGAGAAATACTGCAGTGGGCAATTACAGGGTACTTGTCTCTTGCAGTCAAGGAGTGCTTGTGCTCTGGACAAACAATGGTAATGCTTGTTCTTTTAAAAACAGTGTCTCTCCATCACAGGCAGCTTTCATGTTCACTGTGTTTGGATGTTCAGCAGTTTCTCATCATGCTGTGTGATCACCCACTGCCAAAGGCCTTTCAGCAGGGCTCTGGGGGGAGACTGAAAAGCAATGGGCTTCACACCACTTGTTAGAGGAAATCCAGAGCTCCACCACTGCTCTCAGAAGCCCCAACTGCTATTAATTGAACAGCAGCGCCTGGTCACAAGATATGGCTGTGTGGGATTTTGTGGCTGGGAATGAGGTAAACCCGTGCTTACAACTGTTAAATAGGAAGATGCCCAGTAAGCCGCTGTGACAGAGATGCAGGATAGCTGTCTCCAGTCCAAGGCACTGACTGCAGGAGACTCTACTTTTTTACTGTGGAGGCTTGGTTACCTTGGCAACGTGTTTTTAGCTGGATCTCTGCTCCGGTGGAGAGCCCGTCTGTACCTGCTACTTCTTTGTTTTGAAATGGCTGGTTTACAGGAAAATATCTGACAGGAGTATTTTCAGAGCTGGATTACTGTGGAATCCGCTCTCTGCTTTTGGTCTCAGGAGTTTCAGTGTGGTGATGTGTGGAGATGATGATATAGGGAGCTCTGTGGCTGGATTGAAGAGGTGTTAATATATCTGTTTTGTGAGGTGGGCTGCTGTCATGGAAGGGAGTGATGCTGCTGCTGATTGTTAAATCCTGCAGTAGCTCTCAAAGATGACTTGCATGCCTGGAGTTTACGGAGAACTTTTTGTTCATTCTGGTTTGCAGTTCAGCATCAAGCCACCATCTGGTAGATTAAACTGAAATAACTTCTGTCTGCGATGAGTAAATACCCACACTAGGGGTATAGGCTTCCCTTTTGGGGGACATACATAAACTTGTGACACTCCTGGTGAACTTCTAGCATTAGAAGGTAGTGGTTGCAGGACCGTGTTCAGAATCCGACAGTTTTGTTTCCTTCCAGATCTTACCAGTCTCTTCACATCTGTCTTTTTACTGTAGGTTTTCTGGTTTTCCCTTTTGTGAATATTTTGTAATCCTGAAAGGAGGGGAGGCAGTGTGTGTATCTAAACTTTGCCCTTACCTAATTCCTGTTCTCTGTGCTTTATCTCTTCTTATTTTATAGGAATGTAGATGAATGCTCTGTTCTCTATATTCTGTGGGGTTCTCCCAAACTGGAGTTGGTTTTCTCAGAGGTTACTGTGTAGTGTGAAACAGCTGTGCAACGGCAGGGGGAAAAATGGATTTGCAAGTTCTAGTTATGAGAGATTGGAGTAATACCTGGGGTTACACTGTTAGATGCAGGTACCAATTATTAGGTAATTGAGAACCTTTTCAAGAAAGTCTGCATTCCAGCTTGACCTTCCAAGCCATCTAATTCAGATGTTTTAAGTCTTGACATCTGTTGACTTAAGAGCAGAGTACGTTAAGGATCTGTTAGGCGGGCATCAGCTTTCAGTGCTAAGCAGCCCTGAGTAATGCAGAAGAAAACAGCTTTCCTTCTTTGAAATTTTCAAAAACTAGTAAAAACAAGGTAAAGAACTTCCCATTTTATTAAGTGCATGGAATACAATTGATTAAAATCTGTTTGATTAAAGCTCTTTCAGCCAACCTTTTTGTTAATTCCCACTATTGCTAACTGATTTTGAGCAGTTACAGCTATGTTTGTTTGTTAAACAAGTGTGAACCAGATCTGTAATCTCTGCTGCATAGCCCTAGATAACTGACACAAAAAAAGTGCTACATCCTTCCTTGTAATGTTGCAGCAGCATTGACATAGAGCTACAGAAAAGCTATGCTGTGGGTTGTTTGGTTTTTTTTTTTCTTGTTACTTTGGGTTTTTTTAACTGCATGTATCAACCAGAGTGACAGTTTGGGGCTGACTGAGCATACATCGTGTTGGTGATGTATGAAGCAGAAATGAGGCTGTTGGAATCTCCAACCCCAAAGCTCACTTCAGGATCCAGCAGATAGAAAAATCTCCCCTGAACTGTCTAAGCTAACAAGAAACTGAACAGATTTGGTTGGGAAGTCAGTGAAGGAGAATAAATGTGGGACAGTGAAATAGCTGTCACTTACCTGTCCAGCACAGTATTTTAGCCAGGAAAAAGCCAAACAAACAAACAAAAAGTGTTGACGCAGAAGTCCCGGACACAGCACACAGACCAATATGATCAGGCTTGTGCCAAAGTTTATTGCGCAGATAGCTCAGTATATATAGGCACTCTACTTGTCTATCATTAACACACACAAGTCTAATTGGATACATGTATTGTTCACACGGCTAAATACCAAATAGGATTCACTCAGTAACATCTTAATGATTGGTTAACTATTACAGCATACGTTTCAAGGTTACAGTTAACATTCCTTCTCTGTGTATCTCTCTCAGTAGTTTTCCGTGCTAACTTTTCCCAAGGCTTCTGCACGTACACGAACTTTAGTAACCCTCAGGCGAGGCCTCAATGCCTGCGGGTCACTACCTTACAATTGTCAAGCAATTGTCTGGATTGCTCACATGCCCATTCACAGTCAAATAGCTCTCCACAAATCCCTCTTTTTGTTTTTGAGCAATCCAGACCCGATTCACAGCACGAGATAGCATACTGACAATACACCTCCATAAACAACAAAAGATCTAAACAATAATGATCAATACCATTAAAACTGTTAAACCTTGTTTGATTAGTACTCCTAGCCAACCACCAATACCCCAAACCCTGTAATAATCTTTGAAACCAATCCCAATCCGAGAGCACTTGTAACTTTCTATGTATAGATTCAGAATGATCAGAAAGATTCATACAACACATTCCTTCAAAATCTTCACATCCGTGACCTTGGGCTAGTAGTAAAAAATCAATTGCTGCTCTATTTTGCAGAGTAGCATGCCTTATACTATCTACATCTAATAAAAGATTACTTAAAGCTTCAGAAGTAGCATTAGTTTGTTTTGCAAGCCAACAACCTAGTCTATTTAAAGTAGTTAGTGTGTGAGCAATCCCGACTGAGCGGTCTATTCCAAAATTCTATGTGATCATTACGAAAACTACTAAAAGCATGTGAACTTCTTTTTACACGATAATTGCTTTTACGTCTGATTTGCAAAATTTGTGATTGATTTGGCATTAATAGGGTCAGTCGTGCTAAACTACATGGTCCTCCTTTTATGTGAGAAGGGATCCCTGGCCAGACACGATCCCCACAAACCAAAAAGTGACCACTAGGCAAGCTAATAGGATGGTTAGTAGCTTTAGATATGTTGCTGGAGGTATAATCACACCAAGAGCTATGGTTAGCATACACCGGCAAGGTGGCATTAACCCACCAAGCTCGTGACTGATTCCTCCCAACATAATTGAAATATAGACAATAGTCCATTTTTACAGACCCTAATAATTCCAATTCTTCTGGTTCCAACGAACTCTTTGGCAGGTAAGGTATCCAGCCATCCCAGGCATCTACCTTTCCCGTGCCTTGTGCAACAGCCTGCTGAGCCGTTGGAACAGGCCAATTATCTATGGGCACAGCCACCAAACAAGTGGTGAATGGATTCTCTGGGGTACAGTTAAAATCCACATGATGATTATCAAAGTGGCTGATCTGAGTGGTCCATATGTTCTTTCCATGGCCTCACCCACCGACTCGGGACCCATCGTGGTCCTTCACCTGTCGAAACACAAACATATCCTCTGCCAGATATTTTTACCTCTACTGGGCCTTTCCATTCTCCTGTTCGCAAATCTTTAAACTGAACTTTTGCTGCCTCAACCTTTTGCACCTTTGATTGTAATGATGTATGATGGATTACAATTGGTGGAGATTCTCGGTTCCCTGTTAAACGCAGATAATTTAATACATACAGAGCTTTTGCAAGACGTTCAAATGGCATCTGTTCTCCCTCTTTTTGTTTTTGCAAAAGCGATTTCAGGGTAGCATGAGCTCGCTCAACAATGGCTTGACCTGTGGGAGAGTGTGGAATACCAGTGACTCTACGGATTCCCCACAGATTACAAAAATGTGCAAATGAATGTGACACATATGCCGGTGCATTGTCTGTTTTGATTTCTAAAGGAATGCCTAATGCAGCAATAGCAGCATGCATGTGTTTAATAACATGTTTAGCAGACTCACCAGTTTGAGCTGTGGCCCACATAGCATGAGAAAAGGTGTCAATGCTGACATGCACATATTTTAAACGGCCAAACTCAGCAATGTGTGTGACATCCATTTGCCATAGTTGTAAGGCAGCCAATCCTCTAGGATTGACCCCTAAGCCTAGACCAAAACCAATTTTTTGGCAGGAAGCACAAGACTGTACAATGCCTCGAGCGTCAGTAATAGGCAAGTTAAATTGCCGAGCTAACACCCTCGCTGATTGATGGAAAAAATCATGTGAGAGACGTGCCTGTTCAAACAAATTAATTGTATGATTTGTCCATGTTGCAGCAACAAGTTGGTCTGCATTGTTGTTACCGATAGACAGACCATATTGGAACTGATGGCTACGAATGTGTGTGATAAAATATGGTGTTAGCCGCTGGTTTAACAAATGTAGCAACTGCATTAAAAGCATATACAAGGTAGCGTTTTTCACAGTTTTAACCATCGCTCGCTCAAGGCGTTGCACTGTCCCAACAACATAGAGAGAATCTGACACAATGTTTAACGGTGTTTCTGGCCATTGCTGGAAAACCCATAATACTGCTCTTAACTCCAGTGTTTGTAGAGAATCACCAAGATGACCCTGCAAAATATGATGTTTCCACTGGCTGTCTGTGTACCAAGTGGCAGCAGCTCGTTTAGATTTTCGCCCAGCATCAGTAAAAACTGTAAGCCCTTCTACTGGGGTTTCAGACCTGACTGGAATTTCTTCAAAAGTCTGGTCCTGTAAGATAGGTAAAAATTTTGTTGGAGGATAAGCGTTACTAAGTGTGCCTGGATAATCAGCAAGTGCAATTTGGAATGTCTCTGAAGTAGTCAGCAACCAGTTAAGATAATCCTGTACAATTGGAATGTAAATAACATCTGGTTCCCGACCCGCCATATCTATGATTCTTTTTCTGCCTTTTATTATCATGTTGGCAAAGAGTTCAATGCGGGTGCAGATGGTGTTTTTCGGCTGGAAGGATAAAAAGATCCACTCCAGTATTTTAAGGTCGTTATCATTTTGCTGTATAATGAGACCAAGTAAATGTTTTCTTTGAGCTGAGGAATTGACAATTAACAGGCGCAAAGGTAATCCTGTTATTTGTCTTTGCACTGTAGCTGTTAAAATTTTGTCTGTTACCTTTTCTAATGCTAATTTTTGTTCAGGTGTTAACTGTCTGCGGCTATTAGCATTAACAGAGGTGCCTAACAAAGACATTAAAGGAGCTAAATCATCATTTGTGATTCCTGCAATTGATCTCACCCATTGTATGTTTCCCATGAGTTTTTGTGCATCAGTAAGAGTGTTAATTTCAGTGTGCAGTTTGATTTTTTGGGGACGTACGGTACTACCCGTAATTGTCCAACCTAAATATTGCCAAGGGCATTGCCGCTGTACTTTTTCTGGGGCTATGTGTAAATTTTTTGATCTCAGAGTATGTTGCAGTTCCTGCAAAGTTTCAGTGACATCAAGTTTTTCTCCTGCTATGAGAATGTCATCCATATAATGGTACACTAAAAGGGATTGATGAGTCTGTCTAAAGGGTTGCAAAGCCCAGGCAACAAAAGTTTGACACAGAGTTGGTGAATTTTTCATACCCTGAGGCAAAACTACCCATTGGTACCGTTTTGCAGGTTCCTGCTTGTTTATGGCTGGCACAGTAAAAGCGAATTTTTCTGCGTCGTCAGGGTGTAATGGTATTGTAAAAAAACAGTCTTTCAAGTCAATAATTAATAAATCCCAATGTTCAGGAAGCATTACAGGAGAGGGTAATCCTGGCTGTAAGGCTCCCATGTCTTGCATTACGGCGTTTACAGCTCGCAAATCATGGAGCAAACGCCATTTTCCTGATTTTTTGGGAACTGTAAAAATAGGAGTATTCCATGGGCTCGTAGATGGTGTTATATGTCCTGCATCCAATTGCTCTTGTACTAAATTCTGTATGATTTGCAGCCGTTCCTGCTTTAGCGGCCATTGGTCCACCCACACAGGAGTGGTGGTGGTCCATGTGAGTTTTAAAATAGGCTGCTCTACCATGGCCGCTGCTAAAAATTTTTAGTTATGAGACGTGCTCCCATTTGTGACAGGACATCTCGACCGATTAGTGCTACTGGTAAGTGCATTACATATGGGCGAGTTGTCACCACGGTGCCATCAGTAAAAGCAAAAGAAACTGGAGTTTTACTGATCATGGTTTGCTGAGTTCCCCCCACCCCGATCACGCTAGTGTGTGCCGGTAATAGTGGCCAATTTGCTGGCCATCTGACAGTCGGGATGATAGTAACATCCGCCCCTGTATCAATTAACATAGAAAGGGTTATTGATTGTCCGGTTTGATGGGTGATAATTATCTTTTCCTCAGGTTTCCCCTTTGCTATGTCGATTGCCAACATAATCTCCGGGGTACCTGTTGATCCAAATCCTCCTTGTCCCCTTTCACGAGTCTGGGCTTTTGGCACACAGGCTTGAAATGGTATTAATTGAGCAATTTTTGACTTTGCCGGTATGGTAAGAGGCGGGGTCAAGGTATATAACATGATTTTTATGACGCCGTGATAGTCCGAATCAATAAGTCCTGGCACCACAAATATACCTTTTCTAGAAACAGATGACCGACCAATAAGCAATGAACTTAATCCATGCCCTAACGGTCCCTTCTGGTCAGAATCAATTACTACGACTTCCGTGGAAGTCAGAGTAATGTCTACTGCTGTTGCCAGGTCCACTCCTGCGCTGCCGACTGTGGCGGCTGCGCAGCGGTCCAAGCACCCTGCATTTGTGTCGTCGCGCGCGGGTGAATCGCGCTCGACTCCTTGTTTCCCGAGTTTTTGCACTCATGGGTATTGAAATAACTTCTCTTACAATGTATGCACCATTTCCGTGCCCGTGCAGTAGTTTGTCCGATCAGATTTGGATTAGGTGGACTCTTACAATTCCTTCTAAGATGACCTTGTTTCCCGCAATTAAAGCATTTTCCTACCCTTGGTTTTACAGCAGCTCCCACAGCTGCAGCCATTACAGTAGCTTTTTCTTGTTCGAGCATACGTTCAGCTGCCTCCAACAGATGTGCTGCATTTGACCCTCTTGGCAAATGACTGAGTGCCCTTTTCGTTTTCTCATTAGCATTATCAAATGCAAGCATATCCAAAAACTTAGTTTTCATGATTTCATCTAAATCAGGATGCGCCATTATAGCGATGTGCAAGCGATCAATAAATTTGCTGTACGGCTCTGTAGGTCCCTGCTGCACAGATGTAAATGCAGGCCGAACCTTATCATCAGGTATGCTAAGGATGGCTTTAAAGGCTAAATCTTGACTCAATTGCAAGACTTCATGGGCAAATCGCACTTGCAAATCAAGCGTCACAAATGGTCCCACTCCCATTAACATTTGCGCTTGCACCCCGCATAATGGATCCCCCTGTTGTCGCGGTATTGCGGCAGCTCTATCACAAGCAGTTTGCCAGTTTTGATAAAAGTGCAACTGTTGTGATGGAGAAAGTAACATTTGTGCAACCATTCGAGAATCATACGGAGTGAACAAATGAGAAGAAAAAATATGCTGTAACAGCGATTGCGAGTACGGTGACTTCAAGCCATACTGTGAAATGGCACTTTTAACTTCTTTTAAAATTTTCCAATCTAACGCTTCCCACGCGTATCCCCCATTATCAGCTACAACCGGAAAAGCCATAGGCAATAATTGCCCCTCAACCAATGCATCACGAATTACCCCTCTCCACCTCGCGGATGGATTCCCAAGGCCCCCCAGACTGCCCCCCGCCCCAACCCCGATCCCTGCCGAAGGCACTGGCGGCGCAAGGGGAGGGGGGGGGTTAAAACCGGGAAAGTTAGGCGGGCCGTCAGGCGGAGAAGGCGTCGACTTTTCCTGCACTTTGTCCAGCCGCACTTCTAAGGCCTCCAATTTTTCCAACAACTGGTGTAGCTGGACTTCTTTAAGTCCGTTGTCGTGGTCGTCGATCCGCTCGCAACGAGATGGCGGCTCTGATGGTGGTAAAGGTGGAAAAAGTTGCGATGGTCTCACCGGTGACGGATCCCGTGAAGCGGCCACAGAGGCCGTGGATCTCTGCTGAGAAGACTGCAAGTCTTTGTTGGAAGATGAAGGTGGCGGCGGCAACGAATCAGCTACTTGTGTAGATGTCTCTGCGCTGGTTTGAGTCGGAGCCGAGTGACCCGATATTCCCCGGTCCCCCGCAGCTGTACGTCTTGGCGTTACAGCGGGTATGAGAGGCCCCGTAAAAAGCATGCTAGTAGCCGATCCCGACTCCCCCGTCGGAGTCAGCGCTGCAAACGCAGACGCCGCAGCTTTTCGCTCTGCTTGCATGTCTTTCAGAGAGTCAACAACCGATCTCCACACAGTGGGGTATTTGCTTGCCTCCTTGGACCCATTACTTATCTCTTCCCACAGCACTGCCCCAATTTTCTCCCAAATTGCGATTTGAAAGGCAGCATCCGCTGAGGGGATCAACTCTTTTCCCTTTGCCCAGTGTAGCAAAGCTCTCAAGGCAGGCTCGTTATAATTCGCTCCTCTCACAGAAAGGATGTCTTGGAGGAGTTTCACCACTGCTGACTCTTCCCTGGACAGTGTGGACCCCATCTCCTCCCCGGCCGCTCACCTGATCAGGGCGAGATTCCCAAACTTTTTGCGCTAGCGACTTCCGAGTGCCGGGGCAGCACCCGATATCGACCGGCTTCTGCCCCCTCCTTCTTGTCGGTCTCGTCGGTTTTATCCAACGCCGATCTGAGGGTCCCTGTTCGGGCGCCACTTGTTGACGCAGAAGTCCCGGACACAGCACACAGACCAATATGATCAGGCTTGTGCCAAAGTTTATTGCGCAGATAGCTCAGTATATATAGGCACTCTACTTGTCTATCATTAACACACACAAGTCTAATTGGATACATGTATTGTTCACACGGCTAAATACCAAATAGGATTCACTCAGTAACATCTTAATGATTGGTTAACTATTACAGCATACGTTTCAAGGTTACAGTTAACATTCCTTCTCTGTGTATCTCTCTCAGTAGTTTTCCGTGCTAACTTTTCCCAAGGCTTCTGCACGTACACGAACTTTAGTAACCCTCAGGCGAGGCCTCAATGCCTGCGGGTCACTACCTTACAATTGTCAAGCAATTGTCTGGATTGCTCACATGCCCATTCACAGTCAAATAGCTCTCCACAAAAAAGTGCCATGTGCCTTGATGTATTTCTGAGAGGTGAGCAGCTGGCATTTAGGTTGGTTTATGCTAGGTAATGAAAATATATATTTAAGTGATTTGTTGAGGATGATTTTGCTTTTGATTGTACTTAAAAAATACATATAATTTTCTCCTAGCTTTGATCAACTTGTTGAAGTTCCTCATGTCTAATGAGACTGTGCTGCTGGCCAAGCACAACATCTTCACCCTTGCCCTTATGGTGAGTACAGGCAAAGCAAATATTTTTATTTAACAGCTTAATTTTGCATGAATCTTAGGAAAGAATCCAGGATTTCTGGGCTAGAAAAGACATACCAGAACAGGACCACAAAGTGAATGAGTATCACTGTGGTTGGTTTCCCTTGATGTTTGGAAAGGGCAGTGTTTGGACTCACTGTAGGTTCTGCTCCTTGAAATAAGCAAGCCTATGTGAGGGCAGGCTTAGTTTGTTAATTTTCCAGATTGGTAGTGTTTTTTCTTGTTCTGTGGCCATTAGAGTTTTTTCCTGGCCCCAGATACTATAGCATTTAAGTTTCTTTTCTGTCTCTTCTCCATAATAATGGAAATAATACATAAAACAATGAAGTGATGTAATGCTGTGCAATGCAACTGAGAGCTATTTCTTCGATGGTTTTGGATGTAGTTTGAATTGGTTTTGTTGCAGAACAGGTTTTGAGTAAATATTCCTGTTGTAACTTCTTTTCACTTCCTTGTATAGGTTGTGAACCTGTTCAACATGTTCATCACTTACGGAGACACCTTCCTTCCCACTCCCAGCAGCTATGATGAGCTGTATTACGAAATCATTCGGATGCATCAGAATTTTGACAACCTTTATTCTATGGGTGAGTACCTCCTGACTGATCAGGACTATTGTTGACTGGAAGTGAGGGTGGTGGTAGAGGGATATTCATGTCAGGTGTTTTTCATCCACCTGCTACTCATGTGTCTTGGCGAGTGGACATGTTTCGTGTACTAGGATGTGTTTGGTAAATTAAGAATTGAGAGGGGGATAAACTTGTTAAAGGTGTAATTTTTTTAGTCAGAAAAAATAAAAGGGAACAAACTCATCGCCTCTCTAACAGCTACTTACTGCGGTTGGAAATACAAATTTGTTGGCACAACTGGGAATGTGGTATTTCACGCATCTTCGTGTAGTTTACATCTATTGCATTCAGCAGTTTCAAGTCAAACGCAGGTATGTGCTGCAGATGCAGCCAGCACAGAGAAACTCGGTGCAAACAAGAATTTGGACAAGAATTTGAGAAACTTACAGCAAGAAGCTTGCTGTGCTAGACAAATCACATCTCCTACACTCATTGCCAAAACAAACCAAGAAAACAGCCCTCACAAACCTGCTTGTAATGACAAGCGAATCACTGGACCCAAGAATGTGCCTACTGGCAAAACAGGGAGAAGCGCCATCCTTCAAAGAGAGAGAGGTATGCTGGAATGCCACCAAGTGGCATTCAGCAGGGAAAAGAGGAACAAAAAGAAGGAGAACAAGGAATGCATGGGGGCACAATCCAGACAATGTACACAAGGGAGCCTGCAGCCGCACTGGTATAGTGCCTGTGTGCTTGAAGTTCTGAAGCAAAGAAGACAGCTATAGGTTTTGTCTGCTTTCTTCTAGAAGGACCTTTCTTCACCCCCTGCTCCCTTCTCAGTGTGATCACCCAATGAACAGCAGGAGTTAATATGAGCATATAAGGGGAGTTAAAAGGCAGTGGGAGGGAGACAGTTGGCCACAGCCCTCTTGTGACATGGGAAAGAGCCCGCATCACCTAAATAAAATTAGTTGAATACTTCCTGCAACTGCAAGCAAAAATGAACTACCTGCCCTTTTGTACCAACTTCCTACTGTTTTCATCCATTATATAAGGGATCACTTGGCTATTTTTGTGCCCTCTGAGCATGTAAGATTTTTTGCTAACCCATTTCCTACTCCCAAGAATTGCAGCTAGTGAAATGAGGTGCTTTTACTAGCTAGTAATTTTTCAAATCTGTCCTATGTGGAAGCTGAAGGAAGGTGGAACGGAAGAATAACGCACTCAAATACTTAGTTGGGTTGCAACAGGCACATCTGACCTGTTGAAACAATTAATTTCTCACATGAATTTTTTCATCCTGCTACACAAAGCAAACCCCGCTGAATTAATGGGAACCCTCTCTGAATACATTTCTTCAGATATTTAAGTACAATACCTACTGTTTGACAAAATAATATTACCCAGAGCTGACATCGTTGGTTCTTTCCTGCGGATAACATGTAATAGTAGCACTAGGAAGTGAGAAGGTAGCACTGTTTCAAGTTAATGAAAGCCACAGTTTAACCAGGGGTCCTGACAGCTTCCCTTTGCTTGTCAATCCATCTCGCAGGGACTAGTCACCCTTCTGCCCCTCAGCCTTGGGACATTTGTTAGCACAAATGAGAAGGTTACTCCGTCCTTCAACTTCCCTGTTAATGTGGTTGAAACTTTCCGAGTTACAAGTGGAGATGGAATCTAATTGCTTTGGGTTTTATTAATTTATTTTTCTTGTCCTGAATCTGAACTTTATCCAGATCTGCAGGATTGAAGGCTTCTCTCATGTGATAATAGGCATGCGTATGCAGCCACTCTGCTTATGGATTCACTTGTAGCATCCGTGTTTCTAGATGATGCTAAATTTGGGTGATGTGCTTTTTCTTCATGTCTAAGTCGAGGGTGAACCTTCCTTATGGAATGTAACCGCCAGAAAACTCTCTATATACGAATTAATAGAAAATTCTCTCTATTTAGGCAATATGGAAATTAACCAAACATTTGCTACAGGATCTATTACTGTTTTGGTACTTGCAAAGAGATGTGCAGGTAACCGCCACCATAGAAACACACTGCATATTCTGACCTAAATAAATATTTTTGGTACTCTGTCAGAAAAGAATTGGATTCCCTAGAAGTTCTTCTTGTTGCAGAATGTTTTCAGATCTGCTCCCAAGTCTGTCAGAGACCATCTGTGCTGCAGAACAACACCCTTGTTCGTACAGGGAGTGTTTTTACCGAGGCTGGTGTGTAATTCCTCTCTTCATTTCTAGGAAAATGGGGAGGTAGAGAATCCATCACTGCTGGGTGGGTTTAAATTGCAGGATGTAGTCCAGCTCAGATGGAACCTTGCATACAGAATAGGAGCTGGAGGAGAGCGGTGGTGTATGAAATTAAAGGTACATTGACGTGGGATGCTGCCTTGTTTCTGGGGAAAGCAAACTTTAATATGTGGTGACAAAAGCAGTTAGGAGGACTTAGGCTCTTCTATTCCCTCTGCTTCCTGTCTTCCAGCCATTATTTTGTTCTGCTCACCTCTTCTGTGCTCCTTACCTTTCAGAAGGGCATAGAAGGGCACTTCTGCCCTGAATCACAGATGGTTTCAAAGGTGACCTTTGTTCTGATGTGGTTCCCAGACTGTCATCTCTCTAAAGCAGATTTTTTTGACATTTTGGATTTAAAAAATGCCAGTTCTGTGCCAGCACTGTTAATTGTCTTTTCCTTTCAGTTCTAAGGCTGTCTACCAATGCTGGTCAATGGAAAGAGCCTGCAAGCAAGGTGACTCACGCATTAGTCAATATTAGGTAAGGACTAGAAGTTAATAACCGTTTTAAAGATTGTGGTGTCCTGTGTGACTACATTCTTATCGTGACACTTTCACATTTGTTGTATTGAATTTAGTTTTGATTTTTTTTCCCTTTGTTGGGCTAAATTGCTGTTCCATACAGGGACCACTGGGATAAAGAGATGATCACCAGAGTTTGATTGTCCTCTCTTTAATAATTCTCTCAGCTCTTCTTTAGACTGAGTGCTTTCAAAGCATGGCACAAGCTGTAATGAATTAATCCTCACAGCATTCTTGGGAGAAGTTACATAGTAGGGAACAATGCTGTGCTAGCAGAGCAATTGTGGATTTCTGTTGCGTGATTCTGTTGCAATTCTATGAAGCCATGAAGGGGACTATAAGCCAGCTGTAATAAGCAGATTCAAGGCCTCTTTTAAGACTGCGAGATTTGTGTGTGTGTTTAAAACTGATTATTTAAGGACATTTCAGTATTCTTTTAAACCTCTTCCTGCTGCTCAAGGGCAGTAAGTTATGTTCTACTTGTAAGACTAAGGAATATCTGGGGGTGCTTTTGTGCTGTATTCCTTCACGACAGCCATAATTACTTGGTTTTGCTTCTGGAGCAGCTGGGTACTGGGCAGGAGGTTCCTGGATCTGATGGACTGGAAAATGGAAGAATGTTGAAAGAGAAAATTCATTGCTTATCTCTGGCTTGTAAACAAACCATAAAAGATACAAGTATTTATCTGTCCATAATTTCCCTGGTCACCCCAGGCACTTGGTGTCTACACTGTACTGAGTAGCTCAGAATTCTACATTGCTAGTCCTTGTCATTTTCTTCACTGCAGAAGAGATTGTGTAGGATGAACTGTCTGAGGGCACCTTTCAAGTCAATATGCATCTTATGTGTCTATAAACCACTTTAAAGGTTCCCTTAGTAAGTCTGTAAGCTTAGTAACATCACGTATGGTTGCAGAAGATTTATTTTGCTACTATCCTTAGTATTATTTTTTGTAAACAGACATAAATGGACGCTCGTGGGCAGATAATGCACTCAGAGTGAAGCAGCAGAATAGATAGCTGTTGCCAAATTAATGTGACCTAGCGTGACACAAAGTGTCTGTCCTGGGAATTCTCTGTATACCCGGGAGAGATCTCTAAACTGGGAAGGTAGGAAAAATAAAAGCGCTTGTGCTTGTGCTCACTTCTGGTTTGCGCAACCAAGAGTTTGCGATACCTGTCTCTGGGCGGCCTGTATCAGGCATGCTCAGTGCATGGTGCTGTCTGGAACCAGTGAAGCCCCTAACATGTTTATCTTCTACACTTTTGGTAGCTTTCCCCTTCTCCATCCAACTGCTCATGTGCATTGAAATTTCATGTCATCTCTCACTAGCCTAAGAAGTTTTCATGAATGACTGCTTTTCATTTAGTGACATTAGGAAATGTCTAAATTAGAGAAGTTTAGACTGGATATGAGGAAGAAATTCTTTACTGTAATGGTGGTGAGGCACTGGAATGGGTTGCCCAGGGAAGTTGTGAATGCTCCATCCCTGGCGGTGTTCAAGGCTAGGCTGGACATAGCCTTGGGTGGCATGGTTTAGTGGGAGGTGTCCCTGGTCATGGCAGGGGGGTTGGAACTGAATGATCTTATGGTCCTTTCCAGCTCTAACTATTCTATGATTCCATGATTCAAGGCCTAGCGAGGGATTAGTATTCAGAGAAGCTGGTCTGTTTGACTTACCTCCTCTCTCCCTCAAAACAAAGGGGGGCAAGGGAGGGTGTGTAGGTATTTTGAATTTCCTCTGCCAGTTTGTTTTCTACTCATGGTAAAAATACTACATTTGAATGGTTCTTTAACTGAATAGATTTCGGAGCAGCCAGTTGTTGGAAGCTGGACAGATCCAAAAGTACTGTGCTTTTGTGAAGGTGATCCACGGCTGGATGTTTCAAAATGGTGACTACTACTTGATGTCTTTGGAAAGTTCCAAAAGATTCATTCCCTACAGGGAATATAGCTGAAACGAAAGGCCTGTGGTAATGTAATACTCCATTTTGGCCTAAAGACTGGATTTAGGCATTTGAAAGCTGCAGATCATGCAGCATAAAGACAAGAGGATAATTCTTCAAGGAATGCCTTGACCCTTCCAGGGTCCAAAGTTTTCTGCAGTCTGTTTGGAAAGACCATTTTGACCTTGTCTGTTGTCTGCTCCACTTCTCCAGCAATGTCTGTAGAAGGACTTGACACTAGGGCCACAAGTTTTCTTCTGGTGTTGGACCAGGAGCGCAAACTGGAGCCTTGTACACACATGCTTGTGGCTCTGTTGCAGAGAGTCATGGAGATGTTGCAAGCCCAAATCACCAAAGAGAAAAGGGAGAGAAGATGCTTGAGAAGAACAAACCATTTAGGGCTGATGGCTTTATTAGAGAAACACAGTATATTAATGAATGACAGTATTATCATTAGATGTAATTATTTTATGCATTGATAAGGATGTGCTGATTTGAACCTGGCTTAGCTCCCATTGTCTGTTTATGCCCCTTTGGTTTCCCCTTAGAGTGGTCTTACTGGACTGTTTCTTATTCAGATGCCTTTGCCATGAAGGGAATGAGTTTAGAGAAATTCACCATACATTGGATTTTTCCCTCAGCTTGTTCTATCATTCTGATAAGTTGTTATGAGCAAGGATTACCTGCTTTTTGCTGGTAACAGTGCTGTGCAAAGTCACACTTTGGTTCGTACCTTCATCTCATTCCAACAGCTACTTAAGAATAAATAGATAAAAACTGTCAGTTCCTTATCCTAAGGCTTTTGGTAGAAAAGATTATAAATGTAAAAACACCTCTGTGTGCATGCACATAGAAAGCTTTAACAAGTATCTTAAATCCTAGCATACAGTCTTACATATATTTTTGCCTGAAGAGGAGTGGTAAGTTGTAAACAACTTTTCAGGGCTGCAATGCATTTGTTTTATAGGAGTAACTATAAACACATGAAACAGTCCTGCTTGTACCCCATGCTGCTGGATTGGCAAGGTCATCTGGTTAATTACTTTAATACAGAGTCAGGATGAGTAATACCTAGAGAATCTTTGACACTTCTTTGTTTAAACTCAGCAGCAGAGAGGGATCCCACTTTGTGTATCCTATTATCATATGAACTGTATTTCTCAGTTGGACTGTATTCTCCACTAGGCAGTCTGATGGAGTTTTTGTTGTTGCTGATTATCTGATTTTTCTAGACCTTACTCCAGTGAAAAGAGCAGTCACGAATGTTCTTTTTGAGTTTTGTGAGACAGGAAGGCTATTCCTACCTTCTCTCCATACCTCTCCTTTTTACAGATGATTCATAATTTCTGTCCAACCTAAAGAAAATAAAAATTTGAAGACGACAGAATAATAATAACCTCATCTAGCTGAAATCATTCCATACTGTATTGGAATGAGTGATCCCTATTGCTGTCCTGTCCTATAATAGTGATTATAATGGCTGTCTATGGATTTGTATCTGTGGTTCGTGTAAATAATTGAGACATGATAGACTGCAAGATGTAGCTGCAGCACTGATGGGGTTGAAATAGAAGCTGCAGCAGTTAGTGGTTTGAAAACTCACCTCCTCACCTGTGAGGAAATAAGCACATTTTGAGGCAAGTAATTTTTCTTAAGCTAACGAGCCTCTTCAAGATGAAATTGTGCAGGTTTGCATTTAATGAGAATTTCATTAACACGGGGTTCAAAGGGGCATCTTCTGATTGCTCACACAGTGAGGAAGGTGGCAGCTGAATCCCTGTATTCTTTTAATAGACTTTCTCCTGAGCAGGATGTTTTCGAGGTGAATAAATAGATTAACTCAATGATCAATAGACTGAATTTCCTCATTGTCTGAACTTCAGTCCCATCATAGTTTTTGAAGTAGTTTTGTTTTTCTCTCTGAAACACTTTTCACGAGTTGAGAGCAAGTTTTGGGTGTGGGACTAGGTGATAGGATTATTATTTTTTAAGGTGTTTTATGTGCAGTTGTAGCATACGCTGCAGTCATCGCTTGGGTGCTTTCATTCACTCTTCTGTCTTGCAGCTACTTTTGTTCCACATGAACTGTCCTGTGTGATGCTCTTTGGTTGTACAGGAGGTGCTGCTTCTCCCAAGGCTGCTTTTTGGGGTTGTAAAGGATAGATTGGGGATTTGGGAGGAGAATGTAAAGCATCACATGGATGTGTATAAAATGGTTGTGCTTGCTGCCAGCCTGGGCAGGAGCACACTGAAGGAACATTTACAATTTCAGTTAGGTGAAAGAAGGCCAAATTGGCCTGTGCTAGTTTGTTGAGGGATACCTGTCATCCCTGCTCTGAAGCTACAGCTCATGATAAATTGCCAGCATTCCATAGAACTACACTTACTGAAAACCTTGACAGAAGAGGAGGCTTCGTTCAGAAAGTGCGTGGCTGCAAGCAGTCCATGTAGTACCTTCAGCATTGTTCTGCTTTACTGCAAGGAATTTAGCATCTGTTCATGGGAAAAGAAAAGCTAAATGCTGCTAACCTAGTCCTGTGTTAATGGGTAGCTGTAGCATTTAAGCAGGGTACAAGCAACGGCACCTGGTGGTAGATGAGGGTTTCTGTATAGAGAAGAGGCTATACAATCAGCTGAGACTGTGTACAAAATATGTATATATACATATGCACACACATGCATTCTTTCCTCCTACCCTCTCCCTCTCCATACAGGCATAACGGACACACGTGCATGTTTCTTGCCAGTATGAGTAAGAGAATGAAAAAGCCTGTTTATGAAAATAAATGGTCAGGAAAATCTATGTGCATGTGTATAAAATATAGAAATCTGTATATTATATGTATACACACATGTATATGAATGTGTGCATCTCTCTCTATATATAAATATATAAAAATACATATACATAATCATGTCTATACTTACAAAAAAAATTTATTTAAAGCACACACACAAACATCCTGCCTTTAACAATGGGCTAAAAGCCATTATTTCCAAGCTGGAAAAAAAACCCCCTACCACTTGCTTGTTTCCAACTTCCCTGAGGTATATCACAAGTGCTGGCTAAAAATGCCCAAGTGTTGCTCCTGTCAGCATTATTCCTCTGGGTGTGTATGTAACCCTGGGACTGATGGACAGTGCAGGACTGTGCAGGACCATGCAGGACCTCTCAGCTTGGGCCAGCCAGTGCTGAGTGGCAGAGGGTGCTGAGGCCATGTAGGTTACCTGGTGTTCTTAAACCTACTTGTGAGGGCTACCACTTGTGGAATAACGACTCCATTTGGTTGTTCACTGAGGTGTGTTTAATGGTAATGACCTCTGACATGCTGTCACTGCTAATCAGTCTGACTGAGCTCAGATCACAAGCTAGTACACGACAGTCAACAGTTATTATTTTTCTTTTACTTAAAAAAAAAGTGAAGAAACCAAAGAGAAATTTGTAAATGTACTTTATTGGTACTTTAAAATCCTAACAGGATGTCAAGATTAAGGATCAAGTTGTTACTAAAACACTGTCAGAAAACTTCCAAGCTTTATGCACCTAGGCTGCATGAAGAATTAGTTCGTCACAGTTTTCAGGTGGTAGTCCGAAAAAATTATGATGTTGAAAAACTGAAAGTGGATTCTAGATGTGGATTCTGGCTTGGTTCTGGATCTTTTCTAGTGACCTGTAATCACGTTACTCTTCACTGAAGAAGCGAAGTTAGTAGAGTCTTCTTGTCATAGAATCATAGAATCATAGAATAGTAAGGGTTGGAAAGGACCTCAAGATCATCGAGTTCCAACCCCCCTGCCATGGGCAGGGACACCTCCCACTAAACCATGCCATCCAAGGCTATGTCCAACCCCACCTTGAACGCCGCCAGGGATGAAGCATTCACAACCTCCCTGGGCAACCCATTCCAGGGCCCCACCACCCTCACAGGAAAGAATTTCTTCCTCATATCCAATCTAAACCTCCCCTGTTTAAGTTTAAACCCATTACCCCGTGTCCTCTCACTACAGTCCCTAATGAAGAGTCCCTCCCCAGCATCCCTATAGGCCCCCTTCAGGTATTGGAAGGCTGCTATGAGGTCTCCACGCAGCCTTCTCTTCTCCAGGCTGAACAGCCCCAATTTTCTCAGCCTATCTTCCATTTCACATGTTTATTGTTGCATGCTTTTCTATTACATAGGGACGCTGGCACAGCAGAGCAGTTCCTGAAATACCACCGTGGTTATAGTGGAGTTTGGTTGCTCAGCGTTCATCTGCTACCACTGCTGGTTTTTCCAGTTGACCTTGCAGTATTCTGGTAGGGAAAGCTCATTTGTTAGGAGCAACAGATTTTGATGTGAACAGATTCTGGCATTAGCTGGCACCTGAACAGAGGAAGCAGGTGGATTGAAAGGGAAAGACCTCACTTCCAGGCCCTTGTGACCAGCAGCATATTAACAGAAGAATAAAAAAGAAAGGCAGAAATGCGCCTATCTCAGGGTGCGTGTTTCATCTTTCCATGGCACGTTACCCACGCTCCCAGTTTTATTAATGTTTAGGGTTTTTCTCTAGTCATATAACTTCAGGATTTCATTTCTTCTACATTATCTGATTTCTTCTTGAGACTGCAGTGTTAGGTTTCAGTTATTGCTCTTTATTTACTAGCTGATTCATCTTGGTGTGTTTCTCTTGGAGAGCCGTAGCCAATTTCATTCTGCCGTAATTTTCTTTCATTCTTTTTCATTCATGCAGTGGCTTAATTAAATGTTGTCTCTGCCACTGGCCCATATCCAAAGAGCAAATCTGTAGGCGAGTGGCATTGTATGGACCAATTCCACCAATGCTGCAGTGTGGTTCAGCAAGTCAGGTGCATCCCAGGTCACCTTCCTTCTTTCTGCCAGTAACTTCCATTTCGGTCACTGCCACCTGGGAAGGGGCTCTGACAATGTCAAGCCTGTTTAATGATCTTTTTTTTTCCAGTGGGTTTTTGGAAGGATTGATTTCTTTGTGGGTGTTTTTTGTTTGGTTTTTTTTGTTTGGATTTTTTTTTGTAGTGACCTAAGGTTTATACAGCCGATACTGATTTTGAGCAAGGCTCTATGGCAAATGCCTCTATCTAGGTGCCATAGTCATGGCTTGCTTTCTTTAATGCACTTGAAAGCCACCTGCAGGGATCACTTTCTCTCTGAAATTTCATCCTCAAAGCAAGTAATGATTTTTGGACTGGGATGGGGATGAACTTGAAGTGATTTATTCCCAGGGTGGCAGCCTTGCTTAGCTGACTTTCTTAGCTTCTTTCCAATGTCTGCAATTGTGTCAGCCGCTTTCATCTCCTGTCTTCATGTTACAAAGTCAACACATTGGCCTTTTAAGAGGGATCTTGCAGAAGGATGCACTTTTGTATTTCAGCTGCTCTGTAAGGTGAGGCATCTTTTCAAGGGAGGATTGCTTCCTGGGTGGAAAGGAAACTTCAGCAGCGCAACCCCTGTTTGGTGGTCTCGTCCTAAGTTCAGCTAGTGTCTTCGTGTGGTTCTTGTAAGGTGGACATCTCACTGCTGTTTGCCTTGTTGACACTTGTGAACCTTTGTCTTCCTGGACATTTTGTTGGAAACATCTCTTCCCTGAGATCAGAAAGTTTCGGAAAGTTAGCAAGGGTCTGTAGGCTACTTAGCAAAGTTTGCTGAGAAATGCTACCTCCATTACCAAGGCATTGCAACCCGCATTTCATCTACTCTGCACTGAGTGCAACCACCCTGTGAACAGGGGAATTCCTGTCTGCAGATCTCATTTACTGGATTCATGGGGGCTTACAAAATGGAGTTAGTTAAGCTGCTAGTGATTTTTTGTGAAAGTTGTGTATTCAGCTTTGCAGGTATAATGTTTGGCGTATAGATTCAGCTTCTGTGTTAGGAAATTCAGGGTCTGGAGCTTTGGGAAAGCAGCAGAGGAGAAAAGTGGAAGAGACTTCTTGGTGTGATTATGGTCTCCTGTTTGATTTATGCGAGTGACTTTGCACTGCCTGCTGCGAGGAAGTGTGGCACCAGGCAAGAAATTCTCATTTTGCTTGCCAAATAACCTTTCTCTGTAGAAACATAAAAATAGTGGAGAATATATGTTAGCGTTGGGAGTGGTTTTGGTTTATTTCACAAGTGGATATAGTGTTTATTTGTCAGAAGGGTTTTTTTGACTCATTTGCAGCTAGTTTGTTCTTGAATCCCCTTGCTGGGCACAGGCAAGTTATGTGTGAGCTCAGTAATACATTAAAGCAATGGCTGCAAAGCTAGGATGAGGTCTTGTAAACATTTCAGGGGTTTTGTTGCAGCACAAAATCCAGACAGGTCTGCTGGTTTCTCACTTTGAACGGTTGCATTGTTTCATCCTGTTTACGAGAACAGTCTTAATTATTTCTCTGGTGCTGTGGCTGGACTGAGTTCAATTCCTAATTGGTAGATTTCAACCTTACAGTCAACATCTTTGTTGGTAGCTCTAATGCAGCCAGGAAGCAACCAGATACTCTTGGTGCCAAGAACTGGCCCTACTGGAACAGGATTGAAGCACAGTTTGAAACACCTCCTTATAGCTTGTCAAACTTTTGCACATACTGGTTTTATGCTTTGGGTAAATATAAGGGACTCTGATCTCCACTGGTCTCAAATCTAGCTTTCAAGATTTGCTTTAATGGAGAGAGAACATTAAGCAGCTTTCTTCACAACCCAAACAATGTAGAAATTATTGTGAGCTTAAATAACACCTTCATCCCTTGAAAAATGATGTAGTATAATGCTGTTTTGCTCTTTTTGTTTAAAAGAAATCTGTTGCTCGCAGCAGCAGCCAGTGTTGTTATTCCCTCTGAGAGTCTGGGCTGTGGGATGTGTATTTAAAAAGAAAAAAAGCTTTTCAAAATCCAGTAATGTGTATTTCGTAGTACCTTACACTAGTGGGGGGCCTAAAATTTGGTTTTGCTCTGGAAATGTAAATGCCTATTCTTTTAGTTCTTCCTTGAGGACAAAATTGACAAAGTACATGCTCATTAGGTACATCTCTCATTAAGGTAATGAAGTACCTACCTTATCTTGAACTGAAAGCGAGGATAATACGTTGTTAGCATGACTGCAGAACTGCAGTCTGTCTGAAGATTGCACCAGAATCCGGAGCTCAGTTCCCTGGGAGCTGTGTGAGGAGGGAATCGTGTTTGTGAGACTTCAGTCATTAAAAGAAATACACATCACAGCTTTCAGAGTTAAGATGCTTGTCTTTTAGGAGCTCTTCCCACCAAAGGCCGAGAAGGTTGTCTCACCCTACCAGCGCAGAGGCTAACTTCACAGCCATCAGTAAATACCAGTTGGTTATAGCCAAGACTAAGGTGAAAGTAAGCTGCTGCCTGGAGAAAAAAAGGAAGCTTGAGTGAGTTGTGGTTTCTGGTTTATTTTTTTCCTTTCAAATGTGAAAATATTTTGGGCTTTGATACCTGTGTGTCCAGATAGAGACCATGAGATGCATCAGAGCTTCAGGTGGTCTGAATTAAATTGGCTGTTTGGAAATCCCAAAATGGAATCTTTTGTTATTACCTTTTTTAGTCTCTGATTTTTTGTCTAACTCTCATACCTAGGAGAGTGATACAGAAAGTGATGATGTAATGTTTCTGAAGCAGCCATTTCTCCCTTAGCTTTGAAGTCAGATTTCTTTCGCCTGTCTGAAGGGGATGCTAACTGTGAGGGATTGGCAGTCAGAAATGCCCATGTGCTTGGCCACTTCTCAGCAATCAAAGCCAGCCAGATTAAGGTAACAGAAATCTCATGAAGAATTCATCTGTGATGGGTATCGGATTCTGATATCATGCTGATAAGGATTTAGTTGAAGGATGTTACTCTGGCAAAATTGCCCTGCTGTGCTTCCTCAGCCTGTGCTTCTGTGATCACTTGGAGCAGGTATAAACTGATAGTGCTGCTGAGCAGGAGGATTCACCTGCCATTCATTCCTGGCATCACTTCCATGGGAAGCAGCCTGCATTGTGCATCTGCATAGGAAGAAGGAGCCTGGGGGGCCTGGCCCCAGGTAAAACCACATAGGAAGGAGAAAAAAGAATGAAACAGTGTGGTTTAGCCTTTGTCAGTTCTTGAGCCTTCATTGCATAGAGATATATGAGTGGTTATGTTAGCAGGCAGCTAACACAAAGGGTTAGGGACAAAAGGACAGTCTCGGCAGCATTGACCTGTTACACCAGTTTATGTTCACTGTCACCGGTTGTCACTGATGTGACTCTTTGCAGGGGCCTAAGCACATGTTTTCTTGCTCGTGCTGGTATTGGTGGTTTTTGCAAACTGTTTGTTCTTTTAGGAGAAACGTGAACGTAACCATTGCCTAAAGCTTCAGTTTGGGCACTAGGCTTGGCACAATACTGCCATGAACCCAAAAAGTGAGAACTTGGGTGCTACTCCTCAGGGACCTTGGGTAGGAGATCGCCGACATGTTGAAGGCATCACGCTGCAGAGTCCTGTTTGATAGGACACAAAAGCATGGTTTCAAAGGTGTATTATTTGCAGGGTGGCCAAAAGTGGGATGACCTTAAAAGCTTCTTGGCAGTCCTTTTGCCTGACTTTGCTAGACTTTGAAAACCTAAATGCTTTTTATATTGCTGTTTTAGGTTATTAATAGGTCATCACTTTGTGTGTTAATTACAGTGACATTTTTCTTCTCATTAGTTGGATTATGGAAAGTTTTTGAGTCTGTGTGGGATGGGAAGTAATGAAAACTTTGTGGCCAAGGGAGGGGCGATTTCAAACTTTGGAGCACTGAATTTCAATGATGGCTTTGATTACTGTGAAAAAATGCTTCTATCCACTGTAGAAAATGTTGCTGGTAACTGCTCTGAAGGCAAGATAAATGCCTTTTATTCTGAACAAATTTGTGATGTTGCCCACACTTTGGACAAGGAATTTTAAACTGGATCCTTCTTCGAGAAGGTTGTGTTCTGTTAATTAATGTAAAGCTCTTGCTGCTGACAGGGGTGTGAATATGATATACTTAATATTATGTCCTTCTCGTGGTGTCTGAAAAAGCTTAACAGGGAGCCTGTTAAGCAGAGCAGCGTACATGAGCAAAGGTTAATTGCTTCTACTTACACTTTCTTGTAATCATTTAATGTCCTTCTTATAATTTTGCAACACCGTTTACTTTGAAACCTGAATTTGACATTAATTTTTTATGGACATTTGAGATGAGCTTCTCTGAGGCAGACATTCCCTTCTAAACTTGGAAAGCAGTAGGTCTGCCATATGTTGTTCTTGATTCCTTTGTTCATTACCATTTGAAAGCTGTGGTTGTTTTGAGGCTAGCTGTTGTGTGATGTTTTGAGCCTTGTTGAAGGATCAGACTGTGCAGTTCTCACTGGATAGCACCAATTTTTCTTTGTTTGGTGACTTCCATGCATAAACTTCTGTCAGAAATGAAGAGCCACAGAAAAATTCTGCTTCAAGATCTTGAATTTGTCTGGAAAATGAAGTAAGTAGGATTGCAGTAAGAGAGGTTCTTCCCAAATTCTTCTCAACCTGGGTGATCCAATACTGGAAGAGGTTGCTTAGGGAGGTTATGCAATCTCCATCCTTTGAGTTACTCAGATCTTGCCTGAGCACAGCCATGAGCAAAGTGGCCTCACTGTCCTTATGCTGAGAATGAAATTGGACCAGATAACCTCCAAAGGTCCTTTCCAACCTAACCCGTTTGATTTTAGAAAGCAGCCTCTTCACTGCATGGTCAAATCATAAAAGAAGAAAGATTGTTTTCTTTGAGTGCACTGTGCTCTGTGTTAACTCTGGATCCCACTAAAGGTGCTGGGTAGAACACTTACTTAAATCAGTGCAAGCCTGTGATGCTTGGAGTCTATTTTATTTCTCTTGACATATCAGTAAAGGCTAAAAACTAGGGGACTCACAGTGCGTGTTGCTGCAGATGCTCTGTATTGTCTGTTGTCTATGAACTTACCAGTAAATTGAATCCTGCTGATGAGATCTAACTATACAACTCAGTCATTTGTGAGAAGAAACTATTCTCAGTATGATTAATGCTGTGGTTGATAATGGGGACAGAAAGCACTTCTTTGAGTAATGCCTATAATGGCATATTCCCCTGCGTGTATGTTTTGAAGAAGAGTCTATGGTTATTTGAAATTGAGGGCATTTAAGAGGCAGTTAATGACAAGTGAAAATGATAGCTAGGGTAGATTAATTGTTAAATGAATTGTGCCTGCACTTGCTGTCATTTTAATATGGTATTGGTCTAATTGTAAGTATGATGCTGTATAGGCATCGGGAAACAGTATCGTGCACTTAGGTTCAGGTCAGAGGAGTTTAAAGGCTTAGCCACGAGGAGTTTTTCCCAAGTGTAGCCATCTTTTAGCTGTGGGTTTTTTTGGCTGTTTTTTATATTCACCCTCTTTCCTCTGGAGTACTGAAATATGTATTTTGATTAATTTTGCTTTTATAAGATTTTCCCCATGCTTTTCTTTGACAGTGCAATAAAGCGGAATTTTCTCGTCATCATTGTAATATGAGTTTATGAGCTTTGCTTTAACTGCTTTGGAGATGAGATGGTACTAACTGAACTTAGTCTGGAATGTAGCTTATGGAGATATATATATGTGCATATATGAATTGCACTTTATCTCTAGGACTATTTATTTAACTTTGATTTGGCATGGGCTGCTTTACATTCATGCCTTCGATCTGAGTGGACCAAAAGGGAAATTATCAGGATGGAAGAGGACTGAAAGCAGCCAGGCATAGGTCTTATGCTGTCATTACTCTGGCAGTGGGGCAGGAAGGCACTGGCAGAAGCTGCATGTCTCTAGCAAGTTTGTTTTCACACACACAGCCCATAGCCTCACTTGAGTGAATTTTGTGTGGTTTGTGAGATTTTACTCCTTCGGTAAAGTTTAGTGGTCCCTATTAAGGCTCAGATGCACTGAATGGGTTTTGGGGCCCTTTTTCCTGTTTGATAACTTTTTTTATTCTTTTAAAGCATTTGTTGTGTTTGGAGGGGAATCAGTTTGGGCTCAAGCATGCCTACAAGATGTGAGCTTTGATTGCTTTCAGCCTGCCAATCTTCATGATCCAAACTGCACAATCAAGCAGAAGAACAATAATGCCCTCTACACAGTAAGATAGGAAAATACTAGACAGAAAGCTTTACCTAGGAAGAGAGGAGACCTTCAAATTCATCTTGTAGGAAGTTAAACTCAGATAGGGACAAGTGCGGGTACAAGCAACAGCAGTCACTACTTCTTTCTAAAGGACACATGGTGTGTGCTTTGCCCAATCCAGCAAAATGAAAACTAGAGGTTACTACTAATGTAGTGGGAAACAGAAATGATGTAGAACACCTTTTGAAGGTAAGGGGCAGTTTGTAATGTGAACAAATGGACAAGGAGTATCATGAATAAATAAAAGTTGGAAGTGAAAGGATTTCTAACATTTAAAGCGCTGAGGGACTGGGGCAGTCTTGTGATATGTTAGTATGTATAGTAGTTATATATCATTCAATAGATAGTATGATGCAATGTAAACTGATCTAATTCCATTTAAAACTAGTCAGGGAAGGATTATCTTATAGGTGAGAATCTGAGAGGATGTAGAGAGACAAAATCCCAGATTGGCACCGGGAGGAGCCCATGTAAGAGATGTCTGCTGAGGTTTTCAGTGAGCAAGGGTCGATCTTTATTTTATTTAGTAATTGTAAATTCCCCCATCCGTAATGTTATCAGCTCCAGGACATTACGGATATGAGTCGGATCAGGTTGGTCAGTGGATTAGGACATGACTCAAACAGTCTGGTAAATACTGTTGTAGTGTTTTCCTAAGTAACTTGTAAACACTTCTAGCTGCTTGTTGCAAATTATTTGCTTCCTGCATCAGTGATTCGGAACCTGTTAGTGTTAATAGGCTAGCTGGTTCAAAAAGGCTAATGCCACTCCCTCCTGTCAGTCAGGGATCACTTTTCCACTAACGGAGGACAGTAAATGCTTTCTGTAAAATTCAGGGGTTGGCTAACAAATTGCAGTTTAGAATACATTACAGATGATGAATGTGATCTCCTTAAAGGGAAATCTATTCGTTTGACTTAGTGCTCTTACGATTAATTGCTTGCCAGATTAAATTGCTCCATAAAATGCATGCTACTTTATTCGATCTCTTCATGATGAGATTAGCTAGGCCATGCTGGTTCTTTGTTAATTACAGTGGTATTTTCTTCTTCAATCTAATTACTAAATTGTTCAGCACAGCAGGCTTTCTCCTAGCCTCAGGAAAGACGCTTGTATTTTTCTTTTGACCACTGTTTTATAATCTTACTGTCCTTTTTCCAGATACAGTCTGGGCTTCCTTTGTAGACATACCACCCACTGCAGAGGTTAAATCCTGAGAGTTTTCTGTTTTCTTTGGTGTGCTGCTGCAGTACAGGAATTGTACTAACTGTGCACAGGTTCACCAAGTGGCAGTCTAGGGCGAGGAACGAAGCTGTGGAGACAAATTTACCCAAACAGGAATTTGTACTGGTACTGAATCTCAGCTTTCTGCTTATTTTGAAAAATGTGAAGCTCACTGAGTGGGAAGAATGGTTGCTTTTTGACTCGCCTGGAAAATCAAAGCTATAGCTATATGTATAGCTATATAGCATATAGAAAACTATATAGTATTCTCTGTGCTGATTCAGGACAGATTTGGAGGGAAGAACCTTGTGTGCTTTCCTCCTTCTCAGACGCTGTCTGTGTATTCATTGACCATACCCAAGACTCTTTCTGAAAACCTACAAAATGGAAACACAAGAAGTTGAACAGCACCAGAATTGTGGTGATAGCCTAAAATTATTGAAGGAGGTCAACAGCAAATAGTTTAAGGAAAACTCAAGAAAAAAATGGTTTAAGTTTTCTTTATGAAACTTGCCTCATCCTTTAAGATAATAGTTCATTCTCCCTTCATCAGTCAGGGACCCAACTACTTGCACAAATCCCCCCCACATGTATGCACTAAATAACCCATATCCTTCTGCAATACTCAGCCTGGGGTTTTCATATAACCTAATGTTCCTACAGCAACATTACAGTGGCTCCATTGTAAAGCTGTTGATTTTCTTTATTGTCTTTCTTTTTTTACTGGTATGCTGCTATACCAGTCTAGATGAAATATTCAATATGCACCAACTAAACAATTACTTGTGGTGTTTAAAATCATTCAAGTCTCTGGGTCTAAAGTGAAGCTTCTCTCTTACCCAGCTATATCATTTTCTTTATTTGCTTCTCAACTTAACCCTTCTCCCTCAGTAAGTAATGTATTATCTTCTGTCGTAATTGATTCTCAAAGGCAAGGCAAGCCTTTCATTTGCTGTGTGTCCGGATCTTAAAAATTCAGAAAGGCATAGCAGAACTAGTGAAGTTTCAGAAAGGGGCAGCAAGAATGACTAAAGGTATGGAAACAGATGTGTTGTCATGTATATAAATGCTCTTTATAAGTTTTCAGGCTGGAAGAGAGATGGCAGAGATAATACATATGAAATTAAACATATTAAATGTCATAAAGAAGATGAAGAGGAGCTACAAGAAGAGGGTGCGTCAGAAGATCTGATAAGCTCAAACCAAAGAGATACTACCTCATGCAAAACTTACTTAAGATGTGGAATACCTGAAAGGTTATGCGGATTTAAAGCAATGACTGTACAAATTAATGGAAAAAAACTCCATCATGGGTTACTGATCCTACAGGTATCACCTCTGCCTCATATATCATCTTGAACTGCATGGGGCTGGATGTAAGAGTTCTTTCTGGGGCAGTATCATTTTATTCTTGCCTGCTTTTATGCAGTTACCTGAGCTCCCATTTCTAGACAATGAGCTGACCTTTGCTACCTGACTCAGTATGGCAGTTTTTAATGTTTATATAATTTCTGTCTGTCAGCAGCTTCTCAGGAATCAACTATTTATTTCAAAGCTTTTACCAAGGGTAAGGCAATGTGCCAGCATCCCCATCCCTCTGCTTTCAAGGCTGAAGAATTACATTTCACTTGCAATCACCCATCCAGGTTGTACATATGGTTTGTTAAATCTGTCACTATGTTCAAGTTGAGAAGGCTGAATTTCCATGTTAGGTGTCTGTAAGGGTTCACTTATGTGAAGGAGTCCCTTAACTACATTTTAACCCACATCAGCTTTGTATACAGAAGATAAGGCCTCCAAGCCTTTCTGTGGCTTTCTCCTGCTGCTTGTGTGTCTGTGGTAGTTCAGTAGAGTCTAAGGAAGGAGGCTGTACTTTCCTATGAGCTGGTCTCCAGTCTTAGCAGCCTTTTGCTCTTTTCTGGACGCGGCAGAGAAGTGTGTAATTTTCTGAAGCGCTGGTGGAGAACAGAGTAGAATGTTCAACCATGGAAAATTTTTCCGCCCTCATGATTTACTTTAGGATTTCAGTCATTTGTCTTCACTGTTCCTCTTTTCTCCAGAAAGAACTCATGGAGAGCTGTCAGGATCATGAACTCATAAATCTCATGAAAGTAAAACCCATGCCAGCTGAGCAAGGCATGATTTTAATTAAGGCTAACAGGGTTTTCTATCCATTTTTCTTTCTCGTTAGCCCTGATTCAAATATAGCAGTCTTTATAAATTCAGTAGCCTGTTGTTTGTCAGCTAAAGAAGGCTGAGTTGGTGGGACCTTTTGAGACTTCTTAGATTTAAACAGATAAAAAATTAAAGGCCCTAGGGTTTTTTATTTGGTTAAGGGGACAAATCCATTACTGAGCCTTTGTAGAGCAAGGAATTGAAGAGGGACATAATCTGTTTTTCCTGTTGTAGGTTACTGTTATAAAGGAAGTTTATGTTGGGTAATTTATCATTCATTCCTTTTTCCTTCTGGCTGCTGCAGATCCCCATGTACTGCTCTATAAATAGATGTTTAAAGGGGTCTTTTGCTGAAATCTCTGAAGAAAAACTTTGATTTCACTAAATAAAAAAAACCAACGTATCAGGAATACTCAGTGCACAGGTTAGATGGGTTAGGAGAGTAAATGGATCAGGGTGGGAGATTTCTGCTTAAATGCCTCGAATAATGATCTGTTCTTTGTGAAGACCAGCCAAGGTGAATTGAAAGAGTATTATCTGCAAACAGGCAGATGTGAAGCCATATATCTGACTGTCATTTGCCACCCCATGCTGGCCCAGCTGTGGGCTGTATCTGAATGGAGGAGGGAAGGGTCTTTCCCTCACCGAGGAACTAAGGTTTTGTGGCTGCTGCTGGTGCTCCTGCCCAGTACTGGTCTTGCAGCACAGTTCCATCCAATTTTTATGCTGCCTACAACAAGCACCAATGTAATGGAGGCTGAAAAATGTCTCCTTTGGAGCACACTGCTGACCTGACTGAGTGCCAAACTGAATTTGCCTCTCATCCGTTTCTTCCCCAGTCCATGGTGCCTCTGACAGGGAAAGCCATCTGTGTGACAGCCTTTTTATCTTCTCTTGGAGAGAGAAATGAAACAAAGCTATCGTATTGCTTGCAGTCTGATGTTGTGAAGCAGTTTGAGCAACCTATTGCACGCAAACCTAGCTCTGACTGTTTAGCCTCTAAATGGGGTAGGTATAGTACTTACTGAAAGGTTGGATGCCGAGGTTGTCTTTAATTCTTGACTATGGAAACCTTTCCTTCTGTGTTACCAGTTATTCCATTGAAAGAGTTTGCTAGGTATGGAACAGTGCTGTGGTGGAACCCTACTAAGGCCCCATCTGCTGAGAGCTTGTATTGATTTGTGTCTTAGTTTATAAAAGCCTTCAATTTTCCTTGTGTAAATGCCATAAATAATGCAGATGTACTAGATGAAATGTGCTGTAGGAACATCCCTGAAATCATTTTGGTCTGGGGTGGACTGAGCTAATCTAATAATGGATAGGAGTTTCTCAGTAGCTGTGAAGCAAAAAGTAAATAGTCTTATTCTAGCTGTAATGTTTTAGTCAATACGCAGGAGTAAGAAGATAATTATTTGAAAGTGGTAATCAACTTTCTAAACCAAGAACTTTTAATGTTAAAATATTACAAAACTTCATTTGAAACTAGTTGTAAATCATATATATACACATAGTGGAAGTACAGTAAAATCCAGTTCTGCGCCCATGATTTATCTGCATAATCCTCTCATTTGTATGCCTCTCTGTCAGAAGGACTGCAGTGCTTCAGAGGCTATATGTATATATACACTAATAAATCATTTTGCCCACTCATAGCAAACAGCCATTTTGCACTAGCAACATTGCAGAATGCATTTTAGTAGGGGACATTGATGAATAATTTGTCCTTTTGAGATTCCATAGGCTTTAGGGCACCAAAGTGTATTTCAGCTTGGACTACATCCAGATCTGTACAAGAGCTCTTTGGCAGTCTTGTAGAAAGTATATGGGAGTTTTAGAGGTGACCTGTTTTTAGAAATTGTATTGGATTTTTGCTCTTTTTTTTAATGTCAGTTATGTGTAAAGAAAAAGGTAGAAGGATGTGATATTTGTTAGAGTGTTCCATAAGAAATATCCAGCATATGAAGACTGATTTTTGTTCAAAGTGCTCATCTGATCAAGTCTGCAGCTTCTTCTCTGCATTGAAGAGATCAGCTGATGGGTAGTGGCTCCTGCAGAGGAGAGGGAATGTGTTTGTATGTTCATAAATACATTCTAATCAATGTTTCCCTGGCAGTTACTTGTTAGTTATCACAGTTGCAAGATGAAGAATGTGTTTACATGCTGTTAATTAGCATTGTTAATTGAGAGGAGACATGGATACAGCCTACTTTCAAAGCTGAGACTCGTCTTGTTGTCACATTTCTGCACTGATGTCCCCAAAACTGCTGATGTGATCAAATAGCACATTCCAGACTACAGTAGTTCTGCTTCAGATTGTTCAGTGTCAAGTACTTTGCCTTGGCTAAAGCAGACAAGCCATATGAACCAGGTTACTCATTGGCAGAGAGTTTCTAGGAATTTGGGGTCATATGTGAGCATTCATTGCCAAAGGAACTCCAGGTGCCCAGAAGAATTTGGAGAGCTCTGGAGCATTAGTGCAGGGGCAGATGTCAGAAGTCATTCAGATTGCTTCAGATCAGGCTTGGCTTTAAATTTTCCCGGTTGGTTCTCCAAGTATTTTTTGCTGAGAAGCAAAATTATAGCTCATCTGGAAAACGTGGAGAAAGAAGAGAGAAGGGGTATTTAAGAAGCCTTGCATGTTAATTTTATAGCAGAGATTACCAAAGTTCTATGGACACGTGAATCTCATGATGTTTCTTTTGGAGCTAGCAGTGTGCATCAATAGCAACGCTGTAGAGCCCACGAATAAGTGATGCACTTGTTGTGGAGCATCTCCAGAAGGCAAAGATGTTGATGTTGCACTTCCTTAGGTGATGAATATAAAAATAGTGCTATGTATTAAGTTTTTTTTTTTTCCAGTGATCAGAAAGAACATAATCATTTCAGATAAATTTTGCAAGTTACTGGAAGACTGACAAAAGGTTAAATAATGAAGTAAATGAGGCAATGTGAGCTGAATTGCTTTTTAACCTGTCAGGCAATGCAGTTCATGAAAAAGCAAGTGCCAGCCTGCAAAAGGGAGCAGTATCTTGGAAGGCAGTGACTCAAGAAGCAATGATTGGCAGCTTTACTCTAGATCCCTCATGAAATGTTCAGCTAAAAAGGTTTATTTGACCCTTGAAATATTATCAGGAGCAGGAAAGTGATTTTATGATCATATATATTTTGCAATTTTGTCTAGTGTCTGCTTCAAAAAGTACATTGAAAGACTGGAGGAAGAACAGAGAAGCTTCAGTTATGAGAGGCCAGTAGAAATGCTTTCAAGATCTCAGTATCTTAACCTCTTTGAAACAAAACCTGAGGTATGCTCTTTAGAGTGTTAGAGCATCTTTGAGAAGACAGAATGCCAAAACAGAAAAGTAACCTAAGTCTAGACACTGAAACCAAATTGAAACTGCAAATTAGGTGCCCATTTTTAAATAGGTAATTTACCATTGTAATACATGACAGAAGGGATCTGGTTTTTTCCCCTTTGTATCTGACCAGAATACCTTTGTGAAAGAAGGTCTAGCTACTGGCATGGGACTACATAGTGCAAGGGTAATGGCGAAAAATGCAACTGCCTGTGATACACAGAAGTTTGGATAAACTGATCTACTGACTTGTATTTTGTGAATCTCTTAGACGGGATCAGGTATCTTGGTTTGCACTTAAAACTTAGGAAATTCACTCTGGATTCCTGTGCTTTCAGTTTGTGTTTTTGCCTTGAGAGAATTCTTCTCCTGTACATCATCATTAGACCTACTGAAATCTATCTATCTGTGCAGCAATTAAACACAAGGGCTGTCCTGTGACTTTGATGCTCTTAACACCACAGGACCGAGGTGAGATTCAAGCGGATGTCAGTGGGCTGCAAGATTTCCTTTTTTCTGCAGTTTGCGGTTACCATGATGCCATTGCTCAGTCAGTATGGGCCAGGCTGGAGGAGCTGCGCTGCAAGGAAGTGTAGAGAAATCACTTGCTAGCTTAACCTCCTCATAGAAGTGTCACGTTTGTGATTTCTGTTTTCAGCCGTACATGTTTCAGTTTTCATAGGGGGCCAGGGATTTTGCCCATTGTGTTTCAGAATGGCAAGAATTTCATACTAAGTTGTAGCAGCAAAAGAAAGCTATTGTGCTTCAGAGGGTCTGTTTAAGTCTGTTTCTTAAAAAATAAGTGTTTACTGAATGAGTTTTGCTCAGCCTTCCATTTTTGTTTGTAGAATTAATGGACATGAGCAATAAATCATGCTTGGGATTGGCCTCAGACCCAAGAAATTGAGTGCACTGTTTATTTCAGCAGTCTCTCTTTTTATTATATTATTTTTTTTTCCCCAAAAATGCATACATTATTGTTATTGTAGCATTTGTGTTCTTAAACACTGTCATCTTGAGAATGCTTGAGTCTTTGGGCCAGGATGCCAAGACACCCTTTGACAGAACAGGTCCTGCTTATCAACTTCAGGGTCTACAGCCTAAGATACTCCTAAGAGGCCCCCAACTCCATGCATACAGGCACTCTACTCTGCATTGAGCACGACTGGCACTGCCTATAGCAATGCAGGTAAGGCAGGAACTGAATCTGAATCTTACCGATGCCCACCACCAGGGGAGAGTAAACTGTGCCAAACTCTGCCCCAGTTGAGCGCGCTGTGGTGAATCCGAGCTCCTGCTAGAGCTGGAAGAGAACGTGACCTTTACCAGCAAACTGACTGCAGCTTCCCTGAAATGGCTAAAAACACTAAAAAGTGATGGTATAATTGGTGATAAGTTAAAAAGCATTTAAGGAAACAGGAAAGGCAGTCAATACTTGATGCAGCTCTCTTACTGGGTCATGAAGAGCTGATCTGAAGGAGTAACTAAAGCCCACTACAGCCTGTTTTGGAGCTTTCATTAGCTTGAAACTGCAGAGAATCTGTAGGGCTACAGGTCTGTCTTTGCTCTCTTCATGCCATCTCTTAATTCTGCCTGTTGAATAATGGCGGAGATGTTTTGGGGCAGTAAGTCATTAAGGTTTGTTGATACTCAGAGATTTGCCATTGCTATTCAGGAGGTTAAGCACCTTGTTTACTCCTGCTCTCCTGCATGGCTTGTGTTAAGGCAAGAGGTTGTTCCTCACTGGCTCTCCCTGTTCATCACCATGCAGAATGATGCCTTAGAAATTCCCTGAATATTAATTTTTCAGCCTTTCTTAGGATTATGGGAAGTAAAGGTCAAGGAAATTATATTTGTTCTCATTAATACAGAATGGTGAACACTGAGCACTAAACAGGCATGCCAGCCTAGGATATTATGCCCCAAATTAAGACCTGCTGTCAGCCCCTCTGGCCTCCTGCCAAGGGCCTATGGTCACATTTAACTTGCAGTGACATTTTGTGCACAGCAGTTGTATGTCTTCTCCAAATGCAGAGATGCATCATCTGGAGGCTTAGAGATCCATAGCTCTTGAGCTGAGCTTCCTGTGCCATGGCAAGAGGATTCCTGCTAGAAGGGGTAGGTGAACCATTAGTCCTGAGCACCTAATATGTCTGGTGTGCATAGGGCCTCTGGGATAACAGATTTAAGAAGTGGGGGGAAACTGCAATGACAGCTGAAAAGAGGAGTGGGAGCATGTGAGAGAAGCAGCTCTGCAGACCCCAAGGTCAGTGCAGAAGGAGGGGAGGAGGTGTTCCAGGAGCCAGAGAAGGTTCATGGTGGAGCAGATTCCACCTACAGCCCAGGGATAACCCCGTGCCAGGGCAGGGGGATGCCTGAAGGAGGCTGTGACCCTGTGGGCAGCCCACACTGGAGCAGCTCCTGGCAGGACCTGTGGCCCCATGGGGACAGGAGCCCGTGCTGGAGCAGGTTTGCTGCAGGACTTGTGACCCCATGGGGGACCCACGCTGGAGCAGTCTGTTCCTGAAGGATGCACCCCATGGAAGGGACCCACGCTGGAGCAGTCTGTTCCTGAAGGATGCACCCCATGGAAGGGACCCACGCTGGAGCAGTCTGCTCCTGAAGGATGCACCCCATGGAAGGGACCCACGCTGGAGCAGTCTGTTCCTGAAGGATGCACCCCATGGAAGGGACCCACGCTGGAGCAGTCTGTTCCTGAAGGATGCACCCGTGGGAGGGACCCACGCGGGAGCAGTTTGTGAAGAACTGCAGGCTGTGGGAAGGACTCACATTGGAGAAGTTCAATGGAGGACTGTCTGCTGTGGGAGGGACCCCATGCTGGAGCAGGGGAAGTGTGAAGAGTCCTCCCATGAAGAAGAAAGAGCAGCAGAAAAGTATGGTGAACTGCCCAAAACCCCCATTCCCTGTTGAGGTAGAGAACTTGGGAGTCAAGCTAAGCCCAGGAAGGAGGGGAAAGCAAGGGGATGAGATTTGGTTTTATTTCTCATTATCCTTCTCTGATTTGATTGGTAATAAACTGGTTCCCCCAAGTTGAGTCTGTGATGGTAATTGCTGAGTGATCTCTCCCTGTCCTTATCTTGACCCATGAGCCTTTCATTTTATTTTCCTTTCGCTGTCCATCTGAGGAGGGGGGTGAATGAGCGGCTTTGGTGGGCACCTGGTGTTCAGCCAGGGTCAACCCACCACAGCTGCTGAAGCAGCAGTTAATCCCTTTGATACTGACTTAGTCCTATAATCATCTGACCTGTAATTTAAATTTGTAATCAAAGTTCTCTAATGACTTGCACAGTTTAATTCCTTTAGGAATCTTGTAACATACAAAGGAATTTTGCCATGCAAGCTTACACAGCCCTGGCAAGCTGGTGGCAAAGAATACTTTTTAAATAGAGTTAGGAAAATGATGACTTAAGTGCAGTGTGGGTGAAGGGAAGATGCGGTTTGGTAGGTGAACAGTAAGCAGCCCGATTGCTTTATGTTGCAGTAACAGTTTTTTTGCTGCAAGTTTGACTAGAGATTTTGGATCAAGATTTTTACAGTGTTTTACTTGGCAATAAATGCTGTATCAGTTGGGCTGGAGCAGTGTTTGCTGTTTGTTAAATTGTCAGAAATCTCTGAGTGTGTGCTTATCAATAGTAAGTAATTATGCATATGCTCAGGATGAATGCTAGCCAAGGTAACAGAAGCCGTGCAGATTTTTTTCCTCTCTAAATGTGGGGGAATGTGCAGCATCGCTCACAGAAACGTGCAGGAATTATTGGCAGTTTAAAACTTTGTAATAGTGACCTATGTATGTCCTGAATGCCTTTTTTGGTAGGATGTGCCTGTTCCTCCCTATTTCCCAAAGTGATTAAATTGAGCAGCTTTCCCTTCATGGTATATGGCAGCACTGCTATCTCAAAGGTTTCTAGTGCTGAGATGATATTGATAATGCTCATTCACAAGCTTCACCAGGAAAAAATCCTGGCCCCTTGCCTGCAGCCTGAAGAGTGGTGAGGTGAAGCAGGAGCAGGAATCAGCCTGCTACAGCGACCAGGGAAGAAGTGTTGCCTTCAGTCTTTGAATGGAAGAGGTAAAAGGAATTGAGGAAAAATGAAATATTTGAATACAAGTAATCAGCACTGCATTTTTGCCAATGAAGGCGTAATAGTAAAATGACAGTTCAAGATTTCAGCAGTCTATTAATGCTTCGGCTGTTTTGCTAGAGCCATTATGAATCAAATAGGGCTTATAGAAATTAATACAACCAAGTGCGACTTTCTTTTTGGTATTAGTTATTTTGCAGATAGCTATGACACACTTGGCTCTTTACATCAAGATTGCTTGGTTTTTCCTGTATTTTCATTTTGAGTAACATTTTTTAATGTGGCCCCAGCTATGGTTGCTGAACTTGGGAGCTTGTGTGGTCTTCCTCATCTGTGGAGGGTCTGCAAACCGTGTAGCAACAACTAAATACGTGGATGCTTTGTGTCGAAAAGGAAAGGTGGTAAAACACAGTCTGGGTTGGAGGTTGGCCCAAGGTCTGGAAGGTTTAATTGGAGGTGCTGATTTAAGAGTTGTGCAGCTTAAGATTCGTAAAGAAACCAGCTTGAACTGTCCAGTGTTACTGCCCTGTTAAAACTGATGTACCTCTCCAGTGGGTAGGTGTGTATTGGCTATTGTAAGGAAAAAGTAGAGGCAAATCTTTAGCTCTCTTTTTCATAGGGAAAAGCCCAGGCCTCCTTACTGCTTGCAGATCCTCTGCCACCTGTTTTACATCACATGTAGCTGATTAAAAAACATGGCTTTTTGTTTTTTATTCACAGTCTGTTTTTTCTTAAGATCCTTGAAAAACACTCCAAAACTTTTAAAGCATAAAACCCATCAGTAACAGAACACTGTAGGAGTTGGGCTTTTTCTTTAACTTGATTGATAGGAAAACATCAGCAATTAACTTTGAAATGTTTGGTGCTCACCTGTTTCTTAGGCTAGAGAACCGTGCTTCACTTTTGAAATAGAGAACGCGTTTCACTGGCCTTGCTTTCAGTGATGCCCATTCAAAGAACAGAGAAGAAAAAATAAACATGGGTGTAAATTACAAAGCCAAAGCTTTGAGGGAGAGGTGAGCGCAGATATATGTGTCAGGTGTGATGGTGGGTGAGAGGGGACTTGAGCATTTGAAAAGAAAATAATCTCCTTCTCTGTGTCATGTTGGAGAGTCTGTCCCCAAAAATCTGCCCTTCAGTGGCCAATTCGGCTGAATGGGTTTTATCAACATCCGCCTGAAATTTGGTGCAGAATAAGGCTGTGCAAAATAAAAGTAAAAACCAAAACCACCTCAACCCCACTGAAGTGATTCTGAAAACCCTTGGTGTAGGCAGGTGATTAAAAAAGTTGCCACTTATCAGTGTGGCTGTGATGAGTTGACCCCAGTTCTCCTTTTGTCCTCAATGTTGTCTGATGAACTGTGCATGTATGCTCACAGGCTGGCTTAGGGTTTGGCATTTTACTGTGCAGTCACAATGGATTTAAAACCTGCCTGTTGTCAGTAACTTGGTTGTTCAGCTCTGATAAATCTCTTGCTTCTTAGATACTGAGAGTAGAAATCTCAACAGTGAGTAGACATTTGTAAGATCTGGAGATACTGGGATGGAGGGAGCTTGCTTTTCAGGGGGGCAGGTCTGGTTAAGGAAGGTAAACAGGAAAGAAGATGGGTATGCATGCAATAGAGTATGGTGAGGTGAAGCTCTCCACTGGCCTGTAAACCAGGACCCTGTCTCAGAAAAACATTATCTTAACTACCGATCCTCGCACCTTTCAGACATGAAATAATTACCGTAGTATTCATTCAGCTGTCGTGCTGTTTGGCTCTACAGCTTTCCTTGGCATTGAAAACCAACCTCACCTTGTCCCAAATGATGTGTGATGACATCTTTGTTGAGGATGTGGTATTCACTCGGTGTGTGTGTGCATGTCATCAGAGTCCATGCTTTAGTCTTGCTCTTTGATTATGAAGGCAAGATGTTGCTTTAGGCACTTCCATCAGGCATTTCTCAACAAGTGTGATTCTCATTTCTACCTATCTGATGAGTAAATATTGAGAAGTTTGCAGCATTGGATGTCTTTCCGGAGGATTGGACTGTAAATAATGTTTTGTTTGGCATAGTAGCTGGTGTTGTCTGCAAGGTTAAGATTGCAAACTCTTTCAGATTTACGTGGCTGTGCAGGTACAGCCATAGCTGACATTTGATGTAATTAATTAAATAGCATTGTGGAACTCAACTTCATTTCCTTTGTGAAGTAGGTTTGACTGTAGTTGACTCTTGCTTAGGCAATGTTCCTTCCCCCTCTCTCTTATTGTCATTTAATATCCATCTACTTCACGACTAGATTATATTGTTGTAACCCTTTACTCGTTCAATCCGGACAAATACCCATGCTTCAGTGCTTTTGTTTCCCTCTGGGGTTTTTGTCATAGGCACAGATTTTGCTGAGAGTTGGTAAAATAAGGTTGTTGTGACCCAAAGAGAGAGGTTTCTGTCATGCTGCCACAATCTGTAAACAGGATGTTCAGGGCATCATTCACTACCTGTACAAAATGGGGTAATGAGTAATTTCTGCACACTATAGATAATATGGGTTTGATAGCAAGCATTCTAAGTTAATTAGACTAGCAGCTGTACTCACTGCCTTTCTCAGAGAGCTTTAAAAGGTCCCAGTGGGATATTGGTTTATAAACTTCTTAAATCTCACTCTTTGCTTGGTACGTTTGGAAGCTGGTGTGTGCAGTTCCTATGGCATTCTGCACTAAATGCAGCATCCAATAAGCTAGACTTCCCGCTTTCCTAAAACATTCTATGATAAAATACTAATTAAGGTACTAGTGGGCATAAAAGTAATCTAAAATATTTCAGGTTTTGGTCCTATTTGAGGTTTCGCAATGTCTTGCAACTCAGGAGATTTGGATGGCAGTCTGTAATATGAATTGTGAAGCAGTGGTAGATGATTCACTTATAATGCTTGCAGAGAATAAATACTTGCCAAAAGCTCCTTCCTTCAGATCCTACCTAGAGCAAGTGGATCTGCAAACCTGTCTGGTAACCCACTGTCAAATGCCTTTTTTTATTTTCCCTTTAAAATCTTTTTTTCTCCTCGTTGTTTTGTTTTTTCTCACCTTCTGGATTTGCTGTTTCTTCATACCATGTTGTTTGTTTTGTGGAGCAGGTTGCCTTGTACGTGGGGGAGTTAAAAGCAGTTGTAGCTGAAGTGCTGTGTTTGGTGTTGAGGCAGTGTTTTATGACACATTTCATTGCGCTGAAACACCTGGCTACTAGAGAGTATCCTGCTGTTTGCATCAAAGGGTGCTGAGGTACTGAAAGAACCACAGCCTGTTTGGTCTGTGGACTATATTTTCTGTTTGGCACATCTGAAGAACTTGTCTGGACAAATGAATATATATGAGGTAAGGCAACTGGGGAGCGTGTGCTGTGGGAGAGGTCGTTTAGACTCTTAGTTATGGGTCTGTGCAGTTACTGAGGTACGACCATGGCCCTAGGCAATAGGCACCTTCTAAAAGCACTATGAAGAAGACTTCTGAGGAGGGTTTCTCATTTTAGAAGTTGCTTAAACTTTGAAAACTGGCAACACAGCTGTGGAAGCACATTGTCCCTGAAGTCCCATACACTGCTGTATCATAGTCAGCTCTCAGATCTTCAGTGTGGTAGATTGGGTTGCAGGTTTTAGTGCCCAGCAGGCCAAGCCCAGAGAGCAGACTTTATGTCTGGGATGTTTCTGTATTCTGTCAAACAGCACCTACAAACAGTTCTGCTTGTAGTTAGAGGGGAGCAAGTATTAGTTAACTGCTGCTCTCTGGAACTGAGGAGTAATGGAGGACTGGCTTTTTAATGCTTGTACTTTGGGAAAAGTAAACTCTCACCGTACTCTCATCACTAGTAGCCAAGTGTTTCAGAGCAATGAAATGTGCCATAAAACCCATCATTTGATCTCTCATAAATTACATGATTGATACAAGAAATGAAATCCTTATGAAATCACAGCTTTATTGTGGAACAGTCAGCGACAGATTGGCAGAAGAGCAGGAACTCGGATCAGGTTGGTGCCCTGTGCTTCAATAGATATTTTCACTCTCAGTGCCTAGGCAGTATTTTCTACTTTGTCATTCATATCAGTTAAACTAGCAGTCCCATTGGTTATATATACTTACACGTTTTGAATCCTGCTTACTGTGAACAGGGTATAGAAATCCTTCTGTTCTTGTTTCCAGTGATGAATGGTGATAGGCAAGTGGATAAATTCCCAGAGTTGTAGTCTCCATTGAAGTTGTACAAGTATCGTGAAAGAGTTAACCGCTCACCTATGAGGACTTCCTTAGTTAAGAAGCCAAATAGAAGTCTTTTAGGTGTGAGGGTGGAGGTATTTGATTTGTTTGGCTTTTAAATGTATGGACGTGAACTGTAAGAAGAGAAAATCAGCATAACCTAAAGCCATGATGATATCGGGTTAGTATCCAACAAACAGTGCGATGGAGAGGTGCACCGCAGAGCTGCATGGTGGGACGGAAAGCACGTCCTCTGCTTCTGCCCTTGCAGAGTGGGGCTTGGTAAAACAACGCTGAGAATTGCGAGAAGCTCTGTTGGCACGTGTGCACTCTTTTGTCCTCTCCTTATTAAATAAATAGACCGTGTATCTCTCTCTGCTGTGAAGCCTGTCATCACAATCAATAGGCTTAAGTATGGCAGCACTGAACAGGTGTAGTGAGCTTATTTCTTCTGTGCAACTGCAGCAGTGCTGACTCTGGGATTTTCAGTGAGCTATAAAGCAAGTGCTTTTGACTAAAATATCCTTTTATTTTGGATTCTCCCTTGCAGTTTATTATTGTGTCTAGAAGATGCATCCCCCAGTGAGCTGTGGACTTTCAGCTTAATGTCAGTACTCATTAAGGTGTAGGAGCAGAGGAAATTTAACAGACTGGAGTTAAACCACAGTAGAAGGCAGAATTTAGTGCCCCATTCTAGGGGGTTTACTTGCTTTTTAGGCACAGAGCTTAGGTATGCAGGTATGTGTACTTCATAGCAGTGCCTCATGGACATGCGATAAAATGCTCTAAACCCTCTCATCTCCTGCCAGGTGGGGCTGTTCATACAGAGTAACTCAATCTAATTGTTGCAGGCACTGAACAGATGGAGTTTTATTATCTTGAGGGCTGGGAGTGCGTAAGAGAGCAATGCCAGCGGGATCCTTGCCCCAAACTGCTGCTTGCTGAGATGCAGCTTGCTGTGGGAAGGCTGGCTTATGGCTGTGAGTTTTGCACAGGCCATCACTATTGTGATGGCATGAATGAGGGGAAAAGGATAGGTGATTTGTGTCAATTTTGGTCTCTGTATTGTGCGATTTACTTGCTGCCTTGTGTGCTTGAGCAGTTTCCAACATACCACATAGTGAAACACTTGAGCTCTTTTCACTTTGTTGGTCACTTACTGATTCCTGTTCCTGAACAACAACCACCATATCTCAGGTCTCTTTGTAGTAAAGCAGCTTTGTAAAGTGGAGTGTGACGAAAGACAACTATGTCCTTTACTTCTTCTGCCTGTTCGTAGCCTTCATCATGGTACTAGAAGCTTAGTGTGTGCCTGGAGTATTTGTCCACCTCAGATACTGTCAGTTTTTATTGCAGAGAGAAAGTGAGCTGGCTGCCTTTTGCCACTCAGCATTACTTGATAAAGGCAAAGATGTGCTCACTGCTGCCCAGTGCACTGTGCTGGCATGAGCATTCAGTTCAGAAGATGAACTGAATCCAGCAGTGGGTATAAGGTCAGCCTTGATTTCCTATTTTCTTAATTTTCTGTCAAGGTGTAAATACCAGCCAAGTGTTGCTGCTTCTCTGTTCCACTGTAACAGGGTGTAGGAAGAAGTGAGCTTGGGGCGCTGCTTTTATTGTACAAGAAATGTTTGGGCATCCACAAGAATATTTTATGCCAGGCATTGCATACTGCACCTGTAAAGAGGCGCCAAGACTGGGTTCATGCAATGAATGATTGCTCAGCATTCCCATCTCTATTATAAGCTTCACAGCCTTCTGGTTCTTCCTTTAGCCTACTTTCAGCACCTCCAGAGTGCTTCGTTTCACTTCTCAGGAGAAGAGGACAGTGTTGTCTCATGGGACTCTGGAAATGTTGCTGCTGTTAAGCAAGAGTGGATATTAGACAGCTCATCTGCAATAATTTGATGGGGAGAGTTTGGAGGTCAGAGAAAACGTGCTGAAGAAGTGCTGCCTGCCCGAGCATAATGATTCTGGTTTCCCTGCACACGGGACCCGGACCAGCTGTGAGGTTAAGGTGGGCAGGGTGGTGTTCCTTGCCACAGTGGGTGCATGTGGGCTGGAAGATGCTCATAATTAAGGGACTGGTAGCTCAGTGTTGCTGGTGCATTTCATTTCTCACATATGATGTTACTACTAGTGGCAAATTAAATCGAGGAATTGGTTAAGTCTTTTATTACTGTGCATGCCATACCAGTTTTCATAGGAGCCCTTTCCTGTCAGCAGGCTCTGCCTCTTCAGATCTTTGGGTTCTCTGAAGGACATCACTGGTTGTTTCTGTTTATCAAGCAGTAACCATATACAGCTTTAAAAGACTATAGAAAAAGCTTTTTAAACATTACCTACTGGCTGGAGAGCCACTGCAGAAGCAAGCCCTGTTGCAGTGAAGATGGTGAGGGGGGAAATGCAACTCACCTCTAGGTATAGCTTCTCTCACCACAGCTGAAGGTGAGAGCTGCAGTGGGATGTCCCCATTTTTTGAGGGAAAAAAAAAAGCGCCTAATAGGGCCCACATAGAGATTCCTCCACTTCTTACCTTCCAGCCCCGGTGTTTCTGAGGGAGAAAGGGCCAATACAGTCAGTTCAGTACTGCCCAATTGTTGCAGCCTCAAGAACAGCCAGAATAGAAACTTTCCACTGGTCGGAGATTTCCAATTTGCAGAGGACAGACTGCCCTGGGATCAGGTGCTGTCGCTGTGATTGTCTCTGTCCTGCAGCCTCTTCACCTCTGTTTTTCTCAATCCTATCTGCCCTTCTGTCTCCTTTTTCCCATCTCTGTACTTCTTCCTGCAGTATTCTTTCTCTGTGTTTTTCCTATCCTTGGTTTATCTTTAACTGAAGTCTTTCATGGTACTCAGTCAGCACTGTTAGGTTTTCTGTTGCCACTGCACTTTTCTGATCTTTCCTTATTCTCTTGCACTTGAGACCATTAGCTCTCTGGGCAAAGCCTTTCTGTAACTCTGTACAATACCTGTTTCAGTGGGACCTGCTTCCACTGTGTAATAACCTGATTAACACAGCTAGCACAAATAAATGATTTATTGGCACTCTGGTTCCTAAATCAGTATGGAACACTTCATATTTTTCCAGAAATCATTCTCTTCTTCACAAAGAAATAAATGAATGCAGTAAATATGCAATAAATACATAAATGAAAGTGTCCTAGGTGATTCATCCTAAGGAAGATAGAGATCTTCATTCATATATATCTCTACATGGCTTCTGGCATCATGGTGTGTAGGTAGTTCAAAGAAGTGAAGGGAGATGTGTTTTTCTGAGAGCACTGATATGGCTGGTGTGTAAATGACTCTCAGTGGATAAAGAAGTTGGGAATTGCTTGTGTCTGCCTTAGAGCACGAAGCATTAACCTCAAGACAAGCCACTGGGAGCCAGTTCTTTAATGCCTGAACCATTGTTTCGCTTTCTGCCTGTTCAGCATCCTTCCCTTGTCCAGTGGCAGTCTCCTCTTGTCAGTCAACTGCTGAACTGTGGATCTGTCAGAGGAGGCAGTGTCACTGAAGTGAAATCTCTCCAAGCATCTCTCAGTCCCCAAAATGCGCTGAAAATATGTATGACAAATGGTGGCCAGCCCCAGAGAGGGACTTTGACGTGTGGAGATATGTAGGTGTACATGCTATCTAAGGCCAGCTGGGGAGCTGCAGTGTTTTATCTTCCAGTTGCCACTTTGCTGTCTCCTTGCTTTACAAAGGCACTGAAGGTGCTAGTGCTTCGTGAATACCAAACACAAGGTTGGTTTTGTTTTGTTTTTTTATGATTGATATGGAGATCTCAGTAGAGCACAGCACATCACAAGTCTTTTCCAAGTGCTCTAACTGCTGCCTTCCCCCTCCACACCGGTACTGGCTGATATCCCAATAATCAAGGCAATCACAGTATTAAAATAAAACATTGCCAAGGCACAGCTGTTGCATGCTGGAGTGTGAACCCATGATGGCAAAGCTGCTATTATATTGTCCATAAGGGGGAGACTGTGCTTAAAAGCTCCCGTCCCCTGTTGTCTCCAGGATGAAATGCCTGTGGAGTGGCAGCTTTGCAAAGTGAAATTCCAGCTGTTACTCAATAGCCCAGGAGACCAGTTGCTTAAAAGCCTGCCCCAGGGACAAGATGGATATTGACAGATGGAAGAATAGCAGAGGCATATCAGATGAGTCGATGCAGAAAGGTGCTGCTATTGCACAGCGGCTTAGGTGGGGTAGAATTAGAATTTCTCATAGCAGATACATGGGGAAGGGTTGTACCATGTGCAGAGTGTGTGCTTGATAGTGTGTGCTGGGCAGTCAGAATCTGGTTACACAGAGCCAGAACTGAACCCGAACTCTTTGTGCCCTTCTGCCCCAGGCTGCCTACGGGCTCAGAAGAACAGCTCTGCAAAAAGTCAGGTTGGGAATGAATTCTTCGTAGTGAAAAACCAATCTTGAAACAAATTAAACAGCTGAACTTCTTCCTCTAGTCACTGAGGAGTTGTCCATTTGCCTTTAGGGAAATGAGGAGGGAGACAGGAATTCTTTCTCTTCCTTAATGTCTGTTGATTCTTACTGCAGTTGCAGCTGGCTGCTGGATTTGCTTTCCCCGGGTGAATCCCAGCTGTGATTGCAGGTGCTGCTCCACTAGCTCAGATCTGAGCAGGGGCTTGTGAGCAGGCAGCCCATGTTGAAGTGCTTCACAGCAGTGGATACAAATAAATGCTAAATCTGTTCCCTGGTAAGTGTTGGAGCCGTGTGAGTGCACTGAACCCCTCTGAGCTGCCAAACCTTCTGTCAAGCCAGAAGTTAAGTTGTTGTAAGTCTGTGTTCCCTTTTCTTTCAATAGCTTGCAGTGTGTCCTGTAGGAGCATAAATATAACTCCAGCCAGGCATGAAACATACAACTTGAAAGCCACAGTGTTCAAGAGCCTGGGTAATGGAGAGTGTGATTATGACTCATAGGAGCTGCTTCTCTGGTTGGATTGAAATGGGAAGAGCCTGGGCATGTCTCTGCCTTCTGGCTTGCCCTCCTCTAGAGGCAGAAGTGGTATGGGAAGTTTGGCAGGGGTCCTGCTGAATTTGCCTTACTGATGTAACTGTCAAGGCTGACAAGACTGCAGATCAAGGCTGACGAGACTGCAGAAGCCCCACTGTGCTAAGTTACACAGTGATGCTGCAGGAGCAGTTGCTGGAATGACTGCCCTGTGCGTGGACTGCATCTGGTGTGTTGATGAGGTGCATGGCTGGGAATGTTGCACTGAATCTGCAGATTCTATTTAGGCTTGGTGGGCTTTTTGGGTTTAGGGTTTTTTGTTTTTTCTTTATCTGTGTGTTTAAAGAAGTAAGGATGCTTCCAGGAAGGTTTTCTTTCCTCCGACTGGCACTATTGAATATCAGTTATTCCTGGACTCATGCACCAGCTCTTAGCTGTGATGAGGTCTGGAAAAAGCAGCTGAAAGCCCTTCTGCAGGGGGAAGTGTGGGGAGGAGGGAACCCATTAGAGTGCAACAGAGAGAGCTGGAGGGAATTTTCATGCTGATGAATATGAGAGTGAAAGCCCTGACGGCTGCTGTGCTGCAATTTGGCTAAGCAAGTGTTCTCTAGGCACATTCAGCACACATCTGTGCCGAGCACTGACATGGGCTGTTCCCATGATGAGCATTTACCTCAGCAGTAGGTCTCATGAGTAATATCCCACCTAGACCAGTTGCAGACTCTAGCCCAGGGAGACATTAGTGTCTTGCCGTTTGTCTTCCCATCTGCACCTGGCGAGCAGAGAGGAGGCTGAGGAAGTATTCCAGCTGCAGTTTGGTTTACTTTTTCCAATTATTACTTTCAGTTTTAGACTACTCACACCTGCATCTACATCCACCTAGAAGGGAAGGAGAGTCTGTTGGTGGAAGCAGTGAGAGACATGAGGAAGGGAAGTAGGAGTGATCAGTGTTTCTGCTGCTGTGCTTGGGACACTAACATAAGTTATCTCAAGTGGTCTAAATTGGGGCTGAGGGCTGAAGTTTTTATGGGAAGTCAAAGTGATGGTTGCAGTGATGGATGACTACAAGTAACAGCCAGCTACATTTTAAACATAGTGGAGATCCAAAGCAATAAACCATCAGCTACAATGCGTCAGAAACAGAATTCCACAGAGGGAAATGTCAGGTGATAGTGATTTTGGAAGGGATAAGGAGATGCAATTTCTGAGCAAGATGGGACAGCAATGGCCAGGTTTGCTGTACTTTGCTGAAACACTGAGCAATTTGCAGTCTGTTCTCAGCAAAGGCAGTGATTCCCTCTGCCAGAGCAGTGAGCACAGCTGCATATCTGCTGGGATGAAAGCACCCATACACAGGGCAGTGCCCATGCTTGCAATTTCCTGTCAGCCTGTGACTGAATCTGCATTGGCCTCTCAGCAGGGAGCATGCCTTCAGCAGAGTAAGTGATATGGTGTGAAGAGGGAGGAATGACTTCTTGCAGGACTGTGGCTCCATGTGCGCTGACTCAAGCTGGTGGGGAATTTCTGCTGCATCCTTGAACTGTTCCCGAGACCTCTGAAATTTTCCCTCCTTTGTTTCAGAGCCATCATCAACCACTTCAACCCGAAGATAGAGTCTTACGCTGCCGTGAATCATATATCTCAGCTCTCGGAGGATCAGGTAAGCCGGGCATGCGGTGACCCTTTTTCATGTTGACCTCTGGAATACAGGCGACTAGAACTATCTTGTGCCCACTGGGACTAATGATGTGGCAGCAGTATAAGGAGTGAAGGTGGGATTCTTGTGTTCATTGTTTAGATGTAGGCGAGAGGAAGAGAAGCGAGGCTTGCTTTAGCCGATTTTACCATCTCATGCAGCCATCTTGGTCCCGCAAATGCAGAAGGATGGTTATGGATGATGAAAATATGCAGCATTGTCAGGAAGTGTGGTTGGGAACTGTGAGGATGCTGGCGTTCAGAATGGGGCAGGAAGAGTTTGGCAGTGAATTTGGTTATTGTAGAACTGTTGGGTGTGGCTTGATTTTCTGTGATATCAGGGAATTAGAACTCAGGCAATGGTAGAAATTTTCTAGGATAATTGGATTCAGTTGTTTTAGATTTTGAAAAGAGAAGGTTCTTAATAAAGAGAGTGATGGGGTTAGGTTTCCCTTTCTTAATTTGGCCTGGTTTGCTCTCTTTGCGTCCTGCTCGCATTGCATAAATGTTTAAATGTGGCTTTTTGAAAACAGGCTCCTGTGCGTGGCCTCAGGAAGGGAAGAGATGGCCTATTTCCCAAAATAAAATATCAGGATTATGTGTTAATCACTCTTGGAGAGGTAAATGATTCTGCAGGAGCCTGCGATGGTCAAAATCCAGAGATGCCATTCGGGCTATGGGGATCGTCCCAGACACAGCTCCTTCCGTGGGAAAAATTGTGTACACAGTCTAGGACAGATGTCATTTGATTTACCTTGGGTTGCTCGTTCTACTAGATAGGATCCCACACTTGTGCCTGTTAAAAGGTCCTGACTGTATCGTGCTCTGAAATTCTTTTTTCTTTGTGTTCCTGATGTTTTTACTCATTACTTAATGATACCCTTCCATGGTTCCCACTAACCTTTTCATTTATTATCCTACTTGATCTGTAATATGTAATAACCCAAAGTCTCAGGTTGAATGCTGTAGCGGGGGAAAAATGTGGACCCTACTGTTCATCATTCTCTGCTTGATGTAGCTGAATAGAAGAACACTGGTATTAATTTACTCATTTTTTCTGTATTGTTCTGCCTCTGCGAGTCACTCTACCCACAGCTATGCTTTGTGATGGTTCATTTTGTCCGTCCTCATTCATTGATGATACACTGATTGCCTCAACCCTGGCCCCTAAAAAAGGAAAAAGCTTTTGATAGCCCAATTTAAAACCTTAGGGGCTTGGATAGAGGGGAATTTTGCATAGTCTTTGGGTTAGCCTGAGAAAGCAAATGGGCTTTTCATTGTCAGCTCTGTGTAGTATTCATCCCCCAGCAGTTCAAGGAGGTCAGGTTAAATCCTTTCTTCCCTCTGTGTTATTCTTTAAATAAAATCTCTAGCAGCAGGCAGATAATGAAATCAGTGCTGATGCATGGAGCATTTTGAGAAAGATGATTAGGAAGCTTGAAAGACAGTTAGATTTCTCTTTTTTCTTTTCCCCCTTCGTGCTTTCTCTCAACATAGGGAGCACATCAAACAAAACAAAGCAATAATAGGCCCTGGTGAACTGCAGAGATAAGGGAGATGTCACTGTGGTGAGGGACTCTCAGTGAGGGAGTTAGTCAGTGCTCTGCAATTTACTGCACAAGGAGGAGACTTCTTGCCTCCACTTTCAGTTATCCCGTTGAGCTGAGGTCTGAGTGCTGGACTGTGGTTTCCCCTCTGTCAGTAGTCATACCATGGGGTAAGTACACGAGAGGTAATGGTAGATGGCTGAGATCAAGGCCAGTGTATGGCTTTTGTGGGGTAATGGAATTTGTTGTTTTTATTCTGTGTTAGCTGTTCAGCATGGAGTAGGGAGTGAAGTTTGCCTTTTGGCTGCTTCAGACTCTTTTTTATCTTCCAGCGGTGCCATTTGTTTTTATATATATGTTCACTTAATTCCCTTTCTCTCCATAAATATTTTCCACACAAAATCCACCCTCCTTTGCAGCCCTGGTTGTTTTTTTAAGTGTACCACATTGAAATATTTAATGCTGACGCTTAAATTGTGTATCCACACACAAATACTACATTTGGGACCATTCTCTTCTTTGAGTTATTTCAACCATTTCAGTAGATGGGTATTTCTTTACTGGAAACATTTGTTTTTATAATTCTGAGGATCAAACTTTCCTTTTGATGAAGCTTTCCATACGGATTGTCATGTGGCTGCTCATACTCCTCTGTGTTATTGGAGGGTCTCCTATTAAACAGGCAGGTATGGCTTTGACATAGCTCCATCTGAAGGGGAATTTCCAGCTGTTCTGAGTTGCTTCTAATTCACTTGAACCTACTCAGCTTGGCACACTCTTGAGCCTGTGTCAAACTTCCTATGCTGCCTCCTGGCTGCCCTGGCATTGTGTTCATATGTTAGAGGAATTCTATTATTATTACTATTACTTTATTTTTGTATTTTTAATATCCTTAAAAATAGCTAAGTAATCAGCTGAAAGAGATTGTGCTGTTTTTCTTTTCCTAATCCTATTGAAGGCTTTATTACCTTGTTAATAACTAATGTCCATTTATTATAATTCTCAATCTGCCATTTGGGTGCTTTCTTCTTCTTTATTTATAAGCATTAGTGTTAACATTATTACATGCGGAGAAGATTTGTAGGCCCTTGAAAATGGTGGACTTGGGATTGTTTTAAGGATAGGCTGTTACTAAAGATCTCCAGGAACCATAGTTTGGATATACAGATCTGTGCTCTAGGCGGGTGTATTTGGCAGACTTCATGGAACTGCCTTGCTTGTTGTTGTGAGGTTTATCCAGTGTTCAGATCAGGAATACTGGGAAGAGACCTTTCTCCTTCCATATTTTCTTGAGCAAAGAGTGGGAGATTCCCAGGGACAAGCAAATGCTAGGGATGTGATGATGAGCCACATCAGTCTGTCAACACCGTGGGATCCTTGCCAGTGACATTCTGCAAAGAGTCTGCTTGCCAAGGCAAACTCGTCGTTCCTAGTTGTTAGCTCTTTTGCCCTTGCTGTAGATCCTCACCATGAAACAGGAAATGTCTTAGCCAGTTATTGGCATCTTCCCTCACTTGCTAATTTGTTAAACCTGACTTCAGTCTTGATTTGTGTTTTCCTGTTGTTCTCCCTCTCAACATGTTTGGCACATGCCTGCCTATCTTTTAAGGAGTTGAAAGATGCTGCATAGTCAAAAAGATAGGGTTGGCTGTTAGCTGCCAATGTAGTTTTAGCTCTTCTCATGCAAGTGAATATTCCCATGTCTTCAAATAAGTTTTGGTCTGTTCTAAGTCAAAGGGCAAAGTAGCCTTCTGTGAAATGAATTCATAGGCTTATCTGCACTTTCCAGACGACGAGACTGCCTTGTACTTAGTACATTGGGGGCAGTAGACTTTCTCTGTACCATATCTGATCTGAGAAGTTCCCCACATCTTTTCTAGTAGGAGCAGTTGCAGAGAACAGAGTCAAGGCAGTGAGAAAACAGCAACACATGAGCTGCTCCAGAAGGGCAAACACAGACAAACAAAAAGTCAGAAAACACAGAGCATGAGTGATCTGGATGAGGTCTCACATCTGCATTTTCTGGATGTGAAAGAGCAGCTATTTGTAAGAAGGGAGCTCTCTGCCTAATGGTGATATGGCACGATTATTCTAGAGAGGCTAAAGTGAGAGGAGCCCACTACTTTTAGTGAAATCTCTGAATAGTAATGGCTTGTGGAGCCTTGCATGCCAAGCAAGTCTTGTGCCAGTTAGCAGAATGGCTCACTAAGGTCTCATTTGATTCATTTTCTCTTTGGCGCTTGTTCTCTGTCTGATTTCATCTCTAAGGGCCTTAAAATTGAGATGGCAGAGACGTAGGACTGATGATGCTAGTCAGGAACATCTATGCGCTTTTTTTAACAGAAGCCCCTTTCTTCCCAGCTGCAGTGGGGACACTGGTACCCTCTGGTTTGGAGGTGGCATTAAATTTGGTGTGGCAAACCACTGCGAACACCTGTGCTGTAGGTATGAGTCTGGTAACTGCAGATAAAAAGTGCTGGGAGCCAGAACAGATTGTGATGGAAAAACAGGACAATTGTATCACTTTTGAAATGAAATGACAAATGAGTGTAATAGTTGGGTTGTTCCATGTTGCAATACCTTTATAACTTGGGTAGAATTATAGGATCATTGTGGTTGGAAAAGACCTGTAAGATAAAGTCCAGCACTGCTGGTAACTGCAGTCCAGTTTGGTCAGACAATCTCACGAAGTCATCTCTTTCCTTGCAGTCGTAGCTCAAATGTTGAATGCTCCTTTCTGCCCACATGGCTTTTTGTTACCTGCTGAGGCTTCGAAGGTCTAAGCCAAAGTGCAGCTCAGAGAGGCTTTATCACTGACTTGCACAGAAAGTCACAAAAGGGTGCCGTTGGTTTTAGACGTCCTGAAGTATTCTAATTCTGCGCCACTGATGTCATGGTTTATTCAACTTGTTCTGATTTCCATGACTAGCAGCAAAATCATTGGCAGATACCAAATGCTTTGCTGTTTTTCAGCACTGCAGGCAGTGGTGTTAAGAGTTAAGCGCCTTTTGGCTTTTGTGTTGGGTATTTTTTAAAATGCTAAGTACCACCAGTGCTATTTGCTAGTACAATAAATTCCCCTAATCTCTTACATTAATATAACCTGTTGTGAGGGCTCTGGAAATACTTTTAAATGGTTTTGGCATAATGCTGCTTCGCTTCTGAAATGTAGCAAGCTGTGGGGTAGAAAGTATGAAGCTTCCTAATGCCCTGTTGCGCACAGTAGTAGGAATGTGAGACTCCAGCTAAGGGGTCACCAAGGCAGAGCCCTAATTTGAAGTCATCATATCTTTACAAATGAGGCAGGGATGTTGGGTTTCATGGTCTCATTACAGACACCTACTTGTGATTAATGGTCTGAAACAGATTGTATCGTTTAACTAGAAAGAGCTGAGCTGCCCCAGGTGAAATTGGAATTCCAGGTTTAAAAGGATCTATGTAAAAAGACTTCTGGCATTAGCAATTTGCTGTTTTGCCTATCTGACGGGGGCATTCTCTGGTTTAGATATTTTGCTGCTGTTGTTGTTTACCAGAGAAATATCCCTGCAATTTACTAATGCTGCAGACTGCTTTATGCAGTGTGTTGGATTGAATGAGTCTGAAGAGCCTTCAAGGACTGATCAGCTTTGCTGGAAGAAGCTTCGAAGCTGGAGGTGAGCTTTGGAGCAGTGATTTTTGTGCTGTGTAGTGTCTTTCATTAACATGCAGAATACAAAAAACTGTGCGTCACTGGAGGAGGGGGTATAACATGTGGTAGGCCATTAGAGGGACAGAAGAAGGGCTTTGTTTTTAAAAACACCTGTTGCTGGAGAGATGTAACCTTATGTCCTGGATTCAGCAGCAGCAGTCATTTTTCTCCTTCTTAGTAGCTGGTGGAGTGCTGTGTTTTTGTCTTTCGGCCTGGGAACAGCACTGATAACACCGATGTTTTTAGTTGCTGCTCAGTAATGTTTACTCTGACCAAGGACTTTCTGAGCCTCATGCTCTGCCAGGAAGAAGGGGAAGCCGGGAGGAAGCAGAGACAGGACACCTGACCCAAACTAACCAAAGAGGTATTCCATACCACAGCACGTCATACCCACTATATAAACTGGGGGCAGTTACCCAGAAGGGTTAGATCGCTGCTTGGGTTGGGCTGGGTATCGATCGTCAGGTGGTGAGCGGTTGTATTCCCTTCCCTTGTTACTTCCCTTCTCATTATTATTATTGGTGGCAGCAGCAGCGGTTTGATTATACCTGAGTTACTGAACTGCTCGTATCTCAACCCGTGGGAGTTACATTCCTTCGATTCTCCTCCCCCTCCCTCCAGGAGCGAGGGGGGAGGAGTGAGTGAACGGCTGCATGGTTCTGAGTTGCCAGCTGGGCTTAAACCACAACACCCTATTCCTAATTCAGTCCCATAAGCCCCAGTAAGAAATGGGAGAAACCCTTCAATTCCCTTCTTTCAGTCTTGACATGAAGGTGCCTGCCTGATACAACTAGTGGCAGTTTGTTGCTGTGTGCGTCTCGGAGGCATTATAACTCTGGATCACCTTAACTGCTCCTGGAGCAGAGTTGTCTTTCCACCCTTTGTGCATTGCAAATGCTAAGGCATGTCTTGCTTCCTACCACTTCTGTGAGCAGTCGTAGAATCATAGAATCATAGAATAGTTAGGGTTGGAAAGGACCTTAACATCATCTAGTTCCAACCTCCCTAACATGGGCAGGGACACCTGCCACTAAACCATGCCATCCAAGGCTCTGTCCAGCCTGACCCTGAGTGCTACCAGGGATGGAGCATTCACAACTTCTCTGGGCAACCCATTCCAGTGCCTCACCACCCTTACAGTAAAGAATTTCTTCCTTATCTCCAATCTAAACTTCCCCTGCTTAAGTTTGAACCTGTTACCGCTTGTCCTCTCACTACAGTCCCTAACGAGCAGTCCCTCCCCAGCATGCATATAGTCCCCCTTCAGATACTGGAAGGCCTCTTTGAGTTCTCCACGCAGCCTTCTCTTCTCCAGGCTGAACAGCCCCAACTTTCTCATCCTATCTTCATACGGGAGGTGCTCCAGCCCCCTCATCATCCTCGTGGCCCTCCTCTGCACTTGTTCCAACAGTTCCATGTCCTTTTTATGTTGAGGACACCAGAACTGTACACGATACTCCAAGTGAGGTCTCACAAGAGCAGAGGGGCAGGATCACCTCCTTTGACCTGGGCAAGTCCTCTTGGGCAGATTAAGGGCTCCCTTTAAGTACAAACTGGTAACAAAATAAGTCCATTAACCTTCAAAGTAAGGCTTGCTTTCAACTCTCATGGCTGTTTTCACATCCTTGCCTGGCTATTGCTGGTACCTCAGGGACTGATAAGGGCCTGAACACTGCTGTAATGCAGGTGACCACTGAATGCTGGGGATTTGGTTTGGAAGAGCTGCCTTCCAGAGCTGCTGCTTGCTGCTGGCTGCAACTGGGTAGAGTCTCCTGCAGCTAGGTAAGTTTCTGTGCTGGGGCTACAGAGGCAGCAGTTGGGGATGTGACTTAAGAGTCCAGCCTGATTAACAGCTGGGTGCATGCTGAGCAAGAGCCATAGGTTTAACTTTGTAATGAGCTCCCAGTTCGTACAGTGGAAACAGGCTGGTGATGGCCTAGTTCACAGTGCTTATCCTTGTTTGTCCCAGGACACTGGACACTTGTCCAGTATATTTCTCAAATACTATTTCACAATAGGCACAAAAAGTATTTCACAGAACACTTCTCAGATGCCTGGCAGATTTGTTTTGTGTGTGATACTTAGCCCCTTTTCCAGGTTTAGTTATGGGTAGCTAGAGGAAGGGGCTGCAGGCTGGGGTCTGTAGTGCTTCCTAGCTGCCTGTGCTGCCTTGAGCAAACCTTGAGCCCTGTGTCCTCCCAGTTAGAGGGCAGTTGGTGTGGAGCCCTTGGGGAGCCAGGCAGCATTTGAAATGCTGTGTGATCTGCTGAGGAAAGCTGCTATGGAAGAGCAAAGCAGTGTTACATTCCTGTCACTGCTAAGCACCTGCATGGGGCAGGGAAAACTGCATAGAGGATTGCAACAGAGTGATCAAAACAGTCTGCATTTATAAAGATTAGATTACAACTTTGCACATCTAGAATTAAAGGAGGAGCTGCCAGCGGCTGGCTTGTGCGAACGCACAATTCAGTTTGCATTTTGTAAAACTTCAGATCGAGAAGGGGTTTTTAATCCCTTGTGAAACAGGAACAATAAATACTAGCTGTTGCCAGGTGCATAATGCATGTAGATCCGTGCAGGCTTCTTTCATTGTCCTCTGTAAAGCTGGATTTATAGCACTGTACTTTGTTGCTGCAGTCCTGAGCTCCACCCTAAGCTTCCTTACACTCAATAAGCTCTCTGCTTGGGCATTCTAAAAGCAGGCAGGCTATAGCCTGCTGTGATGCATTTGCCAGTAAGCATTCCTAGGTTCAAACTTCTCCTCTTGCATAAGGGGATGGGCTTTGCAGTGAGTGACAGCCACACTGCTTCGGGGGCTTCTTTAGGATAAAACTCCTGCCTTCAGAGACTGCTACTGTTCCTTCTGTCTGGTAGTATCCTACTGTAGCAGATGACGTTTTTCTGCCTTCCTCCTCTAGATCCTCTAGCTGGAGCTGCAGTTGTTTTCCAAAAGTGACAAATTGGGTCAGTGCTCTGATTTTAAAGTGGGAAGCCAATTGAGCTCTAAGCCTCAACTGAGTCTCTAAGCCTCCCAGAGCAAGAGAGTGAGTGCTGCTGAGCCAAAAGGTGCCACACCTGGACAGAACTCCATTCAGCTGGAAGATTTGTGGTTTTGGCTCTCTAGCCCTTGGCATTTGATGTTAAGACAATAAGTTCAAATTCCTTGTCCACAGCAGAGAGCTCAAAGGCAAACCTTTTAATAGAGAAAGCAGCATCTCTGATGTATGTCACTCTTCCTGTCTTCGTGGGAGATCTCAGGCAGGCAGTGGGATTGCTCAGGGAGCTAAGGTGTGTCATTCAAAGACAGCAAGAGGGGAGGATGGATGTCCAGAGAGTTGGAACTGAGGAAGGTGATTCTGCATCAGCCAGATGCCTGGGGCTATAAATCAATTCCACTGCCTTAGTCAGAGGGCACTTGGATTCCCTCATGGCTCAGTTAAGGCACAAATAAGCTCCTGGGGAGCTAAGTATTGCTAGCAGCACATGCTGTTTCAGCAGCAGCATCTGTTTCATAGCTGGCATGAGTGTAGGCCCGTGGAATGATATTAATTCATAGCCCTGTGTTTGCTTTCACCTGAGCACTTGTTTGTAGGATTTCCTCTTTCACTTTTTCTAAGCCACAGATTTATGTTCTCCATCAATAACCACTAATTGCTACCAGGGAAAGTATATTCCAGCCTAGGAGACAGGAAGCTGATTAATTGTTCTGGAGTATTGTCTGAAAGCACGTGGGATTTCTGAAATAAGCTGATATGACCCAGCAACCATCGCTTCTGTCAATGTTAACTGATGTGTCACAGTTGCATCAGTGTTCATTTCAACTAGGAAGATTTTCTCTTCCATGAAAGCACAGATTAGTTAGGATGACATCTGACAATAAGAGAGAAGTATGGAAAATCTGCTGATATATCCTTAACATTTAGAGAATGGGGTAGCTTATTGCAGACTGACATCTAATAATGTTGTTTCCAGTAGCCCCTGCCATATGCCTTAGCCTCCTAGTTGGACACTTTCCACTAAGTCCTACTGTGTGCAGAACTGCACTAATGAAATGCTGTGCTTAGGGCTTATTTGTGCACAAAACTCATCTTGATTTCCCAAGTTTATTTTCCTCAGCAGACTGCATTTGTTTTTGAGTTGGATGTAAAAACACGCACACAGTCCTGTTGAAATCTTACGCTTGCACTTCATGACTTCTCAGAAAATGCTGGGTTGGAGTCCTGTGTAGAAGTCATAGAGGGAGAAAAGTTCTTGTGGGTGCTTCTCCCACTTGCCACAAATCAGTCCTTCTAATGGACTGTTTGCATCTCAGACAACGACAGCTCCTTCCAGTGAAATGTGATGACAAAGAAGGACACTGCACCTTTCTGGCAATGAGATTTAGCGTTGGGGAGCTGGGTGATGTGGCTAGCTTGTTGTTCTTGGGATGCTTTGTCTTTAGGAAGGTCTGTACTGTCTTTTGCAAACCAAACTGAGCAGCCCTGGAGCCCTATGAGTGTGTTGATTCAGTGGAAAGCCTGAAATAGTAGTATAGTGGTGATACTGCGAGAAGTTTTCTTTGGATGCTGCTATCAACTCTACTCTGGTTGTATATCCTCAGTACATCTGTGAATCAAACCATTGCTCTTCCTGCAAGTAAGACACCAGTCTTTTCACTTTGGCATTGCATTGTGCTTTGCAGACTTCTAGTTCTGTGAAAATTAATGTTCCAAACCCAGGATGGATCAATCTGCATGTGAATATAGAGGTTCACACAGAGCCTACCCTGAGTTGTGTCTCATTCTGCAGCAGTTCTCCTTCCAAGGAGTTTAAAGGAAGAGTGTGCTCAGCTGCTAATGACTGAGTCTCCTTTTCCAGTCCTCTTCTGCACTAGAAATACATATACCCCTCCCCAAACCTAGACACTAGCCTTCGCTAAGCTGTGTCATGTTGGTGTTTGCTGGGGTCAGGCACTTGTCCAACTTGCATAAAATGATAGCTGTCACTGTCACCTTTAGGTTTATCAGTTGTTTTACGTTAGGGGATGTAGCATGGATGTGGATCTAGATGGAGCGTCTTGTGGCAGTATCTGCAGGTGTGTTTTGTCCCTTTCAATTCTTAAGAAAGGTAGCTGTGAGCTACAGTATAGGCTTTCTAAGGCTGTGTTTTGTTCACAAGAACTACTCCTTTTTTTTGTTGAACATCTTCAAATGCAGGAGCAGTATTCCAGCTGATGGAAACAGAAATGCGGATTTGTGAGGGAGCCAAGGTAGTCATGCTTGAACTTAGACTTCCTGATCATCTGTGGTGGTGTTTGTTTGGGGTTTCTTTGCATCCAGGCTGCTTTTCTTGGAATTTTCTACCCTGTTGTTAAGGCTTCTGAAAACCAATGACTTGATGGAAGCACTTCACTATAGACTCTTAGTTCTCACCTCAGCTATAAAGATGCGCTTTCCTATTTTAAGTGGTGGACCTATTTAGTTCAGTACCACCTACAAGTCGCTTTGTAGGCATAGAAAGGAAACTTAGGTCTGTTGCTGGGCTAAACTACCTTTCTCAGAAGAATAAAAATACAGGTACTATAATGCCTCATCTCAGCCTACTTCACAGATACATGAGCATGACACACTTTTTGCAGGGGAGAATATTAATATGATCTGAACTTAATTTCTCTGGCTGATGACAGTTCCCCACATCATCAAGTTCTTGCTGAGCTTTCCACCCTCAGTAGTGCCCGAAGGGATAATATTCCAGGATTGCTTGAGTCCTAAAGTGTGTCTGTCAGTATTAAGTATGTTGATGTTTCAGAACTAGGACTCAGTGATAGTGGAGCTGGGCAGTTAGTGTCGTCCCAAATATTCTGGCATAAGGAAGTTAGTCACTGACCTCTTCCTGTTGCAGATGCTCATCAGGAAGTCATTAAGTTAAGGGAGAAACTTATGGTCTTGTGAGCTACATTATTAGCTTGAGCTGTAGCCTGGTTTCTCATCCTCACCCAGAAACCCTTCACTTGAGTGAAGTGTAGTTTGAAGATGGAGGTAACTGTTCTATTGGGAAGACTAGATTGAAGATGCCATGCTTTTTGTACATGAGATCATAAATTTGTGCTCTCAGCTTATCTCTGTCAGGGAGAGCTTTTTCTTTGATGAGTTTGGAAAAGGTCAGGTTAAGATGCTTGAAGAAAAATGGCCAGTTGGTTTGACCCTGATCTTTGTTTTAAAAACAAATGATGCAGAAATCTCAGGAGTCAGACCTGGGGAGTGGGAGGATTTTATTTTGATAGCATTCCCCTTTAAGTAAAGGGAGGAAAAAATAACCTGCCTGTACTCTCATAATCATCCCCTCCCCTTACTTTCCAGTCCTCAACAGGGTTGTGGTTTAAAACGTACATAGTTGTACCCAGGTGCTCACAAACTGCTGTAGGTTCTTCTGTCCTGCTTCTTGTTACTAAGACAAAAACAGATGCTACAGAAATACCCACAGAATATGTAAGATCAGGGCTTATTCCAGTGCTGGGTGCCCTCTGTGGCAGAGGTTTTAATGCCTGCTAGGGTGATGGTGAGCGGCATTTCATTGCAAGCTTCTCTTACTCCGCATAGCTCCTACTGTATGTTCCCTTCTCTCTGGATATTGAATTGTTGTTCTGGCACAGTATTTGACATGAGCTTTCCCCTGCCCTTGTTTCTGCTGCTGGGGAGGTAGGGCTGTGTGCCTTCACACTGCTGACAGCACACATATTTGAGAGGATTCCTTTACATGTGTCTCTTCAGGCATTTTACGATCCTGTCACTTTCAACATGTGATAGCAGAATATAAAGTAGGTCACTTTATTTCCTGTCTGTTTTCTGAGTTCTGCAGCTCTTGTGATCTCTGAATTCTGTCTGAATATTAGACAGTTTTGGAGACTTAAGTCTGGGAGTTCAGCAGGCTCCTAAGGCCTCAGTAGTCATCTTGGGATAGGGCCTTAACGGGACACTAGGGACATCTTTCTTCATAGCCTTTATGTGCCTTGGGTACCCTCTTAATTCGTGCCCTTGACATGTTTTAGAGACACAAGGAAGAAGAACAATTGACGCCTTTCGAAGTGCACAACCTTTGCTTGCTACTGTGGTGTATCCTGTGCCTGCTGCCGTCCCTGCTCTTCTGTTCTCTCTGAGTGGATTGTAGTTGGCAGCTGTAGTCTAGAAGCAGTAAACCAAGTGAACAGCTCTACTTATTGCTGTTTATAAAATGCACCAAGCAAAAGCTCTAGGCACAGTCACAAGTCAGTCCTTAAAGACACATAGAAGAAATATAGTCTTGAGTCAGGCCAGTTCAGGCTATTAGAGACTTACAAGAAACCCAAAAACTTTGAACTACCTGAGTTTTTCGACCTGTAGGCTTGCTTTTGGCTTTTATTCATGCAACCCAAGGTGGTGGAAGCATTTGGGTTAAACTATAGCACTGTGTCACTGAAACTCCCCCTTGTGAATGACTCTCAGAACTGTAAGACCAGTCTGCGGAGTAACACAGAGATGTGCCCCCCTTCAACTTGTGTCACTTGGTTTCTCGAAGGATAAGTACAGTATGAAATCATTCGGTTTTAACCCAGGGTGAGAGTGGACCCCAATGGTTCATCCCACCTTAAAGGTGTTACTACATGATCAAACGCATGCGAACTCCAGATTTTGTAGAGCTTCTCTGAAATGTGAGACTGAGTGGGAGATGACTGAGTAGGAGATGCAGAAAGACCTGGTCCAAAGCTCCCACCCAAGCTGCCTTCTAGTGGTGTTGAATTCCTGATGGGACTGCTCAACTGATGTGTCTGCTTAGTCAGGAAAAGTCAAGTAGAGCTTGAACTTGTGTGTATTGGTATAAGGTACAGTTTCTCAAGGAATTTGCTAAACAAGCATGAAATCCTCTTTAAATACAGTAAAAAATTCAGACATTGAAATAGTATGAGGAGGGAAATGCAGCAGCATTTTTGGAAGAGCAGAGTTTAAGTTTCCATTAAAAAAAAAGAAGAGATTGTGCAAATAAAACTGCCATCTGATGCAGTAAAAATCAGTGGGTTTAAAATCTGAGAAAAAGCAGCTGAGTTATTAATCCCTGAACTGAAGCCCTCAAGTCCGTTTAGTGACTGATTTCTGCTCATCATCTAATCCCTCTGAATGATAGAAAACATAGACCTGGAGTTGTTCTCTGCTGTGTGGTAAGAGGAAGTTTAACCAGTGAACTAAATAAATGAATTGATTAATTGGCAACAATAAGGAGCTGTGTATGCACTGTATCTAATTGCTTTTTTATATTGTCTTCCTCTGACTTCTTGGAAGACACAGGTTTGTGGGTTGCACATGCAAAAACATCCTAAAAAACCCCACCTCACCGAGGCTTTGAACCTTCAGCTTCAAAGATCATTCTGTGGATCACCTCTTATTGCTTTGGACAGTCTCTAATGGAGACATTGCTCAGCCAAGCTGAATTTATGCAGTAGAAATTCAAGCTGAAATTGATCACGGAGTAAATCAAATCTCATTTCCTTGCTTTCAGAGAACCTGTGGGCTGTATGGGCTTTCTTCCTCCTCTTCCTTTTCAGTAATTTTTATTTTACCAGGTCAGAGCTACCTTTTTCTGATGAGAAATACTGAGCAAGTGGCTTCTCTGAGCCTTATTCAAAAACCCATCAGAGCTAATAGCTTTGAAAACATTTGATGTCCAAGAGGCCCTTGGGAGCACTAAATCCTCACACAGGGATTTTTAGGCTGTAGAACAATGGTGTCCTCTAAGCACTGTAGAAATTACCGTGGAGGTGATATTTCCATTATAGATCCTGCAGGTACTTATCAGGGAATATGGCATAAGAGAACTTTAGGGAGAAAGCAGAAGCCTTGATGATCAACTTCTTATCCTAGGAGAGTGACATGGTCTTTGCCAAAGTCTTTGTTTTGCTGTATGTACAAATACATCCCATCTCTATAGCCATCAGGTTCAGTTTAGAGCTGTGACAGCAAAGGATGCACGTTTTTGATTCAGAAGGCAGGTGTTCTGGACAAGTAGTTCTCCAGCTTGCTGCTCTGCATACTGATTAGCTCCACTTGAGGATCCAACAACTAAAACTGCTTTGGAATATAAGCTAAGTTTTCTTTTCCTCATCCTTTGGAGAAAAGGGGTCCAGTACCAGCACAAGTCATTTTTCCCTTGGTTGTCAATTGCAGGTATACAGCTAACACGATGATCTTATCTGGCCCATTAGCAATAAACCTCTGCTTTGTCTCACGTCCTTCCTGCCCATCCAGCATCTGTTATCTCTCTGGAGATAAAAGTGTCACTTTTACAGAGGTAAGATCATAGAATCATATGATGAGGGTTAGAAAGGACCTTAAGATCGCCAGTTAGTGTTTGAAAGGACCTTAAGATCATCTAGTTCCAATCCCCCTGCCATGGGCAGGGACACCTCCCACTAAACCATGCCATCCAAGCCTCTGTCCAACCCAGCCTTGAACACCGCCAGCGATGGAGCATTCACAACTTCCCTGGGCAGCCCATTCCAGTGCCTCACCACCCTTACAGTAAAGAATTTCTTCCTTATATCGAATCTAAACTTCCCCTGTTTAAGTTTGAACCTGTTACCCCTTGTCCTATCACCACAGTTGCTAATGAAGAGTCCCTCCCCAGCATCCCTATAGCCCCCCTTCAGATACTGGAAGGCCTCTGTTCAGTCTCTTCTCAGCCATACATTCTGAAGGGACTTGTCTCCTGTCGTGTTTCGGGGTTGTTGCTGGGAGCATCTGAATTGTGAGATAGCTGACGCTGAAGAGGTGGTAGGTCTGATGTTTAAGGATATAAGCAGAAACAAACATTGCAGAGAGAAACACATAAGTTCCCAGGTGCACAAGCCCTTTTTGACCTCCAAAAATACCTTTGTATTGGAAGATGCCACTTAACCCTGGCAGGAATCCTTCTTGAAAGACATAGCTATTATCTTGGGCCCTGATTACTTTTGATAGTATAAGGAGAAACAACTAGAGGCAACGGAGTGTCAGCAACTTTTGGTGCCTCTGTTTATTTCAGACCGTGCACAGGGACTTCTTTCCCTGAGAAGGGCAATGGTAAGTGTCAAACCATTTGATTTCTCTAAAACCTCTGACCTGTTTTCTGTGTGTGGTCCATGCCCAAGTCTCTGCTCCTTCTCAGATTCACCTTGCTGGCTGTTGGCTAACTATCCTGTACATCTATCTCCATTTCAGTCAGGAAGCGCGTTGGCCCACAGTGTTTAGCATCTCATCAGGCCTGCTCTTGCTAGTGATTATCTTGGATAGTAGCCTCTGTATTTCCAGCTGTCCCAATAGCTATTTAAATGTTCCGTTTGAATTAACTTAGCAGTCAACTTTAAGCAGCTCTGTTTTTACAGGCAAAAGATGGTTTTGATGTTTGCCATGAATGCTTCCAAGCATAAACTGTCTCATTTTGTTTCAACTCTGGTCATTTCCCAGATGGAGTTCACAAAGAATGACACATTCCAACAGCACAAAAAGGGATAATTTAACAAACTAAAATGTTAACAAGCTTCACTCCTTCAGCATGTTGTATCAGAAATTTTTGGGTTCTCTTATTTCTGCCCTCATCACAGACTTTGTCCTTTCCTTTCCTCCAGCTGTGCAATGCAGATCAGAGTAGGATCCAAAAGTGTGTCTGTGGTTTGTGAGGAGTCGCATAGGAACAGATCTGATCCTGTTGTCTTGGTAGAAATTTCATAACTGTCATAGTTCTTATAAATTTGATGTGCACAGTTGCATTCTTAGTATCTAGGGGACACTGGTCCTTCTTACCTTCTCGGTTGCTCCTGATGTCAGTACTGTACTCACTCACCAGGACCCTCAGTGCTGTGTCCAGAATGAAGAGGCTTCAGTGTTGCACACTTTTGCAGTAAGTGCCTTTGAAGGAGGAACTCCAGAGTTTGTGTTGCAGTTTAGATGATCTGCACTTAGATTGACTTACACCACTTTTGGGTCTGCAGCCTTAGAGCAGCCATTTTGCAACTGAAGTTCCCTTTTCACTACAGGAATTTCTGTTTATAAGGATCATCCAGCAACTTATAGCTGTCTGTTCCAGCTCCAGATTTCCAAAAGCCTTAATAGCTAGGACTTTTATATGGGCTGAGTCACACAAACTTCTGAGCACTGCCCACCTTTCCTTATTAGCTAGCTACTTCAACATGGAGCTACTACAGTTTTTCTAGCTATTTGTATCTATAGCTGTTTGTAGCTAACCAACTGGCGATAGATGTGCTGTTTCTTTTGGGCTGTATCTTTAGAAAACATTTTTGCAGGTTGAATTTATAAATCTCTTAGAGTTATTAAGCTGTAGGAAAGTCTGCTAGATATTGCCATGCAGGAAGGGTCTCCTGAAGTCACTGTGATAAGCCCAGGAATGTTGGCTCAAGGTTCAGCAGTAGTCAGAAAGGCAAATAGAGAAATAGAAATTATTAGAGAGAGAACAGAAATAAAGCAGAAGTACTGTATTGTCACTGTGTAAGTCTGTGGCAATGCATGTTGTAAATCTTGTATATCGATTTCAGTGCCCCGATTTCAGAACTGCAGAATAGTAGAGGTAAACAGTTATTTGCTTGTCTGATTTCTTGGCTATGCAGATTTCTTGCTTGTATTCAAAAGTTCTTGTTTCCCTGTCTTAAAATGGACTGGAGTTCATTTTCCACATGTAGTCAGTTAGGTGAGCTCTGGATTTCCTCTTTCTCAGCTTTGTTGCATCTCCTTAGGCCACTGAATTATTGCCTTTTATCACTTCCACAGTACAATTAATAGCTGAACTTCTATTGGCACTATTTAATTGCTTAAATACGAGTGGGAGCTACGGAACTGAGCTTCCTAAGCTCTGCCTCTCCAGATGCATACCTTCCTCCCCCAGTCCTGGCTGGGTGTTTCTTTGGCATGTCCTGTATTGTTTTGACTTACTTTAAATATACAGCATCACTTGGTTTGTGGCCAGTTTTTTTAGCATATTGCTGTTGGTTTTGCTACTTCCTTTAATTAAATTTATTCATGTTGTGCAAACCAAGTTTAACAAGATTTCTGATCATTAAAAAAGTCGTGAGCTGGGGGCTGTTTGCTTTCTAGTTGCTGTAAAAGAACAAGGGGGAAGAAAATCAAATGCGTGGTGAGCTCCATAGCTTTATGGAGTGTCTGTGTTGTCCTTTAATTTGTCTTCATATTCCAGTTGGAGTTCTGGTGAGTTTGGGTTTTTTGTGGCTTTTGTATGTTTTAGTTTGGGTTTTCCCGAAATTAGTCTGTAATTGTTATCATAGAATCATAGAATAGTTAGGGTTGGAAAGGATCTTAAGGTCATCTAGTTCCAACCCCCCTAACATGGGCAGGGACACCTCCCACTAAACCATGTCACCCAAGGCTCTGTCCAACCTGGCCTTGAACACCGCCAGGGATGGAGCATTCACAACTTCCCTGGGCAACCCATTCCAGTGCCTCACCACCCTCACAGTAAAGAATTTCTTCCTTATATCCAATCTAAACTTCCCCTGCTTAAGTTTGAACCTGCTACCACTTGTCCTATCACTACAGTCCCTAACGAACAGTCCCTCCCCAGCATCCCTATAGGCCCCCTTCAGATACTGGAAGGCTGCTATGAGGTCTCCACGCAGCCTTCTCTTCTCCAGGCTGAACAGCCGCAACTTTCTCATCCTATCTTCATACAGGGGTTATATCCAGAAATCTGTGAAGAGCACAAGCTCTCTTGGATTCTCTACAGATCTCCACGTTGTTTTTCACCTGGGCACAATTAGGTTTTGCTTTCTTCAAACGGGAGCAGTCCACTTGTTTGTGTCAGGGTTTGATTGAATGGAAAGAGTTTTGTTGCATGTCTTACTCCATTCTCTAGACAGCCTTATTCCTGAGCTAACTGTCTTCTGGGCAAATTTGAATTTCTTTACTAGGAATGAGTTTCCCCTGGTGTACATCAGTATCATGTTGTCACTTCATCAGTGCATTCTGAACTGAAAGCTGTGTATTTGAGTTTCAGCATTTGCCAGGATGCTCTCTGGCAGCTGGCACTAGAAACATTTTATTTCAAACCTCTTCTTATAAATTTCAGTTACTATTTCTTAGGCTCCTGCAGCTGCCTTTGGTTTCTGTGACAGCTTTATATGTCCTGGCTTCTCAGTTCAACTGAAGCAGCAGCTCATGGCTTTTAACTCTTTTATCTTGTTTTGGGCACCAGGGTTACTGGTCTTACTTTGTTCATTTAGCTGGTGCTGGAGAGCTGCTGCTGATTGTTTTTTTTCCTCTGTGTTCAGGAAGACAAGGTCTTCTGTAAATGGAGAATTGCACCAAAGGTTGTACACAAATCACAGCATTCATTTGCTCTATGCTGGTTAGCCATTTAGGCTGAACAGGTAATGTGCACAGTGAGCATAAGGATGCTCCCGTCCTCTTGTCTGGTGTTCTGGTGACAGCAGTTGATTTACTGCTATGCTAGAATGCAGCTGGTAGATAAAAAGCTTCTCCTGGAGCAGCCCATCATATTTCAGCACTTAAGTTAATTGTAAGCACAATGGGGAAACAAAAAAATTAACGGTCCAGTCCATAGCTGTCTGCAGTGCATTTCAAGGCTTGGCAGAATTGCAAGCACTGTTACGTACCTAGCAGTGAGAAATGTTTTCATAAATGCCACCAGCTGGAGATAAGGGTTCACAACTCCAAAATGGGCTGTAACTCCAAAATAGCAAATCTATCTATCTCAGGGTTTTATGCTCCTGCCATCATCCTGGCCTTCTTGTGCTGCCTGCCTTCCTCACAGATCTGAACAACAGGCAAGCTTAGTGAACCGCATTCAGTTGCTGGCAGATCTCCCATCCAGTTCTAAAAGTCTGCTCTGGATGGTGCTTATTTATTAATTGATAATTTTAAAGAGAATTTGTTTCATTATCTTTTGACTTCTTTTTCCCTGCCAGGGCTTTGGAAGTGCCAGCACGTTATGCAGGACATGGATGTTCGTTCTGTTGGCAAAACCTCACAGAATTCATTTTCCTCCTTTGAATGACACAGAGTTGCCTCGTCTCCTGTATTTCCTCTTGAGAGCCTGTCCCTGCAGCCTGGGAAATAGCACTCGGGGTCCCATGGAGTGCCAGGTTCTTCGTGCCAAGTGGGATATGCAGATTAGTATAAACTCACTGGCAATCTTTGAAACTGAGAAACAGAGATTGGTCTTGAGAAAAAGCAGTGTGAGGATTAAGTGTGGTTTTGCTCCCTATGCAAACGCCAAACCCAAACGGATTGAGCAAAGTGCTTTTAAGATGTATGGGACTTGTCGTGTGTAGACATGACTTCTTGAAATTACTCTGTAGTAAAACTATTCATGGCATAGGTTTTCTGTTGAGGTGAGCAGGCTTTCAGCTACCTGACTCCTAGAGCTCAGAGGCTGTCATGCTTCTAGCACAGGATTCCCTAGCTCTAGTGATGACTTCACAGGGATGTCAAAGAATCATAGAAGGGACTTCAAGGACCATCTGGTCCAGCCTTTCTAAGCAAAGCATGACCTAGATGAGATGTCCCAGCACCCTATCCATCAAATCTTAAGTGTCCAATTCACCAGTTCCCTGGAGAGATTATCCCACTGGCTGTTCTTATGAACAATTTTCCTTGTGTCCAGTTGGCATCTCCTTTGGAGTAACTTGTGCCTGTTACCTCTCGTCTTTTTCATGTGATTCCTTGTAAGATGGGAGTATCTATCTTTTTTGTAGCTACCCTCTGCTAGAACATAGTGATGAGGTCTCCCCTGAGTCTTGTTTTCTGTAGGCTGAACAAACCCAGTTCTCTTCAGCCTTTACTCCTATGGCAGGCTTCCCAGTTCTTGATCATCTCTGTGGCCCTTCTCTGGACTCTTTCCAGCCTGTCACATCTTTTTTGTATTGAGAGGACCAAAAGGGTCAAGGGTTATCAACCACATTAATATCTTCTATTTGTCTACCTCTTACGAATTTAAATCCTCTGCAAACTGAGCACATAGGTGGTCTCTGTGGCCATATGTCTGTCTCGTTACTTGCCTTTGTCCTTCTTAGCAGCCTTTCTGCTTCTTAAAGTGATTGTTGAATCTTGTGAAGGCCTGGCCCATGAGAGCTTGGAATGGGCACTGCATTGTGTCATTTACAGCTACTTGTGGATGGACTTGGGTGACAATTTTGGCTTTGGCATGTTTCTGAAAGCTGTGTGATTTCCAGGTGAGTGGGTTGGATCAGTGAGTCTCGTCCCACTATTAAATAGAATTGAACACCTTATGCTTCTAATGGATTGTAGGTTTGAAACGTTTCTGGAGCAGGTAACTCTTGTCCCAAACCAGGATGCCATTTCTGCTAGCAGAGTTCAGAGAATGACAGCAGTTTCCTGAGTGAGCTTATAAATTACTTATCTTCAGAAGAAGAGGCACCTGTGGGCAGAGGAGAAAGACTAACGAAACCCTCCCACTCCATGGGTAGGAACTGTCAACTCTATAGGCTTGTTCCTTTAAAGATCACTGTGAGATCGTTGAACAAACATCTGAGCTACTGTGTAGCATCTGAGCCCAACAGAATGGCTCTGTGTGAGGTGAGGAAAAGGGGGTGTTGCTGTTGCTAAATAAAATAATAATAATTTTTATGTACGATCAAGAGCTTTTTGCCTTTTGTAGAGAATTGGCAAGGCCTGGATTTCAGTACAACTCAAGGGCAAATACATAAGAGCAATCCTCAGGAAGGAATGGGGATGTGGAGAGTTTGTGTTTCCTTCTGTTTGGCTGGGCACAGGGTAGTGCAGTGAACACAGGAGTGACTAGCAAGGATGAAGGACAAACTGACGGGCAAAGGCTGTTCAGTCCTGGGCTCCTAGACACTGTGTCCTGGCTAATGCTCAGTGAGCTAAGCAGGGGAAGACTGGGAAGCGCTGTTGAGTGTCTGAGTAACCTGGTAGGAGCTGTGTGCAAGGGACCTGCGAGCTTGCCTTAGCAGTGGAAAGCCGGGTGAGGCACCTGCTCTCCCTGTCTCTTGGCTCACTCATCATTGCTGTGATCTGCTCAGCCTTGTCATTGTGTCCAGCACCAGGCACTGAACAAGAGAGTCCCACCAGCTTTTGTTTCTCCACAGTCAGTGCTGGAGCACGTATTCATGACCCAGTGCCATCCTGGGGCTCATGGGCAGCTATGCCCACCTCTGCTGGCCTTTCTCCTTGCTGTGGCCTGGACAGACCTCCTGTGATGCATTCTCCATCAGTGCAGTCCTTTTTCATACCTCAGAGGAGAAATTTGCCCTTGGTTGCTTTAACTGAATCTTCTGGACTAGCTGAGCCTTTTACTGTTGGAAAAATCCTCTTTCCAGGAAATTTTCCTGCCCTGAAGGCAGAGAGGATGCTGCTTCCTACTCTGAGAGTGACAGTTGTGTGAGCAGGTGGGGGCTGTCTTACAGGCTTAGTCTGAGCAGCCTCATGCTCTCATCCCGCAGCAAGAGAGGGGCATAGGTCCTTCACTTGCATGCAGTACAAATAGCAGCTGCTTAATGCAGGAGACTGCGGGCACTAGAGCAGGAATGACAACATGCTGCATATTCTGCATGTGTGTGGTGTCACTACTCTTGTGTCTTAAGCCCAGATCTTTGTCTTTCCCACCACGTGCACCAGACCCACTCTGCATCCTCTCGATCCATAGATACGTGCAGTATGCACAGCATATCTTGGGAATCTCAGTTGTTAGACTGTCATAGCAACATCCTCCTCCTCTTCCTCTTAGCATTCATGAACATGGAATTAATGCTCATGGCTTGATCAGCTTGGGGATGAGTGATGGTGTTGAAGCATCAACACTACATTTAGCTCCATGAGAGTGGCAAAGGTAAGGTAGTGTTGCTGCTACTTGCCCTAGTGTGGGTGCTTTTCTTGAAGCCAGTGTGTAGCACTGGCAGTCGTAGTGTATCCTCTCTGAACTTGGCTCCTGCAGACTGGTCTGGGCAGAGTCTGTTGGGAAGTGTGTGTTTTTATTTAACTTCTAATTATTTAGTTATGTGTTTTGTCTTTGGAACTTCTGGGGATTAAATCCAGCAAAGATTCCAGCCTGTGTCAGCAGCTTTTAAGATGCTCTGAGAAGTGTGATGCCATTTAGACAAAATAAATAATCCATATTAATGAAAAGATACTACTGTAAAATTTATGTCAGTTATCCGGCGCTTTATTACAGAGGGACAATAGCCTCTTCGTAGTCCAGGTGGCAGCAGCCTTTTCATTACAATGAGAAGTGTTGCTATTCAGTTGAGCTCGCTAGAAGAAACACTCAGGGTGTGAGCTGCTTCTGGAGATTAGGGGGGGAGAAGAAGGGGAAGATTTGTACTAAACCTGCAGTAAACAAGCCAGTTTGAGAACTCCAGTGTACAATGCGTATCAGGCTTCTATTAGAATACAGAAACCCTAATGTCTCTTCTGTAGCCTCCATCGTCTGAACGGAGGGGAAAGACTGCTGGGTTTGCTTGTGAGGTATAGAGTCATAGAATAGTTTGGGTTGGAAGGGGCCTTTAAAGGCCATCTAGTCCAACCCCCCTTGCAAAGAACAGGAACATCTTCAGTTAGATCAGATTGCTCAGAGCCTTGTCCAACCTGGCCTTGAGTATTTCCACCAATGGGGCATCCACAACCTCTCTGGGAAACCAGTTCCAGTGCCTCACCACCCTCATTGTGAAAACTTCAGTCCAAACTAAACCCACATGTCTTGGGCTTTGCCTAGGTTTCAGAGGTGGGACTGCCATAGTGCCCTGTGTGGTACACAAGCACTGACAGGCATGCCACCATCTCTGCAGAGAGGACAGAGGGCATGTTTGTCTGTCCTTGACTGCCCTTTGCCCCGATGTTGTGTCCATGCAGTAGTGCTGGTAAGGGGCTGGCATCACATGCCCCATGGACCGGCCGCTCCATCCTCCAGCACGGGACAACTGGGACTGAAGCGCCTGGTTTTTCCATCCAGTGAGGGCTTGCTGGGTCTTATCTGGAGAGCCTGCCCGTCCCAGCCTTGTGAGCCGCAGGGTGTGGGAGGCAAATGCATTTTAAGCTGGGGTTTGCTGGGGTGTGGGCATTTTTCCTTTTGCTTGATGCGGAATCATTCAGTCAGTTCTTTTCCAGCTGCTTCTGTGTCGTGGTAGCTAATGACTGTCTCACGGGCATGGAGAGGCTCTAGCGAGGTACCAGTGATGCTGACTGATTGCATTCTTGTCCTTTCCTGCATTGATTAAAAGGACAGTGTAGAGACCTTGCTTTCTTCTTGTTCCTCGTTTTCCTTTATTTTTGTGTCACTACCCATTCCTGTTTCCCAGAACCTACCCACCACCAGGTCCTTTGCTGTGTGAATTGGTGGCACACTCTAATTTTATGTTCTAGTAAGGCACAGGCTGCAGTTGCAGATGATGAAAGATTTTGCAGGTTGTAAAGTTACTAAGCAATCGAGTGTTCCATGTCTGCCATAGATGGGCCGTAGTTTTGCATGTTGCCCATTAGATTTCCTTGCTGGCGCAGCTCCCTCTCTGTCTTTCCTGCTATCAGTGGCTATATTCTCCTGGTCAGGATGGGGTTCGGAGACTGCTGCATGTAATCCCCTTGTTTCCCAAGGACAGGCTCTTCCAGAAGGTCTCTCCTGGGGGGTGCAGCAAGTCAGCTCATGTTGAGAATCAGTCAGAGGGAACAGTTCCAGTGCAGTAAGGAAAGAGTCTGTGTGTAGGGTGATACAGCAAAACATGGTCTGTTTAGAAGGCACAGAATTTTGGGGCAGGGGCTATTGGTCCTGGAGGAACTGATTTCAGAGCTTGTGTCCACAAGAGTCTGCTGACCCTTCAGAGGTTGTCCATCCGGTTTGTGAGGGAGTGATAAGCTGGTGGATACAACAAAGTAATGAGCCAAAAACTGTGGAATAATCGTGTTCCTCTGGGGGCAGCAGCATAGCATGGCATGGGTGGGATGCTGTAGAGAGATGAGCCCCACATCACCCCCTCCACTGACAGCCATTCCCCTGCGATGTTATGCAGGGATGTCTCTACTCACAAGTTGTTGGTGTTACTGGGGAAGGAGAGTTGTGGGGCATGGGCAGTTGTAGCTGCAGGAGGAAGCTGTAATTCAAGTGCCATAGAAAACACTTGCTGTTCAGAGCAGCTCCCGAAAGGCTGATATGGGGACATCTACGCAGGGACCTGAATTCCTAATGTTTCTCTGGAACTTCTGGAAAGCACTGAGTGAATGAGTGGTGGGGCAGGGGGTTAATTTTATGGCAAATTACCTTTAAATTACAGTGGTGCAGCTCCACTGAGTTCTCGTTTGTTGCAGTGGAGTGAAAGGGGTGAATGTAGCCTCTAGGGCTGAGACACTTAACTGCAGGAAAGGAATTCAGCAGCCTTTGCTTTTCTTCTATTGGCCGTGTCTGAGTCGCTCACTTCTATCATACTGCTTTTTTAAGGCTCTCATCCCCCTAACGTAACCTACAGAAAGAGCTTTAGGTTGTGGCTACTTTTCATTTAGTTTTTTTCAACGGTGAAGATACAGGAAAGGTTTTGGGTTTTTTATAGTTTTCCCCGCATGTTCATTCTTGCAGTCTGAAGAGTGTCACATCGAGCTCCTTGGAAATCATCTACAGTCCATTTTCCTCTATCCTTGCTGACACTAGAAGTAATATTCTTTCATCTCCTCATGAGATTTAAGAACAAACAAAAAGAAGAGTGACAATTAAAATCTGTGCGGACCAGCCCAGCTGAAAGTCCCTTTTTTAAAGGTATTCATACTTCACCATCTTAGAATTTGTTTTCTGGTCTCCCATGGAGACTTGTGTGAAGGCCAAGTTGCAGAAGACCTTGAAAGAGAAATGCTTTAATCTCAAAATTAAACTCTTCTTTTGTGTCTGACAGAAAGGTGCAGATAAAGATCTCCTATGTTTAATGCAAAAGGGCATTCTTCCTGCAGTAGTTTTCCTGAGCAAGTCACAGCAGTGTGTAAGAAGGGTGAAGGATGCAAACACACACAATACACAGAGGATGCGAATTTTTGTCATCTATGTAGAAAACTGATGCCTTTCAAACCTTCATGTTAGATGCTCTGGATACCTTCTGCTGCTCTTTAACCTCTCCACTGACTAGCAGCTGCATCTTAAAGAGCTGATGAAATCGGCTCCAGGTTGGCAGGTCCTAATCTCAGTAACAGCTCCTATCCATTATGAAGTATGAAGTGAAATGATCTGTGAGTGGGTTTCTCTCAGATCCCACGTAGCATTTGTTCTCAGCAGCAGCAAAAAAGGGAAATTATCAGGCAGTGAGGAGAAGCTGTTTATTTTTAACTTACCCTTTCTTTTTAAGTACTATTTCATAATTAAAGAAGATAAGGGTGAAAGCCAATGAAAATACATAGCTAAAGGGATAAGCTGATCTCAAGTTCACTGCAGAGACTATGATAAGTAGTGGGTAACATAGTGGAGACTTTGGGGCCTCTTTTTCTTTCTGTGTCCTCCTCCTAGGGTATCAAACTGAGTTCGTAGCTGCGTTTCAAAGGTTACGCAGGAGGACTGCGTACAGAGCTTGCTGCTGCTGTCAGGGTTTACTGATGCCCTCTGTGGTTTGAGGATGCCTCTGTTGAGTACCTGCAGGGATCTCTACTGGTAGTTGGCAAGGAGGAATCCTGATTCTTTGTGGAGAAGCATGTGTGCATCCATTGTTTGGGCACAGTGGTATGGCACTACACATGGCTTGCATATGGGGGCACAGAGGAGTGAAGGGGAGCCCAAGGGGAGGTTCCTGGGGAGTTGTGGTAGCCCTGGGTAGTGTCTCTACTCTGAACTACTGATGAAGCCAGCTGTGCTACTCCTCACCTTTCAAACAAGGTTTCTCCCCTGCAGTTTATTAATCTTGGTCACCTTGGCTTCCTCAGATTGATAGGAGGTTCATGCATGCTGCTAGATTCTTTAACGCTCAGGAGAAGGTGCATTATACTATTGCTCTCCATCCCTAGTGGGTAATTGCATCCCAAAGTAACTTATTCCTGTACCCAGGCAGTGTGCTTTCATCATTGGTCTTGGCTCTGTGAGACTTCTCCCAGCTTCTGCATGGAGGAACAAGGATTTGGAGATGGCTGTCCTTGCAGGGGTTCCTCCTCTCTGCCAGTGGAGCTGACAAACAGCATTAGGAAATGAGTCCTGGAGAGGAAGCTGCATGCTCTTGGAACAGCAGGACACTGACAGGCTGTTCTTAAATAACACTGCAAAATGCTGATTCCTGCCTTTAGCTCTCCTCTGCAATGCTGGAGGAGAGCTGAGATGCAAAGAGACTCTGTATTACCATCTTGCCTGGGAACCACATCTGGAACCCTTTTCTACTCCCAATCCTAATGTGGATGATGCTGATGTGGCTTCTAAACATTTGGATGAGTGTCTGTTTACCACAAAGTTTGGGGGAAACAAGGTTTTGAAGGAGCCCTAAGCAACTCTAGGTTTCCTGGAGTAAAGGATGTAAGGACACGACTCAGTCCTGTAAAAAGCAGGAGCTGCCAGCTCCCTAAAAGGGCAATTGGGGGTAGTGTTTACATTGTTGGGAGGACAAGAGAAGTCAAAGGGTTCCTTATTATTCTGGTCACTGTTGTGACCAGAATAAATCCTCTGCAATGCTTTTCTTAGGATCTTTTCTGAGATGAGATGCCTTGGAGCAAAGTCCTCTTCCTTCGCATGTTGCACTGTGCAGTCCTCCTGGCTGAGGCTTTTCATGAGCAGAAGCTACTGTAATGCAAGCCTGAAATGCTGATATTGTGTTTAGCTCTCAGAGCAATGGTAACAGAAATAAGTTCCTATGTTTAAGAGAATTGTTTCAAGCATTTGTTTTACCCAGGAGTGCTGAGCTGTGTGGTTCCCGGTAGGAAGATTATCATTACTTACCATCTCACAAATGCTTTGAGGAATGTGTTTGTCCAAGCAATGCTTTGAAACTAAAAGGTGTTTTGGGAGTCCCTTTGGGTGCTCCGGAGTTAGGAAAATAAATAGTTCAATAGGACAGAGATGTGTAACTATGAATTTGCAAGTACATCCCAGTGCTGGGAGCAGAGTAAGGCAGTAATAGAAGCTGGAGTGCTTTGTTTGCAGTGAAGGTAGATAATAAAATATCTCCTGGGCAGGAAGGCCAGGATTTGTGTCTCCATCTGTTTCCAAGACCAGAGTCTGTACCACGGATGGTCTTATCTTGGTGCCTGTCAGAAGCTTGTTTCTGTCAGGAGAGACGCGCAGTGCTCTGTATGGAAGCTGACCTGAACAGCTGTAGAAGCTGGTGGTTTAGCAGACTGTGAATGGTGATGAGAAAGCCAGGAGGGTGTGCTGGCAAAACTAGCTCTGGAAGGACCATGGGGTCAGGCAAACCTGTGTTTGCATGGTGCCTTCTGTGTTACATTTGGGTCTCCAAATAGTGATTAGCTACTTAGTTTAATGAGATCATGTCTATTTCTCCTTGTAATGTAATAGTATCTGGAAAACTGCTGCTGTTACAGATACAGGCTCATCCACTGTTCCCGTGAATGGAGAAATTCCGGGAATTTGAGAGCTGTTCCTTACTGGCATTAGGAAGACTTTAGTGCCCACCTCTGTGGTGTTAGTCATGAGCTAAATATTGGCAGTTAAAGCCATGAATGTTGCAGGTACAGGTGTCAGAGCTGTGATCTACCTCAGCCTTGCTCCTCCTATACTGAGGCGTCTGTGGATGCTGACTCCTCTGCTGTATCTGGCTGTCTCTGGCAGGTTTTGGAAGTGGTGCGGTCCAACTATGACACGCTGACCCTGAAACTGCAGGACGGACTGGACCAGTATGAACGCTACTCAGAGCAGCATAAAGAGGCTGCATTCTTCAAAGAGCTGGTAAGATGCCTTGATTCTCCAGAATCATCAACCCCTTTCCAAAGCCTTTGCTTACAGCCTGGGCAGTGGCAGCCCTGTTACTCCATCGGGCTGCCTCCAAAGATGGGGCAGGAATAGGATCTGAACTGGTACTGCGTGTCTCAACAGACCTGAAAGTGCCCTGCAGCTCCCCACCCCACAATACATGGCTGGGGAGGAGCCCCCAGCCTGCTCAGGCCAGGAGCCAGTCTCTATCCTTCTGCCATGGAGGTCCACTGTGCTTTGTGGTGGGAAATTTGCATGGTGGAGAAGCTAACAGCTCCCACCTTGGGTTTATCACACAAAGCAACTTAGCCTGTTTGATTTTGTTAAGGGGACCACAAAGTATGGGACTGAGCAGAATATATGATGCTGGTGAAACATATGCCTGCTCATTGCTTTTCTTCATCACTCACAAAATAGGGCTTCCAAGCAAAGAAAGCAAAGGCATTCTCTACAAATGTCTCCTTTGCCAGAGGAGAAGACTAATGGTATGAAGCCCCACAAAAATAATATAGTGAAGACAAAACTGAGTCCAAATAGTTTGAGTTGCTAGTTATATTCTTTAGCAAACCAGCTTGCTCAGCCTGCTCCAGATTGCCCTGACACAACTTTCTTGTCCAAGAGCTGCATCACCAGGGAGGTAGCTTTTGTAGTGGCTGGTATCTGAGGGGAGCCTGGTTTTCTTCACTTCTGCATCATTACGGCTTCAGCAAAGGGAGAGATCTCCAGCTCTGGCAGCTTTCTCCACCAGTTTGAGAGCTGATTCTCTCTCCTAGCTCTGACCTTACTGATTGATGAGTAATTGATGCCTGCCCACTCTGTCACGAGTCTGCATGAGTTTGGGAATGTTATGCCTCCCTCTGTCTACTCTGCTCCAGAGCAAGGATGCCTGAATTGGTTTTGCTTCCTTCTACAGAATGCTTTTTAATGTTTTGGGTCATTTCAGCACTGCCATTGGGTAGAATACAGGCAAAAACACTTGCAATCACTTTGATGCCATTTTTCTGTGCTCTTGTGTTCGTTTTTGTCCCTCTGGCCTGCTGTTTGGTACTGTATCTGGAACACATGCAAAGAAATCTGGCCATAGCCTTCCTGTGACACAGGCTTCCCCTGTTACTGTACGCTGGAAATAACACATATTCGTGTTTCTGTTGTCATCTGTTCCATCCCAAGGGCTTCTGCCCTCCTCAGCCAGCATCTCCTTTCCCAGCCACATGACCGCTCTGCTTCCTGCATGCCCCACTTTCCACTTGGCCTAGCAGAAGCTCAGGCTGATCATGCCAATTGATTAAAATGACATTCTCAGTCCTAAGATCATCACAGCTACAAAACACTTCAGCTAAAATTATTTTCTTCCTAGCCCGATGATTTATGTAGTTATTTTGTTCCCAAAATCCCAATTATGTATCATTTAAGCGTCTGTTTAGATTACCCAGTCCCTCCCCATATCCCTTCTGAATATTGCCCATCCAGGTCCCCCTGAGACGCTCTCCTCAAGAGCATATGAAAGCCTGAATAATTACCGTGTAAGTGTGCTGATTTGACCCAGTTGTGAATCTGTTTAATCCACATTTCTCTAGATGCCCTGAGAATTGGGACCCTATTAAATGTTCTTTATTCACAGCTATAGAAAATCCCCTGCATTCCATTAAGTTCTTCCCTCAACACAGCAGGAAATCAACCTGATATGCTATGATTTGTCTTCAATAAACCCAGCTGGCCTCCTGGCCTCCACGTTGTTTTTTCCTCTAGGTGCACAGTAACTGATGGCTCTATTAATTGTTCAAACAACTCATCTAAAAGACCCTAGTCTGCCCCGTCCTCTCTATATGCTCTTCAAACCAGGTAGTTGGCTTCCTTTTTGCAAGGCTTTTGAATCGTTACTTTGTCTTCTGCTGTTGGTCTGACGTTGGATAATATCCCCCTGCCCAATACATTGTGTTTAGCAGCTGAGGTTTGCAGGATTTCATGGAGGTGGCAGAGTGAAGCTGCTGCAGTTTTCTTCACAGACTCTGCCAAAGGAGCAGGTCTGGAGGTGAACTACAGGTTTCCAGTGTGGTTTCCAAACTCATGCTGGTCCCATCAGGTCTTCCTGAACAGGATCTGTTTGCAAATAATTGCTTCCAGATTCTGACTGCTTTTCCTATCTCTGTCTGTGTGATTGCATTAAAGCAAATCCTTCTTGGTGGGGAATGACACACAGGAGCCATTTTCCTTTTCTGCTGCCTTTTCATCTCTCTGTGCTCCCATTAAGTGGGTGAGCAGAAACTTCCCCAAGCTATTCTCTTGACTCCTTTATGCTTAAAAATCTCGTTCTCACTCCTTTGACATCCTCTGCTAATGCACTGCTTCACTTCTCTGGCTTTGCCTCAGTGCTGCTCGCTCTTGCTAATCCCAAAGAAAAATCTGCTTTCTTCTCGCATTCCCCTTTCAAAGGAGCTTTCAAAGGCCTGTGATACTGCAGCCACATTGTGGTGGAAGGTGATGTGCGGAGTGTTTTATCAACTGGGTTTTCTGGCCTGTTGTGCTGCCTTTGAGGGGCTAAAGGAAGGGAGTTAGGAAGTTTTCTAACACTTTTATTTCTTTTCCTTTGAACCCTCAGGGATGTCATTTGAGGTCTGTACTGCTTTGATAGAATGAATGGTTTGGATGTGAGCTTTTGGACCCTCACACTGCAGCTGGAGGAATGTGTGGAAAGAGATTCAGCATCTTTCTGAAACATTCACTGTCTTTGCAGTTGGATGGGTTTCAGCAGAGTCTCAAAATAGTCTGATTAGGGGCTGATTTCTGCAGGGGAAATTACACTAATTTGACTTTTAATTAGATGTAGTAGTCAGTGTAAACCTTCCTCCCATTGTACAAATTTCTTAAGAGCTGCCTGTTGATTTGAAACAGGTTTAATTGATGGGACTTGCTGTGAAGTAGAAGTGTCTGTACAGTGTTGCTCCCGTCCAGCTATAATGACACAAAACTAGAACTGAATACTGTTTTCTTCACGTGGTTAATGCCACCACTACATCCATTCTTTCATCTGTTTGTTGTTCTTTAGGTGATGTCAGCATTTCATGCATTTCCCATTTCTGCCAAGTTCGTGGGTTAAATGTGATCAAAGCTCCTGATAGGGAGAAAGCAATCTAAAAGCTCTTCTGCCACTAGCTTGCTCTGGTGTGCTCCATCCAGAAACAAGAGGGACACATGCTCTGCTTTTACTTCCTTGCAGAATGGCTGTTAAAGCTCTGAGCTTACTTTCCAGCAGTGGTTTTGTCCCCTTGTGTAAGCCACTCTAGAGGGTTCTGGTAGCTTCCAGGCTGGCAGCCAGGCCTGGGCTGCCCGCTGCACCAGGAGCTAGGAGGAGTCCTGGGGTGTAGCCTCATGGATGGAGCAGCTCAGCCAGACGGCAGGAAGCTTCTGCAGTTTATCCTTGTTACAGGCTGACACCTCCCTGTGTCACTGTCTGGTCTTCCAATCCCAAAAGGGAGGTGAGCGCTGGCTCCCTGACCTGGGCCCTGGTGCTGGAGATAACTTGATTTAACTCTAATTTGTGCTATTCTTACCTTTTAAGCTGGTTGGTTCAGAGCTGCTGCTTTCTCACAGCAGAGGCAATGCTGGGCAGAGATTTGTAGAAGCGTCTCCCCAGCTGTGTTAAAGCAAATTAAAGCCAACTAGGCCGCTCTTGACCAAAGCTTGTGTCTAAGCTCCTCTTGAAACCTGAAGCTGTCTTCAAGTGAAAACAGCTCCCCAGGTGATCTACTCCACTGCTTCACAACCCATAGGTTTAAAAGTATTTCCTCTTTTCCAGTGTAATTCTTCTTTGTCTTGAGTGTCTTGCCCCATCCCTGGGGAGCCAGAGAAATATTACTCACTGTTCTCTTTCTGACCTCATTTTACATATTGGAGAGTGTTTGCTCTGTTCTTCCTAAACTGTCTCTTTGCAAACTAAACAAGCTTAATTTCTGGTGCTCTGTCTACCCCATGGCTACAGTTTCATTAAGTCCGATGTTTTCATCACGTGCCGCTCCAGCCTCCCTTTCTGGACTCATAGAGACTGCTGCTACATAGGAGACCTCAATGGTTGGGCATCTTCTACTGCTGGTGCCTGGCCCCTGGCAGCAGTTCCTAAGGCCAGAAGCTCATTTCTGCTTGACCTTTCCGTTGTTGGGGCCCATAGAAATGCTCATAGTCAGAATAGGAATGCTGGCTTACGCTACATGTAGCATCTGCCCCTTTGCTACAGGCAGTCACACTCCCCAGGGCAGAGGTCTCCCATCTGTTTAGCCTTGTTCCCCTCTGGAACTGGATTGCTGAACACTGGAGTGGGGAGCATTCAGTGGGACTGAGACTAAATCCTGCTAGTGGGGCTCCTGTTTCCTGACAGGGAGACAGCCCAGTGCAAGCCAGTGCTCTGGAGACAACTTGTTATAATCTATGTTAGTGGGTTATCCTACAAGATGTGATCCCAGGCTATTTCAGTATGGAGTAAGTCACCTAGAGAAGGGAGGTGAGAGGGTGCTCTAAGGAAGCGAACACACATGGGGTCTCTGCCAGGCATCCTGATGAAGGAGAGTTTCTTATTTCTGGAGATGCCATGGAACATTATTCTTTCTTTAAGTGTAGGCATCTTTGCTGGCTCTCTCGGGTTGTTGGAGTCTGTGCAGTGGGGTTCACTGGGGTTCATTTCACAGCTATCCCCGTTAACCTTTCATGTCTTGATTTGCTTCCCACTCTTACAATTCCTGCCTTTCTGGGAGCTTTCTAACCTTCCCTCTTTTTTTCTCACCAGTGCAGCAAGTGCTAACTTGCTTCCCAGCCCCCACTGTTGGATTCCTCATTCTGCTTCTATATAATTCATCCCCCAGTGCTTTTGAAAAGCACAAAACACGAACCAGGTCAGCAACAACCTTATTATCACAGGCTCCAAGTCTCTGGGAACTGTAATCCCGTTGTTTGGATGAGCTTGTGTCAGTTTTGCTTTCTGTCACTGCTGCACACGGTTGCTGACACAGATGATGTTTGACTTTGTTTTCTCGTTGCCGAGTGCCGCTGAGACTGAGCCCAGTCTGGGGCCTGTGTGTTCAGCCAGCGAGTCTGCAGGCATGAAGGGGCAAGGGAAGGGAAGCTACTGCACAACAGGGCTGTCCAGCTGCTCTTCACAGACTCTGCAGGTGACCAGAAGTCTGGGCATCACTGAGAGATAAAGTTGTCACTTCTTCAGAGACAGCTAGTGAGCCAGCTTCAAGTGTAAGGCACTCAGCACAAACTACAGCTGGCCCTGGACCCACGGGTTTCTGCCAGCCTTGTGGTAATTTACAGCATAGTAGCATGGCCTTTGTCCTTTCCTTTACTCTGTATCTTTGGATCTGTAGGTTCTGGAGCAGAACCAGTGGGCACTGGTGGAAAATGCTCTTCCAGCTGCAGTCTGGAAGTGCTCACTTTCCCCATCGCTTTGTCCCACAGCAGGAAGCTATCACTGCTTATGTATCCAAACAGAGCATCCTCTCCCATCCGTGTCTCATTTGGAATTTACTCTCCTTGCTGGGATGTCATTATAGTCATTCCTGTTATCTAGGATCCTCAGGGATTTCTTACTAAGATGGAGTTGCAGTGCGAGTTGGCTGCAGCAAGTTCTCTGGGGCTATAACAGCATGCAAAACAGTTTCATGCTGAGCCCGGAGGTCAGCAGCATCAAAGCTGCAATGCTCAGGGGTAGCCAGGAGGAATCCCTTGGCTAAAACATCTTGTTTTGTCTCTGCCAGGTTCGGTCCATCAGCATCAACGTGAGGAAGAACCTGGCTTTCAACACGCTGAGCCAGGAACTGCTGCTGAAGGAGTTCTCTACGATCTCTTGAAGCGGGGCCGCTGCTGCTGCGTGGGGGTGACCAGAGATGGGCCTGTTTGGGCAGGGACGCTACAGATCTGCAGCCAGTCGCCCTTGCCTTCCGCCTGCAGAAGGGACTGCATTTCTTTTAGGGGAGAGCCTTGCTGCTGTGTGTTTGATCCCAAAGGCATGTGTTCCAACAGGACTGGGGCTGAAGAGAGTGGTGGGCATGTTGAGGAGGAGGAGGAGGAAGCAATTCTGTAAGGCGCAATGGGGATGGGCAGCCATTCCTGTGACATAGCAATAGGGATTCCCTCTACAGCCTCAGGGAAGATGCACTGGGAAGCTTTGTAGCAGAGCTGGGGAGACCTCACAACCAAAATAATAAAGCCAGTCCAGCTGTGTGAGACAGTTCTGCATTGAGATCACTTGCCTGCTCTATGAGGAAAGCTCCCTGACCCCAGGTGAAGGCTGTTCTCTTCTGTCAGCCTGAATTAGCCTGTCCTCCTGCAGTGTACCTCAAAGCCCACTGGGAATGGCTTTGGGGTATAAAACAGTTTCCCCAAGGAGCAGGCCCTGCTCACTGCTGGTTCCTTATGGTGTCACTTGAACCAAAGCCATTGGAGTATTGGAGAAGGAGAAATTTTGCCTCTGAGGCTGCTGGTTTACAGGGTCCTGTCGTAACTGGAGACCAGCTCTGTTTGGGGTCGCTGTTGCTTCGAGTAGCCCAGCTCTTCTCTGCTGTTTTCTAGGGCCGAGGGACATTTTGGGATATTCCATTTTCATGGGGCAGAGGACAGGCTGACTCCCGCTCCCCACTCTCCATATTGCCCATCAGAGACTGCATTGTGACAATCCTTCCCTTCCTCACCAGAACGTCTGCCTTGCACATGTTTGCAAGTGCCTGGTGACCTTCATGAACCAATAAGTCCCCATTTTACCCTTGTGTGTAGCACACAATGAAAATGCAGCTGGAGAAGTTTCTTCATTTTCTTGCTTGCCCTCCTGTCTTCACCAAGCAACTTGCAGCAGCCCTCTGCTGAGAACTTCCTAAGGAAGAGCTCTAGGATGATGTTCTGGGGCTCATGCAGGCCTTTCTCCTCCAGAGCCAGTGTTTCAGAGGTGCCCAGGGCCAGCGGAGCCTGTTCCAAGTGCTGTGTCTGGCTGCCAACTCAGGAATATGCAGCATAAACACCCATTCCCTGCTCCTGCATTTTCAGCTCCCAGCAGTGATGTTAGGATCTGGCCTGACTTGGTGGACAGAAGCAGAGAAGTTATTTACATCCCAGATCCACTTTTGGTTTTCCCTAGAAAATAGAGTTTTGTTTGAAAAAGAAGTGCCTAGCCCCACTCTTAGCCTTGTTAGGTTAGTGTGAGCGATGTGAACATCATGCTCATTTACTAACATTTTTAGTCAGGGCTTCTTCATGCTAACATGTGTTAATTGTATTAATGTTTCATCTCTACCTGCCATGAGCATCGGAAACCGAAAGCTGTGTCCTTGGCCACCCGCTGAGCACAGCACCCGATGTTTTCCTTGGGAGCACCAGCTTTTCCTGACAGGAGATACTTTGCCTCAGCAGGGAATTGTCTGGCTTTTGTCAGCTAAGCCAGACACTTATTTGCTTTCTGCCATGCAAGTTGTAGAAATGTGTACCTACCAAAGGGACAGTGCTTGGGAGGGCAAGCAGACTCCATAAAATCACTCGGCTTGAGAACAGGACAGGGCACATAGAAGGAGGCAGCTTCTCCAGTGAAGAAACAATAAAGATGGCTCATGGCACTCATCCGTAGATGTGGGGAGCTCTTGCTAGATTGTCTCACCTCTGGAGGTAGTGAATTTCATCTGAAGGGTGCTTGAGTTGCTTCCCTGCGGTGCAGCCCCGACATCGCTGCTGTCAGAGCACTGAATCACCCAGCTGTCCACATGCCTCCTTTTCCCTGATCCCAGTTAGGCTGAGGCTAAGCAGATACGTGACAGAGTTGGGAATGAGTCTGCCTCTGCCTCCACAACCTCTGGGATTTTCAGCTTTTCACCCTGGGCTCAGCTATAGAAGATCTCGTCTCCCCAGGGTGCTCCCTTGCTGGGATGAACTGAGAATCCCAGGCTGTGACTGGAAGCCACTCTCAGGGGGTCAGCCCTCATCCAGGGCTGAGCTGGGGAAGACACTGACACACATCCTCTTGTCATGCTGTCACCAAACCAAGCACTGTAAGTGGATGTACATACAAACCTAGAGCTCAATAAATAGCAGAGCCCTGCCTATCCAGAGTGTGCAGCGTTTGTCCTTCACAGAGGGGACAGGGGGTATTATGGAAGTGGCCCTGTCATCATTTGGTGACACATGGCTGCAGCAAGGCAGTCACTTGCCCTCGGGCTCTTCCTGTGCAGGCAGGTTGTGGTGCACTCAGCAATGCCGCCTCCTTGGTCCGGGCTGCAGGTACCAGCAGTAGTCAGCATGCCCCTGGGGCTGCCGGTAGGGAAAACAGGCAAGGCTGAGAGCCCATGAGCGAGGAATGCAGAGATCTTCCTGTGCACAGTAAGATGCTCTCTCCTGCTGGTGTCAGCCAGCTCTTGCTCACAGATTCTGCTGCAGATTTCTCTGTTTTGCTGAACACCCGACTGGTGCTTGTGTCTGGAAGCCAGCTTGAACTGAGCAGAAAGTCATTTAACTTTAACATTCAGCCTCAGGATGTGGCTGGTGGCCCCAAACTTTCCCGTATCTGATCTGAGCAGTTGAGTGTATTTTATTATATCTAATTCATAACTCAGTCTATTATTGGAAGAGCTGGTTTTGAGGCTTGGGGAGTGTGGGGAGAAATGAGATTACTGCCTTTAAATTAGGCAGCTGCTGCAGGGAGACAAATATTTTACAAAATAATGACCAAATTCTGCAGGAGAAAAATTGAGTTTGAGCAAAACTTGGGAGGGAGTTACTAAAAATTGATTTGTAAGTGCCACTGTGATTTTTGGTATCGTCTCTTTTTCCTTAGCTCTTGCAGGTCCCATTTTTCAAGCAGACTTGAGAAAGAGGCAGCTTCCCAGGAGCCGAGCCTCCCCTGCCTGGGCTGTAGCTTGTCAGAAGAGGCACAGAGTGCTGAAGGGAGGCTGGTGGGTGGTGTCAGCTCCATATGATGGTTTGGGATGCCTGGAGCAGGTAGTACCCCTGCATCTCATGTGTGCAGAGTAGGGTGTACCCTCACCCTACTCCGTTTGGTTTGTAAGCCTCTTCATCGCCTTCCTGAGCATGGCTGTTACCTACTGTTACCATTCATGTGGTGTGGAGGAGGATATGTCTCTGGGGTTGAGCTGCCCTCCACGTGCACGTCCTGGTTCCTGTTGGGGCACTTTGCCTGCCTGAAGTATTGATGCTCTTCCCCAGCTCTGGGATCCTGCCAGGCTGTCGCATGGTGGGTGTCAGGAGGAGAAGCTTGGTGTCCTGGGGAGAGCTATCAACACAGCACTTGTGCAGAGAGTGAGCCCCAGCATGCTCCATCTGCCTCCCCATGCTTCCCCCCATGGGGCAGAGGGAGATGGTGGTGCCCTGCCAAGTCACGGCTGCCATTGTGTGCGCTGGGGCTGCTGCGCAGCCAGCAGTCTGCAGGAAGATTTACAGCTGGCTCTTGGCACTCGCAAGCAGCTCTCCATCTCGGTGTCAGCACCAATGCCTCCTGGATAATTATTCTCATCTCCTGTTTTCTGGGTTGTTATCTTGTTTGGTACTTGTTGGGATGAGCAGGGATGTTCTGGGTGGAAGTTTGTTCCTGTGGAGGTGATGGGGTTTTTGTGGCAGACGAGCCATTATGGTAACCTGAGAGGAAAGGGATAAATCCCAGCGTTGGGAGCTGCAGACATCCAAAGGGTCCAGGATAAGATGTGCTTTTCCCCTACTGGAAATTAATTCATGCCTTTGCTGATTCTTTCAGCAGGAGGGTGGACAGAAAAGTAAATGGTGAATGAAAGTCTGGGCCCGGAGGCTGGAGAAGGGCTTGTTGCAAGGCTCGTGGGACCTTGCATTCCCTTGGGCTGCTGAGAGTCCTTCATGCTGGTCAGAGCCCTGGTTGTCCCCACTGCAGCGCAGTGTGGGCGAGCTCAGGGGACACTGATCAAGCAGAAGAGTGACCCCAAATGAATGGGGCAAGCAGCACCCTTGGGGGACCGTCACTGGATGCTCGATTTGCTCCTGTTGCGGGAGCAGCTGCTGTGGCTCCACACTGTGCTCCCCTCTCCCAGCTCCTTGGCAGCTGGAGCAGAGGCCAGGCCATTCTCCACAGCCCCTGCTCTCCTGTGCTGTCCCCCCAGGGCTAATTGAATCATGTGGCTGGAAATTGAATCCAATTGAATAGATTAAATGAGCCGTGCTCACCACTCACTGCAGCACAGCCCAGAGCCCTGCCAGGCCGCTGCCAGAGCCTGGGAGCTCCTGGGAGTCCTGTGGGGGCATGGAGGGGCTGGGGAGGCTGCAGGGGGATGGACATACACGGGACTGGGCTGGTTCTTCAGCTCTGCTTTGACGGGTGAGCCCTCAACCATTCCCCAGTGATGTGCAGCCTGGCCAGGTCCCAGGGCCCAGGGGTCACTGTGCCACAGGTATGTGCAGGTTGGCTTTTGCTCGTTTCCTCTCTGAAGTAATTAATGACTAATTAGCCTTTCCTGCTCTGGGGTTCAACCAGAGCCCTCCCAGCGGTGTACAGGGTGAGGTGTACTGTGGCAGCTGTGGCTGTTCCCTGCCCAGCAGCTCCAAGCCAGTTGCTCCCCCAGCCTGTGGCAAGCGATGCTCAGCAGCACCGGTCTGCACCACGCCGTCCCCTGCTTTCATCCTCTTTATGGTCATTGCCAGGCCAGTGGGATGGGATGGAGAACAAAGAGCAATGTGCTGACACCAGGGTCACAGCATGGACATCCCCTCCAATGGAGGTGAGCTTGGGCAGAGCAGGACACGTGTCCACAGCACAAACTAGCTCCTAACAAGAGGTGCACACCTGTATTCATAGCAGACCTGAGCTGCTGAAAGGGCCCCTGGTGTGGCATCCAATGTGGTGTAAGTTAAGGATGGAAATAGTATCTGGTTCCTCTTTAAATAAAAGCTGATCCCACAGGCGCTGAGCACACAAACATTTACGAGAGATGCTTTATAGTGCTGGGAGGGTTTGTGAGATTCAGGGTACCTCCTGAGTCCAAGTGTGCTCCAGAGCAGTCTTCGCTTTCTAAACCAAGCGCTCTTTCTTCACACAGAAGTGGCAGAGAAGCACTCAGGGTGGGCACAGAGCCCCCGCAGACCCTCTAGCAGTGTGGCCATGCCGGGGAGTCCCTCCTTGCCGGCGGCACTGGCAGAGGCAGGTGGCTGGCTTTCGAGGACACACAGTGATGTGAAGTCTCCCTCCTGTGCATCCAGATTTCTCCCACCTGCTGGTTTGTATTTGACAAAGGAGGTTCCCTTTCTCCTGCAGCATTCCCACTTGCGAGGCTCTCCCAGCAGCTTGCAGGCATCTGTTCCTCCTCTTGATCTGCAAGGTTTTCTGCAGCTGAAATTCCCCCCAGGTCTGAATCTCAACGCTGGCACCCACCTTCTTATGCGTCTCTGCAGGGTGGGTTAATGTAGATGGGAGCAGTCCTCCCCTGTGCGTGTCCTCCCCAGGACCTGCTTCTCTGCTGCTCCCTGCATCCTCCCTCAGGACCCCAGGGCTGTGTGGGGCTTGTCCAGGTCTCGTGCCACCCAGATCAATTTCCTCTGTGGATGTAGTAAATACTGCAGTTTATACCTGAGTGAGGCCATTTGCCCTGCCTGGAGCTCCCCTGCAGCCGCTTGCATAGCCACGAGCATCCCTTCTCTGGGCTGGGGGGCTATATGGGGCCTGGGTGGGGAAAAGCCCTGGTGCTGAGCTACTCATCTCCATCTAAGACTGCTGTTTGCTGGCATTTTTGCAAAGGTGATGCTGGGTTAAGGGGCTCCAGTCTCTGCCCTCTGGGGCTGGTTCTAGGAGCATCCCATGCTGCATGCCATGTCCCAGCCTGAGGCTGCCCAGGAGCCTGCTTTGCTGGAGAAACAGAGCTGTCCCTCACTGCCAAGTGTAAATCTGAGCCCAGAGGCACCAAGCGATTGCAGTCAAAATAAGATTAATGGCATCTGTTGAGAGTGCGTCCCGAGGACTTGCTATTGATGGCCTTGGCTTTAAAATACTGTTAACAGTGGATAAAGCACCGTGATTTAGAGTAGTTGGTAATTACATCTCTGTTTGAAATTTCCTAGAGATAGGATCAGACTCCTGAGTCTTGCTCCCTGCTTTTCCAATAGAATTAATAAGAACGGAGATATGCAATTAGACAACGCGCAGGCTGGTAGGGCAGATCGATGCCTTGTGGTTACCTAATGAAGTGTTAAATCGCGTCTTTCCTTCTCTCTGTCCCCCCGTAGCAGCTGCATCAGGATGCTTGCAGAGGGCTTGCAGGTCTCCTGCGTCAGGGAGAGCTCCCTGTGTCCTTCTGGCCCAGCCTGTTGGGATGCAGACCCCAGAGCTCCTGCCTCCGTTCCTGGCTCTTCTTGCTTCTGTGGATGGGAGCATTTTGGGATTGTCTTGGGTTTTGTGTTGAGCCTGGGGTTTTCTGCTTGGTCCAGCCTGGCACAGCTCTGCCGGCAGCAGGGCTCTGCATCCAGTGATCCGGGCAACACTGGAGCACCCCAGGCTTGTCCCCTTCCCCAGTTACTCCCAACAAGGCTGAGATGGCCTAAGCTGGGGACTAATGAGCCCCTTGGATAGCATGACACCGCACACATCTCCGGACCCCTCTCACCCTGGCTCAGAGCCATTCCTGGCTGCAGTTCCACTGCCTGGGAGCAGCATTAATCCCATGAAGATGTCCTTTATGGAACTGCCGCTGCTGCCACTGACAGGGTGACGGATGGGCCACTTAGGAAACATGCCTCGTGCCTAGACTGATGTGAACGGGTGATTTCCATCATGGTGAGGATGCATGGGCAGTCCCAGGGACACCCTGCCTTCAAGGAACACGCAGCCTGGGCCGCACCTCAGGGTGCAGCACCCCTCGTGCCCCAACTCACATCCCTCCTTGTGTCTCCTGCCTGCCTCCTTGTTCTGCATCCCTCTCCTCCCCTGGTGTTGGCTTTACCAAGCCCTAAGGCAGCTTTACATGGCCCTGTTTCCCTGTGGTTCTCTGCTGCTCTCCCAGACATGAGCTTGGGGACCTGGGTGCTTCCACAGGACCCCTGCTCTGCTTACTGAGATGTATCTGGGTCCCTGCCTGGGTCTGGGTGAGCAGGCAGGGACCAGACCCGTTCCTGCAGCAAAAAGTGCTGCTCCCACCCCAGCATCCTGCAGACCCCCAGCTCCCAGTGCCAGAAGAACATTTAGGGGACGATGTTGCATTCTTCCCTAGCAGAGGAAGGCTCAAAGGCTGTGAATCCTGGCAGGATGCCCAGCCCTCGTGTTTGCTAAGGAAAGGAGCCGTGACCTGCGAGCAAGCAAGCTGCGTCCCCTGTTTTCACACTGTGGGGAGGGTGGGCTGTGTCAGCCTGGACCTGGAGGTGCCCTATCGCACCCCATGGTACCCACCAAACCCCCCAACTTTCCCCCCCTCCCTAACGTGAAAGAGCATCTCTCGCTTGCCTGCAGAAGAGGAGCACTTAGCTGGGATAAAAATAGCCATGTTTGCCTCCCGATGGACCAGGGGTGGCAGAAGGTGAAAACTTCCCCCATGAAGCTCTGCTGGGCCCGCCACGTCTGCAGCAGGATGGACCCACAGGATGCTGGAGGTGAAGCGGGTGAACCTGGGCACAGCTCACACAGCCCAACCGACCGAGGCTACTTCCGTGGGATACTGCTGGTCCCCCGGCCTGCTGAGAAGAGGTGGCTGTGATGGAGAGGATGGAGGATAGGGCGGGCAAGGAGCAGCAGGATGGAAAAGCCCAGCAGCGCAGGAGCCCCAGCCCTGCTTGTCAGGCCCAGCAGTGGGGGCATCTCCAGGGCTGTCCCGGGAGTTTCTCTCCAGCCGGTCAGGGCACACGGGCTCTGCGGCGGTGGCCGGGCCATGGGCAGGGCTGAGGGAACGTGTTCAGTTCTCCGAGCATTTCTCCACTGCGTTTTCCTCGCTAAATGGCTCTTATTTTTAGATCCAGGCAGTTGCTAAGCATCGCTGCCTCGCTAAGGCGGCTTCTTTCATGGCTTGACACCAAAGCACGCTGACAACACGCTGCCGCGTGAGCGCCGCCCTCCCTCCTCGCTGCTCTGGATTCCCTCTCTGCCCTGTGGATCCTGTGGGCTGGGAGGGCCGGGCTGGGCACAGGGATCAGGATGAAACGCTTTGTCTCCTCCATTGGCCCTCCTCTCCTCTGTCTCTCTACTTAGATCAGGGGATGAAGGGATGAAGGGAGGAGAGGTGGGAAACGGTGGGAGCTGGGCAGCCCCCGAGGTGTGCTCAGGACCCCTGTCACAGTGCAAACAGGCAGTGCACCTGAAGCCCCTGGCTTTGCCTGTGGTAGGAACTCGAGCTCAGCTCGCACCTCCCAGGACGGCATCGTGCACAGACGGCAGCAGTGGGACCTCCTGCTCCCAGTGCCAGATGTACCAGTGGGGCTGTGAGCTCCTTTAGCAGCACCTTGCCTCTGGAAGTCCCCACAGTGTGTGCTGCTGCTTCTCCCTTTCCATGCGGCTGCAGAAGATGGGGTAAAAACCCTTCTGAAGGCTCCAAGAAGGCTTCCTGCGTGGGAATCCCATGCTCGGGGTGGGGAGCAGCGGGAGGGGACCCTCCTCTATGCTTGCCTGCGAGCAGGCGGACCGGGCCACCCTCCGCACAGCTCTGCTGCATCCCTCGGCCGCTGCACGTCCCCTCTGCCTCTGACCGGTTTCCCACCCCGGGGAGTCGCAGCAGCTGCCCTGGACTGAGCAGACCTGGGGGTCCCCCTTCCTCTGTAGCTCCTGCGGTCCCGTTGGCACCTACACGCAGGGCTTGGGGTGCCCTCTCTCCCCCGCTGTGTGTGGGGGGCTGCGCTCCTCCTGCCCAGTGCCTTCTCCAGCCCCGTCCCCGTGCGGTCCCCATGGAGCTATCCCGAACCCTCGGTGCAGCGCGGAGCAGCCTCTCCCCTGGCGCCCTCCCCCGCCGCCCTCGGCCGTGCCTCAGTTTCCCCGCGGCGGCGCAGGGCGGCGGGGCCGGGCCGGCGGCTCCCGGGAGGAGGCGGGGAAGGACGGGAGGGAGGGGGCGGCCGTGCCCAGCCCCGGCGGCGGCGGCGGCGGGGACCGGGGCGGCTGCGCGCTCCTGCCTGCTGTTCCGAGCCGTACCGAGCCGAGCCCCCGGCACCGCCGGCCCCTTCCTGCTGCCGCGGTGAGTGCTGCGGGCGGCGGGGCGGGGGGAGGCGGCGGGCGCGGGCCCCCCCTGCCCGGCGGCGGAGCCCGTGCGCCCCGTCGCAGTTCCCCCCGCCGCCGGGAAGATGCGGAACAAGGGCAGGAAGGAGAGCCTGTCCGACTCCCACGATCTGGACGGCTCCTATGACCAGCTCACGGGTGAGTGCCGCCCGCCGGGGAAGGTGCAGCAGCCGCTCGGGACCACGGCGCAGGGGTCCCCCCCCCGGGCACCCCAGCACGGCCCTGGGCACCCCGGTACCCCCGGCCCGCCCGCTTCCAGACCCGGCTGAGCCCCGGCCCCCTGCCCGCCCCGCTTCGCCGCACGCCTTGCCCGGGGAGCAGGGGGGGCCGGCGCTGGAGCAGGGGGACAGTCCGGTCCCTCGGGGAAGGAATGCTCCGGGGGGGGGTCGCGTTGATCCCGGCCGGGCAGAGGTGTGGCGGGAAAAGGCCCCCGCCGCGTGGTGGGATGCTTGAATCGCTTCTGGCCGCCCCCAGGCTCACCCGTCCTCACTGCTTCTCCCAAGCCCCTCGGGACACCAAGGTTTGGCACTGGGCTCTCTCTGCCATGGCTTGGACCCCCGCTGCAGCCTGGGGTGGCACGGCAGCATCCTGGCAGCAGGTTTCCTGGGAACAGAGAGGCTCACCCCTATCAGTAAACCCCAGCAGCACCACAGAGCCTGTTGTCTTCTGTATCTGTCACCCAGTGTCCCCTTAGAGCATCTCCAGAGATGCTTTATTCCCGGGATGGGGTGGCCGTGGGACAGGGAGGCCAAATATGACCCATCTGTGACACTATTGCTTCCCGCCTCCATCCTTTGCCTCAGCAGGGAACTGGCTGACATCCCACATCCCACCACATCTGTCCATCCATCGCACCTCATCCCCCACTGTCCGATAGCGAAGTAGCTGGGCTGGAGCAGGCAGCACCCCTCCCTCCCCACGTGCTATCCATGCATCAGCCCAAATCCCATCCGCTATCAGGGCCTCCGTGTCGCAGCAGCTATGAAAAGGGGCCGCAGTTCCCACCTACCTCCCGGGACCCCCGATGGAGCTGAACCTGTCCGTAGCCGGTGGTCTTGGGTGCCCTTGTGCCGCAGGCACTGAGGTGTGTGCACAGGCGGTTCCCCTGAGCCCCTGTGATGCTTTTCCTGCCATGGCCTGGAGTGGATCTCAGGCTTTGCTCTGGACCTGCGAGGAGGTGGTGGTGGCACAGGGCAGGACCCTGCTCTGCTTTCCTGGTCAGCCCCACGCCTGGAGATGCTGCTTGGTGCCTGCCCAAACGTGCGGTAGGGAAGATATTTTTGAGCTGTGTAGGAACTTGGAGCCCACACACAACTTTTGGTTTCTCCGGTAACTTTAAAGTGTCCATATGGATCTAAATCAAACTGAAGTTAAAAATAAACTCCAGTCTCTCTGAGGCTGAGACCTTTTATGCCTAGGCTTACCTGAGAGCTAGCTGTGCAGCAGGAACCTGGGCAGAGGGGAGCCCTGCCCCTGGGCCAGCCTGTTCCCGCAGGGATGGGGTTGCTGGGAAGCCTCTGGGCGATAAGACTGGATATGTCTGCCCCATTTCTCAGAGTGGGAAACAGAGGCACTGGGAGGGCATGTCACTTGTTTGCCATAGCTGTCAGGTCAGCCACCAACCAGGGCAGAGCCAGTGGTGACACCAGGGAGGAGGGAGCTGGTCCCAGTGTCACCAATTTCCCCTGAGGTGGCTGCATTCAATGAAGCCATCCATCCCTCCCTGTGTTGGAAAAGTTGTTTTTCTCCCAGAAGGAGTATGGAAGTGATGCAGGCAGGAGGAGAGGGGATGCAGCCTTAGCTCTAGGGAAGGTTTAATAGCTTAAGCCCTTGCATGCCTGTGCTCTCTTGGTACCCTGGGTATGTGGTGAGGAGTATGGACCCCATGGAGCTGTAGCAAAGCCCCAGTGTGAAGCTGACGGTGCCAGAATGGGCTTAGCCTCTCCCTGCAGATGGGAGGGTCCCTGCTGGCACTGCCTGTTTGAAAGCTCAGCCCTGCTTGTGGACAGGCATGAGCAGTTCAGGGTATTCCTGCAGCCCTGGGGAATCCCATCCAGCAGGGTCTACCAGGGTCTGGGGGACAACTGCCGCACAAGAGCTCTTAACTGAGAGATGATTTGATGTGAGGCGATGCGACAGCCCCACAGCAGCTCCAGCGATTGCTGGTGCGCATGGGGACAGCAGCTGGTCCTGCTGCCTCCCCATCACTTCCCAGAAACAGGGTTGGGGACCATCAGCCCCCATCTATGCATACCCAGAGAAGGGTTAGCAATCCCCCTTCCAACAGGAGAGGGGCTAAGGAGAAACAGGACCCCCAGCCATGTGCAGGGCAGAAACCCCCACACTTCCCCAGCAGAGCACTGGTTTTTAAGTGTAAGGAGCTGTTGAAAGTGGGGGTGCGGTGACAGTCCTCCCTCCCCATAGCATCTCCAGTGGTCCCTGGGCAGAGCAGCCATGGGCTGTGTGGGCCAGCAGCACGTGGATGTGCGGGTGAGGGGCGAGGGCACCCAAGTGAGTGAAAGCTCTGTGTGTGTGTGAGCTGTGGGGAGAGCAGCACCGGCTCCGTGTGCTGGGAACACAGGCTGAAGGTGCTGGGATGACCCAGGATGGACCCTGGTGCAGTGGTGTGGGGTGAGGACAGGCTCCGGCTGTGCCAGGCTGGGGCTGGGCGTCCATTGGGGTGTTAAGGAGGGGAATGTTTATGTTACAGCACTAGGAAATTAAACCGGTCCATTTCTGGGGTATTTGGATGACGCCAGCGAGAAATAAAAGCCGTCTATAAATTACATTACTCCTCCAGCCCCTCTAATGACATGAGTGATTAATGTGCGAGCAGAGCCCAGAGCCAGTGTCTCGGGACTGCTCTGGACATGGCCCTCCATGAGGACGAAACGGGAGCCCAGTGCCGCTTTGCCCTGAGGAGCGCAGGTACTGTGTCCCAAGCCCCGAGTCCCGGCAGTGTGAGAGGCAAGGGGGGCCCGGTGGCAGCTTTCCCTCCTTCCCACTGCTCCGCAGGGGTGTGCGGGCAGCAGGGCTGCTCCAGCCCCACTGGGGAGCAGGGATGGGTGCCTTGTGCCAGCACGGAGGCAATACCAGGGCTGCTTGGAGTGGGTCAAACCCCGTAGCTGTGTTTTGGAAGGATAAGGGGTGTGCCTCTGGGGCTGTTGGTTCCCCAGAAGGGATTAGGAGGCCCACTCTGAACCCCCAGTTCTTCACCCCTGCCTTCTCCCTCCCATTGTTATGTTGTGGGGTCTCAAGCAACCACTTTGCTCCACCCCAAAGGCAGCCGCAGCATTTGCAGGGGGTGAGCAATTGCTATAGACACCATCTGCAGAGCTTTGGGATCCTCCTGCCTCCCAAGGCATGGCTGGTGGATGGGGACTCCCTAACTCTTAGCAGCCCACTCAGTGAGATGGAAACTGTAGGTACCAGCATAGTGGCAGTGCAGCGTCTGACTGAGCTGACACTGGGGGGGTTTCAGAGGCATCTTTCCCGGTGGCAGTAAGAAACGAGAGATGGGGCTGAGCTGTCCCCACACCGACGGGTGGGTGGGTCAGTGGGGTTGGCAGGAAGACAGTGGGAGCTGGGACTCCGGTCCCTGCCGTGGGGTGAAGCTGACGAGCCGTGCTCTGGCAGTGCGTCTGCTGCAGGTGGGTCCCAGGTGATGGGCAGATCCAGGGCTGCACCAGGGGCTGGTTCTGCTGCCAGCAAACCCCGTGGCTCTGCCATGGCTGCTCACAGCCTGCCATCACCCAGGTGGGAGGAAAACTCCACAGCTCGCTGTGGTGTAGGACTTCCACCTGCAAGGTGGGTCATTTAATTCCCAGGCAGGGGATGGGGTGTCAGTGCTGGCCTGTCCCAGATAATAATGTGTGCAGGGGGAAGAGCTGGGATCTACAGCTGCAGGATGGAGTGATGGGGCCGATGGGGTGGGAGGCAGGCAGGCTGCAAGTGTGTGTGGCAGGTTGTGTGCTGTGCCAGTGGCTGTATAGATCCCAAGGATGGGACCTATAAAGACTGGGATGGAGACTGTGCCCAAGACCATGGCAGCACCTTGCTCGTGCCCAGAAAAAGCTCTTTCCCTTGGCCAGTTGCTTCCTTGAGCAGCACAGGAACACCCCTGGGTGCGCATCCCTGCCAAGGGCCAGCTGCCTGCATCCCTGTGGCCACGTGTAGGTTGTTCCCTCCTCCTAGAAGCAGTCCCCAGGAAGGGTGACACATTCCAATGTCTGGTCCAACAATGGGAACCAAGCTTGCTGCCCGTCCCCCTGCTCCCCCACTCATCTGCCTCCTCCACATGGCTGCTGCTGCCCCATAGGACCCCCCTCTGCTTGCTGCTTCTGCTCCTGCTGCCTGCAGTGGGGCCGGGCTGGAAGCCGGGCTGGTCCTCGAGCCAGGCCCCAGCTCCCCAGGAGGCCCCCAGTCATGGTGGGGAAAGAGACACTCTTTGTGCTGGTGAAGGGGCTCCCGTGGGGTCCCCTCCTTGCCAACGCGCCTGCCCCCGATGGATGCTGCACCTTCCCGGGGTGGTGGGAGCATTGCCTGTCTCTGCCTCATTTCTGTCTGCTGCCTCCCTCCCTCTGGCACCTCTTCCCCTCTGCCTCTTCTCTCTTTGCTGTCCTGGCTTGTCTGCAGCCCTTTGATGCCAATGAATCCCCTTTCATGGGGTGTTGTAGCCTCTCCTGATCGGAGGCTGGGATCTAGGGGTCCCTGCCAGAGGGGATGCTGCTCCAAGCTTATGCCAGGGCAGAGCTGCACACGGGGCGAGGGCCTTGCAGGTGATGCTGCTGGGTACCACTGCCCATGGACAGGCTGGATTTTGCAGGTGGAGAGGCTGGAGCCGAGCTTTTAGCAGCTGCTGCTGCATCCCGCAGGCAGAGACAGGTCAGAGCCCGCAGGGAATCGGTGGCACAGGATTAATTGACAGGAAGTTCGTGGGTTTGGTCGGGGCCGTTAAATGGCTGATTTCTGCAGATGCCGATGCATAATTCATGGGCTGGCGCAACTTGGGCCAAGGTGTGCAGCTCCTGCTGCACAGGGCTGGCGATGCACAGGCAGGGAGAGGTTCTGTCCCATGGCTGCGGTGCAGCTAGAGAAGGTGCGTGGGCTTGGTGGTGCTGCTTTCCTGCCGTGTGCTGTGCTGGGACCAGTTACCCCCGAGCTTTGGGAGCTAGGACAGGAAAAGGTTTGGGAGCGTGAGCAGAGCTGGTCCCTGGAGCAGGCTCTGGTTCCCCTTGAGCTATATCGGGTCCATACCTCCTGGCTGGAGCTGAACCTCATGCCCTTGCCTTGCAGCTGGGACATCAGGGGGTCACCTCAGCCCGAAGGACAGGAGAGACCCCATTAGCAGAGCTGCTCTGCCCCTCCCTCGCTGGCTCTGCTCGTTAGTGGTGTTTTCATTAGGAGAAGTGGTTTGGTTTTGTATAAGCCAAATTGCTGTGCTTGGGAGATGATAAATCCATCTGCTGGCAAATCACCCTCCTGCCACCGCGATGGATCCGAGCCCTGGGCTTTAATCGCGCTGCAGATGAATGAGCCTGTAGTGAAATGAATCTCCCTGCCGTGCCTCACCACGGGGAGGAAGGCTGAGCTGGGCAGGCTGGCTCCCCGATGCCACAATGAGGGGCTCTGGCTTGAAGTGGGGGATCGAAATCCTCTGATAAGGGGTTGTGGAGCCTCGGGGGTGGTTACTGCTGAGCAAGTGAACTGATGGGGCTGGCTGCAAGTGGCTTTTCTGGGAGCAAAGGGGGAGAGGACCTCCTTTCCATGGGGCTGTGGGTGGGTGCAGGGGTCCTGTTCAACCCACCACCCGTGCCGGGGTGTTCTGCCAGCAGCTGGGGCTGAGTGGGTGTAATGCCATGAGGGTGAACAGCAGGACAGTGCGTAGGGCAGAGCAGCCCCATGGGACACGGCTGGGGCTGGGGTGCAGAGGATGGATTCACCCCACTCACAGTAAAGCCCTACTGAGCAGCTTTGCAAAGGGCACATGGCAACAGGGCTGTGCTGGGTGGGAGGCTTTTATCGGGGTCTCAGGTCCCCAAACTGCTGTGGCTCTGTCTGTTTCTGGCTTTTAAGTTAATTTGTCTTCTGCTTCACAAGAGAATGGGTGGTGCAGCCCCGGGGGGAGCACTGTGAGTAATTAGCTTGTTTGGAAACAGCCCTGCAGCAGGGGAGCTGGGGCAGGATGGCTGCGGTGTTCAACAGGGGCTGATGGGGATGGAGATGCAGGGGGCTGTCACTTCACTGCCTCTGAATTGAGGTCTCCTTGAACTTTTCCTCTCTGGCCCAGACAAGGTGTCACCCACGGACATTTGTGGGCAGGGGGCAGGTGTATGCCCACTGTCTCGCAGCATCATGCCTCTCCTGCCTGTGCCTGATGCCCAATGCTCAGGTCTGACAAGCTCTAGGTGACTCCAGCACTGTTGTGGCAGGAGCCACCCTGCCTTTGTAGTCATTGGGTCAGAGATCCCTCCTGTTCAGGCAGCTGGTACCTCTCCCAACCCCAGTATGGTGTTACCATCACTGCTGTGGGCTCTGCGGTGTGGCAGGAGGGTTGGTGTCCCACCCATGCTGCTCCTGCTCGCCCCATCTGGCGACACGGGGCACCTGGGGATGTTGAGGTTATGGTGTATACAAGCAGGTGTCACAGCTCTGAGCACTGCTGCAGTGCCTGTCCAGTTCCTGCACCAGCTCCATTTGCAGTGAATGTGCTGGGGGCTGTGCCATGTGCAGGACAGAGCAAAGCATGTCCCTACGTGCAGATAAGACTGATCCATGCCTCACTTAGAGAGCCCTGGGCTGTACCCAGGACAAGCTGATGGCTTTGTCCTAGGTAGGAGGGGTGGTGCGGGGTCTGGCTGACCCATGGAGAGGTATGATGAGGACAATGCTGCATCAGCAGTGCCCAGGGTCCGGCAGGGTGCTCAGAGCTCCAAGGGCTGGTGCCAGGTTGGCAGTGGAGATGGATGGCTTCACCTGCAGCCCCACTCCCAGTAGCAGGTCAGAGACAGTGATGGAGTGACTGACCCTGGAGATGGGCTTGTGACATGAATCTGCTGCCCTAGCTCTGCTCTGCAGAGATGGAGGCACTGACTGGCCAGGATAGGACCCACTGCACTGCCCTGCTCTCCCCATGAGCCACCTCCCATGGCAGTCACGTTCCTGCTGGGAAGGAGATGGACAGCCTGAAGCAGAGGGAGCTTCCTTGGCAAGATGCTGCTATGAGAGACTAGTGGACCCCATGGGGCAGAGGGGGGGACCCTGGCTCCAGGCACTGACCCCAGCAGCAGAGCTGGGATGAACTGGCTCCCTTACCTGTCCTCTTCCCGTCACCAAACCCATGCATTTGAACACCAAAAAAAGTGCTTTTTAGGGATGCAGCATTGGTGATGGTCCATCCAGGATCTGAGTCACAGGGAAAAGGGTTTCCAGGGCTTTTCCCTTGGCCTGGCTGGGGAAGATGCAGCCCTGTGGGACGTAGGGAGGCATCAGCAAGCTCCCACATCCGTGGGGCACTCTCAGACCCAGTAGTAGCTGGGGAAGAGCTGCCTGGCTGCTCTTACCTGGTTACTGCAGCTCATCCAGGCATGGCAGGATGCTGCTGGAGCTGGGCTGCTCCTAATGGGATTCGACAGGCGAGCCGCTGCTCCTGGCCCGTTCGGCTCAGTGTGTCTTCCTAGGCTGGATTTTTAAACCTCGCTTTGCTCGCAGAAAGCTCCTGGATGGGTTTCCAGGCAATAATCCTCCAGCCCTTCGTCACCCGGCCCAGGGGTCCCCCTGGCACCACTTGGCAGTGGGCTGTTGGAGTCCCCAGCATGTCTCTCATGTCTCCGGTGTCCCCAGGAGGTGGCTGGCTGGGCTGGTGACAGCTCTTGATTTACTCCGTGAAGAAACGTGGATTAATTCTTAATGGTGTGATTTAGCAAAGCCTCCTGGGGTGAGGAGAAGGGAGAGGAGGGTCAGACACCAGGCTCTGGGCTGCAGCCCATGTGCCCCCCGCTACTGCTCAAGGACCACTGCAGGCAGCTGCCCACCCTGCCCACCCTGCTGTGCTCTGAGGGTCATGCTGGCTTATGGGGGGTCTGGTGGTAGGGCACAGCACCCCCAGCTCTGGTTGCACCTGCACAGGGTCTTGGCTACCCGTCTGATCCCAGAGAAGGGAGAGACAGCGCTGATGCAGCACAGGCAAATGCTGCAACCCCAACATCTGGCAAATGCAGGGCTTGGGCAGTGCATCCAAGGGTGCTGTAATAATGCTATGGTTGCGACTGATCCTGGCATCCCCTGGGGACATCTCAGCCCTCTCCTGGGTGGTGGGCTCTGCCCTTAAGTACCTCTTCCTTTCCCCCTGACTCTCCTTCCAGAAGTGGCATCTTCCAAGCCCAGACCCTGCCCTGTGCTGCTCATGCTGACCCGAACAGATTTCCCCTGGCGCCCGCCCTCCCCTCTGCTGTGCAAAGTGAGTCACTCCAGTCACCGGGAATCATTCATGTCATTTCCCCCTTTGCCGCAAAGTCATTAATGTGCGTGGAATAATCTGTTGTGTAACGAAGAGGATCAGCAGGAGCGCTGCTCTGGCAGGTGATGCCTGGGCCTGGCTCCCTGATGCCTTGGCCACCCCTGCCCCTGGAGAGGGCAATGGGGTGGGATTGGCAGCTGGAAGCATCCCAGGTCTTGCTGTGGTTGTGCTCCCATGGCTGCACTGTGCAGGCAGTGATGGTTTCTTCTCCTTGGGCTGTTATCCCAGAAAACACAGAGTCCTGCCTGGACCCTGCTGGGTGGGATGGATCTGTTATGGTGTTGGTGTCTGCTTGCCCTTGCACAGCTCCTCTGAGAGGGGCTCATCCCAACTGCTCCATGCTGACGTGGGCAAGAGGTGTCCCTGCATTGATCAGGGTGCACGTTGTGGCACCCTGCATTCCTGCCGCATCCCTGCTTTATACCTGCCACGTGCTGCTGCTCTGAGCTTCCCGAGCTGTGGGGTCACAAGGGCTTCCCACCAGCAGTCAAATCCCTCCCAGCTTCTTGCTTCAGAGCTGGGGACCCCAAGGTGCCCTGGCGAAGGTGCAGGCAGTGTGGGAGCCTGCGTGGCTCAGGGCTCTGCAACACCAAAGTTATGCTGTGGTTGTGGCAGATCTGGTCTCCCCCCTGCATGGCAAGGAGGAAGAAGGGCAGGGAAGAGTGCTTTTGAAGTTAAGAGGCATTGTGGCTGCTGCCCCCCTGCCCAGGGTCCTGTGCTTGGCCAGGCATTAATTTACAGATGCTGCAATGGAGGAGGCTTAGAGCATTGGGCTGAAAGAAGGAGGATTTAATAGAGGGCAGGGACATGGCTGGGGCTGAGGACTGCGCAGGGGACAGAGGTATGCGATGACATGGTGTCGTGGTTTAAGCTTTAAGTATGGGATGTGCAGGAGGGAGGAGGTGGCTGTGCACCCCTCAGGACTGAGCCACACCAGAAGCAACTATGGTGGTACATAGTGGGTCCCACTGACCACTGGAAAGGAACACGGGGATAAAGGTTTTCTGTTCCCAGGGAGAGCACCACTGCTGGGCGGCTGGGCAGGGAGCAAGCCATGGGAAACAGGACAGAAGTTCCAAACCCCAGCCTGGAGGAACCCAGCAGATGGGCATCATGCCTGGGTCTGTGGGGACAGAGCCCCTCTGGGGTGCCACATCCCATCAGGGACTTTGTCCCCTCACTCCAGCTGGGCAGTGCATCCCAGCAGTGCAAAGGGCTGCTCTGAACAGCACAGGAAGAGATGGTATTTAATATTTCAAAGTAGCTCACTGAAAACCTGCTGCTCTCTGGGGCTGGTCCAGGCGCAGCATGCCCTGGGGAGAGGCTGGCATAGGGGCCACCGCAGCATGATGTGAACTGAAGGGGGAGGCTCTGTTGGAACCACATCCATCGGGACAAAGGAGCTTTTTCCCTGCTTCCATCACCCACAGACCCGAGGGTCTCACGTCTGCCCAGGGCCCAGCTCTGGGGCAGGGACATTGGTCCAAAGGGGCTGTGGTGGCTCCCCAGCCGCACACCATTCTGCGCCTCCCTCGGCACTGTTTGTTTTCTCAGCCTGCCCTGCTGTAATTACAACCCGCTGTCACTCTCCGGGTAATATGTCTTTCCTTTTATCACTGCTTAATTAAATAACTGTGGGGAAGTGAGGGGTGGTAACCCCTTGTTTGCCAGCACAAGCTACCTGGTGCTGCTGGGGAGGTCTCTTGGGGCTGGCAGAGATGGGGATGGCTGTGCCCTGGGGTACTTCCATGTCCCTGAGAGGGATGAAGAGCTGATTTTTTGTTCATGGGCACAGTGTCTCTGGCACTGACATTTCCAGGCGATCCCTGAGGAGGTGCCCTGAGCACCACTGTTGTCACCCCAGCTGTAATTGTCCCCTCAGCTTGGAGCTGTGCCCGCTGCCAGGCTGGAGGAGCAAGTGGCAGGGTGCCCGCTGCCAGGCCAGTCACCTCTGCCCACAATTAGTTGGTGCTAATGAGTGTCCCTGGCAGCCGCTGCTGGGTCAGTGAGCTCCACAGAGTACCTCCCCCTGTGGGGCCAGACACATGGGTCCCCCTCCCTGCTCGGCAGAGCATCCTTGGTTGTGCTGTTGGTACTCAGCATGGACATGGCTCCCTCCGCTCTCTCCCTTCCCTCATCCCTCCACCACCTCTCTGCCTTTGCACCTTCCCCAGGAGTCTGGCCTCAGTTTGGGCACCCGCAGTGATGCACCTCCAGGTTCTGCCCTGTCTTGCTCCCATGGGTGCTGCTTTCTCCCATCCCAGCCATGCCGCAAGGTGCTGTAGCACTGGGAATGCTGTCTGTTATAGCATCCTCAGGAACAGAACGTGGCCCTGTTTAAAAACATGTGGGAAGGGGCAGTGGAAGCACTCCCCCAGGCACTGCCTATGCCAGCCTCGTGGCCTGGGGAAAGGTCTGATCTGATGGGTTTTCCATCTACCTGAGACAAAGTGCTGCACCAAGCTGCGGCAGGGTGGCCCAGCTGGGGTGGAGGTTGATGAACATCCCCAAACTGCTGCCAAGCACTGAGGTTTCTGTTTACCTGCAGCAAGGAATGGGGCTCTTTGTGGATGTGATCCTCTCCCTTGCAATGCCAAGTCCCTGTGCCCCAAGCACCCACTGCTATGCTTCGTGTTGGTCTCATGGAGGGTAGGGGCAGCTCTTTGCATTGGTGATGAAAAGTACAGCACGTGTGGAATGGAAAGTGTCCCCCATTTGGGTACTGGCTTCACAGGATGTGGGCAGCCCTGAGTGCCAGAGGCCTGGCTTGGGAATGATCCCTCTGGGTATGGAGATGGAGAGGGGTTTTGGGCACTCTGGTGCTTCATGGCAGGATGTTGTGGGGAGAGGAGCTCCCTGCACGTGTAGAGGTGATGTGCAGGCAGGAGAGTGTGGGTGACATGCAGACTCAGGGGTCCTGTCCTCCCAGTGTGCTGCCTTTGCCCCTGCCTGCCCTGGATTTGCAGCTGGAGTTGCTTTGCACAGATCAAAGCCTTGGGGCATCTCTCATCTTGGCTTACCTGGGCCCTGCCTGCCCCTCAGCCCAGAGCGCAGCGGGGATCTGGAGGTAGTCCTTGCAGATGGGATGCTGCTGGCTAATTATAGAGGAGCCTCTCTCTTCGTGGGAACCACGGCGAATTGTCCCTGGAGCCCAGGCGGTGATGGTACAAATCTGCTGCTAATTAGACTTGAAAGTCCTCCCGTGAGCTCAGGCACAGGATGGGTATTTGATTATTAACACATTTGTTTCTGAGCCTCTCAGCAGGTCTTGCACCAGGAGGCTGTGCTCTCTCCCTGAGAAACTGCAGAGCGCATTTACTCCTATCAAGGATGTTAGGGCTCAAGGGGAGGGGGAGGGAGGCTGCTCAGCAATGTGCATGCTCCTATTTGCGGGCGTCTCAGCAAGATGTGTGGAAAAGACATATTGCTGATGCTGGTCCTGGGTGGGAGCGTGGCCCCCAGGCTCTGCTCTGTGCTTCCCACTAGCCTCTCTGTCAGGTGGGATGTTCCTGACCCTTGTGCCCAGGCACTGGGTAGGCAGTGGGGATGCACGAAGAGGCTGGAGGAATGCTGAGGGCCATGCCCTTCCCAGATCTGGGAGCAGGGCTGGCATCACTTGTGGCCCGGCTGAGATTTTCCCCATCCTATCAACAATGACCCAGCAGTGTAGAGCTGTGCTGAGCACTGCAGCCCTACACAAAGCTGTGTGCCACAGCACCCCCAGGGAGAGCATCCTTCCCTCCAGTGGAGGCAGACAAACTGTAATGGAAACATTGCCTCTCAAACAACCAAAAATAGCTTTCCTGTCCCCAAAATGTCAGTTGCAAAAGGCAGTCTCAGGGGCCCCTGCCAGGCTGGCAGTGGGCTGAGAGGGTGCCCTGGAGTTGCTGGGTGAGTGGCCTGGTTGCCCCACGGGGCAGGGAGCACAGGGCAGGGGGCTAGAGGGCTGAGACATTGCTTGGGGTACAGGTGGGGAGAGGGTCAGTGCTGACCATCAGCCCTACTGTGGGGCTGTGCAGCATCTTGGGTTGAGGCTGGAGAAAGGTGCATGTGGGTTATGGGCTGTCAGAGGGGCAGCACTGACCCAGTGTGTCTCTTCTGCCCTAAGCTCCCCAGGTCCCGCCAGCTATGTTATCACCCATCCAGGGGTTTCAGGGCAGTGCTGGGGTCAGTTGATATGGGGACAGGTGAGGAGCTGTGGGTCAGCACCTCAGCTCCATCTCCAGCATCACTTTGCTCTCCCTGATGTGTTGCTGTGTGTCCCCACGCAGGGAGGGTCCGAGCTGGGAGCGGGGGGCATTCACCTTATTGCAGCACTGGAGTTATTAATAGCAGCAAACACTCAGTGTCTTCAAGCCAAGTCCATTTAGTGGGAGATTCCTGCCACTTGCTGTATGTTTTCCCTCCCCGGGATCACTCGGGTGCCTTATCTCCCTCTTCCAGTTGTGCAGCCAGCATGTGCCAAAGCCCCCGGATAAGCCGTGGTGCTAATAGCCTGCTCTGCTCAGCTCGGCAGTGTCTGGCCGGGTGATGGAGGGAGTCCCACTGCCTGGCCCCATGCTGCCTGCGCACGTGGAAGCTGAGGCTGAATCCCGGCCCATCCCCACTGTGCTTCCTCCTGTCACTGTGCCGAGCCGGCGCTGCTGGTGGCCGAGCGAGTGCTGATTGCAAGGAAATGAGCCTCGCGCCTTGTTCCATTTCTTGGAGCCCAACCTATGATTGCATGGGGCTTGTTAATTTGTCACCATCACTGTGGCTCGGTGTTGAGTGGAGAGCATGGAGAGGATGGCGGAATACCTCTGCCCTCTCCAGAACTGGGAGCAGGGCTGCATCCCCTGTGGCCAGGCTGAGATTTTTCCCAGCCTTGCAGTACAGGAGAACCCAGTGAGGCTTGGAGTGGGAGCTGGGACAGGCTGGGGATGCAGGGTGCTGTTTTGGGGATGGAAACCCCTGCTGATCCCTGTGGGATGCATGGAGCAGGGTGAGCATCTGAGGGGCAAAATGACACTGGTTCAGGATAAGGAGGGGCTGTGGCTGTGTAATTCTCCAGCATGAGCCATGCACCCCCAGACAGCAATGTCACTTCCGAAGGCTGTGCTCCTTGGAGGTACTGAGGACCATGCTGCCCCACTGCCTGATACAACCTGGGTGCCCCCAGCATTGCTGTGCTTCGCAGACCTGGTGAGCTCAGAAATGGCCCCAGGCAGATGGTCCAGGCAGGTTGTGGTGTCCTTGTGTACTGCTGTGGCCTCAGTGTGTCAGTCCGATATAGCTGGGCTCAGTTTCTGGCCCTTTTCCCTTCCATGTGCCTCAGTTTCCCTGCAGATACTGGTGCTGGTCTCTGCCTTCCCTTTGCAGGGCATGGAGAGTCTTGGGGTACACCCTAAAAGCCTGGACAGGGCGTGATGAAGCACATCTCCCCATCTTGTCCCCTCTTCCTCTCTGCTGCTACCCTGTTAGTGGGGGCAATGAATTATTCATGCCCCGGCAGGCGGGGGTGTGTGATGCCAGTGGGGCTGACGTGCTGCCGAGCACAGAGAGCTTTTCTGTGTAAATCCCTGAAATATTTAGCAGAACTGACTTGAAAAATACAGCTTAGGAGGAGTTCGTGCCTCAGCGTAACCTGGAAGGCCGGGGAGGGGATGATGGGGGGTAATGGAGGCACTGTAGTAGTCCCTGGAGGGCTCTGGCCCTGGTCTTTGCCCAGCACCCACCACTCAAGTTGCTGGTGGAGCTCTTGCCTGTCCGTCCAACCACCCATCCTTTGGGTCTTCTTGCTTGTCTCTGCTGTCAGACGGTGGCGGTGCCCCCCGTCTTTCCCTGCACTGTAGGGTGCTTTGAAGTCCAGTGCTGGGCTCAGCCCGCTGCCTGGGGCATGTCCCAGTCCCCTGCCCAGGGCCACTGGAGCCAGGCTGCTGCCCCATCACCTGCAGCTTGCTGGCTGCTGGCAGGTTGGCGCTGCGGGACCGGTGGGCAGCACGGGGCTGAGCTCCTTCTGGCAGTGCCTTCCTGGGCAGACAGATCACGTCACATGCGTTTTTTAACGAGATCCATCGGCTGAGAAGGAGCCGAGCTGTCGTAGCAGGATCGTGATCAAAGCCAGACGTGCCCTGGCAGCACGGGGGAGGGCGGCCCTGCGCACCATCCCCCTCCATCGTCACTGATTCACAGGGCAGAGCAGGTTGGGGATCCAGCAGTGTCCCAGGTTGCAGGTGTGCTGCCCCTGCATCCCTGGAGGCACCAGGATGGCCAGTGCCCTCCTGCCGGGCATGGTGTGGGAATTCCTGACCCAAGCACCTGAAGGCGCGGCAGCCACAATGCAGAGCTGGTGCTGCCATTGGGCTTTGTGCACAGAGCTACACCCCAAAATTGCATCTTCAGCTAGGAACGAGAGCCAGCTGGTGCACTGGCATCCAAGGTGAGGGAGGAAAGGGTTTGTGCTTGTCCTGGGATGTGTTTTGGCCAGGTTCACAAGGGATTGAGGAGGGGTAAGGGATGCAAAGAGCTGTAGCTGGCTCTGGAGGGGGCGGCTCATGGACCCAGCCGGCCTGTGCCACGGTGGGGCTGCCCCCCAAGTCAGTCTGGGCTGCTGGCAGCTCTCCCTTGGCCTTTGCAAGCTTGCTCTTTCATGGATGCTCTGCCTTGGTGAGGCCGGAGCCATGTGCTGCCCCATGCTCTGTGCATCACAGGCTAAGCCTCAGGGGTGAAGGCAGCGCGGACTCATGGTTAGAGCATACTGCTTCCTCCAGGCTGTCTGCCCCACTCTGAGCCTGTCTCCCACCTCCTTACTCCTGCCCCGCTTGCCTCCCGGCCCGGTGAGGTGGCCGGCGCCATGGTGGGCCCATGCAGCGCATTTGTACTGTGTTTCCCTCTGCAAGCACTAGCAGAGCCCTCGGGCCGCGCTTCACCGTGACAGCACATTCCATGTCAGAGCCGCTGCAAATCCTGCCTACTAATAGCTATGCAAATTACCTCATTAGCTGCCTTATTTAATTTCACTAGCAGCACTTTTTCAGCACTTTCCTGAGTCCTGGAGGCTGTGTGTCCCCAGGGCTGGGAGGAGGCAGGAGCAGCAGCAGGACCGCAGGCATGGACGGCTGTGTTGAGCTCTGTGGATGGCAGCAGTCTCTGGCTCCCACAAAGCCACCCTTCCTGACATGCTGTGTCTGGGATCCCTGCTGAAGGATGCCCCCCTCCTCATCCCTCTCTGTGCCCTGGCTCTGGGTGAGTCTTGCTGAGCCCTCCCTCCAGCCAGGAGCTGCCCTATGCCCTCCAAGCAGCCATAGGTCTGGGATGTGTGTGCTCTCCATCCCCGCAGAAAAGTGACTGCTTGATTTAAGTACAGAAAGAACAATGCATCTGCCCAGTCCCTCTGAATCTGAGTGGTGCTTGAGGCTTGGCAAGGAGCTGAAGGGTACCCTGCATCCTTCCAACCCTCATTGCCCTTCCTTGTTAATGGAAATTTGCCTCCTTCCCATCCCTACTGCCCTTCATCTTTGAGGGAGAGGTTGGCAGATGCTGCTGCAGGGGTCTGCCAGCTACACGATGACTCCTGAGACCCCCCGGATGCCCTGGTTGGGGGCTGGAGCTCTGCTCTGCTCCTGTCCATGGGGTGTGTGGCTGGCACAGGTTGGAACAGACCCCAAGCACCATAGCAGCATGGTGCCCCTTGGGATGTCTGTATCTCAGGTTGTCCCTGCCCATGCTGGACATGCATGCAAGTGTGTGGCTGCCGGCATGGACAGCTGCCTCTGGGGTGTATTTTCCAGGAGTGTCCACATGCCAACGACACCCTTGTCACTGGGATAGGCTTTGCACAGGCACCGGGGGACCCACATACAAATGCTGGCCCTGAAAACCTTAATCCAGCCACGCTGTGGGGTTGTCTGTGCCATGCCGAGCTGCCCGCAAGCATTGTGCCTGCCTCCCCCCCTTCTGTTTGTCCTTTGTTTTCCCCCTTCTTTTCGAGGCTGTGCTAATGAATATTTCATGGCCAGGAACCAGTGCGCGTTCCCCGGCTGCTCCCTGCTCCCTGCAGCAGGTACCAGCCCAGATGTCGGTGGCTTAGGAAGGATGTGTTTGTCAAGAAACCATCTCATGAAGAAAGGCGCTGGGCAGGGAAGGAAGCAGCTGCTCTGGTGCAGGCGCTGCGTCGTCACTGCCCCTCCAACCTGCAAGGGACTGCCCGCAGACCGTGTCCATGCACGGGCAGCCTTCATAGTTCCCGTGCATCCTTGCCCACGTGTGCATGGCCACGCTTGCCCAGACACAACTGCACGTGTCCCCTTTTGTCCCCCGTGTGCCACCAGCCACTGCAGCCGCCTAAATGAACCATGTCCCCGGTTCACCCCCGGTGGCCCGGCCGCTGAGCCTGCTGTGCGGCGCGGTGCTGTGGCTCCTCTTAGCGTCGGGCAGCAGCAACGGCACCGAGGCATGAGGGTCCCACGGCACCACACGGGCAGTGACACCGCCGATGAGCCACATCCCGGCCTCCTACGCATCGAGATTGGGTTGTCCCGGCACAGCCGGCAGGCAGGCAGCAGGGAGCAGGGGCAGGAAAGTAGGGGACAGTGTTGCGCTCCTGGCTCCCTGAGTTCGCCCTGCAATGGGAATCTGGGCTGGTTCACAGTCCCTGTGGAGCTGGAGTTCCCCTGGGGCTGGGAGACCACTGGCATCCTCGTCAGGGGAGCAGGTGTGGGAGAACCACAGGCAGGGTGGCAGGGTGGGAGGCTGGTGGGGCGCACCCGGCAGTGGCACCCGTGGTGGGTGAGGCCCAGGAGACATCTTCAGTAAGAAAGCTGTGTATAGGTGGGCTCAAGAGCCCTGCTTTGTAGCTTGCTCTTGATTTCTGCTGGGGCGCTGCTCATCTTGCAAGGGAGGAGGTGGGTCAGTGACTGAGTGGCTCTGCTGCCCTTCTGCAAGGGCAAGGTGCATGGTCCCTGGTGCCAGCCTGGGGACTATGCGCTCGGAGGGAGCCCTAGGATGGAAGAAAGCTGGCTCATGTCTCTGTGCAATGCACTGTCCTTGCAAAATACCTGTTGCAGGTTGCTAGGTGCAGAGGGAGAGGCCAGCCCCCTGGCTCAGCCCATGCGGTCCCCATGAGTTTCTCTCTTGTTGTCATAACTGTCACTGGTGGCAGTGCACAAAGACCTATGTGAAGAGCCAAGGAAGGGCCTGTCCAAAGGGGTGGTGCCCCTTGGAAGTCATTCATCAGTACCTGGGCATGCTGGTGAGCAGCCAAGCCTGGAGGTGGGGTGGGTGATACAGGTGCTGGGCCCTTCTCATCCACTGTGTCCCTGCAGGCTGGCATGAGGTGGTTCACACATGTTGAGGGGTATGGGACATGAGCTCCATTGTCCCGCATGCCCATCACGACCAGGGTGCACCGGATGGCACTTGACCTCCTACCTGCCCAGAACATGCTGGGATGGAACTTTCCCGGCCAGGTGGGATCTGGCTCTCGAAGACCTGCATGTTGGGTTTGGGACGGATCTACAAACTCTGCTTGCTCTCACGTCCTGTGGGCTCTGGCACCCTCCTGTGGCTGTTCTGCCTCCTCTCCTGTATCCCACGGGTTTTGGGGCCGCTGCAGCCGCCTTAGGCTGGGTTGTGCTGGCAGGTCCCGGCGGTGATGCTGTGGAGCTGTCCCTAACTCCCAGCACGGCGGAAGCTTTGCATTTGCAGGATTTGGCTTTGCATCACATAACTCACAGGATCTGATCTTTGCAAGAAACGGTCCCAGTGTGTTTGCGTTGTGGGTTTGAGCCAAGAGCAGGTCTCCTTGTTACTGTAGATAAGGATGAGGGTCCTAAACCCCTGACCTGTCCCTGGAAGGTGGCGGAGGGGACTGGGCACTGCTGGCAGCCCATATTTCTGAGCTTTTGGCTGGGGAGGATGGTCCAAGTAGCTGGGTTCAGTCAGGGCATTGTATTTACAGACTCCCTACATCTGTGCCTCTGTGCCACTTTCCCCTGTGGGGTTGATGTCCCCTGCAGCCCTTTCCTGGATGGGACCTTTATGGGTGTATTACTGTAGGGTTGCAAGCCCCTGCTGCCTGCATATTGTGCCTTGCTGCAGGGTCCTCCCAGAGCTGGCTCAGCTCTGCAGAGACTGGCGCCTTCCCTTCACTGTGGTGTGTGGGCTCTCTGTTTGGCGTGTGCTCCCCTTTGCATGGGCATAGCCAGCATAACAGACAGGAAGCTATTAGTTTGGAGGGGATTGGACTTCTTTCAGGAGCAGGGAGTGAGGTTACCCTATACCAACCCCTGGGAGTGCCCCTGCCCCTTCTCTTGGGGCTCCGTGTTGAGGCATTGGAAGGGACTGGGCAGTCTCACTGTTCCTGTATGTATCATGCCTGCAGCCCTTTTCCCATCCCCGAGGGACCAGAAGCTATAATTTCCATCAAGTCCCTTTTTGTTCACTTCCTCACCCATTAATAAGAAATGAAGCTTATGAGATAATAGAGTTGGATGGATGTGGAACTGAGAGATTCTGCTGGTGTGGGGTGTGGATGTGATGTGGAGAAGGAACTGTAAGCTGGAAAATGGGACTTGGGGAAGGGATGTCATCTTGAACCTGCACAGAACATCTCAGGCTGGCTCTGGGAGCAGGGAAATCCCACTGCCACTACACACCAGACTGTCTTCTGGCTCTGACGTAGTGTGCAAGCTAGCAACTCACTGCCAGGCTGAGCTTTGGGGTGAGCAGCTCTCAGCCTGGGTGGTCTAGGAGTCTGACTCCTCTTCTTCCCACCCTTGTCTCTTCCCCTGTGTGGAGCCAGTGGGAGCTCAGGGATGCAGGATGCTCACAGTGCTGGAGGTCTGATGCCCAGGAATGCAGGATGCTCACAGTGCTGGAGCACTGCTGCCACAGGGATGCAGGACACTTGCAGCATTGGATGATTGGTGTCTGAGGATGCAGGACACTTGCAGCGCTGGCTGGCTGGAGCAGATAATTGATGCCCTGGGATGCAGGACACTCCCAGCACTGGGCAGTGGGAGCAGAGGGCTGATGCCCAAGGATGCAGGATGCTCTTGGTTCCGGCTCCCCTCCGGAAGGAGCATCTTCCCCTGCTCTTGGAGAGAGGCGGCCCTGGGATGCAGCAGTGCCTCATTGGTCAGCGGGACCTGTGGAGTCTGCTGGTTGCCATATCAACCTGCCTCTGGTTCCCGGCCAGCCGGGGCGTGAAGTGCCGGGTCGAGCTGGTGACAAGGGGCGGACCAGGAGCCAGGGGCAACCCGAGGCTCTGCCAGGCAGGGAGGCGTCCATCCGCCTCTCCGGGAAAGCTGCCGGGCACCGCTGTGCCCCGAGGCCCGAGCATCCCCCTGCCTCTACTCCCCACCTCTCCCTATAACTTTACAGTACGGAGAAGGCTGACACGGCTCGGGGCGGGGGGGCTCTCCCGGGCACCCCGCTCCCTCTCCGAGCTTGCGGTCAGCTTCTGCGAGCCCAAGCCCTGGGAGGGGCATCGCCCCCCTGCCCCTCCGCATCGCTGCCAGCCCGCACGGGAGCATCCCAACACAGATAAACTTCCCGGCGGGCTGCCGGCCGCCTGGGAGCGGGGCCTGGCGGCTGCCGCGCTGCCGCTGCCCGCTCCGCCGCGCTGGACCCGCAGCCGATGCCCGCAGGCTCGCCCCGGGCAGGGAAGGCTCCGTCCTCCGCCGGGCACTGCCGGCTGCTCGGAGGAGCCGGGGGCTGTTCACCGGCCGGGAGGGCGTGAGGCTGGGTCCCTGCCCAGCGCGGTGAGCTGGAGCCATGAGCCACTGCCAGCAGCGCTGCAAGAGGCAGCTGGGCCGGGTGATTCGCTTCTTCTACCAGTTTGTCACCGGGACCCTCTCCCAAGGTAGGTGCCACCCTGGGGGCCATGGGGGCTCTGTTCTGCGGGAGGGAGTCTCTGTCTGTTGGGATTCGTGGAGCTATTTGGGGAGGGAGGTGAGATGCTGTTTAGGTGCTGAGCGGTGCTGAGCGATTCAGCCTCAGGCAGAGGCAGTTGCACTTCGCTCTGTCTGGGACAAAGCTGAAGATGCTTACAGGAGGCATTGGGAGCCCCTGAAGGTCCCCTGTGGACCTAGGGTGATGGGAATGTTTTATTTGGGGAGAGGATTGGCGCAGAGTGGAGTGTGAAAAAACTGCTGTGGAAATAAATTGGTCTGGCCCTTCCCTTCCCTGCCATGTCAGGCATCCACCTCCTCCAGGGCTGGGGCTGTGCCCACCATTTATGCGGCTGCAGAAGCCCTGGGTGCGCCCAAAGGCTGGGGCAGGGACACACCCTGGTGCCTGCATCCTCCCTGGCTCATATCCTGGGACAGAGCTGTGTGCTGTGCGCTCCCAGTCTGCTGTCACAGCCAGCCCTTGTGCAGCCCAGCCAGCTGGCCAGGACCCTCTCCTGGGTGTGAGCCCAGAGCCACCTCCTGACCCCAATGGGCACATCTCAGGGAGGTCATCATGTGGCTGTGTGCACTGGGATCCTGGGTGCCTGGCTCTTGCTCCCATCCCTGCATCCCCATCATAGGGCAGGTTGCCCTCCCCATAGTCTTTACCTGCCTGGGACCCCTGCGCTCCCCCTCCAGGCCACGATGGTGCTGGGGAGGGATGTGTTGTGGCAGGAGCTTGGGGAAGCCCTCATTGGGCCAGAGTGGCAGCGATGTGCCTTGGAGCTGGGCTGGGACTGGCACCACCTTCACTGGGACCCAGCCTGCCTGGATAAGTCCTCCCAGGTTCTGTCCCCTCCTCAGCCAAGGGAGCCCCTGGGTCTCCCCAGTCTACACCCATTGTTAGGGGCCAGGGATGGTGGGGGCACCCTGGGATGCTCTTGACGCAGCACTAGGGGCTGGGACACAGGAGCAGTATCTGCTCTGTGAGCCATGCCCAGCTGCTGTGCCACCTCCCTGCCCACAGGGACTTGAGCCCTACAATGGAGGGATCCTCTGCAGTGGGGGACATTCCCTTATGCCCAGCAGTGTGCCAGGCTCCACGGCTGGTTGTGCCCACAAGCAGTGCCGGGTCTGTCTGTGCTAGACGACTCCATTGGGCACTGGCCAATTAGGTGGGAGTGGAGGGGTCAGAGGATGAGTCAGCTGAGTCCAGCCCTGGGTGTGAGAGGCAGAGCTGCAGGTGATGGAGTGGAGTGGGAAGGAGACCTCCGGGTGTTCCTATTCCCAGCACCTGCAAGGATGTCCTGCAGGTCCTTGTCCTGGGCTCTGCAGTTGGGCACTATGGAGCTGGGTCTGTAGCGGGTGTCCTGACAGCCCTGTGCTGTCTCTGCGGCCCTCCTGGGTATGCACAGTGCTGGGATGAGTGCAGAGGTCATGGCTGGCAGTGGGGCACTGGCTACTGCTCATCCTCTTCTTGGTGTCTTCCCAAGCTCTGGGACGAGCCAAAAAAGGGTGAAACCCAGACCCTGTCAGCTCTGTGTCCCTCTAAGGCTCAGAATTCAGATTTGGGAGCAGGATGCTGGGCTGCAGCATCCCCTCCTTCCTAGCTGCTGCTCTAGTCCATGTAGCATATGGGTCACCAGGCTGCTGTTCCTCTTCCAGCTGTTGTTTTCCCCTCTCAGCCCTTTCTGGAGGGCAATAAGCCCCTCTGCCCTCCCGGCATAGATGAAGGAGGTCCTGCAGAGCTCACTACAGAGGGCACTGGGTGCCCAGCCAGGTGGGCCCTGGGGTGGGTGCCCTCCCGGGTGGGTGCCCTGGGGAGCTAGCCAAGGACAGGTTGCCGATGGGGGGAAAGAGAAACGACTCAATCAATTAACCAGATTAAAACTGTGACTTCACCTCCCCAAAATAGCATTTCGCCAATATTTTAATGTGCTTATTAATAATCTGCTCGCGCTCTGATTAGCAGCGAGGTAATAAGGGATCAGCTGTAACCTAAATTTAACTCTCCCTAATGGATGATGGCCCTGAGAACCAAAAAAAAGAGAGGTTCCTATCCATCAGGCTGGCTGCCCTGGCAGGTCAGCAACACCCAAGGGACCTGGGCAGCTGCTGCCCCGATGTGCCCAGGTACCATCACCTCTGCTGTGGCCCAATGGTCCTATTTTGAGCACACTAGGCTAGGAACAGCGTTATTGATAGCACACAGGGGTTGCTCCGCAGCAGGGCAGAGCCTAACTGTGGTCAGGGTGCATGGTCCCCTCCTGATGAGACAGGTCCCCTCGGCAATGGGTGACTGCCCTGCTCCCTCCCCATCTGTTCCTGTTCCACAGCAGGGGACAGTCCCCTGTACCCTGCTGCTGGGAGGATGGGGGCAAGGACCAACCACCTTGCTACCCAATGGCTCCTGGTGTTGCCCCGTGGTGTGCTGTGTGCACAGAGCTGCTTTCTGGGCAAGAAACCCCATTCCTGGGCATTTCTATTCATACACAGCGGGTGGCTGGTGGGGTGGTTAATTTTAGCTGGGTGGCAGGGCTGCGCTGCCAGCAGCAAGGGAGAGCTGGGGCAGGGGTGGCTGGGCAGGGGACATGTCATGGCTGTTATTGTCACAGCACAAAGTGGCACATGTGGCGTGGACTCAGTGCCAGCCTGGGCTGCCGCCTGGCACACTGTTACAGGGCCTGCTGTCCTCCCCAGTGCTGAGCCATGGGCACATGCTGGGGCCACTTTGCCACCCTGTACTCTGTAAAGCAGCTGGTCTTGAGTGAGAGAAGAGGGAGGGAGGGACAGACCTGGATGCCTGGGTTCTGAAAGGGGTACAGCTGAGATGATGCTGTGCTCCTCACCACACACCTGAGTGGCCACATCCTCTGGCTGTAGCTGCAGAGGTTGGGATGGGACATTTTGTACACAAAGAGGTGTCGCATGCATGTTGGTGAAACACTGGGGTCTAGCATCTTCCCTAGCCGTGTGTCCCATGGGGCAGCTGATGGGAACAAGAATGGTATGGGGATAGGAGGTGTCTAAGACATGGGTGCAGCTAGTCCCACAGGGTTTGGGGTCTTTGGTTTTTGGTGCATGTGCCCAAAACCACGGTGGCACTGCCCAAGTGCACCCGGCATTGCAGAACAAGAACTGAGGTGGCTGGCTCTGACTTGAAGCTGAGTAAAGCAGATGCTGTCCCAAGGCATCCCTGCGCTGGGGTGCAGGGGATGAGGTGCTGGCACCTCTCTGCCTGACCCAGCTCTTTGTGCCAGCAGGGTTGCAGAGAGACTTTCCTTTAAGGCCCACTGTCTGAAGCAAGGACGGGCACAGGCATCTCAGCGGAGATCCCGGGATTTGCCAATCTGGGGCTGCAGTGTCATTCCCTGGGGAGCCTGGTTTTCAGGACTCCCAGCTCTCAGCAGGGTGGCTGAGCCCTCAATGTCCCAGGGTCATCCGTAAACTCAGTGCAGCCCCTGGGCTGTGGTGAAGCCTTGCTGGCCCTGTGTCATACAGATGCAACCACATGTGTAACGGGCCCCATCTGTTCTCTGCCCCCTGCTTCCTTCTCCTGGCTGATGGTGCCACTCTCCCCCTGGGCTGGGAGGGTTATTTTTAACTGTTTGCCATGTGCTGCCTGAGCACAATTAAGGTAATTGGTTTGGGAGCCTGGCTCTCACACAACGCTCCCAATTACCTGCCTGCCTGCCATGCGGCCCCCCGCCTCCCTGCCCGTGGTGGCCGGCTCCTCCGGCGGGGGGACTGCCGGGACACAGCTGCCCCAGATAGCGCGGTGGGGCTGGGTGCGGGCCACAGGCAGGCACAGGGGATGGAGCCATGGAGAGGACATCCCTGCACAATGACAGCCTGCTCTATGCCTCCCTGATTGCCATCCTCCTCCTCATCTCCTATTGGTTCACCACCCGCTGCTTCAAAATCATCAGTGGCATAGAAGGTACGGGGCTGGGGACAGAGGGGGACAAGGTGACAGTGGCCCATCCTCTCCCCTTCCAGAAGCTATGTGGTAGGCGAGCCAGGAGCTTGGTGTGGGAAAGGGGGATTGGGGACCATCCTCTCCACCTCTCTGGGGCACCTCGATCTCCTCCTCAGTCACTTTGTTTGTTCCTCTTGGCCCTGTTCCTGTTCTGCTGTGTGTGAAAGCAGTCAGTGGCAGCCACAGCTGAGTTGTGGCAGTGCCCAGAGCTACTCCGGGGGCATCTGGCTCTGCTGTGCTGTTGGAATCTGGGTACCACTGCCCCTTGCTTTGTGATGGGGATGCAGACAGAGCTCCCTGATACCTCCCACTCTGTGTGGGGTGCCCAGTGCCGATGCTGGGGCCTCAACCTGCGTTTTGGGGCTCTCAGTCCCTTTGGGCATAACCTACATCTTTGCTTCTCAGCTGGTGTGTTGGGTTGCTCTGGGATGTGGCGGGGGTCCTGGTTTCCCAGGTGAAGGGTTTCTCTAAGCCTCACTGCAGTGGGATGTGCATGCTGGGGGCTTTGAGACCCCCAGGGCAAGGAGCAGGGCAGGAGGGGTGGCACTGGTGCCATGCGCCCAGGACAGGCAGGGCTCCTCCTGTCCAAGGTGGGTGTTAACTCCATCCATCCCTGTGACCTTTCCCTGTGAGGCTCAGCTAGAGCCTCATGGCTCTTCCCACAGCATGGCCAGAGGCTGGCTGGCTGCAGTGGCAAGGAGCCACCACTGGGAGTAATGTCAGTTGGAGGGACGGAGGCCAAAGCCCTATCCCACTTCTGGTGGGGTGCATGTTTTGGATGGCCTCTCGAGCATCCCTTGCAGGTGGCTGTGGGTCTGGCTCCATGGGCAAAGCCCCCTGTTTGGTCCCATGTGTCTCCTCTATCTTGGGGGCAGCTCCAGGTGGAGGTGCATCCCTGGGGACCTGGATGAGCTGAGGGGTGATCCACTGACACCCCCAGCCCATCTAGAGCTGCCTTTGGAGGTAGGGGATGTGCTCTGGGCAAGCAACCCTGGTGAGTCTGGGGGTACTGGGAGCTGGGCTCTGGTAGAGTGTGTGGCACTGGGGCATGGGACACTGGTCGGATTCTGTGTTGTGCTGGCAGAGAACAGTGGAGGGCTTTCACTAATGGCTCCAGCGTGGAAATGAGTAATCCTGACATGGCGGCTGG